>CM019822.1:132246273-134646273 GCA_009763385.1 Coix lacryma-jobi var. lacryma-jobi | reverse complement strand
TCTTACCCCATTCTTTCTTTCCTTAGTTCTTCTTATCTTTTCCCTTCATCTTCTTCAACTTCTTTCTTTCTTATCTCATTCTATCTTCACGATGGCCAATAAGACCATTCGTGAGTTTTCTGTTCCTTCTGCCGCTAATATAGCGATAGGACCAGACGTGATCGATGCCAACCTCAATTTTGAGTTAAAACCGGCTCTAATCACGATGGTCCAAGCTAGCCCGTTCTGTGGCAAAGCTCATGAGGATGCCAATGCTCATCTCCAACAATTGTTGGAGATTTGCGGCACCTTCACCATTAAGGGGATAACCCAAGAAGCCATCCATCTTCGTCTCTTTCCTTTCTCTTTGATAGGAAAAGTGAAGCAATGGTTCTATACCGATCGCAACGCTGTAGACACATGGGACAAGTGTTCCAATGCTTTTCTCGCCAAATTCTTTCCTATGGGCAAGACGAATGCTCTGCGCAACAAAATCTCCAGCTTTATGCAACAAGCCGAGGAATCTATTCCCGAGGCTTGGGAGAGGTTGCAAGAGTATTTCGCCGCTTGTCCACACCATGGTATGGAGGACTAGCTATTGATCCAGAACTTCTACCATGGCGTAACCCCTCTCTCTAGAAGCCATTTGGATGCTGCCGTCGGTGGTGCATTCTTTTCTCTGAATGTTGCAGATGCTAAGGCTCTCATAGAGAAGATGGTGTTGAACCAAGGATGGAATGACGAGAGACTACAACCACGTAAGCGAGGTATGCATTCCCTTAAGGAGGCCGACATGATCGTGGCCAAGATGGACCTGCTGGCAAAGAAGCTGGACAACTGTGAGAAGATGAACCAACAAGAGAGTGTCCAATCTCTGGAATCCTACATGACTTGTGAAGTCTGTGGAGAAACCGGACATTCTGGGAGCCACTGCCCCGAGCTACATGAAGATTTGAACTTCATCAACAACAACAACGGTTTCCGTCAACAGAATCAAGGATGGAATCAGCCTGAAAACTCTCAAGGTAACAATTCATTCCCCTGCTCTAATTTTCATAATTCTGATAATTTCTCATTCTTGAAGAATTTAGTTTACTCACAAGGAAAAACTACTGATTTCTTGAAAGAGAGATTAATGGCGAATGATAAAATTCTTGAGAATATAAATGCTAAATTGGAAGATTTCTCATCTGCTCTGAAAAATCAATTAAGCTTTAATAAGATGTTAGAAACCCAATTAGCTCAACTTGCTGCTATCATACCATCTTTTGAAACTGGCAAAATTCCTGCTAAACCTGACATGGAAACTGCAAACATGGTTGAAATAAAATATTTTAACTATTATGAAGATCAAACCATGACTGTTAAAAAGGGTGATCCTGGTAGTCCCATAATTAGATGCTCAATCTTTGGTGAAGTCTTTAAAAAATGCCATGTGTGATTAAGGATCGAGTGTGAACATTATATCTAAAGATTTCTATGAAAACTCGTTCTTTTCACCCATGTCATCCACATCTGCCTATGTTGTGCTAGCTGATCAATCCACTTGCTATGTAGAAGGAATAGTTAATGACTTACCTGTTCATATTAGAGGCTCCTATGTTCCTGCTGATTTCATAATACTAGATATGGGAAATAGGAAAGATGTGCCTCTAATCTTAGGTAGACCCTTCTTGAACACTGTTGATGCTTGCATATATGTGGGGAGTGGTAAAATGCAAATGACATTAGGAGGGAGGAAGGAAATATTCTCCTTTTCCCGTGGTCCCGCATATGTCGCTAACATGCAGGAAGCAAAACCCGTTCGTACCAAGAAGAGGCGCCCAAGAACAAGGTGGAGCAGAAAGAAAGAACCACCTCCTCCTGAGTTGTGTAATTCACATAACAAGGGAGAGGTGCCAAAAGAAGAAGAACCCGATGGAGTACTAAGAGAAGAAGTGCCCAAGGAAGAAGATCCACCCGATAAGGATGAAACTCCATGGACCTAAGGTATGGTTTTACTTTTAATTTTTCCCTTCAATTTTCCATTTTTCGAATAAATAACATATGTCATGCATGAAACTTAAAAAAAACCAGTTATCATTAGTTATATGCATAGGAATATGTTAACTTAGCTAGAATAATAAAATAGGATAGTTTCCCTTTTCACAACATTAGATAGTTTCCCTTTTAATAAAATGAGAACAAGAGCTCCGACTGAGAAGAAGAAGATCTTTCACCAAGCAAGAAGCCAGCTTGGGGGAGACTCCCGCTCCGATAAGGTATGTCTCAAGCCTACACTTTACCTTCAGTTCTTAAATTCTATATCTTTTGAATGTCACATGCTTGCCTAAATAACCACTCCATGAATAAAACTGATAATATCTGCTTAAACAAGTTGAAACCTGAATAAGATTTGAAATATGTCATGCAAATGCTATTGTTATGGTTTGAATGACTAGTCTTATCTAAGTTGTAGATTTTGTGGGTTGCACATGCTTTAACTGAAATCATGCTTAGTGAGTAAAGTTAGTAAGAAATGGAGTAATTCTTTAAACTTGCTAAAGTGAAATTAGGACCTAATCTGGAGGATTTCTTTTAAAAATTATGAAAACCTTGCTAAAAGTTCCTCCTAGATTTTATCCCATCCCACCACCAGCCAAATATTTGTTAGTCATTAGTCAAAACTACAAAGACCTTTGTTTGTGTTGAGCTTTGTTAGACCTCATAGATCTTAGTAGAGAAGCTTATCATATCTTTTGAATCAAGATTCACGCACACCCACCATAATTTGCCTACTTTCCACTTTGGAAGTTTGCAACCACCAAATAAATTGCTTATTCTCTACACCGGAGATATGCAATACCCTGCCAAACATCCCATTGCTAGCCTTATGCTATTCCTACACTGGGGATAAGCATTTCTCTCCCTTTCCTTTTTTCATTTCAAAAAAAATCCTTTCCTATAGATGTCTGGGGAAATCTAGAGCTAAAAGAGAGAGGGAAAAAAAATGAGCAAAGTAGCTCAAGAAAGGACTATGTCCTGGAAAAAAAAGTGAGCAAAATAGCTCAAAAGAGGACTATGTCCTAAGAAAATGTGAGGACACATCTTTTGTCTACTCACTATGTATCCAAAAAAAAGAGAGAATTATCAATAAGCTCTAGACCCCAAAAATTAACTAGGAAGGATTATGAAATATCTCTCTATACACCTCCACATAACCACACATGCACATCTTGATCAATTTTTATGATTTGCTGCTCCTTATGATCTGAGTGTCTAGCTTAGCAACAAACATCAGGCAATTTGCTCATGGTTCTTAGCCTACCTATAACTCCACATATCATTCTTTAGAAATAGGAGAGGCTACATTTTGGCCTAAGTGAGGATTTAAACACCATTGAGTGATTGAGTGAATCTTGGAGGACTTAAGCAAGTTGTTATCTTTTGAAAACTTTGAAAAACCTCCAGACAGAATCCTAGTCAAACCTAAGCAAGATAAAAGTTTCCTATCTACTGCTTTATTTCACTCTTGCATGTTTGAAGTGAAAAGCTATAAGCCCCACATTGCTATGATTTATGATATATGCTAAGTTATTTCTCACTATACAATATGCACTTGCAGACATCTTAAGATGCTATCCATTTCATGCTCAATGCTTAAACCGCATTGTTGCTCGAGGACGAGCAACAGGTTAGCTTGGGGGAGCTTGTTGATGGTCCTTAAACACATGTTTTACCATCAACATTTGACCTTAAAATCCACCAAAAAGGCATGAAATGTAGTCAAATAGGTTTCAAACTAACCAAATTCCACATGTCCATAGAATTTTATTTGAATGCAGGATTTGAACCAAATTTGGACATTTGGACCCACCAGGAGCCAAGCCCACTCAGCAGGGCCCAAATGGGCCTAAGGGGGGTGGCGCCCGCCACCTCTAAGTGGCGACCGCCACTTGTGTTGGCCCAAGTTTCACCCCCTGCCACATCACCGATCCGTGTGACCTCCCCAAGGCCAAATCTTGGCCCTTGGTCACTAGGTCAGTGGCATCGGACGACTCAGGATGAAGTGGCATGGATCAAGGCTGAATGGTGGTTGCTAGGACATGCAACCGACCTCCAAATCGCCTTGGACAACCACCTGGATGCCGTTGAAGCCAAGGCGGTGCATCCAACGGTGAGGGAGGTGGCGGCCGCCACCTAGGGCTGGCGCCCGCCACTAGGGTTAGCCCTAGGTCGGCTGGGTGCCCCCTATAAGTACACCCCACACTCATTTGGGCTATAAATACCCCCCTGAGGCATCAGTACCATCACACACCAAGTACCATCCCAAGCAAAGCAAGAGAAGCAAGTGAGAGTTAGGTTAGAAGCTTAGAGAGCTTAGGCAAGTAGGTAGCTAGTAGAGCAAGGCATCATCGCCCTCGCGGTACCACTGCTCAAGGGTTAGCTCAAGAGTAGAGGCGTGCGAGTGATCGGTTCTGGAGCTGGGAAGAGTCTTCCTTCATCTCCAGTTCAGGTTTTGCTCTTGTTACTCAAGCACTTACTATATTCTAGTTCATCATTTCAAGTATTACTTTATTATACTTATCAGTATTGAGTGGTATACTTGATTGATTGCTTGAGTGCCTAGCTATCCTACAGTTCAATTCACTTAGCCATAGTAGTTAATCTCTAGTGAGCTTAGTGTTTGATCTTTGCCAATAGGTTGCTTAGTTAGTTTAGTGTTTATCTTATTAACTCAAGTGTTTGCTCTGACGTCCGCAAGGGTGTCTCTATTCAAAGCTAGGGTAGAGATAGTTAGAATATAATTAAGTGTGGTGCTTAGTTATAGACTTACCTTCAGATACGGCTGGACCCCCGGATAGCTATGGTAGCAAGCAGGTGGTGACAACCCTGTGCGCCTTGAATTCCACCACGTAGTTGGCCCAGTTTAACAGTAAGGCTCGTTGTGCTAGCGTTCAACCTAAGTAAGTGGTAAAGGCTAGTACGCCTCGATACTTGACAAGATAGGAATAAAACTATACTCAACTTAGTTGCTTTATTGTCTTTTGCCTGCCTTGCTTCGTAACTATCTTGCTTCGTAGTTATCTTGCTTTGTAGTTATCTAGGAGTAGTTATTAGTTAGTAGTTAGTTATCTTAGTTACCCATAGCTACCCTCTATCTACCTATCCATCCACCTTACCTTAACCATCAACTTCATCCTTACCTAGTCATTCATATATTCTTTCTAGCCTTCTATCCCTTCTCTCCTCTTTTCCCTTTTTCTCTTTTGTTCGACTCTCATCCCCTCCTTGACTCAACTCATACACCACCCTAGCCTTCCCTTGGGATCAAATAAATCGACACCTAGTACTCCCAGGCGAAGTGCTACTACGATAGTTCTGTGCGCTTGCAGAATCTCCTCCTGGTAGATTGCATTCTCTCTAGCTAGCTCCTACTAGTGTCGGGATTGACAACCCCGCTTGGCATTAGTAGATAGCTGCTTTAGCTCCACTCCTTTAGGTATAGTGACCGGTCTTGCTTCAAGCATTTCTGACGCTGTTGCCGGGAATAGACTCCATAGTCTACTCCTAGTAACAACGTTAGCAAGTGCCAACAAGCATTCCTGGGCTGTTACCGGGGATAGTTGCCTAGCTCTATCTTTAGTGAAGCTAAGAACTACCAACAGTCGTTTGGAGTTTCTCGTTGTCTTTTGGCTGGACCTTCTCCCTCTGATCTTTGGAAATGGCATAGGAGACTAGGACATTTGAGCTTCGACTTGCTTGCAAGGGTTAGTTCACTTGGCCTAATCCGAGGATTGCCCAAGTTGTCCCTGGAGAAGGATCTTGTTTGCCATTCTTGAAGACATGGGAAGATGGTTGCCGCTCCCCACCATCCAGTGGCTCAGGTCATGACTAAGCGCCCTGGAGAGCTTTTGCACATGGACCTTGTTGGTCCGGCTCGGGTGAGCTCGGTTGGAGGGAAGTGGTATGTGCTTGTTGTTGTTGACGACTTCTCGAGATATTCGTGGGTTTTCTTTTTAGCTGAGAAAACTGAGACTTTCTCTTTTGCTCGCAATCTGATTTTGCATCTTCAGAACGAGTTCCCTTTGAACTCGATGCGAGCTATTTGGAGTGATAATGGTTCCGAATTCAAGAATTCAGATTTTGAGAAGTTTTGTAACTCTTTGGGTTTAGAGCATCAGTTTTCTTCCCCTTACACACCGCCACGGAATGGTGTTGTAGAAAGGAAGAATCGGACCCTTGTAGAGATGGCCAGGACGATGCTCGATGAGCATAGGACTCCTAGGCGATATTGGGCCGAAGCTATGAGCACTGCATGCTATACTTCCAATCGTATTTTTCTCCGAGCTTTCTTGAAAAAGACTTCTTATGAGTTGCGTTTTGGAAAACTGCCCAAAGTGAGTTATTTTAGAGTCTTTGGTTGTCATTGTTTTATACTCAAAATGGGCAACTTGGACAAGTTTGAGTCTCGTTCTTCTGACGGTGTATTTTTGGGTTATGGCACTCACACTCGAGCTTATCGTGTACTTAACCTTGATACTAACTGAGTCATGGAGACATCTGATGTCACCTTCGACGAGACCATGGTTTGTCCTTCTTCTCGTTTTGAGCGTGCAGGTGATCATGAGGTTGGCGAACCTCTTTTCGATGATGAAGAAGAAGGTGCTGAAGGGATGGATGACCCAGCACCTCCTCCACCTGCTGTGCCGCAAAGAGCGGCTTCTACTACGACTCACGGCCCCGACCCTTCTTCCTCTACGACATGGGGGCCGTGGGATCCGCCACCTCGAGCGGTACCTTTTGTACCCGAGGAGGCACCAGCTGCTGTTGAGAGGGAGGACACATCGGCTCGGGAGGCGCCATGACACATCCAGCGCCAGCACCCGCCTCAACAGATGATCGGCAGCATCGGCGAACGTGTCACTCGGTCAAGGTCACAACATATCTCTCACTTTGCTCATTCTGCATTTGTTGCTGATTTTGAACCCCGAGATGTTGGACACGCTTAGTCGGATCCGGATTGGGTCAATGCCATGCATGAGGAGTTAGAAAATTTTGAAAGAAATCGGGTTTGGGTTTTGGTTTCACCCCCTTCTGAGTGTCACCCAATTGGTACAAAATGGGTTTTCAAAAACAAACAAGGAGAGGATGGCCATGTTGTGAGAAACAAGGCCAGACTTGTAGCCCAGGGGTATAGTCAGAAGGAGGGGATAGACTATGAGGACACTTTTGCTCCTGTAGCTCGTTTGGAGGCAATTAGGATACTCTTGGCTTATGCTGCATCCAAAGGTTTCAAACTTTTTCAAATGATGTCAAGAGTGCCTTCTTAAACGGCTACATAGAAGAAGAAGTTTATGTGAGACAACCTCCCGGTTTCGAAAATTCCAAGTTTCCAAACCATGTTTTTAAACTTCACAAAGCTTTGTATGGTTTGAAACAAGCCCCTAGAGCCTGGTATGATAGGTTGAAAACCTTTTTGCTTGCTAAGGGTTTTAAAATGGGATGTGTGGATAAAACGCTTTTTCTCCTCAAGCAAGGCACTGATACTCTCTTGGTCCAGATTTACGTGGATGATATCATTTTCGGTGGTTCTTCTCACGCTTTGGTTGCCAACTTTGCAGATACTATGAGCAGGGAATTTGAGATGAGCATGATGGGCGAGTTGACGTTTTTTCTCGGATTGCAAATCAAGCAATCCCGAGAGGGAACGTTTGTGCACCAGGGTAAGTATACCAAGGATATCTTGAAGAAATTCGATATGGGTGAGGCCAAGCCTCTTCCGACACCCATGTCGACCACGACGGCCCTGGATGCGGACAAGGAGGGAGAAGCAGTGGACCAGAAGGAGTATCGGAGTATGATCGGGTCGCTGCTGTACCTGACAGCGACACGCCCGGACATTTAGTTCGCGGTGTGTCTTTGCGCGCGATTTCAGTCGTCGCCGCGCACTTCGCACCGTTAGGCGGTCAAGCGCATTATGAGGTACTTATCCTTCACTCCAGAATTTGGGATTTGGTATTCTGCTTCCTCCACCCTTTCTCTTTGCGGTTATTCCGATGCCGATTTTGCTGGATGTCGCATTGATCACAAGTCCACTTCTGGGACTTGTCAGTTTATTGGTTCTTCTCTTGTATCGTGGTCTTCTCGCAAGCAGTCTAGTGTCGCCCAGTCTACCACAGAGGCTGAGTATGTTGTTGCGGCTAGCTGCTATTCCCAGTTGCTTTGGATGATGGCCACTTTACGTGATTTTGGTCTGAGCTTTTCTCGCGTTCCTTTGCTTTGTGACAGCACGAGTGCTATTAGCGTTTCTAAGAACCCCGTGCTGCACTCCAAGACCAAACACATTGATGTGCGCTTTCATTTTTTGTGAGACCACTATGAGAAGGGTGATATCGACCTTCGTCATGTCGATACTCATCATCAGTTGGCTGATATTTTCACCAAGCCTTTGGACCAATCAACCTTTAATCGGTTGAGAGGTGAGCTTGGTGTGTGTTTCCCCTTTTAGATGGGGGAAACATTTTGGATCTTGTTTCATAAACTGACTATTTTCTCGTTTGTTTTCTTTTGCATTTGAGCATACGCTTTTACATTCAGAGCTTCATGTATATAATCTGAAGAATGTAACTATGCTCTGTATAGTCTTTGCTCCGATGCTTTATGATGATGCTGTAGCTTATGCTCTTTCTGATCACTGTTACATGTTGTGAGCGGAGCTATTTTATGGTGAATTTGCTTAATGAACATAAAACTTGAAAATGTTCACCATTGAGATATGCAACTAGCATGTGTAGAATGTGTTGACATCACTTGTGCTTTTCATATATGCTAGGTTGCTATGTCTCTAGTGTTGAGTCATTCACTTGCTTGGTGTGTTCATATTCTGTTTAAAATCTGCACCAAGTTAAGTGAATTAGAAAGATCGAGATGGGATTGCTTGTCAGCACATCACAGTTTTGAGACTGTCTCTCATTGCACTTTGAGTTAAACTTGAGCTGTGTAGTGTATGACCGAAACTGTTGCTTTAAGCTTCTGATTGCTTCTGCATAGGCTTCGCACGGTTGAAAAGTTAGGCAATGACAAGCTTTCAACCTCTCGCAATCACATGCTGAAATTTACACTTGTGTAAATAAACCGCTGCAACTCCGATAAATTTTGGATACACAAGTCTATGATTCATTCTATAGCATGATGATTGAACTGTGCTAGGGGTAGTTCACCTTGTATACATGTTTAGCACTTGTTGACTTCCTGTCTATACATGTTTAGTGCTATTTTGATGGTGAATACCTATTTGGCTGAACACTGCTCATTTTGCTCTCATGTTCATATTTCGTATATTAGTGATCAGTTTGAGCCTTTGCTAGCTTCTTCTGGATGTTGTTGAGGCATCGGATCAGAACTCTGTAGAGCATCTTTGCACTCTCTTGATTATATTCCTGAAGCTGCTAACTTGCATTTTAACCCATATGCATTTGTGGAAGGAGATTTTCTGTCTCGGGGGAGAAATTTGAGTGTTTGTGCCCATTTCCTTGCTGGTGCATTTTCAACTAAGGGGGAGAAAATACTGACAAATCATGTGTTCCCTGTGTTGTGTGCACTATTTGAGGGGGAGTTTGCTAGTTGTGTTCAGTCGTTGCCTGTTTCTTGAGGGACTAGCAAACATTTTCAGCACTTCACTTGGTTTTTCAGCTCTTCAATTGGTATGAATCTCTTTTGCTTTTGAGTTGGTAACAGTTGGTATCGAGCTTCCTCGCTAGCGGTGTTGAACCCGTTCTGCCTCTTCTTGAGGGCTAGCTCTGCTTTGCTTGAATTTCAGTTGATCTTTCAATTGGTATCAAGTTTTCTCGCTAGCGGTGTTGAGCCTGTTCTACCTCTTCTTGAGGGCTAGCTTTGCTTTGCTTGGTTGCGTCGAGCCGTTGCCCATGTCTTTGGGAACCAAGTTGTCTTGCTCTTTCCACTTGACCTTCTACGGCTTTGCTATGCTTTTGGGTCATTTGGTCGAGGTTGAGCCAGAGAAAAACCACCGAGTGGACGGTTTCCAGGTTTGGGCCTCAAAACCTGGGCGCTGATGGTTTTCGAGTTTGGCAACAAAACTTGGGCTGAGGACGGTTTCCAGGTTTGGGCCTCAAAACCTGGGCGCTGATGGTTTCCGAGTTTGGCCACAAAACTCGGCCTGAGGACGGTTTCCAGGTTTGGGCCTCAAAACCTGGGCGCTGCGGGTTTGCTGAGTTTGGGCCTCAAAACTCAGGCGATGGTCGGCTGGTTTCCTGGTTTGGGCCAAAAAACCAGGGGTTGGCTATGAAGGCTGGTTTCCCGGTTTGGGCCACAAAACCGGGGGTGCGACGTCCAGGAAAGGACAAGCAGAGCGGTGGCGGCACGTGGTGGCGATCGGTGAGGTTGCGTCGAGGCAACGCTACCTATTGTGCGGGCGTGGCCGTCGGATCATCACCTACCGTGAGTTGGTCCAGAATAACCCTAGGGTTTAGCTGGTTCGCTCTGTAATTAGTGAGGGGTAGAGTAGGAATTAGAATTAGGATAAGTAGAGGGAGACACCCTCCTCCCATTCTGTCTCAGTCATTTGCTCTTTGCTTCTGGGGTTTCCTGCTCTCCCAATCCCCTGCTGTAGCTAGCTGAGATCCGCAGAGAACCATACCTCTGTGTACTGGAGATTTTGAGGAAGTGAGGTCGTAACCTCACTGTTGTAGCGTGTGGTAGCCACACGGTTGCAGATCGATGACTTGATTCGCGTTTTGTTCATGTTCTTCGCGTTCTTCGTTTCTCCACGATTTTCCCGTCACTCGATCTCCCTCTCTACTGCGTCTTTGCGAAATCCGTTTGAATCAACTTGTTCTTTATAGTGAGGAGATCATTTCCACCGAAGGAATTCATCTAACTCCTCACGAACAAGTAGATCGGGTTGATTTCGTTTTCGTGGCGCTTTTTCGTTCATACTCATCCTCTTTCGATTTCCCGGTGTTTGAGTTGATTTGAGCGGATGATTTCTTGGGGATAGTCTCCTAACTTCCTCGTGATCATCCTCTCCAAGTTTGGGAACTTGGGATTGAGTTTTGATTCAGATTTGGGAGGATTCTTGAGAAGGGCGACCAAAATCGCCCTCTCTGTTCATCCGCGGACAGTCTGCCAGGTGAACCGCAGACAGTCCGCGCGTCGGGCTCGAGCCAGACCAGTGGCAGCGAGCCCCGGCCACTTTGGTCAGATTTGACCGGCGGACAGTCCGCCGTTGGTTTTCGCGGACAGTCCGGGAACTGTCTAGGGGACTTCAGCAGCACTGCGGTTTAGCTCTTTTGGCCGGCGGACAGTCCGCCACCTGAGCCCGGACAGTCCGCCACTGGGCAGACAGTCCGCGACCGTACCGGCGGACAGTCCGGGATCCTGCTGTAGCCTCCGGTTTAGTGCGTTTGCTTTCCCGGCTTGTTCGCTTGGTTTCCGGACTTCTCGTTTGACCCTAGAGTTAACCAAGGAACCTCTCTAAGTATCTTTGCTACTTGTTAGCATTGGTATTTGGAGATTTCTCAACGTAGCCGTCTATCTACATTCGGGACTTGGTTTCTAGGAGTCGAACTCGTGCTGGTGCTTTTGGCGTTTGGTTTGCTATCGCTTTGTGGTGCCTCGCTGTGATCCTAGGGATCATCCACCCTCTTCCAAGGGTCGTGGGCATCACGGATTTGGTCGTATCTTCTGGGGGTTGATTTTGGGACATTTGGCCAAAGTTTCGAGAGAAATTTTTGTGGCTCCCATTCACCCCCCCTCTGGTCGCCTTGCTAGTGCTTTCTTGGTCCTTCAGCTTTGGTTTCTGGCTCTTCTACTAACCCCTCTGGAGGCTTTGCACTTTCTTCGCTTCTTTCTATAACAGAGGATCAGCTGGAGTCTTTGGGGGATGACGAGTTGGCTTTGCTCGCCAACCGGTTCTCGCGGTTCCATAACAACCGCATGAACCGTCGCCGCGGAGGAGGACACTCGGGATGTTTCGAGTGCGGCAACCCCAACCACTTCATGGCCAATTGCCCGAAGAAGAACAAGCAGACCTTCGGCAAGGCGGATCATGGGCACAAGTACGACTCCGGCAAGCGCAAGGAGAAGTACGTCCCTGCGAAGCACAAGCGGAAGGGCGGCTTCGACAAGGAGTACATCAAGACGAAATATTTGGAGAAGGCCCAGGCTGAGCAGCGCGCGTTCTTCGCCACGCTCAGCGACGTTGACGACTCCGCTTCCTCAAGCGACGACGAGTCCGAGAAGAAGAAGAGGATCAAGGACAAGCTGAACGGCCTCTGCTTCTTCGCCGACAACGACGGCTTCTGCACCATGGCCCTCGGCAAGGAGGTCGACGGCGAGCTGATAGACACTCCCTGGAACGACGACGACGACGACGACTCCTCCCAGGTATCTCTGACCCCCGACGAGCTTTCTGCTAAGGTCGAGAAGCTTACTGCTGCGCTTCTTAGTCAGGATAAGTTGCTTAGGCATGCCGCTAGAGAGCGCAAGGAGTTTAGGCAGAAGTGGGAGGATACGTTGAAGGAACTTGAGTCTGTCAAGTCCACCGTAGTTGTCACCGATGAGGAGTGTGAGATGTGTTCCACACACATGACTGATCTTCTCACTTTGAGAAGCAAGTATGCTGTGTTGGTAGGAGAGGTGGATGAGCTGAAGGCTAGATCTTTGCTGTTGGGTTCGTGCAAGTCCTGTGCGGGCTTGCAATCTGAGTTGGCAGAGAAGAATGCCAAGATTGTGTCTCTTGAAGAGGCCAACTCAGGTAGCCCATGTGTGGCTAGGTGTGTTCTTTGTGAGGGTTTGGAGATGGAGATCGCCAACGTGAAACATGACAAGATGCAAACCGAGGAGGAAAACACATACCTTCGGACCATCTTGTCATGGGTGTCTTGCAATGAGCCGCAGCTTGGGATGATGATCGCTCAATTTAAGTGAGTGTTGGTAGTTCTTAACTTCACTAAAGATAGAGCTAGGCACTATCCCCGGTAACGGCCCAGAAGTGCTTGTTGACACTTGCCAACGTCGCGACTAGGAGTAGACTATGGAGTCTATCCCTGGCAACGGCGCCAGAAATGCTTGAAGCAAGTCCAGTCACTATACCTAAATGAGTGAAGCTAAAGCAGCTATGTACTAATGCCAAATGGGGTTGTCAATCCCGACACTAGTAGGAGCTAGCTAGCGAGAATGCAATCTACCAGGAGGAGATTCTGCAAGCGCACAGAACTATCGTAGTAGCACTTCCCTGGGAGTACCAGGTGTCGATTTATTTGATCCCAAAGGAAGGCTAGGGTGGTGTATGAGTAGAGTCAAGGAGGGGATGAGAGTCGAAGAAAAGAGAAAAGGAAAGAGGAGAGAAGAGAAGAGAGGGGATGAAAGGCTAGAAAGAATAAATGGGTGGATAGGTAAGGATGAATGGAATGGTTAAGGTAAGGTGGATAACTAAGTAGATAAGGGGGGTAACTAAGGATAACTAACTACTAACTAATAACTACTCCTAGATAACCACGAAGCAAGATAACTACGAAGCAAGATAGTTACGAAGCAGGACAGACAAATGTCAATAAAGCAACTAAGTTAAGTAAAGTTTTATTCCTATCTTATCAAGTATCGAGGCGTACTAGCCTTTACCACTGACTTAGGTTGAACGCTAGCACAACGAGCCTTACTATTAAACTGGGCCAACTACATGGTGGAATTCAAGGCGCACAGGGCTGTCACCACCTGCTTGCTACAACACCTATCCGGGGGTCCAGTCGTATCTGAAGGTAAGTCTATAACTAAGCACCACGGTTAATTATATTCTAACTATCTCTACCCTAGCTTTGAATAGAGACACCCTTGTAGACGTCAGAGCAAATACTTGACTTAATAAGATAAACACTAAACTAACTAAGCAACCTATTGGCAAAGATCAATCACTAAGCACACTAAAGATTAACTACTATCGCTAAGTGAATTGAACTGTAGGATAGCTAGGTCACACTCAAGGTACTTGATAAAGTAATACTGAAAGTAATACTGAAAGTAATGCTTAAAGTAATACTGAGATAAAGATAAATGTACCTGAGATACAAGAGAGCAAACCAGACCAGAGACGCCGGGAAATCAACCGACCTCCGATGCCAGTCGCTCGCACCCGCTTCTCTCTTAGCAAGCTCTACGCTCCTTTTACCAAGGACTTAGGCTGAGCTGTGCTAAACTAAGAGCCGCGCTGTAGCGAGGGCACTAGAGCTATACTCTCTCTACTAGCTAACCTACTTGCCTAAGCTCTCTGAGCTCTCACTTGCTTGCTTCTACTTGCTTTGCTTCTCTTGCTTGTGGGATATGTTGTATGGTGTGAATGAAGAGGTGCCTCCAGGGGGGTATTTATAGTCTTGAGGAGTGAGGGGGGTACTTATAGGGGGCAGCCAACCGACCTAGGGTTAGGTCAGGTGGCGGGCGCCACCCCCTACTGGCGGCCGCCAGTCTCCTGGCCGTTGGATGCACCGTCATTGATCCTACGGCCTCCAGGTGGTTGTCCAAGGTGGTTTGGAGGTCGGTTGCATGTCCTAGCAACCGACTTAGGTCATGATCCACGCCACTGCCCTCCGTAGCCCTCCGATCAAATCGACCTAGTGACCAAGGGCCAAGATTTGGCCTTTGGGGTGGTCACATGGATCAGTGACGTGGCAGGGGGGACTCTGGGCCAAACCCTAGTGGCGGGCGCCACCAAGGGGTGGCGGGCGCCACCCCCCTAGGCCCATTTGGGCCCTGGTGAGTGGGCTCATCTCCTGGTGGGTCCAAATGTCCAAATTTGGTTCAAATCCTGCATTCAAATAAAATTCTATGGACATGTGGAATTCGGTTAGTTTGAAACCTATTTGACTACATTTCATGCCTTTTTGGTGAACTTTAGGGTCAAATGTTGATGGTAAAACATGTGTTTAAGGACCATCAACAAGCTCCCCCAAGCTAACCTGTTGCTCGTCCTCGAGCAACAATGCGGTTTAAGCATTGAGCATGAAATGGATAGCAACTTAAGATGTATGCAAGTGCATATTGTATAGTGAGAAATAACTTAGCATGTATCATTAATCATAGCAATGTGGGGCTTATAGCTTTTCACTTCAAACATGCAAGAGTGAAATAAAGCAGTAGATAGGAAACTTTTATCTTGCTTAGGTTTGACTAGGATTCTATCTGGAGGTTTTTCAAAGTTTTCAGAAGATAACAACTTGCTTAAGTCCTCCAAGATTCACTCAATCACTCAATGGTGTTTAAATCCTCACTTAGGCCAAAATGTAGCCTCTCCTATTTCTAAAGAATGATATGTGGAGTTATAGGTAGGCTAAGAATCATGAGCAAATTGCCTGATGTTTATTGCTAAGCTAGACACTCAGATCATAAGGAGCAGCAAATCATAAAAATTGATCAAGATGTGCATGTGTGGTTATGTGGAAGTGTATAGAGAGATATTTAATAATCCTTCCTAGTTAATTTTCTGGGGTCTAGAGCTAATGATAACTCTCTCTCTCTCTCTCTCTCTCTCTCTTTTTCGATTCATAGTGAGTAGACAAAAGATGTGTCCTCACATTTTCTTAGGACATAGTCCTCTCTTGAGCTACTTTGCTCATTTTTTTTTATACATTGTGAGTAGACAAAAATGTGTCCTCACATTTTCTAGGACATAGTCCTCTTTTGAGCTACTTTGCTCAATAACTTTTTCTCTCTCTCTCTTTTTTTTAGCTCTAGATTTCCCCAGACATCTATAGGACAGGATTTTTTTTGAAATGAAAAAGGGAAAGGGAGAGAAATGCTTATCCCCAGTGTAGGAATAGCATAAGGCTAGCAATGGGATGTTTGGCAGGGTATTGCATATCTCCAGTGTAGAGAATAAGCAATTTATTTGGTGGTTGCAAACTTCCAAAGTGGAGAGTGGGCAATTTATGGTGGGTGTGTGTGAATCTTGATTCAAAAGATATGATAAGCTTCTCTACTAAGATCTATGAGGTCTAACAAAGCTCAACACAAACAAAGCTCTTTGTGGTTTTGACTAATGACTAACAAATATTTGGCTGGTGGTGGGATGGGATAAAATCCAGGAAGAACTTTTAGCAAGGTTTTCATAATTTTTTTTAAAAAGAAATCCTCCAGATTAGGATCTAATTTCACCTTAGCAAGTTTAAAGAATTACTCCATTTCTTACTAACTTTATTCACTAAACATGATTTCAGTTAAAGCATGTGCAACCCACAAAAGCTACAACTTAGATAAGACCAGTTATTCAAACCATAACAATAGCGTTTGCATGACATATTTCAAATCTTATTCAGGTTTCAACTTGCTTAAGCAGATTTTATCAATTTTATTCATGGAGTGGATACTTAGGCAAGCATATGACATTCAAAGGATATAGAATTTAAGAACTGAATGTAAAGTGTAGGCTTGAGACATACCTTATTGGAGCGAGAGTCTCCCCCAAGCTGGCTTCTTGCTTGGTGAAGGGCCTTCATCTTTCTCGGTCGGAGCTCTTGTTCTCATTTTATTAAAAGGGAAACTATCTAATGTTGTGAAAAAGGGAAACTATCCTAATATGATGTTTTATTTACATGCATGACATATGTTATTTATTCGAAAAAGGGAAAATTGAAGGGAAAAATTAAAAGTAAAGCCATACCTTAGGTCCATGGAGTTTCATCCTTATCGGGTGGATCTTCTTCTTTGGGCACTTCTTCTCTTAGTACTCCATCTGGTTCTTCTTCCTTTGGCACCTCTCCTTTGTTATGTGAATCACACAACTTAGGAGAAGGTGGTTCTTTCTTTCTGCTCCACCTTGTTCTTGGGCGCCTCTTCTTGGTACGAACGGGTTTTGCTTCCTGCATGATAGCGGCATATGCGGGGCCACGGGAGAAGGAGAATATTTCATTCCTCCCTCCTAATGTCATTTGCATTTTACCACTTCCCACATATATGCAAGCATCAACAGTGTTCAAGAAGGGTCTACCTAACATTAGAGGCACATCTTTCCTATTTCCCGTATCTAATATTATGAAATCAGTAGGAACATATGAACCTCTAATATGAACAGGTAAATCAGTAACTATTCATTCTACATAGCAAGTGGATTGATCAGCTAGCACAACATAGGCAGATGTGGATGACATGGGTGGAAAGAACGAGTTTTCATAGAAATCTTTAGATAGAATGTTCACACTCGATCCTAAATCACACATGGCATTTTTAAAGACTTCACCAAAGATTGAGCATCTAATTATGGGACTACCAGGATCACCCTTTTTAACAGTCATGGTTTGATCTTCATAATAGTTAAAATATTTTATTTCAACCATGTTTGCAGTTTCCATGTCAGGTTTAGCAGGAATTTTGCCAGGTTCAAAAGATGGTATGTTTGCAGCTAGTTGAGCTAATTGGGTTTCTAACATTTTATTAAAGCGAAGTTGATTTTTCAGAGCAGATGAGAAATCTTCCAATTTAGCATTTATATTCTCAAGCATTTTATCATTCAACATTAATCTCTTATTCAAGAAATCAGTAGTTCTACCTTGTGAGTAAACTAAATTTTCCAAGAATGAGGAATTATCAGAATACTGAAAATTAGAGCGGGGGAATGAATTGTTACCTTGAGAATTGGAGTGCTGATTCCATCCTTCATTTGGTTGACAGAAACCGTTGTTGTTGTTGATGAAGTTCAAATCTTCATGTAGCTCGGGGCAGTGGCTCCCAGAATGTCCGGTTTCTCCACAGACTTCACAAGTCATGTAGGATTCCAGAGATTGGACACTCTCTTGTTGGTTCATCTTCTCACAGCTGTCCAGCTTCTTTGTCAGCAGGTCCATCTTGGCCACGATCATGTCGGCCTCCTTAAGGGAATGCATACCTCGCTTACGTGGTTGTAGTCTCTCGTCATTCCATCCTTGGTTCAACACCATCTTCTCTATGAGAGCCTTAGCATCTGCAACATTCAGAGAAAAGAATGCACCACCGACGGCGGCATCCAAATGGCTTCTAGAGAGAGGAGTCAAGCCATGATAGAAGTTCTGGATCAAAAGCCAGTCCACCATACCATGGTGCGGACAAGCAGCGACATACTCTTGCAACCTCTCCCAAGCCTCGGGAATAGATTCCTCGGCTTGTTGCGTAAAGCTGGAGATTTTGTTGCGAAGAGCGTTCGTCTTGCCCATCGGGAAGAATTTGGTGAGAAAAGCATTGGAACATTTGTCCCATGTGTCTACAGCGTTGCGATCGGTATAGAACCATTGCTTCGCTTTTCCTAGTGTTGACACTTCTTAATGCAACCACTAGAACTAGACTATGGAGCCTAATCCCCGGCAGCGGCACCAGAGATGCTTGTTGACACCAGAAGTGGCAAACGGATATACCGCAAGCGCACGGTAGTCAATTGTAGCTTTTCACCGGGAGTATTCCAGGTATCGTATTTCCACAGGGAACGTGAAATGGATTAACTAGAAGCAGGGTCGTCAAAGGATGATCAAAGGGTATATGATAACTGGGATAGAGAGGTCTTCCTAATATCAATATCTGGTACTGGTTTTCTAAGAGTACTGAGGTTTACCACCTCATTCCTTACTGGGGGCGAAGGACGAAACAGTAGTTGATTAAAAGGTTCTCCACCTAACAACTACTGAGGCGGCAATGCTGCTACCCAACTATTATTTTCAACTTGCCTACAACAATTGAGAGGAACTCCAAGCACTGGCTGTGTCTGTCACCCTACCACCAGGCGTCTACACAAGTGCGACAAGAAGTCCACAGTGGCAAGATATAGCCTAGACACCACGTCTACACTAATCTTACTACTCTAAAGCTAAGCTTAATAGGCCTAGAGCACTTCAACAAAGTAAAGCAATGTGCCAAGTAAAAGAACTATAAACTTAAATTACCAGACCAGAATATTAAATACTAGAAGGACTCAGATGTAACACTTACAAGAAGAATCGCATCCGCTGAGGCGCACCTTGGAGAAGATTCCTGACAGGCCGGGACTCCTCCGTGGAACTCCTCACTCCCTTCCCTCTCTTCTAACACTAAAGCTACTAGGTAGGCTTTCTCTCCTTGGATGCATACAAATGAAGAGCTCTAGGGGGTATTTATAGCTTGGAGGTGGAGTAGTGGCTACTCCGGTGCCACGTCAGCGATCCGCGTGCTCTCCTTCCTTGGCCATTGGATCAAACCGCCATAGTAACCGCCATGGATGGATGGCCTTGATTTCTTCACGTGTAAAACATGTGCAAGCAACCGACATTGTATGGGGCTCACCCTGGGATCGGCCGACCCCAGCCAATGACAGGTGGGCCCACCACTTTGCTTCTAGAAGGTGCTGACATCACCAGGCTGAATAGTGTAGCCAGAGCCCACCAAGGGGGGTCGGCCGACCCCCCCTATGACAGGGCTGGCCCACCTTCTTCTCTCCCTTGGTGACCCCACATGTCATGGAGCAAGTCTTGTGATGATGGTTGCATTTGGTTTCGGTGTGGACCCATGAATCCATGTGCTTCTCATCTTGTACCATTGAGTAAAAGCACATGTTTGATCCAAGGGTTGATATTGGCTTGAACATGCTTCTCTTGGATCGTGCCATGTCACCCTGGCCGAGGTGGCCCCAAGGTTGGGTCGGCTGACCCCCTTGGTGGGCCCACTTGGCCTCATTTTGTTCATTTTGCCATCTCCTACAAGTTCACAAGCTAAGAGTACAAGTGGAACTTATTAGTGATAAATATGCTCATGATATGCTATATTTCCTTGAAACCGAGGCCTGTTGACGGTATTTTGATAAGGTAAAACATGCTATAACTTCCGTCAACAAGATCCCCCACACTTGAATCTTTGCTCGTCCTCGAGTAAAGGTTAGAGAAAGTGAACAAGTGATTATTACATGCTTAAAATGATAATGATCATAAAGCATCATTCCTAACATAGTTTATACAAATGGGTTATGTGGTATTGTCTATCATATATCCTTTAGATGTTGAGAAAAGGAACAAATCTCAAAGCAAAGTCATCTCCCTGAATTCTTGTTCTTGGTAAGTTTTTTAGGACAGTTTGAAAGGAAAACTCATAGTTCATGCTTACTCCTCATATAGTACTCTCAAGACACTCTTATAGGTGTTTGGTTCCTCACCAAGGCATAGCATGTGATTGCCTTATTTTTGTTTTATTCTAATCTATCAGGCTTATGTGGAGCTTGGTAGGGATAGACAAAGTAGCATACTTGTTTTGCATATATTGTAAAGTCAAGACAAGGATCCAAGGAGAAGAATGTCATAATCCTAGATCAAGATGTGCATGTGTGTGGAAAGTATGTGGACTAGAATGCTCCTTTAATATAATCTCTCTCTCTACTTTATTTTACCTTGAGACATGGCTAGCATTTTTCAACAATGGACCTTCCTGCGTCCATATTTTTTTAGTGGACCTTCATGTGTCCACAATTTTTTTTTTATACTGGACCTTCATGTGTCCACATTTTTTTTCTTTTTCTTTTGCTTAGCCTTAATGTCTCTTTTTACTAACCAGAGTCAGAGAGAGAGATATTGTAGAACTTTAATGTACGGAGCATCTATAGAGTGGAAATGAATGACATGTGCAGGCATACTTTCAGTGTAGAAGTTGCATATGTAGATGGTGTGTACGTGATCTTGATCTTGGGATTATGACAAAATTCTCGACTAGGGTCAACAAGGTTTGACCAAACTCAAGACAAAAACAAGTAGCATGCGTGTAAAAGGTTTTGCTCATGTATGCATATGTATGGTTTTGGTAGGTATTTCTCACTATAGAGGAGTAAATGATACTATGGTTTTGAGATATTTTCAAAAACAAATCTCTAAGCACCTTAAACAAAAACAGGTTTGAGTCTTTAAGCCAAGATTTATCTCAATTTTAACAACAACTTAGTCAATACGGTTTCCTAATTTAGTTTACCCATGAGTATAATCATATGTAAGAACATGGTTTTATGTCATTAACATTCTTAGCATATCATAACTCAAGTCACTTTGTAGCTTTTTATTTTATTTTATTCAGAATATGGAATGATTGTGAAACTGCTTGAATCGAGAGGAGAAAAGGGGAAACGAACCAGACAGCAGTGTTGAGCTTACTGTGCAGAGGTGAGCTGGTGGGCCCAGGTCACCATGGTGGGGTCGGCCGACCCCACCAAATGGTGGTTTTCGTTGCCATTTGCTTTTTCCTCCATTCAGTTTTACATCTGCAAAAACACTTTTCAAAAATTCAAGAGAACGGGGGTCGCCCGACCCCCTTGCTTACCTCTGTTTTGTGCACTGCAGCGTGTCAGACTGTGCTCAGCAGTTCAGTGTGGTCCAATGATGAAACCTGGGGGTCGTCAGACCCCCACACTTGAATTTTTCCATAAATGAACTCTGAACATGATGCAAAGGTAAAATGCAAAGTGCTCTACTGGTGGCAAACACACCAGTAGAGACGAGATATATTTTATTTATTCTCTACGAAGGGAAATACAATGGAAATTTAAAAGGGAAATTCAAAAGAAATAAATTTAAGATGAAACTTGGAAATTCAAAATAAATCTAACATGGAGCTTTTAGGATTTGGTTCAAGCAATGAAGAGAAGAGACTTGTAGGTTTTAGGTTGTGTATAGTTTGAACTCTACCATGTCTACTTCATTTTCTACGGGATCATGTTCATGAAAAACTTTAAGACGGTGGCCATTTACCTTAAAGATGTTGCTGTCGGTGTCCTGAAGCGTGACAGCTCCGTGCGTTGCGGCATCGATCACGAGGAATGGTCCTTCACATTTGCTTTTTAGTTTTCCATGGCCAAAGAGCTTGACACTTGAGTTGAACATAAGAACCTTGTCTCCCGGATGGAATTCCTTTTGCTTGATCCTCTTGTCATGCCATTTCTTGGTTCTCTCTTTATAGATCCTAGCGTTGTGATAGGCTTTCTCTCTTCATTCTTCCAGTTCAAAGATCTGCATTCTCCTATTTCTTCCAGCTGCGGGCAAATCCATATTCCATCTCTTTATTGCCCAGTGTGCTCTATGCTCCAATTCCACGGGCAGATGGCATGTCTTGCCGTATACAAGTTGGTATGGGGTCATACCAATTGGAGTCTTGTATGCGGTCCTGTATGCCCACAGTGCATCTGATAGCATGCTTCTCCATGCTGTCCCCATTTCATTGATAGTCTTTTGCAGAATATTCTTGATTTGCTTGTTCGATGTTTCTGCTTGTCCGCTTGTTTGTGGGTGATAAGGTGTTCCAATATTGTGCCTTATCCCTCTTTCTGTTAAATAGCGTCGGAACTTTCTGTCAATGAAGTGGCTTCCTCCATCGCTGATTACTAACCTTGGGGTGCCAAACCGTGGGAATATTATTTCCTTGAACATCTTTGTTGCGTGCAACGAATCCGCTGACTTGCACGGCATGGCTTCAACCCATTTGGATACGTAGTCTACTGCCACCAGAATATACTCACAACCTTGAGACGGGGGGAAAGGACCCATGTAGTCAATTCCCCAGGCGTCGAACAGCTCTACTTGTAGGTTGTTTGTGAGTGGCATTGCATCACGGGCATTGATGTTCCCATGTTTCTGACACCTTGCACACTTCTTCACGAAGTCCTTGGTGTCTTCATACATGGTAGGCCAATAGAATCCACTTTGCCAAATCTTGGCATGGGTTCGGAATGTTCCATAATGGCCTCCATACTCTGCTCCATGACACTTCTCCATGATCTTAACTACTTCGTTCATGGGCACACACCTTCTTAGTATGTCGTTTTGGCATACTCTATAGAGATACGGGTCATCCCATAGATGCACCGAGCTCTCCTTGATAAGCTTCCTTTTGTCTACTCCAGGTGGTACGTAGCCTGAGACTATGTAGTTGACGATGTTTGCATACCACGGGTAGGTGTCTGAAACTTTGAGGAGTGTGTCGTCCCGAAGATAGTCGTTGATGGGCAGGTCCTGTTTATCCTCAGTTTGCATCCTAGATGTTGGGGGAGAGGACCCTCGGCAGTGGCGCCGCGCGGGCTGATGCCAGAAACAGCCCTCGCGTGATCAACATATCCCTGCGAGACCTCCCTCCTCTTCGGGATCGTTTTCCTGACCTCCGGACAAAGGTCCGACCCTCGATGCTTTTTTGCACTTCTCGCAGGTTAAGGCGTGACGAGAACGCGGTAGGCGACCCTCGCTGGACTACCGAAGCCACTCCGTCTAAAGTGCTGGGCCCTGGCAAGCGGCGAAGGGGTGCTGGCCCGAGGGCAAGCAAAGTTGAGGGTCAGATCTACTTTCTTCTCTCGAAGGTGAACAGAACCAGGTGGCGGCGGGCAGGAGGAAGACTAGCTAGGGTTTCCGCCTCAGCTGTGTTTTTACGGTTTTGCCCTTCCTCCCTGCGTGGAGCCGAGGAATCTTTTCTGTACCCTTTTGTAATTAAACCCGTACCCCTTGGTACTCCCTATAAATACCAAGGGGTGAACAGTGTAAGAGGCAGGATTTTTTGGGAATAGAGCCACAGTAACACTGTCCCAGTTTTCTCAACCTTCACTATTGTCTCCGACGCTTGGCCACCTTCGCCACACACCTGCACAAGTGCGGAGGTAGGCGACCCTCGCTGGACTACCGAAGCCACTCCGTCTGAAGTGCTGGGCCCTGGCAAGCGACGAAGGGGTGCTGGCCCGAGGGCAAGCAAAGTCGAGGGTCAGATCTACTTTCTTCTCTCAAAGGTGAACAGAACCAGGTGGCGGCGGGCAGGAGGAAGACTAGCTAGGGTTTCCGCCTCAGCTGTGTTTTTACGGTTTTGCCCTTCCTCCCTGCGTGGAGCCGAGGAATCTTTTCTGTACCCTTTTGTAATTAAACCCGTCCCCTTGGTACTCCCTATAAATACCAAGGGGTGAACAGTGTAAGAGGCAGGATTTTTTGGGAATAGAGCCACAGTAACACTGTCCCAGTTTTCTCAACCTTCACTATTGTCTCCGACGCTTGGCCACCTTCGCCACACACCTGCACAAGTGCGGAGGTAGGCGACCCTCGTTGGACTACCGAAGCCACTCCGTCTGAAGTGCTGGGCCCTGGCAAGCGACGAAGGGGTGCTGGCCCGAGGGCAAGCAAAGTCGAGGGTCAGATCTACTTTCTTCTCTCAAAGGTGAACAGAACCAGGTGGCGGGGGGCAGGAGGAAGACTAGCTAGGGTTTCCGCCTCAGCTGTGTTTTTACGGTTTTGCCCTTCCTCCCTGCGTGGAGCCGAGGAATCTTTTCTGTACCCTTTTGTAATTAAACCCGTGCCCCTTGGTACTCCCTATAAATACCAAGGGGTGAACAGTGTAAGAGGCAGGCTTTTTTGGGAATAGAGCCACAGTAACACTGTCCCAGTTTTCTCAACCTTCGCTATTGTCTCCGACGCTTGGCCACCTTCGCCACACACCTGCACAAGTGCGGAGGTGGGGCAAGTGTGCTTCCAACAGTTTGGCGCCGTCCGTGGGGACCGAAGTTCGAAATGGCGGGAAACAGAAGAACCACCACCACCAGGGACCTTCGCGCGGCTAGAGAAACAGCGGCGGTGGTCCCACCCGTCGAGGAGATACCGGAACCCTCGAGAACAGAGGACGTCACTCCGAACACAGAGGTCCCGGGCCCACAAACCCGGACCGTGGCGCAGTTGCACCCTCACACTCCCGGAGAAGGAGAGGGAGCTGACGAAGAGGAGTTGGGCCTCGAGGCCCTCGAAAGCCTTCAAACTGAGTTGCAAGAGAAAAAGAGACGCCTGGATCAGCTTGAGAGGCACAACCGGCTCCGCGCCATCAGGCAAAAGGCAGACGAGGCTAGAGAACAGCTTCGCCGAATGGAGGAGTCCCTCGCAGCGGCTGAAGCTGAAGCCGAGGGCTGGAACGACAGGGAAATGCCCCCGCTGCAAGAAGGAAATGAGGAGTGGGATCAAGACAACCTTCGTCGCCATCCACCACCACCAATTCACCAAGAGCCATATCCTATGAGACAGCAAAACTTTCGCCAACTCTACCCAGACGAGAGAGAGATAAACCTCCGCAATCAACGAAGAGCCCAACAACACCAGATGCCCTACGACCCAAAGTCACCACTCTCCCAGATACTCCAGACCCAACCCTGGCCACCATGCTACAATCCACAAAATCTACCCCGCTACGACGGACTCACCGACCCTCTCCAATTCATAATGAGTTATGAGGCAGCCGTCGCCGCGGCAGGGGGCGATGAATCAACAATGGCAAAATCTTTCGTCATCATCCTGCGTGATATCGCGCAAACCTGGTACAGCAACCTTCGCCCTGGAACCGTGGATTCCTGGGCCAACCTCAGAGATAGGCTCTGCACAAACTTTAAAGGCATTACAGCAGCCCCTTCAAACCCCATCGAGCTGTTCAATTGCAAGCAAGAAGAGCGTGAACCACTTCAAGACTACTGGCGAAGGTTTATCCAAATCAGAGCAAGAACTCTAGGGATATCCGACGAAGCCGTCATCCTCGCTGCAGTCAGTGGCCTGCGTCCAGGCCCATGCTCTTCAAAATTTGCCAGAAAACCGGCAAATACGATCGAGGAATTACATGAGACAATGGAAAGGTATTGTAGAGCAGACATGGACTTCAGGGCAAAGTCCGATGCTCGGAGGTCACAACAAAAGCCGCAGCCGAGGCCTCAACCAAGGGAAAACAACCCTCGCCAAGAACAAAACAATATCGGTGCCATCAACAAAGCAGTACACTATGATGACCAAAGACGGGACACTCAACCTCCGAGCAACCAAACCCCTCAAGGCTTGCCACAACCGCCGGATCAACGGAACCAGCAAAAGGATCCTGCTCATTTTTGTGGTCTTGGAAAAGGGCACACTACCAAACAATGTGAATGCTTCGCCAAAGGAAAAGAGTACCAGGAGTCCAAAAGAGCCGCTTCGGCAGACAACCGAACCATCAATCACACCAGGAAACCAAATTTCCACCCCCCAAATCCTCCATACCTTTATACCCCCATAAACTACGGCCTACCCTCGCAACAACCCACGTACGCATACCACCCACATTACAACCAAACCCCTTACCAGCCAACCGTAATCCCACAACGCCAAAACCCACCTTACACAGTCACATACCCAACAACCCCCCAAAACCAAACCCCAACCACCCAACAAGTCAACAATGCTCTACCACCACCACCACCAATACCCGCATTACCAGCGCCTCAACCCGTAAAATCCGAAGCCCAGAACCAAACAACCATCAACAACCCAACATCAACCTTCGGTGTAATACTAGCTATCACCGGGGGTTCAAATGAAGACCATGGCAAGAAAAGGCAGAGAAAGGAACATGCCAGACGAGTACACCATGTAGCCGTCGAAGGACCTCACAAATTCGGTCGATGGTCTCATATTCCTATAACCTTCGACTCCAGTGACATGAAATTGAGAGATTACCCTCATACCGACGCTATGGTGATCGAGACCAATCTGGCAGGGTGGACAGTTACTAAAATTCTGGTTGATATAGGAAGCTCCGCGGACATCCTGTTCGCCTCAACCTTCGACAGCATGAAGCTTGACAGGAACCTCCTGCAACCTGCTGACAACCCTCTATACGGCTTCGGCGGTCAACAAGTCAGAGCTGTCGGTAAAATATCGTTGCCCGTGACCTTCGGCGACCAAATGAACTGCAGAACCGAGCACATAACTTTCGACGTCATCGACATGTTTTATCCGTACAATGCAATATTCGGCCGAGGGGTCACTAACGCATTCAACGCAGTCATTCACCCCACTTACCTATGCATGAAGCTCCCCGCTCCGAAGGGGGTGGTTACAGTATATGGGGACCAAGACATTGCAAGGGCAGCCGAGGGAACTGTAGCACCAGGGCAACGTAATGTCCACAACTTATCCAAGCCTCAAGCTACAGACCTCAGCATCGAAGGTGAAATTTGCACTGACAAAGCAAGGGTATCACCCAAGGAAGAGACCAAACAAGTCCAACTTTTCGAGGGCAGCACCGAAAGAAAGGTGTTTATTTCAGCCAACCTAGATCCCCAATCAGAAAACAACCTTGTCTTTTTCCTCAAAGAAAACTCTGACACCTTCGCCTGGTCCGCAGAAGACCTAAGAGGGGTGAACAGAACCCTGATAGAGCATAGCTTAAACATCAAGCCAGGCTATCGCCCGGTCAAACAAAAGCTTCGCAAAATGTTAGAAGAAAGGAAAGAGGCAGCGAAGGCTGAGGTAAAAAGGCTTTTGGACGCAGGTGTCATCCGCCCAGTCAAGTACCCAACATGGCTCTCAAACGTGGTCCTAGTACAGAAAAAGAACAAGAAGTGGCGAATGTGCGTAGATTTCACGTGTCTAAACAAGGCTTGTCCGAAGGATGATTTCCCCCTCCCCAACATAAGCACCTTGGTTGACAGAGCAGCCGGATGCCAAATGCTATCTCTACTCGACTGCTTCTCAGGATACCACCAGATATGGATGAATGAAGAAGATGAGGAGAAAACAAGTTTCATCACACCTTCGGGAACCTTTTGCTTCCGAAGGATGGCAGAAGGCCTAAGAAACGCAGGATCAACCTTCGCTCGTATGACATCTGAGGTTTTCAAAGATGAACACTCCGTCTCCGCTTATGTCGATGATCTGGTTGTCCAAAGCGAGTTAAAAGAAAACCACATTTCAGACTTATCAAGAGTATTCAGCAACCTCCGGTCCGCTGGATTAAAACTGAACCCCGAAAAGTGTGTCTTCCGGGTAAGCGAAGGAAAACTGCTGGGTTGTATCGTCTCCGCAAGGGGAATCGAAGCCAACCCCGACAAGATTGATGCTATCATCAATATGGAACCCCCGACAACCAAAAAAGCGGCTCAGCGTTTATCAGGCCGATTGGCAGCTCTCAGCAGATTCATCTCCAGATCAGCCGAGCGAGGGTTACCTTTCTTTGAAACTTTGAGAAGCACTGCACCATTCAATTGGGGCCCCCGGCAGCAGAAAGCCTTCGAAGATCTGAAAAAGTATCTCACCAACTTGACTGTTTTAACCAGCCCAAGCAAAGGGGACCTGTTACTGCTGTATGTCGCAGCCTCGCCTCATGCAGCGAGCGCAGTCTTAATCAAAGAATTGCATGAGAACAACAGAACCAGGCAAGCCCCAATCTACTACGTATCAGAAACCCTCGAAGGGCCCAAACAAAATTACTCAGAGCTTGAGAAGATAGCGTACGCAGTGGTCATGGCATCAAGAAAGCTCAAGCATTATTTCCAAGCTTACGAAATCCATGTACCTTCGGCTTTTCCCCTCGAGAACATTTTCAAAAACAACGAGGCAGCCGGAAGAATAGCTAAATGGGCAGTTGAACTCAACAGCTATGCCCTAACCTTCGTCAGTCGAACAGCAATCAAATCTCAGGCGCTAGCAGATTTCATAGCTGAGTGGACCCCAGACCCTCGCAAAGATGAACCTCAGCAAGACCCATTTTGGACTGTATATGTCGATGGAGCCTGGGGTGCAACTGGCGCAGGGGCCTCGGCCCTTCTTGTCTTGCCTTCCGGGTCCAAGCTAAGATATGCAAGAAGACTTGACTTCAAATGTACAAACAACTCCGCAGAATACGAAGCCGTGATATTAGCTCTCTCAAGGCTTCGGTCATTGTCAGTCCGAAGGGCAGTCATCAACACAGACTCACAGGTCATCGCAGGACACATTGAGAAAAATTACAAGGCAAAAGACCCTGAGCTACAAAAGTACTTTCAACATGTCCGAAGGTTAGAGTCCTTTTTCCTCGGCATATCAGTAAAAGCAATACCAAGGTCAGAAAATAGCGAAGCAGACTGCCTAGCTAAAGCAGCAGCACAACAATTACAGCTACCGCCCGATGTATTCCACGAAGTTGCGACCCAATCAGCTTTCGAAACCTTCGAAAAGAACGCCAAGTTGATCAGTGCAATCCAGAATGAGGACTGGAGGGCACCGATCATTGCCTATATCAAAGGGCTCCACGAACCCAACTCCAAAGAAGAAGAAAACAGGCTAAAACAAAGAACACGAGGGTATAAGATTGTGGACAACATACTGTACAAAGCTTCAGTAACCTCGCCATGGCTCAAATGCGTCCCACAGTCAGAAGGAAATGATATTCTCAAGCTCATCCACGAAGGCATTTGTGGTTCACACAACGGCCCAAGGGCATTAGTTGGAAAAGCTTTCCGGCAAGGCTTCTACTGGCCGACAGCGCTAAGAGACGCAGAAAACATCGTCAAACATTGCGAGGGTTGCCAATTAACGGCAAAAAACCAAAATACCCCAAGGGCTCCTACAACTCTCATATGCCCAACATGGCCTCTGCAAAGGTGGGCAATGGACCTCGTGGGCCCACTACCGACAGCTCCAGGAAACCTTCGCTACGCGGTGGTAGCCGTGGAATACTTCACAAAGTGGATTGAAACAAGACCACTGTCCTCCATCACCTCCCTCGCAATAAAAAAGTTTTTCTGGCAACAGATAGTTTGTCGGTTCGGCGTCCCCAAACATCTAACCGTCGACAATGGCACTTAGTTTGACAGCGAAGTTTTCAAAGAATTCTGCGCACAAATCGGAACAATCTTATGCTTCGCCTCAGTTCGGCACCCTCAATCCAACGGCCTAGTTGAAAGAGCCAATGCAACGATTTTCCAAGCCATATCCAAGAAATTGCAAGGCAGGCCCAAGGTAAAGTGGGCGGAAGAGCTAACCTCGGTCACATGGTCTCACAACACCTCGGAAAGCAGAGCCACCAAATTCACACCTTTCAAGCTCCTGTTTGGGGAAGAGGTTGTGCTACCAGAAGAATTGAAGCACGAATCACCAAGAACAACCCTCGAACCAGATGAAAAAAGCCAGTTGCTCGATAAAGACCTACTCGGAGAAACAAGATGCAATGCAGTGCACAACCTTCGCAAGTATCAAGAAGAAACCAAAAAATGGAGAGACAAAAAGGTCAGAATCAAAGACTTACAGAAGGGTGACCTCGTTCTCATCCGAAAGCAAAATGCCAGCATGGCGGGGAAGTTTCAGCCAAAGTGGACAGGTTCATACCTGATAGCAGAATGCAATCGTCCTGGCTCTTTCCATCTCTCTGACAGCGAGGGAAACATCCTGCCTCACACCTGGAACATCGACGACCTTCGCAAATACTACCCATAGCGGAGCCTTAGCGAGCCCTCGCAATATGTAATCTATTATTTTATTTATGTTTTTTCCATCTCTATGAATGTAACAAAAACAAAAGGAGCTGCACTCTTTTTCCTTACGAAGGGGCGTAAGGTTTTTTAACGAGGCAGTATCCAAATCCTTAATACAGGCTAGAACCCCCGAAAAAGTGAAAGCTCCAAGTTTTTATTTACAAACATCGAAAAAAGCAGCTCTTCTTCAAAGAGCGCTATAATCGATGGAAACCCATTAAGATTGCCTCAAAAACAACCTTTTTTAGAAGCAAACTTCACCTCCACCTAAGATAAGGGGAGGCGCGAAGTCCAAAAAAGTCGAGCACCCTCGCAAAACACGCCAGGGGCTCGCAAAAGAAGCAAACTTCACCTCTACCTAAGATAAGGGGAGGCGCGAAGTCCAAAAAAGTCGACCACCCTCGCAAAACACGCCAGGGGCTCGCAAAAGAAGCAAACTTCACCTCTACCTAAGATAAGGGGAGGCGCGAAGTCCAAAAAAGTCGAGCACCCTCGCAAAACACGCCAGGGGCTCGCAAGAAGCAAACTTCACCTCCACCTAAGATAAGGGGAGGAGCGAAGTCCAAAAAAGTCGAGCATCCTCGCAAAACACGCCAGGGGCTCGCAAAGAAGCAAACTTCACCTCCACCTAAGATAAGGGGAGGCGCGAAGTCCAAAAAAGTACAACAAGCAAGACAAACTCCACCCCCACCGTTTACCACAAGAAGCGTGCCTCGCTAAAAAAGAAAGGGGGCGCCGTTGTTTTTAACTAAACATCTCAGTTTAACGAAACGCGAGCCTCGCCAAAAAAGAAAGGGGACGTCGCTGTTTTTTACTAAACATCTCAGTTTAACGAAACGCGAGCCTCGTTAAAAAAGAAAGGGGGCGTCGTTGTTTTTTACTAAACATCTCAGTTTAACGAAATGCGAGCCTCGCTAAAAAAGAAAGGGGCGTCGCTGTTTTTTGCTAAACATCTGAGTCTAACGAAACGCGAGCCTCGCTAAAAAAGAAAGGGGGCATCGCTGTTTTTTGCTAAACATCTCAGTCTAACGAAACGCGAGCCTCGCTAAAAAAGAAATGGGGCGTCGCTGTTTTTTGCTAAACATCTCAGTCTAACGAAACGCGAGCCTCGCTAAAAAAGAAAGGGGGCGTCGCTGTTTTTTGCTAAACATCTCAGTCTAACGAAACGCGAGCCTCGCTAAGAAAGAAAGGGGGCGTCGCTGTTTTTAGCTAAACATCTCAGTTTAACGAAACGCGAGCCTCGCTAAAAAAGAAAGGGGGCGTCGCCGTTTTTTGCTAAAAATCTCAGTCTAACGAAACGCGAGCCTCGCCAAAAAAGAAAGGGGGCGTCGCTGTTTTCACTAGAAACATCTCCGCCAAAACCAAAGAGCGAGCCCTGCCAATCAACAGACAACATCACCAAAAAAGGCCGCGCAGTAGACGAGCCTCGCTTAGATCCAACCAAGACTCAAATCCATCACCAAAATACACAAACGAACCACTCAGCCATGAAAACAGGTATACAGTGCTCTCGTTCTTCTACAAAACAGCCTCACAATGACAAAAAAAACACAAACCACTGAAAAGCCACCAAAATTACAAAGCATCATCACCTCCTTCAAGTAACATTACACCTTCATGACCTTCGTAGTCTTCCTCTAATCCTGCTTCTACCGGGACTATGGGCCCCCACAACAAAGGAGCTGCAGGAACAATTGGCAGCTCCCCGGGTAAAACCCTCGCCCTATACATGTATCTACGCCCTACTTCACTAATTTCCAAAGGTTCCTCCTTCGGAATAACAAGCGATCCATCTGAACCCACATCAAGTTTGCTTCGTCCAAACAAGTAGTCCAAAGCTGCATTCTCATCAATATCATCATCAAAGACAGTTTGCGAGGACGAAGAAGAACCAAACAAATAACGGGTGGCTTGCCGGTCAGTAAAGTCCGCTTCGCGCCAAAAACGGCTCGACCTGCTATTTTTCAAATCGTACCTCCGCACTTTCGACCACCAAAAACGCTCGAAGGTCAATGAGGGATGTTTTAGCTTAGCACGAGCCCACGATTCGCCAGTCATAAAAGTATCTTGATAGTTAAGCGTCAGTGGCATCACGTCAAACACTTCTAGCATCGTTCCGTAAGGAACCTGCATTTACACAAAATAGGAAAGTGTCACAGCGTCGTTAAGTTTTTACAACCTCCACACCTTTTTACAAAATAACTCTCTCGCCCCAGAAACCCTAAGTTCACACCTGCCCGGCCTCCCCGCGCTCATCATCAGCCACAGCTTCGTCAATGGTAACATCCAGACCTCCGCCAATGGCAGCACCCGAGCCTTCAGCAGACGCCTTTTCCGTCGCCGCCGTTTCAACAACAGCTTCCTCAGTGCTCGGTGCGTTCTCGGCCAAGGCTTCAGCCTCGACAGGCGGAACCTCCGCAGCGCTAGGCACAGGAATGACTTCGGAGCCACCACCAGCATCAATAGTCGCTGGCGGCGAGGGCATTGCATCCTTCCGAGCCTGCAAGGAAAAATAAAGGACAAGACCTCAAAAATCAAACACCAAACCCTTCATCACCATAACAAACCCAAAAAACCACAATGTTACCAAAAAAACACACACTAACCTGACGGGTAGCCTCGGCAGCTTCTTCAAAGGCAAGAGCTCGGCTGCCACCAGCAATCCAAAACTTGCGAAGCAATCGCATCGCACAGTTCCGAACGTCGGCGTCATCAACCTTCATCCGGCGCACCTCGTCAACCGACGGAAAGGCATGATTTGGCCTTTTGACTTTGCGAAGGTGCTCGCAATCCGCTTGACGAAGTGTGCTGGCCATCGCCAAAGCTCAGGCATAGCCACCAAAGTCAGCCGCGTTGCCAACCAACGAGCTAAAGACGTCCAGCTCATTACTCAGCCAACCTTCAAAGGCCTCTGCGTTAGTTGCAGGCAGCGGCTCCCCGGCAGAACCTCCAGCTTTGGTCAAGCATGCATCTATCTTATTTTTAACCTTCCCCATGCTTTCCTGCCAAGCCTCGGCTTGGGTAGCCAGCTCCGTGGACAGCTCTTCTATGCGCTCGTTCGCAGCCAACAAATCCTGATCCTTTTGCCGGCTAGCCGCCAGGAGCTCCGCGTTGCTATTCGCAACCTCTTGCGCTTCCTCTCGCGATTTCTTAACTTTTTCCAAAGCAGCTTTGAGCTCAATCTCTTTGTTTTCCAAACTGCGCCGAAGCTTCTTGTTGTCTTCCTCAACCTTCGACAACCGGTCGTTCAAATAGTGTAAATTGTAACTCGCCCTTCGGCGAGCCAAACGGTTGAGGAGCATTAACTCTGCCACCTTGACATCCATATCATCATGAAGATCATCCAGAGGTTGATTAACCAACCGAAGTTCTGCCTCCGGAAGACAAACCCGGTTAAAGACCCGACCAAGAAAATGCCTCTCCTCCGGAGTACTTTGCAGATGGCACTCGCGGAGGTCCAGACTTGTGAAAAGCTCCGTTGCCGGATCGGTAACTCCAACCTTCGCAGCAAAATAAGGGAGTGAATAACGGCTAGCCTCGCCGTAAGGCCTCTTGCCCGGATTCCTCTCTGACTCGAGGTCACCACCAACCTCGACACCATCAACCCAGATGTGCGACCCAGCAAATTCAGGCACCGATCCTCGCTCCGGACTCTCAGTCTCGAGGTCGAGCATCAATTCATCAATACGGCGCGTCGCCTCAGCATCAGCGCTCGAGGAAGCAACAGCCTTCCCACGATCATCCTTTTCCGAAGCACTTTCATCATCAGAGCTGCCCTCGCCACTGGAGGTATCACTAGCCTCGTCAGATGAGCCGTCCTCAGTTCCCACCTCCTTTTCAGCCTCCTCCTCCTCCTCTTTCTCCCCATCATCGGAGGCACCTTCGTCATCCAAAATCTGGATCAACGCACTGATCCCGCCAACGCGGGGCACCCGTCCACCACCCTTACTGACATCTCGGCCACTTGGGACTATGGCCGAGGAAGAGGAAGTGCCAACAGCACCCGAACTAACAGCGACCTTCATCGCAAGCACCTTCGCCCGGCCACCAGCGCCGCCACGGCCACGGCCACGACCCCTCTTCGGCTGCGAAATGATTTCTTTCTCCCCCGCAACAACACGTTTCCTCTTTTTTGGTGCATCCTCGCTCGACGGAGCGGGCCAATCTGCATACTGGATATCAAGAGCGTCAAATAGCCTGTTAACTCGACCTCCGCTACCTATCGAGCTGTGGATAGCCTTAATCTCCAATGTCGATAGCTTCCCAACAAGCTCCTCCGCCCACTGCTGGACACGCTTATAAACAGCCTCGACCCCATCCTCTAGCCTGGGAAACTTCTTGAGAACGTTTTCCCAGACCTTGTTCAAATCCACCTTCGGTTTCTTCAGACCCTTACTCTGGTACTTGGGGTCATCCTCAACCTTGAACCATACCTGTTTTCGGCTAAGAGGCCAAATCTTAGCACAGCAGTACTCTTCAACCAAGTCGCGGGCGCACTGAGAGCGTGTGACAACCCTCAAACAGTCAACAACCGCGTGCGCCTCGGTGTCCATCTTGGCCTCGGCGCTAACATCACCGAGAGGCGGGAGCTCGCCACAAAGATCAACCGCACCACCTAGCTTGTAGTAAAACCAAAATTCCTGCCATCTGCTAGTCCACTTGTTCTTCTGGGCCTGCACCGGCAGCTCTGACCCGGCACGATGGCAGAATGTGTACACAGCAAATTGACCAAGACGGGTGTTACCTTCGCCATAGTCAATCTTCCGAGGTTGCATATGGACACGGTGAGTGCGAATAAAACCCTTGACGTGCGGGGCAATGCCCTGAGAGCGGCACGCCCACACATACACCGACATCTTCGTAAAACACGAAGGCGTCAGTTGATGAAACTTCAGGTTGAACCTTTGAAGAACCGAGGTCACAAAGGAAACAGCCGGGAAGCGAAGGCCAGCCGAAAAGAACTCTTCAAACACCACAATCTCATCCGCATCTGGTTTTGGAACGGTTTCCCCGCTGCTAGTCCTCGCCTTTCCCTCCTCGATCCACCCTCGTTTAACATATACCCCTAAATCAGAACTACAAACACGGCTTAGCCCAAACTCAAAAGTCACCCCCTCATCTGTAGCGGAGGGAGAAACAACCCGAGCCGTTTGCTTAGCTCCAAACCAACAACCCTCGAAGCTAGACAAAGTCAACCTTCGGTACAAGAAATGCGCAGCAGCAGGTTGGCTAGGGCAAAAGGAGGGCACGAGCTCAAATCCCCCCACCTACCTCTTCTATTTATAGGCCAAGAGGCGGGCTCACCCACTCGACAAAGTCGGCACGACAACCGAAAAACACGGCGCAAAAAACGAAATGGGCTTCAACAGTACAAACAACAGTACAACGGCCCAGCCCAAAGCAGCCGCGGGCGTCGCTGCCAAGGGTCTCCTTACATTTCCCGTCGAAGAGCGCTGCTTGGGCCTAAATTCTGTTTTTTTAGATCCAAGGCAACGAGGGGCTACTGTTGGGGGAGAGGACCCTCGGCAGTGGCGCCGCGCGGGCTGATGCCAGAAACAGCCCTCGCGTGATCAACATATCCCCGCGAGACCTCCCTCCTCTTCAGGATCGTTTTCCTGACCTCCGGACAAAGGTCCGACCCTCGATGCTTTTTTGCACTCCTCGCAGGTTAAGGCGTGACGAGAACGCGGTAGGCGACCCTCGCTGGACTACCGAAGCCACTCCGTCTAAAGTGCTGGGCCCTGGCAAGCGGCGAAGGGGTGCTGGCCCGAGGGCAAGCAAAGTCGAGGGTCAGATCTACTTTCTTCTCTCGAAGGTGAACAGAACCAGGTGGCGGCGGGCAGGAGGAAGACTAGCTAGGGTTTCCGCCTCAGCTGTTTTTTACGGTTTTGCCCTTCCTCCCTGCGTGGAGCCGAGGAATCTTTTCTGTACCCTTTTGTAATTAAACCCGTGCCCCTTGGTACTCCCTATAAATACCAAGGGGTGAACAGTGTAAGAGGCAGGATTTTTTGGGAATAGAGCCACAGTAACACTGTCCCAGTTTTCTCAACCTTCGCTATTGTCTCCGACACTTGGCCACCTTCGCCACACACCTGCACAAGTGCGGAGGTGGGGCAAGTGTGCTTCCAACACTAGACAAGTGGTCGGCTACAGAGTTCTCTGCTCCCTTTTTATCTCTAATTTCTAGATCAAATTCTTGGAGGAGTAGGATCCATCTTATTAGCCGTGGTTTGGCATCTTTCTTAGTAAGTAGGTATTTCAGAGTCGCGTGATCGGTGTAGACGATCACCTTGGCTCCTACCAAGTAAGATCTAAACTTGTCTATAGCAAACACCACAGCTAAAAGTTCTTTTTCTGTTGTTGCATAGTTTAGCTGTGGTCCAGTTAGCGTTTTACTAGCATAGGAAATGGCATAGTGTTTCTTATCCTGGGTTTGTCCTAGGACAGCTCCTACAGCATAGTCACTAGCATCGCACATTATCTCAAAAGGTAGCGACCAGTCAGGGGGTTGAATGACTGGTGCAGAGATAAGTGCTTTCTTTAGATGGTAAAAAGAGTCTAAGCATCTGTCGTCAAAGTCAAAGGGTGCGTCTTTAGCTAGCAGGTTTGTTAAAGGTCTAGCAATTTGAGAAAAATCTTTTATAAACCTTCTATAAAAACCGGCGTGGCCAAGGAAACTGCGAATGCCTTTAACATTCGTGGGAGGTGGGAGCTGTTCTATAACTTCTATTTTAGCTCTATCTACCTCTATTCCACGTTCAAATACTCTATGTCCTAGCACTATCCCTTCTCGAACCATGAAGTGGCATTTCTCCCAGTTCAAGATCAAGTGCTTTTCTTGACAACGTTGTAAGACACGGTCCAGATTCTCTAAGCAGTGATCAAAGGTTGTTCCATAGACTGAAAAGTCGTCCATGAAAACTTCCATGATTTCTTCTATCATATCCGAGAAGATGGACATCATGCACCTCTGAAATGAAGCAGGGGCATTGCACAGGCCAAATGACATGCGCCTGTATGCATATGTCCCATAGGGGCATGTGAACGTGGTCTTACTTTGGTCGTCGGGATGGATTGGAATTTGATGGTACCCCGAATACCCATCAAGGAAAACAAAAGAAGGAATGTTTGGCTAGCCGTTCCAACATCTCATCGATGAATGGCAACGGGAAGTGGTCTTTCTTTATGGCCTTGTTAAGTTTTCGGTAGTCTATGCACATTCTCCATCCCGTGACGGTTCGTTGTGGAATCAATTCGTTATTTTGATTTTTAACGATCGTCATTCCTCCTTTCTTAGGAACTACTTGGACGGGGCTGACCCACTCGCTGTTTGGAACAGGGTAGATTATGCCCGCGTGCAAGAGCTTCAAGACCTCCTTCTTTACTACTTCTCTCATCGCATTGTTGAGCCTCCTTTGTGGCTCTCTAGAAGGTGTAGCATCGGGTTCGATCGGAATGCGATGTGTGCAAAGAGCGGGACTAATTCCCTTGAGATCTTGCAACGAATATCCTAAGACGGATCGGTGTTTTTCTAGGACGATGACGAGTTTAGAAACTTCTTCCGTTGTAAGTCGATCACTAATGATCACGGGAGTCTCTCTATCACCATTAAGGAAGGCATACTTAAGCCCAGAAGGAAGTGGCTTAAGCTCTATAGAGGGTTTTGGTGGAGGTTCAGACTCATCCAAGTCTAACGGTTCATCTAAATCAGTGTCTTCTTCTTGGATAAAGTCATGGGCGTCTTCTTCTAGATCGGGTTGAGAAGATACCGACATCACCTCCTCTATTGGATCAGGCTCGGGTTTTGGTTCGGCTATCGAATTAACGGAGCCGGCAAAAGGAACTGAAAGATCTAGATCCTTCCCAAGGTGACCCTTAAGGCTCCCTTCACGAAATCCCTCAATGAATCTCATGAGTGGGTGCCCAATTAACAAGTCGACCTCGTCTACGTCAAAGACATAGAAGTTTGCGAGGAAGGTAACTTTGTTAATTGTGATAGAAATATTTTGTGCAATCCCGCAACTCTCGACCAATTTTCCAGAAGGAAGCTTAAGGAATTTATTGGTCGGGTTTAGCGGTTCCTCACCTAGGAGTGTTAACATCAACGATTTAGACATTAAATTTACTCCTACAGCGGGATCATAGAGGGAATCTACAGCCGTCTTGTTTATGGCACACGGTATGGATGTGAAACAGGACAGAAGCTTAACGACATCTGATGATGCTTCAGCCTCCCTGAACCATTCGTTGCTCATAATAGACATGAGCTCTTGGGCAGTCGCCTTAAGGTAACTTGCCTCAAACTGGGTTGGCATGTGGTTATTAGGAGCTCTACGGGCTGTGGATCTCTTCTGCACAGGTTGTTTCGAGACATTGCCATAATCAGCGAAAAGATCTGTCTCGATATTTAGAGGATAATCCAAAGGATGAATTACTTCTTCCTTTGGAGGAGTAGGTGGTTGTGGTTCAGGTTTGACAGCTTGAGGTATAGGTAAAGGAGTTTCGGCTTTCATGGGTTCGTCCCTAGGAGTTTGATCTTCCTCTAGAGTTTCACCATGGTCATCGGTGTAGGGGGTGTTCTTGAGAATGGTCGCAAGGACTTCCTTACCTTCACTAATGGGTAAATGGAGGAAATCTCCTTTAGAGGCTAAATCAAGGAATTATGCGGAGTTTTGGCTAAGACCGAGATAGAAATGTTGCATAAGGGTTGGCTCGGTTATAGCTAAATATGGGCCAGAGGATGCTAAGTCTGTAAGTCGTGCTCAGGCCGCACCTAGAGATTCCTTCTCGTCTTGTTTGAAGTTTAGCACATCTCTACGAAGACGAGCTACGCGGGATATGGGAAAGTACGTTAAGCAGAACATGGCTTGCAGTTTCTCCCATTCTCCGTTCACACTACCAACATAGCGAGTATACCAGCGTCTAGCTTTTCCCGTTAACGAGAACGGAAATAGCTTCACTTAAGAGTGACTCGCCTCATTCCTTGGATGTGAATACACGAACAAAGTTGTTCGAAATCACGTAGGTGGGTATAAGGATTCTCATCTACATCTCCTGAAAAGGGATTCTCCTGAACCATCGCTATGAGGCTGGGGCGAAGCTCATAGCGAACTGCCAAAATGGCATGAGATGAACTAGGCGGCTCCAACTCAGCGCCCGATGGAGCAGCGTAGTCAAAAAGGGTTGTTTGATCCATATTGATTTATGAAATAAAAGTTCTAATCAAACTACGATAACTTTAACGACTTTGTTCTAGCTAACACAGCTACCGTTCCCCGGCAACGGCGCCAGAAAGACTTGTTGGCATTTCTTAACGTCGCTACTAAGAATAGAGTTTTAATCTATCCCCGGCAACGGCGCCAGAAAAACTTGTTGACACTTCTTAATGCAACCACTAGAACTAGACTATGGAGCCTAATCCCCGGCAGCGGCACCAGAGATGCTTGTTGACACCAGAAGTGGCAAACGGATATACCGCAAGCGCACGGTAGTCAATTGTAGCTTTTCTCCGGGAGTATTCCAGGTATCGTATTTCCACAGGGAATGTGAAGTGGATTAACTAGAAGCAGGGTCGTCAAAGGATGATCAAAGGGTATATGATAACTGGGATAGAGAGGTCTTCCTAATATCAATATATGGTACTGGTTTTCTAAGAGTACTGAGGTTTACCACCTCATTCCTTACTGGGGGCGAAGGACGAAACAGTAGTTGATTAAAAGGTTCTCCACCTAACAACTACTGAGGCGGCAATGCTGCTACCCAACTATTACTTTCAACTTGCCTACAACACTTGAGAGGAACTCCAAGCACTGGCTGTGTCTGTCACCCTACCACCAGGCGTCTACACAAGTGCGACAAGAAGTCCACAGTGGCAAGATATAGCCTAGACACCACGTCTACACTAATCTTACTACTCTAAAGCTAAGCTTAATAGGCCTAGAGCACTTCAACAAAGTAAAGCAATGTGCCAAGTAAAAGAACTGTAAACTTAAATTACCAGACCAGAATATTAAATACTAGAAGGACTCAGATGTAACACTTACAAGAAGAATCGCATCCGCTGAGGCGCACCTTGGAGAAGATTCCCGACAGGCCGGGACTCCTCCGTGGAACTCCTCACTCCCTTCCCTCTCTTCTAACACTAAAGCTACTAGGTAGGCTTTCTCTCCTTGGATGCATACAAATGAAGAGCTCTAGGGGGTATTTATAGCTTGGAGGTGGAGTAGCGGCTACTCCGGTGCCACGTCAGCGATCCGCGTGCTCTCCTTCCTTGGCCATTGGATCAAACCGCCATAGTAACCGCCATGGATGGATGGCCTTGATTTCTTCACGTGTGAAACATGTGCAAGCAACCGACATTGTATGGGGCTCACCCTGGGATCGGCCGACCCCAGCCAATGATAGGTGGGCCCACCACTTTGCTTCTAGAAGGTGCTGACATCACCAGGCTGAATAGTGTAGCCAGAGCCCACCAAGGGGGGGTCGGCCGACCCCCCTATGACAGGGCTGGCCCACCTTCTTCTCTCCCTTGGTGACCCCACATGTCATGGAGCAAGTCTTGTGATGATGGTTGCATTTGGTTTCGGTGTGGACCCATGAATCCATGTGCTTCTCATCTTGTACCATTGAGTAAAAGCACATGTTTGATCCAAGGGTTGATATTGGCTTGAACATGCTTCTCTTGGATCGTGCCATGTCACCCTGGCCGAGGTGGCCCCAAGGTTGGGTCGGCCGACCCCCTTGGTGGGCCCACTTGGCCTCATTTTGTTCATTTTGCCATCTCCTACATGTTCACAAGCTAAGAGTACAAGTGGAACTTATTAGTGATAAATATGCTCATGATATGCTATATTTCCTTGAAACTGAGGCCTGTTGACGGTATTTTGATAAGGTAAAACATGCTATAACTTCCGTCAACACCTAGCAAAGAGAAAGGAAAGAGACGAAGACGGATGACTTCTTGTGTTATCCCCTTAATGGTGAAGGTGCCGCAAATCTCCAAGAACTGTTGGAGGTGAGCATTGGCATCCTCATGGGCTTTGCCATAGAACGGGCTAGCCTGGACCATTGTGATTAGAGCCAGTTTTAACTCAAAGTTGAGGTTGGCATCTATCACATCTGGTCCCGTCGCTACATTAGCGGCAGAAGGAGCAGAAAATTCACGAATAGTCTTATTGACCATCGCGAAGATAGAACGAGATAAGAAAGAAAGAAGTTGAAGAAGATGAAGGAAAAAGATAAGAAGAGTTAAATAAAGAAAGAAAGAATGGGGTAAGATGGGATTCGCTAAGCGGGAGCTTAAGCGAAGATAAATTCGACACGGACTCAACCGATACACCGATTGCCTTCCCCGGCAACGGCGCCAGAAATGCTTGTTGGTAGTTCTTAACTTCACTAAAGATAGAGCTAGGCACTATCCCTGGTAACGGCCCAGAAGTGCTTGTTGACACTTGCCAACGTCGCGACTAGGAGTAGACTATGGAGTCTATCCCTGGCAACGGTGCCAGAAATGCTTGAAGCAAGTCCAGTCACTATACCTAAATGAGTGAAGCTAAAGTAGCTATCTACTAATGCCAAATGGGGTTGTCAATCCCGACACTAGTAGGAGCTAGCTAGCGAGAATGCAATCTACCAGGAGGAGATTCTGCAAGCGCACAGAACTATCATAGTAGCACTTCCCTGGGAGTACCAGGTGTCGATTTATTTGATCCCAAAGGAAGGCTAGGGTGGTGTATGAGTCGAGTCAAGGAGGGGATGAGAGTCAAAGAAAAGAGAAAAGGAAAGAGGAGAGAAGGGAAGAGAGGGGATGAAAGGCTATAAAGAATATATGGGTGGATAGGTAAGGATGAATGGAATGGTTAAGGTAAGGTGGATAACTAAGTAGATAAGGGGGACAACTGAGGATAACTAACTACTAACTAATAACTACTCCTAGATAACCACGAAGCAAGATAACTACGAAGCAAGATAGTTACGAAGCAGGACAGGCAAATGTCAATAAAGCAACTAAGTTAAGTAAAGTTTTATTCCTATCTTATCAAGTATCGAGGCGTACTAGCCTTTACCACTGACTTAGGTTGAACGCTAGCACAACGAGCCTTACTATTAAACTGGGCCAACTATGTGGTGGAATTCAAGGCGCACAGGGCTATCACCACCTGCTTGCTACCACAGCTATCCGGGGGTCCAGCCGTATCTGAAGGTAAGTCTATAACTAAGCACCACGCTTAATTATATTCTAACTATCTCTACCCTAGCTTTGAATAGAGACACCCTTGCGGACGTCAGAGCAAATACTTGACTTAATAAGATAAACACTAAACTAACTAAGCAACCTATTGGCAAAGATCAATCACTAAGCACACTAGAGATTAACTACTATGGCTAAGTGAATTGAACTGTAGGATAGCTAGGTCACACTGAAGGTACTTGATAAAGTAATACTTAAAGTAATACTGAAAGTAATGCTTAAAGTAATACTGAGATAAAGATAAATGTACCTGAGATACAAGAGAGCAAACCAGACCAGAGACGCCGGGAAATCAACCGACCTCCGATGCCAGTCGCTCGCACCCGCTTCTCTCTTAGCAAGCTCTACGCTCCTTTTACCAAGGACTTAGGCTGAGCTGTGCTAAACTAAGAGCCGCACTGTAGTGAGGGCACTAGAGCTATACTCTCTCTACTAGCTAACCTACTTGCCTAAGCTCTCTGAGCTCTCACTTGCTTGCTTCTACTTGCTTTGCTTCTCTTGCTTGTGGGATATGTTGTATGGTGTGAATGAAGAGGTGCCTCCAGGGGGGTATTTATAGTCTTGAGGAGTGAGGGGGGTACTTATAGGGGGCAGCCAACCAACCTAGGGTTAGGTCAGGTGGCGGGCGCCACCCCCTACTGGCGGCCGCCAGTCTCCTGGCCGTTGGATGCACCGTCATTGATCCTACGGCCTCCAGGTGATTGTCCAAGGCGGTTTGGAGGTCGGTTGCATGTCCTAGCAACCGACTTAGGTCATGATCCATGCCACTCCCCTCCGTAGCCCTCCGATCAAACCGACCTAGTGACCAAGGGCCAAGATTTGGCCTTTGGGGTGGTCACATGGATCAGTGACGTGGCAGGGGGGACTCTGGGCCAAACCCTAGTGGCGGGCGCCACCTAGGGGTGGCGGGCGCCACCCCCCCTAGGCCCATTTGGGCCCTGGTGAGTGGGCTCGTCTCCTGGTGGGTCCAAATGTCCAAATTTGGTTCAAATCCTGCATTCAAATAAAATTCTATGGACATGTGGAATTCGGTTAGTTTGAAACCTATTTGACTACATTTCATGCCTTTTTGGTGAACTTTAGGGTCAAATGTTGATGGTAAAACAGGTGTTTAAGGACCATCAACAGCGAGCTGCTGGAGGTCCTGGTGTAGGTTTTGCTCAGGGTGTTGATGTTTCATCTTTCGTCAAGATTGGAGAGTCGAGTGGACTTAACCCATGTGAGAAGCCCAACTCCACCACTACTCCCAAACTTACCAAGCTTCCACCCAAAAAGCCTCTCAAGCCTAACACCAAGGATGGGGTCTTTGTTGAGCCTCCCAAGAGCCTCCCAAGCTTCCACCCAAGAAATAATCATGGGCTCCCAAACCAAACCACCTCAAGAACAAGCTGGACACAATGCCACCCATCCAGGAGGAGCTTATGCCACAGAAGGGCAAAGTGATCCACACCCACTACCGTGAGTACCAACAACCCCCTTTGAGAGCGGTGAGGTACCATTGTGAGCACTGTGGGAGAGATGGTCACTTGAGTGAGTTTTGCTTTCGGCGCAAGAGAGAGGCGCGTCGCGCAAAGGAGATGAACAACACGGACATGTACCATCCTTTCCATGATGTACATGTGCCGAATGTTCAGAGGCGTGCTGCTAGGACTAGAGGTCCAAAACCTCAAGTTCCTAGGCCTAGGCCGCGTAGAGAACGTGCCCGGCGGGAGCCTGCAGTTGTGGGCTATGGATCCCGTGGCGGTGGCTTTGTAGTTGAGCGTTTTCCCCCACCGCGTTTTGAGTATCGCGATGGACGCTCCTCCCTTAGCGGACCACGTTTTCCACAACGTGGTGATCGCTCTTCCCGTAGGCGTGCTAGGAATGGTTTTTCTGCTAACCGTTCTTTTGAGCAGCCGGCCCAACACTAGTATTCCCCTTACTTCACTAACCCCAGTGTTGGACCGTATGCTCACCCTATGTCTTTTTATTGATGTAGGTAAAATGATTGGAGAACGTTTGGTTGGTGGATTCCGGTTGCTCGAGGCACATGACCAGAAATGCCAAGTGGTTCTCCAGTCTTAGTTCGGTCGCCGGAAAGGAGTTTATCACCTTCGGCGACAATAGCAAAGGTAGAGTGTTGTCTCATGGGTCGGTGCGAGTTAATGAGCACTTTGTGTTGCGCGATGTTGCTCTTGTTTCTAACTTGCATTTTAACCTTCTCTCTGTTTCGCAACTCTTTGATGACGACTATGAGATTCGTTTTAAGCCGAATCTCAGTCGTATTTTGGATCCTCAGGGCAACCTTGTTTGTGGGATTTCGCCCTTTGGAAAAGTCTTTCGTGCGGATTTCTCGGAGTCGTTTGGAGTTTCTCGTTGTCTTTTGGCTGGACCTTCCTCCTCCGATCTCTGGAAGTGGCATAGGAGACTAGGACATTTGAGCTTCGACTTGCTTGCAAGACTTAGTTCACTTGGCCTAATCCGAGGATTGCCCAAGTTGTGCATGGATAAGGATCTTGTTTGCCATTCTTGTAGACATGGGAAGATGGTTGCCGCTCCCCACCATCCAGTGACTCAGGTCATGACTAAGCGCCCTGGAGAGCTTTTGCACATGCACCTTGTTGGTCCGGCTCGGGTGAGCTCGGTTGGGGGGAAGTGGTATGTGCTTGTTGTTGTTGACGACTTTTTGAGATATTCGTGGGTTTTCTTTTTTGCTGAGAAAACTGAGACTTTCTCCTTTGCTCGCAATCTGATTTTGCATCTTTAGAATGAGTTCCCTTTGAACTCAATGCGAGCTATTAGGAGTGATAATGGTTCCGAATTCAAGAATTCAGATTTTGAGAAGTTTTGTAACTCTTTGGGTTTAGAGCATCAGTTTTCTTCTCCCTACACACCGCCTCAGAATGGTGTTGTAGAAAGGAAGAATCGGACCCTTGTAGAGATGGCCAGGACGATGCTCGATGAGCATAGGACTCCTAGGCGATATTGGGCCGAAGCCATGAGCACTGCTTGCTATATTTCCAATCACATTTTTCTCTGAACTTTCTTGAAAAAGACTTCTTATGAGTTGCATTTTGGAAAACTGCCCAAAGTGAGTTATGTTAGAGTCTTTGGTTGCCATTGTTTTATACTCAAAAAGGACAACTTGGACAAGTTTGAGTCTCGTTCTTCTGACGGTGTGTTCTTGGGTTATGGCACTCATACTCGTGCTTATCGTGTACTTAACCTTGACACTAACCGAGTCATGGAGACATCCGATGTCACCTTCAACGACACCATGGTTTGTCCTTCTTCTCGTTTTGAGCGTGCAGGTGATCATGAGGTTGGCGAGCCTCTTTTCGATGATGAAGAAGAAGGTGCTGAAGGGATGGATGACCCAGCACCTCCTCCACCTGCTGTGCCACAAAGAGCGGCTTCTACTACGACTCACGGCCCCAATCCTTCTTCCTCTACGACATGGGGGTCGTGGGATCCGCCACCTCGAGCGGTACCTTTTGTACCCGAGGAGGCACCAGCTGCTGTTGAGGGGGAGGCCACTTTGGCTCGGGAGGCGCCATGACACATCCAGCGCCAACACCCGCCTCAGCAGATGATCGGCAGCATCGGCGAACGCGTCACTCGGTCAAGGTCACAACATATCTCTCACTTTGCTCATTCTGCATTTGTTGCTGATTTTGAACCCCGAGATGTTGGACACGCTTTGACGGATCCTGATTGGGTCAATGCCATGCATGAGGAGCTTGAGAACTTTGAGAGAAATCGGGTTTGGGTTCTAGTTTCTCCTCCCTCTAAGTGTCACCCAATTGGGACAAAATGGGTTTTCAAAAACAAACAAGGAGAAGATGGCCATGTTGTGAGAAACAAGGCCAGACTTGTAGCCCAGGGATATAGTCAGAAGAAGGGGATAGACTATGAGGAGACGTTTGCTCCTGTAGCTCGTTTGGAGGCGATTAGGACACTCTTGGCTTTTGCTGCATCCAAAGGTTTCAAACTTTTTCAAATGGATGTCAAGAGTGCCTTCTTAAACGGCTACATAGAAGAGGAAGTATATTTTAGACAACCCCCCGGTTTCGAAAATCCCAAGTTTCCAAACCATATTTTTAAACTTCACAAAGCTTTGTATGGTTTGAAACAAGCCCCTAGAGCCTGGTATGATAGGTTGAATACCTTTTTGCTTGCTAAGGGTTTTAAAATGGGATGTGTGGATAAAACGCTCTTTCTCCTCAAGCAAGGCAGTGACACACTCTTGGTCCAGATTTATGTGGATGATATCATTTTCGGTGGTTCTTCTCACGCTTTGGTTGCCAAGTTTGCAGATACTATGAGCAGGGAATTTGAGATGAGCATGATGGGCGAGTTGACATTTTTCCTCGGATTGCAAATCAAGCAATCTCGAGAGGGAACGTTTGTGCACCAGGGTAAGTATACCAAGGACATATTGAAGAAATTCGATATGGGTGAGGCCAAGCCTCTTCCAACACCCATGTCGACCACAACGGCCCTGGATGCGGATGTGGATGGAGAAGCTGTGGACCAGAAGGAGTACCGGAGTATGATCGGGTCGCTGCTATACCAGACGGCGACACGCCCGGACATTCAGTTTGCGGTGTGTCTTTGCGTGCGATTTCAGTCGTCGCCGCGCACTTCGCACCGTCAGGCGGTCAAGCGCATTATGAGGTACTTATCCTTCACTCCAGAATTTGGGATTTGGTATTCTGCTTCCTCCACCCTTTCTCTTTGCGGTTATTCCGATGCCGATTTTGCTGGATGTAGCATTGATCGCAAGTCCACTTCTGGGAGTTGTCAGTTTATTGGTTCTTCTCTTGTATCGTGGTCTTCTCGCAAGCAGTCTAGTGTCGCCCAGTCTACCACGGAGGCTGAGTATGTTGCTGCGGCTAGCTGCTGTTCCGAGTTACTCTGGATGATGGCCACTTTGCGTGATTTTGGTCTGAGTTTTTCTCGTGTTCCCTTGCTTTGTGACAGCACGAGTGCGATTAGCGTTGCTAAGAACCCCATGCTGCACTCTAAGATGAAACACATCTATGTGCGCTTTCATTTTCTGCGAGACCACTATGAGAAGGGTGATATCGACCTTCGCCATGTCGATACTCATCATCAGTTGGCTGATATTTTCACCAAGCCTTTGGACCAATCAACTTTTGCTAGGTTGAGAGGTGAGCTTGGTGTGTGTTTCCCCTTTTAGATGGGGGAAACATTTTGACTCTTGTTCTATAAACTGACTTTGTGTTTTTCAGTTGGGTTCTTCATGCATCTTTGCATTTCATCTTGCATATTTACATTCAGAGCTTCATGTATATAATCTGAAGAATGTAACTATGCTCTGTATAGTCTTTACTCTGATGCTTTATGATGATGCTGTAGCTTATGCTCTTTCTGATCACTGTTACATGTTGTGAGCGGAGCTATTTTATGGTGAATCTGATTAATGAACTTAAAACTTGAAAATGTTCACCATTGAGATTTGCAACTAGCGTGTGTAGAATGTGTTGAAATCACTTGTGCTCTTCATATATGCTAGGTTGCTATGTCTCTAGTGTTGAGTCATTCACTTGCTTGGTATGTTCATATTCTGTTTAAAATCTGAACCAAGTTAAGTGAATTGGAAAGATCGAGATGGGATTGCTTGTTAACACATCACAGTTTTGAGACTGTTTCTCATTGCACTTGAGTTAAACTTGAGCTGTGTAGTGTATGACCGAAACTGTTGCTTTAAGCTTCTGATTGCTTCTGCATAGGCTTCGCACGGTTGAAAAGTTAGGCAATGACAAGCTTTCAACCTCTCGCAATCACATGCTGAAATTTAAACTTGTGTAAATTAACCGCTGCAACTTCGATAAAATTTGGATACACAAGTCTATGTTTCATTCTATAGCATGATGATTGAACTGTGCTAGGGGTAGTTCACCTTGTATACATGTTTAGCACTTGTTGACTTCCTGTCTATACATGTTTAGTGCTATTTTGATGGTGAATACCTTTTTGGTTGAACACTGCTCATTTTGCTCTCATGTTCATATTTCGTATATTAGTGTTAACACCAGATTTTCGCACACGTAAGGGTATGAAAGGTGGGCCCGACTAGCAGAAGGAAAAGATTCGGCAAGCAATCGGCAGTTGTTTGGTCCTCAGAGTTTTGGTAACTGTCTACGCGGTCGGCTATTTCACAAGGCAGTAGGCTCCATTCGGGAAACACATGTTGCGAGTAAAGTTGGCTTGCACGAGAAGACACGTGACGATGGAAGGCACCAAATAATGTAGATTTATATCTTTCCGTATTTTATTGTAAGTCGTAATCGTCTAGGACTTATGCTTCGTCCAGGGTATAAATATAAGCCCTCGACCATTGTAAAATTGTTCACAACCACATCAATACAAACCGGCCCCGTGCCATCTTCGAGTCCCTAGTCGTGTCGTCGAGTTCTTCGAGAGGAATCATCGATCCGTCGACCTCCGTAAGTACCGGCAACCTTGCTATCATATCTAGTATCATGCGGTGGATTTAGATATGATGCAAGTAGTCTCGTACGTTAAGCTTAGTATCGTGCGGCGGATTTAAGCTTATGACGGGAAGTTTTTGCTTATGCCTTGTATCGTGCGGCGGATTAAGTCATGAGTAAAAATAGTTATCGGCTCTGTTAGATTTGGCAGATCTAATAGATTCATCAAGTTATCATGTGTTATATGTTTTATTTATTTAATTCGTACAACACCTTTTGCCCAATCTAGATTGATCTTCGCTCGGCCTTGTTGCATGAGTTTGCTTACGCTTTGCTAATCATAAGATCATGATGGCCGAACTGACTTTCGATCTAGATTGTTACATGTTGCGGGTTCATACATGTCGATCATGTTTAGGCTTTGATAGAGTTGGGTGCCGTGCGGCAGGTGCAGGTTTTAGATTAGTTTAATCATGCTTTGCTTGTATGTTTCTTCTTCATGCACCCCAGTTCGGCTGTTTTGCCGATTCTGGTTAAGCTTACATGAGTAATGAGTACATATAGATTTGTCCAGATGTACATGTGCTTTTAGCTTCTCATAATTAGATCGTATCATGCGATGGATTAATCTAATTATAAGGAGTGGTGTAGATTTATAGCAAGTGGTATCATGCGGTGGATTAGCTTTGCTTGAGTTTACACCTGACGGGTTTATGAAGGCTAGACGTGCGGCAGACTAGCTGGATTAGCCTATGCATATGTCATCTGAATAGATTTGTATTTACAAATTGCCCTTTTATCTTCTTGTTACATATGCGTTCGACATTCAACTGTTTACAAGCTTTGTCTTTTATACTTGCCGAATGACATTATAAATCTGTTCCGACAAACAGCTTCTATAGCTGTGTGCCGTCGTGATTGGCTTTCAAAGCCATACATATGGAACTGTCTGGTCTCGCCCGGCATGTTCCAAGGTATTCTCACACTTTTATCCCTTGTTGGTTTTCAGGTCAAACCGACTGGCACGTTTCCGGATTCAGTACGCTCCGGGCACCCGATTGAAGCCAGCCTCGTTCGGCTTGTTGTGTGCCTTGACGCGAGGCGTCACGTTTCGCGTCAACACACTTTTTGGCACGCCCGGTGGGATGACTTCATTTCAAGATGCCTGAGATTGACGAAGAACAAGTCTTTGAGGTGACCATGGACGATTTGCCGCTAGAATCAAAGGATCTGGTACAACGAGCTTGTGATGAGTTCCAGCGCAAATGTTTGGAGACTTTCTCCAAGAATAAAAGCGGCAAGGTCTATCAAAAGCAGACGTTCCCGAAGGTTGTTCCTCATCACCAGTCTGAACTACCCAACGGTAGTGAAGAAGTAGCTCTCCGGAAGATGACTGAAATAATGCATAAAGTTGTATCTGGAGCCGTGACCAATCATCAGTCGGCTTTCTTGAACACCTTTCATGCTATCATGGTCGATACTTTCGGTCCAACCGCAGATAAGTACTTTGAGGAGGCTGCTGGTCCAATACGGGGGCCATTGTTGTTCCAGGTACCTCAACGCCGGAGAATTGCCGAAAACAGTGGAGCTAGCCCAAGCACGGGTGGAATGGTTTCTCAGGAAACACAACAACTTCCCCAGACCTATGGCCAACTCACGTTCGGCACAACAGGGAACGTCCCACCATCTGCTTCTAGAGTGTCTCCTGTGGCAAACAGGATACATAAAGATATGTTTGGAGACAGATATCGGGAATTTATGGACTATAACTCGATCAATGCTCTTCCGAATCCAGGCTACGGGAGTTCAGCAGGATTACATACTGGGGGGCAAGCACAAACAGCTCCTGATTCAAATGTTGACCTCATCATGCATAAGATGGCTGATATGATGCAGAATCAGTTCGGCCTAAAGCCGAAGAATCAGACATACACGTACAAATCTCCTTACCCAGAATGGTACAATCGGGTGGCTCTTCCTCTGAGAGTCAAACCTCCCACTGACCTTACCAAGTTTTCGGGCCAAGATGATACCAGTACAAGGGAACATATCAGCTGTTACCTGATGCAGCTTGGCGAGGTATCAGCGGATGAAGCTTGGAGGATTCGATACTTCCCGTTGTCATTGACAGGACCAGCCTTCTCTTGGTTCTCCTCTCTGCCGGCGAATTCCATCAATACATGGGCAGAGCTGGAGCAGAAGTTCCACTCATATTTCTTTACGGGGACCAGTGAGAAGAAGTTGGTTGATCTCATGAGCTTAAGGATGAAACCTGGTGAAACGCCACTAGAGTATCTGCGCCGATTCAGGGAAACCAAAAATCTTTGTTATTCTTTGAATTTGCCGGATGACCAATTGCCGGGAATAGCTATAGCTGGCATGTTGCCGAGTATCAAGGAAAAGTTGTTCGGCATGGAGTTTGAGGATCTCGGGCACTTATCACAAAGGTTGGCAACGATGAGCAATCAAGCTCAGGGATTCAAGAGGAACAACCAGTTCCAGAAAGGTGACATAGCTGCCGAGATGTATCAGGCTTTCTTGGAAGATGCAGTTGATTACGATGATGAATATGAAGTAGCTGCAGCCGAGATAATCTGGGCCAAGGACCCAACTCAAGTCAACCAGCGATGGCTGAGGCAGCAAAAAGGTACCTATGATTTTGATGTTTCCAAGTCAGATAAATTATTCGAATATCTGCTGAAGGAAGGACGCATCAAGTTGCCGGAAGGTCATCCTATGCTGCTCCCTGAGGGTGTCAAAGACAAGAAGTATTGTGGTTTCCACAATACCAAATCCCACTCCATAAATGATTGCCGAGTGTTCAGAGTGCGGATTCAGAGGGCTATCCAGGACGGACACCTGAGGTTTGATGGAAAGATGAAGGTGGATGGTAGTCCTTTTGGACAGAATACCGTGTCCTTCTCTATCAATATGATCAATGCAGCAGATTTTGGGGGTAAGAACAAAATGAAAATTTTAACTTCCGATAGAGCGAAGGAAGCTGGTGCTGTTGACCCCGATCGGCAGATTACAAATAGAGAGCTTCAGCAAAGGGTTCGGTTCCAAAATAGCCGAACTGAGACGGGTGGAACCTCTAGACCCAGAGTCACAACGCGTATTCTATTGAACAAATGGCGTCGCGAACAGGAACGATATCAAAAGCAGAGGTTTTATGAAGAGCAAAAGTTCCTGGAAAAGCAGAGGAGGTACGAGGAAGAGATGTACCAAAAAGAACGAGAAGATATGGGGGAGCAGGAACAATCTCATTGGGAATGCTCGTTCTTCCAGTATTGTTGGAACGAAGGCTTGAAGCTGCCTGTTAAGAACAACTGCCCTGAATGCAGTAATCAGTACTCCGAGTACAGGCAGTCTCGACTCAACCGCCGTTCTGTCCATGAAAGGCTTGGGGCACGAATCCCTGAGGACGGTCGGCGCTTAAAAATAAATAACTCTGAGAATCCGCAGGGAAGATTTGTCGATCAAAGTTGGGCTCATACCGAAGAAGAAGAATATCGTGAGTATGTCTGGCAAAAAGGACAATGGTGCCCGCCAGGTTTAAGGAAGAGCCAGAAGAGGAGGGTGCAGCGCTTAAGGAACAGAGAGTTAGAGCAAGCAGGCACCAAAATGAAACGAATTTGGCGTCCTAAAGAGAAGCCGGATGGAAGTGGTCGTTCGGCTGATACATGCATGGCGTTCTTCCTCCCATCAGAGTTTGCAGCCCCCGAGAATCAAGATGTCCAAGACGAGACATATTCAGACTTCGATGAAAGTGAATTTCAGGACCTGTTGGCTCATCTCGTCTTGGCTCAAAGGGCAGTATTTGATAAACCAATCAGGCATCGACACTTGAAGCCGCTTTATATGAGAGGGTACGTCAATGGCAAGCCACTGACCAAGATGTTCATCGATGGAGGAGCTGTTATCAATATCATGCCATATACCACCTTCAGAAAGCTTGGCATGACAAGTGAAGATCTATTGAAAACTGACATGGTGTTGAGGGACTTTGCAGGCAATTCCTCTGATACACGAGGAGCAGTCCATGTCGAGTTAATGATTGGGTCTAAAACCTTGATCACCACCTTCTTCGTCATTGATGGCAAGGGGGCATACAGTTTGCTATTGGGAAGAGATTGGATACATGCAAACTGTTGTGTGCCATCGACTATGCACCAGTTCCTCATCCAGTGGATTGGAGATGATATTGAGATCGTCCATGCTAATGATTCTGTAAGTATTGCTAATACAGAGCCCATCTACTGGGAATATGAAGGTGTCGAGTGTTTCTCTGGAAGAGCTTGGGAGGCAGGTCCTGTGAATGTCTTCGATGAGGATCAACAGCCGATTCAAACGATCGGCTCTCAGAGTAATTTTTAGAATCCAATTAATGGTAATGGAGAAAAGATTGAGGCCAGAGTTTTATATCGGCTGACAAGGAATAAAGTGTTGATAATGAAGCCGAAGTAGGATCGGTATGCACAAGTTTGGGTCTCAGATATGCTTCGAGGTCTGCAAACCTTTAAGGGGGTTCTGATTATTTCTTCATTACCAGAGCTTATGGAAATTCAGAAAAGATTCATACAAAGTGACGTACAACAGAAGCTTGTGAAGAGATATGAAGGCGCTTCTACAACTTGGTGATTATTTCGAGTTGTACGTGATGGCCGATAAACCTTATAATAGGGTCGGCCCTTATTTTTTAAGTTTAAAGGAAAGATGAGCGGTAGATTGCTTTAGCCGAAAACATTGAACCCAAGAAGGGGTATTCGGCTGTAACAAAATTTTTGATTTGTGTGTGCTGCTTGTCAGTTGGAGCTTCGGCACTACTTGTTGAGAGCCGAATGCATGGGAGTTATATAACTCAAGGAATGTTTTATACAGCCGATGTAAAAGCATCGCCTTTAGCAGAAAAAATATTCCAAAAAATTAAGTTATAGCCGATGTTTTTTACATATTGCCTTTAGTACAGGGGTGTTCATGACCCTGGTGACCCTAGCATTTTTCAGATTAGTAGGTTTATTGGGGAAAGAGAAAGGTGAAGAGCAGTAGATATGATGCCGAGTGACATGACGCACCAGAGATGAGATCTAGTCGGCTAAGCTGACGTCACACATTCGGCAAACTTTTCTAAGGAGATATCGCAATCGGAAGGATCATTGAGAAATCGAAATCATGCAAATAGATATTATTCAGAGAAGAACAGATTCTACGGATTACAAGCTTCATTCATAGATCTATCTTAATGCAAGACTATCCCAGGAATAATTTGTTCACAATAGATTGCGGGTCAGTAATCTCGGCAATAGCGGCAGCGTGACCATCATAAACTTCAAGATCTTCAAATTCGTCCGGGTCGCATGCGAATCCAACTGGTAAGGAGGAGTAATCTTCTTTGGTCCAGGAACTCATTGCTGCTAGCCCGAAGGAAACTCCGGCGCGTACACCTTGGATGACGGCCTGATCTATGCGACCACTCACGGCATCAAGACGAGCTTCGACTGAATCCCCGCGGACATTTACATGAAGAGCGACTCTGTTTGCTGCTACTTTCAAACGGTCATTCTCTGCAGAAAGAGCTAGCAAGAGGAAAGAATATTAGGCAAAAGCAGGCTCAATTAGAAGGAGGAAAAGGACCAAGATTATGCTAACCCGTAATAATGCTACAGAGTTGCTTCCATTGCTCTGCCCACTCAGCTTTCTCAATGTCATGTTTCTTGGATGCATCTTTCAGTTCCTTTTGAGCTTTATCCCTTTCCTCGCGGTAACGAAGAGCGTCCGAACAGGTCTGTTAAAGAGAATCATTAGGCTCAAAATCTGGTGAATTGGGAAGAGTTTTTTAGATCTACCGTTTCTAGAGGAGGAACCCAAGCGTGGCCGGAGGAGGACTCCACCCGGGGAAGAAGATGAACAGCGAATCAAGAGACGAGCTATCACAAGGAGGCAGAAAGTTGGTTTCTTACTTGTGGCGCCGACGAATTAATGTTAGACTTCCTCCTGCTTCGTTTCTGACAGGATGTTTGCCGTGGTCGCCATTCCCTGCCATTATTTTCTCTCTGACTTGAGTTGGAAGCTGAGAAGTGGGGATTTTGCAAAAAATGAGTTGTTCGACTGGAGTCACAGCTTGTATACGATCATCTTTATAGGACCATGACGTGCACATTGGAGGACCAAGCGTCGGAGTAGGGTTTTGCACAGATTATGGGCCGTTATTGGGCCAGGCCGGATCTTTTGATGATTAGAAGAAGTTGTAGCTTCAGAATCGGAAAGTCAATGGGATTCGGCTAAAAGTTTTTTAGTTTCAATTGGTCGATTGGGGACTCATATTACCAATTAGCACTGAAAAGCGGAGACGAAAGAATTCCTTGAGGGCTGTTCTGACGTCATTGGAAATTTGAGGAAAAAGGATTAGAATTTCAGATCTGAAATAACCGGTTGCAATCGTTGTCTGCAGTGCAAAGTTTTCGGTTATCACAGTAACCGATGTGTATGCATCGCCGATTGAAACGGAAAACAGAAATCAGTGATCAATATGCGAAAAAGCAGAATACGCATTGATCTCGGAGGATCGGTCAAGACAAACAAGGAAACTTGCGGAAACATGGGTGTATGCCGAGTCTCTGAGTGTTGAGTGATTGTCAACTGGGATGATGCGCATGTTCTTTGGCTTGTGTTGTGCAGGTGTCGAGCACGGATACAGTGATCAAAGGCAGGGTGAAGGTCAAGTAGAGACGTGCCGTGCCGATGGACCGAGAGTGGCGAAGGGCGGACGTGAGGCTTGGACTGAGGGACCGGAGGCCCGAGGATCAGCTGTGGTGGCTGGCAGCCTGGGACAGCGACGAGCGAAGACTTGCGGTCATGTGTTGCCTGAGTCGTGGACTTGGGGACACGTGTCGGAGGACGGGGTGCACGGGTGGTGCATCCCTTCTACGGCGTCGGTTTGGTGGTAGAGCCAGAGAAAAACCATCGGGTGGACGGTTTCTAGGTTTGGGCCTCAAAACCTGGGTGCTGAGGGTTTCCGAGTTTGGCCACAGAACTCGGGATGAGGATGGTTTCCAGGTTTGGGCCTCAAAACCTGGGCGCTGCGGGTTTGCTGAGTTTGGGCCTCAAAACTAAGATGCTGGTGGGCTGGTTTCCCGGTTTGGGCCTCAAAACCGGGGGTTGGCTGGAAAGGCTGGTTTCTCGGTTTGGGCCACAAAACCGGGGGTGCAGAGCGAGGGCGGCACGTGGCGACAATCGGGAGGTTGCGTCGAGGCAACGCTACGAGTTGTGCGGGCGTGGCCGTCGGATCCACCTACCACCGAGTTGGTCCAGAATAACCTTAGGGTTTAGCTGGTTCGCTCTGTAATTAGTTGAGGGGTAGAGTAGGAAATAGAATTAGTATAAGTAGAGGGAGACACCCTCCTCCCATAGTATCTCAGTCATTTGCTCTTTTGCTTCTAGGTTTTCCTGCTCTCCCACTCTCTTGCTGTAGCGAATCTGAGATCCACAGAGTGAGAACAATACCTCTGTGTCCGTGAGATTTTGAGGAAGTGAGACCGTAATCTCACTGTTGTAGCGTGTGGTAGCCACACGGTTACAAATTCGTGGTTGTGATTCGCGTTTCGTTCGTGTTCTTCACGGAATCCTTTTTCTCCACGTTTTTCCCGTCGCTTGATCTCTTTGCTCGGTTCATCTTTTGCAAATCTGTTTGAACCAAGTTGTTCTAGGTCGTGAGGCACTTCTTTCCACCGAAGGAATACACCTCTAACCTCACGGTTTAGGAGATCGATCGATTTTGGTTCCGGGTCAAGTTTTTCTTTCTTCCCCCGAATTTCTTTGATTCATCGATTTGGAGATAGGTTCGAGCCATGATCTCTTAGAGATAGCTCACTATCCTTCTTGTGACTCTACTCACCAAGTTTGATCCCTAGAGGATTTGTTTTGGGTGAGATTGAGTCGATTCGGTGGACGAACTGTGAAATCGCGGGGTGACCGGACGCTGACTGTTCATCGACCGGACGCTCCCTGTGAGTCCGGTCGTTGAAGGCTCAGCTTGGCATATTTTGTGACTTGACCGGACGTTGGCTTCAGGGAATGACCGGACGCACTATGGTTACTGTTCACCTGCGTTTTTGAGTAGACCGGACGCTTAGTGTTGCGACCGGACGCTCGGAGTCCGTGAGTCCGGTCCAACTCAGAGAGCTCCGAAATCCGGTTTCGTTCGACCGGACGCGTCCGGTGCCTGGTGACCGGACGCTCTGGTGAGTCCGGTCAGTGCTGTCTTGCGCTGTTTCGTTCGCGGTTCGCACGTCCGCTGTCAGTCTTGGTTTCCGTCTTTTGCGTTGAGTTTCTGGAGTTGTGAAGTGTCCCGCAGTGCTTCTTGGAAGCATCCACCCTACATCTAGGGTCGTGGACACTTGCAAGCTCTTCGTTTGCTTTTGGGGTTGATTTTCGGGACAAAGGATTAAAGTTTTCGAAAGGAAAATTTGGAGCTCCCATTCACCCCCCCCTCTGCTCGCTTTCTAGTAGCACTTTCGGTCCTTCAAAACTTCATATTTACAAAAAGAAAGAACAAGATTACAGTGAGTTAGTTTGTCCACTCCATCCTACGCCTAATCGGGAGGAAATGATCGAAGGTATCAGCCAGATCTGATCCGGCTACCTTCATGTCTTCTGCGGAGCGTTCTACTCTATCCTCTAGATTTTGTTCACAGACATCAAATCTGTGGTAATCGGCACCGGAATGAATCTTCACGGCGGAAAAAGCGAGTGCCGCACCGTATCCCATGCCGGCTCTGGAGATGATGGGGAGGACGCAGTTGACTTCGTTTACCCGCTTCAAGGGTGTTGTGCCCATTACATCGGCTGTGACGGCAAGCTTAGTGACGGCGGCCTCGAGAGCATGGAGTTTGGTCGCCAAGGCTGAGAAAAGAAGAAGTCGGTAAAAGCAGAAAAAGAGAATAAAGAAGGAAATGATGAGAAAAGACTTACTGGCGGCTCTTTTTCGAGCGATGTCATGCTCTTGGGAAATTCGGGTAATTTCCTGATCCTTCCTTTCCAGGTCAAGCTGAAGATTTATAATTTTCTGGGTCAAGTCCTCGGTGAGATCGTTGCTAGTCCTCCTGAAGCAAAAGTAGTAAAATGAAGCCAGATGCTTTATTTTAGAGGGAGGAGAAGAAGGAAGTAACCTTCTCCTGGAAGAACTGGAAGCACCGAGCTCGAGACTATGGCGGCTCGCTTGGGAAGACATCTTCTAGCTGATTCAGAGTAGCAAAAGAGAAGAGGGTTTTCTGGTTTTGAGGCTGAAGCAGAGAAGTCCGGAATGCATAGGCCGAAGTGAAGGGGAGAGTTTAAAAGACCCCAAGTGCATCGGGAGGTGAATCGGCAGGTACAGTAATGATGACATGAGAAGACGGATGCTTCTGGAGGTTCCGTGTCAATGCAAAAAGGAAAAGAATTTTAGAATAAAACATTTATCCCAAAATTAGGGGGCATGTGTTAACACCAGATTTTCGCACACGTAAGGGTATGACAGGTGGGCCTGACTAGCAGAAGGAAAAGATTCGGTAAGCAATCGGCAGCTGTTTGGTCCTCAGAGTTTCGGTAACTGTCTACGCGGTCGGCTATTTCACAAGGCAGTAGGCTCCATTCGGGAAACGCATGTTGCGAGTAAAGCTGGCTTGCACGAGAAGACACGTGACGATGGAAGACATCAAATAATGTAGATTTATATCTTTCCGTATTTTATTGTAAGTCATAATCGTCTAGGACTTATGCTTCGTCCAGGGTATAAATATAAGCCCTCGACCATTGTAAAATTGTTCACAACCACATCAATACAAACCGGCCCCGTGCCATCTTCGAGTCCCTAGTCGTGTCGTCGAGTTCTTCGAGAGGAATCATCGATCCGTCGACCTCCGTAAGTACCGGCAACCTTGCTATCATGTCTAGTATCATGCGGTGGATTTAGATATGATGCAAGTAGTCTCGTACGTTAAGCTTAGTATCGTGCGGCGGATTTAAGCTTATGACGGGAAGTTTTTGCTTATGCCTTGTATCGTGCGGCGGATTAAGTCATGAGTAAAAATAGTTATCGGCTCTGTTAGATTTGGCAGATCTAATAGATTCATCAAGTTATCATGTGTTATATGTTTTATTTATTTAATTCGTACAACACCTTTTGCCCAATCTAGATTGATCTTCGCTCGGCCTTGTTGCATGAGTTTGCTTACGCTTTGCTAATCATAAGATCATGATGGCCGAACTGACTTTCGATCTAGATTGTTACATGTTGCGGGTTCATACATGTCGATCATGTTTAGGCTTTGATAGAGCTGGGTGCCGTGCGGCAGGTGCAGGTTTTAGATTAGTTTAATCATGCTTTGCTTGTATGTTTCTTCTTTATGGACCCCAGTTCGGCTGTTTTGCCGATTCTGGTTAAGCTTACATGAGTAATGAGTACATATAGATTTGTCCAGATGTACATGTGCTTTTAGCTTCTCATAATTAGATCGTATCATGCGGTGGATTAATCTAATTATAAGGAGTGGTGTAGATTTATAGCAAGTGGTATCATGCGGTGGATTAGCTTTGCTTGAGTTTACACCTGACGGGTTTATGAAGGCTAGACGTGCGGCAGACTAGCTGGATTAGCCTATGCATATGTCATCTGAATAGATTTGTATTTACAAATTGCCCTTTTATCTTCTTGTTACATATGCGTTCGGCATTCAACATGTTTACAAGCTTTATCTTTTATACTTGCCGAATGACATTATAAATCTGTTCCGACAAATAGCTTCTATAGCTGTGTGCCGTCGTGATTGACTTTCAAAGCCGTACATATGGAACTGTCTGGTCTCACCCGGCATGTTCCAAGGTATTCTCACACTTTTATCCCTTGTTGGTTTTCAGGTCAAACCGACTGGCACGTTTCCGGATTCAGTACGCTCCGGGCACCCGATTGAAGCCAACCTCGTTCGGCTTGCTGTGTGCCTTGACGCGAGGCGTCACGTTTCGCGTCAACAATTAGTGATCAGTTTGAGACTTTGCTAGCTTCTTATGGATGTTGTTGAGTCATCGGATCAGAACTCTGTAGAGCATCTTTGCACTTTCTTGATTATATTCCTGAAGTTGCTAACTTGCATTTTAACCCATATGCATTTCTGGAAGGAGATTTTCTGTCAAGGGGGAGAAATTTGAGTGTTTGTGCACATTTCCTTGCTGGTGCATTTTCAACTAAGGGGGAGAAAATACTGACAAATCATGTGTTCCCTGTGTTGTGTGCACTATTTGAGGGGGAGTTTGCTAGTTGTGTTGAGCTGTTGCCTCTTTCTTGAGTGACTAGCAAACATTTTCAACACTTCACTTGGTTTTTCAGCTCTTCAATTGGTATCGAACTCTTTTGGTTTTGAGTTGGTAACAGTTGGTATCGAGCTTCCTCGCTAGCGGTGTTGAGCCTGTTCTGCCTCTTCTTGAGGGCTAGCTCTGTTTTGCTTGAATTTCAGTTGATCTTTCAATTGGTATCAAGTTTTCTCGCTAGCGGTGTTGAGCCTGTTCTAGCTCTTCTTGAGGGCTAGCTTTGCTTTGCTTGGTTGCGTCGAGCCGTTGCCCATGTCTTTGGGAACCAAGTTGTCTTGCTCTTTCCACTTGACCTTCTACGGCTTTGCTATGCTTTTGGGTCATTTGGTTGAGTTCTCTCTCTTTCTTCTCTTCTTCCTTTCTTTCATTATGATTTGTGTTGGTAGTTGACAATGCACTCATCAAGGGGGAGATTGCGGATACATGGGTGTATGCCGAGTCTCTGAGTGATGAGTGATTGTCAACTGGGATAATGCGCATGTTCTTTGGCTTGTGTTGTGCAGGTGTCGAGCACGGATACAGTGATCAAAGGCAAGGTGAAGGTCAAGTAGAGACGTGTCGTGCTGATGGACCGAGAGTGGCGAAGGGCGGACATGAGGCTTGGACTGAGGGACCGGTGGCCTGAGGATCAGCTGTGGTGGCTGACAGCCTGAGACAGCGACGAGCGAAGACTTGCGGGTGGACGTGGTGCACGGGCGGTGCATCCCTTCTACGGCTCGGTTTGGTGGTTGAGCCACAGAAAAACCACCGAGTGGACGGTTTCCAGGTTTGGGCCTCAAAACCTGGGCGCTGATGGTTTCCGAGTTTGGGCCACAAAACTCGGGCTGAGGACGGTTTCCAGGTTTGGGCCTCAAAACCTGGGTGCTGCGGGTTTGCTGAGTTTGGGCCACAAAACTCAGGCCATGGATGGCTGGTTTCCCGGTTTGGGCCTCAAAACCGGGGGTTGGCTGTGAAGGCTGGTTTCCCGGTTTGGGCCACAAAACCGGGGGTGCGACGTCCGGGAAAGGACAAGCAGAGCGGTGGCGGCACGTGGCGGCAACCGGTGAGGTTGCGTCGAGGCAACGCTACCAGTTGTGCGGGCGTGGCCGTCGGATCACCACCTACCGCGAGTTGGTCTAGAATAACCCTAGGGTTTAGCTGGTTCACTCTGTAATTAGTTAGGGGTAGAGTGGGAATTAGGAATGGTTAGAATTAGGATAAGTAGGGGGAGACACCCACCTCCCCATTTATCTCAGTCATTTGCTCTTTTGCTTCTAGGGTTTCCTGCTCTCCTCATCCTCTGCTGTAGCGAACCTGAGATCCACAGAGAAGAGAACAATACCTCTGTGCCCGTGAGATTTTGAGGAAGTGAGACCGTAATCTCACTGTTGTAGCGTGTGGTAGCCACACGGTTGCAAATTCGTGGTTGTGATTCGCGTTTTGTTCGTGTTCTTCGCGGGTTCCTTTTTCACCACGTTTTTTTCCCGTCGTTCGATCTCATTGCTTGCTGTGTCTCTTGGAAATCCGTTTGAACCAAGATGTTCTAGATCGTGAGGCATTTCTTTCCACCGAAGGAATTCACCTCTAACCTCACGAGCTAGTAGATCGGTCGATTTTTCCTTTGGATCGGTTTTTGCTTCCTTTGCCCCGATTTCTTCCAATTCACCGATTTGGAGTTAGGTTCGAGCCATGATCTCTTTGGGATAGCTCACTAACCTCCTAGGAACTCCTCATACCAAGTCTAAGCCTTAGTGCTTTTGATTCGGAGGAGATCGAGTGGATTTCGCGGAAGAACAGTGCAGTATCGGGACCATCGGACGCTGTGTTCTTGAGCATCGGACGCTGAGTCATTTCCATCGGAGCGTCCGTTGCCACGTGTCGTCTGACAGTGCCTTTTAAAGAGCATCGGACGCTGACCATCGAAGCGTCCGTTGCCATCGGACGCGCCGGGGGTCAAGCATCGGACGCTAGGGTTTCACTGTAGCAGCGTCTGATGCCTGTCCAGTAAGGTTCCAGTAAGGTCCTGTTTGCATCGGACGCGTCCGGTGCTGAGCCATCGGACGCAGGCCAGCGTCCGATGCGACTGTTTTCGCACAGTTTCGTTCGTGGTTCGTTCATCCGTTGTCGGTTTTGATTTCCGGCTTTTGCGTTGAGTTTCTAGAGTCGTAAAGTGTCTCGCTGTGCTTCTTGGAAGCATCCACCCTATCTCTAGGGTCGTGGACACTTGCGAGCTCTAGGGTTTGCTCTTGGGGTTGATTTTAGGGACAGTGACGACAAGTTTTCGAAAGGAAAATTTGAAGCTCCCATTCACCCCCCCTCTGGTCGCTTTCTGTTAGCACTTTCGGTCCTTCAACAGCAACAACAGCCTAATTCAGTCTCAGGTTTGCATTTGTTGGTGCGATTAGAGCAACAAGCAAGTTGGTGAATAGTTTGACACTTCTCTGTGTTCAGTAGTAGCTTAGCATATGTTCTGCTCTCAGATATGAATGTGTTAGCTAGTTATTAGTTGCAGTACAACACTGATACTTGGAGTGCCTAGTTATTGTCTTTGTGCTATTTGGACTAAGCTATACTTTTCATGCTATATTGTTTCACATAGTTGTGATCAATGTTGCTGGTTTTGAGTATTATTTTAATAAATATGCATGATCACTTATTCATGTCTCGATATGCATTGATAGCCGTTGTAGTGTTTTTAGAGAGTGTTTTCTCACAACCATCTATTTTGAGTTTTCATTAAACATTTATTAGTGAGCTGCTAATTTGTGCTTTAGCACTTTGCTTTTGCACTGCTATAAGGTATTCCTAATTGTTCCTAAGGATGACATATCACCAATTAGTGTATGTGACCTTGGCAATTAAAAGAGAGGTGTATTAGGCTATAATCGGCATATAGGTCAAGTCTTCATGGGCAAAGAACTTAAATCGGCTCCCATTCAACCCCTGGTTGCCATTTTGGTTCTTACTTTAGTTTTCAATGCTTATTTCTCAATTTCCTCTTAATCAGTTTTGTTTTCTGGTAGCTAACTAGATAGAATTTCAGTTTTAGAGTCCAATAGCTATGTTAATTTTTGTTTGGTATTATGTTTCAGTTATTTTGTTATTCATTATTTTTTAATTTTTTTCAGTATCTATTTGTCAAGTTCAGTTTAGTTTTGTACTTCTCAATTTTAGTTTCATTATGTTGTCAATTTTCTAGTGCCAATTTTGGTTTCAGTTCTTTAGTAACTATGTTGTCATTTTTATTTTCAGTTTAATTTTCTAGTTGTCATTTTCACTTTCATTTTATTGTCAGTTTTCTAGTTGTCAATTTCGGTTATTTAGTAGCTATGTTGTTATTTTTTGTTTTATTTAATGTTTAGTATTTGTTAGTATCTTGAGTTTGTAATTTCAAAATGTTTTCAGTTAGCTTTTGGTTTGCAATATCAGTAAATAATTCCAGTTAGCTTCTAATTATATGCTTTTCAGTTAGCGTATGATTGCAGTTATTGGTGCATTAGAAGTTAGCATTAGCATGTCCAGCATACCTGAAAATATTTTTTTTCTTATGCACAAATTGCTATTATTAGTAGGTTTTAGTTATTGGTGCTTGTTACTATCTGTTTTTAGATACTGCTTTCAGTTAGCAAGTTTCATTTTTTACGTTTTGAAAATATTATGGTGACTGCAGTTTCCGCTCCAAGTTTTGAAAGTGAATTTGGCTACTAGTTCTGGACACAACTATTTTATTATGATAATTTCAGTTTCAAAACTGGTCAATTTCAGGTTTAGTTTCTTGTAATTTCAGTTTCATTTAGTATTATGAGTTCTAAGATTCAGGTTTTTTTTTCTTCCAGGTTCGAATGATATTTTAGTTTTTGTTTCAACCTTCCAGGGTATTGTGAGTTTGGAAGGTCGTGGATTGTCCACGGTTCACCTGATGCAACAAGTTCAGAGCTGTACAGGCAACTGCTTGTGCCAAATGCCGACCCGTGGATCGTCCGCAACTTAGGACCTGGACTATCCGAGAATGCACAGACAATGCAAAACAGCTCGAGCAAAACCCAAATTGGATTGGACCTCGACCAAATCAAAAGAGCTTGCAACCAAACTTCACCCAGGTGATCTTGCATATGTGGTGAGCTATTTAAAAAATCATGGCTCGAACCCAAGTAAATCTCGAGATATTTCAGATCACACGAAAAAAGGAAAGTTTGGAGAACGAAAACAATTTCTGCCCGATCTATGTGCTCGTGAGGTTTCTGAGAAAATCTTTCGGTGGAAAGATGTCTCTCATGTCCTAGCACAAGATAGTTCAAACAGAATCACAAACCATCCCTCAAATCAGAAGAACAATCAAAATCACCTAGAGGGGAAAATGAAGAACGCGAAGAACACAATCACGAACTCGAAAAGATTTCAGCCAAAACGAAGGAGATTATGGTCTCCCTTCCTGAAATCCAAATTCATAGAGAAATGATTTCCGTCTCTGCAGATCACAAGTAGCTGGAGAGAGAGGAGCCCTAACAGATGAATAACTAGAGTCTGAAATGAAATGCTACAAGGATGAATGAGATGAGGGGTGTCTTCTCTTATTTATAGCCTATTACTAGCTAGCTCTAGGGGAATTCTAGTCCAACTCTGGAAGAAATCCTCCATCGACAGTCATGTGCCTTCCTCATCGTTAGTTTCGCCGCAATATAAGCCTCACTATGTCGCCACGTGTCGTCCCGACGACCGTCGCGCCTTCTTATCGCTAGCTTCGCCTCGATACAAGTCTCACGGTGTCGTCACACGTCGTCCCGTTCCGCATAGGAACCCGTCGGGTTTTGAGGTCCAAACCCGCCACCTTGAGTTTTGAGGCCCAAACTCAGAAACTGGCCACCTTAGGTTTTGCGGCCCAAACCTGAAACCGTCGGGGTAGTTTTCTAAGGCTCAACTAACAAACTCGCACCAAAGATGGAGCATGGATCTCACGCCCTATTGCCGACACCGATGTTGACGCATGTCGATCCTCTGTCAAGAACGACATCATCGCCTTTCCCCCTGACTCGACCGACGACACTTGCATCTCCCATGCAAGCCCGTGTCCGGCCTCCGCCAGGTGCCACGATGCCATCGCCTTCCGTCTTGGCTCCGGCCCTCCGGTCCGTCAACCTCACGTCCGTCCTTTGTCACTCCCGGTCCATCGGCACGACATGTCTCTACTTGACCTTCACCTTACCATTTGACCATTGGCTCCGAGCTCTACACCTGCACAACAACACAACCAAGAGACATGTCGCCCACTCACACCAACATGTAAGCCTGTTGATCAATCACTCATCACAACGGGGCGAACCACAAGGACACATATCAACTTTGTATTCGCAACAACTACTTAAAGTTCTGGGTTATAAAATTTATAACCAAAATATTTACGTCCTGTTTGGATGCACCAGCTACATTTAGCTATTCTAACCTAGTTAAAACCAGCTAAAAATTAGATGAGTCTATCAGTTGGAGCATCTAAACACCCTAACTAAAGTCTAAAGTTTAGTTAAGAAATTTTTAGTTAGCTAAAGTTTTATATTAAAATTTTAGCTAGTTAAATTTTAGTTGGATATATCAAAATATGAGTGTAAAGATTTTTTTTGACAAGTGAGTGTAAAGATTTGAGATTGAACAGTCCGGTATATGGGTTTTCTTTTTTCAGCGCTCCTCTATCATCGAATGGTCCCCAGCCCGCCACGGAGGCGGCCGTGGAACATCGGAGCCGGTCCACTCTCATCCGGTGCAAGTACGGGCCACGTGGCTCACGCCTTGTGAACGAACCCAACAAACAAAAACCCGTGGGCGGTGGGCCGTGGTCACTCCGCCCGCACGGCGACTGGGACTGTACTTCTCCCATGATCCTCGCCGTCGCAGCCGCCCTGCCGCTGCCGGCAGTGCCGCCGCGCTCCAGCGTCGCGCTACCACGGAGCGGCCGCCGACACTGCCGCCGCGTGGTCCACCCGCTCGCGGACTCTACATCGGCGCCCTCCTTCATCTCCCCCTCCTCGCCGGCAGCGCCCATCTACGCGCCGACGCCACAGGACCGGCCTCTCCGGACGCCGCATAGCGGGTAAGCGTCACGCGTCTCGGGTTTCTGAAATTTGATAGTGTTGCCGGAGTCCAGTTGGGGAGTATGGTGTCTGGTTCGTTCGAGGAATGAGTTAGTCCATCATTTCAAGGTCCATACATTTCTTTTTGTTTGATTCGTGGGATGGAATGAGTTGATCCATCATTTAAGAAATGGACTCACCGTGCACCACCTTATCTAGAATGGTTTGATTTCTCAAACCAAACACCCTATACATGATTGAATCAGCCAGCATAATGCCTCATTTGCTTCATATTCAGGGGCATGAATGCAGTCATTTCAGAGCTCCAACTCGCAGTTCACGCCCATTCAAAAGGGCTCAGATTATCCACAATGCTGCTATTTTGTTACCCTCGCTCGTGTTACACGTGCCAAGTGCTGAAAGCCTGACATAGACGACTTAAATATAGTGGGACAATTTTGCAGGTACCACTTTGATGGCACTGCTCGACCTTTCTTCGAAGGGTGGTACTTCAAGGTGTCGATTCCAGAGTGCAGGCAGAGCTTCTGCTTTATGTATTCTGTCGAGAATCCTCTGTTTCGTGATGGTATGAGTGATTTGGACAAGTTGGTATATGGTCCACGCTTTACTGGTGTGGGAGCACAAATCCTTGGCGCAGACGATAAGTACATATGCCAGTTCTCTAAGAAATCAAACAACTTTTGGGGAAGTAAGCTTCTAGCTCAGTCTCTCTGTACTTTGTTGTTACTGTTTTATTTTATACTTTGTTGTATGGAAACTCTGTAGTTAGAATTTAGAAACAGGTTGGCACTGCATATAAATTCATAGCATGTACAATGTGGTACTGCTCTGCAAGTTCATGCAGATTTTAAGATTTGCAATTAACTTCAAAAAATCAAGTTAGTGCTACTGTTCCTACCCTATTTGAATGAACTAGTATCGTGTCTTGGAATTTATACATGAAATTCATATCTCATGGTCCGGTTCCAGCGAAAATGTAGTGCTTGCTGGCCACCACAAAATTGGAGGTCTTCATGATACTAGCTCCGGACATTAGACAGTTGATTCTTATGAGCAATTCATATCCCATGATGTATTCTTATGAGCAATTTAGGGCCACATTAGACAGTTGATTGTTTTGTTCCACTATATGACCCCTTTTAGTTTATTATGGGTCCAAGAACATTTTTATTGAACGTTTAACTACTTTTTCCTGCCACAAAATGTTAAGACATTGGCAAAGTCACTACAATGTGTACTACAACTCAGCTTCTGATGTGAATATTTGTAAAACATTGTGAAAATTAGGCTAATACTTTCTCCATTTGGTAATATCTGTTCATTTTTTTAGGAAGCTTTGTTTCACAATTTTTTTCATTGAGGAAACCTATATTTAGCTGTTGAAAAGATGTTGGACAATTGTAGCATGCATTTCAATAGGGGCATGCACGTGCATTTCATTAACTTTTCCTAAGTTAGAAGCTCTTGTTTTTGTTCACGATGAGATTGGATGAACATTATGAAATGGAGGGAGTGTTTACTTGAGGCAAAACTAATCACAAGTCACATCTGATGTAGATTAACGGTTACTCTTACTCTTGGCTGAAAACCTACTATATTAACTATGTATGTCAAAGTATTCAATCATCTCTGGTTGATTGTACCTTGATGGTATTGACTAAGGGATACCTACCCGTTGGACCAAGGTTCTCCTCACCTCTGGTTGAGAGGAGCTACCCTGTGTTTTTGTATACCTCTACAGTTTGCTAGATTGCTGTTTCTTTATACAAGGTCAACTGCATGCCTTCGTGGGCAAATTTTTACTTTTGAATAGGGTGTGGTTAATCACTGCAAAGTAAAATAAAGTATTAAACTGCATATTAAAATATAAAATTTGGTACCTTTCTTCTTTTTCTATTAGCAGTTATTGTTGCTTTTCCTGGTTTCATGGAATTTTAGTAACACATGACTGGTCGTTGAATTCCCAACTAATAATTTGCATTTTATAGGTAGGCACGAACTAATGCTGGGAAACACTTTCATTCCCAATAAAGAGTCAACCCCCCCGCAAGGGGAGGTGCCCCCTCAGGTAGATGTTTTATGTCTTCTTTTGAAATCCAAGGACTCATAACATGATATGAAGTACTTTGCACTACACAGAATTCCTTACTGAACCACAAGTCCACAAAGCACATTGGATGACATGTGCTTTAGCTACTCCATATCTGTCTATCAAGGGGGCACGATAGCCAGTAGGGAATCATTGTTTGTCTGTGATAATTTAACTTGATAGTTTCTGAAGTGCAATATCTTTGATTTTGATAATAGTATTGGTTATATATGCTTATATAAACATTCTGTCTACTTTTCTTCTGTTAACTTTTAGGTACTGAAAATATGATATTATTCATGCTTCAATGCCATTCATTTTATTTGTTTTGGTGAAGATACTTGGAACATGTGTCTCCAATTTATGTATTGATTCTGTCCATTAAGTATCCTATGTCCAAAAAAAAAGTTCCTCGGGAAGATGGTTTCCGTTGATGTATACAATTGTAATCCTTTAGTATCACTATATTTTAAGTAAATAATGACTGGGGAATATGAAATTTCCTGTTCTCTTGTTCATACATGATATTTCATAGTCTGCTAGTTTATTGTTTTATTCTATCAAAATTTTGTAACATGTAAAGGGTTCTCATTGGATACTCAATGGTTATAGGATTTCTCTAAGCGTGTTTTGGAAGGGTTCCAAGTCACCCCAATCTGGCATCAGGGTTTCATACGTGATGATGGAAGGCATGTGATATCTCATCTTATAAATGAATTGTTTTTTCTATTTTTAGGTTGCTTCCATAGCACTGCAACAACAGTTGCTTAACATTTACTCTGCCCCTTCAATATGTGATAGTGGCTCCTCTTTGTTAACATTTGTATACATGCAAAAGTTAGAAGTTTAACTATTCTCCCAGTTCAAGATGATAATAGGCAACATGTTTTTTCCCTTGAACATTTGTGCATCATTTCATTAAGAAAGAAGAGAGTATGCCAGAGTGACAAAGTCACCCGAAAACACACCCAAAACTCCTTCTGACACAACCACACCACAAACAAGAGAAAACAAGAAACAAATGGCCCCAGCAAATGACCTGACCAGCAGCTCCTGTAGCGCCTTTGCTCCAGTGGAGCACCGCAAAGTGCATTCATAGTGACAGCCTGCAGCACACCTGTTTTTTTTTTTTTTTCTCGAACAACGCAAGAGAGCTGTGTGTCATTTCATTAAGAAGCCTGCAGCACAGCCGTGACTCAATAGGCATCTTCTCTATGGGAAGTTTGACTACATCTTGTTAGAAAGTGCCAGGAAAATTTAGAAAATGATAACTCATTTTTTAGCAGTAATCTGAACTTTATAATAGTTGTGCTCTCTTGATCTTGTTGGAACTCAAAAACTAGCAAATCACCTGCAACAATAGGGAGGCTAGCACACAAAAATACAGTAACTTAAGTCAAAGGAGTGTGGGTAAAACATTAGATGGGTACTTTTGTTTCTTCCATTGATGTGAACTAGTTGTACCTTCACAGGTCAAAGTACGTGCCAAATGTCCAAACAGCTCGTTGGGAGTACAGCACTCGTCCAGTTTATGGGTGGGGTGATGTCAAATCTAAGCAGTTGGCCACAGCTGGTTGGCTTGCAGCTTTTCCTTTCTTTGAACCTCATTGGCAAATATGCATGGCTGGTGGCTTGTCCACAGGTTTGTCTTTGTTATCAGAAAAATAAAGATATTAAGTTACTGATAGACCTGCTATTCATAAAGATTCACAAAAAAAAAGACCTGCTATTCATAAATTTGTTCTTGTTAGACCATATTCCGCTATTGCGTTGCTGGGTCCACATCTCATTCATAAACTATGATGCACAATAGCACTGTTGTTTGGTACTTCTTAACGATGCATGTGAAAGTTTTCAGTCCTTTTACTTTTCAGTAATGCTTGCAAAAACCCTAGTAGCATGTAGTTCATATCTGGATAGCAGCTGGTCTACTCTAAGATTCTTGTTCTTATGTTCCATCAAATTAATTCTCTCCAGTTGAGTTATATCTTTCGCCCTCTTAAGAATTTAAGGTATCTACTAAGAGTTTCTTTTGTTGCCCCACTCTGGCTGCATTTTCTGTGGGTCATGACAGTAAAATTATATTGTTTTTTAGCGTACCCTGGGTTTTCCCATGCTTCTTTCTCTCTGTGTACACACCCTTCTCATAAGATTGACGAGCAAGTATGGCCATAGCCACGGTTCTGGGATTCGGCCCGAATGGGCCGAATTTCGGTGAAATTCGTCAAATTCGGTCTAGCCCGAGATAAAATCAAACTGGGCAAAATATTTCGGCCCATTTGAAATTTAAAGCCCATTCTAGGATACAACAACAGCCCACAAAGCTGTGGAAAACCTCCTCTTCATGATCTAGCAGCATGCGCTCACTGTGCCGCCGCTAGTAGCGTTTCCAACCGCTAGCTCCAGCGCCATTGCCGCTGCACCTCGCGCCATGGCTGCTCCTCTCCCCTCCGTCATGCCCACGCCAGTGCTCGTCGCGCTGCCATAGCTCCTCGATGCGCCATCGCCGCTCCCTGCTGCCGTCGATGCGCCGTCGCGGTTCCCTGCCGCCACTGATGTGCGGTAGTCAGTCCTCGATGCCAGCACGTTCCAAGAAGACATCGCACACGCCCCCTACATTCCCCTGCCATGTCTTGCTGTTTGGGACAAATTTTGTTTAAATTTACTCAAATTTGATTTGTTTGACTGGTCAATCAAGTGAATCCCGGTCCGAATTTTCCAAATTTTGTCTATTTTGGTGGCCTCCGAATTTTTTGCATAAATGAATCCCAAAACCTTGGCCATAGCTCCTATCCATTTGGAGCGTATGAACCAGTTAAAAAATCGTGTGTTTTTCCTGTGGTCCATCTGGATGAATAGTTAGTAGAAGATTTAAAACTGCATCATATACACATGTAAGTTTTGAACTATTTGGTTGGTATGCCCTATGGAACTTGACTTAATCTCCTGCTATTTGCATAATTGCTTCCTTGAGCCATGTGTTTAATTGGAAATTTCTGAAATAATCTGTAGCTGTTAGAGGAGAAAATTGCAATTATAGTTATAGGACACCAAATAACATGCTTCACAATTATAGGACTTCAATCGTAGACTTCGTTAAAATGACCCTCGAAACATTGACTTCTTGTTTTCCATGACATTAAGTATATTTCATCATTTTTTAATCTAAATACATGCATTTTGTCCCTAAAATGATTGTTTTGCCCTTCTATGTTTTGATTGCTCTTCTTGGCTGGCTGGCTGCCGCCTGGCTGATCGCCGCCTTCCTTTGCTCGTCTCCTTCCCTGCTCCCTTTTTTAAAGCCACGCCAAGCTGCCACACTCACCGCAGTGACATGCCATGATCATCTCCTTCCTCCCTCCATCCTCCAAGCCAACTGATATCACACGGTGCTGCACCGTGGCCTAGCTTATTTGCAAGTGCTCGCGTCCTTGCTCCAGTTCTTGGCTTCGTTTCTTGGTTGTGGCAACGAGAGCCAAGAAGCCCAGCTCGTCTCTCCCTCCATTGGAGGGTGCTGTCCTGTCCAATGCTGATGGACGCGAACCCTTGGAGATGTCCAAGCTGGTGCTGCACCTCCTCTTTCTCCTCGGCCACCTGGGCTGCCTCTCCTCCTGTCTGAGGGCGCCGTGGTGAAGGCACAGGCGGCCGTCATGACCATGCCAGACGACGCCGACACGCATAGGCCCATGGCCAACGCGGCTACTGCGGCCAACGCAGCTACGGCAGAGGCTGCACCGTGCGGACCAGCCACTGCACACGTCGGCGGGGGCAGGGCAGAGGATGTTGGCCCTTCAGGATCCGACGACAGCACGTGGGCGTCCTCCATGGGCGCGTGAAGAAATCATTTGTGGCGTGAAGTGGAAGCGGAACAGAAAAGATATATTGCAGTCTCTCTCGGCTCATCCAGGTGGAGAGCGATCAAAACACAGAAGGGCAAAAGGGTCATCTTAGGGACAAAATACATGTATTTAGATTACGAAAATGATGAAATGCACTTAATTTCATGGAAAACAAGAAGCCAATGTTTCGAGGGTCATTTTAACGAAGTCTACGATTGAAGTTCTATAACTGCGAAGCGCATTGTTTGGTGTCCTATAATTGCAATTTTCTCCTGAGTATGTCATGGGCCATAACAATTTGGTATCGGAGATCAGGATGTCAGGTGCTCCGCCGTCCACCACTTCCGCACCGATGGCCGCGACCACCTCCTCCGCGCTGCTCGCCCTGTCGGGCACGTTGCTGCTCGCGTTGGGTCCGTTCTCGGCGGCTGTTCTGGCGCCCGCGCAATTGACGGCGGCAATCCTCGAACTCGGCCAGGCTGTGGCGCGCATCCGATCCTTACTCACCAGCCAACAGCAACTGCTACCTCCGCCTCCACCTCCTCCGCGTCAACCGTGGCCGCGACTTTCCCATACGGGATGCCCTACGATGGGGCTACCGCTGGATTCTCGCTCCACGGCGGGTTAGCCGCGAGGGTTCCTCTCCACCACTTTCAATTCCCGCCGTCGCCATCGCGGATCCCGTCCTAGGCCTTCTCCTCGGCCCCTGCCCCTGTCTATGCGGCCACCTCGGACTGGCTAGCGACAACGGCAACTTCGGCCGCAGCCTGGAATGCCGTCATTGCTCACGGAGGCCCCCCAGCCACGCGCGTACTCCATGGGGGGTGTGGACGGCACTCTTTTCCCGGACAGCGCGCTGCTGTCTGCCACCGACGGTGCGGCCCTTGTCCTCCACGGTGCATTGAGCCACCAGCATCAGTTCACAGAGAACCCGACGGATATTGCGACGAAGCCGGCAGGGAAGATGCATACTCGCCAGGTGTCAGCAGCGTGGCGCGCCAACATGTGCGGCGGCTATGCAATCTGCAGCTGATTCAGACTCGTACCTAGGGGTGGTAATGGATCATGACCCTTATCACTCTTTCACAATCCAACTTGATCATTTCCATTTTTAGTTCAAAATCATATAGTATTACAATCCGATCCTTATTGAGACCATCTTTAAATTTGCTAGGCTAAATTTTAGGGCCCTTTACCACCCCTGCTCGTACCCCTTCGCGGTTCCTTCAAGCTGTGTTGCACCGTGCGAAGGCGGACACCAGCCGTCAGGCGTCGTTTGCGCGCCAGGTGTCGGCGGCAGTGCGACTACAAGCTGCTGCACGTGGCCTCCTAGCGTGTCGGCAGGTGCGTGAGATGCGTGATCTGCAGGTCATTCAGCCCTACACCCCTTCGCAGCTGCTCCAAGTTGTGCTACACCACGCAAAGGACCTCGATCTCATCTGCTGCGTCGGAGATCTTGGGCATGCAGTTTGTCCCACGTGCGGCGGACATGCTGTTTTCCCTGCGGGCAACCAACTCAAAGTCTCGACAGCGGCGATTGGGGAGGTGCACCCTTCATTACCGTTCTCCCTCGACAACCCTCTTCTCTTCTCTGTGTGGTGTAGACTAGTGGCCGTCCGGCGGGGAGAAGGCATGGGGTCACCGGCAAGAGCACACCACGTAGCGCCTCTACATTCCGCCACCGGCCGCCACGAGGGCGCCTTTGCTTGTCGCTGTTGTGACCACTTCCAGGTGGCCATATGCATGCACCTTTTCCGTCTAGATGGTCTTCATGGGATCCTGATCGGATGATGTCCACCTTATCTTCAAAAGCCAAAAATAAAGAGACTTACTCCATTTCTGTTTGAGAATAATAAAATAAGCCGAGATGTTAAAGGCTTGTTTTTAGGTGTTAGGTTTGTGTCAAGTCGTGTCATCATTATGAGTCTGTTAGGGTTAGAGTATGTCCAGGTGTCGTGTAGTGTTAGAGTATGTCATGGGCCTATTGGGCCTGAGCTGGCGGTATAGCCCGTTAGGGTTAATTAGAGATAAGAGTCGCTTGCTTAGGGGTCAATCAAGCAAGAATTAGAACGAAAAACTTACTCTCTTGCTCGGCGGTGGGCAAAGGCCCCCGGCCGGCCTTCTCTCGCTCTTGCTGCCCTAGCAGCCGCTGCACATCTGCTGTGAACAGTACCCGCGGGTACTGTAGCACGCCGGCTGCCGCTGCTCTCTGACCTCCCTTTTCTCTCAACCCTAGCAGCCACATAACAGTAGCATGCCATATTATTATTCGCCTCAATAACTTCCAGTAGTATTAACAACAGTGATATGTGAACTTTTCAGGATGGATCGAATGGGATGGAGAACGGTTTGAATTTGAAAATGCTCCATCTTACTCAGAAAAGAACTGGGGTGGAGGTTTTCCAAGAAAGTGGTATTGGGTGTGTTATCTGTATTCATTGTGCCCTCTGATCTTCTCTATTGGTTATGGTGCCGTAAATGCATTATAATATCAAATGAAATCTTGTATTATTTGGAATAAGAAGGCATGGTTTCATCCCATAATTAAAAAATGAATAATCTTTACCCTTCTTTCTAGTGATAAACTGATAAGGAATCGTGACTCTGCTGACCTATAGTGTACAATATAGAATTTGTTGCAAATTCTTGTCGCTGCTTATGAAAACTTCCCTTTTCAGTTAGTCTTTTATGCCAGCCACCCAGTCATGATGGTATTAATTGCTGAGTTTCTAAGTCTCAGTCAGATTCATGTCTGTATGGTGAATTTGGCAAGTATGGTGTGGTTCTGGTCTGTTATATTTGTAATATCTTCAGTACAAAAAGTAATTAACGCTTCGCAACGAAGATTACCAAATGATTATTGATCCTTCTTTCCTTTATGTGTTCTGGAAGCTATGGTCTTCCATTATTTTTCCTTGCGAATTAGATTATTCTTCTTTATGCTTTTTGTTAGTTGCAGTCTCATGGATTATCAATGTATTTAATTGAATCTTTGCTTCATTCAGATCCAGTGCAATGTCTTCTCAGGAGCTTCTGGCGAAGTTTCTTTAACTGCTGCTGGCGGATTGAGGAAAATTGGACTTGGTGATACCTACGAAAGTCCTTCACTGGTACAATTTGTGATACTTTGCTTTTCAAATTTAACCTGGTCTTCTACTTTGCACTTATGTGTTATGGGCATGCATCCATTAGAGGGAATTGGTGAGGGAGAGAGGAGACATCACGCAAGGGAGAAGCTGACAAGAGCTAGAGCACATGGCATAGGCGTGCACCCGGGTGAGAGAAAGGAGCAACGGTTAGGCGCTGGCAAAGAGACGAGGGAAGAAGGCACTTACCCCTTGATTACTGCTTGCCCTTCGTTGATAGGCTGCCTCTCTTTATACAGTAAGCTAACTTGACCCCTAAGCAATCAAGTACAAACTTGCAATCTGGAATAATCCGCACTTCGGGGACTACCTAATGTAACCCTACTGAACCAAATGGGTAAGTAACCACACATTAGAATCATAAACATGTATGCATACTACAGTGCACATGCACAGTTCCTGTGCCTCCCTGGGTCAAGGTTGGGCAGGCAGGTTCTTCGGGCCATGCCATGGTTCATAACAATGAGTTACTTAATTCATAATACCAGGATTTGTGATCATGAACAAGGATGTTTGATGAAGATTATTTATGGACTTACTGGTCATCAGTGATTGCGGAAATATAATTTCTAACAAAATTTATTGGTCATTCTGATCAATTACTGCCACAGTTATGCCACTAATTAGTACTTTATTAATAGTTAGATAAGTTCACATGGAAACAAACAAAACAAAGAAAGAAGTATCATCAGAAGCTTATTCATTTTGTTTCTTTCCATTTCTCTGTCAATTTGTTAAGCTCAGTATGTAAAGAGTACATTAGCTATCCGTATATGAGATATTGTGACCCTGCTGATAAGTTGTACTGTTAGCTCCTTCATATAAACCTAGTCCTCTACATACAGATAAATGTACATACAGATAAATGAGAGGACACACTTAAGATCTTAGCAGTCAATGAATGATTTTGGAAACTAGAAACCTCTATTTTTTCAGCTAGTATATCGGACATTGGGAAGCCTGAGGGACTAATCTGGAATGCCACTATATCAATGACTGGATGTTTACTTATTCATAATGGAAGCAATGCAAAATTGTTTATATGTAAAATATATGGGTTTAAGGTTGACTACTTGCATCAGATCTTTTCTCCTCTTTAGCGAACAGGGGCTGTACTGTTTCTTTTGTATTGATTTGAATAAAAGTTTAGTGATTATCCATTTTTGCATTAATATGTTTAATTCTTTCCTGTAAGTTTTACTATTTCAATTGCTGTAGCACAAACTTTTGCCTGAAATGTTTATCTTCTTGTAATTGTGGTTGGTTACTTGGGCGATGCGGAAACATTGGAATAGGTTTGTTTTTAATGGATGATCACCTAATGTTAGTATTCGAGTCATTAGGACAATGACAAGGGAGGCTGCCCTGTGATGTGCAGATGGGGCTAAGGAGTTTAGGCTGTTTACCTTGTGCTAGGCTGGTAGTTCTTTGGCAGTGTTTTTCTTTAGTTTGTAGCATGTTTGTTGTAATTTATTGAGGCCTGAGGGTTTGAACTGATTCCGTACCATATTTTTCTTTTTTAATAATATGATATTCAGCTCTCCTGCGTATTCTTCAATAGATCATTTCTTTTCTTGCCTAAAGTTCGGCTTATGAAAATCTCTGCATCACATCGAGCGCCTTGAATCTTAATGATTACAAACAAATGTAGTTGTATGTGTTGTGTCATTACTTATCAGTCTCTTCTCTTGTTTCACTATAGGAAACTGCCATTTAGTCAATATATTGAGTGGTACTATTTTCTTCTCCAAGTACAAATGAAATAGGTGCACACAAGAAGGCGTCATATATTTTTTAATAGAGTATAGCGCTTCATAAAAACAAACAATGTATAGCTTGTAACAATGAAACAGAAGATGTATCATGCAACTATGATGTATAAGTACTCTTGTTTTCTTTCTTGCAGATTGGAATACATTACGAGGGACAATTTTTTGAATTCGTACCTTGGACTGGAACAGTGAGCTGGGACGTTGCACTGTGGGGTTGTTGGAAGATGTCTGGCGAGAACAAAACTCATCTGGTAATTATCACACAATATTAAAATTCTGTGAATTTTGCTTGTCTATCAAATGTTGGCTGATATTCTAAATTAATAAGGTACACATTTAGTTCTAAATTAAAAAGGTAATATGAAAAGAACTAGCTTTGTAGCAGTCTCTGTTTGCAGTCCAACTCTAGTGGTGGTTTGACTGTTACAGGCAACCTTTTTGTTCTGCAAGCTTTGATAAAGAAATGCATCCTTATAATGTTGCAGGTAGAAATAGAAGCAACCACTACAGAACCAGGAACTGCTCTGCGAGCTCCTACTACCGAGGCTGGACTGGTACCAGCGTGCAAAGACACCTGCTATGGAGATCTAACGCTACAGTTGTGGGAAAAGAAAAACGATGGTAGCAAGGGAGAGGTATGCTTGCGTTATAAATTTTATCATGAAGTTGTTGGCACATGTTTCCTTGAGCTGTCATACATGTTCTTCGTTTTGTCCTTTCCTGATCTTTTTGGGTGTCCAAAACCAACTTAAAAACAGTCCAACAACTTGTAGACCAAGTCAATCTCATTCTTTATGTTCATGATAAGAAAGAAGCAAGTATTTTTGAGCACACAGAATATGCTAATTACCCACATGCTAAATAATTTTGTCGCAGCTGATACTCGATGCTACAAGCAACATGGCAGCGCTAGAAGTTGGCGGAGGCCCCTGGTTCAATGGGTGGAAAGGGTCAACTGTTACGAACGGGGCTGTAAATAACATTGTAGGCACCCCAATCGATGTAGAGAGTCTCTTCCCAATCCCATTTCTTAAGCCCCCGGGCCTGTAGGATCACCCAGGAATGTCACAGCGAAGGAGAATTATCATTGGTATCAATGTGCATCATACAGTAAAATCTTGTCCAGTTCAAAGTAATTCATGTTTTTCTTCCTTGTTTATTACTACAATCCACAAACTACCAGGGTAGTAAAAACATGTTATTTTTTAAGAATTAGTTAACTGCAGCGTACCCTTGCTGAGTTGATCTATTCGTACAAGTCTGCCCGATTCACTCTTCACCTAAACTGTTACACTCGGTTGAAATGCTACACTGTGGTCCACCTTTTTTGTTTAATCGGTTGTTTTGTGGGTTTAAATGACTGTTTTGTCTAAATGTCTGTTTTGTCCTACATTAGTTAAACGGCAAGTTCTAAAAAAAAATAGTTAAACGGCAAGTGAACGACTGTTTACCATTTAGCATATTTAGCATTTAGGATAACACTGGGCCGGTTCCAATGAGTTGAGGCGCCGAGTTCACCGTTGCATTGATCTGCCCAGAAACTTGTTGCTTAGTTTTTCATGGTACTACTACCATCTGACGTTGCATGTGCATCAATATCATTCTATATTAAATATAAATATGCTGACATGTCACTATGTTATTTAGGAGAGAGATGATAAGAATTTTATGGAAGTAGAGAGAGTTTTATGGGGATGAAACTCTTCTGCACTGTTTCCAAAATCTAAGTACGTTGAAAACTGGGACATGAAATTTGAATTGAGGATGACCTAGCTCACAGTTCTCCCTTCTTTTTGAAAGCATGATCCTTTTCACAGAACCTTCTATTGTTAGGGAGGGCTATTTCAGGACAGTCGGACAGATAGAGACATCCCTCTGAATATATGGCAAAATGTATCAAGGCTAGAGTTGTGGAGCCGTCGTTCTGCTTTTGCGATGTGTTGCAACATGGGTTCAAAAGTTGTAGCAGAGTTGTTGTTCCCTTTTAGCCTGGCTTTAGATGTGATGCCAATATGGATCTTGTAGGGCTGAACTTATCCAGTCCTCTTGCCAAAGGTTTTTGTTGTCCTCTGGTGGTAGATCGATACAAATATGTGAATCAAACAGTTTATAAACTGTAAAAGGCAATATACATAATAAAAAGGTTTCATGCCATGGAAAAGGCATTACTGAAAGGGAAATATATATTGTGCTTTCCTGGACCGTGGTTTGCCATGCCTCAAATCCTTGGAACACCACAAGTATATCTATGAAAAATTCAGGAGAAAAGCGGTGAATTAGAATATGCTGTAATAAAAAAAATGACGTCACATGTTATCTCTTATGGAAAACAAAAATATCAATTTGAAGAAACAATAAAGAGACAAATGCTACTCTGCTACTAGATTTTTGGTGCCCTATGTCTAGATTTTTCGTGTTCTAAGTCGATATTTTTGGCGCTCTGGGTTCTGGTCATGCTGGTTCCCTCTATCCGTATCGTGCAAGGCATATTTTGTTTTGAAAATGTGACACTAGGGACCGTTTGGATCCTTTTATTTTGAAGGAATTGAAATTCACTCAATAAATTATGGTATTTGGCTTGGAATTTAACATTCCACCTCTTTTCAAAGTCCACATATAAGTTTATCTCAAATTCATATGTTAGAAGAGGGAAATGGATTCTATAGATCATCATGCTATATTTGTAATTTGTAATTTATAACATTCTCTTCAACTCATTCCTCTATGGTAGAAATGCAACATATGAGTACCTCTCTCATATAGGCAACAATAATATACAAATATAATACATATAAAATCGTATTAGCTTAACTAAAATGTGCCTAAATTATGATTCTTAAAATGAATTCAATTCCATGTATCCAAACGGGCCAATTTTTGACAAATATTTAATTAAATTATATGCATGGCCAATGTACAAAAGTTATAGCATATTGAAAATACTTTATTAGTAGAAATTTAGAATATGATATAGATGGAATAGAAATCAATAATCAATATCTATTTTTGATAACTTCCTTTCTACTAAAATATATACCTTTGCATTATTGGAAAAAAGAGGCTTGGATAGAGCTTTAACTTTCGCTGTGTCTACATATACAAAATAAAAAAAATGTATAAAAAAAAGTCAAAACATCTTAAAAAATTGAAATAAAAGGAGTATTTTTTATCTTCTACTACCATTTTGAGTGTCGATCAACTAATTCATCATTCCAACCAAACCACAACAAATTCATTCATCCATCCATCAATTCCATCGTTTCTTTTCTTGTGCTCTTGAATGTCTCCGTCCTGACTAACCTGCCCGTGTTCGCATACACCAGATACATAGAGATGCAGATTCAGTGGAAATCTCAAACAGGACACGCTCCTCCAATCGCCGCGACAGTGTGACATGACATGACAAAATTAAAATCTTAACTCGCCTCGCGTCGAATCCACTCGTTTCCACAGTTTTGTTTTGCCCCTTGGCTTTTTCTCCTGGCGATTTATGCCATCACATCTGGCGCTGCTGTCGTGCCTGCTGGTACTGGTCCTCTCTTTCGACAAGTTCCTCCTCCACTACCTGAAGCGCCGCTGGTTCTCCGGCAGCAGCGGCGCCGGCGCCACCGTCCCGCCGAGGGCTCCCGCCAAATCGCGGCGCTCCATGGCGGCCGCCAAGTGGAGCGAGACGGCCTTGCTCGTCATCGACATGCAGGTCTGTTTCTTCTCCCTCTCCCTCCACGTCTCGGAAGGGAGCTGTTTCGGTTTTTTATTATTATTATTATTTCGAGTTCAGTTCTGGGCTCTGACGGCTTGGCGTTTGCTGGGATTGGTTTTCTCCACCCAGAAGGACTTCGTGGACCCGGCGATGCGCAGCCCGATGCTGGTGGCCGGCGGCGAGGCCGTCGTCCCCGCCGTCGCCGAGGCAGTCGCCGTTGCAAGGGAGCGCGGCATTTTCCTCGTCTGGGTCAGTTTCGCCATCACTGTTTTGGCCTTCCCTATTGTAATTTCGGCGCAGTTTCTTTGTATAGTACAAAGTGTACAACATCAACATCTAGATTATTGGGTCAATGCAACGAGGCCCAGGCGTACTGATTTCTTGGTTCAACGAAAGAGGAATCTTTTGTTGCGGGCGTTCTAAGTAAATTCTTGACAGGATGCTATTGGGTCCAAATTTGCTGCCTCCATTCCGTTAGCTTAAAAATTATTTTGCTTGCGCTGTTGCCACGCAGGGAACATGCCAACCGGAATTAGCACGTTCAGGGATACAATAAAATACCTTTATCCCAGCGGTTTCTCTTTCAATGTATTGTGTGATGCGTGTCCCCTATCCCTAATAGGCTAATTCTACTAATTTCCCTCTTGTCAAATGCATGTGGACGCTTCAAGAATTTCTAGGTTCATTGACCGATGTCTTTTCCTTTCTGAACCTGCTTTACTTGGCAGGACCATCCTTTCCGTTGTAAGTGCACATGCCAGTCCTGAACCTTCTTTAGTCACGACAGTACTGATGGTTGTTTGGGTCTCAACATCTGCAGCAATTCAGGGTTGGATGGCTGGGAGGTGCAACGGTTCTAGGATTTTCTCATTGTGTCTACTATGATTAACTACCAATTCGGAATAGTTCCCTTTTTGCTTTCTGCTTTCTCTAGGTATAATGGGAACCAGATCCTGTGCAAGAAAAAAAAGGACATGAAAAAAATTGAGGTTTTTACTTTATATGATACTGGTAATGAATCGAATTTGTTGAAGAATGCAGGACAATGTGCATAGAGTTATTTTTAATGATAAGGTAATGAGTCGACGCTGAGGGGTACCATATTTCTTGATTAGGTGGTAGGAAAGAGCGCAAAGCTCATTGTTGATAAATGTTTAAAACATGTTCTAAACCATTTTCCAAAAGTAGTAAAACAAATAATCTGTCGATTATATATTACCAATTTTAGGCACTTGTCCTGCAAGAACTAGATACTGTATTTCTTCAAACCTGGAAACTTTTTTGAATACGTTATTCCGCTATTCATTTAAATTATCTTGGATGTTTGGGTGTATTGGTGTACTGTACTGTGCTTAACATGATTTTTAGATATTCACTGGAAACATGCGGCAAGCTAATATCTCATAGCATAACCTAAAGCTTTTCACATAAAGCAGTGTAATTCAGAAAGTAGAATAATAAATTTAATCATCAGCCCCTTTCGGGCTCGTTTGGCAGAGCTGTGCTCTCTGATTCTCGAGTTATGCTGATTCTGTGACTGAAAGTGATTCTCTTTGATTCTTTAACATAATCTCTCAAAATCAGGATGAAGAATCACTTCACAGAATCAGGAGAAGCTGCTTTGTTCAGCTCTCAGCCTCTTAGTTTATTTAAGAGAATTACTTCACAAAATTAGCAAAGAATCATTAAAAATATGTTTGACAGTCAGGGAGTGATTCTCCCTAAGAATCAGCTTCGCAGAGCATTCCCAAACGCACCCTTCATTGTTCTCTGCTGAGACATTGATGTAGGGTGAACTTGAATGTAGGTTGTCAGAGAGCATGACCCTTCTGGAAGAGACGTTGAACTTTTCCGCAGGCACCATTACTCTGGGGGAAAGGGTCCAACAGTGCAAGGTCTGAAAGGCGCGGAGCTGGCTGATGGGCTTGTTATCAAAGAAGGGGAATACAAGTTGGTGAAGACTAGATTTAGTGCTTTCTTTGCGACGCACCTTGATTCTGTCCTGAAAACTGCAGGAATAAAGAACTTGGTTGTTGTTGGTAAGCACTGATATACATTTATTGATGTGGAAGTGATTGTCATTTCGCTACCATGATAATTGAATTCTGTATGATTATATCCTTGTTACTTAATAACGTTTAGCCCCTTTTCCTTCTGTCTCCCTTTTCAATCCTTCACTTATGTTTTCAATTTTCATGGCCATATGATGGAAACACCCATTCGTATATAGGTGCATCAATGGGAACAAACATACAAATTCTTCATTTTTCTACAGTATAGCAACCTGTGCACACAAAAAGGAAAATTTGTTTGTAACGAAGATGCCATCCTTTCTTTTCTGCTTGAGAGAGGTCAAGCATCACATCATACATCATCATGCTACTTGTACATGTATGTGTTGATTTTCAGGAGTTCAAACACCAAATTGCATTCGGCAGACTGTCTTTGATGCTGTAGCATTGGACTATGAGAAAATTACGGTGCTTATTGATGCCACAGCTGCCGCAAGACCAGAAATCCATTTGTGTGAGTTTATCAATCTCCTATATTACTTTCCACATCAAAACAATATTTCCGCTCTTTACAATTTAAGACGCATATGATTAGAATGATGTTTGACATGTTCGTTTACATTAAAGAGGAAAATCTTGTATTCTAGATTTTCTGATCTTATAAGTTTATTGTTAAAAGCAGTAGATTATTCATAGCGCTTTTTTATGGTATACATATTTTGTCCAGTGTGATTGGATAGATATTTAACTTATGGCATTGGGAAGTAATGAGCCAAAGAACAGACATATTCTGTGTTACAGTGATTTATAAGGTTCTGTTTCGAATTGCTGCATCTTTTGAAATGCTGTTTTTATTTCCAATTTTATATGCAATTGTTAGTGGAACAATCTTTTCTGGACCTGCAACAGAAAAAAAATCCCATTAGAATTCCCAATATCCTCAACTAGAATCCACAGCACAGAACAGCACAGCAGTACAGCTTACCAAACTCGTTCCAATCAGTGCATTGGATAAAGAGTATGTACACTTATTGAATTTTTCTCTCAATTATTTGTCAAATTGCAAGGTGGATACACAATTGAACCCCTTTAGTGGCCTGATAGGTAGGTTAGATAGACGAGAGATAATTGAACTTTTTTTCATGTTGCCAAAATTCTTGCTTTATCCACAGATCCGTTGTAGTAATGGAAACGGTGCAACCTGTTTTGAAAAAAAACCAGGTTCACAGAAAAGTTAGAATTGGCAATACCCCTGTGATTAAGTAGATTCCTCAGCGGAAAATCCATCACGTCTAACATAAAGCTCTCTACTCTAAGTATGCATTGGACGAAGAGCATTTACTATTGTACTATTGAAAATCCAGCGTTAAACTCTATTGAAGTTGTAATTATCTGATGCTTAGACGACAGATCATTTAACCTTTTTTATTTCTTCATTCATGTGGTCACACTTTGAAGTGAATTTAGTACTTTACTCCATGCTTTGTCCCTGGGAAGTGAATGTTAGTATGGATAGACACCATGTATAGACAAAGCTGACAAACATTTTGGAAAGTGACACTTTTTTGAATGGTGATTTTTTTTCGTAAAGATGAAGTTGCATAAAACAAGGGGAAAACCTGTTACAAAATTGTTGCCTGAAGCAGGAATGACCAGAGCTCCTGCTATAGGATTTAACGCTGCAGCGTCTGGCTGTTATTATATACTTGTCAATCTATAATATCATCTGTCTTGTGGGATTCCTGATGATTGATGGCATCTACTACATGTGTTACCCAGCGAATATCAGGGATATGAAGAACATCAGAGTGGACTCGCCAACACTGGAAGAATGGCGCCGCTAGGGTCCGCTACCACCTCACTCTGTCTCTTGGCAGCACCAGCAACGAGAGATCCATCACCTGATGTATGAGATGCATGTGGCACCTCCCTGCATCTATTTCTTTTCTTCTTTTTTTGAAAAAAAAAACCGTTTGACTGCGCAACTGAACGTACGTAGTTGGAGGTAGAACAATGGCAGATGGTGGTATATATAGTACGTATACGCAAACTTGTAATCCCTCAGTATTATGTGTACCATGTGCTTGCTTTGACATTGGAATCTGCACGCCTCAGCAGCAGATGTCCACATGTCTTGTTATCTCTTTCTTCCTGCCTCGGCAAAGCAGTCGCAACCCTAGGCTTGGTAGCTAGCTGGTTGTTCAGCTTGTCCAACTACACGTATATGAACGAGTGGTCGATGGAGCAAAACACAAACACCGAGCCCGGCGCCGCCTGCAGCCTCCCCTAGAGTTGGCCGGCCGCGGCAAAGCGGTGCCTGATGAATGATTTTTTTTTTTTTGTACGACTAGGTTTTTTTGACTATTGAAACCGGTTGTTTATCTTGTAGTATAAGTAATTTTATTTCAAATCATCAGCAGTTTTCGCGGTAACAAGTGGGACATTACTCTAGTTGTAATTGTATTGATCATGAGTGGCACAAGGTTTGTCCTCTAGATTTTTGTTTGTCCCTCCTAATTTGTCCCCTAGAGCTCCAAAACATATGAAATGTGGATCTAGTTTTGCAACTTTTGTCGCAGATAAGAAGACACGCCAGTGCAAACAGATTTGAAAACAAATCTTTATGAGAAAGTTATGATCCCGCGCTTGAGGAAAATGCAACCATTTTCATTTATCATCCACCACGTCTGCGATGATAGTAAATTAGTGATATATATTCGATTTATTTACTCCTCGCTATATGCCCACTTTTGTTTTATTGTATTCGTATTTGATTGGCTTTGGCATGACCGATCGCATGTTATGACACAGTCGTGAACCAAAATTCCTCGAGCCTTCCGCTCGGAGGAAGCTATCTTGTTGATTAAACTACCCATCCTAAAGTAGTAAAGTCTATGATTTATTAAAATCAGAGTGTTTGCTTGGGTTGTACGCTGTTAATTGTCATCTAGCTGGAGGCATATATTTCGTGATTGCCCATCGCAGTCATGCCTTATATATATGATGAAAACAGCCCTCCTGGCCCATGAATCAAAAATTCCTCTTGCCTACCGGTAGGGGGGAAGCTATCTTGTTGATTAACCTACTGTCTACCCTAAATTAGGATTAGGGAGCTATTCGGAAGATAGAAATCTATTGCATTCCCTCCTTGAGGTCTTGTTTGGACGACACTCTTTTATTGAGTTTAATCCATATACGTTGAGATGAATTGGAGTGTAAATTAGTACTGGTAGTACATGCGTGTGGTTGGCAGGCCATTGTCTGTGCAAGCAAGTTTGATGAAGGGCCCGTTTGGTACAGCTCAGCTTCACCAGTGAAGCTTTTTTTTTAGAAAATAGCTTTATGAACAACTTTCTAGATGAAGCTAAGCTGTTTTAGAAAAAATATTTGACAAAATAGCTTCACCAACAACTTCATGCATGGTTGAGAGAGAGAAATGGAGGTATAAGCTATAAAAAACTACTTTTTCCAGAGCTTATAGTTTTGTGAGAGGAGGGATAAAACAACTTCGTAGATGAAGCTGTTTTAAAAAAAAGTGTTTGACAAAAAAACAGCTCACAACAGCTCATGAAGTTGTTGTGAGCTGTATCAAACAGGGCCTAAGTGACAACTGATCACATTTAGATAGGGCCTAAGTGACAACTGATCACATTTAGTCCGTCTTAAGTCAAATGCGTGTATCTTTGACCATTGATTTTTTAAAAAATATATAGTTTCATATCATAATACTTATATTTTTAGATTTATTATTAGAAATAATATCATAATATGTAATTTATATATTGTGAAACTATAAGGGTTTTTAAAAATGGTTGGTCAAAGATTAAAATGTTTGACTTAAGATAAACCAAATGTGACACTTAATAAAAAAAAACGCAGGGAGTACTCTTATGCCCTTCTCACGTGGAACTCATTACCAACAACTCCTCAAATCAAGTTACTATCCTTATTAATTTGGTAAAATCATAAAATTCTTTCTCCAATAACTCCTCAAACCAACTTGCTATTTATCCAAACTTGCTATCCTGAGGTCTCGCACTCACATATATACAAACTTGCTATCCTCAAACACGGGAGATGATGCGATGGGCCAAGGCGCGGGGCGAGGCGTGCGCAGCCAAGGACGGCCGCGGCTGCGAGGGCTGCGGCGGCGCACTGTTTGTGCCGTGCTGGGAGTGCTGCGGCAGCTACAAGATGGCGGCGACAGACGGAGGTGTGGCAAGTGCAACGAGAACGACCTCATGATGTGCCTTATCTGCCACTGATTGCATTGCATGTGCTCGCTCATTTGTATGGATGCGCATGCATTGACATATACTACAGTAAGTAGTGTGTGTGTATATATATATATATATATATATATATATATATATATGGTGGACCATTCTTTTTCAGTTTTGGCAAGTTGAAAATAAGGAACTGTTGGAGAAAGCTTCTTTTTAACTTGACATATTAGTTTAGCAACTTGCTAAAACACAACATTTGGCAAGTCAATTTTACCAAACTGTTGAAGATGCCCTATGTCTGTGTTGATAATTGCTTTCTATGCCCTTATTCAGTTTATGTTGATGGTTTATAATTGATGTTGTGACCGTCAACAGAAATCTAGGTCTATCTATAACTCTAATAAAGCTAATACCCACTAAATATTTCTCTCTTCATGTAAAGTGTCCACATCATTCCCCACTAAGTGATCCAGTAAATGTTCTATCTCTTCATGCAAGTTGTCCACATCATTCTCCACTAAGTCCATGTCATCAAGTTCTATCTCTTCATGCGAGGTGTCCACATCATTCTCCACTAAGTCCATGTCATCTCTTATTAATAAAAAAATATTCATGACATCTCTATCACGTGAAGTACTTTAAATCTTTAGTCTATTATCATACAGGTCATCTGCATATGTTATTGTTTCATATGTTCATCTATAAAGTAATCAAATATTTTATTGTTTTTTCTTTGACTAGGTTAAAATTTCATATACGTGTACACACAATATATAGAATATTATATAATAATATTATGTATATAATATATTTTTAAAAAAAATTCCGCGACAACGCGCGGGGTTATACTTCTAGTTACTATAAAACATGTTGGCGTTAGGTAGTGATAGAAACCACATTTGTTCTATGTCTATTACTTTATTTATACACTATACAAAGAAACAATATTTTTGACGGATAGCTATTATAATATTTGTTGTCACTATATAAAAAAACAATAGTTTCAATAGATTTTTTTGTCCATCATCTACTATCATATCTCTTTATATCTCGATTCTCGTGTATGTATGATTTGTTATCTAAGAAACTATTTTTTCGTCTCTCTTCTTTAATTATATGATAGCATATTATCTTTTTGCTTAGTTGATACCTTAGTTATTGAACTTAGGAACCATGTAGGGTTTTTTTTGTTGAGAGTTGTTGACACGAAATTTCGAACGAGGCGCCAACGCACTCGACCATGGTCCTCAGAGGCCGTGTAGAGCAAGGTCTTGACATCCTGGACCTTCAAAGGGTGGCGGTGCCGAATCTAGGTGAGAACGACTTCGGACGTGCCAGTCAATTTGACCTGTAATTAACAAGGAAGAGAAAAGTCATCAAATTACGTAACCTGCCGGTTTGATGCCAGACAGTTCCAAAATATGTGTCTCTGATATAGCCATTGTTACAGGACGTTGACTAGAAAGTCAACTCCCAAGAGAAAGTTGAAGCATTGGCGTTATTTGAAGCGAAACAGCAATTTGTACATATAAAGAAAGTGTTTAGAGTAAAACACAGCCGATAAGCTTGAACATGGATATTTATCAAAGATCTATGTATACACTTAAATGTCATTAAATCAACGAATCGACTAATTGCATAGGCAGTTCTATCTGTTAACAGTGAAGTGTTTCCATGCAGCCATAATAACAAATAGATCGATAAACTAGCTTAATGAAGGACCGAGAATGCACTAGCAAGGCGACCAGAGGGGGGTGAATGGGAGCTCAAAAATTTCTTTCAAAACTTTGGCCGATTGTCCCAAAATCAACCCCCAAAAGCTACGACCGAGAACGTGATGCCCACGACCCTTGGAAGAGGGTGGATGATCCCTCGGACCACAGCGAGGCACCACAAAGCAATAGCAAACCAAACGCCAAAAGCACCGGAACAAGTTCAACCCTCAAAACCAAGTCTCGAACGTAGATAGACGGCTACATCGAGGAATCCCCAAATACCGATGCTAACAAGTAGCAAAGATACCTAGAGAGGTTCCTTGGTCAACTACAAGGCCAAATGAGAAGTCCGGAAACCAAACGAACAAGCCGGGAGATCAAACGCACTAAACCAGAGGCTTCAGCAGGATCCCGGACTGTCCGGCAGTACGGTCGCGGACTGTCTGCCCAGTGGCGGACTGTCCGGGCTCAGGTCGCGGACTGTCCGCCGGTCAAAAGAGCAAAATCGCAGTGCTGGTGAAGTCCCCTGGACGGTTCCCGGACTGTCCGCGAAAACCAACGGCGGACTGTCCGCCGGTCAAAAGAAGACAAGACAGCCGAAGAACACGGCCACTGATCTGGCTCGTCCCCGACGCGCGGACTGTCTGCGGTGGCACTGGCGGACTGTCCGCGAGTGCCCAGAAAGGGCGATTTCGGTCGCCCTCAACTCAAATCTTCTCCAAATCGATCCAAACCAAAATCCCTTGATCCCAAACTTGGAGAGGATGATCACGGGGTAGTTAGGAGACTATCCCCAAGAAATCATCCGCTCAAATCAACATAATCAACGGGAAATCGAAGGGGAAGGTGTATGAACCGAAAAAGCGCCACGAAAACGAAATCAACCCGATCTACTTGTTCGTGAGGAGTTAGATGAATTCCTTTGGTCGAAATGACCTCCTCACTGTAAAGAACAAGTTGATTGAAACGGATTTCGCAAAGACGCAATAGAGAGGAAGATCGAGTGACGGGAAAATCGTGGAGAAATGAAGAACGCGAAGAACACGAACCAAAACGCGAATCAACACATCAATCTGCAACCGTGTGGCTACCACACGCTACAACAGTGAGGTTACGGCGTCACTTCCTCAAAATCTCCAGTACACAGAGGTATGGTTCTCTGCGGATCTCAGCTAGCTACAGCAGGGGATTGGGAGAGCAGGAAACCCTAGAAGCAAAGAGCAAATGACTGAGATGGAATGGGGAGGTGGGTGTCTCCCCCTACTTATCCTAATTCTAACTATTCCTAATTCCCACTCTACCCCTAACTACTTACAGAGCGAACCAGCTAAACCCTAAGGTTATTCTGGACCAACTCGATGGTAGGTGGATCCGACGGCCACGCCCGCACAATAGGTAGCGTTGCCTCGACGCAACCTCACCGATTGCCGCCACGTGCCGCCACCGCTCTGCGTCCTCTTCACGGACTCCGCCCTCGGTTTTGAGGCCCAAACCGAGAAACCAGCCTTCACGACCAACCCCCGGTTTTGAGGCCCAAACCGGGAAACCAGCCGCCCATCGCCTGAGTTTTGTGGCCCAAACTCAGAAACCCGCAGCACCCAGGTTTTGAGGCCCAAACCTGGAAACCGTCCTCAGCCCGAGTTTTGTGGCCAAACTCGGAAACCATCAGCGCCCAGGTTTTGAGGCCCAAACCTGGAAACCGTCCACCCGATGGTTTTTCTCTGGCTCTACCACCAAACCGAAGCTGTAGAGGGGATGCACCGCCCGTGCACCCCGTCCACCGACACGTGTCCCCAGGTCCTCGACCCAGGCAACACCGTGCCCGCAAGTCTCCGCTCGTCGCTGTCCCAGGCTGCCAGCCACCACAGCTGATCCTCGGGCCACCGGTCCCTCAGTCCAAGCCTCACGTCCGCCCTTCGCCACTCTCGGTCCCTCGGCACGGCACGTCTCTACTTGACCTTCACCTTGCCCTTGATCACTGTCTCTGTGCTCGACACCTGCACAACACAAGCCAAAGAACCTGCGATCAAACCCGTTGACAATCACTCATCACTCGAGACTCGGTATACACCCATGTATCCGCAATCTCCCCCTTGATGAGTGCATTGTCAACTATACACACAAATCATAATGGAAATAGAAGGAGGAAGAAGGAGAAGAGAGAACTCGACCAAATGACCCAAAAGCATAGCAAAACCGAAGAAGGTCAAGTGGAAAGAGCAAAACAACTTAGTTCCCGAAGACATGGGCAACGGCTCGACGCAACCAAGCAAAGCAAAGCTAGCCCTCAAGAAGAGGTAGAACAGGCTCAACACCGTTAGCAAATACCAAATGAAAAATCAAAACAAAATGCTAGTCCCTCATGATAGAGGCACAGAGGCTCAACACAACTAGCAAGAAAGCTCGACATCGACTGAAAAACTCGATACCAACTGAACCCAACTGAAACAAAGATGCGACTGCTAGTCCCTCAAGATAGAGGCAAAGGCTCAACACAACTAGCAAAGCGCTCCGAACCAATTGGAAATTTCAAAACTTCAAGCACGAGCAAACTCCCCCTTGCATGGTGCACACAACCGCCAACATGGGAGACATGATTTGTCGAAATTTTCTCCCCCTTAGTTGAAAATGCACCATCAAGCAAAAGGAACTGAAAACGATCTTCTCCCCCTTAGAAAATGCACCAATCAAAAGTGCCAACAAGAGAAGTTCTCCCCCTTCCAAAATGCATATTAGTCAAAATGCAAGTTAGCAGCTTCAGGAATATAGTCGATAGAATGCAAGGATGCTCTAAACAGTATAGCTCCAACGACTCACTGAAAAGCATACAAGCTAGCGAAGGCTCAAACTGATCACCAAATATGAAATATGAACATATGAGCAAAGTGAGCAGTTTTTAGCCAAAAAGGTATTCACCATCAAAATAGCACAAAACATGTATAGACAGGAAATCAGACAAGTGCTAAACATGTATACAAGGTGAACTACCCCTAGCACAGTTCAATCAGCATGCTATAGAATGAAACATAGACTTGTGTATCCAAATTTTATCGGAGTTGCAGCGGTTAAGATTACACAAGTTAAAATTTCAGCATGTGATTGCGAGAGGTTGAATGCTTGTCATTGCCTAACTTTCCAACTGTGCGAAGCCTATGCAGAAGCAATCAGAAGCTTAAAGCAACAGTTTCGGTCATACACTACACAGCTCAAGTTTAACTCAAAGTGCAATGAGAAACAGTCTCGAAACTGTGATGTGTTGACAAGCAATCCCATCTCGATCTTGTCAATTCACTCAAAACTTGGTTCAGATTTTATTGACAGAATATGAACAGACCAAGCAAGTGACAGACTCAGAACTAGAGACATAGCAACCTAGCATATATGAAAAGCACGAGTGAATTCAACACATCCTACACATGCTAGTTGCATATCTCAATGGTGAACATTTTCATGTTTAAGTTCATTAAGCAGGTTCACCATTCAAAAATAGCTCGACTCACAACATGTATTAGTGATCAGAAAGAGCATAAGCTACTAGCATCTACAAATAGCATCAGAGCATACTAAACAGAGCATAGTTACATTTCAAAGATTATATACTTGAAGCTCAGAATGTAAAAGCGTATGCTGAAAATGCAAAAGACAAAAGAGACAAGAAAACAACACAAATGAAAAATAGTCAGTCTATGATACAAGATCCAAAATGTTTCCCCCATCTAAAAGGGGAAACACACACCAAGCTCACCTCTCAACCGATTAAAGGTTGATTCATCCAAAGGCTTGGTGAAAATATCAACCAACTGATGATGAGTATCGACATGGCGAAGGTCGATATCACCCTTCTCATAGTGGTCTCGCAAAAAGTGAAAGCGCACATCAATGTGTTTGGTCTTCGAGTGAAGCACGGGGTTCTTAGCAACGCTAATCGCACTCGTGCTGTCACAAAGCAAAGGAACACGAGAAAAGCTCAGACCAAAATCACGCAAAGTGGCCATCATCCAGAGTAACTGGGAACAGCAACTAGCCGCAGCAACATACTCAGCCTCCGTGGTAGACTGAGCGACACTAGACTGTTTGCGAGAAGACCACGATACGAGAAGAACCAATAAATTGGCAAGTCCCAGAAGTGGACTTGCGCTCAATGCGACAACCAGCAAAATCGGCATCGGAATAACCGCAAAGGGAGAGGGTGGAGGAAGCTGAATACCAAATCCCGAACTCAGGTGTGAAACGAAGGTACCTGAAAATGCGCTTGACCGCCTGACGGTGAGAGGTGCGCGGCGACGCCTGAAAGCGCGCACACAGACACACCGCGAACTGGATGTCCGGGCGTGTCGCCGTCAGGTAGAGCAGCGACCCGATCATGCTTCGGTACTCCTTCTGGTTCACAGCTTCTCCATCCTTGTCCGCATCCAGGGCCGCCGTGGTCGACATGGGTGTTGGAAGAGGCTTGGCCTCACCCATATCGAACCTCTTCAGCAAGTCCTTGGTATACTTGCCCTGGTGCACAAACGTCCCTTCTCGGGATTGCTTAATTTGCAATCCGAGAAAGAAAGTCAGCTCGCCCATCATACTCATCTCGAACTCCCTGCTCATCAAGTCTGCAAACTTGGCAACCAAAGCGTGAGAAGAACCACCGAAAATGATATCATCCACGTAAATCTGGACCAAGAGAGTGTCTTTGCCTTGCTTGAGGAGAAAGAGCGTTTTATCCACACATCCCATTTTAAAACCCTTAGCAAGCAAAAAGGTTTTCAACCTATCATACCAGGCTCTAGGGGCTTGTTTCAAACCATATAAAGCTTTGTGGAGTTTAAAAACATGGTTTGGAAACTTGGGATTTTCAAAACCGGGGGGTTGTTCAACATAAACCTCTTCTTCTATGTAGCCGTTTAAGAAGGCACTCTTGACATCCATTTGAAAAAGTTTGAAGCCTTTGGATGTTGCAAAAGCCAAGAGTATCCTAATAGCCTCCAAACGAGCTACAGGAGCAAAAGTCTCCTCATAGTCTATCCCCTCCTTCTGACTATAGCCCTTCGCTACAAGCCTGGCCTTGTTTCTAACAACGTGACCATCCTCTCCTTGCTTGTTTTTGAAAACCCATTTTGTCCCAATAGGCTTACAGTCTGGAGGAGGTGGAACTAAAACCCAAACCCGATTTCGCTCAAAGTTCTCTAACTCCTCATGCATGGCATTGACCCAATCCGGATCCGTCAAAGCGTGTCCAACATCTGGGGCTCAAAATCAGCAACAAAAGCAGAATGAGCAAAGTGAGAGATTTGAGACCTGGACCGAGTGACACGTTCGTCAATGTTGCCGATCATCTGCTGAGGGGGGTGATGGCGCTGGATGTGTCGTGGCGCCTCCCGTGTAGAAGTGATCTCCCCCTCAACAGCAGCTGGTGCCTCCCCGGGTACAAAAGGTATCGCTCGGGGTGGCGGATCCCACGGCCCCCAGGAAGAAGACGTGTCGGGGCCGTGAGTCGTCGTAGAAGCCGCTCCTTGCGGCACAGCAGGTGGAGGGGGTGCTGGATCATCCATACCTTCAGCACCCTCTTCCTCATCATCAAAAAGAGGCTCGCCAACCTCATGATCACCTGCACGCTCAAAACGAGAAGAAGGACAAACCATGGTCTCGTCGAAGGTGACATCGGATGTCTCCATGACTCGATTAGTGTCAAGGTTAAGTACACGATAAGCGCGAGTATGAGTGCCATAACCCAAAAACACACCGTCAGAAGAGCGAGACTCAAATTTGTCCAGGTTGCCTTTCTTAAGTATAAAACAGTGGCAACCAAAGACTCTAAAATAACTCACCTTGGGGAGTTTTCCAAAACGCAACTCATAAGAAGTCTTTTTCAAGAAAGCTCTGAGAAAAATGCGATTGGAAATATAGCATGCAGTGCTCATTGCTTCGGCCCAATATCGCCTAGGAGTCCTATGCTCATCGAGCATCGTCCTGGCCATACCTACAAGGGTCCGATTCTTCCTTTCTACAACACCATTCTGTGGCGGTGTGTAGGGGGAAGAAAACTGATGCTCCAAACCCAAAGAGTTACAAAACTTCTCAAAATCTGAATTCTTGAATTCGGAACTGCGGATACATGGGTGTATGCCAGGTCTCTGAGTGATGAGTGATTGTCAACTGGGATGATGCGCATGTTCTTTGGCTTGTGTTGTGCAGGTGTCGAGCACGGATACAGTGATCAGAGGCAGGGTGAAGGTCAAGTAGAGACGTGCCGTGCCGATGGACCGAGAGTGGCGAAGGGCGGATGTGAGGCTTGGACTGAGGGACCGGTGGCCCGAGGATCAGCTGTGGTGGCTGGCAGCCTGGGACAGCGACGAGTGAAGACTTGCGGTCTTGTGTTGCCTGAGTCGTGGACTTGGGGACACGTGTCGGTGGACGGGGTGCACGGGCGGTGCATCCCATCTACGACGTCGGTTTGGTGGTAGAGCCAGAGAAAAACCATCGGGTGGACGGTTTCCAGGTTTGGGCCTCAAAACCTGGGTGCTGAGGGTTTCCGAGTTTGGCCACAAAACTCGGGCTGAGGACGGTTTCCAGGTTTGTGCCTCAAAACCTGGGCGTTGAGGGTTTGCTGAGTTTGGCCTCAAAACTCAGATGCTGGTGGGCTGGTTTCCCGGTTTGGGCCTCAAAACCGGGGGTTGGCTGGAAAAGGCTGGTTTCCCGGTTTGGGCCACAAAACCGGGGGTGCAGTGCGAGGGCGGCACGTGGCGGCAATCGGGAGGTTGCATCAAGGCAATGCTACGAGTTGTGCGGGCGTGGCCGTCGGATCCACCTACCTTCGAGTTGGTCCAGAATAACCCTAGGGTTTAGCTGGCTCGCTCTGTAATTAGTTGAGGGGTAGAGTAGGAATTAGAAATTAGGATAAGTAGAGGGAGACGCCCTCCTCCCTTCCTATCTCAGTCATTTGCTCTTTTGCTTCTAGGTTTTCCTGCTCTCCCACTTCCCTGCTGTAGCGAACCTGAGATCCACAGAGAAGAGAACAATACCTCTGTGTCCGTGAAATTTTGAGGAAGTGAGACCGTAATCTCACTGTTGTAGCGTGTGGTAGCCACACGGTTGCAATTTCGTGCTTGTGATTCGCGTTTTGTTTGTGTTCTTCGTGGAATCCTTTTCTCCACATTTTTCCCGTCGCTCGATCTCTTTGCTCGTTTCATCTTTTGCAAATCCATTTGAACCAAGTTGTTCTAGATCGTGAGGCACTTCTTTCCACCGAAGGAATTCTCCTCTAACCTCACGGTCTAGGAGATCGATCGATTTTCGTTTCGGGTCGAGTTTTTTCTCCTCTCCCCCGAAATTCTTCGATTCATCGATTTGGAGGTAGGTTCGAGCCATGATCTCTTAGAGATAGCTCACTATCCTCCTTGTGACTCCTCTCACCAAGTTTGATCCCTAGAGGATTCGTTTTTGGGTGAGATCGAGTCGAATCGGTGGACGAACCGCCCAGTTGCGGGGTGACCGGACGCTGGACACTCATCGACCGGACGCTCCCTGTGAGTCCGGTCGTTGAACAGAGCGCGATATTTTTCACGTGATTGACCGAACGCTTGGATCACTCTCTGACCGGACGCACAACTCTCACTGTTCATCGGTTGTTTTGTCAGTTGACCGGACGCACAGGCTGTGACCGGACGCACTGCTTCACAGAGTCCGTCCAACACAGTAAGGGTCCAAAACTGATTTGGCTTGACCGGACGCGTCCGGTGGGTTGGGACCGGACGCAGGCAGAGTCCGGTCAGCACTGCTTCTGCACGTTTTCGTCCGCGGTTCGCTCGTTCGTTGACGGTTTCAGTTTCCGTCTTTTGCGTTGGGTCTCTAGGGTTGTGTAGTGTCTCGTTGTGCCTTGTAAAGGCATCCACCCTATCTTTAGGGTCGTGGACACTTGCAAGCTCTAGGTTTGCTCTTAGGGTTGATTTTGGGACAGTGGCAATAAGTTTCCGGAAGGAAAATTTGGAGCTCCCATTCACCCCCCCTCTGGTCGCTTTCTGGTAGCACTTTCGGTCCTTCAATTGGTATCAGAGCGGGTTAAGGATCTTCCACCTTAGCCGGTTCCAGATCCACAGAAGGCGACATGGATCACGGCGTGGGCAAACCGCCGTTTTTCGATGGGACGAACTATGCGTATTGGAAGATACGCATGTCGGCCTATCTGCAGAGTTTGGGTGCTTCCATTTGGGATATTTGCAACTCTGCCGATTACGTGGTCTTGGCTGCTCGTGTCTCTCAGCTTCAGATCGATGAGCACGATGCCAATAGCCGAGCCCGTAATGCTCTTTTCTCATGCTTGAGCATGAGTGAGTTTGATCGTGTTTCTCACCTCGCTACGGCTCGGGAGATTTGGGCTACCCTCATGCGCTTTCATGAGGGAACCTCTCAAGTCAAAACCCGACTCTACGAGTCGTTCAAGCGAGAGTATGAGAACTTTCGACATATGCCTGGCGAGAGCATAGAAAGCTTATTCACTCGCTTTCAGGTGATTGTCAACAGGATGAGGGCTAACAAGGAGCTGTTGCCTTTCGACGATCATGAGAGGGCTTTGAAGCTTTTGCATACTCTTGATCGGTCGGTGTGGGACTCCAAAGTTCAGGCGATCATCGAATCACCTAACTATGAGACCCTCACGTGCGACGAGCTCTTCAGTAAGCTCAAGTCCAGTGAGATTGATGCCATGGCAAGGGCCTCTTATGAGAATCCTTCTGGCCCGACTATGGCTTTGGTTTCTGGCTCTTCTGCTAACCCCTCTGGAGGTTTTGCTCTTTCGTCTCTCTTTTCTATCACAGAGGACCAGCTGGAGTCTTCGGGGGATGACGAGTTGGCTATGCTCGCCAACCGATTCTCGCGGTTCCACAACAACCGCATGAACCGTCGCCGCGGAGGAGGACGCTCAGGATGCTATGAGTGCGGCGACCCCGACCACTTCATCGCCAACTGTCCCAAGAAGAAGCATTCATCTGGGAAGGGCGATCATGGGCACAAGTACGACTCCGGCAAGCGCAAGGAGAAGTACGTCCCCGCGAGGCACAAGCGGAGGGGCGGCTTCGACAAGGAGTACATCAAGAAGAAGTACTTGGAGAAGGCCCAGGCTGAGCAGCGTGCGTTCTTCACCACGCTCAGCGACGTCGACGGCTCGGATGACGACTCCGCTTGCTCAAGCGACGACGAGTCCGAGAAGAAGAAGAGGATCGAGGACAAGCTGAACGGTCTCTGCTTCTTCGCCGACGACGACGGCCTCTGCACCATGGCCCTCGGCAAGGAGGTCGACGGTGAGCTGGTGAACTCTGCTCGGGATGACGACGACGACACCTCCCAGGTATCTCTCACCCACGATGAGCTTTCTGCTGAGGTCGAGAAACTTACTGCCGCGCTCCTTAGTCAAGATAAGTTGCTTAGGCGTGCCGCTAGAGAGCGCAAGGAGTTTAGGCAGAAGTGGGAGGATACGGTGAAGGAACTTGATTCTGTCATGTCCACCGTGGTTGTTACCGATGAGGAGGAGTGTGAGATGTGCACCACACACATGACTGACCTTCTCACTTTGAGAAGCAAGTATGTTGCGTTGGTAGGAGAGGTGGATGAGCTGAAGGCTAGACCCTCGCTGTTGGGTGCGTGCAAGACTTGTCCTGTCTTGCAATCCGAGTTGGCAGAGAAGAATGCCAAGATTGTGTCTCTTGAGGAGGCCAGCTCGGGTAGCACTTGTGTGACTAGGTGTGCTTTGTGCGAAGGTTTGGAGATGGAGATTGCAAACGTGAAGCATGACAAGATGCAAACCGAGGAGGAAAATACATACCTTCGGACCATCTTGTCATGGGTGTCTTGTGGTGAGCCACAGCTTGGGATGATGATCTCCCAACTCAAGCGAGCTGCTGGAGGTCCTGGTGTAGGTTTTGCTCTGGGTGTTGATCTTTCTGCTTTTGGGAAGATTGGAGAGTCGAGTGGTCTGAACCCGTGTGAGAAGCCCAACTCCACCACTACTCCCAAACTTACCAAGCTTCCACCCAAAGAGCCACTCAAGCCTAACACCAAGGATGGAGTGTTTGAAGAACCTCCGAGAGCTCCACCCAAGAACCAAGTGTGGCATCCCAAACCCAACCACCTCAAGAACAAACTGGACACCATGCCACCTATCCAGGAGGAGTGTTTGCCACAGAAGGGCAAGGTGATCCACACCCACAACCGAGTGTACCAACAACCCCCTTTGAGAGCGGTGAGGTACCATTGTGAGCATTGTGGGCGTGATGGACACCTGAGTGAGTTTTGCTTTCGGCGCAAGAGAGAGGCGCGCCGTGCTAGAGAGATGAACAATCCGGACATGTACCATCCTTTCCATGATGTACATGCGCCGAATGTTCAGAGGGGAGCTCCGAGGAGAGCTGCTAGGCCCAGAGGTCCTGAACCTCAAGTTCCCAGGCCTAGGGAGAGGAGAGCTCCGAGGAGAGATGCTAGGCCTAGAGGTGTAGTGCCTCAAGTTCCTAGGCCTAGGCCTCGTAGAGAGCGTGCCCGGCGGGAGCCTGCATTTGTGGGCTATGGACCCCGTGGCGGTGGCGTTGTAGTTGAGCGTTTTCCCCCACCGCGTTTTGAGTATCGCGGTGAGCGCTCCTTCCCCAGCGGACCACGTCTGTCTAAACGTGGTGATCGCTTCCTTCGTAGGTGTGCTAGGAATGGTTTTTACACTGACCGTTCTTTTGAGCAGCCGACCCAACACTGGTATTCTTCCCACTTCACTAACCCCAGTGTTGGCCCGTATGCTCACCCTATGTCTTTTTATTGATGTAGGTAAAACGATTGGAGAATGTTTGGTTGGTGGATTCCGGGTGTTCGAGGCACATGACCGGAAATGCCAAGTGGTTCTCCAGTCTTAGTCCTGTCGCTGGAAAAGAGTTTATCACCTTCGGCGACAATAGCAAAGGTAAGGTTTTGTCTCGTGGGTCGGTGCGAGTTAATGAGCACTTTGTGTTGCGCGATGTTGCTCTTGTTTCTAACTTGCATTTTAACGTTCTTTCTGTTTTGCAACTCTTTGATGACGACTATGAGATTCGTTTTAAGCCGAATCTCAGTCGTATTTTGGACCCTCAGGGCAATCTTGTTTGTGTGATTTCGCCCTTTGGGAAAGTCTTTCGTGCGGATTTCTCGGAGTCGTTTGGTATTTCCCGCTGTCTTTTGGCTAGTCCTTCCTCCTCTGATCTTTGGAAGTGGCATAGGAGGCTCGGTCATTTAAGCTTCGACTTACTTGCAAGACTTAGCTCACTTGGCCAATCCGAGGATTGCCCAAGTTGTTGATGGAGAAGGATCTTGTTTGCCATTCTTGTAGACATGGGAAGATGGTTGCCGCTCCCCACCATCCAGTGACTCAGGTCATGACCAAGCGCCCTAGAGAGCTTTTGCATATGGACCTTGTTGGTCCGGCTCGGGTGAGCTCGGTTGGGGGGAAGTGATATGTGCTTGTTGTTGTCGACGATTTTTCGAGATATTCGTGGGTCTTCTTTTTAGCTGAGAAGACCGATACTTTCTCCCTTGCTCGCAATCTGATTTTGCGTCTTTAGAACGAGTTCCCTTTGAACTCGATGCGAGCAATTCGGAGTGATAATGGTTCCGAATTCAAGAATTCGGATTTTGAGAAGTTTTGTAACTCTTTGGGCTTGGAGCATCAGTTTTCTTCCCCCTACACACCGCCACAGAATGGTGTTGTAGAGAGGAAGAATCGGACCCTTGTAGAGATGGCCAGGACGATGCTCGATGAGCATAGGACTCCTAGGCGATATTGGGCCGAAGCTATGAGCACTGCATGCTATATCTCCAATCGCATTTTTCTTTGAGCTTTCTTGAAAAAGACCTCTTATGAGTTGCATTTTGGAAAACTCCCCAAGGTGAGTTACTTTAGAGTTTTTGGTTGCCATTGTTTTATACTCAAAAAGGGGAACTTGGACAAGTTTGAGTCTCGTTCTTCTGACGGTGTGTTTTTGGGTTATGGCACTCACACTCGAGCTTATCGTGTACTTAACCTTGACACTAACCGAGTCATGGAGACATCCAATGTCACCTTCGACGAGACCATGGTTTGTCCTTCTTCTCGTTTTGAGCGTGCAGGTGATCATGAGGTTGGTGAACCTCTTTTTGATGACGAGGACGAGGGTGCTGAAGGTATGGATGATCCAGCACCCCCTCCACCTGCTGTGCCGCAAAGAGCGGCTTCTACGATGACTCACGGCCCCGACACGTCTTCTTCCTAGGGGCCGTGGGATCCGCCACCCCGAGCGGTACCTTTTGTACCCGGGGAGGCACCAGCTGCTGTTGAGGGGGAGATCACTTCTGCACGGGAGGCGCCATGACACATCCAGCGCCAACACCCCCCTCAGCAGATGATCGGCAACATTAACGAACGGGTCACTCGGTCCAGGTCTCAAATCTCTCACTTTGCTCATTCTGCTTTTGTTGCTGATTTTGAGCCCCGAGATGTTGGACACGCTTTGACGGATCCAGATTGGGTCAATGCCATGCATGAGGAGCTTGAGAACTTTGAGAGAAATCGGGTTTGGGTTCTAGTGTCTCCACCTTCTGAGTGTCATCCAATTGGGACAAAATGGGTTTTCAAAAACAAACAGGGAGAAGATGGCCATGTTGTGAGAAACAAGGCCAGATTCGTAGCCCAGGGATATAGTCAGAAGGAGGGGATAGACTATGAGGAGACGTTTGCTCCTGTAGCTCGTTTGGAGGCAATTAGGATACTCTTGGCTTTTGCTGCATCCAAAGGTTTCAAACTTTTTCAAATGGATGTCAAGAGTGCCTTCTTAAACGGCTACATAGAAGAAGAGGTGTATGTTAGACAACCCCCCGGTTTCGAAAATCCCAAGTTTCCAAACCATGTCTTTAAACTCCACAAAGCTTTGTATGGTTTGAAACAAGCCCCTAGAGCCTGGTATGATAGGTTGAAAACCTTTTTGCTTGATAAGGGTTTTAAAATGGGATGTGTAGATAAAATGCTCTTTCTCCTCAAGCAAGGCACTGATGCTCTCTTGGTCCAAATTTACGTTGATGATATCATTTTCGGTGGTTCTTCTCACGCTTTGGTTGCCAAGTTTGCAGACACTATGAGCAGGGAGTTCGAGATGAGCATGATGGGCGAGTTGACGTTTTTCCTCGGGTTGCAAATCAAGCAATCCCGGGAAGGAACGTTTGTGCACCAGGGCAAGTACACCCGGGACATTTTGAAGAAATTCAACATGGGTGAGGCCAAGCCTCTTCCAACACCCATGGCGACCACGACGACCCTGGATGCGGACAAGGAGGGAGAAGCAGTGGACCAGAAGGAGTACCGGAGTATGATCGGGTCGCTGCTGTACCTGACGGCGACACGCCCGGACATCCGGTTCGCGGTGTGTCTGTGCGCGCGATTTCAGTCGTCGCCGCGCACTTCTCACAGCCAGGCGGTCAAGCGCATTATGAGGTACTTATCCTTCACTCCAGAATTTGGAATTTGGTATTCTGCTTCCTCCACCCTTTCCCTTTGTGGTTATTCCGATGCTGATTTTGCTGGTTGCCGGATTGATCGCAAGTCCACTTTCGGGACTTGCCAGTTTATTGGTTCTTCTCTTGTATCGTGGTCCTCTCGTAAGCAGTCTAGTGTCGCCCAGTCTACCACGGAGGCTGAGTATGTTGCTGCGGCTAGCTGCTGTTCCCAGTTACTCTGGATGATGGCCACTTTGCGTGATTTTGGTCTGAGCTTTTCTCGTGTTCCATTGCTTTGTGACAGCACGAGTGCGATTAGCGTTGCTAAGAACCCCGTGCTTCACTCGAAGACCAAACACATTGATGTGCGCTTTCATTTTCTGCGAGACCACTATGACAAGGGTGATATCGACCTTCGCCATGTCGATACTCATCATCAGTTGGCTGATATTTTCACCAAGCCTTTGGACCAATCAACCTTTAATAGGTTGAGAGGTGAGCTTGGTGTGTGTTTTCCCTTTTAGATGGGGGAAACGTTTTGACTCTTGTATGATACACTGACTTTGTGTTTTTCAGTTGGTTTTACTTCTTTTAGTTTCTTCATGCATCCTTGTATTTCAGCATACGCTTTTACATTCTGAGCTTCATGAATATAGTCTGAAGAATGTAACTATGCTCTGTGTAGTTTTTGCTCTGATGTTTTAGATTGATGCTGTAGCTTATGCTCTTTCTGATCACTACTACATGTTGTGAGCTGAGCTATTTTTGAATGGTGAACCTGCTTAATGAACTTAAAACTTGAAAATGTTCACCATTGAGATATGTAACTAGCATGTGTAGAATGTGTAGAAGTCACTTGCGCTTTTCGTATATGCTAGGTTGCTATGTCTCAAGTGTTGAGTCATTCACTTGCTTGGTATGTTCATATTCTGTTTAAAATCTGAACCAAGTTAAGTGAATTGGAAAGATCGAGATGGGTTTGCTTGTTAGCACCTCACAGTTTCGAGACTGTTTCTCATTGCACTTTGGGTTAAACTTGAGCTGTGTAGTGTATGACCGAAACTACTGCGTTAAGCTTCTGATTGCTTCTGCATAGGCTTCGCATAGTTGGAAAGTTAGGCAATAACAAGCATCCAACCTCTCGCAGTCACATGCTGTTTTACTGAACTTGTGTAATTTCACCGCTGCAACTCCGTTTAAAAATTTGAAATCACAAGTATTTGGTTCAATTGGTATCAGCATGATGATTGAACTGTGCTAGGGGTAGTTCACCTTGTATACATGATTAGCACTTGTTTGACTTCCTGTCTATACATGTCTTGTGCTATTTTGATGGTGAATGCCTTTTCGGCTGAAAACTACTCACATGTTCATATTTCATTCTTAGTGATCAGCTTGAGCCTTTGCTAGCATTTTGTGCATTTTTCTGAGTCATCGGATTTGAACTCTATAGAGCATCCTTGCACTCTTTTGACTATCCTCCTGAAGCTCCTAACTTGCATTTTGACTCATATGCATCTTGGAAGGGGAGAATTCTGCGAGTTGGCACTTTTTTTGATGGTGCATCTTCTGAGGGGGAGCTTTGTCTCTTGACAAGTGCATTTTCAACTAAGGGGGAGAAATTGCAAATCATAACCCTCCTTTTGCTTAGGGGGAGTCATTTTGCCTTGATATTTTAAATTGGTATTTGCTAGCGGTGTTGAGCCTGTTCTACCTCTTCTTGAGGGCTAGCTTTGCTTTGCTTGGTTGCGTCAAGTCGTTGCCCATGTCTTTGGGGACCAAGTTCTCTTGCTCTTTCCACTTGACCTTCTTCGGCTTTGCTATGCTTTTGGGTCATTTGGTTGAGTTTTCTCTTCTTCTTCCTCCTTCTATTTTCATTATGATTTGTGTGAGTGTGTAGTTGATAATGCACTCATCAAGGGGGAGATTGCGGATACATGGGTGTATGCCGGGTCTCTGAGTGATGAGTGATTGTCAACTGGGATGATGCGCATGTTCTTTGGCTTGTGTTGTGCAGGTGTCGAGCGCGGATACATTGATCAGAGGCAGGGTGAAGGTCAAGTAGAGACGTGCCGTGCCGATGGACCAAGAGTGGCGAAGGGTGGACGTGAGGCTTGGACTGAGGGACCGGTGGCCCGAGGATCAGCTGTGGTGGCTAGCAGCCTGGGACAGCGACGAGTGAAGACTTGCGGTCATGTGTTGCCTGAGTCGTGGACTTGGGGACACGTGTCGGTGGACGGGGTGCACGGGCGGTGCATCCCATCTACGACGTCGGTTTGGTGGTAGAGCCAGAGAAAAACCATCGGGTGGATGGTTTCCAGGTTTGGGCCTCAAAACCTGGGTGCTGAGGGTTTCTGAGTTTGGCCACAAAACTCGGGCTGAGGACGGTTTCCAGGTTTGGGCCTCAAAACCTGGGCGTTGAGGGTTTGCTGAGTTTGGCCTCAAAACTCAGATGCTGGTGGGCTGGTTTCCCGGTTTGGGCCTCAAAACCGGGGGTTGGCTCGAAAAGGCTGGTTTCCCGGTTTGGGCCACAAAACCGGGGGTGCAGAGCGAGGGCGGCACGTGGCGGCAATCGGGAGGTTGCGTCGAGGCAACGCTACGAGTTGTGCGGGCGTGGCCGTCGGATCCACCTACCTTCGAGTTGGTCCAGAATAACCCTAGGGTTTAGCTGGCTCGCTCTGTAATTAGTTGAGGGGTAGAGTAGGAATTAGAAATTAGGATAAGTAGAGGGAGGCACCCTCCTCCCTTCCCATCTCAGTCATTTGCTCTTTTGCTTCTAGGTTTTCCTGCTCTCCCACTTCCCTGCTGTAGCGAACCTGAGATCCACAGAGAAGAGAACAATACCTCTGTGTCCGTGAAATTTTGAGAAAGTGAGACCGTAATCTCACTGTTGTAGCGTGTGGTAGCCACACGGTTGCAATTTCGTGCTTGTGATTCGCATTTTGTTTGTGTTCTTCGCGGAATCCTTTTCTCCACATTTTTCCCGTCGCTCGATCTCTTTGCTCGGTTCATCTTTTGCAAATCCGTTTGAACCAAGTTATTCTAGATCGTGAGGCACTTCTTTCCACCGAAGGAATTCTCCTCTAACCTCACGGTCTAGGAGATCGATCGATTTTCGTTTTGGGTCGAGTTTTTTCTCCTCTCCCCCGAAATTCTTCGATTCATCGATTTGGAGGTAGGTTCGAGCCATGATCTCTTAGAGATAGCTCACTATCCTCCTTGTGACTCCTCTCACCAAGTTTGATCCCTAGAGGATTCGTTTTTGGGTGAGATCGAGTCGAATCGGTGGACGAACCGCCCAGTTGCGGGGTGACCGGACGCTGGACACTCATTGACCGGACGCTCCCTGTGAGTCCGGTCGTTGAACAGAGCGCGATATTTTTCACGTGATTGACCGAACGCTTGGATCACTCTCTGACCGGACGCACAACTCTCACTGTGCATCGGTTGTTTTGTCAGTTGACCGGACGCACAGGCTGTGACCGGACGCACTGCTTCACAGAGTCCGGTCCAACACAGTAAGGGTCCAAAACTGATTTGGCTTGACCGGACGCGTCCGGTGGGTTGGGACCGGACGCTGGCAGAGTCCGGTCAGCACTGCTTCTGCACGTTTTCGTCCGCGGTTCGCTCGTTCGTTGACGGTTTCAGTTTCCGTCTTTTGCGTTGGGTCTCTAGGGTTGTGTAGTGTCTCGCTGTGCCTTGTAAAGGCATCCACCCTATATTTAGGGTCGTGGACACTTGCAAGCTCTAGGTTTTCTCTTAGGGTTGATTTTGGGACAGTGGCAACAAGTTTCCGGAAGGAAAATTTGGAGCTCCCATTCACCCCCCCTCTGGTCGCTTTCTGGTAGCACTTTCGGTCTTGTCAGCTAAAAAGAAGACCCACGAATATCTCGAAAAATCGTCAACAACAACAAGCACATACCACTTTCCCCCAACCGAGCTCACCCGAGCCGGACCAACAAGGTCCATGTGCAAAAGCTCTCCAGGGCGCTTGGTCATGACCTGAGTCACCGGATGGTGGGGAGCGGCAACCATCTTCCCATGTCTACAAGAATGGCAAACAAGATCCTTCTCCATAGACAGCTTGGGCAATCCTCAGATTAGGCCAAGTGAACTAAGCCTTGCAAGCAAGTCGAAGCTCAAATGTCCAAGTCTCCTATGCCACTTCCAAAGATCAGAAGAGGAAGGTCCAGCCAAAAGACAACGAGAAATTCCGAACGACTCCGAGAAATCCGCACGAAAGACTTTCCCAAAGGGCGAAATCATGCAAACAAGATTGCCCTGAGGGTCCAAAATACGACTGAGATTCGGCTTAAAAGGAATCTCATAGTCGTCATCAAAGAGTTGCGAAACAGAAAGAAGGTTAAAATGCAAGTTAGAAACAAGAGCAACATCGCGCAACACAAAGTACTCATTAACTCGCACCGACCCACGAGACAACACTTTACCTTTGCTATTGTCGCCGAAGTTGATAAACTCCTTTCCGGCGACAGGACTAAGACTGGAGAACCACTTGGCATTTCCGGTCATGTGCCTCGAGCAACCGGAATCCACCAACCAAACATCCTCCAATCGTTTTACCTACATCAATAAAAAGACATAGGGTGAGCATACGGTCCAACACTAGGGTTAGTGAAGTAGGAAGAATACCAGTGTTGGGCCGGTTGCTCAAAAGAACGGTTAGTAGAAAAACCATTCCTAGCACGCCTACGGGGGAAGCGATCACCACGTTGAGGAAAACGTGGTCCGCTAAGGAAAGAGCGTCCATCGCGATACTCAAAACGCGGTGGGGGAAAACGCTCAACTACAAAGCCACCGCCACGGGGTCCATAGCCTACAACTGCAGGCTCCCGCCGGGCACGTCCTCCTCGCTGCCTAGGCCTGGGAACTTGAGGTTTTGGACCTCTGGGCCTAGCAGCTCTCCTTGGAGCTCTCTTCTGAACATTCGGCACATGTACATCATGGAAAGGATGGTACATGTCCGGGTTGTTCATCTCCCTAGCACGGCGCGCCTCTCTCTTGCGCCGAAAGCAAAACTCACTCAAGTGTCCATCTCTCCCACAATGCTCACAATGGTACCTCACCGCTCTCAAAGGGGGTTGTTGGTACACACGGTTGTGGGTGTGGATCACTTTGCCCTTCTGTGGCATAAGCCCCTCCTGGATGGGTGGCATGGTGTCCAACTTGTTTTTCAGGTGGTTGGGCTTGGGATGCCATGTCTGCTTCTTGGGTGGAGCTCTTAGAGGTTCAACGAACACACCATCCTTGGTGTTGGGCTTGAGAGGCTCTTTGGGTGGAATGTTAGTAAGCTTGGGAGTAGTGGTGGAGTTGGGCTTCTCACATGGGTTCAGACCACTCGACTCTCCAATCTTGCCAAAAGATGACACATCAACACCCGGAGCAAAGCCTACACCTGGACCTCCTGCAGCACGCTTAAATTGGGAGATCATCATCCCAAGCTGCGGCTCACCACAAGACACCCATGACAAGATGGTCCGGAGGTATGTGTTTTCTTCCTCGGTTTGCATCTTGTCATGCTTCACATTGGCTATCTCCATCTCCAGGCCCTCACACAAAACACACTTGGACACACAAGTTCTACCCGAGCTGGCCTTCTCAAGAGACATAATCTTGGCATTCTTCTCTGCCAACTCGGATTGCAAGACAGGACAAGTATTGCATGCACCCAACAGCATGGGTCTAGCCCGGAGCTCATCCACCTCTCCAACCAACGCAGCATACTTATCTCTCAAGGTGAGAAGATCAGTCATGTGCGTGGTGCATATCTCACACTCCTCCTCAGTGACAACAACGGTGGACTTGACAGACTCAAGTTCCTTCACCGTATCCTCCCACTTCTGCCTAAACTCCTTGCGCTCTCTAGCGGCACGCCTAAGCAACTTGTCTTGACTAAGGAGAGCGGCAGTAAGTTTCTCGACCTCAGCGGAAAGCTCATTGGGGGTCAGAGATACCTGGGAGGTGTCGTCGTCGTCGTCGTTCCAAGGAGTCTCCTCCAGCTCGGGTCGACTTCCTTGCCGAGGGCCATGGTGCAGAAGCCGTCGTCATCGGCGAAGAAGCAGAGACCATTGAGCTTGTCTTCGATCCTCTTCTTCTTCTCGGACTCGTCGTCGCTTGAAGAAGCGGAGTCGTCATCCGAGTCGTCGACGTCGCTGAGCGTGGCGAAGAACGCACGCTGCTCAGCCTGGGCCTTCTCCAAGTACTTGGTCTTGATGTACTCCTTGTTGAAGCCGCCCTTCCGCTTGTGCCTTGCGGGGACGTACTTCTCCTTGCGCTTGCCGGAGTTGTACTTGTGCCCATGATCGCCCTTCCCAGATGAGTGCTTCTTCTTGGGACAGTTGGCGATGAAGTGGCCGGGGTCGCCGCACTCAAAGCATCCTGAGCGTCCTCCTCCGCGGCGACGGTTCATGCGGTTGTTGTGGAACCGCGAGAACCGGTTGGCGAGCAATGCCAACTCGTCATCCCCCAAAGACTCCGGCTAGTCCTCTTTGACAGAAAAGAGTGAAGAAAGTGCAAATCCTCCAGAGGGGTTAGCAGAAGAGCCAGAAACCAAAGCCATAGTCGGGCCAGAAGGATTTTCATAAGTGTTGATGGTCCTTAAACACTTGTTTTACCATCAACATTTGACCCTAAAGACCACCAAAAAGGCATGAAATGTAGTCAAATAGGTTTCAAACTAACCGAATTCCACATGTCCATAGAATTTTATTTGAATGCAGGATTTGAACCAAATTTGGACATTTGGACCCACCAGGAGACAAGCCCACTCAGCAGGGCCCAAATGGGCCTAAGGGGGGTGGCGCCCGCCACCCCTAGGTGGCGTCCGCCACCTCTAAGTGGCGCCCGCCACTTGGGTTGGCCCAAGCTCCACTCCCTGCCACGTCACCGATCCGTGTGACCTCCCCAAGGCCAAATCTTGGCCCTTGGTCACTAGGTCAGTGGCATCGGACGGCTCAGGATGAAGTGGCGTGGATCAAGGCTGAATGGCGGTTGCTAGGACATGCAACCGACCTCCAAACCGCCTTGGACAATCACCTGGATGCCGTTGAAGCCAAGGCGGTGCATCCAATGGTGAGGGAGGTGGCGGCCGCCACCTAGGGCTGGCGCCCGCCACTAGGGTTAGCCCAAGGTCGGCTGGCTGCCCCTATAAGTATCCCCCTCACTCCTCAAGGCTATAAATACCCCCTGGTGACGCTACTTCATTTGTACCAGTACATCCCAATATCCCACACTTCCAAGAGAAGCAAAGCAAGAGAAGCAAGTGAGAGTTAGGTTAGAAGCTTAGAGAGCTTAGGCAAGTAGGTAGCTAGTAGAGCAAGGCATCTTCGCCCTCGCGGTAGCGCTGCTCAAGGGTTAGCTCAAGAGTAGAGGCGTGCGAGTGATCGGTTCTGGAGCTGGGAAGAGTCTTCCTTCATCTCCAGTTCAGGTTTTGCTCTTGTTACTCAAGCACTTACTATATTCTAGTTCATCATTTCAAGTATTACTTTATTCTACTTATCAGTATTGAGTGGTATACTTGATTGATTGCTTGAGTGCCTAGCTATCCTACAGATCAATTCACTTAGCCATAGTAGTTAATCTCTAGTGAGCTTAGTGTTTGATCTTTGTCAATAGGTTGCTTAGTTAGTTTAGTGTTTATCTTATTAAGTCAAGTGTTTGCTCTGACGTCCGCAAGGGTGTCTCTATTCAAAGCTAGGGTAGAGATAGTTAGAATATAGTTAAGCGTGGTTCTTAGTTATAGACTTACCTTCAGATACGGCTGGACCCCCGGATAGCTGTGGTAGCAAGCAGGTGGTGACAGCCCTGTGCGCCTTGAATTCCACCACGTAGTTGGCCCAGTTTAACAGTAAGGCTCGTTGTGCTAGCGTTCAACCTAAGTAAGTGGTAAAGGCTAGTACACCTCGATACTTGACAAGATAGGAATAAAACTTTACTCAACTTAGTTGCTTTATTGACTTTTGCCTGCCTTGCTTCGTAACTATCTTGCTTCGTAGTTATCTTGCTCTGTGGTTATCTAAGAGTAGTTAGTAGTTAGTAGTTAGTAATTAGTTAGTTATCCTTTAGTTACCCCTTATCTACCTATCCATCCACCTTACCTTAGCCATCCATTTCATCCTTACCTATCCACCCATATATTCTTTCTAGCCTTTCATCTCCTCTCTTCTCCCCTTTTCCCTTTTCTCTTTTCTTCGACTCTCATCCCCTCCTTGTCTCAACTCATACACCACCCTAGCCTTCCCTTGGGATCAAATAAATCGACACCTGGTACTCCCAGGCGAAGTGCTACTACGATAGTTCTGTGCGCTTGCAGAATCTTCTCCTGGTAGATTGCATTCTCGCTAGCTAGCTCCTACTAGTGTCGGGACTGACAACCCCGCTTGGCATTAGTAGATAGCTACTTTAGTTACCCTATCCTAGGTGTAGCTAAGAACTACCAACAATAAGAAGCCCTTGGCATGGCGTCAATCTCACTAGACTTGAGCTTGCTAAAGAGCTCGTCGCAAGTGAGGGTCTCATAGTTAGACGATTCGATGATCGCCTGGACCTTTGAGTCCCACACCGACCGATCAAGAGTGTGCAAAAGCTTCAAAGCCCTCTCATGATCGTCAAAAGGCAGCAGCTCCTTGTTCGCTCTCATCTTGTTGACAATGACCTGAAAGCGAGCGAATAAACTCTCTATGCTCTCGCCAGGCATGTGCCGAAAGTTCTCGTACTCCCGCTTGTGCGACTCGTAGAGACGAGATTTGACTTGAGAGGTTCCCTCATGGAAGCGCATGAGGGTAGCCCAAATCTCACCAGCCGTGGGGAGGTGAGAAACGCGATCAAACTCGGACATGCTCAAACAGGAGAAAAGAGCGTTACGCGCTCGGCTATTGGCATCGTGCTCATCCATCTGAAGCTGAGTAACACGTGCAGCCAAGACAACGTAATCGTCCCTGTTGCAAATCTCCCAAACAGAAGAGCCCATGCTCTGGAGATAGGCCGACATGCGTATCTTCCAATACGCATAGTTCGTCCCATCGAAAAACGGCGGTTTGCCCACGCCGTGATCCATGTCCCATCAAAAATTTCTTTCGAAACTTTGGCCGATTGTCCCAAAATCAACCCCCAAAAGCTACGACCGAGAACATGATGCCCACGACCCTTGGAAGAGGGTGGATGATCCCTCGGACCACAGCGAGGCACCACAAAGCAATAGCAAACCAAACGCCAAAAGCACCGGAACAAGTTCAACGCTCAAAACCAAGTCTCTAACGTAGATAGACGGCTACATCGAGGAATCCCCAAATACCGATGCTAACAAGTAGCAAAGATACCTAGACAGGTTCCTTGGTCAACTACAAGGCCAAATGAGAAGTCCGGAAACCAAACGAACAAGCCGGGAGATCAAACGCACTAAACCAGAGGCTTTAGCAGGATCCCGGACTGTCCGGCAGTACGGTCGCGGACTGTCTGCCCAGTGGCGGACTGTCCGGGCTCAGGTCGCGGACTGTCCGCCGGTCAAAAGAGCAAAACCGCAGTGCTGCTGAAGTCCCCTGGACGGTTCCCGGACTGTCCGCGAAAACCAACGGCGGACTGTCCGCCGGTCAAAAGAAGACAAGACAGCCGAAGAACACGGCCACTGATCTGGCTCGTCCCCGACGCGCGGACTGTCTGCGGTGGCACTGGCGGACTGTCCGCGAGTGCCCAGAAAGGGCGATTTCGGTCGCCCTCAACTCAAATCTTCTCCAAATCGATCCAAACCAAAATCCCTTGATCCCAAACTTGGAGAGGATGATCACGGGGTAGTTAGGAGACTATCCCCAAGAAATCATCCACTCAAATCAACATAATCAACGGGAAATCGAAGGGGAAGGTGTATGAACCGAAAAAGCGCCACGAAAACGAAATCAACCCGATCTACTTGTTCGTGAGGAGTTAGATGAATTCCTTTGGTCGAAATGACCTCCTCATTGTAAAGAACAAGTTGATTGAAACGGATTTCGCAAAGACGCAATAGAGAGGGAGATCGAGTGACGGGAAAATCGCGGAGAAACGAAGAACGCGAAGAACACGAACCAAAACGCGAATCAACACATCGATCTGCAACCGTGTGGCTACCACACGCTACAACTGTGAGGTTACGGCCTCACTTCCTCAAAATCTCCAGTACACAGAGGTATGGTTCTCTGCGGATCTCAGCTAGCTACAGCAGGGGATTGGGAGAGCAGGAAACCCTAGAAGCAAAGAGCAAATGACTGAGATGGAATGGGGAGGTGGGTGTCTCCCCCTACTTATCCTAATTCTAACTATTCCTAATTCCCACTCTACTCCTAACTACTTACAGAGCGAACCAGCTAAACCCTAAGGTTATTCTGGACCAACTCGATGGTAGGTGGATCCGACGGCCATGCCCGCACAATAGGTAGCGTTGCCTCGACGCAACCTCACCGATTGCCGCCACCGCTCTGTGTCCTCTTCACGGACTCCGCCCCCGGTTTTGAGGCCCAAACCGGGAAACCAGCCTTCACGACCAACCCCTGGTTTTGAGGCCCAAACCGGGAAACCAGCCGCCCATCGTCTGAGTTTTGTGGCCCAAACTCAGAAACCCGCAGCACCCAGGTTTTGATGCCCAAACCTGGAAACCGTCCTCAGCCCGAGTTTTGTGGCCAAACTCGGAAACCATCAGCGCCCAGGTTTTGAGGCCCAAACCTGGAAACCGTCCACCCGATGGTTTTTCTCTGGCTCTACCACCAAACCGAAGCTGTTGAGGGGATGCACCGCCCGCGCACCCCGTCCACCGACACGTGTCCCCAGGTCCTCGACCCAGGCAACACCGTGCCCGCAAGTCTCCGCTCGTCGCTGTCCCAGGCTGCCAGCCACCACAGCTGATCCTCGGGCCACCGGTCCCTCAGTCCAAGCCTCACGTCCGCCCTTCGCCACTCTCGGTCCCTCGGCACGGCACGTCTCTACTTGACCTTCACCTTGCCCTCGATCACTGTCTCTGTGCTCGACACCTGCACAACACAAGCCAAAGAACCTGCGATCAAACCCATTGACAATCACTCATCACTCGAGACTCGGTATACACCCATGTATCCGCACTTAAACATCAACAGTGGGGTGTCTCCATACAGCCATAATGATGACCAAGCTAAATCACGTCCGATACAACGAGCAGATCTATTGATTCCAGACCACTTAAAAGTACACATTATGAAGGGAGCATAACTGGATCGGCTATTTAGCCGATACAGGGTCCATGAAGCACGAACAAGATCTATTCGTTAAAACCACGGTTTGACTTAAGATCAAACAAATCTAACCTATCATGCATATCAGTGGGGTTCAGAAATACAACCGTAATAAACATGTTAGATCAGATCTATCTAAATTCTTAAGTCAAGCCAAGATTTTAACGAATATCCCGAACGCACAACATGTAACAATCAAGATTGACAAAATAGTCGATGAGAGGCTTAGATCGGCTATTTTCGTTGGTGTAAGCATGTAGAACCTTTGGATAGCCGAGACTAAACAACATTTAAGCTTAAGCTAATTTGTCAATCTTGATTGGGCAAGATATTGTTTAAATCTAAAGAAAAGCATTAAAGCATAAACAACATCGATAACTTGATGAATCTATTAGCTTGCCAAAACCAATAGAGCCGATAACTAGACAAGATCGACTAAAGCAAGAGATTAATTAGAGTCAAGACAGTCTTACAAAAGGCGAACTTAACCGATAACTAACCCATGTCATAGCTAAACAAGAGTTTGGTCGATGCCAAATACAGCCTTATTGAACGATAACACGAGCCATTGGTGAAACTTACAAGCAAACCGGAGGTCGGTCTAGCCGATGCAGCCCTGCCTGGTTGAAGGTTCCGCCGAGTTCTACCTTACTCCTACTCTTAGGGTTTTGGCCGGTGGCCGATGTGTTGATTGATTGATTGTTCTTTACAAAATCGGGTTTCTAGCTATTTATAACCCGGTAGACTCCTGTTCTAATATGACTAGGATACACATAATAACAAAAGATGACCCAGACTTGAACTCTTTGGCTGGGCTTGATACGTCTTCACGCCTGGCCCAAATAAACTTATGGTCGCGTCTGGATCAAGTAGATTTCTTTTATTTTTCTGGCTGACTTTCTTTTTAACAAATCAGCCGTTTGTGCTGATAAAATAACAATATTTTTTGGTCCAAAATCCGGTGTAAACACATGCCCCCTAATTTTGGGATAAAATTTATTTTATTCCAAAATTTGAGTCCTTTTCTTTCTTCCTCTATTACTTTAGGCACTTCAAATGGTCATGGCTTGAAGATTTTTACCAAACAGTATCTTGAAGATCAATGCAAAATGGCTGCTCTTCCTTCAAAAACCGTGCCATGATTTAACATCCCACTCGAGTATTCTGTGCATATTGTACGAAACAGAATCTTTCCCCTTTCAAAGATTTAATCTTCTAATATAAATTTCATCTTCGCCTTCATCTCCTATCGTACCCAGAGCATAGCCATTTTCTACCTTCACCTTCCATTCCAATCAGAAAAAACCCTCTTTTCGTCCAAGAAAGACCTTTCTTCTCTCCTTTCGATGGCAAACCCCAATCATGGCAAGCGCCCTGTAGAAGAGGAAGTGGACTCTTATCGTCATCCTCAGCATCGTGCCAGGTGTGTTTCTTCTTGTATTAGCCGATTTTGATCTTTCCTTATCGATTCTTTGAATCTGATCTGATTTCTCTTTATTTTTGTCCAGGACCGACGCAGGTCCCTCCAATGCCGCCGCCGCCCTAGGATCTCCTCCAGGGATGGAGTCGGTGTCGGAAACTCCCTCTTCCGGGAGCTCGGAGTCGACGGCCGCCCGCTATTACCGTCAAATGACGGAGATGCGGAATCTCCACTCTGAGGCCACCATCAGGAATTGCCTACTTGAGGACTACATCGCCCAGCTCCAGAAAGCGCTGGAACCCCCACCATCAGGAATTGCCTGCTTGAGGACTACATCGCCCAGCTCCAGAAAGCGCTGGAAGATGCAGAGGCGAAAGCCTCTCAAGCAGCCCAGCAGCGCGCCAAGTCTGATGCACGCGTCGCCGGTAATCTTTCTTTCTGTGAAGAAATCCTTCTTTACTGAAGTTCTTTCTTTCAACTCTTGATGTGCCTTCGATGTTCGTCACTCTGTCCATTTTGCAGACCTAACCGTGCGTCTGGAGGCTCTTCAAGTGCGGATACATGGGTGTATGCCGGATCTTGAGATGATGAGTGATTGTCAACTGGGATGATGCACATGTTCTTTGGCTTGTGTTGTGCAGGTGTTGAGCATGGATACGGTGATCAAAGGCAAGGTGAAGGTCAAGTAGAGATGTGTCGTGTCGATGGACCCGGAGCGGTGAAGGGCGAACGTAAGGCTTGGACTGACGGACCGGTGGGCTAAGGATCGGCCGTGGTGGCTAACAGCCTGGGATAACGACAAGTGAAGACTTGCGTGTGGACGGGGTGCATGGGCGGTGCATCCCCTCTACGGCTCGGTTTGGTGGTTGAGCCACAGAAAAACCACCGAGTGGACGGTTTCCAGGTTTGGGCCTCAAAACCTGGGTGCGGCCGGTTTTCGAGTTTGGGCCACAAAACTCGGGCTAAGGACGGTTTCCAGGTTTGGGCCTCAAAACCTGGGTGCTAGCGGGTTTCTGAGTTTGGGCCACAAAACTCAGGTGGCGGACGACAGGTTTCCCGGTTTCGGCCTCAAAACCGGGGGATGGCCCAGGTTTCCTAGTTTCGGCCTCAAAACCGGGGGATGGCCTAGGTTTCTCGGTTTCGGCCTCAAAACCGGGGGCGAGGTCCGTGAAAAGGACGAGCAGAGCGGTGGCGGCACGTGGCGGCAATCGGTGAGGTCGCGTCGAGGCAAAGCTACCCGTTGTGCGGGCGTGGCCGTCGGATCACCACCTACTTTGAGTTGGTCCAGAATAACCCTAGGGTTTAGCTGGTTCGCTCTGTAATTAGTTAGGGGTAGAGTGGGAACTAGAATTAGGATAAGTAGAGGGAAACACCCACCTCCCATCCTGTCTCAGCCATTGCTATTTTCATTCTAGGTTTTCCTCTCTCCCATTCCCTGCTGTAGCTAACTGAGATCCGCAGAGAAGACAATCATACCTCTGTGTTCGTGAGATTTTGAGGAATTGAGACCGTAATCTCACTGTTGTCTCGTGTGGTAGCCACACGGTTGCAATTCGTGGTTTGAATTCGCGTTTTGAATTTGTTCTTCGCGTTCTTCGTTTCTCCACGATTTTCCCGTCACTCGATCTCCCTCTACGTTGCGTCTTTTTCAAATCCACTTGAACCAACTTGTTCTTTGATGTGAGGAGATCATTTCCACTGAAGGAATTCATCTAACTCCTCACGAACAAGTAGATCGGGTCGATTCAAGTTTCATGGCGCTTTTTCGGTTCATACACCTTCCCCTTCGATTTCCCGTTGATTGAGTTGATTTGAGCGGATGATTTCTTGGGGATAGTCTTCCAACTACCTCATGATCATCTTCTCCAAGTTTGGGAACAAGGGATTTCAATTTGGATCGGATTTGGGAAGATTTGGGTGAAGGGCGAACGGAATCGCTATCTCTGGGTGTTGGCGGATAGTCCGCCACCCAGGGCACGGACAATCCGCGCATCGGGGCCGAGCCTGTTCAGTGGCTGCGTGGCTCAGTGAACAGTGCTGAAATTTGACCGGCGGATAGTCCGCCGTTGTGATCCGCGGACAGTCCGCGATCACTCAGGGAGGTTTCAGCAGCTGTGTAGTTTTGCACTTTTGGCCGGCGGACAGTCCGCCACCTACTCGCGGACAGTCCGCAGTAGGGTCGGACAGTCCGGGACTGGGAATCCGAACAGTCCGGGATTTGGCTGAGTGTTGAGTTTTAGTGCGTTTGTTCTCTCGGCTTTTCCGCTTGGTTTTCGGACTTCTCGTTTGACCCTAGAGTTAACCAAGGAACCTCTCTAGGTATCTTTGCTACTTGTTAGCATAGGTATTTGGAGATTTCTCGACGTAGCCATCCATCTACGTTCGGGAGTCAGTTTTTGGGGTTGAACTTGAGCCGAAGCTTTTGGTGTTTGTTTTGCTCTTGTTTGGTGGTGCCTCGCTATGATCCTAGGGATCATCCACCCTCTTCCAAGGGTCATGGGCATCACGTTTCGGTTGAAGCTTTTGGGGGTTGATTTTCAGGACAAAGGCCAAAGTTTCGAGAGAAAATTTTTAGGCTCCCATTCACCCCCCCCCCCTCTGGTCGCCTTGCTTTAGTATTCTCGGTCCTTCATCAAGAGGCAGGGAATGAGGCGGCCGCCTCCACGAATGTTGTCGGCAACAACGTTGTTGAGAGGGTAAACAACATCCCCGCGAGGGTGCATGAAGTTGCCTTCCACGGTGTTCGTCATGGTGCCGCCATGGCACTTGGAGCTATCCAAGCCTATACCGGCCAAGACCTAGGTGACCTCGAGATCACCCCGGAAATCAGTCATGCCATGGAGGTGAACTTTGATGGTGTCGACGGAACAGCCGAGGAGATAGCAGAGGCCACTCCTTCTATATTCATAGTAGATAAAGTCTTCGAGTAGATTGTTAGGATCAATCACCTTGTAAGAAATCTACTTATGAGTATAATGAAGCTTTCTTTTGTCTTTCTATGATCTCTTTGTGATAAGACCCATTCGAGGTCTCTTAAATTCAGAAACCCACAATTCCATATTTTTGTGCTAAAGGCGATGCTTCCCTTGCATCCCGGCTATTTACTTTATTGCTGAAGACGATACATATCGGCTATATTTCCTTTTTTAGTCTGAAGGCGATACAGTCATATCGGCTATCAACCAATTCAATGAGTCATAGAAGATCCACCCAGATACTAGGGTAATACTTCTTAAAATATTTCCCATTGATCGCTCTGAAGTATTCGACTCCTTCTAAAGTTTCATAGAAATAAACATTGCCAGGAGCACACCTTGTAATCCGATAAGGACCCTCCCAATTTGGTGACCACTTGCCATACTTATTATCCTTCGTCCTAATTGGCAAGATTACTTTCCAAACCAGGTCTCCTTCATTGAACTTCTTTTCTCTAACCTTTTGATCATAATATTTAGCAACCCTTAGCTTCTGAGTCCTAATATTTTTCCAGAGCTTTTAGCCGATGAAAATTTAAATCATCAAGGTTGTCCATCATGAGATGCTTATACTCATCGGCTTTCAAATTGTTCTGCTGTGATACTCTTCTGGATCCTATATTGATTTCCCAAGGCAACACAGCTTCATGACCGTAGACCAACTCATAAGGTGAACATTTAGTTGCACCATGACAAGCCATACTATAGGACCACAAAGTCTCACTGAGTATCGAATGCCATTTCTTTGGATGCTCCTTGACCTTTTTCTTAATAATTTTAATCAAAATCTGGTTAGAAGCCTCAGCTTGTCCATTAGCTTGGGCATAATATGGAGATGAGTTAATCATCTTGAAGCCGGTGCTAGTAGCAAAATCCTCAAACTCTTTTGATGTAAACATTTTTCCTTGATCCGTAGTAATGGTTTGAGGAACACCAAATCTATAGATGATATGCTCCCTGATGAACTCAATCACGGTAGCCGATGAAGCATCTTTCAAAGGAATAGCTTCAACCCATTTGGTGAAATAGTCTATTGCTACCAACACAAATTTGTGTCCTTTGCTAGATGCCGGAAATATTTGGCCAATCAGATCTATTCCCCATCCTCTAAATGGCCATGGTTTTATAATTGGATTCATAGCTGATGCTGGAGATTTTTGAACATTACCGAATCTTTGGCACTCTTGACATCCTTTATAATATTTAAAACAATCTTCCAGTATGGTTGGCCAAAAATATCCTGCTCTCCTAATCATCCATTTCATTTTATGAGCAGACTGATGTGCACCACAAACTCCTTCATGAATCTCCCCCATCAAGACCTTGGCCTTCTCTTGATTAATACACTTAAGGAGTACACCATCGATTGTATTGTGATAGAGCTGATCATCAAGAAGGACAAACTTTGTAGCCTTATATCTCAGTTTTCTGGACACCTGTCGTGACAGGTCTTTCAAATATTCAATAATTTCAACCCTCCAATCATCACCATTGGTAACCTCATCGGCTAATATCTCAACGATTTGCCGATACCCAGAAGCACTTTGGGCTAACCGATTAGCCTCTTGATTTTGACATCTAGGAATATGCTTTATGATAACAGAAGAGAAAGAATCAAGTAGTTCAAGACACTTCTCATAACACCCCCTTAAGATGTCATCTTTGCATTTATATAGGCCGAGCAGTTGATTAACCACTAATTGAGAATCAACAAAAATCTCAACAGCCTCGGCCCTTACCTCATACAGAAGATGAAGTCCTTTGAGAAGAGCTTCATACTCAGCTTGATTGTTAGTAGAGGTTGGATCAATAGTAAAGGCATATTCAAAACTTTTCCCTTGAGGAGAAACAAGTACAATACCAATACCTCCACCTTGCTTGCAATTAGAACCATCAAAGAACAAAGCCCATGAGGTAAAATCTAAAGTTTTAATTTCTTGTCCGTGATGATGAGTAACAAAATCAGCTATTACCTGACCTTTAACTGCTTTAGCCGATTCATACTTCAAGTTGAACTCTGATAATGCAAGAATCCATTTGCCAATTCTCCCATTTAGAATAGGCATAGACAACATGTGCTTTATAACGTCAAACTTTGATACTACTGTGCACTTAGAAGACAATAGGTAATGTCGAAGCTTGGTGCACGAGAAGTACAAACATAAGCATAATTTCTCGACGGGAGAATATCTTGTCTCTGGATCAAGCAACCTTCTGCTGAGATAGAAAACTACTCTTTCTTTTCCTTCAAATTCTTGCATTAAGGCCGATCCAATTGTGTGATCATCAGCCGATACATACAATTTAAAAGTTTTGTCTCTTTGAGGAGGAATTAAAATTGGTGGGGATTTCATATACTCTTTGATTTCATCAAATGCTTTTTGCTGTTCACTTCCCCACTTAAACTCCTGGTCATCCTTTAATTTCAACAGAACTGAGAATGGCAAAATCCTGGCTAACAAATTTGAAATAAACCTTCTGATGAAATTAATTTTACCGATCAAAGACTGTAACTGAGTTTTTGTAGTCGGTGGCACTGCTTTGTCAATTGCATCATAACTTTTCTAACCGACTTCAATTCCCTTTTCATGTACCATGAAACCCAAAAACTGTCCAGCTGATACTCCGAACGCACACTTGCGGGGATTCATTCTTAATCAGTGTTTCCTTGCACATTACAAGGTATCTCTGAGATCTTTAAGATGTCCTTGATAATCTTTGGATTTTATGACCACATCATCAATGTAGATTTCCACAATTTTGCCGATCAACTCATGAAAGATATAATTCATAGCTCTCTGATAAGTTGCACCGGCATTTTTAAGTTCAAAAGTCATGACTACCCATTCATATAAGCCTATAGCACCCGGGCACCTGAATGCAGTCTTATGTATGTCTTCTTCTGCCATAAAAATCTGATTATAACCAGCGTTGCCATCCATAAAACTGATCACCTTGTGCCCTGCCGCTGCATCAACCAACATGTCCGCTACTGGCATTGGGTAGCCATCCATTGGAGTAGCTTTATTTAGATCTCTGAAATCAATGCAAACTCTCATTTTCCCATTTTTCTTATACACAGGGACTACACTAGATATCCATTCGGCATATCTACATTGCCGAATAAAGTTAGCTTCATAAAGCCGAGTGATTTCTATTTTCACGTCAGCCATAACCTCCGCTCTAATTCTCATTGTACCTTGTTTTACAGGCCGACTCCCATGTTTGATAGGTAGTCGATGCTCAACCAATGATCGATCAAGACCAGGCATTTCAGAATAATCCCAAGCAAAACATTCTTTATATTCTTTTAACAAAGTAATAAGTTCTTGTCTAAACTTAGGATCCAACTTAGCACTAATATATGTCAATCTTGGTTTATCACCGTTTCCAATATCAACTGCTTCTAGCTCATCAGCTGATGTAAAACCTTTACCCATCTTACTCTCATCTTCGCTGATCGGATAATCCATTAAATATATTTTTTTGAAGCTGACTGCTTGGATCGGCTGTTGGCCATCATCAAACATCTTGATGAAACCCTCTTCGTGAACTTTCCCAGATAAGCACTCCACATTGTCAAAGTTCCAATCGTTAGGATTAGAGTAAGCAATGCTAACAGTTGAATCGGCTGGTATCACCTCCACAGTGTCTCCGATCCACTGTATCACATTTTGGTGCATGGTAGATGGAACGTAACAATTAGCGTGGATTCAATCCCTTCCAAGAAGCACACTGTATGATCCTTTTGCATCGACTATGAAGAAAGTAGTTGGCAAACTATTGCTGCCAACTATTAACTCGAGACATACAACACCCTTAGTAGCCGATACGTTCCCAGCAAAGTCTGTCAACCTCATATCGGTCTGAGTTAAGTTTTCTGCAGTTTTCCCAAGCTTTCTGAAGGTAGCATACGACATTAAGTTAACAACTTCACCTCCATCAACTAACATCCTTCTCAAAGGCCTTCCATCGACAAACCCCTTTAAATATAAAGCTTTTAGATGGGAATGTTTCTTAGGTTTTTCAAATGTAGCCCCTTCTGCCTGATAGATCCATTGAGCAACCGTATCCTCATCATCAGACTCCTCTTCATGATCAGAGGACCTAAACTCAGCAGGCAACATAAACAAAGCAGATATATTAGCCGATGATTCTCTCTTATCGGCTATCTGTTTCACCTGCCAGACTTTGAGCTTCTTTTTCTGAATTTCATCATTCCTCAATCTCTGAACCCGTCTCTTCTGGCTTCTGGTCAAACCACCTAGACACCATTGTCCTTCTTGCCTAGGATGATCTTGATCGGCTAATTTTACTCCAAGCCGATTATGAACACTTTCATTTTTTACACGCCGATCTGTTCTTTCGAACCTTAACCTTTCATGCACAGATCGGCGGTTGTCTCTCGACTGTCTATATTCCCAATATTGCTCACTGCATTGCCGAGCAATTACGAAGAGTAGGAAGCTTTAAACCTTCATTCCAACAATGTCTGAAGAAAGGGCAATCCCAATGATTCTTCTCTTCATCTCTGATACGCCTTTCCTCTTCTCGAGATCTTCTATATTCCTCCTCTTCAAGCCACTCTTGATAATCTTGCTCATCTCTTTGCCTATGCACTTGATCTCTTTCTTTCTGACGTTGCCATTTATTCAACAGAATTCTGACAGTGGGACGTCTTCTTGCTTCACCGGCTCTTGAAGTCTCAGGTAGATCATGTTGATGAGTGTTTTTCTTACCTTTCATCTCCTGATACTCCCTGGCTGTTAGTTGCTTCTTTGGATCGACTGTCCCAACTGCTTTAGCTTTGTCAGAAGTCAGAACCTTGATCTCACTTCGTGGTGCAGGAGCTACCATGTTCATTGGAAAAGGATGGCCATTGATGCCCATGCCCTTAGCTTTCTCTAAGACAATCCTCCCTTTGGCAATGGCTCTCTGGATCATATGTCTGAAAACTCTACAAACGTTAGTAGTATGAGTACCAAAATTGTGGAATTTACAATACCTTCTATTTTTGAGCTCCTCAGCCGATGGGATGTTGTGGTTTCCAGTTAATTTAATTTGACCTTTCTCCAACCGATAGTCAAATATTTTATCGGCTTTAGTGATATCAAAGCTGTATTTTACATCTTTTTCAGCGCTTTTAGCCTTTGCCCAAGGCATATATTCATTGTTCTTCCAAGTGCAGTCAACAACAGCTACTTCATCCTCGCTTCCATCATCTACATCATCCTCTTCTTGTAAAAAGAAGGAGCTTTCTGTATTGTAGACTTTCTTGGGCTTGAAAACTTGATTATATCTATTCTGAGAATTAATATTTGCCACTTTCTTGGCCAAATCAGCGATACTTGTACAACCAAAACCAATCTTCTCTCTTATGGCTGGTATTAGCCCTCGAATTGCAATGCTAACTACCTCTGGATCTGATAATGACAAGGTATAGCACTGATTCTTCATCTCTCTAAACCTCTGAAGATATTGGCATCTGGTTTCATTGTTTCCCTACCTTATATCGACTAGGTCTACAACTCCCTTTTCCAAAATCCCAAAATCAAAGTATTTATGGAACTTTTCTTCCAAATCTTCCCAGCTTTGAATGGAATTGGGTGGAAGAGACAAAAACCACGAGAAAGACGAACCAAACAAAGATAAAGGAAACATCCTAACTTTAAGTGCTGGCTCGTCACCAACTTCCCCAAGCTGGACCAAGAACTGAGTTACATGTTCCATAGTTTTCACTGAGCCTGTTCGTGTGAATTTGGTGAAATCATGAACCCTATACCTTGGAGGAAAGACAACCTGATCATACCATTCTGGATATGGTTTCTTATAACCAGTCAATATAGTTTTCAGCGTCAAGCCGAACTATTTCTGAACCATGTCGGTGACTCGACTCATCAACTGATCTACTTGATTCACCGGCCCTTGATAGCCAATGTTCTGCCCCCCGAAAGTATTGTCATGATACCCTGGATTCTCCTGTGCATCCAAAGTATAAAAATCTGACACATAATGATACCCAGGAGGAACATCACCAGGTGCTACATTCCCTTGATAAGGTGGTGCATTGAAATCTCTGGTAATCCTTCTTGCATGGGGAGCTATTTTTGTAGCCGATGAGTATATATTGTTACTCATATTTGGCTGTTGCATTGACTGCGGTGTCATGCCCCCAGGGCTAACTATCATTTGATTTCCATTGCCATTGGGGCTATTCATCTGTAAACCCCTAGAAGTTCCAGCTCCTTGATTGCCTCCACCTGTATACGTTGGACCTCTTATATCATTACCCAAGTTGAAAGCTTCCTTAATGGCATTCGAGAGGCTGTTGAGGAATGTTTCATTATGATTCATCAACGTGGCAGACATTGCTTTGCTAATTGTTTCTTGCATGGAGTTATGTTGGATCTGGATCATTGGATCGACATGACCCTCTAGAACCACCCTTGGAAGATGAGACTTCTGGATAATTTTCTTATCCCTGGTTCTACTGAAACTTAGCAAACACATGTGCCGATATTGCTCAACAGTTTGTTCTATCATTTGTCGGAGCTCATCTGGAAGTTCATCCATCGTCACGTTCAGCACTTCATCATTGCCGATTGTCATGATCAGACGACTGTGGTCCCACCGGGCGTGCCAAAAGAATGTGTTGACATGAAATTTCGAACGAGGCGCCAACACACTCGACCACGGTCCTCAGAGGCCGTGTAGAGCAAGGTCTTGACCTCCTGGACCTTCAAAGGGTGGCGGTGTCGAATCTTGGTGAGAACGACTTCGGACGTGCCAGTCAATTTGACCTGTAATTGACAAGAAAGAGAAAAGTCGTCAAATTACGGAACCTACCGGTTTGATGCCAGACAGTTCCAAAATATGTGGCTCCGATATAACCATTGTTATAGGACGTTGACTAGAAAGTCAACTCCCAAGAGAAAGTTGAAGCATTGACATTATTTAAAGCGAACTGACAATTTGTACATATAAAGAAAGTGTTTAGAGTAAAGCACAACCGATAAGCTTGAACATGGATATTTATCAAAGATCTATGTATACACTTAAATGGCATGAAATCAACGAATCGACTAATTGCATAGGCAGTTCTATTGTTAACAGTGGAGTGTTTCCATGCGGCCATAATAACAAATAGATCGATAAACTAGCTTAAACATCAACAGTGGGGTGTCTCCATACAACCATAATGATGACCAAGCTAAATCACGTCCGATACAACGAGCAGATTTATTGATTCTAGACCACTTAAAAGTACACATTATGAAGGGAGCATAACTGGATCGGCTATTTAGCCGATACAGGGTCCATGAAGCACGAACAAGATCTATTCGTTAAAACCACGGTTTGACTTAAGATCAAACAAATCTAACCTATCATGCATATCAGTGGGGTTCAGAAATACAACCGTAATAAACATGTTAGATCAGATCTATCTAAATTCTTAAGTCAAGCCAAGATTTTAACGAATATCCCGAACGCACAACATGTAACAATCAAGATTGACAAAATAGTCGATGAGAGGCTTAGATCGGCTATTTTCGTTGGTGTAAGCATGTAGAACCTTTGGATAGCCGAGACTAAACAACATTTAAGCTTAAGCTAATTTGTCAATCTTGATTGGGCAAGATATTGTTTAAATCTAAAGAAAAGCATTAAAGCATAAACAACATCGATAACTTGATGAATCTATTAGCTTGCCAAAACCAATAGAGCCGATAACTAGACAAGATCGACTAAAGCAAGAGATTAATTAGAGTCAAGACAGTCTTACAAAAGGCGAACTTAACCGATAACTAACCCATGTCATAGCTAAACAAGAGTTTGGTCGATGCCAAATACAACCTTATTTAACGATAACACGAGCCATTGGTGAAACTTACAAGCAAACCGGAGGTCGGTCTAGCCGATGCAGCCCTGCCTGGTTGAAGGTTCCGCCGAGTTCTGCCTTACTCCTACTCTTAGGGTTTTGGCCGGTGACCGATGTGTTGATTGATTGATTGTTCTTTACAAAATCGGGTTTCTAGCTATTTATAACCCGGTAGACTCTTGTTCTAATACGACTAGGATACACATAATAACAAAAGACGACCCGGACTTGAACTTCTTGGCTGGGCTTGATACGTCTTCACGCCTGGCCCACATAAACTCCTGGTCGCGTCTGGATCAAGTAGTTTTCTTTTATTTTTCTGGCCGACTTTCTTCTTAACAAATCAGCCGTTTGTGCTCACAAAATAACAATATTTTTTGGTCCAAAATCCGGTGTAAACAAGAGTACCCTCATGTTATTTTGTAGCCGTTATAAATAGGAATAACTCCACCCGTACGTAGGTAAGGATATGGGAAAGATTAAGCAGTGTTGTACACTGTATCATTGTGACACTGTGTTGACATGATTAAATTGTTGCAAAAGAAGCATGGTATTTCTTTTTTACTTTTATCTTTTTTCTATAGATAATTGTGATTTATATATGACTCATTTTACAACCGCCGCGCTGGAGCTGTTTGCTTCTCATGGATGGAAATTCAATAATAGATTCTGTCATGCTTTTTTTTTGCATTTTTTGTCTGTTTCATCAGCAATATTGCTGAATTTATGTAATAATATAAACGTTGTGTGTGGTGACGTAGAAGTGGGAAGTCTCTTACATTTTGTAAAAAAATGACTCATTTTGCAGCTGCTTTCGCGTCCGCTGCAAGCAGGGCTTCTGCCGTCGCAGCCCTATATATATAGGTTCCTCCACCGCCTGAGAAAGCCCAGCTAGGCTCAGTCCCTGGAATCGAGAGGTGCAATCGCAGGAATCCATGGCGCCTACGATGTGGAACGAGACTGCCATGCTCGTCATCGACATGCAGGTAAATACTAAAATACCTGGTTTGTGTTCAGCTGGTTGCCATGGTCGATCTTTGGTTCTTGGGCCGCTGCTGGGATCTGATGGATGGCATTGCTGTTGGTTGCAGAAGGAATTCGTGGATCCGGCAATGAGCAGCCCAGCGCTGCTGCCCGGCGGCGAGGCCATCATCCCTGCGGTCACCGAGGCCGTCGCCGTCGCTCGGCAGCGCGGCATCTTCATCGTCTGGGTGGGTTTCTGTCGCTTTTCATATAATATACTACTGCTAATATTTATAAATTAAACACGGCTGTTGGTCTATCGTGTGGTTTGCTTACTAATGATTTCTTGACAAGAATCTTTTAATGGCACTACACCCTCATCAATTTCTAAATTTTGCTATACACTTAAATATATGTTATATACATGTTTAGATACATATAGTTAAAGAACCAAACTACAAACTATCTTATGACTTATGGCTTGGAAGTCCCTCTCTCGAATAAAAGTTATATCAGCACGTGCCAACGCCTAATAATAATACTTGTGATTCGCTGGAGGCTAGACACCATCCACGTCAGCCAGAAAAAAAAAACATGCGCCTCTGATCTAATCTTTTATGGTTGTGTTTTTATCACGTATTGTTGTTTTCGGTTTCGAGAAATAACTTTGACTAATATTTATGTTACATCACTAACAAATTTATTTAGATATATAAATATTACATGTATTTTTTTATAAATCAAAATAAACTTATAGCAGAAAAAATGAGAGTTAATATAGGACCGAGGAAGTATCTTTTGCCCTCCTAACTCTCCATTGTCACTCTGCACCTGGGTCCATGCATGAACCATCTACTACTAGCTTGCATGTCTGGTCCTCTAGAAACGTCACCGGAGAGAAAAATATGTCGCTTCCTCTTCCGCTCGCTTGCACATAAGGGTGCAAATTCGTGGTTTCTTACAGGCACCTCCAACTCTCTTTAGTTCAAATATTTATCATATTTTTTAAAAATGAGATCTCATTTAGGGCCCGCTTGTTGGATCCTTTTATTTTGGAGGCACTGGAATTCACTCAATAAAGTAGTCTATTTGCTTTGGAATTTGACATTCTACCACTTTCCAAAGTTCATATATAAGTCTATCTCAAATTTATAGGGTGTGAGAGGGAAATAGATTCAATAGATCATCATGCTATATTTTTATTTTGCAGTTTATAACACTTTCTTCAACTCACTCATCTACGATAGAAATGCAACACATGAGTATCTCTCTCGTATAGACAACAATAATATACAAATACAATCCATATATAATCATATCAACTTAATTAATATATGTCTAAATTATAATTATTAAAATAAATTCAATTTCAAACATTGTTTGGACCCTTAGTATAAATATTTGAATTAAAAAGAGGCAGAGGTGCCCCTAAAGATTATCTATTCGCACCTTGCTTACACCGATTGGTCCCTTTTGGCGGCTGCCCTCCGCCACCACTCCTACCAACCATCTCTTCCTCCATTGCCATGGCCCATTTCACGGAAGCAGCATGGAGGCGCTGAGCAATGCGTGACATCCATTCTAGGGCTTGTTTGGATGTACATGTATTTAGCTAAATTCACATGTGTTAGAGTGTATTTGAACTAGATTCCACTGCAATCCGTATGATTTGAGACATACATACGCATCCAAACAAGACCCTAGTCAGAATACATGGTATATACCTGCATTCTCAAAAAAATTCTTCATTCTACCCGAGTTATTAATTAACAAGAAAAACAATGTAATAATACCACAAGATTCTCGTGATCCAAACGAGACATAATAGAACTTTCTTAGGCCAGGTTCAGTAGAAAGTTTTATTGCGTTGTTTTTAAGACTGTCATGTCATATGAAACGAAAGGAAACACTTTATTAAAAGTAAGAGTTTCATTCTATAGTTTCATATACATTTAATGTTATGATTCATAGAGAGATGGTAATCGTGCTAAAAAAGTTTCATCTAGATGAAACTTATTTCTTCTCTCACCTCTTAAATACAGTGTCATATCATCCAAAATACATATATGGTAAGCTAGTGTCGGGGGAACGCCAAAGGGGTACCCCCAATCAATGCAAACACCCGAGTACTCAATCTCCGTCTCGCCCGAGCCCTCCCGGCCAGGTCTCGGGCGAACGCCCAATCTCCGTCTCGCCCGAGCCCTCCCGGCCAGGCCTCGGGCGAACGCTCAATCTCCGTCTCGCCCGAGCCCTCCCCGCCAGGCCTCGGGCGAACGCCCCATCTCCGTCTCGCCCGAGCCCCCCCCTGCCAGGCCTCGGGCGAACGCTCCTTCTCCGCCTCGTCCGAGCCCTCTGAGCCAGGCCTCGGGCGAGCACGGTCGCTCTCCGTCTCGCCCGAGCCCTCCAGGCCTCGGGCGAGCGCGCCCCTACACCTCGAGCCTTAACGCACGGACCTCGAGCTGCTCAGACAGCCGTACCAGCCCATACCACGCATTTAATGCCTTCACCTACTCAGGTCACATCCTCCAGAGCCCAGCATGTGCCACAGTGAACCGGAGCCAGAGTCAAACCTCGTTTTCACCACAAGCATGGGCAAAAGGGCACCAGTACAGCGCTGTTCGGCCATACCATGCACTGTAACCTCTCGAGGCCGGCTCCACGCCCCTCGAGCCCCCGTGGCAACATCTCGAGGCCGGCTCCGCGCTCCTCGAGCCCCTACAAACGCCACCTCGAGGCCGGCTCCGCGCCCCCCGAGCCCCCGTGGCATCACCTCGAGGCCGGCCCCGCGCCCCTCGAGCCCTGACATGCTCTCTCACTCTTGGAAGACAGGCACTCCAAGACCTGGAGGGACCCCGCGACATCCTGTACCAGCCGGAATGGGCGATATACGGCTTCCACTCCGCCACGCCTCCGTGACCGCGCCCAGGATGAAAAGCCACGACGCTGAACAGCAATCTCCACGTCAGTCCCTGTGGCCCCGACAGGACAGGATTCCTACCTCCCGCTGTATTGATATTGGGTACCGTACATGTTACCCCGGTGTAACGCTCTTATGTAACCCTGGCCTCCCCTTGCTCTATAAAAGGGGACACCAGGGCCCTTCGCGAAGGGGGTCCGATATTGGAACGTTCGGGCACAACTCAGATAGACAAGTCTAGATCCACACACACACGAGTCCGGACTCCGGTCCACGCTCACTGAGCTTGTATTCGCCCCTGTACAAGCACTTAGGTGCAAGTAATACAAGAACACCTCCCCCCCCGCTGGACGTAGGGCCTTCTTTGCCCGAACCAGGATAAATCCTTGTGTCCCCTTGCATCACCATCCAGGAAGAGAAGCACGCGATCATATTACTCGTTGGTGTGATACCCCCGGGTACGAAACACCGACAGTTGGCGCGCCAGGTAGGGGCCTTCGCGTGTCCGAGTCGATTTCTCGTTGTTTCCTGGATGGCTTCTTCCACTCCTCCGTTCTCTGCTGGTGCCGTCGCACGGTTCGGGAGCCTTGAGTTCCTGGCCACCGGCAACGGCAACGAGCCGACCCCGCTCTCCACGGAGGGCCCGAGCGGAAGACGTGTCACACCACCCCGCGCGGGGGGCATGACGCGTCGTCTGCACCACCACGCGTCGCCACTTCGCGAGCGGCGCCATGGTCACCATCGTCGCCAGGCACAGGAGGTGCCGGCGGCGTACGCCCACTTCCCCGCGGCCGGCGCAGAATCCCCGAGGGGAAACCTGCCCGGCGCGCGGCCGGCGACCTCCAGGGCGCGGGCGCGCTCCCCCAGCAAGTTTGCGTCCGTCACACGTGCGGACCGGCACGTCTGGTATCCCACCAGGGAGTGCTTCCAGCTCGAGGTGGTGGTGAGTGATGCCGACGACGACGACGTCAGGCCAACGCTCAGCCTCGGAGCGCCCAACAACGTGGCTACGGCGGGCGGTTCGCGCGTTCAGGCGAGAAGCAAATCCTCGGCCTCGGGTGCACCGCCTCAACACGACGACAGCCGGGCGGCGCAGCTCGCACAAGTGCGGGAGGCAATCACCAAGACCGAGGAGGAACGACAACGCCTGTTGCAGCTCCAGCAAACTCTGATGCAGGAACCACCCCAGCCTCGAGGAGCCGGAGCTCGAGGTCGGGCTCGAGATGCCCACCGACGGACCCTCGAGGATGGGGCGCCAGCACGCCCCGAGGTGTGCTTCCCGCGAGCCGGGCAAAACGTGGTGGCGGCCGCAATGCTGCTCCGCGATCTGCCCGCCGTCTCCAACCCCGACGCCAGACGCATGCTCGGGGAAGTAAAGAGCCTCCTCGAAACGGCCGCTGTGCAGATAGCCGAGAGCTCGGCCTCGCGCCAGCGCAGGGCAGCCTCGGAGAAGCCAGCAGACGCACCCCGCAGCAAGCACGAGACGTCGGTCCACCAGCCGGACGCCCCTCAAGTCGGACTAGCCCAAAAGCGGGTCGCGGACAGCCGGCAAAACCTCGAGCCCCCGGGCCCCAGGGTCTTCAGCCGTGCCATCCGCAGCTCGACCCTCCCCGACCGCTTCTGACCACCGACCAACGTCGTAAAGTATGACGGGGAGGTCGAGCCAAAGCTCTGGCTCTCAGACTTCCGCCTAGGCTGCCAACTGGGCGGAGCGAAGGGCGACGACCGTATGATCATACGCCAACTCCCACTTTACCTCTCGGGCACCGCCCGCCGGTGGCTCGAGGGGCTCCCGCCGGATCAGATCCATGACTGGGCCGACCTAGTCAGGGTCTTCGACAGGAATTTCAAGGGGACTTGCGCGCGCCCAGGCAACTCCTGGGATCTGCGACGTTGCAAGCAGGCAGCGGACGAACCCCTCCGCGACTTCGCTCGGCGGCTCTCGAAGCAGCGCCTCGAGCTCCCTCACGTGCCTGACGAGGAGGTCATCTCAGCGTTCCTCGCAGGCACGACGTGCCAAAAGCTGGTCCACGAGTTAGGGCGCTACCATCCCAGGACGGTCGAAGACTTGATGGATCAGGTCATCAGCTTCGCCTCCGGCAACGAGGCAGTGGGGGCCTTCTTTGGCCACTCCGCGGGCCAAGGCGAAGGGCAGGAGGCTAGGCGCGACGACGAGGACGACGGCGAAGAAGTGCGCGTGGACGCCCGCCGCAGATGAGCTGGCCAAGTTGGCACCCACGCTCGACGCCCCTCCTCGAGCCAGGCTCGGGGGCTCGACCTTCGACGCCCCTCCTCGAGCCGGACTCGGGGGCTCGACCTTCGACGCCCCTCCTCGAGCCGGACTCGGGGGCTCGACCTTCGACGCCCCTCCTCGAGCCAGGCTCGGAGGCTCGACCTTCGACGCCCCTCCTCGAGCCAGACTCGGGGTTTCGGCCTTCGACCTTCAGCGCTGCCCCACGAAAACAACCCCGAGCCCGACTCCAGCTCGGAGCGTCGAACAGCTACGTCGTTTTCTATCCCTAAAGCCTCGAGGCTTCGTTCATTTCTCTTATTTTGTGCACACATCGCATTTTGAATGAATAAAAGTTCATTTCCATGTCCTTTATTTCGTTCAAATCGAAGGCAGCCTTGACCCTGCCTTGCTCAGGGACGAGCCTCCCTCGGGGCCTGTCAGCAGGCATCCCCCCTCAGACTCCGGAAAAAGCACGCTTTTCTTTTCAAAAATTCGGCCCTCATCTCAATTCGCATCTCGAGCGCACTAGCAACGTCTAAGTCCTTAAAATGCCTCGAGCCTCCAAGAGTCGGGGGGCGTCGACGTAGACGTCCACCTACGCCCCAGGGCTACGGTACCCTACCTACGCCTACCCTCGAGAAACTCGCGACGCATGTCAAAGGAACATAGACCAAGCCGGTAAAAGCTCGAGCTCGCGACGAAGAGAGATGATCGAATAAATTTGAAAAGAAAACAGCTTCTTTAAATAAATAAGTCATGCGCGTATGTCTGGCCTCGATGGCCCATCAGTTTTGACCCGAATTTTTACAAGGGCCTCGACACCCAAACTTGGCACGCAGGCCGCGGTCTGGTACTCCTCCCCAGGATCTTCTACCGCACGCTGGGCCTTGACGTCCGAGCCAGGAGGAGGAAGGGCCCCTACACCGCCGTCCGCATCAGAAGGCAGCATGTCCTCCTCGACATTCCGGCGCCGTCTCCAGACGGCAAAAAAGGTAACCGAATACCTTTAATGTGCCTATCTAACTACGTCTCAAGCCGGTTGACAGGTACACCCAGCGATTCCGCATTTGCTCAACTACCGGGGCCCTCCGCGGCCACCGCTCCGACCTCCCGACCGTCGTCTTGGTGCCACGGACTCCACTCCCAACGAAGGCGTCTTCAGGAAGGTAAAAATGGGCTCCGGCCCTAAGTCTCGAAGCAGCGAAGGCTGGCCCCCAAAAAGGGTTCGACAGCCGGCTTCGAGCACCCGAGTCAGGGACACCAAGGGGCGCCACTCTCAGCATCGCTCAAGGGCTAAGCCCTCGGGGCCCCTCACGTGTATCCAAGGCGGGGAGCTTGACATGCAGTGAGATCCCCTCGGAGGGAGGCATCGAGCCACCGGGTCCTATCGAATGGACCCGGCACTCCTGCAGACTGAGCACCCATGCTTTATGAGACCGCCTCCGGGCCACAGTCGACCCCTATCGAACGGGGCACGAGCTCTCACTTGGATTTCCCCGTTACCAGCTCACCGGGAACCTTGATACTCGCCCGATCCGTTCGTGGTAGTACGAGGCATCCCCCCCCCCCCCCCCGCATCCGATCGAAAGGACTCGGCGGGATGACAAGCCAGGGCAGCCGGCGTGCCGGACAGCTCGAAGAGCCGGCCGGCCGGCTCAGCCTGGCACCCCTCGACGAAAGAGGGTCAAATAACTCGAGCAGTTGCGACTAATCTTTTTCCCTTTGTGTGAGCATGAGATTTTCAGGCTTCGGACGAGCGCCCCTCCGAGCCAGGCCTCAGGCGGAGTTTCCCACGACAAAGAAGAAAGGCGCGCCCAGCGGGCAGAAGGTTTCCCAGCGACGGAGGTTTCTTCAAAAGGATCCAAAACTCGGGGACTCGACACTCGCAAAAAGCCCACGAGGAAGTTCCAACCACTCCCCCGTGGCCTCGGGGGCTACACCCACGGGTGTCGCTCGCGCTACACCCATGGAATCAGCACGGCTAAACCCCCTCGAAAACCAACGCAGTCAAAGTCCTCAAAACCCAGGTCAAAGAGCCCCTGCTCGAGTGCAAGCACTCGAACAAGGGCTCGGGGGCTATTGTCGGGGGAACGCCAAAGGGGTACCCCCAATCAATGCAAACACCCGAGTACTCAATCTCCGTCTCGCCCGAGCCCTCCCGGCCAGGTCTCGGGCGAACGCCCAATCTCCGTCTCGCCCGAGCCCTCCCGGCCAGGCCTCGGGCGAACGCTCAATCTCCGTCTCGCCCGAGCCCTCCCCGCCAGGCCTCGGGCGAACGCCCCATCTCCGTCTCGCCCGAGCCCCCCCCCTGCCAGGCCTCGGGCGAACGCTCCTTCTCCGCCTCGTCCGAGCCCTCTGAGCCAGGCCTCGGGCGAGCACGGTCGCTCTCCGTCTCGCCCGAGCCCTCCAGGCCTCGGGCGAGCGCGCCCCTACACCTCGAGCCTTAACGCACGGACCTCGAGCTGCTCAGACAGCCGTACCAGCCCATACCACGCATTTAATGCCTTCACCTACTCAGGTCACATCCTCCAGAGCCCAGCATGTGCCACAGTGAACCGGAGCCAGAGTCAAACCTCGTTTTCACCACAAGCATGGGCAAAAGGGCACCAGTACAGCGCTGTTCGGCCATACCATGCACTGTAACCTCTCGAGGCCGGCTCCGCGCCCCTCGAGCCCCCGTGGCAACATCTCGAGGCCGGCTCCGCGCTCCTCGAGCCCCTACAAACGCCACCTCGAGGCCGGCTCCGCGCCCCCCGAGCCCCCGTGGCATCACCTCGAGGCCGGCCCCGCGCCTCTCGAGCCCTGACATGCTCTCTCACTCTTGGAAGACAGGCACTCCAAGACCTGGAGGGACCCCGCGACATCCTGTACCAGCCGGAATGGGCGATATACGGCTTCCACTCCGCCACGCCTCCGTGACCGCACCCAGGATGAAAAGCCACGACGCTGAACAGCAATCTCCACGTCAGTCCCTGTGGCCCCGACAGGACAGGATTCCTACCTCCCGCTGTATTGATATTGGGTACCGTACATGTTACCCCGGTGTAACGCTCTTATGTAACCGTGGCCTCCCCTTGCTCTATAAAAGGGGACACCAGGGCCCTTCGCGAAGGGGGTCCGATATTGGAACGTTCGGGCACAACTCAGATAGACAAGTCTAGATCCACACACACACGAGTCCGGACTCCGGTCCACGCTCACTGAGCTTGTATTCGCCCCTGTACAAGCACTTAGGTGCAAGTAATACAAGAACACCTCCCCCCCCGCTGGACGTAGGGCCTTCTTTGCCCGAACCAGGATAAATCCTTGTGTCCCCTTGCATCACCATCCAGGAAGAGAAGCACGCGATCATATTACTCGTTGGTGTGATACCCCCGGGTACGAAACACTGACAGTTGGCGCGCCAGGTAGGGGCCTTCGCGTGTCCGAGTCGATTTCTCGTTGTTTCCTGGATGGCTTCTTCCACTCCTCCGTTCTCTGCTGGTGCCGTCGCACGGTTCGGGAGCCTTGAGTTCCTGGCCACCGGCAACGGCAACGAGCCGACCCCGCTCTCCACGGAGGGCCCGAGCGGAAGACGTGTCACACCACCCCGCGCGGGGGGCATGACGCGTCGTCTGCACCACCACGCGTCGCCACTTCGCGAGCGGCGCCATGGTCACCATCGTCGCCAGGCACAGGAGGTGCCGGCGGCGTACGCCCACTTCCCCGCGGCCGGCGCAGAATCCCCGAGGGGAAACCTGCCCGGCGCGCGGCCGGCGACCTCCAGGGCGCGGGCGCGCTCCCCCAGCAAGTTCGCGTCCGTCACACGTGCGGACCGGCACGTCTGGTATCCCACCAGGGAGTGCTTCCAGCTCGAGGTGGTGGTGAGTGATGCCGACGACGACGACGTCAGGCCAACGCTCAGCCTCGGAGCGCCCAACAACGTGGCTACGGCGGGCGGTTCGCGCGTTCAGGCGAGAAGCAAATCCTCGGCCTCGGGTGCACCGCCTCAACACGACGACAGCCGGGCGGCGCAGCTCGCACAAGTGCGGGAGGCAATCACCAAGACCGAGGAGGAACGACAACGCCTGTTGCAGCTCCAGCAAACTCTGATGCAGGAACCACCCCAGCCTCGAGGAGCCGGAGCTCGAGGTCGGGCTCGAGATGCCCACCGACGGACCCTCGAGGATGGGGCGCCAGCACGCCCCGAGGTGTGCTTCCCGCGAGCCGGGCAAAACGTGGTGGCGGCCGCAATGCTGCTCCGCGATCTGCCCGCCGTCTCCAACCCCGACGCCAGACGCATGCTCGGGGAAGTAAAGAGCCTCCTCGAAACGGCCGCTGTGCAGATAGCCGAGAGCTCGGCCTCGCGCCAGCGCAGGGCAGCCTCGGAGAAGCCAGCAGACGCACCCCGCAGCAAGCACGAGACGTCGGTCCACCAGCCGGACGCCCCTCAAGTCGGACTAGCCCAAAAGCGGGTCGCGGACAGCCGGCAAAACCTCGAGCCCCCGGGCCCCAGGGTCTTCAGCCGTGCCATCCGCAGCTCGACCCTCCCCGACCGCTTCCGACCACCGACCAACGTCGTAAAGTATGACGGGGAGGTCGAGCCAAAGCTCTGGCTCTCAGACTTCCGCCTAGGCTGCCAACTGGGCGGAGCGAAGGGCGACGACCGTATGATCATACGCCAACTCCCACTTTACCTCTCGGGCACCGCCCGCCGGTGGCTCGAGGGGCTCCCGCCGGATCAGATCCATGACTGGGCCGACCTAGTCAGGGTCTTCGACAGGAATTTCAAGGGGACTTGCGCGCGCCCAGGCAACTCCTGGGATCTGCGACGTTGCAAGCAGGCAGCGGACGAACCCCTCCGCGACTTCGCTCGGCGGCTCTCGAAGCAGCGCCTCGAGCTCCCTCACGTGCCTGACGAGGAGGTCATCTCAGCGTTCCTCGCAGGCACGACGTGCCAAAAGCTGGTCCACGAGTTAGGGCGCTACCATCCCAGGACGGTCGAAGACTTGATGGATCAGGTCATCAGCTTCGCCTCCGGCAACGAGGCAGTGGGGGCCTTCTTTGGCCACTCCGCGGGCCAAGGCGAAGGGCAGGAGGCTAGGCGCGACGACGAGGACGACGGCGAAGAAGTGCGCGTGGACGCCCGCCGCAGATGAGCTGGCCAAGTTGGCACCCACGCTCGACGCCCCTCCTCGAGCCAGGCTCGGGGGCTCGACCTTCGACGCCCCTCCTCGAGCCGGACTCGGGGGCTCGACCTTCGACGCCCCTCCTCGAGCCGGACTCGGGGGCTCGACCTTCGACGCCCCTCCTCGAGCCAGGCTCGGAGGCTCGACCTTCGACGCCCCTCCTCGAGCCAGACTCGGGGTTTCGGCCTTCGACCTTCAGCGCTGCCCCACGAAAACAACCCCGAGCCCGACTCCAGCTCGGAGCGTCGAACAGCTACGTCGTTTTCTATCCCTAAAGCCTCGAGGCTTCGTTCATTTCTCTTATTTTGTGCACACATCGCATTTTGAATGAATAAAAGTTCATTTCCATGTCCTTTATTTCGTTCAAATCGAAGGCAGCCTCGACCCTGCCTTGCTCAGGGACGAGCCTCCCTCGGGGCCTGTCAGCAGGCATCCCCCCTCAGACTCCGGAAAAAGCACGCTTTTCTTTTCAAAAATTCGGCCCTCATCTCAATTCGCATCTCGAGCGCACTAGCAACGTCTAAGTCCTTAAAATGCCTCGAGCCTCCAAGAGTCGGGGGGCGTCGACGTAGACGTCCACCTACGCCCCAGGGCTACGGTACCCTACCTACGCCTACCCTCGAGAAACTCGCGACGCATGTCAAAGGAACATAGACCAAGCCGGTAAAAGCTCGAGCTCGCGACGAAGAGAGATGATCGAATAAATTTGAAAAGAAAACAGCTTCTTTAAATAAATAAGTCATGCGCGTATGTCTGGCCTCGATGGCCCATCAGTTTTGACCCGAATTTTTACAAGGGCCTCGACACCCAAACTTGGCACGCAGGCCGCGGTCTGGTACTCCTCCCCAGGATCTTCTACCGCACGCTGGGCCTTGACGTCCGAGCCAGGAGGAGGAAGGGCCCCTACACCGCCGTCCGCATCAGAAGGCAGCATGTCCTCCTCGACATTCCGGCGCCGTCTCCAGACGGCAAAAAAGGTAACCGAATACCTTTAATGTGCCTATCTAACTACGTCTCAAGCCGGTTGACAGGTACACCCAGCGATTCCGCATTTGCTCAACTACCGGGGCCCTCCGCGGCCACCGCTCCGACCTCCCGACCGTCGTCTTGGTGCCACGGACTCCACTCCCAACGAAGGCGTCTTCAGGAAGGTAAAAATGGGCTCCGGCCCTAAGTCTCGAAGCAGCGAAGGCTGGCCCCCAAAAAGGGTTCGACAGCCGGCTTCGAGCACCCGAGTCAGGGACACCAAGGGGCGCCACTCTCAGCATCGCTCAAGGGCTAAGCCCTCGGGGCCCCTCACGTGTATCCAAGGCGGGGAGCTTGACATGCAGTGAGATCCCCTCGGAGGGAGGCATCGAGCCACCGGGTCCTATCGAATGGACCCGGCACTCCTGCAGACTGAGCACCCATGCTTTATGAGACCGCCTCCGGGCCACAGTCGACCCCTATCGAACGGGGCACGAGCTCTCACTTGGATTTCCCCGTTACCAGCTCACCGGGAACCTTGATACTCGCCCGATCCGTTCGTGGTAGTACGAGGCATCCCCCCCCCGCATCCGATCGAAAGGACTCGGCGGGATGACAAGCCAGGGCAGCCGGCGTGCCGGACAGCTCGAAGAGCCGGCCGGCCGGCTCAGCCTGGCACCCCTCGACGAAAGAGGGTCAAATAACTCGAGCAGTTGCGACTAATCTTTTTCCCTTTGTGTGAGCATGAGATTTTCAGGCTTCGGACGAGCGCCCCTCCGAGCCAGGCCTCAGGCGGAGTTTCCCACGACAAAGAAGAAAGGCGCGCCCAGCGGGCAGAAGGTTTCCCAGCGACGGAGGTTTCTTCAAAAGGATCCAAAACTCGGGGACTCGACACTCGCAAAAAGCCCACGAGGAAGTTCCAACCACTCCCCCGTGGCCTCGGGGGCTACACCCACGGGTGTCGCTCGCGCTACACCCATGGAATCAGCACGGCTAAACCCCCTCGAAAACCAACGCAGTCAAAGTCCTCAAAACCCAGGTCAAAGAGCCCCTGCTCGAGTGCAAGCACTCGAACAAGGGCTCGGGGGCTATTGTCGGGGGAACGCCAAAGGGGTACCCCCAATCAATGCAAACACCCGAGTACTCAATCTCCGTCTCGCCCGAGCCCTCCCGGCCAGGTCTCGGGCGAACGCCCAATCTCCGTCTCGCCCGAGCCCTCCCGGCCAGGCCTCGGGCGAACGCTCAATCTCCGTCTCGCCCGAGCCCTCCCCGCCAGGCCTCGGGCGAACGCCCCATCTCCGTCTCGCCCGAGCCCCCCCCTGCCAGGCCTCGGGCGAACGCTCCTTCTCCGCCTCGTCCGAGCCCTCTGAGCCAGGCCTCGGGCGAGCACGGTCGCTCTCCGTCTCGCCCGAGCCCTCCAGGCCTCGGGCGAGCGCGCCCCTACACCTCGAGCCTTAACGCACGGACCTCGAGCTGCTCAGACAGCCGTACCAGCCCATACCACGCATTTAATGCCTTCACCTACTCAGGTCACATCCTCCAGAGCCCATCATGTGCCACAGTGAACCGGAGCCAGAGTCAAACCTCGTTTTCACCACAAGCATGGGCAAAAGGGCACCAGTACAGCGCTGTTCGGCCATACCATGCACTGTAACCTCTCGAGGCCGGCTCCGCGCCCCTCGAGCCCCCGTGGCAACATCTCGAGGCCGGCTCCGCGCTCCTCGAGCCCCTACAAACGCCACCTCGAGGCCGGCTCCGCGCCCCCCGAGCCCCCGTGGCATCACCTCGAGGCCGGCCCCGCGCCCCTCGAGCCCTGACATGCTCTCTCACTCTTGGAAGACAGGCACTCCAAGACCTGGAGGGACCCCGCGACATCCTGTACCAGCCGGAATGGGCGATATACGGCTTCCACTCCGCCACGCCTCCGTGACCGCACCCAGGATGAAAAGCCACGACGCTGAACAGCAATCTCCACGTCAGTCCCTGTGGCCCCGACAGGACAGGATTCCTACCTCCCGCTGTATTGATATTGGGTACCGTACATGTTACCCCGGTGTAACGCTCTTATGTAACCCTGGCCTCCCCTTGCTCTATAAAAGGGGACACCAGGGCCCTTCGCGAAGGGGGTCCGATATTGGAACGTTCGGGCACAACTCAGATAGACAAGTCTAGATCCACACACACACGAGTCCGGACTCCGGTCCACGCTCACTGAGCTTGTATTCGCCCCTGTACAAGCACTTAGGTGCAAGTAATACAAGAACACCTCCCCCCCCGCTGGACGTAGGGCCTTCTTTGCCCGAACCAGGATAAATCCTTGTGTCCCCTTGCATCACCATCCAGGAAGAGAAGCACGCGATCATATTACTCGTTGGTGTGATACCCCCGGGTACGAAACACTGACAGTTGGCGCGCCAGGTAGGGGCCTTCGCGTGTCCGAGTCGATTTCTCGTTGTTTCCTGGATGGCTTCTTCCACTCCTCCGTTCTCTGCTGGTGCCGTCGCACGGTTCGGGAGCCTTGAGTTCCTGGCCACCGGCAACGGCAACGAGCCGACCCCGCTCTCCACGGTGGGCCCGAGCGGAAGACGTGTCACACCACCCCGCGCGGGGGGCATGACGCGTCGTCTGCACCACCACGCGTCGCCACTTCGCGAGCGGCGCCATGGTCACCATCGTCGCCAGGCACAGGAGGTGCCGGCGGCGTACGCCCACTTCCCCGCGGCCGGCGCAGAATCCCCGAGGGGAAACCTGCCCGGCGCGCGGCCGGCGACCTCCAGGGCGCGGGCGCGCTCCCCCAGCAAGTTCGCGTCCGTCACACGTGCGGACCGGCACGTCTGGTATCCCACCAGGGAGTGCTTCCAGCTCGAGGTGGTGGTGAGTGATGCCGACGACGACGACGTCAGGCCAACGCTCAGCCTCGGAGCGCCCAACAACGTGGCTACGGCGGGCGGTTCGCGCGTTCAGGCGAGAAGCAAATCCTCGGCCTCGGGTGCACCGCCTCAACACGACGACAGCCGGGCGGCGCAGCTCGCACAAGTGCGGGAGGCAATCACCAAGACCGAGGAGGAACGACAACGCCTGTTGCAGCTCCAGCAAACTCTGATGCAGGAACCACCCCAGCCTCGAGGAGCCGGAGCTCGAGGTCGGGCTCGAGATGCCCACCGACGGACCCTCGAGGATGGGGCGCCAGCACGCCCCGAGGTGTGCTTCCCGCGAGCCGGGCAAAACGTGGTGGCGGCCGCAATGCTGCTCCGCGATCTGCCCGCCGTCTCCAACCCCGACGCCAGACGCATGCTCGGGGAAGTAAAGAGCCTCCTCGAAACGGCCGCTGTGCAGATAGCCGAGAGCTCGGCCTCGCGCCAGCGCAGGGCAGCCTCGGAGAAGCCAGCAGACGCACCCCGCAGCAAGCACGAGACGTCGGTCCACCAGCCGGACGCCCCTCAAGTCGGACTAGCCCAAAAGCGGGTCGCGGACAGCCGGCAAAACCTCGAGCCCCCGGGCCCCAGGGTCTTCAGCCGTGCCATCCGCAGCTCGACCCTCCCCGACCGCTTCCGACCACCGACCAACGTCGTAAAGTATGACGGGGAGGTCGAGCCAAAGCTCTGGCTCTCAGACTTCCGCCTAGGCTGCCAACTGGGCGGAGCGAAGGGCGACGACCGTATGATCATACGCCAACTCCCACTTTACCTCTCGGGCACCGCCCGCCGGTGGCTCGAGGGGCTCCCGCCGGATCAGATCCATGACTGGGCCGACCTAGTCAGGGTCTTCGACAGGAATTTCAAGGGGACTTGCGCGCGCCCAGGCAACTCCTGGGATCTGCGACGTTGCAAGCAGGCAGCGGACGAACCCCTCCGCGACTTCGCTCGGCGGCTCTCGAAGCAGCGCCTCGAGCTCCCTCACGTGCCTGACGAGGAGGTCATCTCAGCGTTCCTCGCAGGCACGACGTGCCAAAAGCTGGTCCACGAGTTAGGGCGCTACCATCCCAGGACGGTCGAAGACTTGATGGATCAGGTCATCAGCTTCGCCTCCGGCAACGAGGCAGTGGGGGCCTTCTTTGGCCACTCCGCGGGCCAAGGCGAAGGGCAGGAGGCTAGGCGCGACGACGAGGACGACGGCGAAGAAGTGCGCGTGGACGCCCGCCGCAGATGAGCTGGCCAAGTTGGCACCCACGCTCGACGCCCCTCCTCGAGCCAGGCTCGGGGGCTCGACCTTCGACGCCCCTCCTCGAGCCGGACTCGGGGGCTCGACCTTCGACGCCCCTCCTCGAGCCGGACTCGGGGGCTCGACCTTCGACGCCCCTCCTCGAGCCAGGCTCGGAGGCTCGACCTTCGACGCCCCTCCTCGAGCCAGACTCGGGGTTTCGGCCTTCGACCTTCAGCGCTGCCCCACGAAAACAACCCCGAGCCCGACTCCAGCTCGGAGCGTCGAACAGCTACGTCGTTTTCTATCCCTAAAGCCTCGAGGCTTCGTTCATTTCTCTTATTTTGTGCACACATCGCATTTTGAATGAATAAAAGTTCATTTCCATGTCCTTTATTTCGTTCAAATCGAAGGCAGCCTCGACCCTGCCTTGCTCAGGGACGAGCCTCCCTCGGGGCCTGTCAGCAGGCATCCCCCCTCAGACTCCGGAAAAAGCACGCTTTTCTTTTCAAAAATTCGGCCCTCATCTCAATTCGCATCTCGAGCGCACTAGCAACGTCTAAGTCCTTAAAATGCCTCGAGCCTCCAAGAGTCGGGGGGCGTCGACGTAGACGTCCACCTACGCCCCAGGGCTACGGTACCCTACCTACGCCTACCCTCGAGAAACTCGCGACGCATGTCAAAGGAACATAGACCAAGCCGGTAAAAGCTCGAGCTCGCGACGAAGAGAGATGATCGAATAAATTTGAAAAGAAAACAGCTTCTTTAAATAAATAAGTCATGCGCGTATGTCTGGCCTCGATGGCCCATCAGTTTTGACCCGAATTTTTACAAGGGCCTCGACACCCAAACTTGGCACGCAGGCCGCGGTCTGGTACTCCTCCCCAGGATCTTCTACCGCACGCTGGGCCTTGACGTCCGAGCCAGGAGGAGGAAGGGCCCCTACACCGCCGTCCGCATCAGAAGGCAGCATGTCCTCCTCGACATTCCGGCGCCGTCTCCAGACGGCAAAAAAGGTAACCGAATACCTTTAATGTGCCTATCTAACTACGTCTCAAGCCGGTTGACAGGTACACCCAGCGATTCCGCATTTGCTCAACTACCGGGGCCCTCCGCGGCCACCGCTCCGACCTCCCGACCGTCGTCTTGGTGCCACGGACTCCACTCCCAACGAAGGCGTCTTCAGGAAGGTAAAAATGGGCTCCGGCCCTAAGTCTCGAAGCAGCGAAGGCTGGCCCCCAAAAAGGGTTCGACAGCCGGCTTCGAGCACCCGAGTCAGGGACACCAAGGGGCGCCACTCTCAGCATCGCTCAAGGGCTAAGCCCTCGGGGCCCCTCACGTGTATCCAAGGCGGGGAGCTTGACATGCAGTGAGATCCCCTCGGAGGGAGGCATCGAGCCACCTGGTCCTATCGAATGGACCCGGCACTCCTGCAGACTGAGCACCCATGCTTTATGAGACCGCCTCCGGGCCACAGTCGACCCCTATCGAACGGGGCACGAGCTCTCACTTGGATTTCCCCGTTACCAGCTCACCGGGAACCTCGATACTCGCCCGATCCGTTCGTGGTAGTACGAGGCATCCCCCCCCGCATCCGATCGAAAGGACTCGGCGGGATGACAAGCCAGGGCAGCCGGCGTGCCGGACAGCTCGAAGAGCCAGCCGGCCGGCTCAGCCTGGCACCCCTCGACGAAAGAGGGTCAAATAACTCGAGCAGTTGCGACTAATCTTTTTCCCTTTGTGTGAGCATGAGATTTTCAGGCTTCGGACGAGCGCCCCTCCGAGCCAGGCCTCAGGCGGAGTTTCCCACGACAAAGAAGAAAGGCGCGCCCAGCGGGCAGAAGGTTTCCCAGCGACGGAGGTTTCTTCAAAAGGATCCAAAACTCGGGGACTCGACACTCGCAAAAAGCCCACGAGGGAGTTCCAACCACTCCCCCGTGGCCTCGGGGGCTACACCCACGGGTGTCGCTCGCGCTACACCCATGGAATCAGCACGGCTAAACCCCCTCGAAAACCAACGCAGTCAAAGTCCTCAAAACCCAGGTCAAAGAGCCCCTGCTCGAGTGCAAGCACTCGAACAAGGGCTCGGGGGCTACTGTCGGGGGAACGCCAAAGGGGTACCCCCAATCAATGCAAACACCCGAGTACTCAATCTCCGTCTCGCCCGAGCCCTCCCGGCCAGGTCTCGGGCGAACGCCCAATCTCCGTCTCGCCCGAGCCCTCCCGGCCAGGCCTCGGGCGAACGCTCAATCTCCGTCTCGCCCGAGCCCTCCCCGCCAGGCCTCGGGCGAACGCCCCATCTCCGTCTCGCCCGAGCCCCCCCCCTGCCAGGCCTCGGGCGAACGCTCCTTCTCCGCCTCGTCCGAGCCCTCTGAGCCAGGCCTCGGGCGAGCACGGTCGCTCTCCGTCTCGCCCGAGCCCTCCAGGCCTCGGGCGAGCGCGCCCCTACACCTCGAGCCTTAACGCACGGACCTCGAGCTGCTCAGACAGCCGTACCAGCCCATACCACGCATTTAATGCCTTCACCTACTCAGGTCACATCCTCCAGAGCCCAGCATGTGCCACAGTGAACCGGAGCCAGAGTCAAACCTCGTTTTCACCACAAGCATGGGCAAAAGGGCACCAGTACAGCGCTGTTCGGCCATACCATGCACTGTAACCTCTCGAGGCCGGCTCCGCGCCCCTCGAGCCCCCGTGGCAACATCTCGAGGCCGGCTCCGCGCTCCTCGAGCCCCTACAAACGCCACCTCGAGGCCGGCTCCGCGCCCCCCGAGCCCCCGTGGCATCACCTCGAGGCCGGCCCCGCGCCCCTCGAGCCCTGACATGCTCTCTCACTCTTGGAAGACAGGCACTCCAAGACCTGGAGGGACCCCGCGACATCCTGTACCAGCCGGAATGGGCGATATACGGCTTTCACTCCGCCACGCCTCCGTGACCGCGCCCAGGATGAAAAGCCACGACGCTGAACAGCAATCTCCACGTCAGTCCCTGTGGCCCCGACAGGACAGGATTCCTACCTCCCGCTGTATTGATATTGGGTACCGTACATGTTACCCCGGTGTAACGCTCTTATGTAACCCTGGCCTCCCCTTGCTCTATAAAAGGGGACACCAGGGCCCTTCGCGAAGGGGGTCCGATATTGGAACGTTCGGGCACAACTCAGATAGACAAGTCTAGATCCACACACACACGAGTCCGGACTCCGGTCCACGCTCACTGAGCTTGTATTCGCCCCTGTACAAGCACTTAGGTGCAAGTAATACAAGAACACCTCCCCCCGCTGGACGTAGGGCCTTCTTTGCCCGAACCAGGATAAATCCTTGTGTCCCCTTGCATCACCATCCAGGAAGAGAAGCACGCGATCATATTACTCGTTGGTGTGATACCCCCGGGTACGAAACACCGACAGCTAGTTAATACAAATGAAACTCATACGAACCTCTCATTCAAAGTGGCCTTAGCCAAATGCATTGTGAGGACCAAATAATTTATTCCACTGCCAGAGGTCCCATCCAATAGCGAAGCCAGGACCCAGATTTGGTAAGAGAGGGGGAGAAGTAATGTGATATACAATGGGTAACAGAAAAGCAACAAACTTAGAGGGTGGAGCCCTTCCAGCGTCAGTCCCATTCTTAATGAGTCATTTAGGGTGTAAATGGTTTTATGCCATCTCATTTCCCGTAAGCCAATAATTAGTATATACATGAGAATATTTTGGTCACACAAAAAGTCATGGGATGAGCTTATCATGCTAAGCATGGTTGATTCCACGAACCGAACAAATCATTAGTTCGGCAAGCCTACACTACGAAGCTTCAATATATAAGGAACTTTACAGCCATTTTTTACTCAAATTAGTGCATTATTTGGTAAGGTGTAGTTTCCATTACTTCTCTATGAAATCTATATATATATACTACCTTATGAAATCTACGAAACCGATGGAATTAGAAGTAGTATTGATGAATAGGAAAATGCTACAAAAACATGGGCACATATTTGTTTTATTATTAATTTTTATTTTGTAAGACATGGGTACTACGAAAACCCTTCTTGTTTAATGTTAGATTGACAAACAAATTTTCTTCCAGGCCGGTCTAGTTGTTTTGTTGCATGCATGACTTGTTTCAATTGGTGGACGAAACATGATATTGATTGAGACTGGTGAACAAACTGCAATGTAGGTTGTGAGAGAGCATGACCCTACCGGAAGAGACGTTGAACTGTTTCGCAGGCACTTTTATTCCAGGGGGAATGGTCCGGCTGTAAAAGGTTCCAAAGGTGCAGAGCTGGCCGACGGATTTGTTATCAAGGACGGCGAGTACAAGCTGGTGAAGGGCAGATTCAGCTCCTTCTTTGCCACCAACCTCGATTCTGTCCTCAAAGCTTCAGGGATCAAGAACTTGGTTGTCACTGGTAACAACTGATCGATCGATGCGTGTAAATTATATACACAAGAATGAATGTAAAAGTTGTTGTTTCCTGTCAATGCGAGTCTCCATTGTCCCATTCAGAAAGAGCTGCATGCCTGCATGGATGGTCATGTTAAAAAATGGACATGTTAATTTTGTGGGAATTGTTTGAGTTCATTTTGTTCAGCACTGCGACTTGTTGATCATCATCATCATTATTTTCTGGTTAACAGAGTTGAATACCACATGATGGTATCATTATTCAGTTATTTTATTATTTATGTGTTTCTTTTTCAGGGGTCCAAACACCAAATTGCGTCAGGCAGACTGTCTTTGATGCTGTCGCACTGGACTATGAGAAAGTTACAGTTATTATTGATGCTACAGCTGCTGCTAATCCAGAAATACATTTGGGTGAGTAACCATGCAAGTGTTACACTTCTCAACTTTTTGGATACTTCAACTGTCTGGTGACGCCATTCTTCCACACTCTTTAATCTGATCGAATGTGATTATTACTGGTGACTGAACTAAGGTATATGTTATTCAGCAAACATCAGGGATATGAAGAACATTGGAATCGAAACACCAACCTTGGAAGAATGGCGTCGCTAGGTTTGCTGGAACTTCAGTCTCAGCACCGAAAAGACCACTACCGAGCCTACCAAACACTACTCACATCTCTTCTGGGAATAAATATTGTTGGTTTTTTTTCAGTCTGATTGTGTGTAACAGTATTGCTATCTAGATACTGCGTGCATCTGCTCAAAACTTGTAATAAACCCTAGCTCAGACAAATTCGCTTTGTGCGGCAACTGTTGTGATGTTACCTATGATTTGTCTAAAACAGAGGAAATCAAATTGTTTGGTATTATTAATCAGACTCAAGGAGACCTGAGGCACTTCATCAAGTCACTCCATCAACCCTAAGCTTCAGTATCTAGAGCTGTTCTCCTTCTGCAAGGCCCAAGAGCTCACCAGGCATTGAAAAAGTGTTGGCAACATCTTCTCATTCTGCAGCAAGTTTCACTAGACTACAGAGAGGAATGTGCCAAAAAGCTAGCACTACACTTGGGATATCCAATTCTTTACCTTCAAAGAAGCAAAAAGAATTGCCAGCCTCATACAAGTGGCTTTGGAAATCATGTCAACCCAAACACAAAACTTTCTTTTGGCTACTTGTTAGGCAATGCGTAATCGGTCCAATAGGCCAAAGGCCCATTAACTTTGAACTTTCTTTTGGCTACTTGTTAGGCTCTGTGTTATCTATTAGAAGATTTGGGCCTGACCCAAATAAATATTCCAAATATTGCTACTCTAGAAGGAGGGAGGCCAACTTATATAGTTGACCTATCTCCAACTAGTTGAAGCTATTGAGGAGAGGCAAAGGAAGAAACCCACGCGCTCGCTCGCCTCGCCGGGCCGGGCCGGGCGTGGCGAGGCGAGGCGAGGCGACTCTCGCGGGGGCGCACGACATGCGCGTGAATGGTCCGACCGAGGCCTTGCGGGTGCACGGCTTCCTTTTGCCACTCGATATTTTTGCATGCATGGAGAAAATTGCGCTGGCCTGTTTTAGCAAGCAATTATTCTCGTATTAATGGTGATTGATTCGTCCACTAATGGTAGGTTCAATCACATTAATATTGTGATTACGCGGTTGTCTCTTTCTAAAGATGCAGCCGCGGCGTGTGTATAAAGAGAGACGAGACGTCGTTCTCTAGGATCAACACATTGTTCTCCTCCTCTGTCCTAGTGCTGCGCTGCTGCTGTCGACGCCATCCCGTCGCCGACGTGCCATCGGTGCCGGGAGAGCAGGATCTCCGAAGCCTACGTCTCCTCGCGTCCCTGCACGGTGTAGGGGACGTATAAGGTTTTTGGGAAGCGTCATCGCGACTGCTCGCTGGACGTCTTCTTCCCTCTACGCCGACTTCGCCGATCTTCATCAACGGTCTGCGTCGTCTTCTCGCAACCCCACTGTAAGCATGCCTTCAATCTCACTGTTCCTCTATTTTTATGTTCTTCGTGTTATTAGCGATACATAGTCTGGATATGTATCGGATCATACTGCTAGTGGTAGATTACATATCTACAATACATGTTGTTTATCTTTTCCTCATTGTCGGAATCAATTTATGCATCACTAAATCGCTATTATTTCCAACCATCCAAAAACCTTATAGGCATTTAGTGATGGCTGGTTTTTCTGATGCGATGAAACCGGAGAACTGGTGTGAATTTCAAGAGATGACAGACGAGAGCTCAGTTGTGGCTCACGGCTATGGGCGTATTTTGGGTCGTTAGTGATCCCCCTGCACTACCTCTCCGTTCTGAGAAAGAGGTGCGGGATTTCACTGCGGCTACGACGATTTTCGTCGGATGCGTTCTTAGCGTGCTCTCGGACCAGCTATGTGATGTTTATATGAACATCAAAAGTGTTGTTGAACTGTGGGAGACACTTGAACATAAGTTCTCGGCCTCAGACGCTGGGCGCGAGCTGTACGTGATGGAGCAGTACCACGACTTTAAAATGGTTGATAACCGTTCGGTCGTGGAACAGGCTCATGAGTTCCAACTTATTGTGAGGGAACTCGAACATCTCGGGCATGTCTTGCCTGATAAATTTGTGGCGGGTGGCATTATTGCCAAGTTGCCTTCTACGTGGAGGAACTTTGCCACAACTCTGAAACATAAAAAACAGAAAATCTCCGTTGAAGATTTGTTAGCTGGTCTTGATGTTGAAGAGAAGGCTCAGGCAAAGGATGCTCCACCAAGAGCACCTGAAGGGCAGTCCAGCGCCAACGTGATGCAGCACGCTGGTAAGAACAAGCAAAGACCTAATTAGACTACTCAGTTCAAGAAGAAGAAGATGAACATGGACGAGGTTATGTGCTTCGTTTGCGGTTAGAATGGGCACTTCGCCAAGAAGTGCAAGAACCGCAAAGGAAAGAAGAATCAGCAAGGGCAGAAATCTGCCAACGTGACTATTGACGATCCTAGCGGATCTGGGTACGGTAATTATTTACCAAACGTATTTTCTGTATGTCAATCTAATGATTGGTGGATAGATACAAGAGCCAATATTCATGTTTGTACTGATTTCTCCATGTTTTCATCTTACCAGGACGCACGACGTTCAACCGTCATGATGGGGAACGACTCGCATGCTATTGTTCTTGGTGTTAGTTCGGTCGATCTGAAGTTCACTTCGGGAAAGATCGTGCGGCTTAAGAACGTGCAGCATGCCCCCTCAATAAAGAAGAACCTCGTTAGTGGATCCCTCTCATGTCGAGATGGATTCAAACTGGTATTTGAGTCTAATAAAGTAGTCATCTCGAGATATGGCCAATTCATTGGCATAGGCTATGATAGCGGAGGCTTGTTCCGTTTTTCTGTGTCCGATTTTTGTAATAAAGTGGTGAACCATATTTGTGACTCCAACAATTCAGTGGCTGATGTATGACATTCACGTTTGTGTCACATTAATTTTGGTTGTATGTCGCGTCTATCCAGTATGAATTTAATTCCGAATTTTTCGACTGTCAAAGGCTCTAAATGTCAAGCGTGCGTACAAGCGAAGCAACCTCGTAAGCCACACAAGGCTGTAGACGAGAGGCGCACGACATTATTAGAGCTCATACATTCTGATCTTTGTGAGATGAATGGTGTGTTGACAAAGGGAGAAAAAAGATATTTTATGACTTTAATTGATGATGCAACAAAATATTATTATGTGTTTCTTGTAAAAACGAAAGATGAAACGTTAGAATGTTTTAAGACTTATAAAGCTGAGGTGGAAAATCAATTGGAAAAGAAAATAAAACGTGTTAGGTCTGATCGTGGTGGTGAATATTTTTTCAATGAGTTTGATCTCTTCTGTTCGGAGAATGGGATAATTCATGAAAGGACACCTCCATATTCACCTCAATCTAATGGGGCTGCCGAAAGAAAGAACCGGACGCTAATGGACTTGGTAAATGTCATGTTAGGAACGTCCGGTATGACCAAGGCATGGTGGGGGGAGACTGTTTTGACAACATGTCATGTTCTGAACAGAGTTCCCACTAAAAATAGTGACGTGACTCCGTATGAGGGATGGAAAGGAAGAAAACCTTCACTACATTACTTGCGTACTTGGGGCTGTTTGGCGATGGTTAGCGTACCAATTAATACGAAGTGCAAGCTCGGACCTAAGACAGTTGACTGTGTTCTTTTGGGATATGCGTACCACAACACGGCGTATAAGTTTTTAGTGATAAAATCAGAGACGCCTGATATTTTAGTTGATACACTTATAGAGTCACGAGATGTTACTTTCTTTGAAAATATATTCCCGATGAATGGTGCTTATTCTTTGCCTAGTTCGTCAACTGAATTTACCCCTGAACCGATACCCATAATCGAACCAATTATAAACCCACTTGGTAATGAAGAGGATGACAGTGTTGTAGCTCCTAGAAGGAGTAAGAGACAAATGGTTGCAAAATCCTTTGGTGAAGACTTCACTGTCTATCTCATGGATGACACACCCACGACCATTGCTGAAGCATATGCATCACCTGATGCAGAATATTGGAAGGATGCAGTCCGTAGCGAAATGGACTCCATCATGACAAATGGTACTTGGGAAGTGACAGATAGACCAGTGGGTTGTAAGCCAGTTGGCTGTAAATAGGTATTTAAGAAGAAGCTTAGGCCTGACGGTACTATAGAAAAGTACAAGGCGAGGCTTGTGGCTAAAGGTTACACACAAAAGCAAGACGAGGATTTCTTTGATACCTACTCACCTGTTGCCAGATTAACTACAATTCGAGTGCTATTATCCGTGGCTGCTTCCTATGGTCTTCTTGTTCATCAAATGGATGTGAAGACAGCTTTCCTTAATGGAGAGTTAGAGGAAGAAATTTATATGGATCAGCCTGAAGGATTTATAGCACAAGGACAAGAGGGCAAGGTGTACAGGTTACTCAAATCCTTGTACGGTCTAAAGCAGGCACCCAAACAGTGGCATGAGAAGTTTGATAATACTTTAACCTCTGTTGGGTTTGCTGTAAATGAAGCTGATACCTGTGTGTATTACCGTTATGGTGGGGGCAAAGGAGTAATCCTGTGCTTGTATGTTGACGACATATTGATTTTTGGGACAAGCATTGATGAGATTAATGATGTAAAATCATTCTTATCCCAAAACTTTGACATGAAGGATTTAGGAGAAGCTGATGTGATCCTTAATATTAAACTTAATAAGGGCGAGAATGAGATTACTCTTTTGTAGTCTCATTATGTGGAAAAGGTTTTGAGCCGCTTTGGCTATATAGATAGCAAACATTCTCCAACACCCTATGATCCTAGTCTAATTCTTCGAAAGAATCGGAGGCTAGGAAAGGATCAACTGAGATACTCCAAGATTATTGGCTCATTGATAAATTTAGCTAGCACAACCCGCCCTGACATCTCATTTGTTGTAAGCAAGTTGAGTAGATTCACATCTAGTCCAGGAGATGATCATTGGCGCGGTATTGATCGAGTAATGCGCTATCTAAAGGGTACAATGAGCTATGCGATTCACTATTCAGGGTACCCAGGTGTACTTGAAGGATATAGTGATTCAAATTGGATTACAGATGCTGATGAGCTAAAGGCCACTAGTGAATATATATTCACTTTAGGAGGTTGTGCCGTCTCTTGGAGATCTTGTAAGCAGACAATACTTACAAAATCGACAATGGAGGCAGAGCTCGCAGCTCTGGACACAGCTTCTACTAAAGCTGAATGGTTAAGAGAACTGTTGACGGACTTACCTGTGGTTTAAAAACCAATTCCTGCTATTCTCATAAACTGTGATAAGCAAACAATTATTACGAAGGTGAAGAATAGACAGGATAATATGAAGTCCAACAAACATGTGAAACGTAGACTGAAGTCTGTCAGGAAACTGAGAAACTCCGGAGTAATAGCTGTGGACTACATCCAGACAGCTAAGAACCCGGCAGATCCCTTCACCAAGGGACTATCACGTACTGTGATTGATAATGCATCGAAGGAGATGGGACTGAGACCCATGTGAGTTAACCTCAGTAGTAACCCAACCTATGTGACCGGAGATCCCGTGAATTAGGACCTGGGGAAAACAAGCTGCTGGTTGACGGGAGAGTACATCCTTACTTAACCCACTCCGTTGGAGATGCAGTACTCTCATTTCTGTAAGGCAGGATGACTTTGTTTTAATGTGTTCTGAGGCTTTATAACAAGATACTGTCCTACAGAGTATCTGTGTAAGAACACACTTATGTGACCTTAACTGTTAGTCGCAGTTTGTGAGATTTAGGAATTCTCTAAGAAGCTCATGAAGTAAGATAGGAGTATGACTTATACGCTCCACTCGCGGGGTAGGCAAATGGCAGCCTAGTATCAGTCAAGACGTCAAGTGAAGCTCGTTCGCACCAAACTGTCAATTCAAGGCCTAGTCCATTGTGCAGTTGTGAACGAATCTAGCTTGTCGCTCTAGGTGGATGTTCAACCTTAACCGGTCTCCACTGAATAGCTGGTATATTAACAATACTTTGGTACAGGGAGGATGAAGAGTGCCTCTGGGATATGGTGGGGGATTGTTAGAAGATTTGAGCCTGGCCCAAATAAATATTCCAAATAAATCCCAAAGGCCTATCACACATGCATGGTATGGTGGGGGACTTTAGTCCCATATTGCTACTCTAGAAGGAGGGAGGCCAGCTTATATAGTTGAGCTATCTCCAACAAGTTGAAGCTATTGAGGAGAGGCAAAGGAAGAAACCCACGCGTGCGCTCGCTCGTCTCGCCTCGCCGGGCCGAGCGGGGCGTGGCGAGGCGATGCGACTCGCGCGGGGGCGCACGACATGCGCGTGAATGGTCCGACCGAGGCCTTGCGGGTGCGCGACTTCTTTTTGCCACTCGATATTTTTGCATGCATGGAGAAAATTGCGCTGGCCTATTTTAGCAAGCAATTATTCTCGTATTAATGGTGATTGATTCATCCAATCACATTAATATTGTGATTACGCGGTTGTCTCTTTCTAAAGATGCAGCCGCGGCGTATGTATAAAGAGAGACGAGACGTCGTTCTCTAGGATCTACACATTCTTCTCCTCCTCTGCCCTAGTGCTGCGTTGCTGCTGTCGACCCCATCCCGTCGCCGACGTGCCTTCGGTGCCGGGAGAGCAGGATCTCCGAAGCCTACGTCTCCTCGCGTCCCTACACGGGGTAGGGGACGTATAAGGTTTTTGGGAAGCGTCGTCGCGACTGCTCGCTGGACGTCTTCTTCCCTCTACGCCGACTTCGCCGGTCTTCATCAACGGTCTGCGTCGTCTTCTCGCAACCCCACTGTAAGCATGCCTTCAATCTCACAGTTCCTCTATTTTATGTTCTTCGTGTTATTAGCGATACATAGTCTAGATATGTATCGGATCATACTGCCAGTGGTAGATTACATATGTACGATACATGTTGTTTATCTTTTCCTCATTGTCGGAATCAATTTATGCATCACTAAATCGCTATTATTTCCAATATTATCGGTCCAATGGCCCAAAGGCCCATTAACCATGCACATATAATTGTACCTCTATGAAGGAATGTATATCAGAAATTTCCAAACTCTTGTACATGTTGTCAAAGCCAGTGAGAGACACCGGGATGGGATCAAAGAAGGTGACTGCAACAGCTGCTTCAATTTGTGGCAACCGATGCAGAGAAGAGACAACAACACAGGTGATGGAGGAGTGGTGTGATGATGAGGATGATGATGATGATGATGATGATGATGAGGAGGAGGAGGAGGAGGAGTGCACGACAGCTGCGCTGGAATTGGAGGCCATTGAGGCTAGTAGTGTTGAAGGCAAGTCATGAAGGAGTATTATTAGTATCTACTATCTATTATATCTATATAGTTCATACGGACTAAGTGCAATTACTTTCTCTAATTCTCAAATCTCAGGCCTCCACATCACTCTAATTCCTCAGCCATTAGATCACAAGAAAACAATGATATCATCCTCTCAAAATTCAAGGCAAAACTCACCACCGTTAAAGCTAATAAACTTAATCATGCTAGGTGGTTGACTTATATTCAGTCTGTTCTTTCCTCTATCCCAATCTATTATATGTCAATGGTGTTGTTCTAAAAAAAATATTGAAAAAATAAATGCTATCATTAGTAAATCTTAGTGGGCTGGCATTCAGGATGGTGACCCAACCTCCCCTATTCCTTTCAGGTCTTAGGAAGATATTGCCCAGCCAAAGGACAATGGTGGCCTAGGCATTAGAAATCTCTATACTATTAACAAAAGTCCCTTAATTCAGGTGGCCTTTAATATTGCTACTAACAAATATCCTTTAGTTACAGCTGTCCTTAAGTCTAAATATTTTAGCAACACCTCCTTTTGGGCTGCTACCTCTGCTGGATCCAAGTCTATTTTTTGGTCTTCCATCTTGCAGGTCGACCTGTGCAATAATGTCATTTACTAGATTCATGTAGGGAACTCATTGATTTGGTCTACTCTGTGGTGCAACTCATGGCAAAACATATATGATCATCTTCTTCTCCGAGTCACAACGATTCCATTACCGTCCATTGTCTCTGAACTGTGGTTGCCTGACACCCAATCTTAGGATTTGCAGCTTCTATCTCAAACTTTTAATGTGCAGACTGTACAAGAAATTACTGGCATCCAGCTCATCCTAGACAATCAGCAAGACATTTTGAGTTGAAAACCCTCCAGGAAAGGAACCTGCACAACTAAAGAATTGACACTTTCATTTCAGGTACAAATCGAATCCAACTTCCATCACAAGGAACAAGGAGTATTCTCCCAAATGTCAACTTAATTCTACAAAGGGTGTGGAAAAACAAAACTTTATCTCATCTTACTAAAACTTTTGCTTGGAGGCTTATTCGTCGTGCTCTAGCCTGTGCAGAAAGGGCATCCAGGTATTCCACTCATGTTGATAAGCACTGCACCGTTTGCAGCCAGGTTGAAGATGATGCCCACCTATTTTTTCACTGCAACTTATCCTGTGCAGTTTGGTTCTCCTTTAATCCTCCATTAAGAGCTTGATGCCTTACCAAATGATTCTGATGGAGTTCAAAATATTTTGCAAAGCATCTTCCCTAACAACATTTTAGATTCCACACTCAATAAATTTTTAGTCACTATATGGTACATTTAGAAAGCTAGAAATGATAATCATTTTCATAGGAAATCTTGGACTCCTATGCAGGTTCACCAGGCGGTGGCGGCACACCTCTCCACAATGCAACTGAATTGTACCTCCATTGATGCACACGTTCAGGGATAGCAGTACAGAACCCAACTCCATCTGACCTATCCCCAATACACAATGATATAACCAATTAAAGGATTGACCCATCTATGTAGCAAGGTATGACCTCTTCTTTCGTAGGAACCAATCAACAGGGAGGCCATAATCAAGGGGACAGGTACAACAACTTGCTGCCGACTCTTCTCTCAGGGATCAGATGCTACACCGATGCATCCCTCCTGCCTGATACTCTGACACATCCTCAAAGGGTTGCTGTCAACCCACAAGTACAACCGGCGTAGACAATATACATCACAACGCAGTTATCAAATGCCCGTTCGGTGATCATGGCGGAAGCAACTACTTTAGCGCTGGCGGTAGTCATCAAGGAAAGCATCCACTTTCCCAACACTACCTTCTTGTCTGACTTCAAAGAGTTGGTTGACTTTCTTAATGCTACAAATCAAGGAAATCCTCCGGATTGGAGAACCAAATTCTTCACTCAAAATTTTACCAATTATACAGTGCATCCACAACCAAACATCTTCAAGACGGATAGGACTTTAAACACAACAGCCGATGGCCTTGCTAGACAGACACTTGCCTGCGTGCTCATCTATCCATCCTAACAATCAGTGCCCTCAGAGCTGCACTGAATTCTGTAAACTTGCAAGCTGTAACACTTCTATTAGCAGCATAATTGTTGACACTCAAAAGTATCCTAAGCATATAATGGACTCCTCCACCATATTTCTATCGTCAAGATGGCCAGAAAGCACATTTAGATCATCACATTTGGAGCCAAGGCGAAGAAAACAGCTTTTCCGGATGCTGAATCAGCCAGAGTAGGCTTAGCCAGGTCCATAAACCAGCTAGGTCTGTTTTGACAACTTCCTCAAATGTAAGAATGGACTTCACCATTGGGTTCCTTTTGTTGAGCTGATCAAAAAACATATATGATTTGTCTCGTTTGGAGTCCGGATGAATTAATTATGAATTTCGGAAGATTATTGCCTGAGCTGCGAAGAACAGACGTAGCCGGGTCCCTAAGCCGACTAAGCCGGGTCCCTGAGCTGATTTAGCCGGATCCTGAGCTGACTAAGTCAGATACAACCAACTTAGTCGGGTCCCAGACCGACTAAGTCGGATTTTCCCCTGGCTGTGGTGCCGGAGCCTAGAAGAACCGACTAAGCCGGTTTTGGGTGTTCCAGTCCGACTTGCACTCTTTTAATTCTATATTTTGATAGGATTTCGAGTAGAAAACTTGAGGATCACGATCTGAGGATGTTTCCTACTGGGATAAGACTACCCCCTCTATATATATATAAGAGGATCACGGCCGATTGAAGGATCCAACCCTTGATTGTCAAAATACACTACTCAAACCCTATTTTCTCTACTTTCTCTCTACCTTGCTGTTCGTCACGTCCCCCGGCGGGATTTGACGGCGTTCTAGGCGACCTTGCTGGTCCTAGGACATCCTCCACGTGCTCCTCCCCGATGGGTGTTGACGCTCACTAATGCTCATAATTAACCATCAACTATTGCATGAAATGACACTAAATGAATCACAAAGCATAGTTGTAGGGTTTGAAACTAACAAGTTCCACGAGTTTTGGTGTTCTCACTTGTTTTATAGGACATCCATGTTTTTACCATATAAAAGTATCTCAAGTGATGAATTGGAGTGCACCATTGCGATGGGCTCGTCGAGACGATCGAAACAGACATATCATTTGCTATATTCGGAGTCCCGGATGAAAAGATATTAATTTCGCAACGAAATGTGCAAAAGAAGGATCTAGAAGACACCAGAAGACACCACGAGGCGGCCCGCCACGGGGGCCCACTGGGCCAGACCGACCGGTGGGGCCCATAGACCAGTCGGTCGGCCACGGAGGCCGTTTTGCCTCCACCTTCTGGAACCTTCTTCCACCGCCTCCTAGGATGCATCTCCACCGTCCCTGAAGTCGGTTTGATCCAAGGGCTCACGTTCCACGCTCCGGGCTATAAAACCAGACCCAGACCCCCCCCTGGGGAGGCCATCTCCATCTTCATTATTCATCTCCACATCAGAAACTAGGGTTTCAATTAGAAGTAGAGGTCCCTCTAAATGAATCTCTTCTAGTTCATCTAGAATTAGATCTAGTTCTAGTTCTTCGAGTTTTAGTTCTTGTTCTAGTTGCAATTAGAGATTGGATTAGAGAGAGGAGAAGGAGAGAGCTGAGGAGGAGCCGGATCTGTCGAATCTTCCTCGACATTGTATTGCTGCAGCATCTGGTTCGTCTTCAAGTAATCTCCAGGTTCTTCATTTACTACTTCTAAGTATTATATTTAATTTCAGTTCTTGCTTTATTTTATTTACTGGATCTCCGCTCGTATTGAGTGCTCTAGTTATCTGCAGTAATTAGAGTAGTAAGCGTTAGTGTAGACTTGGTGTCTAGACTAGGGTTTACCTGAGTTTGCGCCCAATCCTCCGGATAGTTGTGGTAGCTACAGGGATGACAGCTTTGTAGATTGTTATAATCCACCACGTTAGGATTGGTGTTTTCGTAGAGTTTTTTGGCAGCCTTCTCCCGATTACCCTTTTGGTAGTCTTTTTCGAGAATCGGAAAGGTACTGTTGCTCCGAAGTAAGTAAAGTATAGTGAGCCTTTAATTAAATAGACCCGCTTAGAAAACCCTATATCTCTCTCTACTCATATTACCATTCTTTTCTTGGACGTTCTTAATTCTTCTATTACACTTCACGTTCCCTGTGGAAATCGGTACCTTGGAATACTCTCGGGTGAAAGCTACATCGGTATCCGTGCGCTTGCGGATTTTTCTGTGTGCGTTTAAAATACCCAACAAGCTTTCTGACGCCCTTGCCGGGGAACGGTAGCTGTTCTAGAATCGAACCAGGATCGTCCGTGTTTCTTTTATGTTACCACTTTTTCTTTTATCACCACCTTTACCTCACCACCACACTTCTTACCACATGGATTTCACTCCTATCTTAAAATTCTTTGCTCCAAAGGGCGACTTGTTGGAGCTTCCACCATCATCATACCCCATTCTTACAAATGGCTATGAGCTTTGCCCTGCTCTTATAGCCATGGTTCGAGAGATATCCTTCTCTGGGTCAGAAGACGAAGATCCGTACACCCACCTTAGGGGATTTGAACAGTTGTGTTCTTGTCAAACTATCACTGGCATGACACAAGAGACCATAAAATGAAAATTATTCCCGTTCTCCCTTTTGGGAAGAACGAGAAAATGGTATGATCATTCCGTAAGGGGCATAAATGGAAATTGGGATGAACTTAGGGACAACTTTTGTCTTGCTTTCTTCCCTCTTTTTCGAATCTCTGATCTTAGAATCGATGTTCTTAAATTTAAACAAAAAGAGAAGGAGACTCTAGGAGCAGCCTGGGTTAGATTTACAAGTCTTACCAATTCTGGTCCAAACCTTTCCTTGCCTGACCATGTCCTACACTATCACTTCTATCGTGGTCTTAACAAGGAAGTTGCTCTACATCTCGATTTAGCTTCTGGAGGATCATTCTCACATAAAATCGTTAGTGAAGGGAAAGCCATCCTGGAAAGAATCCTTGAAAACACTCCTTACACTGGCGTATTTGATGAATTCCCTGAGGAAGAAGTCGAGCCATGCCCCGACCAACACGAGGAGGAACACACAACCAAATTTGAAATTCCTTCAAACATTTCTAATGATTTGGTTGTCACAGAACCTTCTCTAGAGAAAACACCCTGAACTTTAGAAAATGATGAACCCCATCCTTCGGTGTTCTTCTCTGAAATCGAGGAAGATGATATCAAAGAGCATGGAAGCTACTTCATAAACACCTCTTTAAATCCATGCTCATATGAAACATCTCCTGATTCAATAGGTGTGTCTAACATTGCCACACTCGAGATTTTCAACCCCCTCACACTTTCTGTTTACAAAAACTTCAAAAGGGTGGTTGTCGATGCATATGTTTATCACAAATTTTGTAGATCTCGTAGTGCTCTTAAGTTGGTGTTGGAGGGGAAACCACTTCACCAAATCATATCTTGAAGGTTTCCCAAAGACAAGCTCAGTGTCCTAAAACAAGCACTTTTCAGATCAGTGTTCACCTTCCTGCTACACTGCCCTTGTGTAATGGGCATAGGGATATAATTGTTAAAATATTCCTTCAGGTATTCTTGCCACTAACCTTTGCAGGTTTGAAGCAAAGAGTTCGAAGGAACGACAAACACAAGGTATGTCCAACTAATCATCATGCAACATTAAATTACATTCATCCAATCTTGATTTTTGCAAAAACAAAGCTTGGGATTATACTTAGTAAGAACATCTCTTACCATGTTGCTATGTTGGTTGCCCCTACCTTTAAGATATGCTCATGTGCTATACACTAATCATGCTCTCTCATCACTATTTGAGTAAATCTCTTTAATGCTTTAATGCTACCCTCATTTGCTATAGTATATGTTTAGGTTTGAAGTACTTTTATACATCTCTTAAATGAAGCATGGTGCCTAGTTTAGGAGTGGTGTTCTTGCTTTCAAAGGCCTTTTAATTTAAGCATGCTTAAGTTAAAATGCTTTCCTAAATCAAATTAGACATGGTGTCTAGGTTGATTTTTGAGCCTATAGTATGCTATAGTGGATTTTGGGTATTTTGTTGGACTAACCCCTGCAGGAAAAACTTTCAATATCAATTATGGGAAAGTCCTGAGATGAACTCACACTGGAGATGAAGAAACACATGAACTTCAACAACTTGCGCAAGGGAGACACAACTCACTGATCATGGAGAAATAAGATCCGTAGAACAAGACAAAAGATGAGTGCCACAAAACAATACCTATAATTAAAGCACTCACTCCATGGAAGTAGGTAAACAAGTCTGGGTTGGGCCACTAAAAGACAAAGACCATCATGGGGGCACTCGTCTCTGAATCCTCAGATTAAACAGTACAAACAGAAGCAGTGAGAACTTATCTTGTCTTCTAACACAAGAGCTAGTTTGGGGGATGAAGTGGAACGACTTCAACAACACCAAGGTCTACAAATTCAACACATGAACGTGTTGTTGAAGAAATTTGGTCATCCACCTTCCTCACAAACCAGCTTGGGGGAGACACAATTCCGTTGTCTAGATCTGCTTAAAGGGGAGGACAGACAAATCCAGCTTCAACACTTTGATCATTACAGGCCACTGGATGCTATCCCAATCAAGAAGAAGAATATGATCCACCACTCATTCTTGGAAGATCATTCTTGAAAACCTTCAATGTTGTCATCTATGTCGGAACTAGAGAAATCCACTTTTGGATGTTTGACCAAAAGGTTCACTGCCTCTTCAACAATTACACCATTTATGAGTAGCCAAAGAAAACCAAGAGAAGACGTTGACTCAACTGACAAAGGAAGAACCAACTGCCAAGAATTGAGGGGATATCATAAAGGATGAAGCCACTGCACCACAAGAAGTAGAAGATGGAGAGACAATACCGAAGCCTACAAATCAAGAAAATAGTTGACGAAGTCTCCATCATCTGGATCTGTTGAAGACAAGACTCAGCTGGCCCACTATGAGATAAGCAAGAGAAGACAAGTTATTCATGAACGACAACCAGCTAGACAAGAGAAGCTTCCACAAAGTGGTTCGACACAATCACTCTTCAATGGTAAAGCAGCATGTCAAGGTAAGTGATCATCACTTTAAAAGCTTCTCCTTAATTCTAGTATGTGCATAAATAAGAACCAAACATGTTTAAGTTGCACCTCACATGATCCAACCTAATCAACTCAACATGTTCAGTTCTTTACTCCTTGTTCTTAGCTTTACTCTCTTGAATCTCACTATCTTAACCAATGAGCTAAAATGTTATGCATCTAACCTTTGGAAGATGATATATCACAATCATGAAAATATCGACACATTATAGATTATCCTTCCTTGGATTAAACAATCTGATCTGTTAAATATTTTAAGATGCTACTTTCATGCTCATCTTTTGATCCTATCACTCATGTTAAGATTGAATAGAACACATAAACAACAAGTTTATATTGTGCAATGTGCCTAAGGTTAGAGAGGAATGAACAAAACTTTTGGTTTTGTTGGTGTTTTTCCACCAACAGAGCCCATGCACTTGATCTCTACCTTGTCTTTATGAGCAGGACACACTCTTAAGCAAAACATAGAGGAGTTTGTCAACTTCTAAATTCTACAGAGTGAAGGTCCTAAATCTAGAAGAATATGTGCACTAAGCAAGATGCTGCCAGCTTCCACAACTAATGCTTCACTTCAAATTGCTGGGCCAACGAAGAACATGGGTGACACCATATCAAGAGGTGAAGTTATCAAGGTCTACATATTGAGATTAAATGATGCACCTCAGGAATGAACATGGTGAGAAGTCCTGTTCAAAGGACTTAAAACATTGAACCCTCGCCGAAAAGATAAAATCGGTAGTTATCCATATTTATCTTTTCTGCATTAATTTCTCTTTTTACATGTTTATTTTCTATCATTTGCATAATCATCTCTCCATAGCATATTTACTTTTCTGCATTAGCATTGCATAAAAAAAGAAAATAAAAATATTGCACTGCATCATAAAAACTAAAAGCCCCATGTGAATAATTCTATGGTGTGTATAAACCCGCAGGGATATTCACCGTGGTGGCATAAAAATAAAAATAAATATGCATACATTTATCCTATTGCATTTTCTCTTGTATCAATATATATATACACAAAAATATTGAGAAAGAGATCTTACTGAAACTCTAGACTACTAAGGCTTGAGTGGCCAACCACTAACGCTTAATCTATACCACAAGTTTTGTTGTCTATTTGAGTTCACAGGATTGAAGACCAAGAAAAGCTGATGAGAAAGTGGATCCACTGTTGGAGCACTGTTTCCACAACCATCAACATCAATCAAAGCTCCGACAGAGGAAACACATTTCCACCGCCAGTCCGCTACATGGCAAGATTGAACGACTATGATAACATTCAGCTTGGCGGAAAGCACCCCCGTGTATCCAGGTAAGTATCCTTATCCTCTTAAGTTTTATTTCTATACATAAATAAAATAAAAAAATATGGGCACATGAAGGCTCACCATTAATTAAAAAGAAAAAAAATATAGGCACATGACGGCTCAACGCTATTAAGGGAACCGGCTTCAGGGAGACGCACCCCTTTATCTTCGTAATCCAGGTATGTCTTATTCACTATCTTAGTTATTTATAATAAGTGTGTGTTAGGTTAAATAAATACTGTGTTATGTTTGCTTAGTTTGTTTTAAGAAGTTAATAATAAAAGAAGAACACTCGCTCTCTAATCTATTACATGGAAATGATGAATAGTTGCTCTATCTAATTTCTTTCAAGTACCTAGCCTTCAAGACATGAGTTCTCGTAATTAATAATGATGCTTAAAAATGAAATTAAATATATGGGTAGCAAATGCTTGATCCAGAGTCTAGGTAATTGATAGATATGACATGTGATGATTTGAGCTGCCATTATCTTGTTCTAAACAACACTAGAGTTCCGGAGATTTCTCAATATAAATATGACTAATAATGACATTGAGTTAAATTAAGCTTTGTTGACCCTATGAGAAGTTATCATGCTATTGAATTGAGATCACTTACACATTCCATCCATTTTCCGCATAAATGCTCATGATTATTTGTTCTAATCCTCGCAAAAGTTTGTTGGAAGCATGTGGCTATTGAAAAAAAGAAAAAAACGAGAGAAAAAAAATCCGAGGAAATAAAAAGGGACAAGTGTCCGAAACCTCAAAAAAATAGATCCCGAGGAAATAAAAAGGGACAAGTGTCCGGAACCTCGAAAAAAATGATGAAAAAATAATATATAAAAAAAGATGGGCATGTTCCTGCCAGTAGAATTATCCTGATACCCATGTGTCTCTGATAAATAAAAGAGAGTGGTATATTTCAAAAGAGCATCCGTCTCCATTTTCCATACACATGCACTTCTCGATTCAATGGTATGGTTGACTTTCTCTTTGGATCCATTGTTTAATTTGACAACATATGTCTTTAATCTTTTTTCTAAAAATTCATAAAACTCTGGGATAATGGTGAAGTGACAGAGCAAGAGACTGTTGACACTTCTTAACGTCGCTACTAAGAAAAGAGTTTTAATCTATCCCCGGCAATGGCGCCAGAAATGCTTGTTGACACTTCTTAGCGTCTCTACTAAGAAAAGAGTTTTAATCTATCTGCGGATACATGGGTGTATGTCGAGTCTCTGAGTGATGAGTGATTGTCAACTGAGATGATGTGCATGTTCTTTGGCTTGTGTTGTGCAGGTGTCGAGCACGGATACAGTGATCAAAGGCAAGGTGAAGGTCAAGTAGAGACGTGCCGTGCCGATGGACCGAGAGTGGCGAAGGGCGGACGTGAGGCTTGGACTGAGGAACCTGTGGCCCGAGGATCAGCTGTGGTGGCTGACAGCCTGGGACAGCGACGAGCGAAGACTTGCGGTCATGTGTTGCCCGAGTCGAGGACTTGGGGACATGTGTCGGTGGACGGGGTGCACGGGCGGTGCATCCCCTCTACAGCTTCGGTTTGGTGGTAGAGCCAGAGAAAAACCATCGGGTGGACGGTTTCCAGGTTTGGGCCTCAAAACCTGGGTGTTGATGGTTTCCGAGTTTGGCCACAAAACTCGGGCTGAGGACGGTTTTCAGGTTTGGGCCTCCAAACCTGGGTGCTGCGGGTTTGCTGGGTTTGGGCCTCAAAACTCAGGCCTTGGAAGGCTGGTTTTCCGGTTTGGGCCTCAAAACCGGGGGTTGGCTGTGAAGGCTGGTTTCCCAGTTTGGGCCACAAAACCGGGGGTGCGACGTCCAGGAAAAGGACAAGCAGAGCGGTGGCGGCACGTGGCGGTGATCGGTGAGGTTGCGTCGAGGCAACGCTACCAGTTGTGCGGGCGTGGCCGTCGGATCACCACCTACCATGAGTTGGTCCAGAATAACCCGGTTTAGCTGGTTCGCTCTGTAATTAGTTGAGGGGTAGAGTAGGAATTAGAATTAGGATAAGTAGAGGGAGACACCCTCCTCCCTTCCTATCTCAGTCATTTGCTCTTTGCTTCTAGGGTTTCCTGCTCTCCCAATCCCCTGCTGTAGCTAGCTGAGATCCGCAGAGAACCATACCCCTGTGTACTGGAGATTTTGAGGAAGTGAGGCCGTAACCTCACTGTTGTAGCGTGTGGTAGCCACACGGTTGCAGATCGATGACTTGATTCGCGTTTTGTTCGTATTCTTCGCGTTCTTCGTTTCTCCGCGATTTTTCCATCACTCGATCTCCCTTCCTACTGCGTCTTCGCGAAATCCGTTTGAATCAACTTGTTCTTTATAGTGAGGAGATCATTTCCACCGAAGGAATTCATCTAACTCCTCACGAACAAGTAGATCGGGTTGATTTCGTTTTCGTGGCGCTTTTTTGTTCATACTCCTCCCCTTTCGATTTCCCGGTGATTGATTCAATTTGAGCGGATGATTTCTTGGGGATAGTCTCCTAACTACCTCGTGATCATCCTCTCCAAATTTGGGATCAAGGGATTTTGGTTTGAATTGATTTGGAGAAGATTTGAGTTGAGGGCGACCAAAATCGCCCTTTCTGGGCACTCGCGGACAGTCCGCCAGTGCCACCGCGGACAGTCCGCGCGTCGGGGGCTGGCCGGATCAGTGGCTGTGTTCTTCGGCTGTTTTACTGTTCAGTGACCGGCGGACAGTCCGCCGTTGGTTTTTTCGGACAGTCCGGGACTTGAGCAGGGGACTTCAGCAGCCTTGCTGTTTTGGTCATTTGACCGGCTGACAGTCCGCCCCTTACTCGCGGACAGTCCGGCTGTACCGCGGACAGTCCAGGACCCCAGGGCCGGACAGTCTGCGAATCGGCTGTGTACTCTGGTTTTGTGCGTTTGCTCTCCTGGCTTCTTCGCTTGGTTTCCGGACTTCTTGTATGGCCCTATAGTTGACCAAGGAACCTCTCTAGGTATCTTTGCTACTTGTTAGCATAGGTATTTGGGGATTTCTCGACGTAGCCGCCTATCTACGTTCGGGACTTGGTTTTTGAAGGTCGAACTTATTCCGGTGCTTTTGGTTTTTGGTTCGCTATCGCTTTGTGGTGCCTCGCTGTGATCCTAGGGATCATCCACCCTCTTCCAAGGGTCATGGGCATCACGGTTTCGGTCATAGCTTCTCGGGGTTGATTTTGGGACAATTGGCCAAAGTTTCAAGAGAAATTTTTGAGCTCCCATTCACCCCCCCTCTGTTCGCCTTGCTATTGCATTCTCGGTCCTTCAATTGGTATCAGAGCAGGTTAAGGATCTTCCACCTTAGCCGGTTACAGATCCACAGAAGGCGACATGGATCGCGGCGTGGGCAAACCGCCATTTTTCGATGGGACGAACTATGCGTACTGGAAGATACGCATGTCGGCCTTTCTGCAGAGTATGGGTGCTTCCATTTGGGATATTTGGAACTCTGCCGATTACGTGGTCTTGGCTGCTCGTGTGACTCAGCGTCAGATCGATGATCACGATGCCAATAGCCGAGCCCGTAATGCTCTTTTCTCATGCTTGAGCTTGACGGAGTTTGATCGCGTTTCTCACCTCGCTACGGCTCGGGAGATTTGGGCATCCCTCATGCGTTTCCATGAGGGAACCTCTCAAGTCAAAACCCGTCTCTACGATTCGCACAAGCGAGAGTACGAGAACTTTTGACATATGCCTGGCGAGAGCATAGAGAGTTTATTCGCTCGCTTTCAGGTGATTGTCAACAGGATGAGGGCTAACAAGGAGCTGTTGCCTTTCGACGATCATGAGAGAGCTTTGAAGCTTTTGCACACTCTCGATCAATCGGTGTGGGGTTCCAAGGTTCAGGCGATCATCGAATCGCCTAACTATGAGACCCTCACGTGCGACGAGCTCTTTAGTAAGCTCAAGTCCAGTGAGATTGATGCCATGGAGAGGGCTTCTTATGAAAATCCTTCTGGCCCGTCGATGGCTTTGCTTTCTGGCTCTTCTGCTAACTCCTCCAGAGGCTTTGCTTTGTCTTCACTTCTTTCAGTCACAGAAGAGCAGTTGGAGTTCATGGGGGATGACGAGCTGGCTATGCTCGCCAACCGGTTCTCGCGGTTCCACAACAACCGCATGAATCGTCGCCGCGGAGGAGGACGCTCAGGATGCTTTGAGTGCGGCGATCCCAACCACTTCATCGCCAATTGCCCAAAGAAGAACATGCAGACCTTCGGCAAGGCGGATCATGGGCACAAGTACGACTCCGGCAAGCGCAAGAAGAAGTACGTCCCCGCGAAGCACAAGCGGAAGGGTGGCTTCAACAAGGAGTACATCAAGACGAAGTACTTGGAGAAGGCCCAGGCTGAGCAGCGTGCGTTCTTTGCCACGCTCAGTGACATAGACGACTCGGATGACGACTCCGCTGTCTCCAGCGATGACGAGTCCGAGAAGAAGAAGAGGATCGAGGACAAGCTGAACGGCCTCTGCTTCTTCGCCGATGACGAGGGCTTCTGCACCATGGCCCTCGGCAAGGAGGTCGACGACGAGCTGGGGGAGACTCCTCGGAACGACGGCGGCGACGACGACACCTCCCAGGTATCTCAGACCCCCCGACGAGCTTTCTGCTGAGGTCGAGAAACTTACTGCCGCGCTCCTTAGTCAGGATAAGTTGCTTAGGCGTGCTGCTAGAGAGCGCAAGGAGTTTAGGCAGAAGTGGGAGGATACGGTGAAGGAACTTGAATCTGTCAAGTCCACCGTTGTTGTCACAGATGAGGAGGAGTGTGAGATGTGCACCACGCACATGACTGACCTTCTCACTTTGAGAGGTAAGTATGTTGCGTTGGTAGGAGAGGTGGATGAGCTGAAGGCTAGATCTTCACTGTTGGGTGCGTGCAAGTCCTGTGCAGGCTTGCAATCTGAGTTGGCAGAGAAGAATGCCAAGATTGTGTCTCTTGAAGAGGCCAACTCAGGTAGCACATGTGTGGCTAGGTGTGTTCTTTGTGAGGGTTTGGAGATGGAGATCGCTAACGTGAAGCATGACAAGATGCAAATCGAGGAGGAAAACACATACCTTCGGACCATCTTGTCATGGGTGTCTAGCGGTGAGCCACAGCTCAGGATGATGATCTCCCAATTTAAGCGAGCTGCTGGAGGTCCAGGTGTAGGTTTTGCTCCAGGTGTTGATGTTTCATCTTTTGGGAAGATTGGAGAGTCGAGTGGTCTTGACCCATGTGAGAAGCCCAACTCCACCACTACTCCCAAGCATACCAAGATTCCACCCAAAGAGCCTCTCAAACCTAACACCAAGGATGGGGTCTTTGTTGAACCTCCGAGAGCTCCACCAAAGAAACAATCATGGGCTCCAAAACCAAACCACCTCAAGAACAAGCTTGACACCATGCCACCCATTCAGGTGGAGCTTATGCCACAGAAGGGCAAAGTGATCCACACCCACTACCGTGAGTACCAACAACCCCCTATGAGAGCGGTGAGGTACCATTGTGAGCATTGTGGGAGAGATGGACACTTGAGTGAGTTTTGCTTTCGGCGCAAGAGAGAGGCGCGTCGTGTAAGGGAGATGAACAACCCGGACATGTACCATCCTTTCCATGATGTACATGTGCCGAACGTTCAGAGGCGTGCTGCTAGGCCTAGAGGTCCAAAACCTCAAGTTCCTAGGCCTAGGCCGCGTGGAGGTCGTGCCCGGCGGGAGCCTGCAGTTGTGGGCTATGGACCCCGTGGCGGTGGTTTTGTAGTTGAGCATTTTCCCCCACCGCGTTTTGAGTATCGCGATGGACGCTCCTCCCTTAGCGGACCACATTTTCCTCAACGTGGTGATCGCTCTTCTCGTAGGCATGCTAGGAATGGTTTTTTTGCTAATCGTTCTTTTGAGCAGCCGGCCCAACACTGGTATTCTTCCTACTTCACTAACCCCAGTGTTGGACCGTATGCTCACCCTATGTCTTTTTATTGATGTAGGTAAAACGATTGGAGAACGTTTGGTTGGTGGATTCTGGGTGTGTTCGAGGCACATGACCGGAAACGCCAAGTGGTTCTCCAATCTTAGTCCAGTCGCTGGAAAGGAGTTTATCACCTTCGGCGACAATAGCAAATGTAAGGTATTGTCTCGTGGGTCGGTGCGAGTTAATGAGCACTTTGTGTTGCGCGATGTTGCTCTTGTTTCTAACTTGCATTTTAACCTTCTTTCTGTTTCGCAACTTTTCGATGATGACTATGAGATTCATTTTAAACCAAATCTCAGTCGCATTTTGGATCCTCAGGGCAATCTTGTTTGTGGGATCTCGCCCTTTGGGAAAGTCTTTCGTGCGGATTTCTTGGAGTCTTTTGGCATTTCTCGTTGTCTTGTGGCTGGACCTTCCTCCTCTGATCTTTGGAAGTGGCATAGGAGACTAGGACATTTGAGCTTCGACTTGCTTGCAAGACTTAGTTCACTTGGCCTAATCCGAGGATTGCCCAAGTTATCCATGGAGAAGGATCTTGTTTGCCATTCTTGTAGACATGGGAAGATGGTTGCCGCTCCCCACCATCCAGTGACTCAGGTCATGACTAAGCGCCCTGGACAGCTTTTGCACATGGATCTTGTTGGTCCGGCTCGGGTGAGCTCGGTTGGGGGGAAGTGGTATGTGCTCGTTGTTGTTGATGATTTTTCGAGATATTCGTGGGTCTTCTTCTTAGCTAAGAAGACTGAGACTTTCTCCTTTGCTCGCAATCTGATTTTGCGTCTTCAGAACGAGTTCCCTTTGAACTCGATGCGAGCTATTAGGAGTGATAATGGTTCCGAATTCAAGAATTCGGATTTTGATAAGTTTTGTAACTCTTTGGGTTTGGAGCATCAGTTTTCTTCTCCCTACACACCGCCCCAAAATGGTGTTGTAGAGAGGAAGAATCGGACCCTTGTAGAGATGGCCAGGACGATGCTCGATGAGCATAGGACTCCTAGGCGATATTGGGCCGAAGCTATGAGCACTGCATGCTATATATCCAATCGCATTTTTCTTCGAGATTTCTTGAAAAAGACCTCTTATGAGTTGCGTTTTGGAAAACTCCCCAAGGTGAGTTACTTTAGAGTTTTTGGTTGCCACTGTTTTATACTCAAAAAGGGAAATTTGGACAAGTTTGAGTCTCGTTCTTCTGATGGTGTGTTTTTGGGTTATGGCGCTCATACTCGTGCTTATCGTGTACTTAACCTTGACACTAACCGAGTCATGGAGACATCCGATGTCACCTTCGATGAGACCATGGTTTGTCCTTCTTCTCGTTTTGAGCGTGCAGGTGATCATGAGGTTGGAGAACCTCTTTTTGATGAAGAGGATGAGGGTGCTGAAGGTATGGATGATCCAGCACCCCCTCCACCTGCTGTGCCACAAGGAGCGGCTTCTACCACGACTCACGGCCCCGACACTTCCTCTTCTTGGGGGTCGTGGGATCCGCCACCTCGAGCGGTACCTTTTGTACCCGAGGAGGCACCAGCTGCTGTTGAGGGGGAGGCCACTTCGGCTCGGGAGGCTCCACGACACATCCAGCGCCAACACCCGCCTCAACAGATGATCGGCAGCATCGGCGAACGTGTCACTCGGTCATGGTCACAACATATCTCTCACTTTGCTCATTCTGCATTTGTTGCTGCTTTTGAACCCCGAGATGTTGGACACGCTTTGACGGATCCGGATTGGGTCAATGCCATGCATGAGGAGTTAGAAAATTTTGAAAGAAATTAGGTTTGGGTTCTAGTTTCTCCTCCCTCTGAGTGTCACCCAATTGGGACAAAATGGGTTTTCAAAAACAAACAAGGAGAGGATGGCCATGTTGTGAGAAACAAGGCCAGACTTGTAGCCCAGGGGTATAGTCAGAAGGAGGGGATAGACTATGAGGAGACTTTTGCTCCTGTAGCTCGTTTGGAGGCTATTAGGATACTCTTGGCTTTTGCTGCATCCAAAGGTTTTAAACTTTTTCAAATGGATGTCAAGAGTGCCTTCTTAAACGGCTACATAGAAGAGGAGGTGTATGTGAGACAACCCCCCGGTTTCGAAAATCCCAAGTTTCCAAACCATGTTTTTAAACTTCACAAAGCTTTGTATGGTTTGAAACAAGCCCCTAGAGCCTGGTATGATAGGTTGAAAACCTTTTTGCTTGCTAAGGGTTTTAAAATGGGATGTGTGGATAAAACGCTCTTTCTCCTCAAGCAAGGCAGTGACACACTCTTGGTCCAGATTTACGTGGATGATATCATTTTCGGTGGTTCTTCTCACGCTTTGGTTGCCAAGTTTGTAGATACTATGAGCAGGGAATTTGAGATGAGCATGATGGGCGAGTTGACATTTTTCCTCGAGTTGCAAATCAAGCAATCCCGGGAAGGGACGTTCGTGCACCAGGGTAAGTATACTAGAGACATTCTAAAGAAATTCGATATGGGTGAGGCCAAGCCTCTTCCAACACCCATGTCAACCACGACGGCCCTGGATGCGGACAAGGATGGAGAAGCAGTGGACCAGAAGGAGTACCGGAGTATGATCGGGTCGCTGCTGTACCTGACGGCGACACGCCAGACATTCAGTTCGCGGTGTGTCTTTGCGCGCGATTTCAGTCGTCGCCGTGCACCTCTCACCGTCAGGCGGTCAAGCGCATTATGAGGTACTTATCCTTCACTCCAGAATTTGGGATTTGGTATTCTGCTTCCTCCACCCTCTCCCTTTGTGGTTATTCCGATGCCGATTTTGCTGGTTGCCGGATTGAGCGCAAGTCCACTTCTGGGACTTGCCAGTTTATTGGTTCTTCTCTTGTTTTGTGGTCTTCTCGCAAGCAGGCTAGTGTCGCCCAGTCTACCATGGAGGCTGAGTATGTTGCTGCGGCTAGCTGCTGTTCCCAGTTACTCTGGATGATGGCCACTTTGCGTGATTTTGGTCTGAGCTTTTCTTGTGTTCCTTTGCTTTGTGACAGCACGAGTGCGATTAGCGTTGCTAAGAACCCCGTGCTGCACTCGAAGACCAAACATATTGATGTGCGCTTTCATTTTCTGCGAGACCACTATGAGAAGGGTAATATCGACCTTCACCATGTCGATACTCATCATCAGTTGGCTGATATTTTCACCAAGCCTTTGGACCAATCAACTTTTAATCGGTTGAGAGGTGAGCTTGGTGTGTGTTCCCCTTTTAGATGGGGGAAACATTTTGGTTCTTGTATGATACACTGACTTTGTGTTTTTTAGTTGGTATCTTCTCTTTTCTTTGATTTCATCATGCATCCTTGCATTCCATCTTGCATATTTACATTCAGAGCTTCATATGTATAATCTTTAGAATGTAACTATGCTCTGTGTAGTCCTTGCTCCGATGCTTTATGATGATGCTGTAGCTTATGCTCTCTCTGATCACTGATACATATTGTGAGCAGAGCTATTTTCTGAATGGTGAATTTGCTTAATGAACTTAAAACATGAAAATGTTCACCATTGAGATATGCAACTAGCATGTGTAGAATGTGTTGAAGTCACTTGTGCTTTTCATATATGCTAGGTTGCTATGTCTCTAGTTCTGAGTCATTCACTTGCTTGGTATGTTCATATGCTGTTTTAATCTTGAACCAAGTTAAGTGAATTGGAAAGATCGAGATGGGATTGCTTGTCAGCACATCACAGTTTCGAGACTATTTCTCATTGCACTTTGAGTTAAACTTGAGTTGTGTAGTGTATGACCGAAACTGTTGCTTTAAGCTTCTGATTGCTTCTGCATAGGCTTTGCACAGTTGAAAAGTTAGGCAATGACAAGCTTTCAACCTCTCGCAATCACATGCTGAAATTTAGACTTGTGTAATTTAACCGCTGCAACTCCGATAAAAACTGAATACACAAGTCTATGTTTCATTCTCTAGCATGATGATTGACCTGTGCTAGGGGTAGTTCACCTTGTATACATGTTTAGCACTTGTTTGACTTCCTGTCTATACATGTTCTGTGCTATTTTGATGGTGAATACTTTTTCGGCTGAAAACTGCTCATTTTGCTCTCATGTTCATATTTCGTACCTAGTGATCAGTTTGAGCCTTTGCTAGCTTCTTATGGATGTCGTTGAGTCATCGGATCAGAACTCTGTGGAGCATCTTTGCACTCTCTTGATTATACTTCTGAAGCTGCTAACTTGCATTTTAACTCATATGCATTTTTGGAGGGAGATTTTCTGTCTAGGGGGAGAAAATTGAGTGCTTGCGCACATTTGCTTGATGGTGCATTTTCAACTAAGGGGGAGAAAATACTGACAAATCATGTGTTCCCTGGGTTGTGTGCACTATTGGAGGGAAAGTTTGCTCATGATGAGTTTTTGAAATTTCCAATTGGTTCGGAGCGTTTTTGCTAGTTGTTTTGAGCCTTTGCCTCTTTCTTGAGGGACTAGCATTCGTCTTTCAGATTTTCAATTGGTGTTGAGCTCTTCTGTTCTTGAGTGTCAATTGGCTTTTGCTAGCGGTGTTGAGCCTATTCTACCTCTTCCTGAGGGCTAGCTTTGCTTTACTTGGTCGCGTCGAGCCATTGCCCATGTCTTTGGGGACCAAGTTGTCTTGCTCTTTTCACTTGACCTTCTTCGGCTTTGCTATGCTTTTGGGTCATTTGGTCGAGTTCTCTCTCCTTCCTTCTTCCTTCTTCTATTCTGTATGATTTGTGTTGGTAGTTGACAATGCACTCATCAAGGGGGAGATTGCGGATACATGGGTGTATGCCGAGTCTCTGAGTGATGAGTGATTGTCAACTGGGATGATGCGCATGTTCTTTGGCTTGTGTTGTGCAGGTGTCGAGTGAAGGTCCGAGAGTGCAATCAGAAAGCGACCAGAGGGGGGGGGGGGTGAATGGGAGCTACAAATTTTCCTTTTGGAAACTTGTCGCCACTGTCCCGAGAATCAACCCCAAAGGCACAAACGATGCGCGTGATGTCCACGACCCAAGAGAATGGGTGGATGTTCCCTAAGAACATAGCAGGACACCACAAAAACTTTCTCACCCAAGTTCACGCAAGTCAACTAGTGACAGGATGGACTTTGGGTAACCTCAACCTCCCCCGAGCAACGCTAGGGGGATTCAGGCTATTTTGCAAAGCGGGAAGTCCGATTTCTGTAGAGCACGAAGTCAGAAATCCAACGCAAAAACCCAAAACCAAATCCGAAGTCGAACAATCAAACTGCGGACGAAACAGTGAAGAAATCACTGCATCGGACGCTGGCAGCGTCCGATGGCCAAGCACCGGACGCGTCCGATGCAAACAGGACCTCTCTGGAATCTTACTGGACTGGCATCGGACGCTGCTACAGTGAAACCCTAGCGTCCGATGCTAGACCCTCGGCGCGTCCGATGGCAACGGACGCTCCGATGGTCAGCGTCCGATGCTCCTTCAAAAACACTGTCAGATGACACGTGGCACCGGACGCTCCGATGGAAACGACTCAGCGTCCGATGCTCAAGAACACAGCGTCCGATGGTCCCGATACTGCACTGTTCTTCCGTGAAAATCACCCGATCTCCTCCGAATCAAAAGCACTAAGGCTTAGACTTGGTATGAGGAGTTCCTAGGAGATTAGTGAGCTATCCCAAAGAAATCATGGCTCGAACCTAACTCCAAATCGGTGAATTGGAAGAATTCGGGACAAAAGGAACAAACTCGATCCAAAACGAAAATCGACCGATCTACTAGCTCGTGAGGTTAGAGATGATTTCCTTTGGTGGAAAGAAGTGCCTCACGATCTAGAACAACTCAGTTCAAACGGATTTGCAAAAGACGCACCGAGTAGAGAGATCGATCAACGGGAAAAACGTGGAGAAAAGCAACCCGCGAAGAACACAAGCAAAACGCGAATCACAACCACGAATTTGCAACCGTGTGGCTACCACATGCTACAACAGTGAGATTACGGTCTCACTTCCTCAAAAATCTCACGGGCACAGAGGTATTGTTCTCTTCTCTATGGATCTCAGTTTGCTACAGCAGGGGAGTGGGAGACTAGGGAAACCTAGAAGGCAAAGAGCAAATGGCTGAGATAGATGGGGAGGTGGGTGTCTCCCCCTACTTATACTAATTCTAACTATTCCTAATTCCCACTCTACCCCTAACTACTTATAGAGCGAACCAGCTAAACCCTAAGGTTATTCTAGACCAACTCGAAGGTAGGTGGATCCGACGGCCACGCCCGCACAACTCGTAGCGTTGCCTCGACGCAACCTCCCGATTGCCGCCACGTGCCGCCACCGCTCTGCTTGTCCTTTTCCTGGACGTCGCACCCCCGGTTTTGCGGCCCAAACCGGGAAACCAGCCTTCACGACCAACCCCCGGTTTTGAGGCCCAAACCGGGAAACCAGCCGCCCATCGCCTGAGTTTTGTGGCCCAAACTCAGAAACCCGCAGCGCCCAGGTTTTGAGGCCCAAACCTGGAAACCGTCCTCAGCCCGAGTTTTGTGGCCAAACTCGGAAACCATCAGTGCCCAGGTTTTGAGGCCCAAACCTGGAAACCGTCCACTCGATGGTTTTTCTCTGGCTCTACCACCAAACCGAAGCTGTAGAGGGGATGCACCGCCCGTGCACCCCGTCCACTGACACACGTCCCTAGGTCCTCGACCCGAGCAACGCTGTGCCCACAAGTCTCCGCTCGTCGCTGTCCCAGGCTGCCAGCCACCACAGCTGATCCTCGGGCCACCGGTCCCTCAGTCCAAGTCTCACGTCCGCCCTTCGCCACTCTCGGCCCATCGGCACGACACGTCTCTACTTGACCTTCACCTTGCCTCTGATCACTGTATCCGTGCTCGACACCTGCACAACACAAGCCAAAGAACATGCGCATCATCCCAGTTGACAATCACTCATCACTCAGAGACTTGGCATACACCCATGTATCCGCATCGAGCACGGATACAGTGATCAAAGGCAAGGTGAAGGTCAAGTAGAGACGTGCCGTGCCGATGGACCGAGAGTGGCGAAGGGCGGACGTGAGGCTTGGACTGAGGGACCGGTGGCCCGAGGATCAGCTGTGGTGGCTGACAGCCTGGGACAGCGACGAGCGAAGACTTACGGTCACGTGTTGCCTGAGTCAAGGACTTGGGGACATGTGTCGGTGGACGGGGTGCATGGGCGGTGCATCCCCTCTACAGCTTCGGTTTGGTGGTAGAGCCAGAGAAAAAACCATCGGGTGGACGGTTTCCAGGTTTGGGCCTCAAAACCTGGGTACTGATGGTTTCTGAGTTTGGCCACAAAACTCGGGCTGAGGACGGTTTCCAGGTTTGGGCCTCAAAACCTGGGTGCTGCGGGTTTGCTGGGTTTGGGCCTCAAAACACAGGCCTTGGAAGGCTGGTTTCCCGGTTTGGGCCTCAAAACCGGGGGTTGGCTGTGAAGGCTGGTTTCCCGGTTTGGGCGATAAAACCGGGGGTGCGACCTCCAGGAAAAGGACAAGCAGAGCGGTGGCGGCACGTGGCGGCGATCGGTGAGGTTGCGTCGAGGCAACGCTACCAGTTGTGTGGGCGTGGCCGTCGGATCACCACCTACCATGAGTTGGTCCAGAATAACCCTAGGGTTTAGCTGGTTCGCTCTGTAATTAGTTGAGGGGTAGAGTAGGAATTAGAATTAGGATAAGTAGAGGGAGACACCCTCCTCCCTTCCTATCTCAGTCATTTGCTCTTTGCTTCTAGGGTTTCCTGCTCTCCCAATCCCCTGCTGTAGCTAGCTGAGATCCGCAGAGAACCATACCTCTGTGTACTGGAGATTTTGAGGAAGTGAGGCCGTAACCTCACCGTTGTAGCGTGTGGTAGCCACACGGTTGCAGATCGATGACTTGATTCGCGTTTTGTTCGTGTTCTTCGCGTTCTTCGTTTCTCCGCGATTTTCCCGTCACTCGATCTCCCTCCCTACTGCGTCTTTGCGAAATCCGTTTGAATCAACTTGTTCTTTATAGTGAGGATATCATTTCCACCGAAGGAATTCATCTAACTCCTCACGAACAAGTAGATCGGGTTGATTTCGTTTTCGTGGCGCTTTTTCGTTCATACTCCTCTCCTTTCGATTTCCCGGTGATTGATTCAATTTGAGTGGATGATTTCTTGGGGATAGTCTCATAACTACCTCGTGATCATCCTCTCCAAGTTTGGGATCAAGGGATTTTGGTTTGAATCGATTTGTAGAAGATTTGAGTTGAGGGCGACCAAAATCGCCCTTTCTGGGCACTCGCGGACAGTCCGCCAGTGCCACTCCGTACAGTCCGCGCGTCGGGGGCTGGCCGGATCAGTGGCTGTGTTCTTCGGCTGTTTTACTGTTCAGTGACCGGCGGACAGTCCGCCGTTGGTTTTTTCGGACAGTCCGGGACTTGAGCAGGGGACTTCAGCAGCCTTGCTGTTTTGGTCATTTGACCGGCTGACAGTCCGCCCCTTACTCGCGGACAGTCCGGCTGTACCGCGGACAGTCCAGGACCCCAGGGCCGGACAGTCTGCGAATCGGCTGTGTACTCTGGTTTTGTGCGTTTGCTCTCCTGGCTTCTTCGCTTGGTTTCCGGACTTCTTGTATGGCCCTATAGTTGACCAAGGAACCTCTCTAGGTATCTTTGCTACTTGTTAGCATAGGTATTTGGGGATTTCTCGACGTAGCCGCCTATCTACGTTCGGGACTTGGTTTTTGAAGGTCGAACTTATTCCGGTGCTTTTGGTTTTTGGTTCGCTATCGCTTTGTGGTGCCTCGCTGTGATCCTAGGGATCATCCACCCTCTTCCAAGGGTCATGGGCATCACGGTTTCGGTCGTAGCTTCTCGGGGTTGATTTTGGGACAATTGGCCAAAGTTTCGAGAGAAATTTTTGAGCTCCCATTCACCCCCCCCTCTGGTCGCCTTGCTATTGCATTCTCGGTCCTTCACTATCTGTCGGTGTTTGTTAACCGGCAACTCGTCTTGAGGGATCTCAGACGATTTGTTCGGTGGGGATCGGCGTATGCAGAACTTGATGGTAAACGTAGAGACAATGATTTATACTGGTTCGGTCTGCTGAATAGCATCCCTACGTCCAGTTTGGGGAGAATAATATCTGGCGCCCTGCGCTTATAGGTGTCTGGTTATGTACCATGACCACTGCCTCTGGCTTATGTTATGTCCCGATCTAGGGAGCTCTGCCTCTCTTTATATAGTCCAGGAGGCTAGAGTCCTAGTCGGTTACATCTTAGGAGTCCTAGTAGGATTACAAGGTAGCAATACTACTAGGATTACATGGAGAGTCCTAGTTGGACTAGGTCTTCGCCCTTCCTTGCGGAGTACCTGGGGACTCTGTCCCACAAGCCCCCGAGCTCTTCATGGTTTATTGGTGAAGTCATCTTGAGACCTTGGCCTTGATCAAGTGTCATCCGAGTACCTTCTGGGAGAAACCATAAAGTGCTCTTGAAGTCTTCTAATGGTGTGCGCTTTCTGAAAAGCACACCCATTGGGTGTAGCCCCCGAGCCTCTTGCTGTTTAGCATAAAGAGTTGGAGGGTCTTGTCTAAATTTGCTCCAATTTCTTTCGAACAAAATTGGATGCATCATTTGAGGATATGTATCCCGCAGCCCCCGAGCCTAAAATCGACTACTCGGAGTCGATTGTAGGATCTTGTAGACATCCTCAAGGGTGCAGCCGAGTAATCTCCCGAAGACAAGGATCGCCATATGCTTGCTGTCGAGTCCTTGAATGCTTGTAATTTTGATCTTTCATCCTTGAATCCCAGCCCCCGAGCGTAGTCGGAGTGAATTCGACTAAGCCGAGGCAATGACCGAGCCCCCGAGCTTAATGCTGACTAAGCCGTGGAGGAGAAGGAGCTTGATCGAAGTAGTGGAAGTAGAATATTGGTGAGCTCAAGGCTTCGGGTGGGTAGTCTCCTCACCGGAGACCCCGTATCACCCCCACCTCGAGACTCCCAAATCATCATAACCATGTTTGAAGGCTTGTCGCAACAGCATGGTGTCCGAGTGAGGCAGCCCTCAGGGGCGTACCTAACCCAGCAGCGTAGTGTCCGAGTGAGGCAGCCCTCAAGGGCGTACCTCAACCGGTGTTGTAGTCCATATCTTTTCCCTGCAAAGAAGACATACAAAAATTTGTAGTAACTGATATTCATGATATCAAGTCGGGAGCATGTCCCTAGCATTAACAAATGCATATGAAATTTTTCGCATCTTGCTCTTGCTAGGTTGTTTAAATCACCCGAGTAGTGGGCCTGTGACGTTTAAGCACCTATCCTGCGTGTCGAGCTTTGTCGAGCGTGAGGTACAGGCTTCACGGATTAAGGCTTGCACTTACTCAAGTAATTTAACAACTTGCTAAGAGAAGATTATAGCAGTCATGCTGCGCGAAAAAGGAGCACGCTCCGAGTGTACTTTATACACCCGTGAGGTGTTGTCCCGACTACAAGCTCGGAGCTATATGAGTAGCCGGGTTGTTGCCGAGTAATTCTTGATCATCCGGATCTTGTTCCCGACTATTACGTTGAATCCGAGTGGAGTAGTCGGTCGGGTCCGGGTAGTCGGAAGTACGCGCGGAGTCTTGTTCGTTGCCTGTGGCTCGGCTTGCTTGCACCTTGGATGATTCGCTTGCAGCTTGCTTTTGGCCCAGACAACTCGTCTTGCGCAGGTGAAAATTGTTCCACGCCGAAAAATTTGATCTTGATGTCCATCGAGATCTTGATCGCAATTGCGCCAAAATCCCCTACCTGGCGCGCCAGCTGTCGGTGTTTGTTAACCGGCAACTCGTCTTGAGGGATCTCAGACGATTTGTTCGGTGGGGATCGGCGTATGCAGAACTCGATGGTAAACGCAGAGACAGTGATTTATACTGGTTCGGTCTGCTGAATAGCATCCCTACGTCCAGTTTGGGGAGAATAATATCTGGCGCCCTGCGCTTATAGGTGTCTGGTTATGTACCATGACCCCTGTCTCTGGCTTATGTTATGTCCCGATCTAGGGAGCTCTGCCTCTCTTTATATAGTCCAGGAGGCTAGAGTCCTAGTCGGTTACATCTTAGGAGTCCTAGTAGGATTACAAGGTAGCAATACTACTAGGATTACATGGAGAGTCCTAGTTGGACTAGGTCTTCGCCCTTCCTTGCGGAGTACCCAGGGACTCTGTCCCACACTATCCCCGGCAACGGCGCCAGAAATGCTTGTTGGTATTTCTTAGCGCAACCACTAGAACTAGACTATGGAGCCTAACCCCAGCAACGGCGCTAGAAGTGTCTTGGTGGTAAAACTATTGACTATTGGATAGTTCCGCAAGCGCACAGAATATACCGATGTAGCACTTCACCCGGGAGTATTCCAAGGTATCGTTATTTGTTTTATCCCAAAGGAAAGCAAGCTAGGAAAGATGTAGAGAGAGGAAAGATAGATCCTTTAGTCTTACTATAATCTATTATCAATTAGAGAAGCAAAAGGGGATAAGTGGATATAGGGGAGGATAGATAGATAAGGTAAATAAGTTAAGCAAAGAGTATATGATATGAAAGATAACTTTAGTAGAGTTAGCTAGGTGGGAGGACAACGAGTGAGTATAAAGTACTCCTATGTTTCTACCTTTACTCCTATGAACTAATCCTAATTAAATAGATGACTTAACGAGATTGACGCCTTGCTACTTGTGTGAGAGGGATAAACGAGAGAGTAAAGCGATAGAAGGTTGTTCACCTAACCCAGTACTCAAGCGGATATTTGGCTTATGTACGCCTTACCTTTTAAAAACTAGCCTGAGTTCACGTGAGGGGATCTAGGTAGCCAGGCAAAATCTGTCACCTTTTGCCCATGCGCCCCTACTGTCCGTGCAAGCCAGCGGTAGTCAAAGATAAGATGAAGTATGAGCACCACACTCACACTTATCTACACCTTTAGCTATCAATCAAAATAGCTAAAACCCCTATCCTAAGATAGGACGATGACGCACACACAAGAAGCTATTTAAAGGAAATCAATCTAACTAAGACAACTATAGAACTAAGATAAGCACACAACAAGACTATATAAATATAGACTTGCACTAAGTAAATACTTAAATAAATACTTGGAAAGTAAATACTTAAGTAAATGCAAAGTAAAGTAAAGAAAGAATAATATATTAAATAAATAAAGACTTACAAAAGAAGAAAGATACAAGGGCTATACCGGACTCCCAGAAGACGACTCCAGAGACCCGAGCTTCACCCGACTCGACTCTAACTCCACTCTAGACTAACTACTACTACTCTTGCTTGATCTCACATGAGAGTGGAGATATGTGTTGTGAGATGTGTACACTATCTCGGGGGTGTTCTAAATGAGAGGGTGAAGGCCTCTATTTATAGTGGAGGTGGAGTAGGGGCTACTCCGGTGCCACGTCAGCGATCCGCGTGATCCTCCTCTCTTCACCCTTGGATCCACCGCCATGACAACCGACTTGGATGAATGGCTTGGATATTCTTCACGTGTGAAACATGCACTTTGCCACCGACTTGGATGAGGGTCACCATGGGGTCGGCCGATCCCTGTCCCTGACATGTGGGCCCGGGGTACATCTTCTAGAATGTGCTGATGTCACCCCGATGAATAGTGCTGCTGGGTCCCACCAAGGGGGGTCGGCTGACCCCCCTATGATAGGGCTAGCCCACCATCTTCTCTCCCTTGGTGACCCCACATGTCATGGAGCAAGTCTTGTGAAGTTGGTTGCATTTGGTTTTCGGTGTGGGCCCATGAATCCATGTGCTTCTCATCTTGCACCATTGAGCAAAAGCACATGCTTGATCCAATGGTTGATATTGGCTTGAACATGCTTCTCTTGGATCATGCCATGTCACCATGGCCGAGGTGGCCCAAAGGTGGGGTCACCCGACCCCCTTGGTGGGCCCACCTGGCCTCCTTTTGTTCATTTTGCCATCTCCTACAAGTTCACAAGCTAAGAGTACAAGTGGAACTTATTAGTGATAAATATGCTCATGATATGCTATTCTTCCTTGAAACCGAGGCTTGTTGACGGTATTTTGATAAGGTAAAACATGCTATAACTTCCGTCAACAAGATCCCCCAAGCTTAACCTTTGCTCGTCCCGAGCAAACAATCAAACTTGGCCTCGGTGGATCAGTATTGTTACTATGCATCACATTTCAAGAGTACCATGTTCACAACAAAGTTCTTCTCTTTGAATGGAAAAATTAGCTATGTAAATCACCCATATTACCTTAGTACTCTATGGGGCTTATGGCTTTTCCTTTGTCTTAGGTGGTTGAAAGATAGAACAGTTTGACTTGAGCAATAACTTTCTTGTTTTTAGCAAGTTTCATACGGGGGGTTTTGTAATATTTTTCAAAAGAAAGACTTAATGTTCCTCATATGGTTCTCTCATGTCACTCAAATGGTGTATGATTCCTCACCAAGGCATATGATAAGAGTTGCCTTCTTTATTTCATCCTACTTCTAAACAGGCTTATGTGTAGCTCAAGGTAGAGATGAAAGAAGATGACATACTTACTTGCATTTTGTTGCGAAGTCAAAGCTCGGATCCTTGAAGAGAAGTGTCATACTCCCAGATCAAGATGTGTAAGTGTGTGGTGTATGGTGGACTAGATTGCTTCTTTATTTGATGAGATCTATCTCTCTTTTTTTTTTCTTTTTCTCTCTTTGCTAATGAGACATGGCTAGCAGTTTTTTTCTTTTTTTTCATGGACTTTCACTTGTCCATCTCTTTTTTTTCATCTTTATTTTGCCTAGCCTTTTGAGTCTCATCTACTAAATAATTGAGAGAGATTTCCTAACACTTGGAGTATGAAGCAAACTATTTGGTGGAAATGAAAGGCATGTTTTTGCGTACTTCCAGTGTAGAAGCAGCATGTATGTGAGGTGTGTACGTGATCTTGATCTTAGGAGCATGAAAAGTCTCTTAACAAGGGTCAACAAGACTTGACAACACTCAATACAAAGCAAATAGCCTATGTAGAAGGTTTGTAAACATGTAAAGCATATATGGCTATGGTAGGAATTTATCACCATTGAGGAACAATTAAGATTTTGATCATTTTAAGAATAAATTCTCTGGTAATCTATCATGCTTAGAACAATATTGTGGCAGCTCTTGTCTCACTATATCATATCTCACAACAACTTAGACTTAGTTCTAGCACTTGCAACCCACAAAGTTTTTAGGTTCATGATGGTTTAAATGAGCTAAGTAATCCATACTTAGAGAAATACCAAGTTGTAAACTAGGCACTAGAGAAACATTAGCAAGGCAACTAGTCATCATTTCCATGGGGAAGATAGACATATATGAGACATATGTGTTAAGGGGAATACTAAGCAAATATTTTTGGTATTTTTTTAAATGCAATGAGAAAACTAATTGAAACGTAAATAACTTAAGATACAGGACTTACCTTGGTGGGGGAGAGGATCTCCCCCAAGCTTGGTTCTTGCCTACTGTGGTGGTGGATAATGCTGGTACCACCCGGCCCAACGTCGTGCTTCTTCTTCTTGAATGGCCCGCAGGAGTTGGGCGTTTTGTTGTGCAAGAAGCAATGTTGCCTCTTGTTCGATGTTCATCGCACCCATGTTGTCTATGAGCTCGTCCATTGGCGTCGTTTGATGTTGCCTTCCTGAAGGACCGAGAAGCAACGAGAAAGCGACCAGAGGGGGGGTGAATGAGAGCTTCAAAATTTCCTTTCGGAAGCTAGCAGCCACTGTCCCGAGAACCACCCCAAAAGACAAACCCTAGAGCTTGCTAATGTCCACGACCCTAGATGTAGGGTGGGTGCTTCCAAATAGCACAGCGGGACACTACACAACTCTAGAAAGCCAACGCAAAAGACGGAAACCAAATCCGACAACAAACGAACGAACTGCGAACAAAAACGCATTGAGCAGTACTGACCGGACTCAGCCTGTGTCCGGTCACGAGGCACCGGACGCGTCCGGTCGAGTGAAATCCAAAACAGAACCTCTCTGAGTTGGACCGGACTCTGAGAGGCAGGGCGTCCGGTCGACTGCTGTGCGTCCGGTCGTCAGGGATCGGACGCGTCCGGTCAGTCAGAATCAGGTTTGGGACCTTACTGAGTTGGACCGGACTCAGGGGAGCAGAGCGTCCGGTCGTTACGAGAGCGTCCGGTCAGATAGAACAAAAACCAGGAACAGTAGTAACGTTGCGTCCGGTCACCGCGTTAACTGAGCGTCCGGTCAATTACGCGAAACAAGCCAAGCTCGGCCTTCAACGACCGGACTCACAGGGAGCGACCGGTCGATGAACAGCCACCGTCCGGTCACCCCGCGATTCCACTGTTCGTCCACCGATTCGACTCGATCTTACCCAAAACAAATCCTCTAGGGATCAAACTTGGTAAGAGGAGTCACAAAGAGGATAGTGAGCTATCTCTAAGAGATCATGGCTCGAACCTATCTCAAAATCGATGAATCGAAGAATTTCGGGGGAAGGGAGAAAACTTGACCCGAAACGAAAATCGATCGATCTCCTAGACCGTGAGGTTAGAGATTAATTCCTTCGGTGAAAAGAAGTGCCTCACGATCTAGAACAACTTGGTTCAAACGAATTTGCAAAAGATGAACCGAGCAAAGAGATCAAGCGACGGGAAAAATGTGGAGAAAAGGATTCCGCGAAGAACACAAACAAAACACGAATCACAACCATGAATTTGCAACCGTGTGGCTACCACATGCTACAACTGTGAGATTACGGTCTCACTTCCTCAAAAACTCACGGACACAGAGGTATTGTTCTCAACTCTGTGGATCTCAGGTTCACTACAGCAGGGAAGTGGGAGAGCAGGAAACCCTAGAAGCAAAGAGCAAATGAACTAAGATACGTGGGGAGGTGGGTGTCTCCCCCTACTTATCCTAATTCTAACTATTCCTAATTCCCACTCTACCCCTAACTACTTACAGAGCGAACCAACTAAACCCTAAGGTTATTCTGGACCAACTCGATGGTAGGTGGATCCGACGGCCACGCCCGCACAACTCGTAGCGTTGCCTCGACGCAACCTCCCAATTGCCGCCACGTGCCGCCACCGCTCTGCGTCCTTTTCCTGGACGTCGCACCCCCGGTTTTGTGGCCCAAACCGGGAAACCAGCCTTCACAGCCAACCCCCGGTTTTGAGGCCCAAACCGGGAAACCAGCCCACCAACGCCTGAGTTTTGTGGCCCAAACTCAGCAAACCCGAAGCACCCAGGTTTTGAGGCCCAAACCTGGAAACCGTCCTCAGCCCGAGTTTTTGTGGCCAAACTCGAAAACCATCCGTGCCCAGGTTTTGAGGCCCAAACCTGGAAACCGTCCACCCGATGGTTTTTCTCTGGCTCTACCACCAAACCGTAGCTGTAGAGGGGATGCACCGCCCGTGCACCCCGTCCACCGACATGTGTCCCCAAGTCCACGACTTAGGCAACACATGACCGCAAGTCTTCGCTCGTCGCTGTCCTAGTCTGTCAGCCAGCACAGCTGATCCTCGGGCCACCGGTCCCTCAGTCCAAGCCTCGCGTCCGCCCTTCGCCACTCTCGGTCCATCGGCACGGCATGTCTCTACTTGACCTTCACCTTGCCTCTGATCACTGCATCCGTACTCGACACCTGCACACCACAAGCCAAAGAACATGCGCATCATCCCAGTTGACAATCACTCATCACTCAGAGACTCGGCATACACCCATGTATCCGCACTTCCTCTACCCCGTGGGCGAGGAGTGTCTTGAGAGCGAGGAGGCCTCCCCAAGGATCCTGAAATGTCCATAGAGGCTGCCTCATCTCCCTCCTCAACTTCTTCAGCCTGATGTGAAGGTCCGCCTTGTTCCATTCGAGTAGCACGGGACGCTCTCCTTGTCCTCCTTCTAGTACCTGCAACTTTTGGGGCTCTTTCCTCGGGGTCCAAATCAAAGGTTAGCGTACGAAGCGCATATGATTGAAGTCCCTCACAAGGGAGAGTGATTTCGACTGTATGGCGTGGATAAATCATTATTAGTTCACCCTTGGGACCCCTTTTGATTACATCGCAACCAATAAATACACTTTCTTCCAAAACATCTCTCACGGTTTTAATGTACTCAAAAGTTTGGGATTCTAGTGCACCCAAAGCTTCGGCTATGCGTGTGATGAATGATGTGAAGTATATGGGTTTCCTAGGCTTTATGTAACTAAGCCAATAGTTCACTAGCATTTTAACAGGTGAAACTTTAACCTTGCTAACCATGGCATAGAGTAGTTTCAGCTCATCATCACTTACCGAAGCTCCTCTCATGCCAGGGAAAGGAGTGGTGAACAGCCAGTAGTGCATGAAACGTAAGGTTGGGTTATGAATTTTGTGTGGTGCGGGGTTGGAACAATCACTAGAGCCAGTAATGGCATACCAGAAAGCATTCTTGTCATAATGAAAAGCATGGTCTACATCAAGATGGCAAGAGTGATCAAATCCTAAAGCAGTGTTTAATGTGCTCCAAGTCAAGTCATATTCCATCCCAAACATTCGAAATGCTACCCCATCGTTATTCACTTTTAACGTGCATAAAAACTCATTGGTTAAGTTCTCTATGCCAAATTCAAGAATTTCAAAGAATCCTCCCCAACCAATGGTATTGAAAATAGCATAAAATTCTGAATCCATACCTGTTTCTTGCAAGAGGGCCGGATCAATGACACTTGTGTGTGAGAAACTACACTCACTAAGAGTGAAGAATTTCCCCATCTCTTCGGCATTTAGCCTGAGGCCACTCTCGATCTCCATTACTCTAGCCGGGGGAATGAAGGGTACTAGCTCACTTCTTTCCACCTCTCTCCTCTCATGAGCACTAGCATGGTGAGGTTCTTGGGAAGAACTCTCACCCTTGTTGGACTTTTTGAAATGGGAGGCAAGCAACTTCTTCATCTTACTACAAGATAAGTTACCAAGCTTCTACTACTACTATGAAATGGGACTATTTTTGGTTTTTTTTTGGTTTTTGGATGGCTACTACTAACTAAACTTGAGAATGAACTTGCAACTAAGGAAGGAAAGGAAGAACTTGTGAGCTCGAGATGGTCCTAGTGGTTTTGGTGTGGAGTTGAGCTCACAATGCAAGGGTATATATAGGAGGAGAAGGGCAAGTGGCGACCACCCATAGCATGGATCGACCGACCCCACTCCTTGCAACTTTCGACAATGCTATACTTTGGCAAGGGAACATGTCTAAATTGAGAAAACATCTTTTCAGGTTGGTGCAATATGGGGGTCGCCCGACCCCATGACATGCCCCCCTCAAGCTTTAAACCTTGTGTCATCAAGTGTCTAGTAAAGATGTAACTATGTTTGGTCCAAAGTTGACACAGATTTCAGAGATTCCCTTGCCTAGTGTTTGGTGAAAGAGAAAAAGATGAATGGCCAAAGTGGAGACATGTCTAAAGTGATTCCCATGGACCATGAGAGCACTAAGACATGCCTTTGGCTGGTTGTTGTGGTCCCCATGAGCATCCAACATAAAGAGGAACATCTCATGCTTAAAGAGTAAAGCAAAGGACCATTTCTTTTCAGATGTTGGCTTTGTTGATATGCATGATGTTTATGAGCATGTTGAGTAGAGTGCAGTAGGGTGCAGGAGGGCACCATGGTGGGATCGGCCGATCCCACCTTAGATGCTCCTTGAGCACCAAAGTGTTGTGTCATACTCAGGGTACTAAGCCAAGATAGAGCATGTGCCAGTGGGCCCGCTGGTGGGGTCGTCCGACCCCACCTTGGGGTGGTCCCACGGCTCAGTTTTATTGCAAGTCATTATCAAGGTGTTATTAGCTTGAAACTTTATTTTGTCGAAATGAAATATGCAGAATTAACTAAGTATGCAATTGAGGGAAAATGCAAAAAAAAAATTGAAATGCAAAAAAAATTAAATACGAGATAACTACTGATTTACCTTATCAGCAAGGGCTCCATGTTTCAGGTCCGTAGAGTAGGACTTCTCCATCTTGTCATTCATTGGGTGCTTCGGTTGGTCCCGGAGATGGAGACCGTGGTTGCACCTCGTCGGCGAGTTCTTCTTTTACTTCGGCCTTGTTGGCCGACTCGCTCTTTTTCTTGTTCCTACGACATGGGCGACGACGATGATGTTTGTTGTCTCGAGGTTCTTTGTCCTTCACCTGCATGTTAGCTTTATAACCGTTGAATGAACACTTTACCTTATACTCCGGGAACTGGAGGTGAAGTTGGCCGGATCCCACGTAGATGACGGCGTTAACCGTATTAAGGAACGGCCTTCCCAGGATGATCGTGACGTCTACATTGGATCCCATGTCCAATATAAGGAAATCGACGGGGACGTAGTTGTTTTGGACTTTGATGAGGATGTCCGTTGCTAGTCCCTCGGGGAACCGTAGCGTCTGATCGGCCAGCTGCAAATGAACAAATGTAGGGAGCAAAGGTCCCCCTATTAAGTTATCATATGTTACCTTGGAGATGATGTTTGCGGATACATGGGTGTATGCCGAGTCTCTGAGTGATGAGTGATTATCAACTGGGATAATGCGCATGTTCTTTGGCTTGTGTTGTGCAGGTGTCGAGCACGGATACAGTGATCAAAGGCAAGGTGAAGGTCAAGTAGAGACGTGCCGTGCCGATGGACCGAGAGTGGCGAAGGGCGGACGTGAGGCTTTGACTGAGGGACCGGTGGCCCGAGGATCAGCTGTGGTGGCTGACAGCCTGGGACAACTACGAGCGAAGACTTGCTGGCATGGTGTTGCCTGAGTCGAGGACTTGGGGACACGTGTCGGTGGATGGGGTGCACGGGCGGTGCATCCCATCTACGGCTCGGTTTGGTGGTTGAGCCACAGAAAAACCACCGAGTAGACGGTTTCCAGGTTTGGGCCTCAAAACCTGGGTGCTGATGGTTTCTGAGTTTGGGCCACAAAACTCGGGCTGAGGACGGTTTCCAGGTTTGGGCCTCAAAACCTGGGTGCTGCGGGTTTGCTGAGTTTGGGCCACAAAACTCAGGCCTTGGATGGCTGGTTTCCCGGTTTGGGCCTCAAAACCGGGGGTTAGTCATGAAGACATGTTTTCCGGTTTGGGCCTCAAAACCGGGGGCGATGTCAAGGAAAAAGGATGTGCAGAGCGGTGGCGGCACGTGGCGGCAATCGGTGAGGTTGCGTCGAGGCAACGCTACCAGTTGTGCGAGCGTGGCCGTCGGATCACCACCTACCACGAGTTGGTCCAGAATAACGCTAGGGTTTAGCTGGTTCGCTCTGTAATTAGTGAGGGCTAGAGTAGGAATTAGAATTAGGATAAGTAGAGGGAGACACCCTCCTCCTATTGTATCTCAGTCATTTGCTATTTTGCCTTCTAGGTTTTCCTGCTCTCCCACTCCTCTGCTGTAGCGAACTGAGATCCACAGAGAAGAGAACAATACCTCTGTGCCCGTGAGATTTTGAGAAAGTGAGATCGTAATCTCACTGTTGTAGGGTGTGGTAGCCACACGGTTGCAAATTCGTGGTTGTGATTCGCATTTTGTTCTCGTTCTTCGCGGATTGCTTTTCTCCACGTTTTTCCCGTCGATTGATCTCCTTGTTCGTTGCGTCTTTTGCGATTCCATTTGAACAGAGATGTTCTAGATCGTGAGGCACTTCTTTCCACCGAAGGAATTCTCCTCAAACCTCACGAGCTAGTAGATCGGTCGATTTTCATTTTGGGTCAAGTTTTTCTCCATTCCCCCGAATTTCTTCGATTCATTGGTTTGGAGATAGGTTCGAGCCATGATCTCTTAGAGATAGCTCACTATCCGCCTTGTGACTCATCTCTCCAAGTTTGAACCCTAGAGGTTTCGTTTTGGGAGAGTTTGTGTCGGATCGGTGGACGAACAGCTGATTTTCGGGGTGACCGGACTCAGGCGTCGGGCAGACCGGGCGCTAGGGTTGAGAGTCCGGTCGTTGAACACACTCTGTGTTTTATTCGCGACTTGACCAGACGACCTGCTCGTTACTGACCGGACGCACTCAACACACTGTTCATCCGCTTGTATTCTTGCGACCGAACGATTGAGACTTGACCGGACGCACAGGGACAGTGAGTTCGGTCACAAACAGTAAGGGTCCATAAGTGATTTTCTTTGACCGGACGCGTCCGGTGGTTTGTGACCGGACGCAGGCAGAGTCCGGTCGAGTCTGTCCTTTGCATTTTCGTCCACAGTTTGTTCGTCCGACTTTCGATTTGAGATCCGCTTGTTGCGTTGGATTCCTGACTTTGTGCTCTATAGAAATCGGGCTTCTCGCTTTACAAAATAGCCTGAATCCCCCTCGCGTTGCTCGGGGGAGGTTAAGGTTACCCAAAGTTCATCCTGTCACTAGTTGACCTGCGTGAACTTGGGCGAGGGAATTTTTGTGGTGTCCCACTGTGTTCCTAGGGAACATCCACCCATTCTCTTGGGTCGTGGACATCATGCGCATCGGTTTTGCTCTTAGGGTTGATTTTCGGGACAGAGGTTTAAAGTTTCTGAAAAGAAATTTAAAGCTCCCATTCACCCCCCCCCTCTGGTCACTTTCTGGTAGCACTTTCGGTCCTTCAATTGGTATTGGAGCGGGTTAAGGATCTTCCACTTTAGCCGGTTCCAGATCCACCGAAGGCGACATGGATCGCGGCGTGGGCAAACCGCCGTTTTTCGATGGGACGAACTATGCGTATTGGAAGATACGCATGTCGGCCTATCTGCAGAGTATAGGTGCTTTCATCTGGGATATTTGCAACTCTGCTGATTATGTGGTCTTGGCTGCACGTGTGACTCAACGTCAGATCGATGATCACGATGCCAATAGCCGAGCCCGTAATGCTCTTTTCTCATTCTTGAGCATGACGGAGTTTGATCGCGTTTCTCACCTCGCTACGGCTCGGGAGATTTGGGCATCCCTCATGCGTTTCCATGAGGGAACCTCTCAAGTCAAAACCCGTCTCTACGAGTCACACAAGCGAGAGTATGTGAACTTTCGACATATGCCTGGCGAGAGCATAGAGAGTTTATTCGCTCGCTTTCAGGTGATTGTCAACAGGATGAGGGCTAACAAGGAGCTGTTGCCTTTCGACGATCATGAGAGAGCTTTGAAGCTTTTGCATACTCTCGATCGGTCGGTGTGGGATTCCAAGGTTCAGGCGATCATCGAATCGCCTAACTATGAGACCCTCACGTGCGACGAGCTCTTCAGTAAGCTCAAGTCCAGTGAGATCGATGACATGCCGAGGGCTTCTTATGAAAATCCTTCTGGCCCGTCGATGGCTTTGCTTTCGGGCTCTTCTGCTAACCCCTTTGGAGGCTTTGCTTTGTCTTCACTTCTTTCTGTCCCAGAGGAGCAGCTTGAGTTCATGGGGGATGACGAGTTGGCTATGCTCGCGAACCGGTTCTCGCGGTTCCACAACAACCGCATGAACCGTCGCCGCGGAGGAGGACGCTCGGGTTGTTTCGAGTGCGGCGACCCCAACCACTTCATCGCCAATTGCCCGAAGAAGAACAAGCACACCTTCGGCAAGGCGGATCATCGGCACAAGTACGACTCCGGCAAGCGCAAGGAGAAGTACGTCCCCGCGAAGCACAAGCGAAAGGGCGGATTCGACAAGGAGTACATCAAGACGAAGTACTTGGAGAAGGCCCAGGCTGAGCAGCGTGCGTTCTTCGCCACGCTCAGCGACGTCGACGACTCGGATGACGACTCTGCTGCCTCCAGCGACGACGAGTTCGAGAAGAAGAAGAGGATCGAGGACAAGCTGAACGGTCTCTGCTTCTTCGCCGACGACGAGGGTTTCTGTACCATGGCCCTCGGCAAGGAGGTCGACAGCGAGCTGGAGGACATCCCTCGGAACGACGACGACGACGACGACGACACCTCCCAGGTATCTCAGACCCCCGATGATCTTTCTGCTGAGGTCGAGAAACTTACTGCCGCTCTATTTAGTCAAGACAAGTTGCTTAGGCACGCTGCTAGAGAGCGTAAGGAGTTTAGGCAGAAGTGGGAGGATACGGTGAAGGAACTTGAATCTATCAAGTCCACCATTGTTGTTACTGATGAGGAGGAGTGTGAGATGTGCTCCACGCACATGACTGACCTTCTCACTTTGAGAGGTAAGTATGTTGCGTTGGTAGGAGAGGTGGATGAGCTAAAAGCTAGATCTTTGCTGTTGGGTGCGTGCAAGTCCTGTGCGGGCTTGCAATTTGAGTTGGCAGAAAAGAATGCCAAGATTGTGTCTCTTGAAGAGGCCAACTCAGGTAGCATGTGTGTGGCTAGGTGTGTTCTTTGTGAGGGTTTGGAGATGGAGATAGCCAACGTGAAGCATGACAAGATGCAAACTGAGGAGGAAAACACATACCTTCGGACCATCTTGTCATGGGTGTCTAGTGGAGAGCCACAGCTCGGGATGATGATCTCCCAATTCAAGCGAGCTGCTGGAGGTCCCGGTGTTGGTTTTGCTCTGGGAGTTGATGTTTCGTCTTTTGGGAAGATTGGAGAGTCGAGTGGTCTTAACCCATGTGAGAAGCCAAACTCAACCACTACTCCCAAGCTTACCAAGATTCCACCCAAAGAGCCTCTCAAGCCTAACACCGAGGATGGGGTCTTTGTTGAACCTCCGAGAGCTCAACCAAAGAAACAATCTTGGGCTCCCAAACCAAACCACCTCAAGAACAAGCTGGACACCAAGCCACCCATCCAGGAGGAGCTTATGCCACAGAAGGGCAAAGTGATCCACACCCACTACCGTGAGTACCAACAACCCCCTATGAGAGCGGTGAGGTACCATTGTGAGCATTGTGGGAGAGATGGACACTTGAGTGAGTTTTGCTTTCGGCGCAAGAGAGAGGCGCACCGCGCAAAGGAGATGAACAACACGGACATGTACCATCCTTTCCATGATGTACATGTGCCAAATGTTCAGAGACGTGCTGCTAGGCCCAGAGGTCCAGAACCTCAAGTTCCTAGGCCTAGGTAGAGGAAAGGACGTGCCCGGTGGGATCCTGGTTTTACAGGCTATGGACCCTGTGGCAGTGGCTTTGTAGTTGAGCGTTTTCCCCCACCGCGTTTTGAGTATCGCGATGGACGCTCTTCCCTTAGCGGACCACGTTTTCCTCAATGTGGTGACCGCTTTCCCCGTAGGCGTGCTAGGAATGGTTTTTCTACTAACCGTTCTTTTGAGCAGCCGGCCCAACACTGGTATTCTTCCTACTTCACTAACCCCAGTGTTGGCCCGTATGCTCATCCTATGTCTTTTTATTGATGTAGGTAAAACGATTGGAGAACGTTTGGTTGGTGGATTCCAGGTGTTCGAGGCACATGACCGGAAACGCCAAGTGGTTCTCCAGTCTTAGTCCTGTTGCCGGAAAGGAGTTTATCACCTTCGGCGACAATAGCAAAGGTAAGGTATTGTCTCGTGGGTCGGTGCGAGTTAATGAGCACTTTGTGTTGCGCGATGTTGCTCTGGTTTCTAACTTGCATTTTAACCTTCTTTCTGTTTCGCAACTCTTTGATGACGACTATGAGATTCGTTTTAAGCCGAATCTCAGTCGTATTTTGGATCCTCAGGGCAATCTTGTTTGCATGATTTTGCCCTTTGGGAAAGTCTTTCATGCGGATTTCTCAGTGTCTTTTGGCATTTCTCGTTGTCTTATGGCTGGACCTTTCTCCTCTGATCTTTGGAAGTGGCATAGGAGACTAGGACATCTGAGCTTCAACTTGCTTGCAAGACTTAGTTCACTTGACCTAATCCGAGGATTGCCCAAGTTATCCATGGAGAAGGATCTTGTTTGCCATTCTTGTAGACAAGGGAAGATGGTTGCCGCTCCCCACCATCCAGTGACTCAGGTCATGACCAAGCGCCTTGGAGAGCTTTTGCACATGGACCTCGTCGGTCCAGCTCGGGTGAGCTCGGTTGGGGGGAAGTGGTATGTGCTTGTTGTTGTTGATGACTTTTTGAGATATTCGTGGATTTTCTTTTTAGCTGAGAAAACTGAGACTTTCTCTTTTGCTCGCAATCTGATTTTGCGTCTTCAGAATGTGAGAACACAAGGTTGATATGTGCCCTTGTGGTTCCCTTCCTGAGTGATGAGTGATTGATCAACGGGCAACATGTCTCTTGGCTGTGTTGATGTGCAGGTGCGGAGCTCGGACAGTGGTCGAAGGTGAGGTGAAGGTCAAGTAGGGACGTGCCATGCCGACGGACCGGGAGCGGTGAAGGGCGGACGTGGAGCTTGGACCGACGGATTGGGAGACCTGAGGACCAGCTGTGGTAGCTGGCACGTGGCGTTGACAAGCGAGAGTACATGAGGATGTGCGGTGCATCGGCCGAGTCGGGAGGAAGGTGATGGCGTCGTGACACTTGGCGGGAGGCCGAGAAGGATGGCGAATGCACTGTGCCCGGCGTGGAGGCTGGACATGCTCCGGCATCGGTGCTGGAACTCGGGGTGTGCGAACCACATCCCGTCTATGGCGCGGGTTCGGTAGCTGAGCCTCGAAAAGCTACCCTCGACGGTTTCCGAGTTTGGGCCTCAAAACTCGGGGTAGCCGGTTTCTGAGTTTGGGCCTCAAAACTCGGCGCGGACGGTTTCCAGGTTTGGGCCTCAAAACCTGGGTGCGCGGGTTTCTGAGTTTGGGCCACAAAACTCAGCCTGAGGACAGGTTTCTCGGTTTCGGCCTCAAAACCGGGGGAAGGCCCAGGTTTCGGCCTCAAAACCGGGGGGAGGTCCGCAAAAAGGACGGTCGACGTGTGGCGGCGTGGAGAGGCTAGCGCGGAGGCGAGGCTATCGACGAGGTAGGCGCAGCGGTCGACTGGGCGGCGCGTGGCGGCATCCTGAGGCTTACGTCGAGGCGAAGCTAAGGGTGAGGAAGGCGCGTGGCCGTCAGATCAGCCATCAGCAGAGTTGGATCGGGATACCCCTCGGGTTGGCCGCTTCGCTCTTGTATCTAGGGGTAGAAAGGGGATTATTGTTTTAGGCTATAAATAAGAGAGGCACCCCTCCTCTCTCTATATCCTTGCAGTCATTTGTTCCACTCTCTCTCTCTAGCCCCCGCTTAGGTTCTAATCATACCTCGCTGCAAGCGATCCGTAGAGACGGGAATCATACCTCTGTGTATTTGGATCTTTTGAGGAAACGAGACCGTATTCTCGTTGTCTCCTCGTGTGGAGGAATTTCGGCTGAAATCGAATCAATTCGCGTTTGTGTTCGTGTTCTTCACGTTTTGCTTTTTCATCTCCCAGAGACTTGTCTCGTTCTCCCTCTCCGTGAGATGATTTTTGATTCCACTTGAATCAATTTGTTCTTGGTCGTGAGCCCCTTCTTTCTACCGAAGGAATTCTCTCCTAACCTCATGAATCCATAGATCGGGTTGATTTCGTGTTTGTTCTTCGTTCTTTCCCTCTTTCCGGTGATCCTCGGATTTCTCTTGATAGACTTGGTTTGGTGCGATGATTTCTTAGGATTAGCACCCCAACACGTAGAGGAACATCTGGGAGGAGTTTGATCGAAGTTCCCTTTGATTTGGTTGAGATCGAAGCGGATTTGGTTTTGAACCCGAGCAGTTTTGTGCTTCCTGGGTGTTGGCGGATAGTCCGCGCCTCTAACGGCGGACAGTCCACGCATCGGGTCTTGGCCAGGTCAGTCGGGTGCAGACCCCTGACTGTTCACTGTCGAGTGAACGGCGGACAGTCCGCGGTACAAACCCACGGACAGTCTGGGACCTGTCTAGCAGACTTGCAGCACTGTTTGGTTTCTGCGTTTTTTCTGGCGGACAGTCCGGCTCCCAGTCGCGGACAGTCCGGGACTCAACGGCGGACAGTCCGGGATCCTGACCCTGGACAGTCCGTGAATCTGCAGCTTGTGCAGTTTTGCTCCGTGGCTTTGTTAGTTGGTTTCGGTGTTTCTCCGGAGGGTTCCGCTGTACCACTAGGACAGCTCCTAGGGTATCCACCTACTCGTAGGTCGTGAACTCTTCGGTCATTTCGAGTCTTAGCTTTTGGGGTGATTTTCTGGGACAAGGGCCATTCTATTCACGAGATGAATTTGAGGCTCCCATTCACCCCCCTCTGGTCGCTAATCCGGTCCTTCAATTGGTATCGGAGCCGGTTAAGGGATCTTCACTACCTTAATCGGTTTCGGATCCTAAGGGCAACATGGATCGAGGGAACGGCAAGGCTCCCTATTTCGATGGGACAAACTATCCCTATTGGAAGATTCGGATGCGTGCTTATCTCAACAGCATCGGATCTTCTGTCTGGGAGATATGTGAGAATGCTGAGTACGTAGTCCTTGCGGCTCGTGTGGGTCAGATCCAGATTGACCAGCACGAAGCCAACTCCAAGGCTCGTAATGCTCTTTTGGCTAGCATCTCCCTTCCTGAGTTCGAGCGTGTCTCTGAGCTTGAGACGGCACGAGAGATCTGGGTGAAGCTTGAGAGCTATCACGAGGGGACCGCTCAGGTCAACACTAGACTCTTCGAGACCTACAAGCGAGAGTGCGAGAACTTTGTTCAGTTGGAGGGAGAAACGATTGACGCCATGTTCGCTCGTTTCCAAATGATTGTGAACAAAATGTGTGCAAATCGGGCTAACCTACCCTATGACGATCATGAGAGGGCTCTCAAGTTGCTATACGCCCTGGATCGGAGGGTATGGGAGGTGAAGGTGTCGACTATCATAGAGTCTCCATCCTATGACACCCTCACCGTGGACGAGCTGTTCAGCAAGCTCAAGTCCACCAAGATCGATCACCTGACTCAGGCCAAGTTGAAGAACCCATCTTCACATACCATGGCTTTGGTCTCAGGCATAGGTGGACCGACTTTCTCTGCTGACGCTTCACCTCCTCTGTTCTCTTTGACTTCTTTGCTTACAGTCACGGAGGAGCAGTTGGAGGCGTTTGGAGACGACCAGCTCGCCCTCGTCATCACCCGGTTCTCGCGGTTTCACAACAACCGCCTGAATCGCCGGTGTGGTGGCGCACGCGAGGGCTGCTACAAGTGTGGTGATCTAGACCACTTCATGGCAAACTGTCCCAAGAACGACAAGAGCTTCCCTGGCAAGAACCGCAACTCCAGGCGCAAGGGCAAGCTGGAGAACAAGGCCGGGAAGAAGAAGAAGGGCAGCTATCGCTGGGAGGACATGGAGAAGGCTTTCGACGCCGGTCGACGTGCCTTCCTCGCCACCATCAGCGACGGCGAGAAGACCTCCGACGGCGACTCCAGCGACGATGGGTCCGAGCACAAGACAGAAGAACGCTTCAACGGACTCTGCTTCTTCGGCCACTCCTCCAAGGGCTTGTGCACCATGGCCCTGGACGAAGAGGACTCCAAGTGCGAGGCAAAGGACGCCGACACCGACGACGATGACGACGACGACGATGCTTCCGAGGTATCAACCTCTTCTCTTGTCGATCGTCTTACCGGTGAGCGCGATTCTCTTATCGACATAGTTCTCGGTCAGGACAAGCAACTCAAGCGAGCTATTCGAGAGCGCAATGATTTTAAGGCTAAGATGATTGAGGCGCTTGAGCTTGCTAGGTCCAAGGTGAAGGTGACCGACGTGGAGGAGTGTGAGGAGTGCACGATGCACATGACTAACTTTGCCACCTTGCAAACCAAGTATGCCTCTTTGATTGAGGTGTATGATGAGCTGAAGAGTAGGCTAGACTTGGTGGGTGATTGCAAAGAGTGTCCCTCCCTGAAGAAGGAGCTGGAGGAAGTGAAGGCAAGACCTTCTTTGCTGGGTGCGTGCAAGTCCTGTCCAGGCTTGCGAACTGAGTTGGCAGAAGTTAGTGCCAAACTTGCTGAAGCCATGAAGGCCAGCTCAGTTAGCACCTTGTCCGCTCCATGTGAGTGATGCGTGGGGATGGAGCTTGAGATTGCCAACTATCGGCATGACAGGATGCAAACCGAGGAGGAATACACATACCTTCGGTCCATCCTGAGTTGGGTGTCATGCAGTGAGCCGCAGTTGGGCATGATGATCAGTCAGTTCAAGAGGGGAACTGATTGCTCGGGAGTAGGCTTTGCTTCAGGTGGAAAGGGCGCTAGTATCTTTGGTAAGATCGGTGAGTTTAGCGGAGTGAACCCGAGTGAGAAGCCATCCGCTATCCCTAAGCTTACCAAGATCACCCCACCTGAGCCTCCCAAGTCTATCACCAAGGATGGTATCCTTGATGAACCTCCCAAGGCTCCACCCCGCAAGCAAGTGTGGGTACCTAAACCTAACCATCTTAGGAACACACTTGACACTCTTCCTGACGTCTCTAGTGATCCCCTTTTGAGAGGCAAGCAGCCAGCCAGTGTGAACAACCCTCGCAACTTTAGGAACCAACAACCCAAGAGAGTGGTGAGGTTTGAGTGCGAGTACTGTCACCATGAGGGTCACCTAGCTGAGTTCTGTTTTTGGAGGAAGAGAGACGCTAGGAAGGAGTTGGAGCTGAACAACCAGGCCAGGCACCACCCTTTCCATGGTGTGCAAGGTCGGGGAGTTCAGAGGTAGGGCGCTAGACCTGGAGCTTCACCCCCTCAGGTTGCTAGGCCCCAGGCAGCTAGACCACAGGGTGGTGGTCATGCCCGTCGCGGTTCCGGTCGTCCTCAATACGATCGTGAACCGGGTGTAAGTGGCTTTGCTGTTCAGTCCCATAGCGGACCACCTTTTCTGTATGGTGGTGATCGCTTTGCTCAAATGGGACAAGCAGGTCAGTTTGGAGGTTTTCCGTTCCATAGTGGACCACCTTTTCAGGTTGGTGGTGATCGCTATCCACCCATGGGACGAGGATAGTTTGGTGTTGCTACTAACACTTTTTCTAGGCCTATGACTGTTGGAAATATGCCCTAGAGGTAATCATAGAGATGATGATATTTCTATTGTATCCATGATTTATTATATGTTCATTGAATATCCATTGAAGACAACTTGTATTGATCGATAATTATGTGAATTGTCTGTGAGACTCTTTTACTTGTATGGTTATTCGATAGTTGTCCCTGATCGGAGTTCATGTGAGGACACACATGAATATTAGATCAGCACATGTATTAGTTGATGACTATGTTTCACAAGTCATAGACATGGAGATGTCAAACTAATAATGTGGGCACATGTATGACATGGGGCTGGACTGACCCAACGTGAGATGTTCTTATTATCTCTTTACACATCATGTATGTTATGTCCTTCGACCTGAGATTGCGGTATGTTCTCAAGATGTGAATCGACTTAAGGGACTATCAAACACTACTTCGTAACAGAGTAGTCATAAAGATAGTCTTCGGGTTTGTCAGGAAACATGCTGTGAGACATAGACGATCAAGATGGGATTTGCCCCTCTCCATGCGAGAGAGATATCACTGGACCACTCATATGATTAGATCATAAAATGCATGGCCGTGCTTAGGTTAAATGTTAACATATGAGTTGGACCAAATATTATGAGGCAAGGGAATTACATATATGTGATCGTGGTGGTTCGTCAGATATGATCTTTGCGTATACATAGGAGTTGACACGTCTTGCTAGAGGCCGCTATCAACTATCGGGCGAGTAGGAGTACTCGGGCCGTGTCTATGTGTGCGTGAACCCATAGGGTCGCACGCTTAAGGGGCTGGAAGCTTGATTCGAGTTTGACTCGAGTCAGACTGGGATTAGGGTTTGCTAATGGGCCTCCAGGTCGGTGGGCTCATTAGGGATGCCTATATAAAGAGGGGTGGGGCGACCAGGGTTTAAACTACGTCTTTAGACAGCCGTCGCCCACCCCACGCCCGCGCCTAATTGCTCCTCGCAGACCTAGTAGTCTAGAGGCGTGACGCTTCCTCCCTGTACGTGTGGGATACCTCGGAGGTGCTGCATCTGGAGCACAAGGACGAACCGCATGTGGAGACGTGAAGGTCGGACGTGAACATCTACACGACATCGCTGCGACGCGCACGCCTACACCGAGACGTCTTCCGCTGCACCTGCGCGTCTTGTGGTAATCCCGTGATCTATAACTAGCAGTAGTTCCTGGTTTATGGGGTCGTTTTTGCGTTCGGCTAACACAGCAGAAGCGTTCGGCTAACCTAGCGGAACCGTTTTTTGGCTACCACAACGGTAGCATTCGGCTAGCGTAGCATCCCCATAACCCTACAGTGGTATCAAAGCCGTTACTGCCTCATTATAGATTCGGTTGTGTGCATATAAGATATGCGCGGTTGTAGATCAGTTTCTGATCATGATTCGTGATCTTGCCGTATTGGTCATGTAACGATCTACTCCTACCGGTCGGATTTCCGCCATCGGAGTTAAGTGATACGTGTAAAACCAATCATGGCAAGATGGAGATCAATCATATTGATCGAATCGAATCTAGGTCAAGAGCCGGGTGCATGAGATGTACCGCGGCATGTGCAAAAGAGCGTCGTTCGGTAAAACGGCCGTAACATTTGCATACGACCTCGGATTGAGATGATCTTTAAACGATAATCGATCTACAGAAAATTTTACATCCGATTTTCACCTGCTCTAGCTGGTTTTGTCGAATTTAGATTTGCGAAATAAGGCTGGGAAAATTATGTTTTCTGCGATTCAAGTTTAGACGCCGGGAACATTTAACTCTGTTTTGTGGGAATTGATGACTGGTATAGCCCTTATGTGTATGTGATGCATGTATGTAATTAGTTCATGGCTTGCACGTCATGTAATATGACAATATGGCAGGAGCCACATAGATATTGTCATCAATTTGATGTAATGGTCTGCGCGCCATATTGTGATGATCCTACTCGCGACTATGTAATTGTTATAATTACGCTAGTTGTAGCTAGTCTTGGTGGTTTCATCACTGGAGGATGGCGTGCATGTACCATGTTGATGGAGATCATCATGGTGAACGGATTGATGGAGATGGAGATCTCCAAAGGGACACTGGGCTATACCAAGTCATATCTGTGTTGATGCTATTCTCTTATTATGTTCTACTTTCACGTATGATTCATGTTTATTGTCTACATGCGGTAGTGAAAGTGTAGAACGATCCCTCAGTAATGTTCAAGTCATATGCTTCCCCAAACCTTGCACAATCGGTGGTGCACCTATGAAATTAGGGTATCACTGATTTTCCTTGACTAGGCAGGTTCGTATCGGATACTTACTGCAGAAGGGTTGGTTGCTTGAACAAGGTCATCCTAACGGTTAGGGACCTTGAAGCATAAGGAGTTGAGCACACATAGACATGTTGGCCAACAACAAGAGTCATATGTGATATGATTAGCAAAGAGTTGCTTACCATTCTACCACGTCCACTAGCGGTGATGCTAAAGCTCACTAGTAGACTTGTTAGTTTGGGTCTTGAATCATTGAGATTCAATAGCGGGATATTGATCTCAGTGGGAGTAGATTTTATTAATGATTTAATATCATTTACTCTGTCTTGGATACATTGTCTTAGTATTTTGCATTTACTTTTGTTGTAGATCAATGGCACCTAGCAATCCACCATTTACTTTACGATCAATCCTTGAGAAAGATAAATTGAATGGAACAAACTATGCGGATTGGATCCGCAACCTGAGAATTGTTCTCAGGACTGAGAAAAAGGAAGATATTCTAGACACCCCACTACCAGAGGAACCTGCTGATAATGCAACTGCTACTGAGAAAACCGCTTACAAGAAAGCATGTGATGCTGATCTTGAAGTGGGATGCCTGATGCTTGCTAACATGGAACCAGATCTGCAGATGCAGTTTGATAATAACCATACAACCTACGATATGATCGTAGCGCTAGATGAGATGTTCCAGATTCAGGCTAGAACTGAAAGGTTCAATGTTTCTAAGTCTCTTGTTGAGACTAAGTTAGCAAAGGGTGTTGGTAACACACTTGCCCTACCTCCGCACATGTGCAGGGGGGTGACGAAGGTGGCCAATCGTCAGAACCAAGTGAAGGTGCAAAGGAAACAAGAACAGTGATATAGCGAAGGAGCAAAGGAAACAAGAACAGTGATACTGTGGCTCTATTCCCAAAAAACGTACCCCATTACACTGTTCACCCCCCGGTATTTATAGGGGATACCAAGGGGCACCAACCAGATTACAAAAGGGTACAAGAAAGATTCTTCTGCGCTGTACTACGGAAGGGCAGAATTGTACAAACACAACTGGAGTCGAAACCCTAGCCTGCTTCCCCCTGCCCGCCGCCACTGGGCCTTGGTCGCCTTCGCGGAAAAAATGGGGTCTAACCCTCGGCTCTGCCGGCGGCGAGGTCGGACCCCCGCCATGTTCATGATGCTCGAGGGTTGCCTCCTGTGTTCTTTGCGCGCCATTGCCTGCAAGACATGCAACGAACCCCAAGGGTCGAACTCGTGTGCGAAGGTTAGCAAACCTGCCCGAAGGGTCCAAAAGACGGAGATAAAAGAGTTGAGAGGGTTCGAGGGCGAGAGCGGGTCACGCGAAGGTCGTTCCTCGAGCCAGCCTGAGCGGCGCCACTGCCGAGGGTCCCTTCCCCCAACAGTAGCCCCTCGTTGCCTTGGTCCTAAAGAACAGTGTTTGGGCTCAAGCAGCGTTTTTTCTTGATGTAGCGAGACCCTTGGCAGCGACGCCCACATCTGGCTTGGGCCAGGCCGTTAAGTTTTTGTTTGTACTGTTGAGGTCCGCCTCGTTGTTTGCGCCGTGGATTTCGGTTGTCGTGCCAGTTTTGTTGGGCGGGGTGACTCGTCCCCCGGCCTATAAATAGAAGGGGTTGGTGGGGGCTTGAAATTGTGCCCTCCTTTGCTATAGCCATCCTGCTGCTGCGCAATTCTCTTTGCGAAGGTTGCTTTTGTCTAGTTTCGAAGGTTTTGTTTGCCGAGTTCTGCGAGGGCTCTAGTTTGAGAGATGGCTAGGTTGAAGCAAACCGCTCGTGTTGCTTCCCCTTCTGCTGTGGATGAAGGAGTGACCTTCGAGTTTGGTCTCAGTCGAGTTTGTGCTTCGGAGTTGACATCTTATGTCAAGCAGGGCTGGATCGAGGATGGGAAAGTGAGGACCAGCGCTGGGGAGACTGTGCCGAAGCCTGATGCTGACGAAGTTGTTGTTTTTGAGGAGTTCTTCACGGCTGGTCTGCGATTTCCAGTTGATTCGTTTGTGACTTCGGTTCTTCAAAGGTTTAATCTAAAGTTTCATCAACTCACCCCATCATGCTTTACGAAGCTCTCGGTTTACGTTTGGGCTTGCCGCTCACAAGGCGTTGTCCCTCATGTCGAGGGTTTTGTTCGGACTCACCGCGTGCATATGCAGCCTCGCAAGATCTCAGATTGCGAGGGTAACGCCAGTCTGGGTCAGTTCGCGGTTTACACCTTTTGTCATCGCGCCGGATCGGAGTTGCCGGTGCAGGCGCAAAAGAATAAATGGACCAGTGGTTGGCAAGAGTTCTGGTTCTACTACAAACTTGGCGGTAACGCCGAGCTTTGCGGCGAGCTTCCGCTCCTCGGTGATGTGGGCGCCGAAGCCAAGATGAGCGCCGAAGCGCATGCCGCTGTTGACTGCCTGAGGGTTGTAGCGCGGTCTCAATGCGCCCGCGACTTGGTCCAAGAATATTGCTGTGCCTATGTGTGGCCCCTCCTCCGAAGGCAAAAATGGTTTGCAGTTGAGGAAGACCCAAAGTATGAGGGTAGGGGTTTGAAGAAACCGAAGCTTGAGTTGAACATAGTTTGGGAAAAAGTCCTTAAGAAGTTTTCGAAACACGAAGATGGCGTTGAGGCTGTTTATAGGCGGGTTCAGCAGAGGGCTGAAGATCTTGTTGGAAAATTATCTACATTGGAGGTTAAGGCTATCCACAGCTCGGTGGGTAGCGGAGGTCGGGTCAACAGGATGTTCGACATTCTTGGGATCCAATATGCTGACTGGCCTGCTCCTTCGAGCGAGGATGCGCCGAAGAAGAGAAAACGCGCTGCAGCCGAGGAGAAGGGGCTTGCTTCGCGGCCGAAAAGGGGTCGTGGTCGAGGCCGCGGTGGTGCCGGTAGCCGAGTGAAAAAGCTTGCGACGAAGGTCGCTGTGGGTTCGGGTGCTGCCGGCACTTCATCCTCTTCGGCCGTTGTTTCGTTCCCGAGCGGCCGAGGTCTTGCGAAGGTCGGAGGACGGGTGCCCCGCGTTGGCGGGATTGGTGCGTTGATTCAAGTTTCGGATGATGAAGAAGAAGTTTCCGACAGTGAAGAGAAGGGGAGGAGAGGGAGGCAGAAAAGGAAGGTGACACTGAAGATGGCTCGTCTGATGATGATAGCGACTCTTCCAGCGGCGAAGGTGATTCGGATGAAGAGGCTTCCATCGGTGATGACCGCGGGAAGACAGTTGTTTCACCTAGTGCGTCTATCCGGAGCATCGATGATATTATGCGGGACTTTGAGCCAAAGAGTCCTCTGCGAGGTTCAATTCCCGAGTTTGCTGGCTCGCACTTATGGGTCAATGGTTTCGAGTTTACTGGTGATCTTGAATCTGAGCGGACCCCCGGGAAAAGGCCATATGGCGAGGCTAGCCGATCGAGCCTTCCTTACTTCGCTAAGAAGCTTGGGGTCTCTGATCCGTCGACCGAGCTTTTCACTAGTCCGGACCTTCGAGAGTGCCACTTGCAGTGTGCTCTGGAGGAAAGGCGTTTTCTGGGTCGGGTGTTTAGTCGCATTTGTGTGCCCGAAGTGGAGCTCCGCCTGGCCAATGAGCCCTTGGACAAACTCCATGATGACATCGATGTCAAAGTTGCTGAGTTAATGCTCTTGAACCGCTCGGCGCGCCGAAGGGCGGGTTATAATCTCCATTATTTGAATGACCGGTTGGTTGAAGTCGAGAAGGATAACAAGGACCTTCGCCGGAATTTGGAGAATAAAGAGATTGAGCTCAAAGCTGCTCTAGAGAAAGTTAAGAAGTCCCAAGAGGAAGCGCAGGAGGTTGCAAATAGTAATACTCAACTTTTGGCTGCTTGCCGACAGAAAGACAAGGACTTGATTGTTGCGAACAGTCGCATACAAGAGCTGTCCACTGAGTTGGCTTCTCATTCCGAGGCTTGGCAGAAGAGCATTGGAGAGGTTAAAAATAAAATCGACACCTGCTTGACTGAGGCCGGTGGTTCTGTTGGTGAGCCGTTACCTGCCGTTGATGCTGTGGCATTCGAGGCTTGGCTTAAGAATGAGCTGGATGTTTTCCGTTCTCTGGTTGATAATGCAGCTGATTTCGGATGTTACGCCGGAGCTTTGGCTATGGCCGGGACCCTCCGCCAAGCTGAATGCGAACACCTTCGGAAGATCAGGAAACCGAACCACATCTTCCCAACTGTTGACGTGGTTCGTCAAATGAAGGTTGATGATGCGGAGGTTCGGAACTGCGCGATGCGTTTGCTCCGGAGGTTTTGGATTGATGGAGGTGGACGCGCTCTCGCCTTCGAAGAGGCAGCGGAAGCTACCCGTCAGGTACGAACTTGTATGGGATGTTCGTTTCGTGTTACTGTTTCGTGGACGATTATGTTGGTGTTTATTTTGGTGGTCTACTTTTGCAGACTCGGAAAGATGCACTGCCTTCGCCGAGCGCGATTGAGGACGTTCCCGGATGCTCCAAGTCTGCTCTTGCGCCCAGTTCTGCGGAGGTTCCACCCGCGTTGGAGGTACCCTCGGCCGAGGACGCTCCAATCATTAGAGAAGCTAATGTTGAAGAGGCGACGACGGAGGAGGCACCTGCTGAGGGCTTGGATGCTGCCGCTGGCGAGGGTTTGGGGGCTGCGACTGGCGAAGCTAGGGCGGATGAGCAGAGGGAAACCGAGCAGGTGTGAAAACTTAGGCTTGCTCGGACGAGGGGGTTGTTTTGTAATATGTGTGGTAGTTGGAACGACTTGATGACACTGAGATACTTTTTAATTCTGTGAAAATGCAGGTTCCTGATGGAACCGTGCTAGAAGTGTTTGATGTGACGCCGTTGACGCTAAATTATCAAGATATTTTTATAACTGGTGAGTCGTGGGCTCGGGCTAGGCTTAAACACCATTCGCTGTCCTTTGAACGATTTTGGTGGTCGAAGGTGCGGAGGTATGATTTGAAAAACAGCAGATCGAGTCGTTTTTGGCGCGAGGCTGATTATACTGATCGACAGGCCACATGGTATTTGTTTGGTTCATCTTCGTCCTCGCAAGTTGTTGTTGATGATGATATTGATGAGAAGACAGCTCTGGATTATTTGTTTGGGCGAAGCACACTAGATTTAGGTTCGAATGGATCGCTTGTGGTTTCGAAAGAGGAACCTTCGGAAGTTAGTGAAGTAAATCATAGATATATGTATAGGGCGAGGGTTTTGTCCGGGGAGCTGCCAATTGCTCCTGCAGCTCCTTTGTTGTAGGGACCCATAGTTCCGGTGGACATAGGATTTGAGGAGGGTGTCGAAGGTTTGGATGATTTGATGTTGATTGAGGGTAATGATGGTTCCTTGTAATTTTATTCTTTTTATTGATTGTATATCACACTGTCGTCAGAAGCGAACAACTTGTGATGTTGCTCTATGGAAGTGCTATTCATTTTTTGCAATTTGATTGAAATAATACTAGACTCTCGAGGCTCGCTTTTCGTTTAAGAGAGGTGTTTTTTGAAAATAGCGACGCCCCCCTTTTCTTTTAGCGAGGCTCGCTAACTCTTTTGGAAGCTGTTTAGGAAAACAGCGATGCCCCCTTTTTCTTTTAGCGAGGCTCGCTTAACGCTTTTGAAAGCTGTTTAGGAAAACAGCGACGCCCTCTTTTTCTTTTAGCGAGGCTCGCTTAACGTTTTTGAAAGCTGATTAGGAAAACAGCGACGCCCCCTTTTCTTTTAGCGAGGCTCGCTTAACGTTTTCGAAAGCTGATTAGGAAAACAGCGACGCCCCCTTTTCTATTAGCGAGGCTCGCTTAACGTTTTTGAAAGCTGATTAGGAAAACAGCGACGCCCCCTTTTCTTTTAGCGAGGCTCGCTTAACGTTTTTGTAAGCTGATTAGGAAAATAGCGACGCCCCCTTTTCTTTTAGCGAGGCTAGCGTAACGCTTTTGAAAGCTGTTTAGGAAAACAACGACGCCCCCTTTTTCTTTTAGCGAGGCTCGCTTAACGTTTTTGTAAGCTGATTAGGAAAACAGCGACGCCCCCTTTTCTTTTAGCGAGGTTTGCGTAACGCTTTTGAAAGCTGTTTAGGAAAATAGCGATGCCCCCTTTTTCTTTTAGCGAGGCTCGCTTAACGTTTTTGAAAGCTAATTAGGAAAAAAACGATGCCCCTTTTTCTTTTAGCGAGGCTCACTTAACGTTTTTGAAAGCTGATTAGGAAAACAGCGACGCCCCCTTTTCTTTTAGCGAGGCTCGCTTAACGTTTTTGGAAGCTGATTAGGAAAACAGCGACGCCCCCTTTTCTTTTAGCGAGGCTCGCTTAACGTTTTTGAAAGCTGATTAGGAAAACAGCGACGCCCCCTTTTCTTTTAGCGAGGCTCGCTTAACGTTTTTGTAAGCTGATTAGGAAAACAGCGACGCCCCCTTTTCTTTTAGCGAGGCTTGCGTAACACTTTTGAAAGCTGTTTAGGAAAACAGCGATGCCCCTTTTTTCTTTTAGCGAGGCTCGCTTAACGTTTTTGTAAGCTGATTAGGAAAACAGCGACGCCCCCTTTTCTTTTAGCGAGGCTTGCGTAACGCTTTTGAAAGCTGTTTAGGAAAACAGCGACGCCCCTTTTTCTTTTAGCGAGGCTCGCTTAACGTTTTTGAAAGCTGATTAGGAAAACAGTGACGCCCCCTTTTCTTTTAGCGAGGCTCGCTTAACGTTTTTGAAAGCTAATTAGGAAAACAGCGACGCCCCCTTTTCTTTTAGCGAGGCTCGCTTAATGTTTTTGTAAGCTGATTAGAAAAACAGCGACGCCCCCTTTTCTTTTAGCGAGGCTTGCGTAACGCTTTTGAAAGTTGTTTAGGAAAACGGCGACGCCCCCTTTTTCTTTTAGCGAGGCTTGCGTAACGCTTTTGAAAGCTATTTAGGAAAACAGCGACGCCCCTTTTTCTTTTAGCGAGGCTCGCTTAACGTTTTTGAAAGCTGATTAGGAAAACAGCGACGCCCCCTTTTCTTTTAGCGAGGCTTGCGTAACGCTTTTGTAAGCTGATTAAGAAAAACAGCGACGCCCCCTTTTTCTTTTAGCGAGGCTCGCTTAACGCTTTTGGTTTTGCGGGGGTACTCGACTTTTGGATTTCGCGCCTCCTCTTGTCTTAGGTGGAGGTGAAGTTTGCTTTGCGAGCCCCTAGCGTTTTTTGCGAGGGTGCTCGACTTTTTTGGACTTTGCGCCTCCCCTTGTCTTTGGTGGAGGTGAAGTTTGCTTTGCGAGCCCCTAGCGTTTTTTGCGAGGGTGCTCGGCTTTTTTGGGCTTCGCGCCTCCCCTTGTCTTAGGTGGAGGTGAAGTTTGCTTTGTGAGCCCCTGGCGATTTTTGCGAGGGTGCTCGACTTTTTTGGGCTTCGCGCCTCCCATTGTCTTAGGTGGAGGTGAAGTTTGCTTTGCGAGCCCCTGGCGTGTCTTGCGAGGGTGCTCGACTTTTTTGGACTTCGCGCCTCCCCTTGTCTTAGGTGGAGGTGAAGTTTGCTTTGCGAGCCCCTGACGTTTTTTGCGAGGGTGCTCGACTTTTTTGGACTTCGCGCCTCCCCTTGTCTTAGGTGGAGGTGAAGTTTGCTTTGCGAGCCCCTAGCATTTTTTGCGAGGGTGCTTGACTTTTTTGGACTTCGCGCCTCCCCTTGTCTTAGGTGGAGGTGAAGTTTGCTTTTCCCAAGTTTGCTTCAAAAAAATTTGTGCTTCGAAGCAATCTTTGGTGTTTTTCATCGATTATAAGCGCTCTTGGATAAGGGCTGCTTTTATCGATGCTTAAGGAAAAACTGAAAGAAAGGACTTTAGAGTTTTGTTTTTTCGGGGGTTGATGTCTTTATTAAGGACTTGGAAACTGCCTCGTTAAAAAAACCTTACGCCCCTTCGTAAGGAAAAAGAGTGCAGCGCCTTTGTTTTGGTTACAAGTATGATGCGGAGAAGAAGAGTTGACTGAAGGCATATTACAAGTTGCGAGAGCTCGCTAAGGCTCCGCTATGGATAGTATTTCCGAAGGTCGTCGACATTCCAGGTGTGAGGCAGGATGTTTCCGTCACTGTTAGAGAGGTGAAAAGAGCCGGGACGATTGCATTCTACTATTAAGTATGGACCCGTCCACTTTGGCTGAAACTTTCCCGCCATGTTGGCGTTTTGCTTCTGAATGAGAACGAGGTCACCCTTCTTTAGTTCTTTGATTCTCACCTTTTTGTCTCTCCATTTTTTTGTTTCTTCCTGATACTTGCGAAGGTTGTGCACTGCGCTGCATCTTGTTTCTTCAAGTAGATCTTTGTCTAGCAGTTGGTTTTGTTCATCTGTTTCGAGGGTTGTTCTGATTGATCTGTGCTTCAACTCTTCTGGTAGCACAGCTTCTTCCCCAAACAGGAGCCTGAAAGGGGTGAATTTTGTGGCTCTGCATTCCGAGGTGTTATGGGACCAGGTGACCGAGGTTAGTTCTTCTGCCCACTTTCCCTTGGGCTTGCCTTGTAATTTTTTGGATATGGCTTGGAAAATTGTTGCATTGGCTCTTTCAACTAAGTCGTTGGATTGAGGGTGGCAGATTGAGGCGAAACACAAAACTGTTCCGATTTGTGCGCAGAATTCTTTGAAGACCTCGCTGTCAAACTGAGTGCCATTGTCGACAGTTAGGTATTTGGGGACCCCGAACCGACACACTAATTGCTGCCAGAAAAACTTCTTCACGGCCAGGGAGGTGATGGAAGCCAGCGGTCTAGTTTCAATCCACTTTGTGAAGTATTCCACAGCTACCACTGCGTAGCGGAGGTTTCCTGGAGCTGTTGGTAGTGGACCAATGAGATCCATTGCCCATCTTTGCAAAGGCCAAGTTGGACAAATCAGAGTTGTTGGAGCCCCTGGGGCGTTTCGTGTTTTTGCCGTTAGTTGACAACCTTCGCAGCGTTTGACGATGCCTTCTGCATCTTTTAACGCCGTTGGCCAGTAGAAGCCTTGTCGGAAAGCTTTGCCAACTAACGCAGAGCAGCTTGTGTGAACCACAGATACCTTCATGAATAAGCTTGAGAATGTCATTTCCTTCAATCTGTGACACGCATTTGAGCCATGGCGAGGTTACCGAAGCTTTGAACAGAATGTTGTCCACAATTTTGTACCCTCGAACTCTTTGTTTAAGTCTATTTTCTTCCTCTTTGGTCTCGGGTTCATGCAGCCCATTGATATAGGCCATGATGGGTGCTCTCCAATCTTCGCTCTGAATTGCATTGATCAGCTTTGCTGTTTTCTCGGAAACTTCGATGGCTGATTGTGTCGCAGCTTCATAGAAAACGTCTGGGGGCAACTGAAGTTGTTGAGCTGCTGCTTTGGCCAGATTGTCTGCCTCGCTGTTATCTGACCTCGGTATTGCTTTCACTGTTATGCCGAGGAAGAAAGATTCTAACCTTCGAACATATTGTAGGTACTTTTGTAGCTCTGGATCTTTTGCTTTATAATTTTTCTCGATGTGTCCCGCGATGACTTGATAGTCTGTGTTAATGACTGCCCTTCGGACTGATAGTGATCGAAGCCTTGAGAGTGCTAGTATCACGGCTTCGTATTCTGCCGAGTTGTTTGTGCATTTGAAGTCGAGTCTTTTTGTGTACCTTAGCTTCGACCCAGATGGCGAGACTAGGATCGCCGAGGCTCCTGCTCCGGCTGCTCCCCAAGCTCCATCAACATACGCTGTCCAAAACGGGTCTAGTTGGGCTCCGTCTCTGCGAGGGTCTGGGGTCCATTCAGCTATGAAATCTGCTAGTGCCTGCGATTTGATCGCTGTTCTTCCCACGAAGGTTATAGCGTAGCTGTTCAATTCAACTGACCATTTTGCTACTCTGCCGACTGCCTCGTTGTTCTTGAAAATGTTCTCGAGGGGGTGTAACACCTCTGGTGTTTAAGCATGTAATTAACTTGACATATCATCATTAGCATCATTAATCATCTTGATCATGATTTCATGTGTATGCATTTGCTTAGTGTCTCATTTTATGTGCTGTACCTCTATTGCAAAAACCCTTATTAGCCCACTTCTTCCTATAGGGGCAAAATGGTAATTTCACCTCTGTGCCTAGTTCTATGTAATTCTTGTTCAAATTTAGTGCCTTGATGTTTGCTGCTTTGATCAAAGTTCAAAAAAATCAGATTTGATTTGAATATTCCTTTTGCAAAACCCTAAATTCCCAAATCCTGGATTTATTCCCTTTTTGATAACTTTTTCAAAATTCAAAATTTTGAATTGGTTCAAAAAGCAAAGTTGTGAATCTGACCTAGAGGAACAACTTTGGTATTTACAGATTTCCATGTTTCTATATAAAATTTGAAGTAATTTCAAATTTATTCAAATTCCAGTTTTTGTCCTCTTTTCAGTTTTAAAAATTTATTCAAAAACTATTGAGTTTCAGAGAAAGTGTATATTAGCAAAGTTATAGGTTTTGTCAAATGGAACAACTTTCATATATCAAGATTTTCAAGTTTCAGTTTGAAATCCAAAGTGATTTTGATTTGAATCAAATTTGAAAAGTGTTCCCTTTTCTGTTTTTGAATGTAGTTCAAAAACTTTTTGGAATTTGAAAATATTCATATTGACAAAGTTGTAGATCTTTTTTTTCTGAACAACTTTGGTGTTTTGAGTTTTTGTCGTACAGTTCAAATTTTGGGTGATTTTTGCAAAATCCAGAGTTCAGCCAAAAAGTCAAACCCTAAGACCTAGCCTGTTCATCTTCCACCTACAGCTAGGGGGCCCCGGCCATGGCCGCGCGACAGCGCCGCCTGCGCCACGCGCGCCTGGCAGCCGCACGCCGCCCCCGACTTGTCGCCCGCGCCCGCGACATCTCTTTCGCACCCGCACGCGCACAGTTGACCTCCGCCCCGTCCCCCACTGTTTCCCGCGCGTCGCCGCCGCGTGGCCGTCGCCGGCGAACGCACGCCCGAGCCCCGGCTGCACGCCGTCCTTCCCGCCAGAGCGCAATCGAGTGCGCACGATCTCGCCGAGCTTATCCACCCACCCCCGCGCTCTCTACCGTCCCATAGCCGCGGCTATATAAGCCGCCGGAGCTTCGACCTCCGCATCCACCTCCGCCACCGTGGCCAGACTACTCCAGACACTCCGCCTCTCCACCAGCTAGCCCGAAAGCTCCGCCGTGAGCTCGTGAAGCTTTCCCACCCTTCAATTTCACTTTCCCCGCCTCCGTTTGCCCGGCGTAACTCCATCTTCCCAATCTCCGACGGTACCCCGGCGAACTCGGGTTCGTCAAATACTTCCCCTCCGGCCACAGATACCTTCTCCCGACCCCCGTGTCGTGTTCCTCGGTTTCGCGCGACTCTAACCCGGCCCTTGCGGTCGCGTATGCTGCGCAGGACCGCCGGATCGCCGGAGCGCCGCCGCTGTCGTCTTCTCCCTCGAGCGTGCCGAGCCTCACCCTCGAGCACAAGCCGAGTCTCATCCCTCGAGCAAAAGCCGAGCCTCACCCTCGAGAACGAGTCGAGCCTCACCCTCGAGCCCTGCCTCCGACACGTGGTAAGCATCCGAGCCTTCGGTCTCTGATTCCTCTCCGCTTCGCCCGAGCCCAAGCCTCGGCGAGCGCGTGACCCTCCGTTTCGCCCGAGCCCTCCCAGTCAGGTCTCGGACGGAGGCTTGTTTTTCCGTCTCGCCCGAGCCCAAGCCTCGGCGAGCGCATGCCCTCCGCTTCGCCCGAGCCCAAGCCTCGGACGGAGGCTTACTTCTCCGTCTCGCCCGAGCCTTCGGGCCAGGCCTCGGACGAAGCTATCGCTCCCGTCTCGACCGAGCCCCGCGCGTTTCGCCCGAGCCCCGCGATTCGCCGAGCCCGGCCTAGAAGGAGCACAGTGCTCTTTTCTTTTTCTGAGAGTTGTGAATAGTGTTCTGTTTTCTCTTTTTTGTATGATTTTCTGTGTGCATCCAAAAATTCTGAAATTTTTGTGGTAGACTCTTTATGCTCTGAAGTATTTTATAAAAATATGAAACTTGAGTTTTGTGCAAAGTTTTAAAAATGTAAAATTCCCCTTTTAATTGAAAAATGAAGGTTTTGGTATTTTTGGAGTATGTTCTATAACTCCAAAAATCATGAGACAAATTTTTGTGACCTTTTTATGACATGCTGAACCTCTGGTAAAATTTTGAAGTCTTTTGGAGCAAGTTGATTTTTGAGCTTTTATTTTAATTGTTAAATAGTGCCTTTTGCTAATTAATGTCTGATTTTATTTGAGCACCTTAATGACCTCCAAAAATTATGAAATTTGTTTTACCATCTGTTTATGCCATAATTAACTTATGTGATTAATTTGGTAATTTTTGGAGCAACTTCATAAAATGACCTTTTTAATTAATTTAGGAAAATAGAAAAAGTGATTAGTGTTGGTAATAAGTGTTTGATGATGTGATCTTTGGATTGTTTGATGTTCATAGACCCATACCCCTCTGGTCTATGATGTTTGTGATGCCTTGTGATGATTATGCTTAAGTCATATAAAAGTTGCTTAATAAAGTTAGCTAATATTGCTAGAAAGGGTTAAGTAATCTTTTGTCCACTTTAACAACCACTTATTCTTTGCAAAACTGTACTCTAGTTTTATCCTGCACTTTGTTCATACTAGCATACTCATGTGCATGCATCATTGCATACGTATAGTGACCGAGGAAGAAGGCCCTGAAGTCGAGGTAGCCACCGAAGGATCTGTCCCCGAGGCAACCCCGAGCTCCGACACCTACATCACCAACCCCGAGTCCGTCCTTTTTGCCATTCAAGGCAAGCCCCGGTGCATTTAACCCTTCCATTTATAAAATGTTTTCCTTAAATGCTTTTGAGTTAAATTACTGCATTAGGTTATAGGAGTTGTGTGATGACCTATTGCCTCCTGCATTATTTACCTCCACCAAAGGATCCACCCGCCTTGTTTTAAAAAACTATTTGCAAAATGCTTAGTGATGCTATATAATAGATTTGCAAAAATGCCAATTTCAAAAGTGTGATCACTTAAGAATCTTTATGGGATTTTGGCTTTCCTCCCACTATTGGCTAAGTATCTGATCCGTACTTAGTCAATGGGAAGGAGAGGTTGTCCTTGCGTACGGTGCCGTCATGTTGTAGTCCGGGACTCAACAGTTGACACCGACCGGGACAGGGTTGAAAAACCGACAGGACCTGTACTCTTGGGTTAGAGGCCCGAGGTGCTTGTCGCTGGCGGAAAAATGTAGGGACCATCCGTATGGGGGCCTGCTGGTCAAGACTTGTAACTATTCACATACTACGGAAAGCTCTGGCTCCGAGAAATCCATTATTGGACCGACAACCGCGCACTGGGAGTGGAGAGATGGCGGAGGTAGCATGTACCCACGTGGGTTAGAGGCCCGGATTGGAGTGGTGTACTGTACTTCCGGGTGGCGTAGGACCGGGCCCAATCTTGGAGGAATCGTGGTAGACGAGTTGGCATATGCAAGCTTGGGTGCTACATATGCAGTGTGAATAGGGATCCTCAGCTGAGTATTCTTTATCCGGATTAACGTTGCTCCTCGGTTATGGAGACTTGGTCCACTGACTGTCAACGGAGAGTGGTTCTCAACTAGGAATGTTTTGAAATGTAAAATGAATCATGAATGATGAAGAACTGAGGAATACTTGAACCTTTCCAAAATAACAACAAGTTTTACAAAATGCTTTTTCTGCAAATTTCTCGATCTTGTTCAAGCCTTACCTAAGCCTTTCATTCCTGAGTCTCCTCCCCTTTTTCTTTGTCGGGTAAGTCTTGTTGAGTACCCCAGTACTCAGGGTTTGTTAACCCCTGTTGCAGGTTTCTAATAGGTGGCGTTGATCCTAATCATGTCAGTGGGCTTGACGTGATCTGGTTGTTCCTCATCTCCAACTTAGGTACTCCGCCTAAGTGTGGTTCTGTAATACTACTCTACTTCCGCAACACCAGTTATTTTTATGTAAAAGTAACATCTTCATAATTTGTAAAGTCTATCTATCTTGCTTTCGCACTCCGATGGTATTTTGTATCAACTGTTGTAATGTTGTGATTAATCCAACCTTCATGATGATGGTCCTGTGGCTCGTGGATAATTCGGGGTCTCCGCAGGGACACCCGACGGATCATTCCAGTAACGTGTTTCATTTGCACAGTCATTGGGCTCCGTATGACGATGACGTGTGCAGGTGGGCCACATTATTGGGCGGTTCTGCCACAGAATGGTATCGGAGCAGGATTGTCATCAAGGGAAGACTGGTTGCAACATTACTTTTGAAAAACTTCAAAATGATTTCTTAACCTAAAAGTTTTTGGAAGTAACAAATTAAAAATGATCCTTCCCTAAGTTTCTTGCTTTGCTGGAAGACTTCGTGAAGACTATACTAGTGATTCCGACAGAAGGTACCAAGTCAGTGAAGCTAGTATATAAAGTATAGCCCTATATCTAACTAACAGGTGGAGACGGAAATCTCCTGTCAGAGAGAGGTCGTATAGGGCGAGCATGCATCATATCATACATAATGTTAAAATGTGCTTCTTCTCTAAATTCTAAAAAAACAGCTATGATCCCCGATGGCTGATCGTCCCTAAATTCCGTTACCCTTGCTACTTTGCTCCATAAGTTCTAATCCTTGAGAACTTTTGGATATCTTCCATACACTCTACCACATAAAAGTCAGAATCAGGGCAAATCTTTGGTTCTTCCTTGATATGTGTGTGTCATGCCTTGAATTGGCACATACCATTTGCTGATGTCGTGTAAACGACGAATGGTGGTTGAAAGTTACTAAAATTGTGTTCTTTGAAAGGACCGTGATCCATGGACCGGATAAAAGTGTAGGAACCTGGAGTCACCTATGGACAGCCACCATAGGGAGTTACTGTCAGGTGCTCGCTAATATACAGGCCTATCGTCATGATTCTTTCTAAGTCCACCGTTAAAGTGCTTTCATTTCTGGATGCCCGAAAGGGAATTCAAAGCCACTTTCCTTGTAATTATGACCAATCCCTGCTTTTGGTTATAATTTCCCTCTTTATGGGATGAGAGTTATAGAAGTTATGCTCTATTATGGTGCCATAATTGGTGACCACGATGCCGCGACGGAACCCGAAGAATCTTGTGTGCCGAGTTGCACAAGTTTTCCGTTGGGTGCGCGCAGGTATCGAAGTCTACAGTTATGATCCAATATAGCCCGTAACTAATATACGCTCTCTCTTGGCTCTTGATATTTTTCCTTGCTCCACTCAAAAATCCCCTACCTTGCTACTTGCAACCGTGTTCTGATCCCGGTTGTAATCCTAACCCTAACCCAGTTGCCTTGTGAACTCCTTGCGAGTAAACAAGTATGACACATTTCCTTTTCCATTACTCAACCCTAGCCTTTAAAGCACTTCTTAAATCTCGGGACGAGATTTCTTTTAGGGGGGAAGACTGTAACACCTCTGGTGTTTAAGCATGTAATTAACTTGACATATCATCATTAGCATCATTAATCATCTTGATCATGATTTCATGTGTATGCATTTGCTTAGTGTATCATTTTATGTGCTGTACCTCTATTGCAAAAACCCTTATTAGCCCACTTCTTCCTATAGGGGCAAAATGGTAATTTCACCTCTGTGCCTAGTTCTATGTAATTCTTGTTCAAATTTAGTGCCTTGATGTTTGCTGCTTTGATCAAAGTTCAAAAAAATCAGATTTGATTTGAATATTCCTTTTGCAAAACCCTAAATTCCCAAATCCTGGATTTATTCCCTTTTTGATAACTTTTTCAAAATTCAAAATTTTGAATTGGTTCAAAAAGCAAAGTTGTGAATCTGACCTAGAGGAACAACTTTGGTATTTACAGATTTCCATGTTTCTATATAAAATTTGAAGTAATTTCAAATTTATTCAAATTCCAGTTTTTGTCCTCTTTTCAGTTTTAAAAATTTATTCAAAAACTATTGAGTTTCAGAGAAAGTGTATATTAGCAAAGTTATAGGTTTTGTCAAATGGAACAACTTTCATATATCAAGATTTTCAAGTTTCAGTTTGAAATCCAAAGTGATTTTGATTTGAATCAAATTTGAAAAGTGTTCCCTTTTCTGTTTTTGAATGTAGTTCAAAAACTTTTTGGAATTTGAAAATATTCATATTGACAAAGTTGTAGATCTTTTTTTTCTGAACAACTTTGGTGTTTTGAGTTTTTGTCGTACAGTTCAAATTTTGGGTGATTTTTGCAAAATCCAGAGTTCAGCCAAAAAGTCAAACCCTAAGACCTAGCCTGTTCATCTTCCACCTACAGCTAGGGGGCCCCGGCCATGGCCGCGCGACAGCGCCGCCTGCGCCACGCGCGCCTGGCAGCCGCACGCCGCCCCCGACTTGTCGCCCGCGCCCGCGACATCTCTTTCGCACCCGCACGCGCACAGTTGACCTCCGCCCCGTCCCCCACTGTTTCCCGCGCGTCGCCGCCGCGTGGCCGTCGCCGGCGAACGCACGCCCGAGCCCCGGCTGCACGCCGTCCTTCCCGCCAGAGCGCAATCGAGTGCGCACGATCTCGCCGAGCTTATCCACCCACCCCCACGCTCTCTACCGTCCCATAGCCGCGGCTATATAAGCCGCCGGAGCTTCGACCTCCGCATCCACCTCCGCCACCGTGGCCAGACTACTCCAGACACTCCGCCTCTCCACCAGCTAGCCCGAAAGCTCCGCCGTGAGCTCGTGAAGCTTTCCCACCCTTCAATTTCACTTTCCCCGCCTCCGTTTGCCCGGCGTAACTCCATCTTCCCAATCTCCGACGGTACCCCGGCGAACTCGGGTTCGTCAAATACTTCCCCTCCGGCCACAGATACCTTCTCCCGACCCCCGTGTCGTGTTCCTCGGTTTCGCGCGACTCTAACCCGGCCCTTGCGGTCGCGTATGCTGCGCAGGACCGCCGGATCGCCGGAGCGCCGCCGCTGTCGTCTTCTCCCTCGAGCGTGCCGAGCCTCACCCTCGAGCACAAGCCGAGTCTCACCCCTCGAGCAAAAGCCGAGCCTCACCCTCGAGAACGAGTCGAGCCTCACCCTCGAGCCCTGCCTCCGACACGTGGTAAGCATCCGAGCCTTCGGTCTCTGATTCCTCTCCGCTTCGCCCGAGCCCAAGCCTCGGCGAGCGCGTGACCCTCCGTTTCGCCCGAGCCCTCCCAGTCAGGTCTCGGACGGAGGCTTGTTTTTCCGTCTCGCCCGAGCCCAAGCCTCGGCGAGCGCATGCCCTCCGCTTCGCCCGAGCCCAAGCCTCGGACGGAGGCTTACTTCTCCGTCTCGCCCGAGCCTTCGGGCCAGGCCTCGGACGAAGCTATCGCTCCCGTCTCGACCGAGCCCCGCGCGTTTCGCCCGAGCCCCGCGATTCGCCGAGCCCGGCCTAGAAGGAGCACAGTGCTCTTTTCTTTTTCTGAGAGTTGTGAATAGTGTTCTGTTTTCTCTTTTTTGTATGATTTTCTGTGTGCATCCAAAAATTCTGAAATTTTTGTGGTAGACTCTTTATGCTCTGAAGTATTTTATAAAAATATGAAACTTGAGTTTTGTGCAAAGTTTTAAAAATGTAAAATTCCCCTTTTAATTGAAAAATGAAGGTTTTGGTATTTTTGGAGTATGTTCTATAACTCCAAAAATCATGAGACAAATTTTTGTGACCTTTTTATGACATGCTGAACCTCTGGTAAAATTTTGAAGTCTTTTGGAGCAAGTTGATTTTTGAGCTTTTATTTTAATTGTTAAATAGTGCCTTTTGCTAATTAATGTCTGATTTTATTTGAGCACCTTAATGACCTCCAAAAATTATGAAATTTGTTTTACCATCTGTTTATGCCATAATTAACTTATGTGATTAATTTGGTAATTTTTGGAGCAACTTCATAAAATGACCTTTTTAATTAATTTAGGAAAATAGAAAAAGTGATTAGTGTTGGTAATAAGTGTTTGATGATGTGATCTTTGGATTGTTTGATGTTCATAGACCCATACCCCTCTGGTCTATGATGTTTGTGATGCCTTGTGATGATTATGCTTAAGTCATATAAAAGTTGCTTAATAAAGTTAGCTAATATTGCTAGAAAGGGTTAAGTAATCTTTTGTCCACTTTAACAACCACTTATTCTTTGCAAAACTGTACTCTAGTTTTATCCTGCACTTTGTTCATACTAGCATACTCATGTGCATGCATCATTGCATACGTATAGTGACCGAGGAAGAAGGCCCTGAAGTCGAGGTAGCCACCGAAGGATCTGTCCCCGAGGCAACCCCGAGCTCCGACACCTACATCACCAACCCCGAGTCCGTCCTTTTTGCCATTCAAGGCAAGCCCCGGTGCATTTAACCCTTCCATTTATAAAATGTTTTCCTTAAATGCTTTTGAGTTAAATTACTGCATTAGGTTATAGGAGTTGTGTGATGACCTATTGCCTCCTGCATTATTTACCTCCACCAAAGGATCCACCCGCCTTGTTTTAAAAAACTATTTGCAAAATGCTTAGTGATGCTATATAATAGATTTGCAAAAATGCCAATTTCAAAAGTGTGATCACTTAAGAATCTTTATGGGATTTTGGCTTTACTCCCACTATTGGCTAAGTATCTGATCCGTACTTAGTCAATGGGAAGGAGAGGTTGTCCTTGCGTACGGTGCCGTCATGTTGTAGTCCGGGACTCAACAGTTGACACCGACCGGGACAGGGTTGAAAAACCGACAGGACCTGTACTCTTGGGTTAGAGGCCCGAGGTGCTTGTCGCTGGCGGAAAAATGTAGGGACCATCCGTATGGGGGCCTGCTGGTCAAGACTTGTAACTATTCACATACTACGGAAAGCTCTGGCTCCGAGAAATCCATTATTGGACCGACAACCGCGCACTGGGAGTGGAGAGATGGCGGAGGTAGCATGTACCCACGTGGGTTAGAGGCCCGGATTGGAGTGGTGTACTGTACTTCCGGGTGGCGTAGGACCGGGCCCAATCTTGGAGGAATCGTGGTAGACGAGTTGGCATATGCAAGCTTGGGTGCTACATATGCAGTGTGAATAGGGATCCTCAGCTGAGTATTCTTTATCCGGATTAACGTTGCTCCTCGGTTATGGAGACTTGGTCCACTGACTGTCAACGGAGAGTGGTTCTCAACTAGGAATGTTTTGAAATGTAAAATGAATCATGAATGATGAAGAACTGAGGAATACTTGAACCTTTCCAAAATAACAACAAGTTTTACAAAATGCTTTTTCTGCAAATTTCTCGATCTTGTTCAAGCCTTACCTAAGCCTTTCATTCCTGAGTCTCCTCCCCTTTTTCTTTGTCGGGTAAGTCTTGTTGAGTACCCCAGTACTCAGGGTTTGTTAACCCCTGTTGCAGGTTTCTAATAGGTGGCGTTGATCCTAATCATGTCAGTGGGCTTGACGTGATCTGGTTGTTCCTCATCTCCAACTTAGGTACTCCGCCTAAGTGTGGTTCTGTAATACTACTCTACTTCCGCAACACCAGTTATTTTTATGTAAAAGTAACATCTTCATAATTTGTAAAGTCTATCTATCTTGCTTTTGCACTCCGATGGTATTTTGTATCAACTGTTGTAATGTTGTGATTAATCCAACCTTCATGATGATGGTCCTGTGGCTCGTGGATAATTCGGGGTCTCCGCAGGGACACCCGACGGATCATTCCAGTAACGTGTTTCATTTGCACAGTCATTGGGCTCCGTATGACGATGACGTGTGCAGGTGGGCCACATTATTGGGCGGTTCTGCCACAGGGGGTATGATGAAGGCACTTGGATTTCATGTGCCTGGAAGTAGTGTTTTAGCTTTCTTGAAGCCATTACCACGGCATATGCTATCTTCTCTAGCTCTGAGTAGTTCCGTTTTGGACCTTCGAGTGTTTCAGACACGTAGTAGACCGGGGCCTGCTTAATTTTGTTGTTTTCATGCAACTCTTTGATTAGCACTGCGCTGGTCGCATGGGGCGAGGCTGCGACATACAGTAGTAGAAGATCACCTTTGCTTGGACTGGTTAAAATGGTCAAGTTGGTGAGGTAGTTTTTCAAATCCTCGAAAGCTTTCTGCTGCCGAGGTCCCCAATTGAATGGAGCTGTGCTTCGCAGAGTTTCGAAAAAAGGTAACCCTCGCTCGGCTGATCTGGAGATGAATCTGCTGAGTGCTGCTAGACGACCTGTCAAACGCTGAGCTGCTTTTTTGGTTGTCGGGGGTTCCATATTGATGATGGCATCAGTTTTTTCGGGGTTGGCTTCAATTCCCCTTACTGAGATGATGCAACCTAGCAGTTTTCCTTCGTTTACCCCGAAAACACATTTTTCGGGGTTTAATTTGAGTCCGGCGGACCGAAGGCTTTTGAACACTCTTTCTAAGTCTGTTATGTGATTTTTCTTTTAGCTCGCTTTGTACAATCAAGTCATCGACGTAGGAAGAGATGGCCTGTTCATCTTTGAAGACATCGGATGTCATGCGAGCGAAGGTTGATCCTGCATTTCTGAGGCCTTCTGCCATTCTTCGAAAGCAAAATGTGCCCGAAGGTGTAATGAAGCTTGTTTTTTCCTCATCTTCCTCATTCATCCAAATCTGGTGGTACTCTGAGAAGCAGTCGAGGAGAGAGAGCATTTGGCAACCAGTTGCTCTGTCGACCAAGGTGCTTATGTTAGGCAGAGGAAAGTCATCCTTCGGACAGGCTTTGTTCAGGCATGTGAAATCAACACACATTCTCCATTTCTTGTTCTTTTTCTGAACTAGTACCACATTTGAGAGCCATGTTGGATATTTGACTGGACGGATGACGCCTGCGTCCAGAAGTCTTTTTACCTCTGCCTTCACTGCCTCTTTTGTCTCTTCTGACATTTTGCGAAGCTTTTGCTTAACTAGGCGATAGCCTGGTTTGATGTTTAGGCTGTGCTCGATCAAAGTTCTGTTTACTCCCTTGAGGTCCTCCGCAGACCAAGCGAAGGTATCAGAGCTTTCCTTGAGGAAACGAATAAGGTTGTCTTCTGACTGGGGGTCTAGGTTGGCTGAGATGAACACTTTCCTTTCTGAATTGCCCTCGAAGAGTTGGACTTGTTTAGTCTCTTCTTTGGGTGATGCTTTTACTCTGTCGATGCATTCTTCACCCTCGTCGCTGAGGTTTGTGGCTCGAGGCTTTGACAAATTGTGGACATTGCGTTGCCCCGGTGCTACTGTTCCTTCGGCTGCTCTTGCAATATCTTGATCTCTGTATACTGCAACGACCCCCTTCGGAGCAGGAAGCTTCATGCAAAGGTATGCAGGGTGGATTACAGCGTTGAATGCATTGGTGACGCCTCGGCCGAAAATTGCATTGTAATGATAGAACATGTCAACCACGTCGAAGGTTATGTGCTCAGTTCTGCAGTTCAGCTGATCTCCGAAGGTAACGGGCAGAGATATTTTTCCAATAGCTCTTACTTGTTGCCCGCCGAAACCGTATAGTGGGTTGTCGGAGGGTTGCAAGAGGTTTCTGTCAAGCTTCATGCTGTCGAAGGTTGTGGCGAACAGGATGTCAGCGGAGCTTCCTGTATCGACGAGAATTTTGGTGACTGTCCACCCTGCTAAGTTAGTCTCGATCACCATTGCATCAGTGTGAGGGTAATCCCTTAACTTCATGTCACTGGAATCGAAGGTTATCGGGATGTGAGACCATCGGCCGAATTTGTGCGGTCCTTCGACGGCTACATGATGTACTCTTTGAGCATGTTCTTTCTTTTGCCTCTTGTTGCCATGATCTTCGTTGGAGCCTCCGGTGATAGCTAGTATCACACTGAAGGTTGATGTTGGGTTGTTGATGGTTGTCTGGGATTGGGCTTTGGATTTGACAGGTTGGGGGGCTGGCAGGGCCGGTATTGGTGATGGTGGTGGTAGAGTGTTGCTCACTTGTTGGTTGGTTTGGGCTTGAGGGGTTGTTGGGAATGTGACAGTGTATGGCACATTTTGGCGTTGAGGAAAAGAGGTTGGTTTAAATGAGGTGTGGTTGTAATGTGGGTGTTGAGAGTAGAAAGGTTGGTGCGAGGGTAAGCCGTAGTTTATGGGGGTGTACTGGTAGGGGGGTTGGGTTGGGTTGAAGTTTGGCTTTCTGGTGTGATTGATGGTTCTGTTTTCTGTTGAACAGGCTCTTTTGGACTCCTGGTACTCTTTCCCTCTGGCGAAGCACTCGCATTGCTTTGTTGTGTGCCCCTTTCCTAGGCCACAGAAATGACAGTACATTTTGGCCGGGTCCCTCTGTTGGTTTCTTTGGTCAGGCGGGGGTGGAAATCCATGTGGGTTTTGGTTGCCCGAAGGCAGAGTGCTTCTTCTCTGGTCTTCGATTGGATTTGCCTTGTTGATCGCTCCAACGTTGCTCTGATCTTGGCGAGGGTTGTTTTCTCTCGCTTGGGGCCTCGGCTATGGTTTCTGCTGCGACCTTCGAGCATCGGACTTTGCCCGGAAATCCATGTCCGCTCTACAGTACCTTTCCATTGTATCATGAAGCTCTTCGATTGTGTTTGCTGGTTTTCTGGCGAACTTTGAGGAACATGGGGCTGGGCGTAAGCCGCTGACTGTAGTGAGGATCACGGCCTCGTCGGATATTCCCAGAGTTCTTGCTCTAATCTGGATGAACCTTCGCCAGTAGTCTTGTAACGGTTCGCGCTCTTCTTGGTTGCAGTTGAACAGCTCGATGGGGTTTGATGGGGCTGCTGTGATGCCCTTGAAGGTTGTGCAGAGTCTGTCTCTGAGGTTGGCCCAGGAATCCACCGTTCCGGGGCGAAGGTTGTTGTACCAAGTCTGCGCGATGTCACGAAGGATGATTACGAAATACTTCGCCATTGTTGACTCATCCCCTCCTGCTGCCGCGACTGCCGCCTCGTAGCTCATTATGAATTGGCGAGGGTCAGTGAGTCCATCGTAACGGGGGAGATTTTGTGGATTGTAGCATGGTGGCACGGGTTGGGTTTGTAGTATTTGGGAGAGTGGTGATCTTGGGTCGTAGGGCATCTGGTGTTGTTGGGCCCTTCGCTGAATGCGAAGGTTTGGCTCTCGCTCTTCTGGGTAGAGCTGGCGAAAATTTGGTGGTGGTGGGGGTGGTGGAGGTTGACGGGCACCCAACTCCTCATTCCCCACTTGACGGGGCGGCATTTCTCTATCATTCCAACCCTCGGCTTCGGCTTCAGCTGCCGCGAGGGACTCTTCCATTCGGCGAAGCTGTTCCCTTGCTTCATCCGCCTTTTGCCTGATAGCGCGCAGCCGGTTGTGCCTTTCAAGCTGGTTGTTGACGGAAGTTATAGCATGTTTTACCTTATCAAAATACCGTCAACAGGCCTCGGTTTCAAGGAAGTATAGCATATCATGAGGATATTTATCACTAATAAGTTCCACTTGTACTCTTAGCTTGTGAACTTGTAGGAGATGGCAAAATGAACAAAATGAGGCTAGGTGGGCCCACCAAGGGGGTCGGCCGACCCCACCTTGGTGGCCACCTCGGCCAGGGTGACATGGCACGATCCAAGAGAAGCATGCTCAGGCCAATATCAACCCTTGGATCAAACATGTGCTTTTACTCAATGGTGCAAGATAAGAAGCACATGGATTCATGGGTCCACACCTAAACCAAATGCAACCAACTTCACAAGACTTGCTCCATGACATGTGAGATCACCAAGGGAGAGAAGAAGGTGGGCCAGCCCTGTCATAGGGGGGTCGGCCGACCCCCCCTTGGTGGGCCTTGGCTACACTATTCAGCCTGGTGACATCAGCACCTTCTAGAAGCAAAGTGGTGGGCCCACCTGTCATTGGCTGGGGTCGGCCGACCCCAGGGTGAATCCCATCCAATGTCGGTTGCTTGCACATGTTTCACACGTGAAGAAATCAAGGCCATCCATCCATGGCGGTTGTTATGGCGGTTTGATCCAATAGCCAAGGAAGGAGAGCACGCGGATCGCTGACGTGGCACCAGAGTAGCCGCTACTCCACCTCCAAGCTATAGATACCCCCTAGAGCTCTTCATTTGGATGCATCCAAGGAGAGAAAGCCTACTTAGTAGCTTTAGTGTTAGAAGAGAGGGAAGGGAGTGAGGAGTTCCACGGAGGAGTCCCGGCCTGTCGGGAATCTTCTCCAAGGTGCGCCTCAGCGGATGCGATTCTTCTTGTAAGTGTTACATCTGAGTCCTTCTAGTATTTAATATTCTGGTCTGGTAATTTATGTTTACAGTTCTTTTACTTGGCACATTGCTTTACTTTGTTGAAGTGCTCTAGGCCTATTAAGCTTAGCATTAGAGTAGTAAGATTAGTGTAGACGTGGTGTCTAGGCTATATCTTGCCAGTGTGGACTTCTTGTCGCACTTGTGTAGACGCCTAGTGGTAGGGTGACAGACACAGCCAGTGCTTGGAGTTCCTCTCAAGTGTTGTAGGCAAGTTGAAAATAATAGTTGGGTAGCAGCATTGCCGCCTCAGTAGTTGTTAGGTGGAGAACCTTTTAATCAACTACTGTTTCGTCCTTCGCCCCCAGTAAGGAATGAGGTGGTAAACCTCAGTACTCTTAGAAAACCAGTACCAGATATTGATATTAGGAAGACCTCTCTATCCCAGTTAACATATACCCTTTGATCATCCTTTGACGACCCTACTTCTAGTTAATCCACTTTACGTTCCCTGTGGAAATACGATACCTGGAATACTCCCGGTGAAAGGCTACAATTGACTACCGTGCGCTTGCGGTATATCCGTTTGCCACTTCTGGTGTCAACAAGCATCTCTAGTGCCATTGCCGGGGATTAGGCTCCATAGTCTAGTTCTAGTGGTGGCATTAAGAAGTGTCAACAAGCTTTTCTGGCGCCGTTGCCGGGGATTTGGCTCCATAGTCTAGTTCCAGTGGTTGCATTAAGAAGTGTCAACAAGCTTTTCTGGCGCCGTTGCCGGGGAACGGTAGCTGTGTTAGCTAGAACAAAGTCGTTAAAGTTATCGTAGTTTGATTAGAACTTTTATTTCATAAATCAATATGGATCAAACAACCCTTTTTGACTACGCTGCTCCATCGGGCGCTGAGTTGGAGCCGCCTAGTTCATCTCATGCCGTTTTGGCAGTTCGCTATGAGCTTCGCCCCAGCCTTATAGCGATGGTTCAAGAGAATCCCTTTTCGGGAGAAGTAGATGAGAATCCTTATACCCACCTACGTGATTTCGAACAACTTTGTTCGTGTATTCACATCCAAGGGATGAGGCGAGTCACTCTTAAGTGGAAGCTATTTCCGTTCTCGTTAACAGGAAAAGCTAGACGCTGGTATACTCGCTACGTTGGTAGTGTGAACGGAGAATGGGAGAAACTGCAAGCCATGTTCTGCTTAACATACTTTCCCATATCCCGCGTAGCTCGTCTTCGTAGAGATGTCCTAAACTTCAAACAAGACGAGAAGGAATCTCTAGGTGCGGCCTGGGCACGACTTACAGACTTAGCATCCTCTGGCCCAGATTTAGCTATAACCGAGCCAACCCTTATGCAACATTTCTATCTCGGTCTTAGCCAAAACTCCGCACAATTCCTTGATTTAGCCTCTAAAGGAGCTTTCCTCCATTTACCCATTAGTGAAAGGTAAGGAAGTCCTTGCGACCATTCTCAAGAACACCCCCTACACCGATGACCATGGTGAAACTCTAGAGGAAGATCAAACTCCTAGGGACAAACCCATGACAGCCGAAACTCCTTTACCTATACCTCAAGCTGTCAAACCTGAACCACAACCACCTACTCTTCCAAAGGAAGAAGTAATTCATCCTTTGGATTATCCTCTAAATATCGAGACAGATCTTTTCGCCGATTATGGCAATGTCTCGAAACAACCTGTGCAGAAGAGATCCACAGCCCGTAGAGCTCCTAATAACCACATGCCAACCCAGTTTGAGGCAAGTTACCTTAAGGCGACTGCCCAAGAGCTCATGTCTATTATGAGCAACGAATGGTTCAGGGAGGCTGAAGCATCATTAGATGTCGTTAAGCTTCTGTCCTGTTTCACATCCATACCATGTGCCATAAACAAGACGGCTGTAGATTCCCTCTATGATCCCGCTGTAGCAGTAAATTTAATGTCTAAATCATTGATGTTAACACTCCTAGGTGAGGAACCGCTAAACCCGACCAATAAATTCCTTAAGCTTACTTCTGGAAAATTGGTCGAGAGTTGCGGGATTGCACATAATATTTTTATCACAATTAACAAGGTTAGCTTCCTCGCAAACTTCTATGTCTTTGACGTAGACGAAGTCGACTTGTTAATTGGGCACCCACTCATGAGATTCATTGAGGGATTTCGTGAAGGGAGCCTTAAGGGTCACCTTGGGAAGGATCTAGATCTTTCAGTTCCTTTTGTCGGCTCCGTTAATTCGATAGCCGAACAAAAACCCGAGCCTGATCCAATAGAGGAGGTGATGTCGGTATCTTCACTAGAAACTTCTCAACCTGATCTAGAAGAAGACGCCCATGACTTTATCCAAGAAGAAGACACTGATTTAGATGAACCGTTGGACTTGGATGAGTCTGAACCTCCACCAAAACCCTCTATAGAGCTTAAGCCACTTCCTTCTGGGCTTAAGTATGCCTTCCTTAATGGTGATATAGAGAGCCTTCCTTAATGGTGATAGAGAGACTCCCGTGATCATTAGTGATCGACTTACAACGGAAGAAGTTTCTAAACTCGTCACCGTCCTAGAAAAACACCGATCCGTCTTAGGATATTCGTTGCAAGATCTCAAGGGAATTAGTCCCGCTCTTTGCACACATCGCATTCCGATCGAACCTGATGCTACACCTTCTAGAGAACCACAAAGGAGGCTCAACAATGCGATGAGAGAAGTAGTAAAGAAGGAGGTCTTGAAGCTCTTGCACGCGGGCATAATCTACCATGTTCCAAACAGCGAGTGGGTCAGCCCCGTCCATGTAGTTCCTAAGAAAGGATGAATGACAGTCGTTAAAAATCAAAACAACGAATTGATTCCACAATGAACCGTCACGGGATGGAGAATGTGCATAGACTACCGAAAACATAACAAGGCCACAAAGAAAGACCACTTTCCGTTGCCATTCATCGATGAGATGTTGGAACGGCTAGCCAAACATTCCTTCTTTTGTTTCCTTGATGGGTATTCGGGGTACCATCAGATTCTAATCCATCCCGACGACCAAAGTAAGACCACGTTCACATGCCCCTACGGGACATATGCATACAGGCGCATGTCATTTGGCCGGTGCAATGCCCCTGCTTCATTTCAGAGGTGCATGATGTCCATCTTCTTGGTTATGATAGAAGAAATCATGGAAGTTTTCATGGACGACTTTTCAGTCTATGGAACAACCTTTGATCACTGCTTAGAGAATCTGGACCGTGTCTTACAACGCTATCAAGAAAAGCACTTGATCTTTAATTGGGAGAAATGCCACTTCATTGTTCGAGAAGGGATAGGCTAGACTTGCCTTAGGCTTTGAGGTGAGGCCCACAGACCCCAGTTAGGGGGTCGGGCGATCCCTTTATGGGGCCCACCTGCAACAAGGGTTGCACAATCGCGTAGAGGGGCTCGAGCTGGGGACGTGACCGCGTCGGACACCTACCAAGGGGGTCGGCCGATCCACCCACCTGCAACCCTCAATGCACACAGGTTAGGGGAAGCACGGACTTGGGAAGTGGTCGTTCCGAGGACCCAACTAGGGGGTCGGGCGACCCCCTCTCCAAACCCTGTACACATAGCTAGTAGACCGGGACGTGACGGCGCGAAGTTTGGGGTCGGGCGATCCCACTTTTGCACAGTCGCTCGGGTGGTGGACGTGATCGTCTCGAAGTCCCATGGACGGGGTCGGGCGATCCCACCGAGAGGGTCCAAGTGCACCCGAAGTAGCAAACCAGCCTAGGAACGTCGTCCCGAACACGACCATGCAAGAACTGCCCAATGAGGGGGTCGGGCGACCCCGCCTTGGGGAGGTTCGACTCGCAGATGAGTTCACCGCGGCGAGGGGATAACAACCCCTGGAGATAAACCCCAAATCCAAAACCGATGAGGTCAGCCGATCCCTACCTTACGGGATTGGAACGGCGGCGCGATGGGCTCTGTGAAGTCACGAGTTTTCCGCGGCGATCCCGTGAAAATCGGCATCATAGTCATCTGCAGCCGCTATTTAACCTTGCACCCATCTCCTTCTTCCTCCTACTCGCAATTCCACGCACAGCCAGAGCCTCCTAGCCTTCCCTGCACTCTCCACCGCAAGCTAAAGCACTAGCCATGGCACCCACTAGCAAGCCTACGTGCCCTGCAACACCCACGCCACGACGGGCTCTAACCGAAGATCTAGAGCATGCCGCTGGCCATGGTACCTCCACCAGGGGGGCTGGCCGAGCCGGTGGCAGGGTCGCCCGATCCCACCAGGGGTCGGCCGACCACCCCCCGTCCATCGCCTCACGCGGCGGCATCGTCCCGCTCGCTGACTCCGAGAAGGGGGATCAGGAAATCCCCCGGCCGCTCCATCACGCCGACTAGGCCGACCACGGGGCAACTCGCACTGAAGGGGAAGGCCCCGCCGGAGGAGAACCCGCACGCGATCACCACGACAACGGGGAGTACGGAGTACACTTCGTCGTACTCCCCGTCGACGCCCACGTTCTGGAAGACCCTTCGGATCATGGCCGGTGGGCATGGCCGAGGGAAGGTGGTCGTCCCTTCTCTCAACACGGAAGAGAAGGGCGAGGTGCGGGAGTCCCTGGAGTCTCAGGCTTCTATTCGGCAGAGGATGGACCCTCCGTCGATCAAAGGGCCGCCAGGACAATTCGAGGAGGAAGACGAGAAGACAGATCTGGAGAGGCTGATGCACGTCACCTCCACCCTGCAAGCAAAGAACAGGGTGTTGGAGGAGACGGTGTCAGAGTTGAAGATGGCGAATAAAGACTTAGAAGATGACTTTCGCCATCTTAGGATTAGCACCTCTGCGAGGCTCAAACGCTTCGCTAGGGCTATGGGGCGGGATGACCTCCTAGACCCCCCATCACCATAAATAAGTTTAGCTTAGGTTAGAATAAAGTTCCATGTTAGATTTATTTTGAATTTCTAAGTTTCATCTTAGATTTATTTCTTTTGAATTTCCCTTTTAAATTTCCATTGTATTTCCCTTCTTAGAGAATAAATAAAATATATCTCGTCTCTACTGGTGTGTTTGCCACCAGTAGAGCGCTTTGCATTTTACCTTTGCGTCATGTTCAGAGTTCATTTATGGAAAAATTCAAGTGTGGGGGGGTCGGACGACCCCCAAATTTCATCATTGAACCACACTAAACTGCTGAGCACAGGCTGACACGCTGCAGTGCACAATGCAGATGTAAAACTGAATGGAGAAAAAGGCAAATGGCAACGAAAACCACCATTTGGTGGGGTCGGCCGACCTCACCATGGTGACCTGGGCCCACCAGCTCACCTCTACACAGTAAGCTCAACACTGCTGTCTGGTTCATTTCCCCTTTTCTCCTCTCGATTCAAGCAGTCTCACAATCATTCCATATTCTGAATAAAATAAAATAAAAAGCTACAAAGTGACTTGAGTTATGATATGCTAAGAATGTTAATGACATAAAACCATGTTCTTACATATGTTTATACTCATGGGTAAACTAAATTAGGAAACCGTATTGACTAAGTTGTTGTTAAAAGTGAGATAAATCTTGGCTTAAGACTCAAACCTATTTTTGTTTAAGGTGCTTAGAGATTTGTTTTTGAAAATATCTCAAAACCATAGTATCATTTACTCCTCTATAGTGAGAAATACCTACCAAAACCATACATATGCATACATGAGCAAAACCTTTTACACACATGCTACTTGTTTTTGTCTTGAGTTTGGTCAAACCTTGTTGACCCTAGTCGAGAATTTTGTCATAATCCCAAGATCAAGATCACGTACACACCATCTACATATGCAACTTCTACACTGGAAGTATGCCTACACATGCCATTCATTTCCACTCTATAGATGCTCCGTACATTAAAGTTCTACAATATCTCTCTCTCTAACTCTGGTTAGTAAAAAGAGACATTAAGGCTAAGCAAAAGAAAAAAAAATGTGGACACATGAAGGTCCAGTATAAAAAAAATTGTGGACACATGAAGGTCCACTAAAAAAATATGGACACATGACGGTCCATTGTTGAAAAAATGCTAGCCATGTCTCAAGGTTAAATAAAGTAGAGAGAGAGATTATATTAAAGGAGCATTCTAGTCCACATACTTTCCACACACATGCACATCTTGATCTAGGATTATGACATTCTTCTCCTTGGATCCTTGTTTTGACTTTACAATATATGCAAAACAAGTATGCTACTTTGTTTCTCCCTACCAAGCTCCACATAAGCCTGATAGATTAGGATAAAACAAAAATAAGGCAATCACATGCTATGCCTTGGTAAGGAACCAAACACCTATAAGAGTGTATTGAGAGTACTATATGAGGAGTAAGCATGAACTATGAGTTTTCCTTTCAAACTGTCCTAAAAAAACTCTAAGTACCAAGAACAAGAATTCAGGGAGATGACTTTGCTTTGAGATTTGTTCCTTTTCTCAACATCTAAAGGATATATGATAGACAATACCACATAACCCATTTGTATAAACTATGTTAGGAATAATGCTTTATGATCATTATCATTTTAAGTATGTAATAATCACTTGTTCACTTTCTCTAACCTTTACTCGAGGACGAGCAAAGATTCAAGTGTGGGGGATCTTGTTGACAGAAGTAATAGCATGTTTTACCTTATCAAAATACCGTCAACAGGCCTCGGTTTCAAGGAAGTATAGCATATCATGAGGATATTTATCACTAATAAGTTCCACTTGTACTCTTAGCTTGTGAACTTGTAGGAGATGGCAAAATGAACAAAATGAGGCCCGGGGGGCCCACCAAGGGGGTTGGCCGACCCCACCTTGGTGGCCACCTCGGCCAGGGTGACATGGCACGATCCAAGAGAAGCATGCTCAGGCCAATATCAACCCCTGGATCAAACATGTGCTTTTACTCAATGGTGCAAGATAAGAAGCACATGGATTCATGAGTCCACACCGAAACCAAATGCAACCAACTTCACAAGACTTGCTCCATGACTTGTGGGATCACCAAGGGAGAGAAGAAGGTGGGCCAGCCCTGTCATAGGGCGGTCGGCCGACCCCCCTTGGTGGGCCTTGGCTACACTATTCAGCCTGGTGACATCAACACCTTCTAGAAGCAAAGTGGTGGGCCCACCTGTCATTGGCTGGGGTCGGCCGACCCCAGGGTGAATTCCATCCAATGTCGGTTGCTTGCACATGTTTCACACGTGAAGAAATCAAGGCCATCCATCCATGGCGGTTGTTATGGCGGTTTGATCCAATGGCCAAGGAAGGAGAGCACGTGGATCGCTGACGTGGCACCGGAGTAGCCGCTACTCCACCTCCAAGCTATAAATACCCCCTAGAGCTCTTCATTTGGATGCATCCAAGGAGAGAAAGCCTACTTAGTAGCTTTAGTGTTAGAAGAGAGGGAAGGGAGTGAGGAGTTCCACGGAGGAGTCCCGGCCTGTCAGGAATCTTCTCCAAGGTGCGCCTCAGCGGATGCGATTCTTCTTGTAAGTGTTACATCTGAGTCCTTCTAGTATTTAATATCCTGGTCTGGTAATTTATGTTTACAGTTCTTTTACTTGGCACATTGCTTTACTTTGTTGAAGTGCTCTAGGCCTATTAAGCTTAGCATTAGAGTAGTAAGATTAGTGTAGACGTGGTGTCTAGGCTATATCTTGCCAGTGTGGACTTCTTGTCGCACTTGTGTAGACGCCTGGTGGTAGGGTGACAGACACAGCCAGTGCTTGGAGTTCCTCTCAAGTGTTGTAGGCAAGTTGAAAATAATAGTTGGGTATGTTGACGGTGCTTAAAGCATCATTTCACCATCAACATTTCACCCAAAACCAAGGTAAAACAACATAAAAAGTAGAAGATTTGGTTTATAACTAACCTATTTCCACATGTGCATAGTTTCTTATCTTAATGCAGGAAATAATGGAATTTGGGCCAAACAAGGGTACCAGGAGCAAGGCCAAGCCATTTTGGCCCAAATGGGCCAGAGCAAGGTGGCGGCCGCCGCCTATTACTGGCGGCCGCCAGGTCACTCGTGCCAAAAGTGGCCCAAGCCACATCATCGATCCGTGGGAGTCACCTCAAGCTCAAATCCTGGCCGTTGCACACTAAGGCGGTTTGATCCAAGGGCTAAGAAGAGCATCACCTGGATAGTGGGCTTTGGACACGTGTCCAAAACCTAGCCAGCCCTCAAACCGACTCAGGAGAGCAAATGAAGACCGTTGGATGAATGGCGGTTGAAATCGACGGCTGAGAGGTGGCGGGCGCCAGGGTTTGGTGGCGGGCGCCACCCCCTAAACCCTAACCGACCCCCCACTCACTCTATAAGTACCCCCCTAGCTCCCTAGCACTATAAATAGGCCCCCTTGAGCTCTCATTCGGAGAGCCTCACACCATACCTCACCATTTGGGTAGAGTAGCACACTTGCTATGATAGAGAGATTAGAGAGAGTGTGAGTGCCTCACTAGAAGAGGAGCTGGAGAGGAGAAGAGTAGAAGTCTGGAGAGCTCCGGAGTTGTCGGAGACCCCTGCTTCGCTCTGCTCTGCGCTTGAACTTTGGTAACTTAGTATCTTATTCTATCTTCTAGTATTTACTTTCAGTACTTGTGTGTTTGTTTCATTGCTTGATATTACTTTCAAGTGCTCTAGTTCTAGTACAGGGCTAGTAGTAGTAGTATATAGATTAAGTGTGGTACTTAGGCTATATATTGCCAGTGAATACGGCTAGGCCCCCAGATAGCTGTGGTAGCAAGCAGGTGGTGACAGCCCTGTGCGCCTTGAATTCCACCACGTAGTTGGTCTAGTTTAACAGTAGGGCTCGTTGTGCTAGTGTTCAACCTAAGTCAGTGGTAAAGGCTAGTACGCCCACAATACACTAGTAAAGAACTTAAATCACTAGAAGTCTAATAGAACTAGGATCTACCCAAGTAGATAGTGCCCGTTCCCTTCATCTATCCTAGATATCCTTACCCCCCTAGTTTTCTCAAAATCACTTCGCGTTCCTCGTGGATTCGATACCCCGGAATACTCTGAGGTGAAAAGCTACAACTGACAGTCGTGCGCTTGCGGTTTCTTCTGCGTGCCACCCCAAGTGTCAACAAGCTTTTCTGGCGCCGTTGCCAGGGAACGGTAGCTGATTTTTTAGACTAGAGTTAGGATCATCTTTATCCTCTCCGCATGGAGAATCAATCTATCTTACAATTCGCAGCTCCTAAGAGTTCGCGATTAGAGCCACATATATCATCACAACCTATATATGCCGATAGTTACGAATTGCGCCCTGACTTTATTAATAAAGTTCAGGAGAGCATGTTTACGGGATCAGAAAATCCCTACATACATCTACATGAGTTTGAGCAAGTCTGTGCATGCTTGAACATCGCGGGCATTTCACCTGACACTGTCAAGTGGAAGCTGTTTCCGTTCACTTTGACGGGAGCAGCTAAAACATGGCATGCTCGAACCGTGGGAAGTGCTAGAGGAGACTGGGGAACTTTATGGACCAAGTTTATCTTGACGTATTTCCCTGTCCACCGAGTGGTACGACTACGAGTAGAAGTAATGACCTTTAGACAAAATGATAAGGAGACATTAGGGGAGGCTTGGGACCGTTTTATTGGTTTAATCAATTCAGGACCCGATTTAGCCATACCCGATCCAGTGCTCCTTCAACATTTTTATGTCGGTCTAGAGAAAGAAAGCGCTCTTCACCTTGATCATTCGTCAGGTGGAGCGTTTCTTCATCTTTCTCCACAAGGTGGAAAGGAGGTTCTTGATAGAATTCTCGAGAATACTCCTTATACTGGAGTTTCCGATGAAATCCCTGAGGAAGAAGTCATAGAAACCCAAGTTTTGACCGTAGAACAACAAGAAGAGCCCGAGTCTAGCTCGTTGGACTTAGCGGAGCCTATTCCGTCCGCATCTGGAAGAGAAATTCTTCCGGAATTTTTGGGCGAGATAGAGGATGATGTGTTTGAGGATTACGAAAATGCTATGAACTACTCCGTTCAAGCTCTCCCATCCGACAAACCACTTCCTGAGTCTTCTGATGGAATCTATAGCCGAGAGCGTCTTTTGGAACTTTCAGCTGTCATGAGTCATGAATGGACAATGGAAGCCGAAGTATCAGAAAACATCCCTCGCATAGATAAAGTACCTAGCGTAATAGATTGTCAAATTAGGGGAGAAAGGGCATTTGCCTTTTACGACCCTGTCGTGTGAATTAATGTTCTTGCTAGTAATTACGTATCCCGAACATTCCCCGACCTTCAACGACATCCAACTAAACGGTGTTTAAGAGACCCACATGGTGACATCTTGGAAAGTGAAGGAATCCTAAAGATGGTCCCCATCCAAGTAGATGGAGCAGACATGGTCTTAGATTTCTACATTTTCGATGTAGTCCTTTTTGACGTCTTCTTAGGACAACCGTGGTCCATACTTGCCTTGCAAGGACCATGTCAAGAGCACTTTAATGCTCAAATCGGTGGAAAAGAGAACTCAGTACCTTTCGTTCGTGCATTAAATTCTATTGCCGAACAACCACCAGAACCAGATCTTCTCGATCAAGCTAGAACCTCTACCCTTTATGAGTTGGCTCAGCCTGATTTTGAAGAAGATTCTGAGTTCTTTGTTGAAGAAGAAGCCGAGACAGATGAACCATTTCGCTTAAACGAATCGGAAAAGCCATCTCGACCTTCCATAGAGCTAAAACCTCTGCCTGAAGGTCTGAGATACATTTTTCTAAACAATGACCCCGAGACTCCTGTAATCATTAGCAGTAAGCTATCTGAAGAGGAAGTCCGTAGGTTGACCCTTGTCTTAGAAAAACACCAATCTGTCTTTGGCTATTCACTTCAAGATTTGAAGGGAATTAGTCCAAATCTCTGCACCCATCGTATCCCTCTCGATCCTGAGATACCCTCTTCAAGAGAGCCCCAAAGACGACTTAATAACGCTATGCGTGAAGTCGTGAAAAAGGAGGTCCTAAAACTCTTGCACGCGGGAATTATTTATCCAGTTCCATATAGTGAATGGGTAAGTCCCGTGCAAGTAGTTCCAAAGAAAGGAGGTATGACAGTCGTTAAGAATGAGAAAAATGAGTTAAACCCTCAACGCACTGTTACTGGATGGAGGATGTGTATAGACTATAGTTAGCTGAATAAAGCCACAAAGAAAGACCACTTCCCGCTTCCTTTTATAGATGAGATGCTAGAGAGATTGCAAACCATTCCTTCTTTTGCTTCCTGGATGGATATTCTGGTTATCACCAAATCCCAATCCATCCAGATGACCAAAGTAAGACCACTTTCACATGCCCGTATGGAACTTATGCCTATAGACGCATGTTCTTTGGACTTTGCAATGCGCCAACATCTTTCCAACGGTGTATGATGTCCATCTTTTCTGACATGATTGAACAAATCATGGAGGTATTCATGGACGACTTTTCGGTCTATGGGAAAACCTTTGACGATTGCCTAGCCAATTTAGACAAAGTCCTCCAACGCTGTGAAGAGAAGGACCTAGTTCTTAACTGGGAAAAGTGTCACTTCATGGTACGGGAAGGAATTGTCCTAGGCCATCAAATTTCAGAACGTGGGATAGAAGTGGATAAAGCCAAAATCAATATAATTGAACAATTACCACCACCCACTAATGTGAGAGAGATCCGAAGCTTCTTGGGCCATGCCGGCTTTTATAGAAGGTTTATTAAGGATTTCTCACAGGTCGCTAGACCCTTAACGAGCCTGTTAGCAAAAGACGCCCCGTTCAAATTTAATGAGGATTGTCTACAAGCTTTCAATATTTTGAAAAAGGCTCTGACTTTTGCACCAATCATCCAACCCCCAGATTGGAATTTGCCGTTCGAAATCATGTGTGATGCTAGTGATTATGCTGTGGGGGGCGTCCTTGGTCAAACTAAAGATAAGAAGCATTATGCTATTTCTTATGCTAGTAAGACCCTGACTGGCCCCGAGCTAAACTATGCAACCACAGAAAAGGAACTTTTGGCGTAGTCTTTGCCATAGACAAGTTTAGATCTTACTTAGTGGGAGCTAAGGTGATTGTTTATACCGATCACTCTGCTCTGAAATATCTCTTCACTAAGAAAGATGCTAAACCAAGGTTGATCTGCTGGATCCTACTCCTTCAAGAATTTGACCTGGAAATAAGAGACAAGAAAGGAGTAGAGAATTCAGTAGCTGATCACTTGTCTAGACTACAAGTCAATAATTCGAACAATCTCCCGATAAATGACTTTCTTCGCGATCATACCCTTTTAAAAGTCACATATACCAACCCTTGGTATGCAAACATCATGAATTTTATAGTCACCGGCTATGTCCCGCCGGGGGAGAATAGAAAGAAACTGCTATATCAAAGCAGAACACACCTATGGGATGAACCATATCTCTATAAGGTCTGTGCAGATGGACTCTTGAGAAAATGTGTCCCCATAGAAGAAGCAACAAAAATCATAGATAGATGTCACTCCGCCGAATATGGAGGACACTATGGAGCTTTTCGGACACATGCTAAAATATGGCAAAGTGGTTTTTATTGGCCATCCATGTACGAGGACACAAAGAATTATGTGAGACGTTGTCCTCGTTGCCAAAAGCATGGTAACATTAACGCCCGAGATGCTATGCCTCTCGTAAACAATCTCCAAGTTGAGTTGTTCGATGTTTGGGGTATAGACTTCATGGGCCCCTTTCCTAAATCCTATGACGCCGAGTACATTCTTGTGGCTGTGGATTATGTCTCGAAATGGGTAGAAGCCATACCCTGTCGAGCAGCAGATGCTAAACATTCGAAGAAAATGTTCAAAGAAAACATCTTTCCTCGTTTTGGAGTTCCTAGACTAGTCATTAGTGACGGAGGCCCTCATTTCATAGATAAGAGCTTCCGACATTTCTTAACTAGTCAAGGAGTCCAACATAATGTAGCCACTGCATACCACCCCCAAACAAGTGGACAGGCCGAAACGACCAATAAACAAATAAAGAATATCTTGCAAAAAACGGTAGAAGAAATGGGAAAGGGATGGAAACATAAGTTACCCAAAGCTCTGTGGGCCTATCGGACCGCCTATAAGACCCCGATTGGAATGTCCCCATACCAACTAGTTTATGGGAAAACTTGTCATCTTCCTGTTGAGCTGGAATTCAAAGCTCATTGGTCCATTAAGAAATGGAACATGGACCTTGACCAAGCTGGCCAAAATAGGAAAATGCAAATTTCCGAACTAGAAGAATGGCGAGAGAAAGCCTATCATAGTGCCAAGCTCTATAAAGAGAAGACTAAGAGATGGCACGATAAACGGATCAAAAAGAAAGAGTTCGAAGTAGGAGATAAAGTTTTACTCTTTAACTCCCGTGTTCGACTTTTCGGACACGGTAAACTTCGAAGCAAATGGGAAGGACCCTTCGAGGTGGTGGCAACCTCTTCCCATGGAGCCGTCACATTAGAAAGTGACGATGGGCAAATCTTCAAAGTCAATGGACAAAGATTAAAAATATTCTATGACTTTGATAAAAATGAGCTAAACGAAATTGATATAGTTAACTTTGAAGTAGCTCAAGCCCATGACAATTAATGGATGGACCCAATTTACCCCTTGTCCTTTTCATACACCTAGTCCATCCAAAACCCCGAGAAAGGCCTCTTTAGGCCCAACCAAGCCATTTCGACCTCGAAACTTTGAAACTTAGGAGGCTTACCTTCTCCCGCTCGATGCCCGACAAAGGAGGAGTGGCGGCCGCCACTCCCAACTGGCGGCCGCCACCAAACCCTGGCGCCCGCCACTCTAGATGGTGGTTTAGAGGCCCCCCTCAATGTGGCAGTTAATCCCGAGCTCGGGAGAGTTAAAGAAGGAGGAGATGAGGACGAGTTAGTTCATCTAAGGCTTATCCCTCCACTTCTCCCCCTTCTTAAAAGAAGAACTCTTTCTTCTCCCTCCATCCATTCACGAAGTCCAGCCAAGCCTCCTCAAAAACCATGTCATCTCCATGGAAATCTGAGTCCTATAACCCCTAAGGATCCATCTCGTCCTCCACCAAAGCCATCATCCGATCTCTAATCGACGACGACATGGAAGTACTTGACGTGCCTCCTTTGGCAATGGTGCTGCCAGACGGCACTTATGTCAAGGGGACACCACCGGAGGGCGCAGGGAAGGCACCAGCCACCACTCCAGTGGCGGGCGCCACCCCTGCTGGGCGGCCGCCAGGGGTGAAACGCCCCTGGCTTCGTCTCCGCTCCGTCTTCATCCTCCTCTAGTGGCGCCACCCGAGAAGAAACTGAGGACGCCCACCAGGCCATCAAGGCCAGGGGTGATGAAACGCCCTCTCCATCAAGGGCGAAATCCCGGGTCAGCTTTGGCTCGGATAGCCACACCCGGAGCTACAGCCCCAATCCTAAGAGGGCTAAATTAGAGGTGTATGGCGTGAGAATGCCCGATGGGCATTATGAGAAGAGGTTGCGCGAGCGCGAGGCAAGCACTCATGACTCAAATGGGTCGCTCTCCGAGCCATCCGTGCGCCGCCGTCTCAACCCATCGCCGGCAGGAGTCCCTGGCGAGATGGAGCACAGCGGTGGTGAGGAGGGGTTAACCCTCGAAAAACTCACCGCCGAGGTGAAGAAGCTGCGCAAGGAGAAAAGCGCCTTGGAGGATCAAGTCGCAGAGATAGCCCTCTCGCGAATGGACATGGAGGATCGGTTCACCGTCCTCCGCAAGGGCTGCACCTCGAAGACCAAGCGTCTCTTCAAAGAGACGGGCTTCGCGGATCTCTACGAGGCCCCTCCATTAGATTAGATTAGATTAGGGTGTCTAGTAGATTTTTAGTTTGATTTAGTTTAAGTTTAATTTTGCTTGATTTAAATTTTAGATTGTTTAATTTTCATTTTAGAAATCTTGTTTAGGAATTTTTATATAATGAATAAAAAGACACCCTTACTTTTCCCTTCATCAAGTTTGTTCATTTTAAAAAAAATAAAAAGTACCAAAACTTCTAGTGTGGGGGAGATCCCCTCTCTAAACACCTCTCTAAAAACGTGACAAAATGTTCAAAACAGTAACCTGAACTTAGCAAAGTAACTACCACGCTGTTTGCAAGCCGCATGGGCCAAAGCCCATGGCGGCCGCCACTTATTGCTGGCGGCCGCCAGGCCACTCTGCACCGAAACACCCCCGGTGAGCCCCTAAACCTGTGTTTTAAATTCTGTATAATTTGGATCACTGGATGTCTCAGTTTGAACTAAAAATGCAGCTAGGAAATAAAAATGCTGAAACAATTTCTTTTGAATTGAGTGTTTACATGACATGTTATTCTACCTTTTATTCATGTGTGGCAGCCTACTCATTTTGATAGGGAAGTCAACCTTGGTTGTTGTTTGATAAGATATAGAAGTAGTAATTGAAATTGCATTAGTACTCTGCTACAACCTTGGGAGTTTTTATTTTGAAAACCAAAATTACCATGGTTCATGATCTGTCTTTCCTATCCACCTACCAGAGCCAAAATATTAGAGTATAGGAAAACAGCCCACAAAGCCTTCTAAATCAATCTTTGAGCTTTGTCAAGAATAGTTGATCTAGGTAGAAGAGTTTAGTCATGCTCTAAAAGCCAAGGCAAACCATGCCTTTTTGAGAGAACTCTCACACTGAGGGTATACTCATGTAGTTCTCCTCCAAAATTTTGTTCTAAAAGAATTGTATAAATTTTCTCATTCCTTCAAAGGACATGGCTATATAGTATCTAAAAAAAAGAGCAAATGCTCTAAAAAGGACAAGTGTCCAAGTATTCAAAAAAAAAGAGAGGGCAAATGCTCTAAAAAGGACAAGTGTCCAAGTATTCAAAAAAAAAGAGAAAGATGCATATAGCCATGATCCTTGGGAAGAAAAGAGATTCAAAAACAAAAAGAACAAAGGAGTTGAGTTAGTCCACCCTATACCTTGGCTAGTGCATGACTATACTCTCCCATGATCCTAAACTTGACTTAGCAATAAAAGAGAGATAGAAGTGCCTTACATTCCTTCCTTTCCCTATAAACGCCACATAAGCCATAGGACAGACTCTGGCATTTCCTTTGCCATAAAGTGAGGATATACACCATGAGTGCCTTGAGAGTTAAAGAGAGATTCAATGAACCATGTTTTTCATTTTGAAAATATCCTGAAACCCCAAGGTATGTAAAAGAGGAAAGTGTGTTTCTCTTGCTTGCAAGCTATTCTATCCCTCAACCGCCATAGGTATGATTTATTAGCCACTTGGAAAGGTTACTAACATGAGTATAGGTAGTTGAACATCTTGTGTGAATGCTTAGTTCAATAAAATTGTTTCAATTCTTAAAGTCCATGCTTGCTCGGGACGAGCAAGAGGTTAGTGTGGGGGAGCTTGTTGACGGTGCTTAAAGCATCATTTCACCATCAACATTTCACCCAAAACCAAGGTAAAACAACATAAAAAGTAGAAGATTTGGTTTATAACTAACCTATTTCCACATGTGCATAGTTTCTTATCTTAATGCAGGAAATAATGGAATTTGGGCCAAACAAGGGTACCAGGAGCAAGGCCAAGCCATTTTGGCCCAAATGGGCCAGAGCAAGGTGGCGGCCACCGCCTATTACTGGCGGCTGCCAGGTCACTCGTGCCAAAAGTGGCCCAAGCCACGTCATCGATCTGTGGGAGTCACCTCAAGCTCAAATCCTGGCCGTTGCACTCTAAGGCGGTTTGATCCAAGGGCTAAGAAGAGCATCACCTGGATAGTGGGCTTTGGACACGTGTCCAAACCCTAGCCAGCCCTCAAACCGACTCAAGAGAGCAAATGAAGACCGTTGGATGAATGGTGGTTGAAATCGACGGCTGAGAGGTGGCGGGCGCCAGGGTTTGGTGGCGGGCACCACCCCCTAAACCCTAACCGACCCCCACACACTCTATAAGTACCCCCTAGCTCCCTAGCACTATAAATAGGCCCCCTTGAGCTCTCATTTGGAGAGCCTCACACCATACCTCACCATTTGGGTAGAGTAGCACACTTGCTATGATAGAGAGATTAGAGAGAGTGTGAGTGCCTCACTAGAAGAGGAGCTGGAGAGGAGAAGAGTAGAAGTCTGGAGAGCTCCGGAGTTGTCGGAGACCCCTGCTTCGCTCTGCTCTGCGCTTCAACTTTGGTAACTTAGTATCTTATTCTATCTTCCAGTATTTACTTTCAGTACTTGTGTGTTTGTTTCATTGCTTGATATTACTTTCAAGTGCTCTAGTTCTAGTACAGGGCTAGTAGTAGTAGTATATAGATTAAGTGTGGTACTTAGGCTATATATTGCCAGTGAATACGGCTAGGCCCCCGGATAGCTGTGGTAGCAAGCAGGTGGTGACAGCCCTGTGTGCCTTGAATTCCACCACGTAGTTGGTCTAGTTTAACAGTAGGGCTCGTTGTGCTAGTGTTCAACCTAAGTCAGTGGTAAAGGCTAGTACGCCCACAATACACTAGTAAAGAACTTAAATCACTAGAAGTCTAATAGAACTAGGATCTACCCAAGTAGATAGTGCCCGTTCCCTTCATCTATCCTAGATATCCTTACCCCCCTAGTTTTCTCAAAATCCCTTCGCGTTCCTCGTGGATTCGATACCCCGGAATACTCTGAGGTGAAAAGCTACAACTGACAGTCGTGCGCTTGCGGTTTCTTCTGCGTGCCACCCCAGGTGTCAACAGGGTAGCAGCATTGCCGCCTCAGTAGTTGTTAGGTGGAGAACCTTTTAATCAACTACTGTTTCGTCCTTCGCCCCCAGTAAGGAATGAGGTGGTAAACCTCAGTACTCTTAGAAAACCAGTACCAGATATTGATATTAGCAAGACCTCTCTATCCCAGTTATCATATACCCTTTGATCATCCTTTGACGACCCTACTTCTAGTTAATCCACTTCACGTTCCCTGTGGAAATACGATACCTAGAATACTCCCGGTGAAAGGCTACAATTGACTACCGTGCGCTTGCGGTATATCCGTTTGCCACTTCTGGTGTCAACAAGCATCTCTGGTGCCGTTGCAGGGGATTAGGCTCCATAGTCTAGTTCTAGTGGTGGCATTAAGAAGTGTCAACACTGGTCTAGGCGCCTTTTCTTCTCCTGCAATTCAGCTTGGAGCCTGTCCAAAGCCTCGAGACCCAACTCCTCTTCATATCCTCTTTCACCCCCTCCGGAGGTGTGTGGGTGCGGTTGTGATACTAGCCGAGTGTGAGGCCCCGGGACCTCTGTCCCTGGGGTGACTTCTTCTTCTTCCGAAGGTTCCACATTTTCTTCTACAGGTTGAACCATCACCGCGGCCTCCCTGGTTGTGCGGTTGTCTCTGGTTGAGGATGCTCTTCTATTTCCTTCCATTACGAACTCCGTCTGCCCACGGACAGCGCCAAACTATTGGTAACACACTTGCCCTACCTCCGCACACGTGCAGGGGGGTGACGAAGGTGGCCAATCGTCAGAACCAAGCGAAGGTGCAAAGGAAACAAGAACAGTGATATAGCGAAGGAGCAAAGGAAACTAGAACAGTGATACTGTGGCTCTATTCCCAAAAAACGTACCCCATTACACTGTTCACCCCTCGATATTTATAAGGGATACCAAGGGGCACCAACCAGATTACAAAAGGGTACAAGAAAGATTCTTCTGCGCTGTACTACAGAAGGGCAGAATTGTACAAACACAACTGGAGTCAAAACCCTAGCCTGCTTCCCCCTGCCCGCCGCCACTGGGCCTTGCTCGCCTCCGCGGAAAAAACGGGGTCTGACCCTCGGCTCTGCCGGCGGCGAGGTCGGACCCCCGCCGTGTTCATGATGCTCGAGGGTTGCCTCCTGTGTTCTTTGCACGCCATTGCCTGCAAGACATGCAACGAACCCCGAGGGTCGAACTCGTGTGTGAAGGTTAGCAAACCTGCCCGAAGGGTCCAAAAGACGAAGATAAAAGAGTTGAGAGGGTTCGAGGGCGAGAGCGGGTCACGCGAAGGTCGTTCCTTGAGCTAGCCTGAGCGGCGCCACTGCCGAGGGTCCCTTCCCCCAACAGAGGGTGCAGCAGTTGGACCACATGTGATCAAGATGGTTGGTTACACTCAGAGGTTGGAGAAGCTAGGCTTCCCAATTGGTCCAGAACTGGCTACTGACTTCATCCTCTCTTCTCTCCCACCTAGCTACGGGAACTTCATCTCGAACTACCATATGCATGGTGCGGAGAGGGGCTTGAATGAGTTGTGTGGCATGCTTAAGACAGCAGAAGCAGACATCAAGAAAGGTGCTGGCAGCAGCCATGTGATGGCGATCCAAAACAAGCCTAACTTTAAAAGGAAGGGCAACTTTTGGAAGAATAGGAAGGGCAAGGGCAAGGCCAAAGATGTGATCTCTAAGCCAAACCCTCCTGCGCTTGACGCTGCTGGACCATCTGCTGATTCTGAGTGCTTCCACTGTAAGGGGAAAGGTCAGTGGAAAAGAAACTGCAAGGTGTACTTAGCATCCTTGATGAAGGATGGCGGTGGTAAAGGTACTCCCGCTGCTCATACACTTGCTGTTTATATTATAGATATTTTCCTCGCTAACTCTTGTATTAATTCTTGGGTATTTGATACCGGCTCGGTTGCTCATATTTGCAACACGATGCAGGGAATGATAAGAGGTAGAAGCGTTGGAAAAGGGGAGGTTGATTTCCGCGTGGGCAATAATGCAAGAGTTGCTGCGTTGAACGTCGAGACGATGCAACTCCACCTCCCATCAGGATTTATTTTGGAGTTGAATAATTGTTATTTTGTTCCAAGTTTAAGTCGAAACATTGTGTCACCTTCATGTTTGATGAAGGATGGCTATTCATTTGCGAGTAAGGACAATGGTTGTGTAATCTCTAAGAATGATATGTTTGTGGCTTTTGCATCCATTATGAATGGGTTGTTTAGTTTAAATCTTGATGATTCACCTATGTCTATCTGTAATATTACTGCTAAAAGGCCTCAGCTTAATGAGCTAAGCCCTACCTATATGTGGCATTGTCGTTTGGGTCATATAAGTGAGAATCGCATGAAGAAGCTCCATGCTGATGGGTTTCTAACTTCGTTTGATTTTGAATCATACGAGACATGCAAGGCTTGTTTGCTGGGCAAGATGACCAAGTCGCCTTTCATAGGTTTTCCTGAGAGGGCAACTGACTTGTTGGAACTTGTACATACTGATGTATGTGGACCAATGAGTACGACAGCTAGAGGCGGATTTCAATACTTCATAACCTTCACTGATGATTTTAGCAGATATGGCTATGTCTATCTAATGAAGCTTAAATCTGAAACATTTGAAAGGTTCAAAGAATTTCAAAATGAGGTAGAGAATCAACGTGGCAAGAAAATTAAGGCCTTGCGATCTGATCGTGGAGGTGAATATTTGAGCCACGAGTTTAGCAATCATCTTAAGAGTTGCGGAATTGTTCCACAACTTACGCCACCCGGAACGCCTCAGAGAAACGGCGTGTCCGAGCGACGTAACCGAACTCTGTTAGACATGGTTCGGTCTATGATGAGCCAGTCAGACCTTCCTTTATCGTTTTGGGGATACGCTCTAGAAACAGCCGCTTTCACATTAAATAGGGTACCGTCGAAGTCTGTAGTTAAGACACCATATGAGATGTGGACTGGTAAGAGTCCTAGTTTGTCTTTTCTAAAGATTTGGGGTTGTGAAGTTTTTGTCAAATGACTTATATCAGATAAACTAACGCCCAAGTCGGACAAGTGTTTTTTCGTGGGATACCCAAAGGAAACCTTAGGGTATTACTTCTACAACCGCTCAGAGGGCAAAGTGTTTGTTGCTCGAAACGGTGTTTTCTTAGAGAAAGTGTTTCTCAAAAGAGACAAGAGAGGGCAGAAGGTGTATCTTGAAGAAGTTCAGGATGAGCCAACAGGGATTGACTCCACGAGTGATGCTAATGTAGCAGAACAAGTTGAGCTACCTGTGGCAACAGACACCCCGCCTCAACCACGAAGGTCGGCAAGAATCCGTGAGTTGCGTGGGGATGTGTTATTGTTAGACGATGATGAACCTGCGACTTATGCCGAGGCAATGATGGACCCTGATTCCGAGAAATGGCATAGTGCCATGAGATCCGAGATAGATTCCATGGGAGCTAATCAAGTTTGGAACTTGGTTGACCCACCTGATGGGGTAAGACCCATAGAGTGCAAATGGATCTATAAAAAGAAAAAGGATATGGATGGAAACGTCCAAGTTTATAAAGCTCGACTTGTCGCAAAAGGTTTTCGACAAGTTCAAGGAGTTGACTACGACGAGACTTTCTCGCCGGTAGCGATGCTTAAATCTATCCGGATCATTCTAGCAATTGTTGCCTATTATGACTATGAGATATGGCAGATGGATGTTAAAATAGCCTTTCTAAATGGAAATTTGGAAGAGGATGTGTATATGATATAGCCCGAAGGTTTTGTTGATCCTAGCAATTCTGAAAAAATATGCAAGCTTAAGAAATCTATTTATGGATTAAAGCAAGCATCTCGGAGTTGGAATATTCGTTTTGATGAGGTGGTCAAAGGGTTTGGCTTCCGTCAAAGTGAAGAAGAACCTTGTGTTTACAAGAAGGAAAGTGGGAGCGCTGTTGTGTTTCTAATCTTGTATGTAGATGACATACTGTTGATTGGGAATGACATTCCGATGTTGCAAACCGTAAAGACTTCACTGAATAATAATTTTTCTATGAAGGATTTAGGAGAAGCAACATATATTCTGGGCATTAAGATCTATAGAGATAGGTCAAAGAAACGTACATTGACAAGGTGTTGAAGCGGTTCAACATGGAACAGTCCAAGAAAGGGTTCTTGCCTATGTCACATGGCATGCGCTTTAGCGAGAAACAGTATCCTTCGACATCTGATGAGCGAGAGCGCATGAGTAAGGTTCCATATGCTTCGGCTATTGGTTCCATCATGTATGCCATGATATGTACACGCCCGGATGTCTCATATGCTCTAAGTGTTGCGAGCAGATATCAAGCTAATCCAGGTGAGAGTCACTGGACACTTGTTAAAAACATCCTTAAGTACTTGAGAAGGACTAAAGATGTGTTCCTAATCTATGGAGGTGAGGAGGAGCTCGTTGTACATGGTTACACCGATGCTAGCTTTCAAACCGACACAGATGATTCACAATCTCAATCAGGTTTTGTGTTCACAATAAATGGTGGTGCAGTCAGTTGGAAAAGTTCCAAGCAGGAGACCGTGTCTGATTCTACAGCAGAAGCCGAGTACATTGCAGCTAGTGGAGCTGCAAAGGAAGGTGTTTGGATGAGGAGGTTCCTCATTGATCTTGGTGTGTTTCCAAATGCGTCTAGCCCATTGTCTCTACATTGTGATAGCAATGGGTCGATCGCGCAGGCTAAGGAGCCAAGGAATCACCAGAAGAACAAACATGTACTACGAAAATTTCACCTCATTCGAGAGTTCATTGGAAGAGATGAGATTAAGATGTGCAAAATACATACGGATTTGAATATAGCAGATCCTTTGACAAAGGCTCTTCCACAGCCTAAGCATGAGGCGCACATGAGGTCTATGGGTATTAGATATCTAAAAGATTAACTCTAGTGCAAGTGGGAGACTGTTGGAAATATGCCCTAGAGGTAGTCATAGAGATGATGATATTTCTATTGTATCCATGATTTATTATATGTTCATCGAATATCCTTTAAAGACAACTTGTATTGATTGACAATTATGTGAATTGTTTGTGAGACTCTTTTACTTGTATGGTTATTCGATAGTTGTCCCTGATCGGAGTTAGTGTGAGGACACACATGAATATTAGATCAGCACATGTATTAGTTGATGACTATGTTTCACAAGTCATAGACATGGAGATGTCAAACTAATAATGTTGGCACATGTATGACATGGGGCTGGACTGACCCAACATGAGATGTTCTTATTATCTCTTCACACATCATGTACGTTATGTCCTTAGACCTGAGATTGTGGTATGTACTCAAGATATGAATCGACTTACTTAGGGACTATCAAATGCTACTTCGTAACAGGGTAGTTATAAAGATAGTCTTCGGGTTTGTCAGGAAGTATGCTGTGAGACATAGACGATCAAGATGGGATTTGCCCCTCTCCATGTGAGAGAGATATCACTGGACCACTCAAATGATTGGATCATAAAATGCATGGCCGTGCTAGGTTAAGTGTTAACCTATGAGTTGGACCAAATATTGAGTGGCAAGGGAATTACGTATATGTGATCGTCGTGGTTCGTCAGATATGATCTTTGCGTATACATAGGAGTTGACACGTCTTGCTAGAGGCCGCTGTCAACTATCGGACGAGTAGGAGTACTCGGGCCGTGTCTATGTGTGCGTGAACCCATAGGGCCGCACGCTTAAGGGGCTGGAAGCCTAATTCGAGTTGGACTCGAGTTAGACCGGGATTAGGGTTTGCTAATGGGCCTCCAGGTCGGTGGGCTCATTAGGGTCGCCTATATAAAGAGGGGTAGGGGCGACCAGGGTTTTTACCCCTGACGTTGTTAGACAGTCGTCGCCCACCCCACGCCCACGCCTATTGCTCCTCGCAGACCTAGCAGTCTGGAGGCGTGACGCTTCCTCCCTGTACGTGTGGATACCTCGGAGGTGCTGCATCTGGAGCACAATGATGAACCGCACGTGGAGACGTGAAGGTCAGACGTGAACATCTACACGGCATCGCTGCGACGCGCACGTCTACACCGAGACGTCTTCCGCTGCACCTGCGCGTCTAGTGGTAATCCCGTGATCTATAACTAGTAGTAGTTCATGGTTTATGGGGTCGAAAATTTTTGCGTTCGGCTAACACAGCTGAAGCGTTCAGCTAACGTAGCGGAACCGTTTTTCGGCTACCACAGCGGTAGCATTCGGCTAGCGTAGCATCCCCATAACCCTTCACATCTTCTCACAGCTGTCCAGCTTCTTTGCCAGCAGGTCCATCTTGGCCACAATCATGTCGGCCTCCTTAAGGGACTGTATACCTCGCTTATGGGGCTGCAGTCTCTCATCATTCCATCCTTAGTTTGACACCATCTTCTCTATGAGAGCCTTAGCATCTGCAACATTCAAAGAAAAGAATGCACCACTGGCGGCGGCATCCAAATGGCTTCTAGAGAGTGGGGTTAGGCCATGGTAGAAGTTTTGGATCAATAGCCAGTCCTCCATACCATGGTGTGGACAAGCAGCGACGTACTCTTGCATTCTCTCCCAAGCCTCGGGAATAGATTCCTCGGCTTGTTGCGTAAAGCTAGAGATTTTGTTGCGAAGAGCATTCGTCTTGCCCATCGGGAAGAATTTGACGAGAAAAGCATTGGAACATTTGTCTCATGTGTCTACAGCGTTGCGACTGGTATAGAACCATTGCTTCGCTCTTCCTAGGAGAGAAAAGGGAAAGAGACGAAGACGGATGGCTTCTTGGGTTATCCCCTTAATGGTGAAGGTGCCGCAAATCTCCAAAAATTGTTGGAGGTGAGCATTGGCATCCTCATGAGCTTTGCCACAGAACGGGCTAGCTTGGACCATCGTGATTAGAGCCGGTTTCAACTCAAAATTGAGGTTGGCATCGATCATATCTGGTCCTATCGCTACATTGGCGGCAGAAGGAGCAGAAAGCTCACGAATGGTCTTGTTGGCCATCGTGAAGATAGAACGAGATAAGAAAGAAAGAAGTTGAAGAAGATGAAGGAAAAAGATAAGAAGGACTAAGGAAAGAAAGAATGAGGTAAGATGGGATTCGCTAAGCGGGAGCTTAAGCGAAGATAAATTTGACACAGACTCAACCGATACACCGATTGCCTTCCCCGGCAACGGCGCCAGAAATGCTTGTAGGTAGTTCTTAACTTCACTAAAGATAGAGCTAGGCAACTATCCCCGGTAACGGCCCAGAAATGCTTGTTGACACTTGCCAACGTCGTTACTAGGAGTAGACTATGGAGTCTATCCCTGGCAGCGGCGCTAGAAATGCTTGAAGCAAGTCCAGTCACTATACCTAAAGGAGTGAAGTTAAAGAAGCTATCTACTAATGTCAAATGGGGTTGTCAATCCCAACACTAGTAGGAGCTACTTAGAGAGATTGCAATCTACCAGGAGGAGATTCTGCAAGCGCACAGAACTATCGTAGTAGCACTTCCCTGGAAGTACCAGGTGTCGATTTATTTGATCCCAAAGGAAGGCTAGGGTGGTGTATGAGTCGAGTCAAGGAGGGGATGAGAGTCAAAGAATAAGAAAACGGAAAAGGAGACAAAAGAAGATGAAAGGCTAGAAAGAATATGTGGGTGGATAGGTAAGGATGAAATGGATGGTAAGGTAAGGTGGATAACTAGATAGATAGATAGATAGAATGGGATAACTAAGGATAACTAACTAATAACTATTAACTACTCCTAGATAACCACGAAGCAAGATAACTACGAAGCAAGATAGGCAAATGTCAATAAAGCAACCAAGTTAAGTAAAGTTTTATTCCTATCTTATCAAGTATCGAGGCATACTAGCCTTTACCACTGACTTAGGTTGAACGCTAGCACAACGAGCCTTACTATTAAACTGGGCCAACTACGTGGTGGAATTCAAGGCGCACAGGGCTGTCACCACCTGCTTGCTACCACAGCTATCCGGGGGTCCAGCCGTATCTGAAGGTAAGTCTATAACTAAGCACCACGCTTAATTATATTCTAACTACCTCTACCCTAGCTTTGAATAGAGACACCCTTGCGGACGTCAGAGCAAATACTTGACTTAATAAGATAAACACTAAACTAACTAAGCAACCTATTGGCAAAGATCAAACACTAAGCTCACTAGAGATTAACTACTATGGCTAAGTGAATTGAACTGTAGGATAGCTAGGCACTCAAGCAATCAATCAAGTATACTACTCAATACTGATAAGTAGAATAAAGTAATACTTGAAATGATGAACTAGAATATAGTAAAGTGCTTGAGATACAAGAGCAAAACCTGAACTGAAGATGAAGGAAGACTCTTCCCAACTCCAGGACCGATCACTCGCACGCTTCTACTCTTGAGCTAGGCCTTGAGCAGCGCTTCCGCGAGGGCAAAGATGCCTTGCTCTACTAGCTACCTACTTGCCAAAGCTTGGCTAAACCCTAAGCTATTAGCTCTCTAGCTCTAGCCTTGCTTTCCTTGCTTCTCTTGCATGTGTCTTGGAGTGAATGAAGTGATGCCCCAAGGGGGGTATTTATAGCCTTGTAGAGTGAGGGGGTACTTATAGGGGGTAGCCAACCGACCTAGGGCAAACCCTAGTGGCGGGCGCCAGCCCTAGGTGGCGGCCGCCACCCCCCTGGTCGTTGGATGCACCGTCATTGATCCTACGGTCTCTAGGGGCTCCTCCAAGGCGGTGGTTAGGTCGGTTGCATGTCCAGGTAACCGCCATTCGGTCTTGATCCACGCCACTCCTTCCTGAGCCCTCCGATGCCACTGGCCTAGTGACCAAGGGCCAAGATTTGGCCTTGGGGTGGTCACACGGATCAGTGACTGTCGGTGTTTGTTAACCGGCCACTCGTCTTGAGTAATCTCAGGCGATTTGTTCGGTGGGGATCGACGTTCGTAGGACTCGACGATTACACAGGGACAATGATTTATACTGGTTCAGGCCGCTAAGTAGTGTAATACCTTACATCCAGTGCGGCGTGTGCCTTGTGTATTGCTTATGATTCAATGTTCGATGATGTAGAGCCTGCGCCCGGTTCCCCTTATATGTCCGGATGAACCTTAGCGCAGACCGAGTCCTAGCCGGTTACAATATTGGAGTCCTATTCTAATTACAGGACTTCCTTTTACAACTCAGCTAAGTTACAAATTAGAGTCCTAATCCAAGTACACTTCGTTACAAGTCTTCGGATCTCTAAAGCCATCCTGGATTAGTCGGAGTAATCATCGATAGATGATATCTCTGACATCCTGGTCCGTCAAGCCCCCGAGCTCTTCATCATTTCTTCACGACGTTATCTTCTAGTTTCTTCTTGAGAATCTCCGAGTAATGTCTTGAGAAATCTTGAAGTGCTCCGAGAGTAAAGAAATTCCATGGTGTGCGCTTTTTACAAAAAGTGCACCCATAGGGTGTAGCCCCCGAGCCTCTTGTTATTTATAATAACTTTGAGGATCTTTGGAGCCTTTTCCGAGTAAATCTTGAATAAGAAAAAACATTTCCTTTATAGATTATACCCTGCAGCCCCCGAGCCTGAGTTCCGAGTACCATAGTAGTCGGTTCTCGGGGTCTTCTAAATGAAGCCATTAGGTAATCTTTTAAGGTCTTGAGGAGTCGGACCATGACACCAACTTTTTGCTTAAACCGTCCAAATAATAATTACTCAGCTTCAGGTGGGCAATGTTTTCAACAAACATCCCATATCACCCCCCACTGAATAAAAATTACCTTGAGTCCAGCAATAATTGACTGATGACTGTTCCAACTGTGCGTAATAATGATGTTTGTCGTTTTTTGCAACTGCAAACTTTGTCGTCTTCGTCTTGAAGTGCGTGTGAGAATCAGCTCTATTACCCATGCCGAGCTTCACATGCACCACAGTACATTGGTTGAATTATTGGTCCAGCGATCACTCTTGTTGATGAACCTGGTCTATAGACCCAGAAGAAACCGCCTATAAATACCCCACCTGGGAAGCAAAGAGCTCATATCTTTTGAGAGTGTAGAACTTCTTATTAGTTCCATGGGTATTGTAATAGCAGTAGCTGAGATGATCGAGCCCCCGGGTGTCTTCCTTCTGTAGAATAGATGAAGTGCCCAGAAGAACTCTTGTGAAAGGATCATCCGTTAGGGTGGTTTCCAAGTGGTCGCGAGCAGAGGGACACAGAGGTGCGCCTAAAAGAACTCTTGTGACTACCACTCGTAGATAACCTCGGAGTCACAGGTTGTCAAAAGGGTGGCGAGGGTGATGGTCTTCCCCGAGTTCCTTGAGTACTGGGGTGGTACCAAAGACCCACCTTGGGATGCACTGAAAAGATAGTGTCTACCCAAGGTTCTGTGTCTGCTTTACTGTGTCTCACTGAACCCGGTCCTTGGTGCAATAGGCATCAAGGCTATGTACCTTGAATTCAATAGAGTAGCGTTTTACACCTTTATTGTACTTCTGATGAAAGTTGTTATATCTCAAGATGTTTCCATGCATCTTTGTTGTAATTCCGAGTAATAATAACAAAGATCCGGGTACTTGGAATATTTTCCGAGTCCTCTGTCTTGTTTCCCGAGTACTAAATGTATCTTGCGGAAGGAAAACTTGTCTGTTTACTGTTCCTGTTCTCTATCTCTGACGCCGTCTGACACGTGTTCCCAGCCGTTAGGGTTACAGACGTTGCCATGACGCCGTTTAGGAAAGCCGAACGGTTATCAAAATAGATCTATAATAAGCCGCCACCGGGCTTGTGCTTTCCACACGCTTTCATCAAGCCATTGCCTTCAGAGCTAGGGATCCCTTAGCCAACTCTCAGTGGATGCGTAGAAAATCTCTCGTCACCAACATGGGTCCCAAGAAGCAGTCTGCAGCGGAGAAGAAGAGACCTAGGATCACCACCACCGGGAGACCAAACCATCCGAACCCGCCAACAGATGTCTTGGCATGGAAGAAACCGGACACCACCCTGGCGGAACTGGCGTTCCTGGCACAGCAAGGATTGCTACGGGCGCAACCACTTGATGGATGGAGGGTACCCACTGATCATCGCGCTCCTGCCCCCAACACCACGGAGATCGTGATGTTCAAGTCCTTCGTGGAGCGGGGATTGGGGCTTCCTGCTTCTGATTTCTTCCGTGGCTTGCTGCATTACTATGGTTTGACTCTGAACCATATTACTCCCAATGCGGTTCTTCATACTGCAATCTTCACTCATCTTTGTGAAGCTTTTCTGGGGATATGCCCCTCTATTACTCTTTTCCGCTATTTCTTCTGGTTTAAATGTCAACCCAGTGATATTAGCGTCGAAGTAGTCGGAGGGGCTAGCCTCCAAGTTAGATTGGAAGTAGCTAGTGAATATATCACTGTCGAGTTGTCAGACTCGGTAAGAGACTGGGCTGCTGGGTGGTTCTATATGGGTAACCCACCCCCAGCTCTTCGTCGTCATGATGGATGGCCTCCACAGAAGTGCCGTGAATGGAAGGAGAAGCTCACAAGTGAAGAAGTAGGGGCTATCCTCCCCTCCTCATTATGATAGATGCTTTGATAATCAATGGGCTGACCGGATACACTGTCGTTCAAGACTTTGTTGCGCGACGCATCCACCCTCTTCAGCAACGAGCCAACTTTGGCTTCGAATACCTGGGTAAGAATGACCCGGGGCGTCATGCTGTCGAGCAGTTGGCAGACTGCGAAGTCCTATGGAGAGTGAACCGGCTGCTTAAGAGCCATGGACATCTTGCTCCAGTGATGACATCCTTCTCCGCCATTAATCCTCCTCCTCAGGTAAGTACTTAATTTGTCGTGTCGTCAAGGTTTGGAATAGATATCCTTCTGACCTGACTAGATATCCTTCTGTTTTATAGGGCCAAGGGAGAGATAACAATGATTGCCCTCCACTGCCTCCGATGACTGAAGAAGGCGGAGGCATCATTTTGGAAGGTCCCGTCAGAAGTGAGGATCTTCCTAACAAACCAAGTTCGCTTGAAGATCTTGACTGGCTTGACACAGAATCAACTGACTCTGATGTCCTGCTTATAGACCCAGAGGCTGAGGGTAGCCGGAAGAGGTCGCCGACTCCTCAACTAGAAGCCGGAGGACCTGTCCTTAAGAAGGCTCGCACTGGTAATCGTCGTGCTTGTCGAAAAGTTCTTTTATCTCAAGAATTGTCTGATAAGCACTATAAGCCGGGTGCTCTTGGTAAGGGAAAACCTGAGTACTTTGTAGTCCTTTTGAGTGTTGATGGTTTCTTGTCTTATATATGTCGTTGTATCAAATGCTGGGACGGCGCAAGGGACTTCAAGCAGCGTGGTCCCTGAAGAATCTCCGGCTTCAGACCCTCTTCTGAAATAGCCTCTCTTGAAGCTACCCAAGCCGCTGAAGCTCGTGAAGTAAGTGTCCTGCTTTGTAGAATGCACACAGAGTTCTGATACTGACGTTAATACTTGTCTGCTTGTAGGAAAGCAAAACCAGATGCAACAGCCTCGAGTGTCGTTCCTGATCCTCAGGCAGTGGAGGAGTCGGAGCCGCTGGCCAAGGATGACTCCAGCGTGCCGCCAACCTTCAGTCAGGTAGATCCGCTGCTTGACTCCTCTGCGTCCAAGTCTCGGGTCGAAGCCGCTCCTGACGCGGATGCTCTTCCATTGCCTCAGGTTGGTTGGCCGTACTCCATCTTTCGTTCTCCCGCTCAATTAGAGTTTGACCGAGTGTGGAATGACTGGTTTTTTCGTACACGACAGCCGGACGAACCTACCCTGGACATGGTCTTGACGGAGATACATGCAGAGGGCTCAGCTTGTCAGCAGGGAGGATCTTTAGATGCACCCGAGTCCTCGCGCCAAGGAGCTACTCTTGACGTATCCGGGTATGACCAAGATCTTACTCGGCTGAAGGAGCTGAGGGATCAGGTGAGGGCTCCTTTTGAAGCTCTTCACCAATTTGTTGAGGTAAGAGTCTCAATCTCTGCTTGTTATACTGTAAACTCATCCGAGTACTCACGATATTATTGTATTGTAGTCCTTTGACTTCAAGATTAGAGATCAAGTCACCCGGATCCGCTAGGAGCTGTCTCGTGAAAACCAAGAGCTCTGGGACTATATTGCCCAGGACCAAATTAGTCAGAAGGTAGCCACCCAGGTTTTGCATAATCGCATTAATGATCTCCAAGGCAACCTCAAGGAAGTGGTAGCGGAGCGTGACGCTGCTAACGACCGAGAGGTTGGGCTGATATCCAAGTTCGCTGCTATGGAACACAAGTTGAAGGAGCTCAAGAAGAGTTCTAAAAAGCAGCTTGAAGGTATACTTGGAGTTTCTGTGTCGTTCTGCTCCATAATATTAGTCGAATGACATGATAACTGACTGTTGTGTATGCAGATGCAAATAAGCTGGCTTCTGGGTGGCAGAACGCCTTCAATCGGAAGCAGGCGGAGCTTGAAGAGGTATTTGCTAACGCGCAGAGTGCTCTTCAAGAAGCCAAATTGATGCGTGAGGGTGCTGACCGGGACCTTCTGCAGGCTTTGAAGTCTACAAAGGAGTCAGCGGAGTCCTTGAAGGCCTTGGAGCATGCTGTCGAGCCCCTGCTCAACATGATTCCGGCGCCAGCAGGAGTCGAGGAGACTTTGATTGAGCGGGCCAAGGCTGCACTTGGACGACTGGTGCAATACATCAAAGATATGTCGATTTCCATGGTGCAAGGCCTGATGGCGACGCTGCGGCTTCATCTGCCGTCCTTCGACTTGTCTGCTTTGATGACTCTTCCTGAGGGCAAAGACGACGAGGACCTTGCGGTAATGCAAGAGGAGGTGAAGGCCGCCACGGAGGAGTACTCACAGATATTAGATCTTGTAGAGTAGTCTAGACTCCTCAGTCTCTGCAGCTTGTATCTCCTGAAAACAATTATTATAAGATATCAAAAATATTGGTTACTTTTGAATCTTGTGAATTGCATATATGTCCAACTCCATATTGCGGCAAATTTCTTTAGCAATGGGTTGAGTTTATTTGTTGTGGATGTATGACCAGGCGTCTAATTAGACGAGTCTATCCGAGTGTTTGCTAGCACTTTAGTTTGGGTCGTGTGACTTCGTTTCTCTAACCATTGTGTAGAGAACTTAGTCTTGCCCGAGTACTACTCTTAGTACCCTTGTTCAAGGGATAACAATGATCAAGCACCTCTTGAAGGACCGTAGCATTGGTTCCTTCTGGGTGAATCATATCATCTTGACGATCGCAGCTTGAGTGCGAAGGTGGGTGGACCTCTGTCCAAGAAATGTGTAACAGGGTGAGTACTAATCCACCTTGTTATGCCTTATAGGAACTGTTGTCCACTATAGTGGATTTCATATTCGCTATAGGCTGATAGCCGGGTGTTAAGCCGTACTACCTTGTGAGTTGTATTGAGCTCGAAGCTCGTAACTCAAGTATGGTTTCCGTTGTACCAATCTATCCGAGTAATATTATATATTAGTCGGAGGTAAGCCCTGCTATTGCAGAGATTGTTATGCGACTGAATAGTCGTGATGAGGTGTAGAAAAAAGCCTGGATAAAAGTTCTTATGTCGTATGAACTTCAAACTTTATTAATATCCAACTAATAATTACAATTGCCCTGAATCAGAATTGTAGCGTAGTCCTTAAGTATGGAATTTCTTCAAGTGCTCTATATTCCATGAATTTGGCAGTGGAGATCCATCTTCAGTGACTAGCTCAAATGACCCGGGTCTTGTTACTTTAGATACAATATAAGGACCTTCCCATGGACTCATGAGCTTGTGACGTCCAGCGGTGTTTTGAATTTTCTTCAACACCATGTCGCCTACTTGGAAGGTGCGGTGATGGACGTTCTTATCATAATAGCGCCTCATCCCTTGAAGGTATCATAATAGCGCCTCATCCCTTCAAGGTATCATCAGCTTCGCCCTCATTGTACTACTCCGTTCGTGGGGAGTTCCAGATTAAGTCAGCCGGTAAGATTGCTTCAGTGCCATATACCAGAAAGAAAGGTGTTTGGCCTGTTGCCCGACTTCGTTGTGTTCGTAGCCCCCAGACTACCTTAGGCAATTCTTCAACCCACTTTCCGTCGTGATCTTTTAGGAGGTCAAATAGCCTTGGTTTTAATCCGGCGAGAATCAGGGTGTTTGCTCTTTCAACTTGGTCATTGGACTGAGGGTGAGCTACTGATGCGTAGTCTATCTTGATTCCACAGTCGCTGGCCCATGACTTGAATTCGATAGCCGTAAAGGGGGACCCAAGATCAGTGATGATTCTATGCGGCATTCCAAAGCGGTGAAAGACGCTCTGCATGAAGTGGACTGACTTGGAAGCATTGAATTTGACCAAGGGCATGTACTCGATCCATTTTGTGAACTTGTCAATTGCGACATAGATGTACTCGAATCCGCCTGGGGCACACTTGAGAGGGCCCACCATATCAAGTCCCCAGCATGAGAAGGGCCATGACGGAGGGATGCATATCAGTTCATGTGCGGGTACATGCTGCTGCTTGGCAAAGAACTGGCATGATTGACAGCGGCGGACTAAGTCTTCCGCGTCTTTTAAAGCTGAGGGCCAGTAGTATCCTGACCTGAAGATTTTTCCGACTAGTGTCCTTGAAGCTGCGTGATTACCGCAGCACCCAGAGTGGACTTCATTCAGGATTTCGCTGCCTTCTTCTGGTGTAATACACTTGAGGAGGACCCCTGATGAAGCTCCGCATCGATACAGCTTATCCCCGACTAGAACATAGTTTTTGCTACGCCTGGTGACTTGCTCTGCTATAGTTTTGTCGCTTGGCAGTTTATGTTCTTTGAAGTAATCAATGAAAACTTGTGTCCAGTCGGGTGCTAGAGATAGGACCTGGGTTGCGGGTTCTGGCTCGAACTCCTCCTTCTCTTGGATTGAAGGCTTGGATAACTCATGTACAAAGGTACCACTGGGAACTTGTGCTCTGTCAGAACCCAATTTCGCGAGTATATCTGCTGCCACGTTGAGATCCCGGGTAACATGAATGAGTTCCAGTCCTGCAAAGTGTTTTTCCAGCTTGCGTACTTCAGCACAATAGGCATTCATTGTTTCCTTGGTACAGACCCAGTCTTTATTAACTTGGTGAATGACCACGGAAGAATCGCCATAGACTAATAGCCGCTTAATGCCCAAAGTGACTGCTAGTTTAAGTCCGTGGAGCAGTGCCTCATATTCTGCTTCATTGTTGGTGGCTGGCCACAATATTTGCAGAACGTATTTGAGCTGTTCGCCAGCGGGTGATACAAGAAGGACTCCGGCTCCTGCTCCTCCGAGTTTTAGGGACCCATCGAAGTACATCTTCCAATGATCGGGAGTAGCGTTGTCTCTAGTCTGCTGTATTTCAGTCCATTCGGTGACAAAATCAGCTAGGGCCTGGGACTTGATAGCTTTTCTCGGAGTGAACTTGATGTTGAGTGCCCCTAATTCAACTGCCCACTTGGAAATCCTTCCAGTAGCATCACGGTTGTGAAGGATTTCTCCTAAAGGAAAATCCGTGACTACCGTGATCTCGTGAGCTTCGAAGTAGTGCCGCAGCTTCCTTGAGGATATGAGTAAAGCATAGAGCAATTTTTGTACTTGCGGGTACCTGACCTTCGAGTCAGATAGTACCTCGCTGATGTAATAAACTGGTCGTTGGGTGTTGTAGATGTGCTTGTCGTCTTTGCGCTCCACCACGATTGTTGTGCTGACAACGTGTGTGGTAGCTGCGATATACAGCATCATCGGTTCCCTGGGCTCCGGCGGCGTCAGTATGGATGAATTGATAAGGTAGCTTTTGAGTTGTTCAAAAGCTCTGTCCGCTTCATCCGTCCACTGAAATTTGTCGCCGACTTTAAGCAATTTGAAGAAAGGCAATCCCTTTTCTCCGAGCCGTGAGATAAATCGATTTAACGCAGCCATGCACCCGGTGAGTTTCTGAACGTCTCGAACAGAGGTAGGCGGCTTCATGTTGATGATAGCTGTGATCTGCTTTTGACTAGCCTCGATGCCTCGATGACTAACGAGGAATCCGAGTAGCTGTCCTGAGGGTACCCCGAAGACACATTTGGTTGGATTGAGTCTCCATTGATACGCACGTAATTGGTTGAAGGTTTCCTCTAGGTCTGATATCAGGGTAGTCGGATCCTTTGTTTTTATGACTACATCATCAACATAAGCTTCTGCATTGCGGCCAATCTGATCACCTAGGCAATCTTGGATGGCGCGTTGATAAGTAGCCCCCGCGTTCTTTAGTCCAAAGGACATAGTTTTGTAACAGTATGCTCCAAAAGGAGTAATGAACGATGTCTTGGGTTGGTCTTCTTCTTTGAGGGCAATCTGATGGTACCCGGAGTAGCAATCCAGAAAAGAGAGTAAGGCGGAGCCTACGGTGGCATCAACTATTTGGTCTATCCTTGGTAATCCGAAGGGATCCTTTGGACAATGCCTGTTGAGGTCTGTGTAGTCGACACACATGCGCCACTCAGCAGAGTTCTTCTTCTTGACTAGCACTGGGTTAGCTAACCACTCGGGGTGGAGGATTTCTCTGATGAATCCGGCCGCGAGTAGCTTGGCTATTTTCTTTTTGATTGCCTCTTTCTTCTCTGGTGAAAATTGTCGTAATCTTTGCTTGATAGGTCTAGAGCCTTCCTTTAATTCTAATTTGTGCTCAGCCAAGTTCCTTGGGACCCCCGGCATGTCTGCTGGTTTCCAAGCAAATATGTCTTTGTTTGCTCTAAGGAACTTGGTGAGCGCGAGTTCCTATTCTTCAGATAGGTGAGCACTGATAACCGCTGTCTTGGAAGGATCACCGGTTTCCAGGTCAATGGCTTTTATGGAGACTTCTGCTGATGGTTGAATAGTTCCCGCCTTCTTTGTTGGGATTTCTGAATCTCCAGGCTTGGTATTAAGCACCATCTGAGCGAGTTCTTGTACTTCCAGGGTGAGTTGAGCTTTTTCGGCGATTTGGACAGCCTCTGTGTCGCAATCAAATGACCGCTTCAAGTCGCCTCTGAAGGTTAAGATTCCTTTGGGACCCGGCATCTTCAATAAGAGGTACGGGTAGTGGGGTACTGCCATAAACTTGGCAATAGCAGGTCGCCCGAATATGGCGTGATACGACGATTCGAAGTTGGCTACCTCAAAACTAATGTACTCCGTTCTGTAATTGATCGGAGTTCCAAAAGTGACAGGTAGTATAATCCTTCCGAGTGGTACAGCCGCTTTTCCGGGTACTATGCCGTAGAAAGGAGCGGTTGATGGTGTGAGCTGGGTTGCGAGATCTAGATTCATCTTTCGTAGGGTGCTTGCAAAGATAACATTGAGTCCTGCTCGGCCATCGATGAGTACCCTACCAAGTGTATATCCAGCGACCGTGGGGTCCAAAACTAGCGGGTAATGGCCTGCATTGGAAACACTGGTCCATTGATCTGCTCTGGAGAAATTAATCGGATGTTCGGACCAGTCGAGGTATTTGGGTGTCGCTGGTTCGGTGGACATGATCTCTCACAGGGAAAGCTTATGAAGCCTCTTGTTGTCGCTGGTAGTTACTCCCCCAAAGATGACATTAATAGTTCCTTTGGGGTGCTGAAAGCCACCGGCGTCCTGTTGAGGATCTTCAGCTGTCTTCTTGTCTTTGTCTTTCTTGTTCTTGTTGAAGTCGGAGATCAAGCCTTGCTCCTTGAGCTGTCGGCAGTGCCTTGCTTGATGTCCACCTTTCGGATGGAAGGGGCAGGGTCCGTCGAGTAAGTCATCAAAGGTGAATGGCTTGTTTCCCTTCTTCTGAGGCTCCATGGCAGCAACAGTATTATCTCCTGCCCTTTTCCGGGTATTTTGCTTTGGTGCCTGGTTGCCTCTCAGGTTGTTTCCTCGATCACCTTGCGTGTTTCTATCGGGGAAGCGTTCCTGTGTGCGTTCCTCTGTCGCCATCATGGAGTTTACAGCCCGATGGAACTCGTCAGCGGTGGTCGGGTCCTGCTTGATGAAATCTTTGTAATTGTAACTTTTGCAAATACCGTTGCCAAAAAGGTCAATTACTTCTCTGTCTGTAATGTCGGATACTGTAGAGCGGATTTCTGAGAATCGCCTATAGTACTCCCGCATTGATTCGTTTTTCTGTTGCTTGCAGGTTCTGAGCTTAGTCCGGGGATCTGATCTCTCTGGGACACCAGCAAAGTTTTCAACGAAGATACGATGTAGTTGTTCCCAGGAGTCGATGGACTCGGGTTTAAGCCTGTCAAACCAAGCAAGCGGCATTGTCTCTAGAGCCATTGGGAGGTAGAGTGCTTTGACGTCGTTGCTTCCACCCGCTAGCTCGACTACTTGAGCATACAGCCTGAGCCACCGTTTAGGTTCTATCTTCCCGTCGTACTTTGAGTAATTCCCGGGTTTGAATTTTTGCGGGAACGAAACCGCTCGAAGCCTTTGGGAAAAGCAGGGGAAGCGATCAACTGCATCGGATGCTGCAACTGCGACTCCTCTGTATGAAGATTCGGCTCCTCCCTCAGCTTGGTCGGGTACTCGGTGGCCCAGACAGCTCCTTGCTGGGATACGACCGAGTCGTTCTTGAACCGGCCGCCTCTGGCTTGGGTGAGATGAAGCTTGCTCGTCAGCTAGGGATTCAAGATTCCGCCCTCGAAGTTGGAGTGCGGTAGTCTGAAGCATGACCAGTCGTCGCTCTTCATCAGGGGTGCGGTTGGTCTTGGCTCCCATCTCCGTAGCTAGAGCTAGTATGTTTTGATAGGGAGTCTGGAAGACTTTATGGCCGGCGACCCTCATGAACTCGGGTTCAAGGTTGCGAGAACAATCAGGGCGTCGTCTGTTAAGATCATCCTGGGAGTGATTCTCTTCAGTGCGAGCTTGACGCTCAGCCTCTGCTTCCAGACGCCTCCGGGTGTTGTATTCTTCTAGTCGTGCATTGTAGCGATCTACAGCTTCCTTGCGGTGAGTTGCTCGCCTTCTGCGGGCTTCCTTAGCTTGATTCCTTCGGATTCTTTCAGCCTTCAAGGACTCGGTTTCCCCGGATCCTTCCGGATCATTGTCTGAAATCATACTCAGAGTTTCATCGTCTTGAAAGACATCTGGTGGGGTTGGTGGTCGTAGAGATGACTGATGCCCCGCCATGAAGACTTCACGAGTGTAGCCCTGGTTTGATGATCCCGGTGTTACTGATTCCAAAGTAGAAGTGCTGGAGATTAGTTCCATTGTGGAGTCGTGTTCCTCGAAAGGGAGCTGATGCCCGTGCTGGTATGGAAGTTGCTGGTCAATTGTGCCAACCAGTCTAGCCGGGGCAGGCTGAATTGGCCAATGGACAATGTTACCCTCCTTGGTAGAGCTGAAAACGAGTCCCTGTTGAGCTCCCGTCAAAGGTATCTGTTGATACTCTTTGAATTTTGCACCAATCAGGTTATGGAAGTTTTCAGCAGAGTTCCGCAGCCCGAAGGTGAAGCCATAGCAGGTGTCCGGGTCCTTTTCTTCAGGATTCGAGTTGGAGTAGGAGTCAGATGCCTTTGTATGGTCCCCAGGATCTTGCGAGTCTTGGATTGTCAGATTTGCTAGGTTCTGAGCGAGGTGTTCCATCTTTGGCATGGCTTGTGGTTCTGATTCCACGACGAGCTGTCTGTGCAGCTTTCCTTGATCATCCGCAATGCAAGTCCATGAGCCAAAAATGAAAATTGATCCCGCCGAGAACATGTTGTCGTGGTTCGCCGGGCTCTTGGTCGTCGAATCGCCGAAAGCCCCTACCTGGTGCGCCAGCTGTCGGTGTTTGTTAACCGGCAACTCGTCTTGAGTAATCTCAGACGATTTGTTCGGTGGGGATCGGCGTTCGTAGGACTTGACGATTACACAGGGACAGCGATTTATACTGGGTCAGGCCGCTAAGTAGCGTAATACCTTACGTCCAGTGCGGCGTGTGCCTTGTGTATTGCTTATGATTCAATGTTCGATGATGTAGAGCCTGCGCCCGGTTCCCCTTATATGTCCGGGTGAACCTTAGCGCAGACCGAGTCCTAGCAGGTTACAATATTGGAGTCCTATTCTAATTATAGGACTTCCTTTTACAACTCGGCTAAGTTACAAACTAGAGTCCTAATCCAAGTACACTTCGTTACAAGTCTTCGGATCTCTAAAGCCATCCTGGATTAGTCGGAGTAATCATCGATAGATGATATCTCTGACATCCTGGTCCGTCAGTGACGTGGCAAGGGGGGAAGTTGGGCCTTTCCATGTGGCGGGCGCCACCTAGGGGTGGCGGGCGCCACCCCACTAGGGCCCAAATGGGTCCTGGTGAGTGGGCTCATCTCCTGGTGGGTCCATTTTCCAAATTTGGTCCAAATCCTGCATTCAAATCAAAATCTATGGACATGTGGAATTTTGTTAGTTTGAAACCTATTTGACTACATTTCATGCCTTTTTGATGAATTTTTGGGTAAAGTGTTGATGGTAAAACAGGTGTTTAAAGACCATCAACAACCCTTGTGTTAGCGCTTCACCGTGTAAGGGAGAATCATGTCGACCCTAAGTCAAGAACAAGTTGATGACATTGTCAAGAGGGTTTCAAGTTAGCTGCTAGAAGATCAAGCAAAGAAATTTGAAGATCAAATGAAAAAGATGAAAGATGAGATTGAGACCTTGAGGCAAGCTTTGGGTAACAAAGCCGAGTCATCCGGAAGTGGAGAAAATCCACCACAGCCCAAAGAAGACAAGAAGAAGGAAGATGAAGAGAAAGGCAAGAGAGACAAGGAGTTCGGTAACATACATTATGACTATAGCCAAATGGGAAAAGTCCTTCAATTGCCTAGCGTCAATTTAGGCAAACCACCCTCCTTCGATGGAATCAACTACAATGATTGGACACACAAGATGAAGCTACATCTTCTTGCCGCAAGAGCTTGGGAGATTGTTGAGAATGGACCAAGTCATGTTGAAGGCGAAGAGTTCACCGACAATGATGTGATTGAGTTTCAACAAAATGTTCAAGCCGCATCATTGATCCTATCATGCCTTAAGCCCGAAGAAAGCAACAAGGTACATAGAATGGAGAATGCCAAGAAGATTTGGGACACTCTCAGGATATCATATGAGGGTGATGCAAGTGTGAGGAAGTGCAACATAGAGCTTCTTCAAGGAAAGATCGAGAACTTCACTATCAAGAGTGGTGAGACCACTCAACAAATGTTTGATAGATTCATGACATTGATCAACAAGATTAGAGCTCTCGGAGACAAAAAGTGGGATGACAACACAGCTGCAAGAAAGCTATTGAGAGAATATAGAAAGAAGAACAAGACACTTGCATCAATCATCATGGAGAGACCCAACTATGAGAGCATGAGACCTCATGAGATGCTTGCCAAAATAAAGCATCATGAAGTCTTGGATGATGAAGCCATAGAAGATGAAGAAGCAAGCAACAAGAAGGTGCACTACAAGAAACTTGTTAATCTGTGACGAATTTATAAATCATCACTAACAGACGCAATCTGTGATGATATATATTTTTTCGTCACGGATGTGCCTGGTGGATATTCTCGGCCCGCTAACTCGTGACGATTTTATTAGAATCGTCATAATGTATGATTTTTAAATTCGTCATACTCTAATTAGCCTAAACAATAGACCCCCTATCATATATTTGATGCAAAAAAAGTGATTGCAAAAAATCAAACCCAAAAGATGTTACATTAAATTATTTGAACTAAATATTTTTGTTACATTGTTGCATGTATATGGTACATATAGTAAAATTGAAAATATACCATATATATAGGACGGGAATATAAAATTCTGCAATATGTGGGATGACATGGCCCAACAGCATTTAAATTGTAAAATTAATAGAAAAAATATACTAAGGGCCTGTTTAGATCCCAAATATTTACAAGATTCTCCATCACATCGAATCTTTAGACGCATGCATGGAGTATTAAATGTAGGTAAAAAAATAACTAATTGCACAGTTTGTTTGTAAATGTCGAGACAAATCTTTTGAGTCTAGTTGGTCCATATTTGGACAAAGTTTGTCAAATAACAACGAAAGTGCTACAGTAACTTTACACCCAAAATTCTTGCAACTAAACACACCCTAAGTTGAAGTCATACGACCTACTAGTTCTAAACAAACCAGCTTACCACTGCGCTAGTTGTTCTAGTTAGTACTTAGTAGGACTAGGATTTTATTCTACATTTATTTGTTTGCTGCTGTTGTGTGCCCACGGTGTGGCCAGGTTGCAGCGGCGTGAGTGTGTGGCATCCTAAGTTGAAGTCAGAACCTTGCGGCTTGGGCCTGGGCCGTGTGTTCGTGACAGGCCTCACGAACCCACCAGCCTGCTAAGGCTCGGCTAGATCTGAACCGTTGAATACTATTGATCGACGACCAAGGTTATAGCAGCACCGAATAAAATCATTCCGACTGTCACCTTCGCAAACCCTAATTCCATTCCTCCTCAGTCTTCCTTCCCTAGATACATGAACACGCTGCCGCTACTTCCGGCTTCGGCCCGGCTGTTGCGCTGCTCAGCTCCACTGCACTCTGCACTCCCCCCTCCAGATCCTCTGTTCCACACCTCTTCGTCCTGCGCCATGAGGAGTCACAGCTTCGTGCGAAGCTGGCTGAGGAGATGCCGACATGGGGCGGAGTCGCAGGTGTCGGGAAGGTGACTGGTAAGGCGACGACGTGGTGCCGAGGTGGCTGGGGAGCTGCAGGACGGTGTGTAGCATATGAGCAGATTGGCCTATTCGGTTTGCTACTGATTCGTCCTCCTTGTAGCCACTGATTTGCGATTTGCCTACTGGTGCTCCTTGTTGCCACTAATTTGTTGAGGTTTGCCTTCTCTTCGCTGATTTGTGGAGGTCTGCTGCTGATTCATCCTCTCTAGGGGTGCTGTGGTGCACAGACTGACGGATGCAAGGTATGTACTCCATAATGTTTCTCTCCTCTGCCTCAACTGTTTTGTTTCAATGGCAAAAATAGGATGCCTGATACCTATTTGATGTAATGCCTTGCCCATTTTAGGATTTTACATGCAGCAATGTGCTTTTTTTAAGAAGTGACATCTTGCATTTATCTGTGTTACCAGATGTGTGAATGCAATATATAGTGCAGTATCAAGAATTTTTTTTGTTCAATCTAGTTTTTTTTTATTTTCTGGATCTGGTTCAATAAGTCTTGTATAATGATGAGCTGGTAAGTTGAGTTTTAGTCTAGTTTAGGCCTGGCTTAAGGCTGTAGGTGTTTTGTTTTCTATAGTAGGTTCCTTCTATACAAATGATTGTTCATATATATATATTGTCGCCTCTGTGTTCATATACCGTGTGCCTTTGTGTTCTTATGATTGTTCCTCCTGTACAAAGCTGCACTTTTTGAAAAACAGAGGGTATAATGCATCCTGTGAAACTACTAGTTATGGTGCTCTCATAAATGCATTTGTTTTTGGCATTGCATATTTAGTATTTACATTCTGAGTTATTTTATTAGTTATATCAGCATGCATAATGTGGTACATAAACCAGCTAAATTCTTTTCACAAATATGTGGTTATCGTTTTTGAGTTGTTTGGGTCAATTATTTCGCCATATTGTTGTTGTATTTTCACAAATGGATACAAACGGCCACAGAGGGGGTTTGTGGTAGCTGAATTGTTATTTGGAAGTGAGCTGAGCTGATTCTAACTTGTATTTAACGTGCTGCCGCAGGATCGGAAGGAAAAAGAAGATAACATGCAACGCCTCTACTCCAAAGCAGGCACCACAGAAGCATAAGGTTCCTGCTGTTTTCATCTGAAGGTAAGTCCTGAAGCCTTCTGGAGCCAGAGCCATTAGAACGCACGGTTTGCCTCCTTGTTCTCCACTTAACTTGCAACATTTGTTACATGTTTAGATCAATATAAGACTCAACACGTAATGCCTAGGTATATATATTTTTGTGTAGTATTTTACTATTATCTATTTTGAGATTAATTATGAGTACACAGTCAGAATCAGTACAAGATTGATCATGTATGCGCCTTTTTAAGATTTATATATCTGTTAGAATTATTAGTAAGTACATATAAAAATATCATCTCTTAATATTTGTTATTATGTCATAGTAGTAAACTGCTTTCGCATAGGTGTATTTAGACATTCCTTTTGAAGGATAATCCTTACAGCCAACCTTGTATTAGATCTGCACTCATGCACAACTATATCGCATGACCACATGCTAACTTTTGATTTCTCACTCATGTGCAGGAAGCAAGAACACGGAAAAGGCTGCTCGAATTGATGAACTTAGCGTTTATATGATTTTGGTAAAGCAAGAACATTTGAAAGGCTTTATACTGTGTAACTAGTTGATGTGAATTTGGTGATGGATGTAATAATATTGACAGTTGGTTGATGTAAGACCACTAATTGATATTTGAATGCATGCTGGATAATATTGTAATAAATTTATTAATAGTGGGTTCTGTGTTGTATGTGCTATAACAATTGGCTAAAAATAAATGAAAAATGAGCTGAATCTAGAAAGTAAATGGGTTGAAAACAGAATGTGAATGGGCTGAAATGTATTGGGAATGGGCTGAAATTAAAGTAAAAAGGGCTGAAAACAGGCCAAAAAGACCCATATTTGAGCCGTTAATGAATGGGTCAGGATATCTACGTCATCATCCACATCATTGTCCACGTAAGCATGCATCTATGGTGATGTGCATTTCATCCATGACCATTATTTTTCGTCATAGAAAATGGGCTTGGGTTGGGCATTTCATCCATGACCATTATTTTTCGTCATAGAAAATGGGCTTGGGTTGGGCTGACTAGGCCTTGGGCTCTACTGTGACGGTTTAAGATCGTCACCAATTCTGCTAATCTGTGATGATTTTTGGAAAATCGTCACGGGGGTTAATCCATGACATTCAATCCATGACGATATCTGAAACCATCACAGATGCAACATGGTGATGATTTTCTGGTGATCCGTGACGGAAATTTTTCATCATGGATTAACATGATTCTTGTAGTGGTGGTAGCTCTCAAGGCAAACCAAGAAGAAGGAAGCAAGGCCCAAAATGACTCATCAAGTGATGGAAGCGATGATTCCGATGATGTGATTGCTCTCCTTGTGAAGAACTTCCAAAGATTCATGAGGAAGAAAATGTACAAGAAGGGCAAAGGTGGATACTTCAAGAAGTCTTAGAAGAGGAATTGTTATGAGTGTGGTGCAGACGATCATTTCATCGCTGATTGTCCACAAAAGAAGAACAAGAGCAAGTTTAGCAAGAGTGATGACAAAAACCAAAGAAGAAGAAGAAGAGGTGGTGAAGCTCATCTTGGTGAAGAATGGTTCTCCGAAGATGACTCAAGTAATGAAGAGAAGAGCAAGGGCAAGGAGAAAGAGAAGAGAGCGGCCAACATCGCCATACACAAGACCTCTTCTCCAAGCCTCCTCTTCAACATGACTACCTCGACCACTTCATCACGCTTGTTCGAGGGCCTCACCGGCGATGAGGATGATGTCACTCATTCTTGTTTCATGGCTAAGGATGAGAAGGTATCACCTCACTCCTACTTGTTCTAGTGATGAATATAGTGATGATGACATGGATGAATTTGAACTAAGCATCATAAGAAAGTTTGGTAAGAAAGGTGGACCAAGATATTAAAATTGCTTAGTAAATTGGAAAGTCGGAATGAGAGTCTTGTTTTGCAAGGGGACTTGATCTCTCAAGAGAGAGAAAAGAACCTTGCATTGGAAGCCTCTCTTGCCGAGGAGAAGTTGAAGGTTGAGAAATTGACCGTGGAATTATCTTTAGTTAATGACTCTAACAAGAAGTTGGCTAAGGAGTGTTCCATGAACAATGACTCAATTGCTAATCTAAAGAGTAAGATTAGCTTAGTTCAAGAAAGCCTCACAAGCTTTCAAGATAAATATCAAACTCTTGAACTAAGCTATAACACTCTTTGGTGTAGTACTTCTTCAACTACTCCTAAGGATTCCGACAACTCTAATGCTTCAACAAGTAAAGGTTGCAATAGATGTTATAAAGTTGATATAAGTGCTTGTGCAACTAACATTGTTGAGTTAGAAAAGAAGAGCAAAGAGATCCAACGGTTGAACATGATCTTGAGGAATGGTTGCAAGTGTAAGATGGAACAACCAAAGGACATCCTCAAGACCGCAAGACACCCATCCATCAAAGATGGGATAGGCTACAATAGGTATGGTGGTAAGGCCGATGGAAGAAAGATGGTAAAGGGGGTACCCTTTGTTAACTTTAACAAAGGGGTTCCTCTCTTTGACCTCATGAACAAGGCCAACAAGATTGCCAATCCAAAGGCTCCACTTGCTAATGGTAAGATCAACAAGGAAAAGCAAGTTGAGGTCCCCAAGCAACAAAAGCCTATATCAAGAAGCTATACATGTGATTACTTGTGTTGTTGGGGAGAGAACGACAAGATTGTCGTTAAGTATGTTGGTGCCCTCAAGAAGAGGGAGATTATGAGAAATGTTTGGTGCCCAAAGTTTATGTGACTAACCCCCTAGGACCCAATCTCACTTGGGTACCTAAATCAAGAACATAATCTTGTCTTGTAGGAATATGCCTCCGGTGGATCAAGTTGGGTGTTGGATAGTGGATACACCAATCATATGACCGGGGCAAAAGAAATGTTCACCTCCTTTCAACCAAGCCGTGACTCATGCAACAACATTGTGTTTGGTGACAATGGAAAAGGAGAAGTGCTTGGTTTGGCGCATGCCAAGCTGGAAAGCAAGTTGGAGCAAAGCATCCAATAAAGAACGTCGTGTCAACCACAAGGCCATTGGAGCTACTACATATGGACCTCATCGGACCCGTTGCTTACCAAAGCATCGACGGTAACAAATATGGTTTCATTATTGTTGATGACTTTTCTCATGTCACTTGGGTGTTCTTTTTAGCAGATAAAAGTGAGACCCAAGGCATCTTCAAGAAGTTTGCTAGAAAGGCTCAAAATGAGTTTGAGCTCAAGATCAAGAAAGTGAGAAGCGACAATGGGACCGAGTTTAGGAACACCAACATAGAAGAATATCTTGATGATGAAGGAATCAAGCATGAGTTCTCCGTTCCATATACCCCACAACAAAATGGGGTTGTGGAAAGGAAGAACCGAACTCTCGTCGAAGCCGCAAGATCTATGTTGGATGAATACAAGACGTCCCATGGATTTTGGGAGGAGGCGATGAACACCGCGTGTCATGCCATCAACCGCCTCTACCTCCACAAGCTAAGGGATAAGACGCCATATGAGCTTCTAACCGGTAACAAACCGAAGGTGCATTACTTTCGAGTTTTTGGCTTCAAGTGTTTCATACTTAACAAGAGGGCCAAAAGTTCAAAGTTTACACCTAAGGTACACGAAGGTTTTCTACTTGGTTATGGTACTAACGAACACGGCTACTGCGTATTCAATAATTCCACTGGCACTATTGAGTTAACGGTAGAAGTGACTTTTGATGAATCCGAGGACTCCCAAAAGGAGCAAGTCAATGATGAGCTTGTAGGTAATGACATGTCTCCGTCCGAAGCAATCAAGAAGCTTGCAACCGGTGATGTGAGGCCTATAGAGATTCAAGATGATGAATATGAGCCATTGCACACTCCACAAGATTCAAATGTCCATCATGTCATTCAAATGCACATGGTGAAGCTTCCGCAGCTCCGATAGATGGAGGTGCAAATGATGTTCAAATGCAACATCAACTTGATGATCAAGCTCAACATGATGACCAACAAGCAAATGAAGACATTCACTCATATGGTGAAGATGATGAGGATGGACCCATTCAAAGGAGATCACTCGTGCCACATCCTAAAGTGCATCATACGATTCAACGGGATCATCCCGTTGACAACATATTGGGGAGCATACGACGTGGGGTAACGACACGCTCACGTTTAGCAAATTTTTGTGAACATTACTTGTTTGTCTCCTCTTTGGAACCTCTTAGGGTGGACGATGCACTTGATGATCCGGATTGGGTGATGGCCATGCAAGAAGAGTTGAACAACTTCACTCGCAATGAAGTATGGTCATTGGTGGAGAGACCCAAGCAAAACGTGATAGGAACCAAGTGGGTCTTCCGCAACAAGCAAGACGAGCATGGCGTGGTTACAAGGAACAAAGCGCGGTTGGTGGCTCAAGGTTTTTCCCAAATCGAAGGTTTGTACTTTGGGGAAACCTATGCACCTGTAGCTAGGCTTGAGTCAATTCACATATTACTTGCCTTTGCTACTCACCATGATTTCAAGTTATACCAAATGGATGTGAAAAGTGCATTCCTCAACGGCCCCCTCTCCGAACTGGTGTACGTGGAGCAACCACCGGGTTTTGAGGATCCGAAATTCCCCAACCACGTCTACAAGCTCGACAAGGCGCTCTATGGGCTTAAGAGAGCCCCTAGAGCTTGGTATGATTGCCTTAAGGACTTCCTACTCAAAAAGGGTTTTGAGATAGGGAAGGCCGACGCTACTTTATTTACTCGCAAAGTCAATAATGATATTTTTGTGAGCCAAATATATGTCGATGACATAATATTTGGTAGTACTAATGTGACTTTTTGTGAGGAGTTTAGTAGGATCATGACCAAAAGGTTTGAGATGTCCATGATGGGTGAGTTGAAGTATTTCCTTGGATTCCAAATCAAGCAACTCAAGGATGGCACGTTCATCAGTCAAACCAAGTATACAAGAGACATGCTAAAGAAGTTTGAGATGGACAAGGCCAAACCCATCAAGACCCCCATGCCTACCAATGGACATCTTGATCTAAATGAGGATGGTAAGTCAGTGGACCAAAAGGTATATCGCTCTATCATCAGTTCATTGTTTTACCTTTGTGCATCTAGGCCTAATATTATGCTTAGTGTGTGCATGTGTGCAAGATTTCAAGCTAATCCAAAAGAATGTCATATTATGGCCGTTAAGAGAATCTTTCGATACTTAGTGCACACTCCTAATCTTGGCTTGTGGTATCCCAAGGGCTCCACTTTTGATCTACTTGGCTATTCCGATTCGGACTATGCCGGTTGCAAAGTAGATCGAAAGAGCACTACCGGGACTTGCCAATTTATTGGAAGGTCTTTGGTGTCATGGAGTTCCAAGAAACAAAATAGTGTTGCCCTATCCACCGCCGAAGCCGAGTATGTGGTGGCCGGCGCTTGCTGTGCCCAACTACTTTGGATGAAGCAAACACTAAAAGATTTCGGATGTGAGGAAAACAAGATTCCACTTTTGTGTGACAACGAGAGTGCTATCAAGCTAGCAAACAATCCCGTAAACCATTCTCGCACAAAACACATTGACATCCGACGCCATTTCTTGAGAGACCACGAAGCCAAAGGAGATATCTCCATACACCATGTGAGCACCGAAAAACAATTAGCTGATATCTTCACAAAGCCTCTAGATGAGTCAAGATTTTGTGCTTTGAGGAGTGAACTAAATATCATTGATTCTCGTAACGTGGCTTGATGTCTTATACACATTTGTTTTCACCTAGAGACCTAGACAAATGTTTTATCAAATACTTTGTGTGATTTCAAAATCTATTTTGCATGCTTCACTTGTGTCCATAGTTATGTACTGCTTGTATGAAATCTGGACATGATTGGAGTGTGTGTAGTATACCACACAAGGTTCTCCTAGGATAGCTCTCTGCCCGTTCTGGAAGTGAACGGTCGGTAGTACCGCCATAAGGGTCAGTAGTACCGACCCTATGGGCGGTAGTACCGATCGAGTTTGACCCAGGTATAAAAGGCCGCGGTAAAAATCTCTTTGACCTTATCTGGTCAGTCATTTTTCACTGCGCCGCCGCCCTCTTCAGCCCGTGCTTCCCAGCCGCCCTTCGCCCTCTCTCCTCGATCTCCCTCCTCCTCCAACCAAATCCAAATCTGTCCGGTGGGAAGGTGCCTTGGTGCAAGGAGATCGTCTTGGTGGTGTTCGTGAAGCCCGGAAGTTCTTCCTCCATCGAATTTCGACCTCTTCTTCTCGAGTAGCAAGGTACTAGGGTGTTCTTGCCCGATCTCTCAATGTACCTCGTTCTAGGTCGATGCCTTTGGTAGGATTATTCTCTCTAGTGTGTAGATGCTTCTAGGATGTATGGTTTGCAAGTTTATGGGCAATTTGTGTGATTGGGTCGAAGTAAACCGCACGCTGCAGTGCGGTCGGTAGTACCGACCGCGCACAGTGAGCAGTTTTCTTCCCCGATTTTGATTGTCGTCTTTGCTACATCCTTTAAAGTAGTCTTGCTATCACCTATGTCTCATATCCGTCTATGTAATCTTTTTCTAGATGTCGCATAGACGGAGGACCTCTCGTGATGCTCGACAGGCTAGAGATGAGGAAGAGGAGGAGTATGTTGCTTTGGAGCAAGGTGGTTTGCAGCCGGGAGAGCCGCAGCGACGCAATCCCAGGCGTTGTGCCCGGGCCAGTGGGAGCAGTGAGGATATCACTCGACAGGTTCATGGACGTTCGTCCACGGGCTGTCGGAGTGTCGGCAGTGACAGGGGTGGTGGTAGGGCTGGTGGCAGTGGTCATGCGCCTCCTCCACCTCCACCGCCCCCTTTCAATGGTCCTCCCGGGCGTCTGCGCAATGTGATAGTGGGAGGAGTGACTCTGGAGGCTGGACCTGAGCGGGAGGGTCGTTCCATTGATCCTCGTATTGGACCTCCCTCTCCTCTGGCTGCCGGGTTGATGTTGATCAACCGGCTGTTTCACCTGCATGATGAGGCTAGTGCTCTGATGACGACCCCCACTTATCCTGGTAATGTCATGGATTAATCTGACAGGAAGCGGGCTAATCTTTTGAGAACCCAGAGATTGGAGAACCCCTACCTTCTTATCAGGGATGGCTCAGTGGACAGACATTTTTGGTCCCGCTTTCAGTAGGACTACTATGTGTCTGTCTGCTGGAAGGGGTTTTGTGCTAAGGGGCATCCTCCCCTCTTTGAGCACAAGCGTCTGTCTATTCGGTTCTTGACTGACAAGGGTGTTGAAGAGATAGATGCTTTGGTGCAGAGACTTGAGGACTGGAGGATTCTTAGGCTGATATCTGGTGAGCGCAGTTATAATCATGAGATCATATGTCAGTTCTGGGCCACTCTCTTCATTGATCAGCCTGCACAGGTGCTGCATTGGATGACCCAGGGAGTCCACTACAGGTGTGACTTTGTCACTTTTGCTAGGCTATTGGGGTTCAACAGTGAAGACCGGAATGCTCCCAGGCTGTCTGAGATGTATGGTGGGGGAATGTACCCTGAAGACCTGTAGAGTTCTGGGATTTATATGCATGGCAAGGTGCCCAACTTTCAGGTTAATGGGCTGAAGCCAACTTACTTTGTTCTGAACAACCTGATGCGCCTTACCTTGGACCCCAAGAGTGGAGACAACACTAATCTAAGGAATGATGCTCCAAAGGTCCTTGTCCGGTTTGCCTTGCCAGATGGGTGATTCAGCATCTCTCATTTCTTATGGCAGAAGATCTCTGATGCTTACAATGACCCGCAGAAGGACTTGCCATTTGCTCCATACTTAATGCATATTATTGAGCATGTGGTTGGAGCCACCTTCGAGTATGATAGGAGCTTGAAGGAGTACAGTGTCCGTCAGTTCTCCTCGACGGGCAAGGACAAGGCTGATGAAGGTGGTGATGTTCCTGCAGCAGCAGCAGCTCCTGGTGAGGCTCATGGCCCGGAGCAGGCTCGTGGGGAGGTGCCTCCTGCTGCCGCTCCTCCTCCGCGTCGTGAGAGGCGTAGGAGTGGTGGTGTTCGCTACGCTCTCGGAAAATTCTTACAGTGGTTCTCCTACAAGGCCGAGCACGACGAGCGGCATCAGTAGGAGGTGCATGAGCACCTTGGTCTTCCTCCGCGGTCTTCGCTCCGGCCCTTCCCAGACCCCTTCGCCGAGTATGATGCTCAGCCCAGACGCGATGATGAATGATGACGATGACGACGGTGTCCAGCAGCAGCAGCAGCCGGGTGGTGATGAGGCCGGGATTTTCTCCTCCGACATGTATCAGCCCCTTCAGCACCCACCCTTGTACCAGCCTCCGCCCTTCTACCCTGACTACAGTGAGGGTCCATCACATGGTGGTGGATCCACCTCGTACCAGGGTGGTGGTGGTGGCTCCTACATGGGCTTTGCTGCCCCCGACGTCGATCCAGCTGGGAGTGGTGGCTTCCATGCCCCTTCTCCTCTGCCAGATCCCTCTACCGCTCCTTCGTCGTCGTTCCCAGGTGGTGATGTTGGCGCTAGCGCGTACTCCTCTCTCTTTGGTGGCTATGATGGTTCTTCAGGTGGCTACTATTAGATCCTTTGCTTATCATGGCCTACCCTTTTTGGCATTTGATGCCAAAGAGGGAGTGTTAGGCTTTTATCATGATGTAATAGTTAGTCTTTGAGAGAGAGAGTTAAACTATGAGAACTAAGTGTGGTTATGCTACTTGTTTATTTGTGATGTGTTGAGGATGTGAAACATTTGAGCTTAATGTTATATTCTTGTATGGTTCATCCTCTATATTTCTGCTCATGTCATGGTTGGTGATTGTTGTTTTCGTTATGGCTATGTGATTTGAGTCCTTTTCTTTCTTCCATAGCCATTCTCTTTTCTCTTATTACATTGTTATGTGGATCACCATGTCATCTTGTTTATGCATCACAAACTGTTATATTTGATGTTGTCACACACTTAGGCACCCCACGGATTGCAAAATTTAGGGGGAGCTCTTGTTCTTGTGTATGCAACCTTGCTTTAAGTCAAGGTTTGAAATTCATATCCAAAGCATACACTAAGGGGGAGGTCGAACTAAATTTTGGAATTCAAAAGCTTAAATTATTTCAATCCTTATTATAAGCCTAAGTTGGTTGTCATCAATTACCAAAAAGGGGGAGTTTGAAAGTGCATTCGCCCCCATTGTGGGTTTTGGCTAATTAATAAAAATCAAATTAGGGACTAATGGCTTTATAAAAGCATGTATGCAGGTGATAGTTCCTAGAAAGATTTGAAATGTTGAAATCTCGTGAACAAAGCACGTTGGATACATTTGGACATAAAGATACCTAGCTCGAGTGGTGGTTTGAAAGTTTGATTTTAAACTTGAGTTATAGGTAAGCCAGACTATCAAGAGGGTCACAAATTAGGTTGGCTAGATGTGGAGAAAAGTGCTCAATTCGACTAACTTTAGTTTGCTTGAGAGACACCGCACGATCAAGAACACATAGAGGTAAATCTGTGTGGTCGGTAGTACCGACCATGGGTGGTAGTACCAACCATGGCTGCAGCGCGCAATGCTCTCTGGGTAGAGTTCATTTTGAACTGGCGGTAGTACCGCCATCTTGTCGGTAGTACCGCCCACCTAGACCATTTTAACACCCTCTCTGTGTAAGCTCAAAAATGACTTGACGGTAGTACCGCCATAAGGTCGGTACTACCAACCCTCGGTGGTACCGACCCTGGTCGGTAGAAAGGTCATTTTTGCGGAGCTCTATGTGTTGACTCAAAATGGCTTGGCGGTAGTACCGCCAAAAGGTCGGTACTACCGACCCTCGGTGGTACCAACCCAAGCCAGTAGTAAGGCAGATTTGCAGGGCTCTCTGTGTTGGCTCGATTTTGACTTGGCGGTAGTACCGCCATAGAGTCGGTACTATCGACCCTCGGTGGTACCAACCCTGGTCGGTAGTAACCGAGGGACGAAGTCTTATTCTGTGGAGATCTCTGTTTGCGGCCGATTTGGCCTGGCGGTAGTACCTTCCCTTGGTGGTACCGACCTGAGGCCGGTAGCTGGTTTTAGGTCAGATCCAGATCTGTGCAACGGTTAGTGACTGGTCGGTACTACCGACTATGGGTGGTCGGTACTACCGACCAGCCTCGGGACTGAGGGACTATAAATAGCCCTTATCTTCTCGTTTGACCGTTACCCACTTATTCCACTCACTTATTGCGACCTAACTTCAGACAAAAGAGCTTCCAAGCATTGACTTCTCCCCTCTCTCTCCCCCTTTGCTCCAAGATCCATTCCTTTGCAAGATTTGAGCTAGGGAAGTGAGATTAGATAGTGGGAAGCTTTGATCTACGTCTTGAGCACTTGGTTTCCATCTAGCCGGCTTTGTTTGTGTCTATTACTCTTGGGTTCTTTGAACCCTAGCCGGTTAGGTGTTCTTCATGGTAGCCCGTATTGATTCATTTGTGAGGGCTCCCCGAAGTGTTTGTATTTCCCCTGTGATTCCTAGTAGAGAAACTCTAGTAGCCTTTGTGGTTGCTTGAGTGAGGCAAGGAGGTGAAAGCGACTCCGACCTTTATGGTCACCTCAACAACGAGGACGTAGTGTAACAGAACCGACCAATTTATACCAGATTAAGCACCCAAACCCCTGCTTTCGCAAAGATTAATGTGTACTTAAGCTCGTACAAACCCGGTAGTCCGGAAATCTCGAAGGATTTCAATGCATTTCAACAACAGCCAAGATCGTAATAGATTAGCGTACATGTCCACAAGTTACATTCAGTTCGAACATAGTTCGAATACATCGGAGTTGAAACAATATTACAAACCATAGTTTGAACAGTAGCGGAAGCAACATAGTTTTAAACATAAGTTTGGAATGTTCTTAATATAGTGCCATCAGTCTGATCAGTCCACAAAAGCATCAGGTGAGGATAAGAGGTGACCATGCCCATGGTCTAATCACCACCCGAAACTAGGTACAAGCAGTTCTCACAGTAGCCGAAGAAGCACTGTCCATCTGCAACAACAAGGGATAAAACCCTGAGTATAAGAAGGTACTCAGCTAGACTTACCCGTCATAACCAGAAATAATGAGACACCAAGGATTTTTGAAGGCTATATCTAGGGTTGGCTAAACATACCACTTTCCATGAAAGCTTTCTTATGATAAAACCCAAATTGAGTATCGGCGGTCACTTTTATAGTTAACCCTGGTTAACTAGGTTTGCACCTGATCTAGAGCAATCACTTGGCTAATTAATCAAGCAAGAGTGACTATTTCATCAATAGCCTTTCAGATTAATCATCATAACCATCTTTAATTCCATAAGTTACTACGGTAACACATGCCCAGTCAAGTTACTCACTGTCCAGGAGCGATGGCGATTATAATCGATTCGTACCCAGCTGGGGATAAAATGTCGCACACTCGCCCGATCACACCTTGCCAGGTAGCCGTCGGCTGCCTCTCAGGAAATTCGAGAACACGACGCGCGAGACGACCATGGGCCCTTCTACACCGGGGGTTATCTCAGTGCCAGGTCGCTCAAGCTATAGCTGCCCACGGTCATGCCAGGTCAATCAGGCCCCGCCTGCCCTCGGACCATGCCAGGTTGTTCAGAATAGTTTCCCACGGTACATCTGAAGCCCTGGGTGTTAGACGTCAACATCTCCATCACCGGCTCGAATAACCTTACTCGGCTTCACGGGAGGTACCCGCACCTGCTCCGTTAAGTGGTTGACGCGTTCAAAATGACTGAGGTGTGCCTTCGTCGGGTCCTAATCGACACAGACGGGAGACTACCAGCACACAGAACCCATGCCCTGCTGCTCCTACATCCCGCCCGGTCTCAAATTAATTATCACATGGTTATCTCCATGATAGCACCAGGCTAGTCATGATCAGTATCCACCTACCGCGGGAGACAGGAAATCACCCAACTTTTACCGGTCTAAGCAGGCTAAGCATATAACGGCCTAGACTTAACAGGGATATCAAGACATCAATTGCGGTGGACAAGGTATTATAATAATGCAGCAACGGTAGCAATCAATTCCTATAAACCTAATGCAACAAACATATCGGGTTAATTCCATAAATAATTTGCAAACCATAGGAGTTAGATGCTCCGAGGCTTGCCTCTTTCGAAGTCGGAGGGTCGGTGGTCGTGGCACTCAGGTAAGTCCTCGACGTCTCCTTCTTCGGTCCTCTCGTTCAGGGTCTCCTCCGAATTTGGCTGCTCCTGCGGTTGCGGGCTCTGGGTCTCCACTACCGGTCCTGTATGATGCATAACAGGGATGAATAAAAATGAATGCACATGGGATGCAATGGTGATGCAACATGGAAAAGGATAATTCAGGAAATAAGCACATGTCATCTACTTCATTTTCTTCGACAAGGTAGTCAACATCATCCTACCACCAACAGTTATTTGCTCACTGCCTTAGTATTTAATTAAGCCTATAACAGCAACCCTCGGCTAACTACTTCAGAAAAACCTACGAAAATTACTGGAAACTAAGAGCATGAAATCCAGCCCACTGTCCAAATTTCAAGCTAGTAGGACTTAAACTTTACTCTCTATGAAAAAGACAATCCTTACAATGAAAAGGTTCTTTGAACTACACCCCTAGCAAAAGGTGTCAAACAAGAGATTTGCTATTTTTCTACTGAACTTCTTAGCACAAGAGCAGTCTACAAAAATTGTCAGGTTCATATTCTTCATATTTTAATTACTACAATTTATACAAGAAAACAGCATTTAACCATTTTAATTGCTACTGCCAAAATATTTCACAGAACATCTCCATATTACATTTTTCCCAGAAACTACTCATCAACACAAACTTAACAAAATAAGAATCACATTTTTCGAAGCAATACACAGTTTATTATGCATTAAATAAGATTGCAGCCTAAACATAAATTAAATACAACTGCATATAAAAGTATCACAAACTGGACATATTATATTTTTCCTAAACAGATCTCAGCAAGACAAACCTAAAAAAAATTAGTTCACCTCATTTGGACTAAAACAACTCCAGATATGAATTAAACAAGCATTAACACAATTTCTGAAAAACATTAAAACAAAAACACCTAAACCTAACTGCTATCTACACCCGGCCAAAACATACACCAGAGACTGGCCAGCGGGCCCCCGAGTCAACTCGGTCCCACCTGTCATACGCACAGAACAGGGGAGGCCGTTGACCTCGTCGGAGCTCGCCGACGGCGGCCTCTCCGGCGAAACCGAGACCACCACTCTACTCCTCTCACCTCCCCGCATCAAATGGTGCTAGTCACCGGCCCGGCGAAGCGACGGACGGAGCTCGGCGGCGGGAATGGCGGCCACGGCGGCGCGGTCCTCCTTACGCCGGCCGATTCCGGCCATGTCGAAGCAAACTAACCTGCGATTCCTACTCCGGTGACTTCCAAGAACCTAACGCGAGGCTCGGAAGCTAGGGTTCCTACCCGGAACTCCCGCGACCACGGCCATGCCAACTCTGGCGACCATGGCGGATGGCGAGCGATGGCGTACCGCCACCACCAAACCCTAATCGGCTAAACCATCACCCCCTATTTCTTCCACGGACTTCACCGACCCCAGAACGCGAGCTAGAACGGAGGGATTCGCGCGGAGGGAGGGCCGACCACGGCGGACCGAGCTCGGCGGTCATGGCGGCCATGGCGGCCATGGAGGGAACTCACCCCGTGGCTTACCTAGGGCCTCTTACGGAGCGCCCCTTTCTGCCCAGGCGACGGCGAGAGTGAAGAGGAGGCAAAGCGGAGGGAGTGGAGCGGCTCTGGCAGGGTGAAAGCATGCGGACGGGCTTTGTGCTCGCCACGCCGCGCGCGGACACTGCCCGGCCGGCCCTCGGGCGCCACGTGGCGGAGCATCTCTGGCACGGTCGGCCACTGCCGGCGCCGATTCAAACTGAATCGATGGATTCAGTCGGTCATGAGCCGACTGACGGCCGATTTTGCGCGCGATTAACTCCTAATCCACTTGATGAAACGCTAAGCCACTTGTTCCATTGAGTAGAGCTATGTGCCGACTACAACTTTGGTTATAGGATCAAGCATTGGTTCGGCCTAGATTTTGCTCAAGAAAGCTCCAAAGTTCGCTAAACGAAACTGCTGGTCAGATCAAAGACTTAGGAAATTTTTCTAAGTCTAAACTTCCCCATTTCTGTCTTGTGGGCCTCAAAACACCATGTTACCCTCATTTTCATGAGTTGACCCAAAAACAACTTTTGTTCTACTATAAATTCTACACACTTTTGGTTTAGAGCACTAACCCATACAAAGCTTCTATCATGGAGGTCTTTGTTAGTCAAATCAAAGGACTCCTAAGGCTCTATTAGGGTAACTAGGGTTAGGGACTTGGTTAGCCAAAAAGACCAACATAAACTTGGCTTCATGATGACTTCTCCACAAGGTTAAACTACTTAGGAACTCAACTACTCCAAAACAAGTCAACCAAGCATCACACCAAAGCATGATCAGTAAAAGCTATCACATGAAATAACACTTTACATAAAGAAAAAAACATATGATGATGCTTTATGCTCATGAGATGTCAAGTTATGCTTTTAGGGTTGCTTAACACCAGAGGTGTTACACGTAGGCACTCCTTAGTGGATTGGCCGAACCTCGGGATAAATCGTTGTGTCCCGTGTGCTTGTTGATTGTCTCTACTTTGTATATTACTTGTGTTCTTCGTGTTCTTTCTCTCCCTATCTCTTTCTTAGGTTGAGAAGGCTCGATCCACACCGTTGAAAGCAACCATGGCTTTGGTAAGGCTAGATTCACTATCTATCGTACTTAGGGAAGTGGGGCATATTCTTGTATTACTTTCATAGCTCACATATATTGGATTTGTAGTCTCCTTTTAGGATTCCGGTAGTGTCGTTTGTTTGTGTCGGTAGTACCGGTGATGAGGACATCGCCAAGATGGAGTCGAGGAAGACTCCAATTCAAGAAGGGGAGGATGATGAGGACATCGCCACGCTGGACACACCGACGCCATGGTCTTTCCCATGTTGCAATCCGTCTCCAACTCAGCTACCTCGTCACCCTCGGAATCCAGGAGCAGCCCCGGATAAAATCAACGCCCCGGATGCATACGGACTCCATTTTCGACGAACCAGATATGCTTGGAAAGACAATTTCATAAGCTAACCAATGGCTTTGGAATCACGTCAAAATTCGTTCAGAGTCAACGGGAATCGTCGAAACAACTCAGCGTCCAGAATCTGCCAGGGTGCTACGTCACCGTATTTTGGTCCGTTGGGCCGTGTATCGTCTTAGAGTCCATTAGGGGGCGCGTCCAGCATAGACGACGTCCTAAACCCTATAATTAGCCGCCACCGTCATCGTTAGGTCTTGGGTTTTGTTTAGAGTTTAGTTTTCCATCGAGAAACTGAATAGTTCATTGTAACTGTGGTGTCGAATCCTTTTACAGTGATCCAGGGCCCCCGTTCTTGATCTCCTCCACCGTGTCGATTAGTCCTTTGGAACCGAGTTCTTGAACCCTCTATTGATATTCGTATAATTCATATTTGCAATTTCAGATTGCGTGTTTTAACCTTCTTGCTTGTGTTCTTCGATTCGCTTGCAGGATTAGCCTTCTTGGCGAGGTCAATCAAGTTGTGCTTGGTTGATAACCAACGGAGCAGTGGTGTAACGGTTGCAGGGTTCGAATCGTGTTGATTTGAAGCCGGATCACCAACGTCGAGATCTCCACCAATTGAATTTACCAGCTACCTCACGGAAGATCGGGCCGTCCTTCATCAACCGGTGTGTTACACCCGGTAGTACCTACCCAAACAAACCGGCAACACCGGTTGTTATCTAACTATGAATTCTAGTTTGTGAAGTTTCAGATTGTCAAAAATCACCTATTCGCCCCCCTCTAGGCTGATTAGATCCTTTCACTTCTACACCATGGCCCTCGGTATTGAGGTCAACGGCGAGCTGGAGGAGATCCCTCAAAACGACGACGACGACGGCGACACCTCCCAGGTATCTCTAACTCCCGATGAACTATCTGCTGAGGTTGACAAGCTTACTGTTGCTCTACTTAGTCAAGATAAACTACTTAGGCTTGCTGCTAGGGAGAGAAAGGAGTTTAGGAAGAAGTGGGAGGATGCGGTGAAGGAGCTTGAGTCTGTCAAGTCCACCGTTGTCGTGACTGAGGAGGATGAGTGTGAGATGTGCTCCAAGCACATGACTGGCCTTCTCACTTTGAGGGGGAAATATGTTGCTTTGGTTGGAGAGGTGGATGAGCTTAGAGCTAGATCCTCAGTGCTTGGTGCGTGCAAGTCTTGTGCAGGCTTGCAATCCGAGTTGGCAGAGAAGAATGCCAAGATTGTGTCTCTTGAGAAGGCCAGCTCGGGTAGCACTTGTGTGTCTAAGTGTGCCTTGTGTGAGGGTTTGGAGATGGAGATCGCAAACGTGCAGCATGACAAGATGCAAACCGAGGAAGAAAACACATACCTTCAGATCATCTTGTCATGGGTGTCTTGTGGTGAGCCGCAGCTTGGGATGATGATTGCCCAATTCAAGCGTGCTGCTGGAGGCCCTGGTGTAGGTTTTGCTCAGGGTATGGAGAGTGCTGCTTCCTTTGGCAAGGTTGGAGAGTTTAGTGGTCTTAACCCGAGTGAGAAGCTCAACTCCACCACTACTCCCTAACTTACTAAGATTCCACCCAAAGAGCATCTCAAACCTAACACCAAGGATGGAGTATTTGTGGAACCTCCAAGAGCTCCACCCAAGAAACAAACATGGGCTCCAAAACCAAACCACCTGAAGAACAAGCTAGACACTATGCCAGCTATCCAAGAAGAGCTCATGCCACAGAAGGGCAAAGTGATCCACACCCACTACCGTGAGTACTAACAACCCCCTATGAGAGCGGTGAGGTACCATTGTGAGCACTGTGGGAGAGATGGGCACTTAAGGGAGTTTTGCTTTCGGCGCAAGAGAGAGGAACGTCGTGCAAAGGTGATGAACGACACAGACATGTACCATCCTTTCCATGATGTACATGTGCCGAATGTTCAAAGGAGAGCTGCTAGGCCTAGAGGTCCAATGCCTCAAGGTCCTAGGCCGCAAGGAGGTCGTGACCGGCGGGAGCCTGCGTTTGTAGGTTATGGACCCGGTGGCGGTGGCTTTGTAGTTGAGCGTTACCCCCCTGAAGGGTCGAGATGGCAGACTAGAGGGGGGGGTGAATAGTCCTTTCTAAAATTAATCGCACCGGCTAACCGAAACAAATGCGGAATTAAAACTATCGGTCTAGCCAAGACTACACCCCTCTACTTATACTCTATGACACCTTATAAAAGATCCTAAACAATGCAAATAAGGTGTCGGGCTAGCTAGAGCTCACCTAAACAATTCTAGCTTGCAAGGTTACACAAACCTAAGCAACTAGTACTCAATCAACCGGGGAGCTCCTACACATGCCACTAAGCAAAAGCCCAAAGCCTAAGCTCACTAGCAATGCTCAATAACAAGGCTACACAAGCCAAATTAGAGAGCTCAACTTAGCTACACAAACTAAGCAATGTGACTAGCAAGACTACAAGTCAACTAGTCACTCATGGGATCAACTTCTATGCTACACAAGCAAGGAAGGTAACTAGCAAGCTACACAAGCTAACTAATTACAAGAGCAACTATACTAGCACAAGTATATGAACAAATAAATACAAGCTAGTGAATGGAGTTTGCAAACCACCGAGAAGATGAACACGAAGTTGACACGGTGATTTTTCTCCCGAGGTTCACTTGGTTGCCACCAAGCTAGTCCCCGTTGTGTCGGCCACACACTTTGGTAGTTCGGCGGCTAATAGGCACCACACCTAGCTCGACACTCGAGCGCCGCAAGAACTCACCCACAAGTGAGGGTAACTCAATGACACGCTCTACTAGAGTTGCTCTTCGCGATCCCCGCGGGGCGAGCACAATGCCCCTCACAATCCTTCTCCGGAGCCACGCACAATCTTCACGCGGGCTTCACGACGGAGACTCGATCACCAAGCCGTCTAGGAGGTGGCAACCTCCAAGAGTAACAAGCACCACCGGCTTGCAACACGAACACCTAGTGCCACTCGATGCAATCTCTCAAAGCAACGCACTAGAATCGCTCACTCGCAATAGATTCGCACACTAGCAAGCACAAGCGAGTTAGAGGGCTCCCAAGCACATCCACACAAGCCACCAAGGCTTTGGAGTGCTCTAGCAGCCGGCCCAAAGCCGCCCCCAACGACTATATATAGAGGGGAGCGGCCAACTAGCCGTTTCCCCTTTTCTGCGCTTCGGTCGGTAGTACCGACCCCCTGGGCGGTAGTACCGACAGTGTCAGAACTAGCCGTTTACACACGGCGCGTTGACCAAAACGAACAACCGACTCCTGGTCGGTACCTCCGACGGTCGGTAGTACCGGCCCTATGGCGGTACTACCGACAGGCCAACATGACCGCGAACAGAGAGCATCTCACAAAGGGACTTGGTCCCTCGGAAACTACCGCCCGAGGGTCGGTACCTCCGAGGTCGGTGGTACCGAGGTTATGGCGGTACCACCACCAAGTCATTTTCAACTCACACAGAGAGCCTCCAAAACTTCCTTCAAACCTCGGTACTACCGACCCCCTGGTCGGTACTACGAGCCCGGTACTACCGAGGTTATGGCGGTAGCACCGTTAGGCCAAACCGAGCCACATCCAGAGAGGCTGCAAACAGCCCTCCTGGGTCGGTACCACCGACCACCAGGGTCGGTACTACTGACTACACCAGCCTGCACTTCCCGCGCTAGAACGGCCATAACTCCTTACTCCAAACTCCGATTTTGATGATCTTGGACATTTTGGAGAGCTTATTCAGAGGGCTACACATCCCTCATGAATACAAGATCCAAATCTCAAAGGATTAGAATAGAATTCCAATCCAAGATCCATCGCTTCTCTTTTTCAACCAAAGCTTTCTCCGAAACTTCTCCGAGTTGATCCAAATCAACTCCAACACCTTCTCCTTTGCAAATGTGCCAACACCACCAAGTGTACATCATCTTGTGCATGTGTGTTAGCATTTTCACAATCATTTTCAAAGGATTTTCTCTTTCACTCATAACGCCACTCGATCTTAGTAACATCGCAAAGTTAGATCGCTCAAGTGGCACTAGATGACCGATATGCAAACAAGTTTGCTCCTCTTAATAGTACGGCCATCTATCCTAAACCCGGTCATAATCTTCTCTACACACCTATGACCGGTGAAATGAAATACCCTATACATATACCTTTGCCTTGCGCATTCTATTCCATCTCCTCCGGTGTTGATGCAACACATGCACCAACCTAGATCAAATGATATGATCCACTTCATATCATCACATGGCCTCCATGGTCCATCGATCTTGACATCACTTGCTCTTCACCATTGCTTCGGTTCTTCGGCGCCAAGTCTTGCTTAAGCCTCCCGACACTCGGTACCAACGGCTTCAAAGCCTCCAACTTGCCCTTCACCTTTGCAACCGGTACATCAAGCCAAGTCTTGCCTTGATCTTCACCATCTTAGCCACATGACCACATGTCATGTTTCATGTGCATTAAGCTCCTTCTTCACATGTGTGAGCCTTGCAACATCTTCCAAGCCATTTCACCTCTATGGCATATGTTGCTCACACATGATCACCTATGGACTAATCACCTGTGTATCTCACATAAACACCATTAGTCCACCTAAAGTTGTCACTCAATTACCAAAACCAAACTAGGACCTTTCAATCTCCCCCTTTTTGGTAATTGATGACAACTCTACAAAGATATGGAAATTAAGCTCTTTGGATTCTATGTTACTTATCCAACATTAAGATCACAAATGAAGATTTGGATAAGTACCATACAACCCGACTTTGTAGTGTTAACTCCCCCTACATGTGTGCTCAAATGGTTTGGTTTCAAGCTTGCACACATGCATAAATATGAAATTTGTGGGAGTGTTAGCACTACTAAGTGATGCTAAGGTATACATGATGAAATTTTACCTTTGAAGCGTGCATACCACATTTTGATTCATCCTTAGCATCAACCTTGCTAGAAACAAGTCAAACTAGATACCACGTGAGATCAACATTATAATCAAGGTTCTAGTTACCACTTGTTATACTAAGACTATGCTCTAGATACCAAATAAAGGAAAACAATCATCATCCAAGTCTTAGCTCTAGCAAATATTGCACACAAGCATATGAGAATTTAGAACATATGCAATGCAAGCAAGCAAATGTAATGCACAACCAAATGCATCAAACATGTATTCATGAGCTTGCTCCCCCTACTTGTGTGCTCTCTTTGTCCAAGAATTTTGATCCTTTTCCATTGTTCAATCTTGCTCCCTTTTGATCCATGTCCATCTTCTTTTCTTGACTTCTCCCCTTTGTTCTTGACATATCATAAATGACATATCTTTGCCATAATTTCTCCCCCTTTGTCATCAATGACCACAAAAGGTATGCTTCTCTTGATACAAAGGGTTGACATTAGGGTAGATGGTTGACACTTGAGTCTTGTATTTTTGATGGACACCACCATATGTGTTGGAATGACACCATGTGTAGGATCTTTGACCTTGATACCAATAGGTGGGGCACCTCCCCTAGTTCATAGCATGGGTCATCCACTTGATAAACTTGACCTCTTGTTGGTGAGGGATGCTTTGCTTGATTTGATCACTTAAAGTTGAGGATCACTTGAAGTCTTGTAGGATACTATTTGAATGAAAATTTTAACTTGATATCCATTTGCATTATTATCTTCTTCTTGAACTCTTGTCATCTTCATGAGCTTCTCATTTGTGACTTGAACTAGGCAATATTGCACAAGATATCTAACTCGGTTTGCTCTAGAGTAAGCTTCTTCACACATCTTTCAATGGTTATCTTACTCATGTTGAATTAGACACTTGAATGCTCATCATCTAGATCAAGTACTTGGGTTTACTAGCTCATGAACAAATCCATATACTAACCACTAGATCATATAGTCAATCAAGCAATAGTGGTAGGCTATGAATTTAAACTTTTCATTTGTTATGCATGATCCTATTAAGCATGTACTATATGCACTAACCACATACTAGTAAGGGATGAAATGATCATGCACATTACAATGATACCTTCGCTATCTTGGAGTAGAGGATAGTCATTTGATTCCAATTAAGCTCCAAATAGCAATGTGAAGTCCATGGTGAAGACCAATAGATACTAATTGATAGAACAAATCTTCACCCATATGTTTAAGTGCACTAGCTCAATGTTGTGGTTGGCTTGCTTCTTTATTTGATCATAGCTCGCATATGAATACCACTTGAGTTGGCAATAGAGAATACCACTTGAATGCTTCAAGATTTTGCTCTTTTGGGTGTTGCTTGCTCTCTAGATCAACCTTTTTGATTTCTTCAACTAAGTATCTCCAATGATACTTTAGATCACCACTTCCATGTTAGCCTTCCAAGCCTTGCTTGGTTAACCTACCAAAGGCGGCAAGCCCCTACAAAAGGGAGAAGTGACCTCTCTCCAAAGAACCATCCTTGATACTCACTTGAATTGACTTTGTTTCATTGATCCATTTGAACTCTTCTTGAAATGTGACTTTGAATCCATCTTTGAGTTCTTTTCTTTCTTCCAAATGATCTTCAATTTGATACTAGAACTTGATCATTATCTTCATCTTGATGTTGGTCTTGATCTTCAATTTGAGTACCAAATTGTGTGCCAAATACACTCCTCAATCAAATGAACTTGTACTCATCTTTGTCATGCTTCTATCTCATCTCAAAACCAAACATAGGTCCCTCAACCACTTATAAACATGATTCCAACTTGAGGGCCTTTCAATTAAAGTGACTCTAGATCAATCCAATAGTTGTCACTTTTCTGGCAGATTCTGTCCTTCTCAAGAAAACATGCATATCTCCCAAAATATAAGTCCAATGACCATGAAATTTGGTGGAGATGTGCCTTACTAAGTGTTCTAGCAGCCATAAAAATTTGAGCTTCATTGGCTTTCTAGATTGCTACCAGATTTCAATTCTTTTCATAGTACTACATGCTGAAAACTGCTGCACTAAAGTTGACAAGATCCACTCCAAAACCGAAGCACCACTTATCCAATTATCATGAGTTTTGCACAACAACTAATATCATAAGTGTAGAACATGTGTACCAAATTTCAAGCCAATCCAAAAAGATTTGATCACTCAAACATGGCTATCTTCTCAGCTCACTCAGATTTCAGATTTTTGACAACTTGGAGCAATTGAGCTATACTCTACCAATTTGAATCAAACTTGAGCTAACATGTTTGAATACTCTCACAAGACATATATCCATTCAAATCACTTACTAAAAGAAGTCTCATGAACATATCCATTCAAACTAACTCAATTTTGATCACTAAGCATCAAATCCATTCAATCATCTTATAGCAAGCAACATGTGCATATATATCCGATTCAATCATCTCATACGCATCTAGAATAACATGATCAACTAGAGATATACCTTAGTAGCTCATGATAATCCAAAAGCAAGCTTCAACTAAATTTGATTGCAAGCCTTCAAATATTCCATTTTACCGCCATAACTTGATCTTTTGCACTTGTATGATGTAGCACTTGGACTTCACTCTTTTGTCTTGGCATTGGGATGGATTTGCACTAAGCTTTATTACTTGAATCAATCACATGATGATCAACATGGAACCAATTGAATCAAGCCTCCAATGCCATGGTACCTACACACATTCATCCACGGTTTGATGGTACCCAAACTAGTTTGGGTCCTCTCAAGTTAGGTGCAACATACTTAGGCAATGCCTTAGTATGAATAGCGGGATGTTTTGCAATAGCAACCAATGTGGTACCATTGTCATCCTTTCTAAGCACAATATCATTATCAATTGAAATAGGCTTAGAAGTCATACCTAGGGGACATGAATTAGCCATGTGTCCCCTTTCCCGACATGAGTAGCAACTTCTCTTGGATTGAGCCTTTTCTTCCTTGCTCATTTGTTGCTTCTCATTGCCTTGCCTCTCTTGGGTTGCTTGAGCCTTCTTCTCAAGCTTGTTGGGACACTTTGAGGCAAAGTGACCCATCTTCTCACATTCATAGCACTTGACTTGGGCGAGGTCTTGTGTTGACCTTGATCTTCTACCTCCCCTTCTTGTCTTCTTCCCCATATCACCATCTTCATGGTTGATCTTTCTTTGGACTTGGGGCTTCTTCTTGTTGGAGCAAACTTCTGCAAGATGTCCCATCTCATGGCATCGATAGCACATGAAATGAGATAGCTTTTCTTGTTCTTGCTTCTTCATTTCTTTTGCATATCTTCTCTTGCCCCATCTCTTGCCTTTGACATTGCTCTTGTTGAAGCCAATGCCACTCTTGTCACCATAGCTTCTTTGATTCTTCATCATGTGCTCATGGGTGATTTTTGATCTACACCACCTCTCTAACTTGTTGCTCAAGTTCTTCACTTCACTTTTGAGCTCATTGTTCTCCTTCAAAATGTTAGTCTCACAAGACAAGGAAGTAGAACAAGCATCTATATGTGAAGAACATGGCATAGATAATAAATCTTCACAAGAGGTGGATACATGCTCCTTCTCTACATCACAAGGGTTAGCACAAATATGTGATTGATCATTTGACCCAAATGATGAGCTCTCACTAGTTTTAGTTTCTACATTAGAAAGCTTCTTAGTGAGAAAAGCATGGTCTTGTACCAAGTTATCATGAGCAACACCAAGTTCCTCATGAGTCAATTTTAGCTCCTCATGTGAACAAGTAGTAACATAAAGTAGATGCTTTTGTTGTTCACATGCATTCTTTAGAAATGAGTTTTCATTTTTCAATTTCATTGTTTTTGCCATCTCATTTTCTAAAGCTTTAGCAAGTCTACATACAAGCTCAAAATTTGGATCATCACAATCAACAACCACATTAGCAATTGATACCTTAGTGTCACCATGTGACATGAAGCAATGTGGTGTAGACGGAGAGCTTGTAGAGACATCACTCTCATATCCATCATCATCATTATCATCGTCAAGTGAGCATGGAGTAGCATCATTAATTGCATCACTTGAGCTCGGCCCATCATCAACAATCTTGTTAAGTGAACTTGTGGATTGATCATCATCATCATCACTTGACCATGATGTTGGGAGCACACTTGCCCAACCTCCGCACTTGTGCGGGGGAAGGAGCGAAGGTGACCAAGCGTCGGATGTAGTAGCGAAGGTGAAACGGAAGTGGAAAGCGCTCGAATTCCCAAAAAGTCGTCCTTTACACTGTTCATCCCCTTGGTATTTATAGGGAATGCCAAGGGGTGCGGGCCAGATTACAAAAGGGTACAGCAAAGATTCCTCGCCTCCGCGCAGGGAGGAAGGGCAGAAGCGTAAACACACAGCTGGAGCGGAAACCCTAATCGGTCACACCCCGGCGCGCCGCCACCTGGCCCCCTGTTCACCTTCGGGGAGAGGTGCGGCGGTCTTGACCTTCGGCCGCGCTCACCCTTGGGCCCGCGCACCTCCGGCTTCACTTGCCTCCCGGGAGAGGCAAGTGATCACGCTCGCTGCTTGCCTGGACCCTCGCTCCATCCGAAGGTGGTGTCGACGGCCAGCGAAGGTTTCTCGCAGCGCGACCATCGCCTCAGACCTGCACGGGAACACAGCAAGAGAGCGAGGGTTGAGCCCGCATTCGGGGGTCAGGGTAGTGGCCTCCGATGGTAGAGAGACCCCGCAAGCACGCCAGGCGTTACGCGAGGGCTGAATTTGGGCACCAGTTCGGGCGGCGCTTCTGTCGAGGGTCCTTTCCCCCAACAGTAGCCCCTCGTTGTCTTGGATCTAAAAGATTGTGTTTAGGCCCAAGCAGCGCTTTTAAAAACGGGACCCTCGGCAGCGACGTCCGCGGCTGCTTTGGGCCGGGCCGTTGTGGTGTTGTTTTATACTATTGAAGCCTGCTTCGTTTTTTGTGCCGCGTTCTTTGGTTGTCGTGCCGACTTCGTCGGGTGAGGGTTTCGTTTCCCGGCCTATAAATAGAAAGAGTGAGCGTGGAGTTTTGATTGTGCTCTTTGTTGCTATAGCCATCCTGTTGTTGCAATTTGCTTGTAGCGAAGGTTTGTTTGAGCTTGTCTGCGAGGGTTGAGACAGGCGTTGGTTGTTCGGTAGTGTTAGCAGTTGAAGAGATGGCAAGGTTGAAGCAAACTGCTCGTGCTGTTTCCCCCACAGCCGCGGATGAGGGGATTACCTTCGAGTTTGGTTTGAGCCGGGTTTGTGCAAGTGAGATTGCATCTTACGTGCGGTGGGGCTGGATTGAGGAAGGCAAGGCGAGGGCTAGCAGCGGGGAGACCGTGCCGAAGCCGGATGCAGACGAGGTTGTGGTGTTCGAAGAGTTCTTTTCGGCTGGCCTTCGTTTCCCAGCTGACTCCTTCGTGACTTCGGTCCTGCGGAGGTTCAACCTGCGGTTTCATCAGCTTACGCCTTCGTGCTTCACAAAGATGTCGGTCTACGTCTGGGCCTGCAGGTCTCAGGGGGTTGTCCCTCATGTCGAGGGTTTTGTTCGCACTCATCGCGTTCACATGCAGCCTCGCAAGATTATGGACAGCGAGGGCAGGACCAGCCTTGGACAATTTGCGGTGTACACTTTTTGCCATCGCGCCGGCGCGGAGCTGCCGGTGCAAGCGCAGAAAAACAAGTGGAGCAGCGGGTGGCAGGAGTCCTGGTTTTATTACAAACTCAGTGACGGCTCCGAGCTTTGCGGCGAGCTTCCGGTGCTTGGAGATGTGGGCGCCGAAGCTAAGATGAGCATCGAGGCCCATGCTGCTGTTGATTGCCTGAGGGTCGTTGCGCGCTCTCAGTGCGCGCGTGATTTGGTGGAGGAATATTGCTGTGCCAAGATTTGGCCTCTTGGCCGAAGGCAGACTTGGTTCGTTGTGGAGAACGACCCAAGGTATGAAGGTAGGGGCTTGAAGAAGCCTAGTTTGGATCTGGAGAAGGTCTGGGAAAGAACTCTTAAGAAATTTCCGAGGCGCGAGGATGGGAACGAAGCTGTTTTCAAACGAGTTCAGCAGTGGACGGACGAGCTCGTGGGGAAGCTTTCCCCATTGGAATTGAAGGCTATCCATAGCTTGATGGGCGGCGAAGGTCGCGTGAACAGAATGTTTGACATTCTTGGCGTTCGGTATGCCGACTGGCCGGCTCCTTCGAGCGACGACGCGCCGAAGAAGAGGAAGCGTAAGGCTTTGGGAGGAACGGAGATCGTCTCTCGGCCGAAGAGAGGGCGTGGTCGAGGCCGCGGGGGAGCTGGTGGCCGAGCGAAGGTGCTTGCGACAAAGGTCACTGCGGGCTCGGTTGCTGCGGGCACTTCTTTGGCCGCGGGCCGGAGCGGCCGAGGTGGCAGTTCAGTCGGGGGACGCATGCCTTGCGTTGGAGGGATCGTTGCTTTGGTCCAGACTTCGGGCGACGAGGATGAATCTGATGATGATGCGGAGGAAAAAGCAGAGGGGGAGACGGGCGAGGGCTCGTCTGATGAAGGTAGCGAGGGTTCTTCTGAAGGGCATGACTCGGATGAGGAGGTGTCGATTGGAGGCGGAGCCTCGCCGGTTGTTGGTGCGATGGTTACCCAGGGCGCAGATGAGCTTACACGAGATATTGAGCCAGGTAGCCCTCGACGAGGTGCGGTTTCCAGGTTCGCGGGCTCACACCTTTGGGTGGAGGGGTCGGAGTTTGATGGGGAACTTGACTCTGCGCGGTCCCGGGGAAAGAAACCGTTTGGCGAGGCTAGCCGGTCGAGCCTTCCGGAATATGCCAGGAAGCTTGGGATTTCTGATCCGGCCACTGCGCTGTTCACCAGTCCGGACCTTCGGGATTGCCACTTGCAGTGTAGCCCGGAGGAAAGGCGTTTTTTGGGCCGGATCTTCGGCCGCATTTGTGTGCCGGAGGCGGAGGTTCTTCTTGCAGATCAAGCGGTTGGCGATACCTTCGATGATGTTGACGTCAAGTTGGCGGAGCTGATGCTCTTGAACCGCTCAGCGAGGCGGAAGGTTGGCTCCGACATGGAGTTTATGAGGAACCATATGACTGAACTTGAGAAGGAGAACAGCAAACTGGCGCGGAGCCTAGAGGGCAAGGAAAATGAAATGAGGATTGCTTCGGAGAAGGCTGCGAAGGCTCGAGAGGAGGCAGTTGAGCTGGCGAGGCGTAATGCTGATCTGATTGCCGCGGGAAAGGAGAAGGACAAAGCTTTAGCCGAGGCCGAGGGTCGGCTGGTTGATTTGAAGAACTCTTGGCGGGCGAGCATGGAGAACGTCAAACGTAAACTTGATTGTTGTCTGACCGAGGCTGGGGGTTCAGCCGGAGAGCCGTTGCCTGCGGTTGATGCAGAGGCCTTCGAGGGCTGGCTGGGCAACGAGCTTGATGTGTTTAGCTCGCTAGTCTCCAATGCAGCCGATTTTGGTGGCTACGCCGGGGCCTTGGCAATGGCGAGCACGCTTCGACTGACGGATTGCGATCATCTTCGCAAGGTCAAAAGGCCGAGCCATGTCTTTCCGACGGTTGAAGAGGTTCGCCAGATGAAGGTTGATGACGCAGATGTCCGGAACTGTGCGATGCGTTTGCTTCGCAAGTTTTGGATCTCCGGAGGTGGCCGGGCTCTCGCCTTCGAAGAAGCTGCCGAGGCTACGCGCCAGGTTCGCTCCTTTGTTTTAAGTTTTTTGGTCTGTGTTGCTTTCGTTTTAGAGGGGTTGTTTGTTGATTTTGGCGAGGTTTGTCCTTTATTTTGCTTGTAGGCTCGACGAGATGCAATGCCCTCACCGCCTGCGGAAGATGCAGCGAGGGGTGACCCTGAAGCCGCCCCTGAGCCAGGCTGTGCGGGGGTTACGCTCGCCGAGATCGAGGCGTTGACCGGGAGCGGGCCGATCGCGGAAGGAGATGCTGCGAAAGAGTCCACGGCGGAGGAGGCGTCAGCTGGGACCTCGACTGCCACCGCTGGCGAGGGTGTGGACATCAATCGGGGGGGAGCTGGGCAGGTGTGATGCCTGGGTTTGTTGGGGCGAGGGAGGCCTTTTTGTAGATACTATGGTTGTTTGTAAAGACTTGGCGAGGCTGAGACATCTCGTATTTTTGTGCAACATGCAGGTTCCTGACGGAACCGTGCTAGACGTGTTCGACGTGACCCCGCTGATGTTGAACTACCAAGATGTTTTTATAACTGGTGAATCATGGGCTCGCGCTAGATTTAAATATCCTTCGCTTTCCTTTGAACGTTTTTGGTGGTCGAAGGTGCGGAGATATGATTTAAAGAATAGTAGGTCGAGTCGATTTTGGCGCGAGACAGACTATACAGACCGCCAAGCCGACCGTTATTTGTTTGGGTCTTCATCGACTTCGCAAGCTGTCGGTGAAGATGATATTGACGAGAACACGGCTTTGGAATATTTGTTCGGTCGAAGGGAGCTTGAAATTGGTTCGGATGGGGCGCTTGTGATCCCGAAGGAGGAACCTTCGGAAGCTGTGACGAGGCCTAGGTACATGTATAGGGCGAGGGTTTTGCCCGGGGAGCTGCCAATTGTCCCTGCAGCTCCTTTGTTGTGGGGACCCCTGGTTCCAGTGGAGGGGGGGTCTGAGATGGAGGCCGAAGGTTTGGATGATTTGGAGTTAATTGAGGGGAGCGGTGGTCCCTTGTAAAGATTTTTTATTTTGGGATATGTTTGTTGTTGTAACATTGTTTTGTAACGGTATGAGGAAAGCGTATGGGTTTTAGCGAGGCTCGCGCACTTGCTCGTGTACGCTTGTTTTGAAAAAACAGCGACGTCCCCTTTTTCTTTTAGCGAAGCTCGCGCACTTGCTCGTGTACGCTTGTTTTGAAAAAACAGCGACGCCCCCTTTTTCTTTTAGCGAGGCTCGCGCACTTGCTCGTGTACGCTTGTTTTGAAAAAACAGCGACGCCCCCTTTTTCTTTTAGCGAGGCTCGCGCACTTGCTCGTGTACGCTTGTTTTGAAAAAACAGCGACGCCCCCTTTTTCTTTTAGCGAGGCTCGCGCACTTGCTCGTGTACGCTTGTTTTGAAAAAACAGCGACGCCCCCTTTTTCTTTTAGCGAGGCTCGCGCACTTGCTCGTGTACGCTTGTTTTGAAAAAACAGCGACGCCCCCTTTTTCTTTTAGCGAGGCTCGCGCACTTCTTTTTGATCGCGTTGATGTGGCCCCGCGCCGAGGCCTGGCTTGGAGGGCTCGGGCGGGACGGAGAAAGCGGGGCCCGCGCCGAGGCCTGGCTTGGAGGGCTCGGGCGAGACGGAGAAAGTGGGGCCCGCGCCGAGGCCTGTCTTGGAGGGCTCGGGCGAGACGGAGAAAGTGGGGCCCGCGCCGAGGCCTGTCTTGGAGGGCTCGGGCGAGACGGAGAAAGTGGGGTTCGCGCCGAGACCTGGCTTGGAGGGCTCGGGCGAGACGGAGAAAGTGGGGCCCGCGCCGAGGCCTGTCTTGGAGGGCTCGGGCGAGACGGAGAAAGTGGGGCCCGCGCCGAGGCCTGGCTTGCAGGGCTCGGGCGAGACGGAGAAAGTGGGGCCCGCGCCGAGGCCTGTCTTGGAGGGCTCGGGCGAGACGGAGAAAGTGGGGCTCGCGCCGAGACCTGGCTTGGAGGGCTCGGGCGAGACGGAGAAAGTGGGGCCCGCGCCGAGGCCTGTCTTGGAGGGCTCGGGCGAGACGGAGAAAGTGGGGCTCGCGCCGAGACCTGGCTTGGAGGGCTCGGGCGAGACGGAGAAAGTGGGGCTCGCGCCGAGACCTGGCTTGGAGGGCTCGGGCGAGACGGAGAAAGTGGCCGGGTGCTCGACTTTCCTCCCCTCATCATAGGCGGAGGTGAGTTTGCTTTTGCGAGCCCCTGTCGTTTGTGCCAGGGTGCTCGACTTTCCTCCCCTTATCTTAGGCGGAGGTGAGTTTGCTTTTGCGAGCCCCTGTCGTTTGTGCCAGGGTGCTCGACTTTCCTCCCCTTATCTTAGGCGGAGGTGGGTTTGCTTTTGCGAGCCCCTGTCGTTTGTGCCAGGGTGCTCGACTTTCCTCCCCTTATCTTAGGCGGAGGTGAGTTTGCTTTTGCGAGCCCCTGTCGTTTGTGCCAGGGTGCTCGACTTTCCTCCCCTTATCTTAGGCGGAGGTGGAGTTTGCTTTTGCGAGCCCCTGTCGTTTGTGCCAGGGTGCTCGACTTTCCTCCCCTTATCTTAGGCGGAGGTGAGTTTGCTTTTGCGAGCCCCTGTCGTTTGTGCCAGGGTGCTCGACTTTCCTCCCCTTATCTTAGGCGGAGGTGAAGTTTGCTTTGAAAAGAAAAGGAATGTTTTTCGAAGCAATCTTAGCAGGCTTTCATCGAATGTAGCGCTCTTGAAAGAGATCCGCTTTTTCGATGTTTGGGCGTAGAGGGTTAGAGATTTTACTTTTTTGGGGGTTGTAGCCTGTATTAATGCTTTGGATGCTGCCTCGTTAAAAAACCTTACGCCCCTTCGTAAGGAAAAAGAGTGCAGCTCCTGTTTTTGTTGAGTACATGAGAGTAGATAACATGAAAAGTATCAAAAATTACATAACGCGAGGGCTCGCTAAGGCTCCGCTATGGGTAGAATTTGCGAAGGTCGTCGATGTTCCAGGTGTGTGGTAGTATATTACCTTCGCTGTCGGAGAGGTGGAAAGAGCCTGGGCGATTGCATTCTGCGATCAGGAACGGGCCTGTCCACTTAGGCTGGAACTTTCCGGCCATGCTTGCGTTTTGTTTACGGATGAGGACGAGGTCACCCTTCTGCAGGTTCTTGATTCTGACCTTTTTATCTCTCCACTTCTTGGTCTCTTCCTGATATTTGCGAAGGTTATGAACTGCGCTGCATCTTGTTTCTTCTAGCAAGTCCTTGTCGGTTAGTATGGCTGGCTCTTCACTTGCGAGGGTTGTTCTTGGTGAGATGAATTTTAGCTCCTCTGGTAACACGGCTTCTTCGCCAAACAAAAGTTTGAAGGGTGTGAACTTGGTTGCTCTGCATTCGGAGGTATTGTGAGACCAGGTGACTGCAGTTAGCTCGTCTGCCCATTTGCCTTTTGGTCTGCCTTGCAATTTTCTGGATATGGATTGGAAGATTGTTGCGTTGGCTCTTTCGACTAGGCCGTTGGACTGCGGGTGTCGGACTGAGGCGAAGCATAGAATTGTACCGATTTGTGCGCAGAACTCTTTGAAAACCTCGCTGTCAAATTGGGTGCCATTGTCGACGGTTAGATGTTGGGGGACTCCGAAGCGACAAACTATCTGCTGCCAGAAAAACCTTTTTACTGCGAGGGATGTTATGGAGGACAGCGGTCTTGTTTCGGTCCATTTGGTGAAATATTCCACGGCTACCACCGCGTAGCGAAGGTTCCCCGGGGCCGTCGGTAATGGGCCCACGAGATCCATTGCCCACCTTTGTAGGGGCCAGGTTGGGCGTATGAGGGTTGTGGGGGCCCCTGGGGTGTTTTGGTTTTTTGCTGTCAGTTGACAACCTTCGCACTTCTTGACGATGGTTTCAGCGTCTCTCAGCGCAGTTGGCCAGTAGAAACCTTGCCGGAAAGCCTTTCCTACTAATGCTCTTGGGCCATTGTGTGAACCGCATATACCTTCGTGGATGAGTTTGAGAATGTCGGTACCTTCGGATTGTGACACGCACTTGAGCCAAGGTGAGGTTACCGAAGCTTTGAGCAGGGTGTTATCCATAATCTTGTACCCTCGCACTCTTTGCTTTAGTCTGTTCTCTTCCTCTTTGGAGCTGGGTTCATGGAGTCCTTTGATGTAGGCCATGATAGGTGCTCTCCAATCCTCGCACTGAATTGTGTTGATCAGCTTGATGCTGATCTCGGAAGCTTCGAAGGCTGACCGAGTGGAAACCTCGTAGAACACGTCCGGAGGGAGCTGTAGCTGCTGCGCGGCTGCTTTGGCTAAGCAATCTGCTTCGCTGTTTTCAGTCCTCGATATTGCTTTTACGGTTATGCCGAGGAAAAAGGATTCTAGCCTTCGTACATATTGAAAATACTTTTGAAGCTCTGGATCTTTTGCTTTGTAGTTCTTTTCAATGTGCCCCGCAATGACTTGAGAGTCTGTATTGATGAGTGCCCTTCGGACTGATAATGAACGCAACCTTGAAAGTGCCAGAATCACACCCTCATATTCAGCGGAGTTGTTTGTGCACTTGAAGTCCAGCCTTCGTGCGTATCTCAGCTTCGACCCGGAGGGCGAGATTAGAATAGCCGAGGCACCAGCTCCAGTTGCGCCCCAGGCCCCGTCGACGTAAACGATCCAAAACTGGTCCTGCTGCAGCTCGCCGGGGCGAGGGTCGGGTGTCCATTCTGCTATGAAATCAGCCAGCACCTGTGATTTGATCGCTGTTCTGCCAACGAAGGTTACAGCATAACTATTAAGCTCGACTGCCCATTTTGCTATTCTTCCAACGGCTTCGTTATTTTTGAAAATGCTCTCGAGGGGGTACGTCGAAGGTACATGTATCTCGTGAGCCTGGAAATAGTGCTTGAGCTTTCTTGATGCCATGACGACGGCGTATGCTATTTTCTCAAGCTCCGAATAGTTTCTCTTTGGGCCTTCGAGGGTTTCTGAAACATAGTAAATTGGGGCTTGTCTGGTTTTGTTGTTTTCGTGGAGCTCCTTGATGAGGACTGCGCTTGCAGCATGTGGCGAAGCTGCGACGTAGAGTAACAACAAGTCTCCCCTGCTTGGGCTGGTTAGGGCAGTCAAGCTGGTCAGATATTTTTTCAACTCCTCGAAGGCCTTTTGCTGCTGGGGGCCCCAGTGGAAAGGAGCATTGCTTCTGAGTGTTTCGAAAAATGGTAACCCTCGCTCTGCGGATCTTGAGATGAATCTGCTAAGTGCTGCCAAACGACCAGTCAGACGCTGAGCTGCTTTCTTGGTCGTCGGAGGTTCCATGTTCATGATGGCATCAATCTTCTCAGGGTTGGCCTCGATTCCTCTGGCTGAGACGATGCAACCTAGCAACTTGCCTTCGCTTACCCCGAAAACACATTTTTCTGGGTTTAGTTTCAGTCCGGCGTACCGGAGGTTGCTGAATACCCTCGATAGGTCTGGAATGTGGTTCTCTTTTAGTTCGCTTTGAACGACTAGGTCGTCGACATAGGCGGAGACTGCATGCTCATCCTTGAAAACTTCGGAGGTCATGCGAGCGAAGGTTGAGCCTGCATTTTTCAAACCTTCTGCCATTCTTCGGAAGCAAAAAGTGCCCGAGGGTGTGATAAAGCTTGTTTTTTCTTCGTCTTCTTCATTCATCCAGATTTGGTGATAGCCTGAGAAGCAATCGAGGAGGGATAGCATTTGGCAGCCTGCCGCTCTGTCGACCAGGGTGCTTATGTTTGGGAGGGGGAAGTCATCCTTCGGACAGGCTTTGTTCAAGCAAGTGAAATCGACGCACATTCGCCATTTTTTATTCTTCTTTTGGACTAGGACCACATTTGAGAGCCAAGTTGGGTATTTGACTGGGCGAATGACGCCTGCGTCCAGAAGCCTTTTTACCTCAGCCTTCGCTGCCTCCTTTCTTTCTTCTGACATCTTGCGAAGCTTTTGTTTGATTGGGCGATAACCTGTCTTGATGTTCAGGCTATGCTCGATCATTGATCTGTTGACTCCTTTTAGGTCTTCGGCGGACCAAGCGAAGGTGTCGGAATTTTCTCTGAGGAAGGTGACGAGGTTGCCTTCTGATCGAGGGTCTAGATTGGCTGAGATGATCACCTTTCTTTCTTCATTACCCTCGAAGAGTTGGACTTGTTTGGTTTCGTCCTTTGGCGCCGCCTTCACTCTGTCATTGCAGACCTCGCCTTCGACGCTGATACCGGGGGTTTGAGGTTTTGACAAATTATGTACATTGCGTTGCCCCGGAGCGACGTTCCCTTCAGCTGTCCTTGCAATGTCCTGGTCCCCGAATACCGCGACGACACCCTTCGGCGCGGGAAGTTTCATGCATAGGTAGGCGGGATGGATGACCGCATTGAACGCGTTTGTGACCCCTCGGCCAAAAATGGCATTGTATGGGTAGAACATGTCGACGACATCAAATGTTATGTGTTCCGTCCTGCAGTTGATTTGGTCGCCGAAGGTCACGGGCAGAGAAATTTTCCCGACGGCTCTTACTTGTTGACCACCGAAACCGTATAGGGGGTTGTCGGCCGGTTGCAGAAGATTTCTGTCAAGCTTCATGCTGTCGAAGGTTGAAGCGAACAAGATGTCAGCGGAGCTTCCGGTATCGACCAGTATTTTGGTGACGGTCCACCCGGCGAGGTTGGTTTCGATCACCATGGCATCTGTGTGAGGGTAATCTCTTAGCTTCATGTCACTGGAATCGAAGGTTATGGGGATGTGAGACCAACGACCAAATTTATGTGGTCCTTCGACGGCCACGTGGTGAACGCGTCTGGCATGTTCCTTCCTCTGCCGTTTGTTGCCATGGTCTTCGTTTGAGCCTCCGGTGATAGCTAGAATGACACCGAAGGTCGATGTTGGATTGTTGATGGTTGTTTGGTTCGAGCCTTCGGCTTTCACAGGTTGTGGTGCTGGTAACGCGGGGATCTGCGATGGTGGTGGCAGAGCGCTGGTGGCTTGGTGGGTTGTTGGAATTTGGTTTTGCGGGGTAGCTGGGTATGTGACTGTGTAAGGTGGGTTTTGGCGTTGTGGGGTGGTGGTTGGCTGATAATGGGTTTGGTTGTAGAGTGGGTGGTGGGTGTAGGGGGGTTGTTGCGAAGGTAGGCCGTAGTTTATGGGGGTATAGTGGTATGTTGGATTTGGTGGGTGGAAGCTTGGTTTCCTTGTGTGGTTTATGGTTCGGGGGTCTGACATGGCAGGTTTCCTGGATTCCTGGAATTCTTTTCCTTTGGCGAAGCATTCGCATTGCTTTGTTGTGTGCCCCTTTCCCATTCCACAGAAGTGACAATACATTTTGGCAGGATCTCGCTGCTGGTAACGCTGGTTCGGCGGAGGTGGCAAAGCCTGCGGGGCTTGGCTGCTCGGGTGATGAGCGTCCCGTGTTTGATGTTCATAGCTTGTTGCTTTGTTGATCGCACCAACGTTGCTTTGCTCTTGGCGAGGGTTGCTTTCTCTCGGTTGAGGCCTCGGCTGTGGCCTCTGCTGAGACCTCCGAGCGTCGGACTTTGCTCTGAAATCCATATCAGCTCTACAGTATCTTTCCATTGTTTCATGCAACTCCTCGATCGAGTTTGCCGGTTTTCTGGCAAATTTTGAGGAGCATGGTCCTGGGCGCAGACCACTGACTGCAGCGAGGATGACAGCCTCGTCAGATATCCCAGGGGTCCTCGCTCTGATTTGAATGAACCTTCGCCAGTAATCTTGGAGCGGCTCGCGTTCCTCTTGCTTGCAGTTGAATAGCTCGATGGGGTTTAACGGGGCTGGAGTGATGCCCTTGAAGTTTGTACACAGCTTGTCTCTGAGGGAGGCCCAGGAGTCCACAGTTCCGGGGCGAAGGTTGCTGTACCAAGTTTGTGCGATGTCTCGCAGAATGATGACAAAGGATTTGGCCATTGTTGATTCGTCACCGCCTGCTGCGGCAACCGCTGCTTCATAGCTCATGATGAACTGGCGAGGGTCGGAAAGTCCATCATAGCGAGGTAGGTTTTGTGGATTATAGCAAGGTGGCCAGGGCTGGGTTTGGAGTGTTTGGGAGAGTGGTGACTTTGGATCGTATGGCATTTGGTGTTGTTGATGCCTTCGCTGAATGCGAAGGTTTTGCTCTCTCTCATCTGGGTAGAGTTGGCGGAGGTTTGGGTGTCTCACAAGATATGGCTCTGGGTGTACTGGTGGTGGTGGGGGTGGTGGGTGGTGACGAAGGTTGTCTTGATTTGGCTCCTCATTCCCCTCTCGCAACGGGGGTATCTCCTCATTGTTCCAGCCCCCGGCTTCGGCTTCTGCCGCGGCGAGGGACTCCTCCATGCGGCGAAGCTGCTCCCTGGCCTCGTCTGCCCTCTGTCTGATTGAGCGCAGTCGGTTGTGCCTCTCAAGCTGTTCCAGGCGCCTCTTCTTCTCTTGCAGCTCAGCCTCGAGCCTTTCAAGGGCCTCGAGGCCCACCTCTTCTCCTTCCCCTTCTCCTTCTCCCGAAGTGTGTGGGTGCGGCTGTGTCGCCACTCGGGCCTGGGGGCCCAGGGATTGGGGTTCCGGGGTGACATTTTCTCCTCCCGAGGGTTGTGCAATTTCCTCAGCAGGCGGGACCACCGCTGCCGCCTCTCTAGCAACGCGCTGGTCCCTCGCCGAAAGTGCTCTCCTGTTTCCCGCCATTTCAGACTTCGCCTCCCCACGGACGGCGCCAAACTGTTGGGAGCACACTTGCCCAACCTCCGCACTTGTGCGGGGGAAGGAGCGAAGGTGACCAAGCGTCGGATGTAGTAGCGAAGGTGAAACGGAAGTGGAAAGCGCTCGAATTCCCAAAAAGTCGTCCTTTACACTGTTCATCCCCTTGGTATTTATAGGGAATGCCAAGGGGTGCGGGCCAGATTACAAAAGGGTACAGCAAAGATTCCTCGCCTCCGCGCAGGGAGGAAGGGCAGAAGCGTAAACACACAGCTGGAGCGGAAACCCTAATCGGTCACACCCCGGCGCGCCGCCACCTGGCCCCCTGTTCACCTTCGGGGAGAGGTGCGGCGGTCTTGACCTTCGGCCGCGCTCACCCTTGGGCCCGCGCACCTCCGGCTTCACTTGCCTCCCGGGAGAGGCAAGTGATCACGCTCGCTGCTTGCCTGGACCCTCGCTCCATCCGAAGGTGGTGTCGACGGCCAGCGAAGGTTTCTCGCAGCGCGACCATCGCCTCAGACCTGCACGGGAACACAGCAAGAGAGCGAGGGTTGAGCCCGCATTCGGGGGTCAGGGTAGTGGCCTCCGATGGTAGAGAGACCCCGCAAGCACGCCAGGCGTTACGCGAGGGCTGAATTTGGGCACCAGTTCGGGCGGCGCTTCTGTCGAGGGTCCTTTCCCCCAACACATGAGGTGGAGCAATCCTCCACAACCACCAAGTTGTGGTCATGCTCAACATCCTCATGTGTCTCCTCCTTGGACTCATCAACATCATCATCGAAGATCACCCCATATTTCTCATTGAGATAAATCCAAATCTCATGGGCGGACTTCAAGTCCATGATCTCACCAAATATGTTATCCTCCATAGATTGATAGAAAATGTTAGTAGCTTGGCAATCGAGATGTTGGCATTTATTTTGCGCTTGAGTTGCATTCTTTCTATCCAACACAAGAGAAAGGCCCACATCTACGATCCACCACATTTGAGGACTAATAAATTTAAAATTGCATATCATCCAATTTTTCCACCGTGCAAAGTGTGTGCCATCAAAAATGTGTGGACACTCAACATCTAGCCCATAGTTCGCCATCCTCTCGGGTCGGTGAAGACCACAAATGAGAGACCTCTGCTCTGATACCAATTGAAGGGTCGAGATGGCGGACTAGAGGGGGGGGTGAATAGTCCTTTCTAAAATTAATCGCACCGGCTAACCGAAACAAATGCGGAATTAAAACTATCGGTCTAGCCAAGACTACACCCCTCTACTTATACTCTATGACACCTTATAAAAGATCCTAAACAATGCAAATAAGGTGTCGGGCTAGCTAGAGCTCACCTAAACAATTCTAGCTTGCAAGGTTACACAAACCTAAGCAACTAGTACTCAATCAACCGGGGAGCTCCTACACATGCCACTAAGCAAAAGCACAAAGCCTAAGCTCACTAGCAATGCTCAATAACAAGGCTACACAAGCCAAATTAGAGAGCTCAACTTAGCTACACAAACTAAGCAATGTGACTAGCAAGACTACAAGTCAACTAGTCACTCATGGGATCAACTTCTATGCTACACAAGCAAGGAAGGTAACTAGCAAGCTACACAAGCTAACTAATTACAAGAGCAACTATACTAGCACAAGTATATGAACAAATAAATACAAGCTAGTGAATGGAGTTTGCAAACCACCGAGAAGATGAACACGAAGTTGACACGGTGATTTTTCTCCCGAGGTTCACTTGGTTGCCACCAAGCTAGTCCCCGTTGTGTCGGCCACACACTTTGGTAGTTCGGCGGCTAATAGGCACCACACCTAGCTCGACACTCGAGCGCCGCAAGAACTCACCCACAAGTGAGGGTAACTCAATGACACGCTCTACTAGAGTTGCTCTTCGCGATCCCCGCGGGGCGAGCACAATGCCCCTCACAATCCTTCTTCGGAGCCACGCACAATCTTCACGCGGGCTTCACGACGGAGACTCGATCACCAAGCCGTCTAGGAGGTGGCAACCTCCAAGAGTAACAAGCACCACCGGCTTGCAACACGAACACCTAGTGCCACTCGATGCAATCTCTCAAAGCAACGCACTAGAATCGCTCACTCGCAATAGATTCGCACACTAGCAAGCACAAGCGAGTTAGAGGGCTCCCAAGCACATCCACACAAGCCACCAAGGCTTTGGAGTGCTCTAGCAGCCGGCCCAAAGCCGCCCCCAACGACTATATATAGAGGGGAGCGGCCAACTAGCCGTTTCCCCTTTTCTGCGCTTCGGTCGGTAGTACCGACCCCCTGGGCGGTAGTACCGACAGTGTCAGAACTAGCCGTTTACACACGGCGCGTTGACCAAAACGAACAACCGACTCCTGGTCGGTACCTCCGACGGTCGGTAGTACCGGCCCTATGGCGGTACTACCGACAGGCCAACATGACCGCGAACAGAGAGCATCTCACAAAGGGACTTGGTCCCTCGGAAACTACCGCCCGAGGGTCGGTACCTCCGAGGTCGGTGGTACCGAGGTTATGGCGGTACCACCGCCAAGTCATTTTCAACTCACACAGAGAGCCTCCAAAACTTCCTTCAAACCTCGGTACTACCGACCCCCTGGTCGGTACTACCGAGCCCGGTACTACCGAGGTTATGGCGGTAGCACCGTTAGGCCAAACCGAGCCACATCCAGAGAGGCTGCAAACAGCCCTCCTGGGTCGGTACCACCGACCACCAGGGTCGGTACTACTGACTACACCAGCCTGCACTTCCCGCGCTAGAACGGCCATAACTCCTTACTCCAAACTCCGATTTTGATGATCTTGGACATTTTGGAGAGCTTATTCAGAGGGCTACACATCCCTCATGAATACAAGATCCAAATCTCAAAGGATTAGAATAGAATTCCAATCCAAGATCCATCGCTTCTCTTTTTCAACCAAAGCTTTCTCCGAAACTTCTCCGAGTTGATCCAAATCAACTCCAACACCTTCTCCTTTGCAAATGTGCCAACACCACCAAGTGTACATCATCTTGTGCATGTGTGTTAGCATTTTCACAATCATTTTCAAAGGATTTTCTCTTTCACTCATAACGCCACTCGATCTTAGTAACATCGCAAAGTTAGATCGCTCAAGTGGCACTAGATGACCGATATGCAAACAAGTTTGCTCCTCTTAATAGTACGGCCATCTATCCTAAACCCGGTCATAATCTTCTCTACACACCTATGACCGGTGAAATGAAATACCCTATACATATACCTTTGCCTTGCGCATTCTATTCCATCTCCTCCGGTGTTGATGCAACACATGCACCAACCTAGATCAAATGATATGATCCACTTCATATCATCACATGGCCTCCATGGTCCATCGATCTTGACATCACTTGCTCTTCACCATTGCTTCGGTTCTTCGGCGCCAAGTCTTGCTTAAGCCTCCCGACACTCGGTACCAACGGCTTCAAAGCCTCCAACTTGCCCTTCACCTTTGCAACCGGTCCATCAAGCCAAGTCTTGCCTTGATCTTCACCATCTTAGCCACATGACCACATGTCATGTTTCATGTGCATTAAGCTCCTTCTTCACATGTGTGAGCCTTGCAACATCTTCCAAGCCATTTCACCTCTATGGCATATGTTGCTCACACATGATCACCTATGGACTAATCACCTGTGTATCTCACATAAACACCATTAGCCCACCTAAAGTTGTCACTCAATTACCAAAACCAAACTAGGACCTTTCACCCCCACCGCGTTTTGAGTATCGCGATGGACGCTCCTCCCTTAGCGGACCACGTTTTCCTCAGCGTGGTGATCGCTTTCCCCGTAGGAGTGCTAGGAATGGTTTTGCTACTAACCGTTCTTTTGAGCAGCCGGCCCAACACTGGTACACTTCCCATTTTATTCACCCCAGTGTTGGACCGTATGCTCACTGTTGATGGTCCTTAAACACCTATTTTACCATCAACATTTTACCCTAACATTCACCAAAAAGGCATCACATGTAGTCAAATAGGTTTCAAACTAACCAAATTCCACATGTCCATAGATTTTTATTTGAATGCAGGATTTGGACCAAATTTGGAGAATGGACCCACCAGAAGACGAGCCCACTCACCAGGACCCATTTGGGCCCGAGTGGGGTGGCGCCCGCCAACCAGAGGTGGCGCCCGCCACCCAAATGTGGCGCCCGCCACATGGAGAGGCCCAACTCTCCCCCTTTGCCACGTCACTGATCCGTGTGACCATCCCAAGGCCAAATCTTGGCCCTTGGTCACTAGGTCAGTGGCATCGGACGGCTCAGGAGTGAGTGGCGTGGATCATGGCCGAATGGCGGTTACTTGGACATGCAACCGACCTACCAACCTCCTCTCTGGAGCTCCTGGATGCCGTTGAAGCAAAGGCGGTGCATCCAATGGTTGTGAGGGTGGCGGCCACCACCTAGGGCTGGCGCCTGCCACTAGGGTTAGCCCTAGGTCGGCTGGCTGCCACCTATAAGTACCCCCCTCACTCCTCAAGACTATAAATACCCCCTGAGGCATCATATCCCACACAAACCCACAACCAAGCAACACATAAGCAAGAGAAGCAAGTGAGAGTTAGGTTAGAAGCTCAGAGAGCTTAGGCAAGTAGGTAGCTAGTAGAGCAAGACATCTTTGCCCTCGCGGAAGCGCTGCTCAAGGCTTAGCTCAAGAGTAGAGGCGTGCGAGTGATCGGTCCTGGAGCTGGGAAGAGTCTTCCTTCATCTCCAGTTCAGGTTTTGCTCTTGTTACTCAAGCACTTTACTATATTCTATTTCATCATTTCAAGTATTACTTTATTCTACTTATCAGTATTGAGTGGTATACTTGATTGATTGCTTGAGTGCCTAGCTATCCTACAGTTCAATTCACTTAGCCATAGTAGTTAATCTCTAGTGAGCTTAGTGTTTGATCTTTGCCAATAGGTTGCTTAGTTAGTTTAGTGTTTATCTTATTAAGTCAAGTATTTGCTCTGACATCCGCAAGGGTGTCTCTATTCAAAGCTAGGGTAGAGATAGTTAGAATATAGTTAAGCGTGGTGCTTAGTTATAGACTTACCTTCAGATACGGCTGGACCCCCAGATAGCTGTGGTAGCAAGCAGGTGGTGACAGCCCTGTGCGCCTTGAATTCCACCACGTAGATGGCCCAGTTTAACAGTAAGGCTCGTTGTGCTAGCGTTCAACCTAAGTCAGTGGTAAAGGCTAGTACGCCTCGGCACTTGATAAGATAGGAATAAAACTATACTTAACTTGGTTGCTTAATTGACATTTGCCTATCTTGCTTCGTAGTTGTCTTGCTTCGTAGTTATCTAGGAGTAGTTAGTAGTTACTAGTTAGTTATATTAGTTATCCTTAGTTATACCATTCTATCTATCTACCTATTTATCCTCCTTACCTTAGCCATTTCATTCATCCTTACCTATCCACCCATATATTCTTTCTAGCCTTTCATCTCCTCTCTCCTTTCCCCTTTTCTTATTCTTCGACTCTCATCCCCTCCTTGACTCGACTCATACACCACCCTAGCCTTCCTTTGGGATCAAATAAATCGACACCTGGTACTCCCAGGCGAAGTGCTACTACGATAGTTCTGTGCGCTTGCAGAATCTCCTCCTGGTAGGTTGCATTCTCGCTAGTTAGCTCCTACTAGTGTCGGGACTGACAACCCCGCTTGGCATTAGTAGATAGCTACTTTAGCTACCGTATCCTAGGTGTAGCTAAGAACTACCAACAGGCATTTCTAGCGCCGTTGCCGGGGATAGACTCCATAGTCTACTCCTAGTAACGACGTTAGCAAGTGTCAACAAGCATTTCTGGCGCCGTTGCCGGGGAAGGCAATCGGTGTATCAGTTGAGTCCGTGTCGAATTTATCTTCGCTTAAGCTCCCGCTTAGCGAATCCCATCTTACCCCATTCTTTCTTTAGTCCTTCTTATCTTTTTCCTTCATCTTCTTCAACTTCTTTCTTTCTTATCTTGTTCAATCTTCACGATGGCCAATAAGACCATTCGTGAGTTTTCTGCTCCTTCTGCCGCTAATGTAGCGATAGGACCAGACGTGATCGATGCCAACCTCAATTTTGAGTTGAAACCGGCTCTGATCACGATGGTCCAAGCTAGCCCATTCTGTGGCAAGGCTCATGAGGATGCCAATGCTCACCTCCAACAATTTTTGGAGATTTGCGGCACCTTCACCATTAAGGGGATAACCCAAGAAGCCATCCGTCTTCGTCTCTTTCCTTTCTCTTTGCTAGGAAAAGTGAAGCAATGGTTCTATACCAGTCGCAACGCTGTAGACACATGGGACAAGTGTTCCAATGCTTTTCTCGCCAAATTCTTTCCGTTGGGCAAGACGAATGGTCTACGCAACAAAATCTCCAGCTTTACGCAACAAGCTGAGGAATCTATTCCCGAGGCATCGGAGAGGTTGCAAGAGTACGTCGCTGCTTGTCCACACCATGGTATGGAGGACTGGCTATTGATCCAGAACTTCTACCACGGCTTAACCCCACTCTCTAGAAGCCATTTGGATGCCGCCGTCGGCGGTGCATTCTTTTCTCTGAATGTTGCAGATGCTAAGGCTCTCATAGAGAAGATGGTGTCGAACCAAGGATGGAATGACGAGAGACTACAGCCCCGTAAGCGAGGTATGCATTCCCTTAAGGAAGCCGACATGATTGTGGCCAAGATGGACCTGCTGGCAAAGAAGCTGGACAGCTGTGAGAAGATGAACCAACAAGAGAGTGTCCAATCTATGGAATCCTACATGACTTGTGAAGTATGTGGAGAAATCGGACATTCTGGGATCCACTGCCCCGAGCTACATGAAGATTTGAACTTCATCAACAACAACAACGGTTTCCGTCAACAGAATCAAGGATGGAATCAGCCTACAAACTCTCAAGGTAACAATTCATTCCCCCGCTCTAATTTTCATAATTCTGATGATTTCTCGTTCTTAAAGAATCTTGTCTACTCTCAAGGTAGAACTACTGATTTTTTGAATAAGAAATTAATGTCGAATGATAAAACCCTTGAGAATATAAATGCTAAACTGGAAGATTTCTCATCTGCTCTGAAAAATCAATTAAGCTTTAATAAGATGTTAGAAACCCAATTAGCTCAACTTGCTGCTATCATACCATCTTTTGAAACTGGCAAAATTCCTGCTAAGCCTGACATGGAAACTGCAAATATGGTTGAAATAAAACATTTTAACTATTATGAAGATCAAACCATGACTGTTAAAAAGGGTGATCCTGGTAGTCCCATAATTAGATGCTCAATCTTTGGTGAAGTCTTTAAAAATGCCATGTGTGATTTAGGATCGAGTGTGAACATTTTATCTAAAGATTTCTATGAAAACTCGTTCTTTCCACCCATGTCATCCACATCTGCCTATGTTGTGCTAGCTGATCAATCCACTTGCTATGTAGAAGGAATAGTTAATGATTTACCTGTTCATATTAGAGGTTCATATGTTCCTGCTGATTTCATAATACTAGATATGGGAAATAGGAAAGATGTGCCTCTAATCTTAGGTAGACCCTTCTTGAACACTGTTGATGCCTGCATATATGTGGGAAGTGGTAAAATTCAAATGACATTAGGAGGGAGGAAGGAAATATTCTCTTTTTCCCGTGGTCCCGCATATGCCGCTAACATGCAAGAAGCAAAACCCGTTCGTACCAAGAAGAGGCGCCCAAGAACAAGGTGGAGCAGAAAGAAAGAACCACCTCCTCCTGAGTTGTGTAATTCACATAACAAGGGAGAGGTGCCAAAAGAAGAAGAACCAGATGGAGTACTTAAAGAAGAAGTGCCTAAGGAAGAAGAAGATCCACCCGATAAGGATGAAACTCCATGGACCTAAGGTATGGCTTTACTTTTAATTTTTCCCTTCAATAAATAACATATGTCATGCATGTAACTAAAAAAAAATTAGTTATCATTAGTTATATGCATAGGTATATGTTAACTTAGTTAGAACAATAAAATATCATAATAGGATAGTTTCCCTTTTTCACAACATTAGATAGTTTCCCTTTTTAATAAAATGAGAACAAGAGCTCCGACCGAGAAAGATGAAGGCCCTTCACCAAGCAAGAAGCCAGCTTGGGGGAGACTCCCGCTCCAATAAGGTATGTCTCAAGCCTACACTTTACATTCAGTTCTTAAATTCTATATGTTTTGAATGTCACATGCTTGCCTAAATAACCATTCCATGAATAAAATTGATAAAATCTGCTTAAACAAGTTGAAACCTGAATAAGATTTGAAATATGTCATGCAAATGCTATTGTTATGGTTTGAATAACTGGTCTTATCTAAGTTATAGCTTTTGTGGGTTGCACATGCTTTAACTGAAATCATGCTTAGTGAATAAAGTTAGTAAGAAATGGAGTAATTCTTTAAACTTGCTAAGGTGAAATTAGGACCTAATCTGGAGGATTTTTTTAAAAAATTATGAAAACCTTGCTAAAAAGTTCCTCCTAGATTTTATCCCATCCCACCACCAGCCAAATATTTGTTAGTCAAAACCACAAAGAGCTTTGTCTGTGTTGAGCTTTGTTAGACCTCATAGATCTTAGTAGAGAAGCTTATCATATCTTTTGAATCAAGATTCACACACCCACCATAAATTGCCTACTTTCCACTTTGGAAGTTTGCAACCACCAAACAAATTGCTCATTCTCTACACTGGAGATATGCAATACCTTGCCAAACGTCCCAATGCTAGCCTCATGCTATTCCTACACTGGGAATAAGCATTTCTCTCCCTTTCCCAACTCATTTCAAAAATCCTTTCCTATAGATAACCTGGGGAAATCTAGAGCTAAAAAAAAGAGAGAGAGAAAAATGAGCAAAGTAGCTCAAGAAAGGACTATGTCCTGAAAAAAAGTGAGCAAAGTAGCTCAAAAGAGGACTAAGTCCTAAGAAAATGTGAGGACACATCTTTTGTCTACTCACTATGTATCCAAAAAAAAGAGAGAGAGAGGATTATCATTAGCTCTAGACCTCAGAAATTAACTAGGAAGGATTATGAAATATCCCTCTATACACTTCCACATAACCACACATGCACATCTTGATCAATTTTTATGATTTGCTGCTCCTTGTGATCTGAGTGTCTAGCTTAGCAATAAACATCAGGCAATTTGCTCATGGTTCTTAGCCTTCCTATAACTCCACATATCATTCTTTAGAAGTAGGAAAGGCTACATTTTGTCCTAAGTGAGGATTTAAACACCATTGTGTGATTGAGTGAATCTTGGAGGACTTAAGCAAGTTGCTATCTTTTGAAAACTTTGAAAAACCTCCAGACAGAATCCTAGTCAAACCTAAGCAAGATAAAAGTTTCCTATCTACTGCTTTATTTCACTCTTGCATGTTTGAAGTGAAAAGCTATAAGCCCCACATTGCTATGATTAATGATATATGCTAAGTTATTTCTCACTATACAATATGCACTTGCATACATCTTAAGTTGCTATTATTTCATGCTCAATACTTAAACCGCATTGTTGCTCGAGGACGAGCACCAGGTTAGCTTGGGGGAGCTTGTTGATGGTCCTTAAACACCTGTTTTACCATCAACATTTTACCCTAACATTCACCAAAAAGGCATGAAATGTAGTCAAATAGGTTTCAAACTAACCAAATTCCACATGTCCATAGATTTTTATTTGAATGCAGGATTTGGACCAAATTTGGAGAATGGACCCACCAGGAGACGAGCCCACTCACCAGGACCCATTTGGGCCCGAGTGGGGTGGCGCCCGCCAACCAGAGGTGGCGCCGCCACCCAAATGTGGCGCCCGCCACATGGAGAGGCCCAACTCTCCCCCTTTGCCATGTCACTGATCCGTGTGACCATCCCAAGGCCAAATCTTGGCCCTTGGTCACTAGGTCAGTGGCATCGGACGGCTCAGGAGTGAGTGGCGTGGATCAAGGCCGAATGGCGGTTACTTGGACATGCAACCGACCTACCAACCGCCTCTCTGGAGCTCCTGGATGCCGTTGAAGCAAAGGCGGTGCATCCAACGGTTGTGAGGGTGGCGGCCGCCACCTAGGGCTGGCGCCCGCCACTAGGGTTAGCCCTAGGTCGGCTGGCTGCCCCCTATAAGTACCCCCCTCACTTCTCAAGACTATAAATACCCCCTGAGGCATCATATCCCACACAAACCCACAACCAAGCAACACACAAGCAAGAGAAGCAAGTGAGAGTTAGGTTAGAAGCTCAGAGAGCTTAGGCAAGTAGGTAGCTAGTAGAGCAAGGCATCTTTGCCCTCGCGGAAGCGCTGCTCAAGGCTTAGCTCAAGAGTAGAGGCGTGCGAGTGATCGGTCCTGGAGCTGGGAAGAGTCTTCCTTCATCTCCAGTTCAGGTTTTGCTCTTGTTACTCAAGCATTTACTATATTCTAGTTCATCATTTCAAGTATTACTTTATTCTACTTATCAGTATTGAGTGGTATACTTGATTGATTGCTTGAGTGCCTAGCTATCCTACAGTTCAATTCACTTAGCCATAGTAGTTAATCTCTAGTGAGCTTAGTGTTTGATCTCTGCCAATAGGTTGCTTAGTTAGTTTAGTGTTTATCTTATTATGTCAAGTATTTGCTCTGATGTCCGCAAGGGTGTCTCTATTCAAAGCTAGGGTAGAGATAGTTAGAATATAGTTAAGAGTGGTGCTTAGTTATAGACTTACCTTCAGATACGGCTGGACCCCCAGATTGCTGTGGTAGCAAGCAGGTGGTGACAGCCCTGTGCGCCTTGAATTCCACCACGTAGTTGGCCCAGTTTAACAGTAAGGCTCGTTGTGCTAGCGTTCAACCTAAGTCAGTGGTAAAGGCTAGTACGCCTCGATACTTGATAAGATAGGAATAAAACTTTACTTAACTTAGTTGCTTTATTGACATTTGCCTGTCTTGCTTCGTAGTTATCTTGCCTTGTAGTTATCTTGCTTCGTGGTTATCTAGGAGTAGTTATTAGTTAGTATTTAGTTATCTTAGTTACCCTTAGTTACCCTCTATCTACCTATCCATCCACCTTACCTTAGCCATCCATTTCATCCTTACCTATCCACTCATATATTCTTTCTAGCCCTTCATCTCCTCTCTTCTCCCCTTTTCTTTTTTCTTATTTCTTCGACTCTCATCCCCTCCTTGACTCGACTCTTACACCACCCTAGCCTTCCCTTGGGATCAAATAAATCGACACCTGGTACTCCCAGGCAAAGTGCTACTACGATAGTTCTGTGCGCTTGCAGAATCTCCTCCTGGTATTGCATTCTCGCTAGTTAGCTCCTACTAGTGTCGGGACTGACAACCCCGCTTGGCATTAGTAGATAGCTACTTTAGCTACCCTATCCTAGGTGTAGCTAAGAACTACCAACAGGCATTTCTGGCGCCGTTGCCGGGGATAGACTCCATAGTCTACTCCTAGTAACGACGTTAGCAAGTGTCAACACTCACCCTATGTCTTTTTATTGATGTAGGTAAAACGATTGGAGGACATTTGGTTGGTGGATTCCGGGTGCTCAAGGCATATGACCGGAAACGCTAAGTGGTTCTCCAGTCTTAGTCCAGTTGTCGAAAAGGAGTTTATCACCTTCAGCGACAATAGTAAAGGTAAAGTGTTGTCTCGTGGGTCTGTGCGAGTTAATGAGCACTTTGTGTTGCATGATGTTGCTCTTGTTTCTAACTTGCATTTTAATCTTCTTTCTGTTTCGCAACTCTTTGATGATGACTATGAGATTCATTTTAAGCCGAATCTCAGTTGTATTTTAGATCCTCAGGGCAATCTTGTATGTTTGATTTCGCCCTTTGGGAAAGTCTTTCGTGCGAATTTCTCAGAGTCGTTTGGAATTTCTCGTTGTCTTTTGGCTGGACCCTCCTCCTCTGATCTTTGGAAGTGGCATAGGAGACTCAGTCACCTGAGCTTCGACTTGCTTGCAAGGCTTAGTTCACTTGGCTTAATCCGAGGATTGCCCAAGTTGTCTATGGAGAAGGATCTTGTTTGCCATTCTTGTTGACATGGGAAAATGGTAGCCGCTCCCCACCATCCTGTGAATCAGGTTATGACCAAGCACCCTGGAGAGCTTTTGCATATGGACCTTGTCGGTCCGGCTCGGGTGAGCTCAGTTGGTGGGAAGTGGTATGTGCTTGTTGTTGTTGACAACTTTTCGAGATATTCATGGGTTTTCTTTTTAGCTAAGAAAACTGAGACTTTCAATTTTGCTCGCAATTTGATCTTGCAACTTCAGAACGAGTTCCCTAAGAACTCGATGAGAGCTATTCGTAGCGATAATGGTTCCGAGTTTAAGAACTCGGATTTTGAGAAGTTTTGTAACTCTTTGGGTTTGGAGCACTAGTTCTCTTCCCCCTACACACCGCCACAAAATGGTGTTGTAGAGAGGAAAAATCGGACCCTTGTAGAGATGGCCAGGACGATGCTCGATGAGCATAGGACTCCTAGGAGGTATTGGGCCGAGGCTATTAACACTGCATGCTATATTTCCAATCGCATTTTTCTCCGTGCATTCTTGAAGAAAACTTCTTATGAGTTGCGATTTGGGAAGCAACCCAAACTGAGTTATTTTAGAGTTTTTGGTTGCCACTGTTTTATACTCAAGAAAGGCAACTTGGACAAGTTTGAGTCTCGCTCTTCAGACGGTGTATTTTTGGGTTATGGTAATCATACTCGTGCATATCGTCTACTTAACCTTGATAGTAACCGAGTCATGGAGACATCCGATGTCACCTTTGACGAGACTGTGCTTTGTCCTTCTTCTAGTTTTGAGCGTGCAGGTGATCATGAGGTTGGAGAACCTCTTTTTGATGATGAGGAAGAAGGTGCTGAGGGGATAGATGATCCAGCACTTCCTCCACCTGCGGTGCGGATTGTGTCGACTTCGACTATGACTGCACGCGGCCCTGACTCTTCTTCCTCTACTACATGGGGGCCGTGTGATCCACCACCTCGGGCTGTACCACTTGTACCCGAGGAGGCACCAGCTGCTGTTGAGGGGGAGGTCACTTCAGCAAGGGAGGCGCCACGACACATTCAGCGCCAACACCCTCTTCAATAGATGATCGGCGACATCCACGATCGCGTCACTCGGTCTAGGTCACAACAAATCTCTCACTTTGCTCATTCTGCATTTGTTGCTGATTTTGAACCCCGAGATGTTGGACACGCTTTATCTGATCCGGATTGGGTCAATGCCATGCATGAGGAGCTTGAAAATTTTGAGAGAAATCGGGTCTGGGTTCTTCTTCCTCCTCCTCCTGAGTGTCACCCTTTTGGGACAAAATGGGTTTTCAAAAACAAACAAGGAGAAGATGTCCATGTTGTGAGAAACAAGGCCAGACTTGTAGCCCAAGGGTATAGTCAGAAGCAGGGGATAGACTATGAGGAGACTTTTGCTCCTATAGCTCGTTTGGAGGCAATTAGGATCCTCTTGGCTTTTGCTGCATCCAAAGGTTTTAAACTTTTTCAAATGGATGTCAAGAGTGCCTTCCTAAATGGCTGCATAGAAGAGGAGGTGTATGTGAAACAACCCCTGGTTTTGAAAATCCCAAGTTTCCAAACCATGCTTTTAAACTTCACAAAGCTTTGTATGGTATGAAACAAGCCCCTAGAGCCTGGTATGATAGGTTGAAAACCTTTTTGCTTGCTAAGGATTTTAAAATGGGATGTGTAGATAAAACGCTTTTTCTCCTCAAGCGAGTTGAGATTTACGTGGATGATATCATTTTTGGTGGTTCTTCTCATGCTTTGGTTGCCAAGTTTGCAGATACTATGAGCAGGGAATTTGAGATGAGCATGATGGGCAATTTGACGTTTTTCCTTGGGTTGCAAATCAAGCAATCCCGAGAGGGGACGTTCGTGCACCAGGGCAAGTACACCAAGGACATATTGAAGAAGTTCGATATGGGTGAGGCCAAGCCTCTTCCAACACCCATGTCAACCACGACGGCCCTGGATGCGGGCAAGGATGGAGAAGCTGTGGACCAGAAGGAGTACCGGAGTATGATCGGGTCACTGCTGTACCTGACAGCGACACGCCCGGACATCCAGTTCGTGGTGTGTCTTTGCGCACGATTTCAGTCGTCGCCGCGCACCTCTCACCGTTAGGCGGTCAAGCGCATTATGAGGTACTTATGTTTCACACCCAAGTTTGGGATTTGGTATTCTGCTTCTTCTACCCTCTCCCTTTCCGGTTACTCGGATGCTGATTTTGCTGGTTGCCGACTTGATCGCAAGTCCACTTCTGTTACTTGTCAGTTTATTAGTTCTTCTCTTGTGTCTTGGTCTTCTCGCAAGCAGTCTAGTGTCGCTCAGTCTACCACAGAAGCTGAATATGTTGCTGCGGCTAGCTGCTGTTCTCAGTTGCTGTCGATGATGGCCACTTTGCGTGATTTTGGTCTAAGTTTTTCTCGAGTTCCATTGCTTTGTGATAGCACGAGTGCGATTAGCATTGCTAAGAACCCCGTGCTGCATTCTAAGACCAAACACATTGATGTGCGCTTTCATTTCTTGCGAGACCACTATGAGAAGGGTGATATCGACCTTCACCATGTCGATACTCATCTTCAGTTGGCAGATATTTTCACCAAGCCTTTTAGTTGGGAAAACATTTTGGTTCTTGTATCATAGTCTTACTTCTTTTGCCTTGTTTTTGTTTATTTTTCTGCATTTCTTCATATTTGCATCTTTATCTTTTCGAGCTTCATGTCTATAATCCGTAGAATGAATCTATGCTCTGATTAGTGTGTGCACCGATGATAGATGATGATGATGCTTGTAGCTTAGGCTCCTTTTGATCACTGATACACGTTGTGAGCTGAGCTACTTTTCAGAACCGTGAACATGCTTAATCCAACATTAAATCTGAAACATGTTCACCATTGAGTTTGGCACCTAGCATGTGTAGAATGTGTTGAAGTCACTTGTGCTTTTCATATATGCTAGGTTGCTATGTCTCTAGTTCTGAGTCTTTCACTTGCTTGGTACGTTCATATTCTGCTAATTTTGAACCAAGTTTAAGTAAATTGAAAAGATTGAGATGGGATCACTTGATAGCACATCACGGTATCGAGACTGTTTCTCATTGCACATTGAGTTAAACTTGAGCCGTGTAGTGTAAGACCGAAACCGTTGCTTCAAGCTTCTGATTGCTTATGCATATGCTTAGCTCGGTTGAAAAGTTAGGCAATGTCAAGTTTTCAACCTCTCGCAGTCACCTGCTAAAAATTTAAACTTGTGTAATAACCGCTGCAACTCTGATAAAATGTTGAAAACACAAGTCTATGTTTCATTCTATAGCATGATGATTGAACTTTGCTAGGGGTAGTTCACCTTGTATACATGTTTAGCACTTGTGCAACTTCCTGTCTATACATGTTTAGTGCTATTTTGGTGGTGAACCTCTTTTCTGAAAGGCTTGAAACTGCTCACTTTGCTCATATGTTCATATTTCGTATTCTGTGATCAGTTTGAGCCTTTGCTGACACTTGTGCTTTTTGTTGAATCATCGGATTAGCACTTTTTAGAGCATCCATTCACTCTCTGGAATATATACCTGAAGCGGCTACCCTGCATTTCTAACTCATATGCATATTTGCCTTGTTGTGTGCATTTTCAACTAAGGGGAGAAATTTCACAAATCATGTCCCTAGTTGTGTGCACTATTGAAGTGGGAGTTTGCTCGATTTCTGCTTTGACGAGTTGTTCAATTGGTTTGGAGCGACTTTCAGCCTATATGGTTTTTCAATTGGTTCGAAGCAGTTTTTCAAATTGTTTTGGAGCGATTTTCAGCCTGGTTTTTCAATGGTTTGGAGCGATTCTGCTAGTTGTGTTGAGCCTTTGCCTCTTTCTAGAGGGACTAGCCTGTCTTTGTCTCTTTTGCTCTGACTACCTTCTTGCTAGTGGTGTTGAGCCTGTTCTACCTCTTCTTGAGGGCTAGCTTTGCTTTGCTTGGTTGCGTCGAGCCGTTGCCCATGTCTTTGGGAACCAAGTTGTCTCGCTCACTCCATTCGACTTTTCCTGGCTTTGCTTCGCTTCTAGTCGATTGGTTGAGTTTGCTTCCTTCTTCTTCCTTCTTTCTTCTAGTTTCATATGATTTGTGTTGGTAGTTGACAATGCACTCATCAAGGGGGAGATTGTGGATACATGGGTGTACGCCGGATCTTGAGATGATGATTGATTGTCAACTGGTATGATGCGCATGTTCTTTGGCTTGTGTTGTGCAGGTGTTGAGCTCGGATACGGTGATCAAGGGCAAGGTGAAGGTCAAGTAGGGACGTGCCGTGCTGATGGACCCAGAGCGGTGAAGGGCGGACGTGAGGCTTGGACTGACGGACCGGTGGCCTGAGGATCGGCCGTGGTGGCTGACAGCCTCGGACAGCGACAAGTGAAGACTTGCATGTGGACGGGGTGCACGGGCGGTGCATCCCCTCTACGGCTCGGTTTGGTGGTTGAGCCACAGAAAAACCACCGAGTGGCCGGTTTCCAGGTTTGGGCCTCAAAACCTGGGTGCGGCCGGTTTCCGAGTTTGGGCCACAAAACTCGGGCTGAGGACGGTTTCCAGGTTTGGGCCTCAAAACCTGGGTGCTGGCAGGTTTCTGAGTTTGGGCCACAAAACTCAGGCGACGGACATAGGTTTCCCGGTTTTAGCCTCAAAACCGGGGGATGGCCCAGGTTTCCTGGTTTCAGCCTCAAAACCGGGGGGAGGTCCGTGAAAAGGACGAGCAGAGCGGTGGCGGCACGTGGCGACAATCGGTGAGGTCGCGTCGAGGCGAAGCTACCAGTTGTGCGGGCATGGCCGTCGGATCACCATCAATTTCGAGTTGGTCAGGAATACCCTTAGGGTTAGCTTGCTCGCTCATTAGCAGTAGGGGTAGAAGGGGAATAATTGTATTAGGATATATAAGGAGAGACAACCCTTCCCTCTAGACCATATCTCAGCTATTGCTATTTTCATTCTAGGGTTTCTTGCTCTCCCACATCCCTGCTGTAGCTATTGAGATCCGCAGAGACGTTTTAATCATACCTCTGTGTATTTGGATTTTGCAAAAACGGGACCGGATTCCCGTTGTCTCCTCGTGGGGACGAATTTCGGCTGGCAATTGAGGTTGTGATTCGCGTTCTTGTATTGTTCTTCACGTTTTGCTTTTCTCCTCAAGTTTCCCGTCGATCTATCTCTGTCCACGTTGCTTCGTTTGCAAAACTGTTTGAATCAACTTGTTCTTTACAGTGAGGGGATCATTTCCACTGAAGGAATTCAACTCAAACCTCACGAGCAAGTAGATCGATCGGTTTTCGTGTTTGGATCGTTTTTTCCCTTTTGTCCCCAATTCTTTCGATTCACCGATTTGGAGTTAGGTTCGAGCCATGATCTCTTCGGGGTAGCTCACTAACATCCTTTGAACTCCTCATACCAAGTTTAAGCCTCAGAGCTTTTGATTCGGAGGAGATCGGGTTGGAATCGCGGAAGAACTGTGCGCTTTCGGGGGCATCAGACGCTAGTGTTCTTCGCATCGGACGCTGACCCGAATAGCATCGGACGCGCCGTTGCCACGTGTCAGTTTCTGTGATTTTGAAGGAGCATCGGACGCTGACCATCGGACGCTCCGTTGCCATCGGACGCGTCCGATGGCTATGCAGTAAGGTCCCAGATCGGGTCAGTTTGCTTCGGACGCGTTCGGTGCCTCTACATCGGACGCTGCCAGCGTCCGATGCAGTGAGTTTTGCACTATTTCGTCCGCAGTTTGCTTGTTCGACTCCGGATTTGATTTTGGGTTTTTGCGTTGGATTTCCGACTTCGTGCTCTACAGAAATCGGGCTTCCCGCTTTGCGAAATAGCCTAAATCCACCTCGCGTTGCTCGGGGGAGGTTGAGGTTACCCAAAGTCCATCCTCTCACTAGTTGACTTGCGTGAACTTGGGTGAGGAAGTTTTTGTGGTGTCTCGTTGTGTTCCTAGGGAACATCCACCCACTCTCTGGGTCGTGGACATCACGCGTCTCAGGTTTGCTCTTGGGGTTGATTTTCTGGGACAGAGGCCTCAACATTTCGAAAGAAATTTGAAGCTCCCATTCACCTCCCTCTGGTCACCTTTGATAGCTTTCTCGGTCCTTCACTTAGTGATCCCCTCTATACTTCTAGATTCTTCGTCCTTGTTAGCTACTCAGGGGTTAGACTTTAAGACTTAACACTATCCGTTCCTTTGGGTTCGATATTAAAACTGGGTTACTCCGGTGAAGTGCTACATCGGTAGATTTTATCTGTGCGCTTGCGGATAAAGTAGAGTGTGCGTTAATTTATACCAACAAGCATTTCTGGCACCGTTGCCAGGGAACGGTAGATCATCTTAAGTCTTAGTTTATCCTTGTAATTATACTTTTATCTTTTTCTTTTTTGTCCCAGTCTTTTCATTATTTTTGTGTTCGTTCTTATGAATGTTGTTTTTGAATTCCACTCTTATCTATCACTACCCCATGAGAGCAAGCTATAACCAGTAGAATCCTTACACCCCATCATAATACCTGGTTATGAGCTACGCCTACATTTTGGGAATATTCTGTTCTGGGAACATTCCATCTTGGGAATCTGCATTTTAGACAACTAGATAAATAATCTCTTGGCTCATTGTGGGATGATCTTAATAACCTCATCATGTAATCCCTTAATGCTGCCATTAGAGAGTGTTCCTCTATTTTGTCTGCTAGTGAGCAAGGTTTATGTTTCACTGTATTACTAGAAAAGCGCCTTTGCCCTAGTTTTCTCACCAACTCCATAAAGAAAATTGTATCACCCGAACTTGAGTATTCACCTTTTTGTTGCACTGTCCTTGTAATGAGCATAGAAAAATAATTATGAAAATATTCCTTCGGGTATTCTTGTCACTAACCTTTCCAGGTCTAGAGCAGAAAAGAACGAAGGAACAACAAACACAAGGTATGCCCAACCAATCATCATGCAACATTGAATTACATTCATCCAATCTTGATTTGTGCAAAATCCAAGCTTGGGAAATAGACTTTCTAAGAATATCTCTTGTGATGTTGCTATGTTGGTTGACCCTACCTTTATGATATGCTCATATACTAATCATGCTCTTTCATCACCATCTGAATAAGTCTCTATAATACTTTCATGCTACCCACATTCGCTATATTATATGTTTAGGTTTGGAGTACTGTCATACATCTCTTAAATTAAGCATGGTGCCTAGTTTAGGAGTGGTGATCTTGTTTTCAAAGCCTTTTAATTTAAGCAATTAAGTTAAAATGCCTTCCTAGATCAAATTAGACGTGGTGTCTAAGTTCATTTTTGAGCCGATAGTATGCTATAGTGGATGTTGGATATTTAGACTAACCCCTGTAGGAAACTTTCAACATTAATTTGGGAAAGTCCTGAGATGAACTCACACCCTAGATGAAGCAAGGCGTACAATGAACTTCAACAACTCTTGCACAATGAAGACTCAACTCATTCATCATGGATGAAAGAACTATGAGTATCAAAGTTTATTTATTTTGTCTTCTACTGCAAGTTATATGTTGCCTTGAATCATGTTAAAGTGCAGCCAACACATAAAATACTAGTCTAAGCTAAAATAATCCTAAAAACATCTTTTTATTAGCATAGATGCAAAATACATATGTTGTGGATAATAACCCATGCTTCAAATTCTTGTAATCCTTCGGGTATATGTCCACTAACATTACGCAGGAGAGAGATTTTGTTCATCCATGGTTTGGTCTGAACATTGAAGATCCAAAACTCAAACCATAGACACACAAACCTACTCTCAGATCACAAATGGTGCTAGCCTAGCTTTGAGTCTTGATGGGGCACTGATGACAAACAGGATGCAACTTACCTCGTATGAGACAACCTATGCCTGCAACCATCATTGTCCAAGACATCAAGACAAGAAGTGGGGAGTTATCTTCTCTTGTAATCAAGAGCTAGCTTGGGAGATAAGATGGTACCACTACAACAATAACAAGATCTACAAAGCCAACACATGAACATGTTGTTTGGGAATCCATCTGCATCACAAGCCAGCCTGGGAGAGTCAATTCCGTTGTCTAGATGTGTTTCACAATCAAAGGGAGGAAGGAGAAACCCAACTTCAAACATATTGATCTTCTACTCACCACTTTGATCAGTACAAACCACTAGATGTTGTCCCAGTCGAGAAGAAGAATATGATCCATCACTCATTCTTGGAAGATCGTTCTTGAACACCATCAATGTTATCATCTTTGTCAGACCTGGAGAAGTCAACTTTTGGATCTTTCGCTGCATCTTCAACATCTATACCACTTATGAGCAGCCACAGAGAACCAAGAGAAGACGTCGAAGGGAGAACCAACTGCCAAGAATTGAGGAGGGCGTCATGAAGGATGAAGCAACTGCACCACATGAGTTAGAAAATGGAGAGAAAGTACCTGAGCCAGCAAATCAAGAAAAACAGCCGATAAGATCTCCATCATCTAGACACTGTTGAGAGGACAAGTCTCAGTTGTGACACTAGAAGACAAAGACTATCATGGAGGCACTCGAGTAACAGTTCTAACTTCAAGTCTCTTATCAACCCAATAATTAAAGAAAACAAGAAAGGTTGACAAGAGAAGAATGCGGAACTGTCCCTACATCCTCATAGTACAGAATTAATACAAGAAAGAGAGAGGATCCTAGACAGCATACTCGAGGAACAATGTGCCTTCACTCATAAGTCGACACATAGAGAAGGAAGGTCGATACCTATAAAGATGATTCCACCGTGATTTTCTTCCTCTCAAGCACACTGTGAGACAAGCAAGAGAAGACAAGCCAGCTAGACAAGAGAAGCTTCCACAAGGTGGTTCGACACATCACTCTTCAATGACAAAGTAACATTTCAAGGTAAGTGACCATCACTTTAAAAGCTTCTTCTTGATTCTAGTATGAACATAAATAAAGAACAAAACATGTTTAAGTCGCACCTCACTTGATCCAACCTAATCAACTCAATATGTTTAGTCCTTTGATATTTGTTCCTAGCTTTACTCTCTTGAATCTCACTATCTTAACTAAATGAGCTAAAATGTTGTGCATCTAACTTTTGGAAGATGATATATCTCAATCATAAAAAGATCGACACATTATGCATAGATTACCCTTCCTTGGGTTAAGTAATCTGATCTGTTAAATATTTTAAGATGCTACTTTCATCCTCTGATCCTATCACTCATGTTAAGATCGAATACATAAACAACAAGTTTGTCTTGTGCAAATGTGCCTAAGGTTAGAGGAGAATAAACAAAACTTTTGGTTTTGTTGGTGTTTTTCCACCAACAGAGCCCATGCACTTGATCTCTATCTTGTCTTTATGAGCAGGACACACTCTTGAGCAAAACATGGAGAAGTTTGTCACTCGCAAATTCTACAGAGTGAAGGTCCTAGATCTACAAGAACATGCACACTGAGCAAGATGCTGCCAGCGTCCACAATTAACGCTTCACTTCAAACTGCTGGATGAACAAATGACATGAGTGACACCATATCAACAGGACTAAACAAGAAGGAATGATGGAAGACGTCGTAGTCAGAATTAGAGGTCATGAAGTCCCCACAGACTTCTTGATCCTCGACATGAGAAGATGATGACGTCCACCTCATCCTAGGAAGACCATTCCTCTACGCTACAAGTACAATCATTTACAAGAGGAAATCCATTTTCACTTTCCTGGAGAAAAGGCACCATGCAACTTCATCAACTAAATGCCTAATAAAGCACCCAAGAAGAATAGAAGTGAAAGACGCCGCTCTCAAAGCCAAAGAAGACAAGCTATCGAGAATAGAGAGGCCAATCACGAAGAAGAAGCTATCGACACTGTCCCGGAAAAGAAGACAGTGAACCACAGGAAGTGAAGACTCAGACCAAGAAAGTATGGAAGAAAATGTCTGCACCTAAGAGGTACAATCAATAACAACTTTCCAAATGTCTGACAACCTTGGGAGGTCTGAACCAAGGGAAGGTCCGGTTCGTCGGACCTAAATATCGGTAGTTATCTTTATATTTACTTTGCTGCATATTTCTCATATTTAATCCATAATCATTTCTTGCATCATCATATTTAATTCACAAACATTTCAATTTTTGCATTGTATTAGAAAAGAAAATAAAAATATTGCATTTGTTACACTACATTATAAACTATGAAGCCCCATGTGAATAATTCTATGGTGTGTAAAAACCGACGAGAATGTTCATCGTGGTGGCATAAAAATAATAAAAATAAATATGCATGCATTCATCCTATGCATTTTCTCTTGCATCATAAAAACATAAAATACAAAAATATTGAGAAAGATATCTTACTGAAATTCTGGACAACTAAGGCTTAAGTGGCCAACCACTAACGCTTAATCGGTTCCACAAGTTTTGTTGTCTATTTGAGTTTCACAGGATTTGAAAGGCCAAGAAAAGCTGACGAGCAAGTGAATGCTCCATCCACTGTTGGAGCACTGTCTCAACAAACATCAACATCAAACAAAGCTCTGATAGAGGAAGGACATATCCACTGCCAATCTGCTACATTGCAAGATCGAACGACTACGTCAACCTTCAGCTTGGGGAAGGCACCCCATGTATCCATGCAAGTATCTTTATCCTTTTAAGTTTTTTATTCTATAAACAAATTGAAAAAAAAATATGAGCACATGAAGGCTCACCCCTAAAAAAGAAAAGAACAAAAATATGTGGGCACATGAAGGCTCACCATTAATTAAAAAAAACAAAAAAATGTGAGCACATGAAGGCTCACCATTAATTAAAAAAAGAGACAAAAATATATGGGCACATGAAGGCTCAATGCTATTAAGGGAACCAGCTTGGGGGAGATGCACCCCCGTTATCTTCGCGATTCAGGTATGTCTTTATTATTATTATTATTATTATTATTATTATTATTATTATTATTATTATTATTATTATTATTATTATTATTATTATTATTATTATTACTGCTATTATTATTAGCTTTTATATTATATCTTAAAGTGTGTTAGATTAAATAAATAAAATAGTGTGTTTTAAGAAGTTGATGACTAAAATAGAACCCTCTCTGTCTAATCTTTTGCATGAAAATGATGAATAGTTGTTCTATCTAATTTCTTTCAAGTATCTAGTCTCCAAAGCATGAGTTCTCCTCATTTAATAATGATGCCTTCAAATTAAATACATGGATGGCAAATACTTAATCTAAGGTCTACGTAATTGGGATATGACATGTGATGATCTGAGCTGCTATTATCTTGTTCTAAAAAAACACTAAAGTTCTGGAGATTTCTAAATATAAACCTGACTAATAATTGCATTGAGTTAAATTAAGCTTTATTGACCCTATGAGCAGTTTATCATTCCATTGAATTAAGATCACTTACATATTTTATCCATCATAAATGCTCATAATTATCTGTTGCTACCCTCTCAGAAGTTTGTTGGAAGCATGTGGCTATTAAAAAAAAGAGAAAGAAAAAAGAGAAAGAGAGAAAGATCCGAGGAAATAAAAAGGGACAAGTGTCCGAAACCTCAAAAAGATAGATCCCGAGGAAATAAAAAGGGACAAGTGTCCAGAACCTCGAAGAAAAAAAAATTGTCAGAAAAAATGGGCACGTGCCCGACAGTAGAATTAGCCTAATAGCCATATGTCTCTGATAAATAGAAGAGAGTGAATATATTCAAAAGAGCATCCGACTCCATTTTTCCATACACATGCACTTCTTTCAATGGTTGGTTGAGTTTCTCTTTGGATCCATTGTTTAATTTGACAACACACGTATTAAAGCTTTTGAAAAATTAATTAAAACTCTGGGATAAAGGTGAAGTGAAGGAACTAGAGACATAGTGCTTGATTTGATCGTTCAATCTTTCAATTACTCAAGATCTAAGGTAAAAGTAATAAGCCCCATGAAGAATAACATAATATATTTTGGAGAATTTTTGTTTAACAACAAGTATACTTGTTGGAAGTGAAGATACTGTAGCAACTCCTGATCCATTGTTAATTTTTGGTTTTGCTAAGGGACTAGCAAAGGGTAAGCTTGGGGGAGTTGTTGACACAGGTTATCTAACAAAATTAAAGGATAAATAAATATGAAAAGGCCATGAATTCAATCACCAATAAAGGTTTAGGGTTTTAATTGACAATATTCCATGAGTTTTGTTGAATTATGATTCTGCAGGGACTAAACAGGAAAACCAGCACTGATTACTTCTCCTAGAAGGAAACCGACGAAAGATTACGGAACCGACACGTCAGGAATACTCCAGAAGGACCTAGAGGCCACCCCGAAGCGAGATACCCCGAGAGGCTGCTAGGTGGGACCGACCAGTCCCACCCTAGGACCGGTCGGTCTCCCCCTGGGCCTGCTGGACTCCGTCTTCTGCAAGCTTCCTCCACCGCCTTTGAGGATCCATCTCAGCTCTACGTGAAGTCGGTTTGATCTAACGGCCGCGGTTGATCCCTCAGGGCTATATAAACAGGCCCCCAGGCCCTAGGGAAGATCAAGTCTATCGTCAGAAAAGTCTACGCCTCATTTAGAAACCCTAGAATAAGACTTCAAGAGCCAACTTTCAAGTAGAAGACTAGTTACCCCTCAGTTTAGGTTTAGAACCTAGTCTTATACTAGAACTACAAGAGAGAGAGAGGAACGAATCAAGAAGGAGCTCCGGCCTGTCGGATCAACTTCTTCATCTTGTACCTACGGATTCAAGTTCATCTTCAACTTGCTTCAGTGATTGTTTCGGTAATCAACGTCTATATATTTAAGTTTGAGCCATTGTTCTTGTTATTCTTAAGGTTTATGACTCTCTTTTGAGTACTTAAATTCTAGTCATTCTAGAGTTAGAGTAGTTGGATAGTGTAAGCATGGTGCTTAGACTTGATAGCTCATAAATGCCTCCTATAACGCCGGTAGTAGTGGTTGTTCGCAAGGGTGACTCTTATAGCCTTGTTGATTCTTCTATAGTCCACTTACCCATGTGTAGGCTCGGTAGGATTATACATTTGCATAAAAGACTCATACTCTGTTTGTGACCTTTTATGACAACTTCCCCACTAAGAATAATATAAACATATCACTCTTAAATTGGAATTAGACAACCTTAGTGATCCCCTCTATACTTTTAGATTCTCCGTCCTTGTTAGCTACTCAGGGGTTAGACTTTAAGACTTAACACTATCCGTTCCTTTGGGTTCGATATTAAAACTGGGTTACTCCGGTGAAGTGCTACATCGGTAGATTTTATCTGTGCGCTTGCGGATAAAGTAGAGTGTGCATTAATTTATACCAACAATGATCTTATGATGGATAATATTGATGTGGTGACAGAGAAGAGAATTCAAGCTTTGAAGGAGATTGAGAAAGATAAAGCTAGAGTTGCGAGGGCTTATAACAAGAAAGTAAAATGCAAATATTTTCAAGTTGGAGATTTAGTGTGGAAGATTATTTTGCCTCTTGGATCAAAAAGTAACGAGTTTGGCAAGTGGTCACCAAGCTAGGAAGGTCCATTGAAGGTGGTCAAAGTGGTGTTTGGAAATTCCTATATGCTGGAGACATTGCAAGGTGAACGTCTCCCGAGAGCAATAAACGGGAGGTATTTAAAAAAGTACTTTCCAAGTGTTTGGCAGGAAGCCTAAGTGCTCTCCAAACAATGGCCGATACATGTATCGCTCTTAGAATGACCGATGTGTGCATCGCCGGCCCTTAGTCACTAGATAGCCGATGAGTTGGACATCATTGCTATTTAGTTTGTATTTAGGTTCAACTAAAGATCACCTAAAAACAGGGGGACATATGTTGACACTCAAAAGTGTCCTTAGCATATAATGGACTCCTCCACCATATTTCTATCATCAAGATGGCCAGAAAGCACATTTAGATCATCACATTTGGAGCCAAGGCGAATAAAACAGTTTTTCCGGATGCTGAATCAGCTAGAGTAGGCTTAACCGGGTCCATAAACCGGCTAGGTTGGTTTTAACAACTTCATCAAATGCAAGAATGGACTTTACCATTGCGTTCCTCTCGTCGAGCTGATCAAAAAACATATATGGTTTGTCTCATTTGGAGTCCGGATGAATTAATTATGAATTTCGGAAGATTATTGCCTGAGCTGCGAAGAACCGACTTAGCCGAGTCCCTGAGTCTACTAAGCCGATCCTGAGCCGACTAAGTCAGGTCCAGCCGACTTAGTCGGGTCCCAGAGCTGACTAAGTCGGATTTTCCCCTGGCTGTGGTGCCGGAGCCCGCAAGAACCGACTTAGTCGGTTTGGGAACCGACTAAGCCAGTTTTAGGTGTTCCAGTCCGACTTGGACTCTTTTAATTCCATATTTTGATGAGATTTCGAGTAGGAAACATGGGGATCACGATCTGAGGATGTTTTCTACTGGGATAAGACCACCCGCTGTATATATATGAGAGGATCACGACCGATTGAAGGATCCAACCCTTAATCGTCAAAATACACTACTCAAACCCTATTTTCTCTACTTTCTCTCTAGCTTGCTATTCGTCACGTCCCCCGGTGGGATTTGACGGCGTTCTTGGCGGCCTTGCTGGTCCTAGGACATCCTCCACGTGTTCCTCCCCGACGGGTCTTCCCGGCAGGCGTTCGAGAGTCTTTTTCGCAAGGATCAAGCTCAAAATCGGCTTAACCGGTCTCTAGATCGGTTTCGTCGTTTTGCTTGCGTCGTTGTTGCTGCGTGGTGAGTTGATTTGCAACCTCTTGGGCGTGCTAGCCCTCCTGGTGTTTGATTCGGATGTCCTCCGACGTCAACAATAGTAAAGAATGTGGTTTGTTGTAAAAAAATGATATCTGACCATCCATTCATCGTTAGCTTCTCCCACTCCCACCATATCAGGGCACCCACAATGGTGTTCAAATCGCTAGCTATTTGGTCTCTAGCAAAAATGCTATTGGCTCTCAATGACAACTTAGAAATAGCTAGCTAGATGAGACATATAAATAAATATACTATTTTGATGAGACAACTTGCAAAAGTAGCACTCTTATTGGCTATCGAGGAGAGAGATCAAATAGCTAGCTATTGGGAAGTCGATAGCTATTTGATGTCTCTCCTCCATAGCCAATAAGAGTGCTACTTTTTTATTATTTTTATACGTCATCTTGCTAGCTATTTGTAAAGTGTTATTGAGAGCCAATAGAATTTTTCCTAGCTACCTATTTGGCAACCATTGCGGATGACCTTATTCCATCAAAACTACTACAATAACTGCAACGTCTCCACTACTACCATGCATTCAAATAGACCTGGGCACATTCGCATGCCCTCCTGACTTCCCGAGTCCCGAATCCCGATGATGCCCCACCACATTCCCGATGAGGCTATATATGTTCGTTTCACCCCAAAACCCAAGGGATTAAGAGGGATTAAATCCGCTATAGGTCAAAATATCTCTCAACCCTTTCTAATTGTTAGACTAATATTAGCAGGTTTCTTATCCCTGTTTTAGCGTTCCTTGATTAGCGCTATAGATGTGCATGTGCATACCATCTCCTTCCTATTTTACCGGATATTGTTTCTATAAGCCGTTATGATATACTAGAGGAGAGGTTGCCTATTTACGTACGTTCCAATTGTTGGTTAATCAATCAATGAATTATCCGTCTATCATGGTATCGGAAGGGTACAATCCTACCCTGTATTTTCGCTTCTGCTAAATTCTGCTGCCGCCGCCGCTCGCGTCGTGTTGCAGCGATGTGTTGCCGCGTTCACTCTGGAGGAGCGCCAAGAGGCTGCGCGCCTGGAGGCCGCGCGTCTCGCGGCTGAGCGCCAGGAGACCGAGCGCCTGAAGGCAGAACGCTGCGACGCCGATGCCCGTGCCTTCGTGCTCGCCGGCGAGGTCACAACAGCCACCGCTGCACTCCACGCCCAGGCGGCGGCCATCCTCAACATCAAGTCCCTCGTGCCGGTCGTCATCGATCTCACCTCGCCTCACTTCAACCGGTGGCGTGGCCTCATCCTCAACACGCTCGAGCGGTACGCACTCGCAGACCATGTTCTCTCTGATGATGATCGCTCCGACGACGTCACTTGGAAGCGCATGGATTGTGTGGTCCTCTCGTGGCTCTACAGCACCATCACCCCTGAGCTCCTCGAGGTGGCGATGAACCGTGAGGACGGTCCACCAACAACACGCATCGTCTGGCTGGGGCTGGACTCGCAGTTCGTCGGGAACAAGGAAACTCGTGCGCTCCTTCTTGACGCCGAGTTTCGCACGTTTGTCCAAGGTGATCTGTCGATAGATGACTACTACCGCCGCCTCAAGACCATGGCCGACCAACTCGCCGATCTTGGTGAACCAGTTCGCGATCGCACACTTGTCCTCAACGCTCTTCGTGGCCTCAACGACCGCTTCGCCTATATGGCGGCGTTGATCCAACGGCAACGGTCGTTCCTGACGTTCATCGAGGTACGCTCCGACCTTCGACTCGCCGAGATCACCATGCAGGCGAAGCATGGCGCCCCAGCACAGGCCCTCGCAGCCTCGGCCTCCCGCCCCCTGCGCCATCATCATCGCTGTACAACCCGACCACCAGCAACAACGGCAAAAAGAACAGCAGGCGCGGCGGCAGGTGCAACGGTGGCGGCGGCTCGTTCACGCAGGTCGCGCCATCGGCACCTGCACCGGCCGCGTCGTGGACACCAGCTCCAGCTGCGCCATGGGCTTCTTCTCCTGCACGGCCCGGTCATGCTCCTCCCGGCTGGCAGCCGGCCTACGGTACGTTTCAGGCGTACTGGGCCAGCCCACCCGACAAGCGCCAGCTGCCTTCCGCCAGGCAGCCTGGTGGTTTTCAACCACCTCGCCCCGAGGCCTTCTACGTTGCGCAGCAACCACTCCCAGGGCCACCGCACATGGCGTTTCCTGGGCCATCTGCATGAGTTTGTCCAGGGCCACCACCGCCGCTCGCCCCACTGCCGTTGCCTCCTGGTGTTGGTGGCACTGGATGGGCTCACCATCCTGGTGGATTTTCCTGGGATCCAAATGTGTTGGCCTCAACGTTCAACACGACGACTTTGCAGCCACCACCGACCACAGAATGGTACATGGATACGGGTGCTGAAACTCATATGACATCAAACTCCGGTAATCTTTGCATTTCCCACCCGCCTTCTTTTTCTACACTGTCCCATATTGTTGTTGGTGATGGCTCTCTTTTACCAGTTAGTAGCACAGGCTCTTCATCTTTTCCTACCGCTCAGGGTCCCCTCCACTTAAATAATGTTCTTGTTTCTCCTCAGCTTATTAAAAATCTTATTTCCGTTCATCAATTCACCATAGATAATAGTTGTTCTGTTGAATTTGACCCACGTGGCTTTTCTGTGAAGGATCTCAAAACTCGGAGCGTGATCGCCTGGTGGAATAGTTCCGGACCACTCTACCCTCTTCTGTCCTCGGTGTTCCGGCCCCTCGCACTTGTCGCTGGCTCCGCCTCCACCCTTTGGCATCGGCGACTTGGTCATCTTGGTCATGATGCTCTGTCACATTTAGTGTCGTCCTCTGCCATTCACTGTAATAAAAGCGAGTCTGAACATTTATGTCATGCTTGTCAGCTTGGGCGTCATTTGCGCCTTCCATTTAGTCAAGTCCACTTCGCGAGCTATTAATAATTTTGACTTAATCCATTGTGACCTTTGGACCTTCCCCTGTTGCTAGTGTCTCTAGGGTACAAATATTATTTAGTCATCCTCGATGATTGCTCGCATTTTCTTTGGACATTTCCCCTCCGCCTAAAGTCTGACACTTTTTCTACTCTCGCTAATTTTTTCGCATATGTTTCTACACAGTTCGGCGCCTCTATTAAATCCGTCCAGTGCGACAATGGCTGTGAGTTTGACAACTCTTCCGCCCGCACGTTCTTCCTTACCCGCGGTGCAGTTCTACGCATGTCCTGTCCTTACACCTCATCGCAAAATGGTAGGGCCGAGCGCATCATCCGCACCACTAACAACATCATCCGCTCCCTTTTATTCCAAGCCAGCATGCCTTCCTCCTACTGGGTCGAGGTGCTCCACACAGCCACCTATCTCCTAAACCGTCATCCCACTAAGACCTTAGCCTTTGCCACACCTTTCTATGCCCTCCACGGCACCACGTCCCTCCTATAGTCACCTTCGCGTGTTTGGGTGTCGCTGCTACCCCAATCTCTCAGTGACTGCCGACCATAAAGCTCGCTCCACGTTCCACCGCTTGTGTTTTTCTCGGGTATCCCTCTGAGCACAAAGGGTATCGTTGTCTTGATCTCTCCTCTAATAAAATCATTATTTCTCTTACATTTGATGAAACCTCTTTTCCTTTCTCCGAGGACTCATCCCCTCCTTCATCCGACTTTGATTTCTTATCGGAGTTTGATATTGCACCTGTTATTCCTATTGGTCCTCCCTGTGTTTCAGGTTCTCAGGTTGCTCGGACTGCTGCGGCACCATGCGCCCCACACTGCCCCGCTGCCCCTGCTGACATCCTGTCACAGGCTGTTGCCAGCGGAGCCCCGGGGGCGCAGCTTGCGGCTCCTGGCGCAGGTGCGCCCGGCATGCCTAGCGTGCTGGCCGACGCGGGCTCATCTCGGCTGCCAGTTTGCGAGCCCACCAGTACATCTCCTGCTGCAAGCGATGTGCCCACTGAAGCAGCCAACTCTGCAGCTGCTACTGCTGCACCGACAGCTCTGCCTCCAAATGCAGTGCCTGTTTCTCCGTCTACACACCAGCATGCAATGGTCACACGCGGGAATCTTGGCTTTCGCCGGCCAAAGAAAATTTTTGATCTCCATGCAACTCCCTTGTCCCCACTACCAAAGACATATTGTGGGGCGCTTGCTGATCCGAATTGGAGGGCCGCTATGACCGAAGAATTTTCTGCTCTTCTCACCAACAACACATGGGATTTAGTTCCTCGTCCCTCTGGCGCTAATATTGTGACTGACAAATGGGTTTATCGTCACAAGTTCCAACCTGATGGCTCTTTGGATCGATACAAGGCATGTTGGGTTCTTCGCAGTTTCAGTCAACGTCCTGGAATTGATTTTGATGAGACTTTCAGTCCTGTGGTTAAACCGGCTACTATTCACACAGTGTTGACAGTGGCTCTTTCACATGATTGGCCTGTTCATCAATTAGATGTGAAGAACGCCTTTCTCCATGGCACCCTTGATGAGACTGTTTATTGTGTGCAGCCTGCTGGATTTATTGATAGTGCTCACCCGAATTTCGTCTGTCGTCTCAATAAATCTCTTTATGGTCTGAAGCAAGCTCCTCGTGCATGGTATAGCTGCTTTGCTACTCACATTATCTCTTTGGGCTTTGTGAGTGCCAAGTCAGACACATCTTTATTTATATATCGTCGCGGCAATGAGACAGTCTACTTGCTCCTCTATGTTGATGATATTGTTCTGACAGCCTCCTCTACTTCATTGCTTCGTCGGGTCATTGACGCACTTCAGCAGGAGTTTTCTATGAAGGATCTTGGTTCGCTGCATCATTTTTTGGGTCTTTCTGTCACTCGTCAGGATGGTGGTTTCCTCCTCAGTCAGCGTCAGTACATTCCGGAGGTTCTTCAACGTGCTGGCATGACAGATTGTAAACCGTGCTCTACACCAGTTGACACGTCTGCTAAGGTTTCTGGCATCGAGGGCGCCCCTGTTGCTGATTCAACCCATTATCGTGGTTTGGCTGGCGCCTTGCAGTACCTTACCTTCACTCGTCCCGATATTTTCTATGCTATTCAGCAGGTCTGTCTTCACATGCATGACCCCCGCGAGCCTCATTATGCTTTGATCAAGCGCATTTTGCGCTATCTACATGGGACGTTGGATTATGTCTTGTAGCTACGACGTACGGATATCTCTACTTTGGTCGCCTACTCTGACGCTGATTGGGCTGAGTGTCCTGACACCCGTCGCTCCACCTCTGGGTATGCCATATTTTTTGGTGATAATCTTGTGTCTTGGTCCTCCAAGCGACAACCTACTGTTTCACGTTCCAGTGCTGAGGCCGAGTATCGTGGAGTTGCAAATGCTGTTGCAGAGACAACTTGGTTACGTCAGCTCCTTCTGGAATTACATGTTCCTCTTCCGCGTGCCACTGTCGTTTATTGTGACAATGTTAGTGCAGTGTATCTCTCGACAAATCCGGTACAACACCAGCGTTCCAAACACATCGTGAACGAGTCACGGCCGGCGTAGTTCGGGTGTTGCACGTACCCACCTCCTCTCAATATGCTGATATTTTCACCAAGGGACTGCCATCTTTATTGTTCGCTGAGTTTAGGTCCAGTTTGAACGTTATTCCCTATGGCTAGCCACGCTCACACTGAGGGAGGGTGTTAGACTATTATTAGCAGGTTTCTTATCCCTGTTTTAGGGTTCCTTGATTAGCGCTATAGATGTGCATGTGCATGCCATCTCCTTCCTATTTTACCGGATATTGTTTCTATAAGCCAGTATGATATACTAGAGGAGAGGTTGCCTATTTATGTGCGTTCCAATTGTTGGTTAATCAATCAATGAATTATCCGTTTATCACTAATCCCCTTCAATCCCATTGATTTTAAGAAGAACCGAACTAGGCCTATGTGGTACTCCCTCCGTCCCATTCAAAATGTTGTTTTAGATTTTCAGATTTCTTCTTTGATCATTCGTCTTGAGACGAACGGTCAAACCAGAAGTACAAAAGTCAAAAACGTCACTCTTTATGTGACCGAAGGAGTAATTAAATATAGCCACTACCACCTCTGTGCTTCAACGCCGGTGAGAATGAGGACTATCTCGTGTTTGGCGATCTGTTCCCCTTCTGCCAGTCCTTCGACAGTGGAGAAAGCATCAGCGCTGCGACCACACACGCAGCCTCCAGCCCTCCACCACACCAAGAAATTAAAGAGCAAGGCCTCCGGGTTTTGCTACGTCAATGATGATATCGTCCACACCATCCTCGAGCTCAAGTTCTGCAGTTCCCTCCTCTGTGTCCGCGGCACCGTCACAAACTCACTTGGCTGCCACAACAATGACAAACAGGTGGTATTTTATTCTGCCCGCCCGTCGACTCCTCTTCCCCGTTAAGGCCTTGTTGAGTTCGCGAAATATTTGACGAAAAGTTACTGTAGCACTTTCGTTGTTATTTGACAAACTTTGTCAAACATGACCTAACTAGACTCAAAAGATTCGTCTCGACATGAGCAGACTAAAAGTACAATTAGTTATTTTTTTTACCTACATTTAATGCTCCATGCATGCGTGTAAAAATTTTACTGCGCAAAATATTTTGGGGAATGTTGTGAAGTGAACCAGGCCTAATTTAGACAAGCTACTCGGTAATCCGTGGTCTTCCACGAACAGTTGCCTACTCGTCTCCTGCAGATGTTTTGAATTTTTAATTGAATAATCATCAGTTCATCGTCACCATTCATGGAAAGCAATGATACAAAGGGAGAGAGATCTCAGTTAGTTCCCCGATTCGATATGCCTGACTGCCTTGCACAGCTTCGCTGCTTTGGCGTCAGTACGCGGGTGAGACGTCAGCGGAGTCAGCACCCTCCGCGCAACCAAAGGCGAAGAAGCATGCAAGTACGAAGAAAAAGCTATTTGGTAATTTTTGAAGGAATGCTGATCGAGAGAAACGTTAATGCAAAAGGTTTTATAATGATATTATAATATATTTTTTATACCTCACAAAGTGTTGACGTCGGAAGTTACCCGAATCACACACCAGCAGGCACTACTACAGAACAGGGTCATAGGCCGATTCTCAAAATCGCCTTTAGTCTCGGCGTTTTTGCCGCCCGGGACTAATAGACCCTTTAGTCCCGGTCGGTAACACGAACCGGGACTAAAGGGCCTGCCCCAACGGCTACTGCGCAGAGCTGCCGGGGCAGGGACCCTTTAGTCCCGGTCCGTGTTACCAGCCGGGACTAAAGGGCACTCTTTAGTCCCGGTTGGTGCCACGGACCGGGACTAAAGATTTAGCCACGGTTTGTGGCTTGCCCCGGGATAAATGATCACCTTTTAGCCCCAGTTTTTAATACGAACCGGGACTAGAGCTCCTGGTTTTATAACCAGCCAACTTCTTCCTCCCCCGAGCCAGAGACATTCAAATTTCAGTGAGCTTCTTGCTTGTTCTTGCTGTTGCTATTGCTTGTTCTTCATTGTTCTTCGTCTCCGGCGTCAATTGGTGATCTTCTTCGACTCCGTCATCGTCTCTTTGCGTTTAAAGGTAACTATTTTCATCTCCTACCATGTCTTTTTAATATGAGAGGAATTTAATTAAAATATATACTTTGCAAGAACAAGCATAGAAAGTTGAGTAGTTTAAATTGGTTCATCACAATCACTTGATAGTTTTCTACTGCTAGGTAGTATCCATTCTATATTTGATACTTATGCAAGACGAGTAATATTGAATTTTAGTGTCTTTTTAGTATATTTTCTTTAGAAAAATGTGGAATTTATAATAGTTTGCAACAATAAATATAGAGAGTAGATAATGTGGAAATTGGTATTGTTATATCATATTTTTCGATTATCTAAATAAATAGAAAAATTTAGAGTCTTTTTTATTTATAATTGTTTAGAAAATTAGGAATTTGCATGTAATAGTTTAAAAATGAGCATGGATATAGTAGATGGCAACCGTGACCGGGTCCTCAGCCTCTCATCATCGGGATCCGAAGCGTTTGCGGCCGGATCTTCCTCTCATTGCTTGCGGCGAGTGTAAGCAGAAGATTGTGAAGGAGTACCGAGTGAGAAAAGAGGGAATCAACAAGGGTCGTATATTCTACAAGTGTCCGGACCATGAGGTGGGTTATTATTTACCCGCATTTGATTAATATGGTTCATTCGTATCGGTTTTGCTTGATGATGTTGTTTAAATTTCTTATTCTTTGTTCTAATTGCAGTGGGAGGGCACCGGCGGATGTAAAGGTTGGTACTGGGAGGAAGAGTACGTTCAGCACGTACGAAATTCTGTTGCACAGGAGGTTGCCGCTGAAGGTGATGAGGCAGTGAGTCAGCGGCAGCAGCCCATCCATGCTGATGAAGCGAATGATCTGTCTATTTTAGTTGGGATCGGACGCGATCTAATTATGTTGCTTAAGTGCATTTTATTTTTAGTTTTTTTAGTGCTAGCTGCGATAGTCTTCGTTGTAGTCAAGCTTGTTTGAATTAATCAATCATGTGATGTCATGAGTGTTGTGCAATAACATGAGAAACTACTAAGTGCATGGTTGTAATATTTAATGCAGATGTTGTCACGCAATTGGATGTATAATGTCGATCGCCGCTCCAAAGAGTTCATTGTTGGCGTGCACTATTTCTTAGGTGTGGCTGAGGCAAACAAGCAAGATGGTTTCATGTGCTGCCCATGCGCCGTCTGTAAGAATTTGAAGGAATATTCATGCCCAAGGACTCTTCATACGCATTTGTTGAAGTCGGGTTTCGTAACAAACTATATTTGTTGGACGAAGCATGGAGAAAGGGGGGTTGTAATGGATGATGGTGAAAAAGGTGAAGAAGAATTGGCCCATGCTGATATTATTGCTCAGTACGGTGCCTTTGATGATGATGCAGTGGGGGGAGATGGTGAAGAAGATGCGGCAGCGACAGAAGATATGACAGCTGATGTTGATGGTCTTGGTGATGCCATTCGTGATGCACAAAGTAAATGTGAAAGTGACAAGGAGAAGGTCAAGTTTGAGCGCATGCTAGAGGATCATACGAAATTGTTATATCCCACTGCTGAAGATGGCCAAAAAAAGCTGGGTACTACGCTAGAACTGCTGCAATGGAAGGCAAAGAATGGTACATCCGATAAAGCATTTGGGCAGTTATTGAAGATAATGAAAAAGATGCTTCCGAAATCGAACGAATTGCCCACCACTACGTACGAAGCAAAACAGGCCATCTGCCCTTTGGGATTAGAAATCCAGCAGATACACGCATGTCCTAATGACTGCATCCTGTACCGTGGGGAGGAATATGAGAATTTGGATGCATGCCCGGTATGTGAAGCATCACGGTATAAGATAAGGCGAGATGATCCTGGCGACGTAGAGGGTGAAGAACGTCCAAGCAGGAAGAAAATCCCTGCCAAGGTTATGTGGTATGCTCCTATAATACCACGCTTGAAACGTTTGTTCAGAAATAAGGACAATGCAAAGATGTTGCGGTGGCATAAAGAAGACCGTAAGGTAGACAATATGCTGAGGCACCCAGCTGATGGATCCCAGTGGAGAGCGATAGATAGAGAATTCCCAGAGTTTGCAGATGAGGCTAGAAACTTGAGGTTCGCTTTAAGTACGGATGGTTTTAATCCTTTTGCGGAGCAAAGCAGTAGTCATAGCACTTGGCCAGTTACTCTATGTATCTACAACCTTCCTCCGTGGTTATGCATGAAGCGGAAGTTCATTATGATGCCGTTGCTCATCCAAGGGCCGAAGCAACCTGGCAACGACATCGATGTCTACCTGAGGCCATTAGTTGAGGAACTTCTACTTCTATGGAGCAAACCAGGCATACGCGTGTGGGATGAGTACAAACAGGAACACTTTGACCTGCGAGCCTTATTGTTCGTAACAATCAATGATTGGCCGGCTCTAAGTAATCTTTCAGGCCAGACAAACAAGGGATATAATGCATGCACACACTGTTTTGAAGACCTTGATAGTTTATTTTTGAAAAACTGTCGGAAGGTCGTGTATGTTGGGCACCGTCGGTTTCTTCCTGTGGGCCACCCAGTAAGAAAGAAAGGCAAACATTTTAAAGGTAAGGCAGACCACCAAACCAAGCCTCGTAACCGAACCGGAGATGATATACTTGAAATGGTGAAGGATACGAAAGTAGTATTTGGAAAGGGACGGGGCAGCGAACCTGTTCCTAAAGATGCTTCGGGACACGCACCCATGTGGAAGAAGAAGTCCATATTCTGGGAGCTACCCTACTGGCATGTCCTAGAGGTCCGCCATGCGATCGACGTGATGCACCTGACAAAGAACCTTTGTGTGAACCTGCTTGGATTCATGGGTGTCTACGGAAAGCCTAAGGATTCACTTGAAGCACGACAGGACTTGCAGCGCATGAAAGAACGAGACAACTTGCATCCGGAGAAGACAGATGACGGACGCCATTAGTTAAGCCCTGCTAGCTACACTCTTAGCAGAGAAGAAAAGGAAAGCATGTTTGAATGCCTTAACAGCATCAAGGTCCCATCTGGATTCTCCTCCAATATAAAGAGAATAATTAATGTGCCAGAGAAGAAGTTCCAAAACTTGAAGTCCCATGACTGTCATGTGCTTATGACCCAATTGCTTCCTGTTGCTCTAAGAGGAATTCTACCTCCACATGTACGTCTAGCCACCGTGAAGCTATGTGCATTCCTCAATTCAATTTCACAAAAGGCAATCAATCCAGAGGAACTTTCTACTTTGCAGAATGATGTCGTTCAATGTCTCGTCAGCTTTGAGTTGGTGTTCCCTCCATCCTTCTTTGATATCATGACACACCTCCTAGTTCACCTGGTCAAGGAGATCATTATTCTCGGTCCTGTGTTCCTACACACCATGTTCCCATTCGAGAGGTTCATGAGTGTCCTGAAAAAATATGTTACTAACCGTTCTCGGCCTGAAGGAAGCATCGCCCAGGGCTACGGAACAGAGGAGGTCATAGAGTTTTGTGTGGACTTTATTCCAGACCTTGACCCGATTGGCGTTCCTGAATCACGACACGAGGGCAGACTCAGTGGCAAGGGAACACTAGGGAAGAAAACATATATCGGTACAGGAGACGATTACTTCGATAAAGCACACTACACAGTTCTACAGAACTCCTCATTGGTAGATCCATATATCGAGGTACATAAGGATTTCCTTCGATCCAAGTGGCCCGGGAAGAGTGAATCTTGGATTACACGTCAGCACATGCAAACCTTCGGCGATTGGTTACGAAAACAATGTCAGGGTGATGACAACATAGATGAGCAGCTTTATTTGTTGGCCAGACAACCATCGTGGCATATCAGCACGTACAAAGGGTACGAGATCAATGGGAATACATTTTACACAGTAGCCCAAGACGCAAGGAGCACCAACCAAAACAGTGGTGTACGCGTGGATGCCACGGATCCAAATGGGAACAAACAAACATATTATGGCCACATACATGACATATGGGAACTAGACTACGCACCTAATTTTAAAGTCCCTTTGTTCCGGTGTAAATGGGTCAAGATGACCGGTACCGGAGGTGGGGCAACTGTCGACAAGGAGTATGGGATGACATCAGTGGACCTCAATAATATTGGGTACAAAGACGAACCATTTGTCCTTGCCGCAGATGTGAGTCAAGTGTTCTATGTGAAAGACATGTCTACAAAACCAAAAAGAGGGAAAAATGACAAGAACTCGATCGTCAACGAGCCAAAGCGCCATATAGTTCTTTCAGGGAAAAGAAACGTTGTCGGAATTGAGGACAAGTCAGACATGTCAGGTGATTATGAAAGAGATGATCGAATTCCGCCATTCAAAGTGAACAAAGACCCAAGCATTTTGTTAAACAATGAGGAAACTCCATGGTTAAGGAATGATCATAACCAAGGGACATATGTCAAGAGGAGGTTCACAGTTGTGCCCGCTTAATAGTGGGTTGTAAATATATTATGTAATAATTAATTAATTAAGACTTCATTTATTTGATAATGGATTTATATATATATATATATTTAGTAGTAGTGATCATTGATTTATGTGCTTCTCTAGATGTGAATCTCATACTATTTTTTAAAAGAAAGTATATCAAATATTCAATTTTCTGTTCAATTAGAAAGATTTAAGATATATTTAAAAAAACTAAATTTAAAAATCTAAAACTACTGCATCTGTCGCGTATAACAAAATTGGGCAATGATTGTTTAGGTTTTAAACAAAAGATTAACGTCCAAATGATATGAAAATAAATTTTCTATTGAAAGCCAACAATTTTTTAAATTTAAATTGAACATTCCTTTTTTGCATTAACCAAATATGAATGGTTATTTACATTTATATTTGTTATTATAAAAAAAGAAAAGAATTTATGCTACAAAATTTTCTACTATACAATAAGGTTAAAGGATATACAACTGTTATTTTTAAGTAATTTTATGCCTACTGTTCAATTTACTATGCAATTAACAAGAATTACAACATATTTATATAGTGGAAACTTAATACAAAACCCAAAATACTGAAAACCCAAAACTGTGGCGGGAAAGAACCCTTTAGTCCCGGGCCGTCTTACGCACCGGGACTAAAGACCCCTTTAGTCCCGGTGCGTAAGCCCGCCCGGGACTAAAGGTCCAACCCTTTAGTCCCGGGGCGTATTACGCACCGGGACTAAAGACCCTTTAGTCCCGGTGCGTAATTCGCCCCGGGACTAAAGGCCCTCCCGGGTATATAGGGCACAAGGCACAGTGTGCCCTCCAATCTTCCCCAGATCGACGCCAGTAGCCCCGCCTCCAGTCCGCGCCGCCGCCCTCGAGCTCTCCTCGCCGTCGAGCCTCTCCGCTCCGCACTCGGCCTCCCACGCCGCCGTCCTCCTCTCCGTCGTGTCCACGCCGCCGTCCTCCTCGCCGTCGTGTCCGCGCCGCCGTCCTCCACGCCGCCGTCCTCATCCACTCCGCCGTACGTCCTCCACGCCGCTGTCCTCCGCGCCGGCCGCCGTCATCCGAGCCGCCGGCCTGTGCGTGTGTGTGTGCGTGTGCAGTGTGTGATGGTGTGCGTGTGTGTCCAGTGTGTGTGAGAGTGTAAAAAAATATGAAAAGGTTAAATAGAAAAATTGATATATATATGTATATATATAAAGAAAAAGAAATGAATATAAATAGATATATATATTTATAGATAATGAATATGAATTTTTCTATTTAACCTTTTCATTTCTTTTCTTTATAGAAAAAGGAAAATCATATATATATGTTTTTTTAACGTAACAAATATATGTTTACACATATATTTATAGATTATTTTCTATTTAACTTTTTCATTTCTTCTTTTCTAGAAATAGATATATACAAATAATGAATATGAATAGATATATTTACAGAAAAAGGAAAATCATATATTGTTTTTTTAACGTAACAAATATGTGTTCGACATGTAGTCCTGGTGACCGCCGCACCGACCTCGCCGCCGTCCACTGTCATCCGCACTGTCGTCATCCTCGCTGCTGTCCACCGTCGTCGTTCTCGTCCACGGTGTGTAAATCACGTGACAAGGATATGTTTAAACATGTATTTATTACTCTTAGAAATATGTGTTCATAGAAAATCATGTGCCATGTCGGAACAAGTATTTATTACTCTTTACGAATATATGTTATTGTCATGTTATTTTTATGAATTGCCTAAAACTCGAAACCCCAAAACCTGAAACCCTAACCCTAAACCCTCGAACCTAAACCACTAAACCCTCAAACCCCGAAACCCCGAACCCCGAAACCCTAAAACCCGAAACCTCGAACCCCTAACTCTAAACCCTCAAACCCCTAAACCCCGAAACCCTAAACCCTCAAACCCCTAAACCCCGAAACCCTAAAACCCGAAACCCCGAACCCCTAACTCTAAACCCTCAAACCCCGAAACCCTGAACCCCAAAACCCCGAACCCCTAAACCCTAAACCCTAAACCCCGCAACCCCGAACCCCTAAACCCTAAACCCCGAAACCCCGTACCCCTAAACCCCGAAACCGTAAAACCTGAAACCATAACCCTAAATCCTCAAACCATAAACCCCGAAACCCTAAACCCCGAAACCTTAAACCCCGAGACCAAAACCCTAAACCCTTAACCCCTAATTAAACCCCTGGTTTTCGGTTTTCGTTTCACATACATGTATAAAGCTCCTTTAAGTGTTCGATCATATTGTATATATATTTTAATATTCACAGAAATGGCCGACCCAAATGAGAATGTGATGGAGGAGGAAATGATGAATATCATAGCCGGCGACGATGACGGGAGTCAATACTTATTGAATTACGAAGACATGACCATGCATGATGAAAATCTCACTGAACAACAAGTTGAGATGGAAGAAGGCAATACAGGCGAGGTATATATACAATGTGTCGTGTTAGGGTTTACATTTACTTTATTACTTGATTAGGTTTTATGTCAACTTGTATTAGGGTTTCATCTTCATGTCTTTACCTATATGTAGCCCTCTGGATCGACGTCTGCGACAGGGCAGAGCAGACCAAAACGAGGGCCGAAGAGGCCGTTGAAGGGCCGTCATGTAATCTCCGAATTCGATATGGCTACAGGCCAACCACTAGGACCCAATGCAAAGAAATATGTCTTTCACTGTGGGTTCCTTGTGAGAGATCGGATTCCGATAAGTGCCCGTGAATGGAAAGAGCGGCGAAGTGCTCCCGAGATCAGTTATGTCTCCAATCTTGACAAGCAGCTAGTCTGGGATAACGTCCAAGCTCATTTCTCGTTTGACACGGATGATGAGGAGCTGCTGAGGCGAATTCGGGAGTGGACAATGAAGAAGATGGCCACACTTTTTCAGGACTGGAAGAAGAAATTGTACCACACCTTTGTGCTGAAGAACGAGACGCCAGATTTCAACTCTAAGGCGTATGTCAAGATAAGGGCCGATTGGGATGAATTTGTACAGTACAAAAGATCACAAGAGAGCGAGGCCCGGGTCAGAGTAAACAAACTGAATGCAGCTCAGAAGAAATACCACCATCATTTAGGATCAGGTGGCTATAAGACTGCCCTTCCAAAGTGGGAGAGACAAGAACACGAGATGCTTGCCAGGGGGGTAGTCCCAGAGACAATAAGAAGAAATTGGAGTGAACGGTCCAGAAATTGGTTCTACGCTCATGGGGGAACCATAAACCCTAATGATGGGGAGCTTGATTGGGGCCCGCAAATTTCAAGAGCAGCACATAGGCTAGTTCAAGCACGAAATGCGGTGTTGGCTGGCGAGTTCAAGCCCAATAGAGAGAAGGATGAACTCACGTACGCGCTGGAGAATCCTGAGCACGGTGGGCGTACGAGAGGCTTTGGGGCCGTTTCGTGGCTACATTCCTTCGAAGCGGATCGAGAAAGTTATAGAAGCCGCCAAAGAAAGAAGGACGAGGAGGCAGAGCGACTCTTCAAGTTGGAGGAGTATGTTCTTCAAACACAAGAGCGTGAGAAATCTCGTGAAGAATGGATGCAGGAGGAAATCAAAAGGCAAGTGCAAGCGGCACTTAGTCAAATGACGAGTGGGCAAGGTACATCATCACAGCATCCTCAAGCGAACATTAGCCCCCCAGGTCAGATGAAAAGCAGCTGCGCCTCCACGGAAGTACCAACCATTCAAGATGACTCCAAGCTACACTTTCCCGTGGATGACGTTAAAGAACCTTTTACTACTTGTGAGCTGCACATTCCAGATGGAAATGCCACGAAAAAGGTGGCTGTCGGTGTTGTAAACCCTATCGACCGCACAAGAACACCAAGAATCCATGGTCAACCAGTGCCAGCCGGATACGCTAGCGTTTCGGTGGATAGGGTTGAGACAGGTTGTGGCAGCGTGGCACTGGAAATCGAAGGGGGAGATGGGGAGAAGACTTTAGGTGAAGCAGAGAAGACATTTATTTGCTGGCGCAAGCGCTTCATTATTATTCCTGGAGTGTCACCGCCACAACCTCCTCCTACTGATCAAGATCCTCACCATAGGTAGTGTGCGCGTGAATGAGAAACAATTTTTATTACACTAACTTCCTATATGTATATATTAGTTGGATGCTCACATCATTCGTTGTTTTGCGTAGCAGGAACTATAGTCCAGTTCGTCATTATTCCCCAGTGCATCATAGTGCTGCGGGCGGTGACGATGTGTTGGAGGACACGGCTTCAACCCCATCTCCTCCACGACGGGCTCCAACACCGCCACCGGCCCCACCATCTCCTCCACCGCGGGCTCCAACGCCGCCACCGGCCCCACCATCTCCACCGCGGGCTCCAACGCCACAACCTCCACCGCGGGCTCCAACACCGCCACCGGCCCCACCGTCTCCTCCACCGCGGGCTCCAACACCCCTGCCTCCACCGCGCGGCCCTAAGAAGCGGTCCGCTGCCACGGAACCGAAGGCCCCACCTCCAAAAAAGAAGGCTCCTGCATCAGGAAAAAAAGCACACGAGAAATTAGCTTATGAAATGACTGATGAGGAGTTACAAATTTCGGTGAAAAAAGATGTGAAAATTTTTTTAGATGAATCAACGGCCGCGGCTAAAGCGAAGAGAAACCCAGAGAAGCCTTACCTCCTGTTAAACCCACAGGAGTTAAGGAAAAGGGTGGACCAGCATGGTATCAAGATGCGTGAAGCCCGAAAGGCTCCGCGAAAATCAGACTACGAACGCTCTCTAATCAAGTCTGCAAAAGAACAACAATCAAGCACGAAGAAAGTGGGAAAGAGTGTTCCACAGCTTGGGGAAACATCAAGACCTCTGTCCCCATTATTTGTGCAAAATCAGTATGGTTCAAACATGGGCAGAGTACAGAGAAAATCTGGAGAGACCACTTTGTCTGAGATGGACTCAATGGAAAATTTTTTCATTGACAGCGGTCTCCCATACGAGACGATTCAAAATATTGCTACTGGGCTGGAGTTTCCAAGAGCGGAAGTAGTTGATGAATGGAGGAGAAATTTTGCACCGGGCAGGAGTCTAATGAACCCCAATCACTTGCATGTACTTGGTACGCAGATGTTTGCAATCAACAAATGGTGCATGGAGGCTTCTAAAGACGGTGATATAAATTGGATTTCTGTCCGAATTCGGAACCATCACTACTTCCGTGGCGATGACCTAATCTTAGTCCAGATGGAGGAATTACATCAGCTATGCCATATGGACGCACTGGACAAATCGCTCCTTAGCTGCTATTGTTTGTAAGTGTTTCTTTTATAGTTTTCATTGAACTCTCTAGTATGTGTATATAGTATGTAGTATTCTTACACACGTACTTGTGGATCGACTCGATATTGCAGGTATCAGATGACTCAGCTCAGAGATAAACATGACAATTCTGTTGGGTTTGTTGATCCATATGTGGTTTTCAAGGCTCCAAACCCTTCAGCGACTTGGAGCGATGAGTCGTGTATGAATCTCATGAGGTTCTTCGTGAACCAAAAAGATAGAGAAAAAATACTCTTCCCATACAACTTTAAGTGCGTGAGACATATATAGTTAATAATAAGTATATGCACATTTTATTTTACTTAACCCTAATAATCTATATATATGAATCATGTGTATCAACAGCTTTCACTGGATACTGATGGTCATTGATCTCAAACACAGCAATGTGTTAATCTATGACTCGTTGAGCAAACCGCAAGAAGATTACCAAGATATGATAGACATCCTCCAAAGGTAATTTTTCGATCCCTAGCTTCCATGCTTAAAGTAGAGACTAAGCTTGTATATATATACTAATTAATAAATAATGATCCAACTATTAATGTTTCATTGGCCGGATTAGGGTTTGGGAAAAATTCATTGCTCGGGAACATATGAGTCAGTGTAAGGCCTCACTTACAATAAAGCCACGACTACCAGTAAGTTTACACCTTCGTCAATGTACGTGTATCTTTATTATATCATGTCATATATCATATCTTTATTACGAGATGAATCTTTTTATTCTACAGTGGATTTTGAGACAAAAACAGGGTACCAACTTATGCGGATTCTATGTTTGCGAGTACATGATGATAGAATCAAATAGAATTCCTGAAGAAATCATCAAAGTACGTAACATGTTTCTTTTCATTTTTTATAGACTTAATATTGATAATATAGATATAACTAATATCTTCTTTAATTCCAATTGAAGACTGACTGGTTGAAGCAAAAAGTGATGCTACAAGACCAATTGAAAGCAATACAAGAGTCAATAGCAGGATTTCTTCGGGAACAAGTCATAAGTCCAAACGGCGAGTTCTACTATAATACCGACGACCCGTTGATTCCAAACAATGATGATCATTTGTATGCCCTGTAGATATTTAGATGGAGTACAACTTGTAATAGGTTTATAGTACTAACTTTAGAGTACAACTTTTGTAGATAGATATTTGGACAACTTCTACATGTATATATATTGCTTGTAATTTTATATGTACATATTTATATATATATATATATATGTAGTTCTATAGTTCAATTATATATGCATGCAATAAGCTTATTGTGTTATGCTGCTAATATATATAAATTATATATATTAGCAGCAAAGAATACATATTAGAAAACCTATTAAATAAATAAACAAAACTAAAAACAGAACTGAAATGAAAATAAAAAAGAAAAAACCAGGGACCCTTTAGTCCCGGTTGGTGATACCAGCCGGGACTAAAGGGTGCTGCTGCGGGGCACCACTGGCAGCACCCTTTAGTCCCGGCTGGTATTACCAACCGGGACTAAAGGGGGGGCTTTAGCCCCGGTGGCCGGAGCCGGGACTAAAGGGGGGGGCCTTTAGTCCCGGAAGCGTAGTCCCGGCTCGGCAACCGGGGCTAAAGGCCCTTGCCAACCGGGGTTAAAGGCATGTTTCTGTAGTAGTGAGGGCTAGAACGCCCGAAGAGGTTGCGGTTCAATCTGAGACAGCAGGGGCCCTGGCTAAACCGACGAAAACCGATCTAAAGACCGGTCTTGGTCGATCTAGGGTTTTGGACTCCTATGTTGGTAACTCTAGAACTCCTCCCGGGAAGACCCGTCGGAGAGAAGCACGTAGAGGTTTTTCTAGGACCAGCAAGGCCGCCTAGAACGCCGTCGAATCTCGCCGGGAGATGCGCCGAACAACAAGGTAGAGGGGAAAAAGGGTAAAAGGGATAGTAGATTGATTTTGATCGATTTGTGTTGGATGCTTCAATCGGCCATAATTCTCTTATATATATAGAGGGGGTTGGTCTTATCCCAATAGGAAACGTCCTCAAATACGATCTCCAAGTTTCCTATCCGGACTCTATCAAAATAGAATCCAATCTGGATACAACAAGGTAACCCTAATCCCGCCGATCCTTAGATCGACCAGATTGATCTAAATCAGCCTCAATGGGCTTTATTAGCCCATGAATTGTTGCCGGATTTAGCATTTATCATAACTATAAGGCCTCCGACCAGTGTCACCTGGTCGGACACAAACATTGACTGATCGGAAGTCCAAAATGATCAAGCCCATTTGACTTAGAACATCTGATCCATCAAATACGAAATAAAAGAAGACAAATTCGACCCTAATATTACAGGCCGAATACTTCTCCTAAATTTACTTTACCTGTGACACTTTTGAGTGTCAACATATGTCCCCCTGTTTTTAGGTGATCCTTGGTAGAGCCTAAAAACAAACTGAATGACAACGATGTCCAACTCATCGGTTACTCGGTAAAATATCCGGACTATTTTTGTTCTAAGGGCGATACATGTATCGGCCATTGCTTGGAAAGCACTTCAGGCTTCTTGCCAAACACTTGGAAAGTATTTTTTTCAAATACCTCCCTTTTATTGCTCTTGGGAGACTTTCACCTTGTAACGTCTCTAGCATGTATGCATTCCCAAATATCACTTTGATCACTCTATAAGGACCTTCCCAACTCGGTGACCATTTGTCAAACTTATTGCTTCTCGATCCAAGCGGTAATATAGTTTTCCATACTAATTCTCCCACTTGGAACGATTTACTTCTCACCTTCTTGTTGTAAGCTCTAGCAACCCGGGCTTTGTCTTTCTCCATCTCCTTAAGAGCTTTTAATCTCTTATCAGTTACTTCATCAATGTTGTGCATCATGGCATCATGATACATAACAGCAGTCAAATCATTCTGTTTAGCTAGTCTATATGCATCCAGATTCACCTCGACGGGTAACACTGCTTCCTGTCCATACACCAGTTCGAAAGGAGTGACTTTCGTGGCACCATGTCTTGACACACGGTGAGCCCATAAAGCTTCGGACAAAACCTCATGCCACCTCCTTGGGTTGTCCTCAATCTTCTTTTTGATAAGCTTGATCAAAGTTTTGTTACTAGACTCAGCTTGGCCATTAGCTTGAGCATAAAATGGAGATGAATTGAGCATCTTTATCTTATATAATTCGGCAAAATCTCGTACCTCTTTAGAGATAAAAGATGTTCCTTGATCTGTAGTCAATGTCTGTGGTATACCGAATCTATGTATAATATGCTCAGTAATAAACTCAATTACCTCCTTATGTGTCATATTCTTCAAAGGCACCGCTTCAGTCCATTTAGTGAAGTAATCTGTAGCGACCAGCACAAAACGATGTCCTTTTGAAGACGGGGGATGAATCTGGCCAATAAAGTCTAGCCCCCAACCACGAAAAGGCCACGGTTTGATAATAGGATGAAGCATAGCAGCGGGCGCAAGTTGTATGTTTCCAAACCGTTGACACTCTTCGCATCCTTTGTAGTAACGAAAACAATCGGCTATCATTGTGGGCCAATAGAACCCGGCTCTTCGCAACAGCCACTTCATCTTTGGTGCCGATTGATGCGTACCACAAATACCTTCATGAACTTCTCCCATAGCCACTTTTCCTCAATCAGATCCCAAACACTTAAGTAACAAGTCCTCGGCGGTCCTTCGGTACAGTTCATCATTGTGTAGTACATATCTAAATGCACTCCGCCGAACACTTTGATCAACTTTAGCACTTGGATCATTGAGATATTTTATCAAGGGAGTTCTCCAATCTTCTAAATCGGTTCCACCTTCATTAGGGCTTGATTCAGACCGATTTAGAGTTCCTTCAAGCGAATTGATCATTCCATGATCGACCAGGTCGATCGGATGAATTAACCGACTTGGTTTATAAAAAACCTGGTCGGCCATAACATTTACCCGATGATGCTCACGATGCATCTGGTCGCTGATGCAAGGTGACCGAGCTGGCTTTAAAACAAGCTGGTCGGCCATGAAAGCCGACAATACCCCTGCACTCCATTGCATCAGCTTTATGTGAAAATTGCGTCTGCTGATACTATAGCCAGATGCTTGTTGGGCTAACATATTAGCTTTATGATTTTCTTGCCTCGGTATATACCGAATTTGGAATTCGGTGAAATAGGTAATGATATCAAGGCACATGTCAAGGTAAACATTTAATGATCCCTCTAAACATTGAAACTCACCAGCAACTTGTTGTACTATTAATAGAGAATCACCATAAGCCTCAACATGTCTGACCTCCATGGAACGTAAAATTTCCAAACCGAATAGCAGAGCTTCGTATTCGGCTTGATTATTGGTGCAAAAATAATCCAACCGGCTCAACATCTCAAACTCCGCGCCACTAGGAGAAACGATGATCACACCAACTCCTTGACCTTCCTTACAAGCCGATCCATCGAAGTAAAGTTTCCATGGAGCAAAAGTAAGATAACCGATTTCATCCTCTAAGCTAATATCATGTTCAACAATGAAATCGGCAAGAACTTGACCCTTTAAAGTCTTTAACGGTTCATAGGCCAAGTCAAACTCAATCAATGCATATGCCCACTTGTCAATCCTTCCTCTAAGGATAGGCCGATATAACATGTGTTTAATTACATCGGCCTGGCATGCAACAACGCATGTACTAGACAACAAATAGTGTCTCATTTTAACACAAGCATAGTACAAAGATAAACATAATTTTTCGATATGGGCGTACCTTGTCTCGGGTCAAGAAGACGTCAACCAATATAAGCAATTACATATTCCTTGCCTCCATCTTCTTGTGTCAGAACAACCCCAATCACCTTTTCTTCGGCGGCGACATATAATCTGAAGGGAACTCCTCTCTTAGGTGCTCGAAGAACTGGTGGAGATGACAAATATTCCTTTATCCTTTCAAATGCTTCTTGTTGTTCTCCCCCCAAGTAAACTCAGTCTCGTTCTTCAGCTTTAATATCGGGGTAAAAGGAATAATTTTCCCATACAAGTTTGCAATAAATCTCCTCAAGTAATTCACCTTTCCCAAGAACTTCTGCAAGTCCTTCTTGCATGTAGGCGCCTGAACTTTCTTGATCTTTTCTATCCTTTTAGGATCAATCTGTATGCCTTTGTCGTGAATAATGAACCCGAAAAACTTCCCAGACGATACACCAAAAGCACATTTTAGAGGGTTCATCTTCAAACCATAGCGGCGCATTCTCTCAGACGCTAAACGCAAATTGGCTAGATGAGACATATGGGCAGCCGATTTGATCACAATATCGTCAATATATACCTCCATGACTATCCCAATCAAATCATGAAAGATCACATTCATAGCGCGTTGATAAGTAGCGCCTGCGTTCTTTAATCCGAATGTCATCACGACCCATTCGAAGAGACCAACAAACCCAGGACAAATAAAGGCCGTTTTGGACATGTCCTCTTTGGCCATGAATATCTGATTATAACCAGCATTGCCGTCAAGAAAACTAACAACCTGGTGTCCTGAAGCATCATTGATCAGCATGTCGGCTATAGGCATAGGATACTCATCTTTAGGAGTGGCTCTATTTAAATCTCTAAAATCAATGCAAATTCTGATTTTCTCAGTGTCTTTCTTCTCCACGGGCACGATGTTAGAGACCCACTCCGCATATCTGCATGGTTGAATAAATCCTGCTTGCAATAACCGATTAATTTCTTCCTTAATCCGGTCATATATTGTACAATTAAAGCGGCGAGGATGCTGTTTGAATGGTCGGAATCCCGGCTTGATAGGAAGCCGGTGCTCGACAAGTTCTTGACTTAGTCCAGGCATCTCTGTATAATTCCATGCAAAGCAATCAAAAAACTCTTTTAATAGGGCGATTAATTTTATCTTATAATCAGCCTCAAGATTTTGATTTACAAAAGTCGGCCTTGGTACAGAATCGTCCCCAATATCTACTTGTTCCAAAGGATCGGCCGACGTGAAACCTTGGCCCAACTTATTGAGCTCATCAAAATCATCAATAGCCTCACAAGTATCGGTCTCGTGAGCCCGATATTGTTCAACACACGATGCTTTAACCAATCAACATTAACATCCATTAATTTACACGATAATGTTGAACCGATTGTCAATTGGCTTTAAATACACTGGTACAAAACCTTCCTTAGTAACACTAACAAATTGAAAATCAGAAAGGTCCCGACCAGATAAACAAGCAATAGCATCATGCCCCCCGAGCAAAGGAGAATCGGCCGTAGCCACATAGGCCGACGAATCTGAGTGCACTACCTCAACATCGTCTCCTACCCATTGGATAAGAAACTGATGTAGGCTAGAAGGTATGCACCGATTAGCATGAATCCAGTCGCGCCCCAGTATAAGGTTGTAACTACCTTGTATGTCGGCGACGAAGAAAGCGGTGGCCAAAGTCTTGCTCCCAACGGTCAGCTCCATGGACGCAACCCCCTTGGCCGGAATGGGCTCTCCTCCTCCGACTCCAGTGATAGTCATGTTGGTCTTGATCAACTCTTCGTCGGTACCACCGAGCTTCTGGTAAAGCGAGTATGGCATCAGGTTTATAATTGCCCCGCTGTCGACCAGCATCTTGTGGACTGGTGTACCGTTAATGTGACCTTTTATATGTAACGGTTTAAGATGATTGACAGATTCTTCCGGCTTCTGGAACACAGCAGTCTGTGTGGCGAAATTGAACTCCGTTGCCGTTGAATCATCTCTGACCACGTAGTAGTCGGCCGACAAGTAAACCACGTTGACCTCCGCCCTTTCCGGTGAAGGCTCATAGTCCACCATCTCATCATCTTGTCCTTCTGGTAATTCATTACTGGTCGCAGCAACACCAGTAGAGGAAACATGGCTATTAAGAAGCGAAGCCAGCCCCTTCAGCATGTTAGGAACCAACTCAGTCTTGAATTCTGGTCGGACCAGTCTGACCTCCGATCCAGTAGTAATAGGTTCAGCCTGCTCGACCGTCAAACTGGTCGACACCCTTCCTAAGGTGGTCGGATCGGTGTCCGACCTGATTGGCTCCGAAGCTACCTGAGTAGATTCAGTGTTTAAACTGGTCGCTTCAGGATTCGACCTGTCTGATCCCACAGCTGCTAAAGTCGTCTTCTGATTACAAGCCGACTCTTCTCCTCCTCGCTTGCCTTGAGGGAAAGTAGGATGTGTCGAGTTAAATATATCTTCCCTCATTTTATCGAGCCGCTCCTTCCTTTGCTTGTTGCAGCGGGCCCTCTGCAGCTTCCTTCGCTGAGTCTTAATCAAACCAGGAGGACACCATCTAGGCTGCATGTATTTAGGGTCACGCTCGTCAGGTTTCTCTGTTTCTGGCTCAGCCGAAGTGTCTTGAATTTCTGGGACCTCTTCAGCTGGAGGCTCCTCAACCACCATCGGCTCAGGTTCATTGGCAAGAGGGACTTCCATAAACCCGATTGTAATAGTGGGGACCGGGTCGGATCTGGTCAGAGAACCAACAGGAGTACTTTGCACCTTCTTAGGCACATAGACCTGTCGCGTCTGCGTCTTCCTGGCCTCCTGAGATATTAAAGCCTTTGGAGCGACTGACCGATTCTGGCTGGAACTCGGCCGATCACCCAAGCGATCAAATACTGAGACTCTCGCAGGCTGATTAGTAGGCATTCCCCATCCTGGTTGATGATACATATGTGCCGGCATAGGATAGGGCACCCATACTCCTTGAGGACCCCATTGCGGTGGCGGCGAAATAGGAGGGGCCCACTGATAGCAATACAGTCCAGCCTTTGGCGCCAAATATGTCGCCTGAGAAACCATCATCTGTTTGGATTTCTCATCCTCAGCTTCGGAGGAGTAGATTCTCTCTTTTTAAAGGGTCGATTCTGGGAATCAGCCTTTTGCTGCTTGTATTTAGCCATGAGTTTATCAAAAGTGCATGGTTCCCTAACAACTTTCTCTTTACTGCTGTCCGCATTAGTCTTCCAAGTGCCAACTTCAGGTTTCTGCGGGACAAAAGTGCGGACAACACGTACCTCGGAAAGGGTAGAATTTTCAGATATTGTTACACCGACTGTATCAGTTGGTTTATTGACCATACCGGAATTGGCAGAGACCGACTTTACCTGGTCGGCCTTCTGCTCCGGCTGCTTTGAAGATGACCCGGACTGGTCGGCTTGAGGACCCGACCTGGTCGGCCTTTGTTGTGCTGCCCTGGTCTCGAAATATCTTTGTTTATACAGGTGTCGCGCTGACCCTGCAGTAATGGTGAGCTTGCTTTCGCCATCACCACCCTTCTCGAGCACCACTTTGCGCCCCGAATCATTCTCAGTATTCAGTGCGACCCGTGGTTCGCCGATAACAACATTCTTGCCTTTGGTCATACCGGCTTGCTCTGGACGAATCATAATGGCAGGATTTCCTGCTTCCACCATGTGTACTAGGAAAGGACTAGTACTGATCTGCATCTCAGTTAGACTCAATCGTCCTTCATTGAGGGCCGATTGAACCTGTCGACGGAAAACATTGCAATCGTTAGTGTCATGACAAAAAGAATTATGCAATTTGCAGTAAGCTATCCTTTTTAGTTCGTCGGACGATGGCAAAGTATAATTAATTTTAAGATAACCGAATTTAAGCAATTCATCCAATATTCGGTCGCATTTAGAGAAATCAAAAGTAAATTTCACTTCCTCACCCCGATTCTTGTGAATCGGTTTAAGGGAAGGACAAGTGACTAATTTATTCTGCGCCGGCCATAAAATTTCGGCGGTGTAACAATCTTTAGACTCATCGTCAGAACTATCAGAATTTATCTCGGCAATATGCACGCCCGACCGATGAGTCTTATGAGGATCATAGGGTTCTTTCAAGCGCGATTCTATCGAAACGGCCTTTTGCAACAATTGATTTACGTTAAAGAAATCATGATGCTCAAGTTTGTCTTTGATCTCTCGACGTAGGCCGACTAGACATAGATCTGTTAGATCTCTGTCGGAGATCCTCAAATGGAAACATCGGTTTTTTATTTCCTTAAAACGTTTAAAGAAATCGGCCACCGACTCGCTACGTCCTTGCCGAACCGATGTAAGATGTGACAACCTGGTTTCTTGGACTCCGTCATAAAAGTGATTGTGAAATTTTTCTTCTAATTCAGCCCAAGAACCCACAGTGCACTCTGGTAGTGAGGTGAACCAGGCGAAAGCTGTACCAGTAAGAGACAGAGGAAAATGTCGTATGTTCATGAAATCTAAAGTACTAGCTTCGCCCATTTGAGCGAGGAACATGCTGACGTGTTCCATAGTTGATTTACTACCGTCACCACTAAACTTATAAAAATCTGGTACCCTCCAACCGTCGGGTGCTTTCATAAAATCGAAATATGAAGGGTATGGTTTAGAATAAGTGGTCCTGGTGGGTTTGAACTGGACTCCTAAACTAGTCTCAAGTGACCTAGTTATTTCATCCTTAAACCGATTTATGGCTCGTCCAAAATCGGTATTGGCTAGATCGTTGGCACCACCATGCATGGGATTGTGGCTCGGTGACTTCGGTGGATTAGGTAACACCGTTCCCTGTCCTCCCGAAGTTCTGTTTGTTGAGGTACCCTGGTCGGTTTGCATAGTCCGACCAGTGCCATGATTAACATGGTTGGTAGTTGTCGAGGTACCAGCTTCACCACCCCTGGTCTCAGCAAACCCTAATTGTCCGAAATTAACGTGTGAAGCCTGTCCTATAAAAGAATTAAAAGGCATGCCGAACTGGGGTTGCCCAGTTGGGACTTCGGGTTCGACAGTTTTGCCTTCTATCTTATCCATGCGATCGCTAAGTAATTTAAAGAATGCTGGATAGTATTGGTAAGAGTTTTTGAAGAATCAACCAGCATTACGGAATAATTAGCATGGGTAGGATAAGGATCTTCAGGTACCTTATCTTTTACCTTGTCAGAAGCGTCTTCAGCGTTTGTATTTGTCGCGGTAGGGATGATCTCGCTGAAGTCCGGCTCCTTGTCCTGCGTGACTCTGCCGCGCCGATCCTTTGAACAGCTCTCCAGGAAGGCCTTCAGAACGGCGTCAAGCTTAGCCTGCGCTTGTTGCTTCAACTCATCGGGGAGCTCGTCGATGCCATAAGGACGGACGATGTTGTCTTTGTCAGTAGCACCATCTTTGCCGCCCATGTTGGTAGTAGATGAGTTTTCAATCGTTCCCCAGTGGAGTCGCCAAAAAGTGTGTTGACGTCGGAAGTTACCCGAATCACACACCAGCAGGGCTAGAACGCCCGAAGAGGATGCGGTTCAACCTGAGACAGCAGGGGCCCTGGCTAAACCGACAAAAATTGATCTAAAGACCGGTCTTGGTCGATCTAGGGTTTTGGACTCCTATGTTGGTAACTCTAGAACTCCTCCCGGGAAGACCCGTCGGGGAGAAGCACGTGGAGGTTGTTCTAGGACCAGCAAGGCCGCCTAGAACGTCGTCGAATCTCGCCGGGAGATGCGCCAAACAGCAAGGTAGAGGGGAAAAAGGGTAAAAGGGATAGTAGATTGATTTTGATCGATTTGTGTTGGATCCTTCAATCGACCATGATCCTATTATATATATAGAGGGGGTTGGTCTTATCCCAATAGGAAACGTCTTCAAATACGATCTCCAAGTTTCCTATCTGGACTCTATCAAAATAGAATCCAATCTGGATACAACAAGGTAACCCTAATCCCGCCGATCCTTAGATCGACCAGATTGATCTAAATCAGCCTCAATGGGCTTTATTAGCCCATGAATTGTTGCCAGATTTAGCCTTTATCATAACTATAAGGCCTCCGACCAGTGTCACCTGGTCGGACACAAACATTGACTAATCGGAAGTCCAAAATGATCAAGCCCATTTGACTTAGAACATCTGATCCATCAAATACGAAATAAAAGAAGACAAATTTGACCCTAATATTACAGGCCGAATACTTCTCCTAAATTTACTTTACCTGTGACACTTTTGAGTGTCAACACAAAGTTTAGTAATCTATCTTTTAGTTGTACAACATGCTCTCCAACAAAATCAACATTCCAACGTCATCGACCATTGTTTAACTAAAAATGTGCTACCAATTCCCACAACAACGCGTTAGAAATTTAACTAGTTATCTTGGTGAGCAAGGATGTCGGTCAAGTTAAAGAAAATGGACCTCGGCTATTTTAAGTTGATTTTGGTGTTTGATGATCAACATGGTTAAATGGACTAATATATTTTAAGTGTTTGTTTTATAGTCCAATAAGGTGCAAACAAAAAAAACATTGTGATTCGACTATCAACACTTCAAGCAAAGTATTAAAAGCATCATGAAGCCCTACAAGAACAAGCAAAGTAAGACACGAAGATGGAACCAAGCTGGGCGCAAAGATCACAAAGAATCATGTGAAGACAGCGTTCAGTCATGATCGGAGCCTGCGACCGGGCTCCATAATGAGACGCATTAGGTAGGCAACGCCAATAGCAAGGGCACCAACCGAGCGACCGTACGCTGAGTAGTAGTGACCAGACGCATCGGTGCCATTGATCTCCTGTGGAGTAAAGTGGACCGGACGCGACAATAGGACAACCAGATGCGAACAAGGCAGAGTCCGATTGGCATCTAGAGAGGTTCCAGAGCGGCGCAGACGCGACCAGATGCATCCGGTCATGGACTCCATCGAAGTACAAATAGAAGATCACACTGACGACCAGGTTACCTGAAAGGACCATGACGCCTAAGAGGGGGGTGAATTCAACTTAAAACTTTTACTCTCAACTATGGCCTCTTATTACCACCTAGCCAAAACCTATGTAAGAAAGTAAATTATCTAATGTGTAACTAAGGTTTTGCTAGATGTGTTGTTATCTCTACCGCAAAGGAATTATGCAACCTATGTTCCAAACCTATCAACTAAGCAAGGAAAGGTAAAGCATACGAAAAAGGTAGCAATAAGAATGCGAAAGCTAAAGAGTGTGGTAGAGATGCAAACTCTCATCGATGACGCCAGTATTTTTACCGAGGTATCGAGAAGCGCGCAAGCTTCCCCCTAGTCCTCGTTGGAGCCCCTCGCAACGAATCCCTCACAAGGGCCGAGCTCCCGGTCGGGTAACTCCGTGGATAGCTCTGGGCCTTTCCCACGCGCAAGTGGGTCTCCGGTTAAGCCACTCATGGCAAAGCCTCTCCAGGACCGCTCCCCGCTGTCTTCACTATCAAGCTTTCGGCCGAACCGCAGCGGGCCTTGTTCCCTTCGGTACACGGTGGGGGCCACACCACAAACACGGTTGGTGTGATCTCGCAAGACTACAAGCCCTTCCGATGTACAATAACGGTGCGCGCAAGCACTAGTAGATAAGAGGTGTTTAAACCTCACTAAACACTAGGCCTAACACCTAGAGCAAGCACAAAGCGGTGGTCTAACTAGCTTAAGCACTTCGCAAAGCACGTACACTAATCACCTAGTATATCACTTAAGCATTTTGGTTGCTAGAGCAACTAAATATGTGTCTATACACTTGGTACACTTCCTTGAGCTTCAACCTTATGTTTCTAGCCGGCTATGGGGGTATATATAGAGCCCCAACCAAATAGAGCCGTTGGACACCAAAGATGGACTTTTCTGCGTAGCATCGGACGCTCCTGTTGGGAGCATCAGACGCGCGTCCGATGTCACTTTAACGGCTAGTTGCCGACCTGAAGGACCGATGGTGTTACACAAAGGTGGCCAGAGGGGGGGGGGGGTGAATGGGAGTCTCAAATTTCTTTTCAGAAACTTATAGCCACTGTCCCAAAAATCAACCCCAAGTGCAAAACTAGAGCTTGATAGTGTCCACAACCCTAGATTTAGGGTGGATGCTTCCAAGAAGCACAACGGGACACTACACAACCCTAGAAGCCCAACGCAAAAAACCGAAACAAAATCGGAAGTCAGACGGACGAACTGCGGACGAAACAACACAGAATTCACAGCATTGGACGCGTCCGTTGTGAAACAGGCAGTAACAAAACCTTACTGGACAGCCATCGTGCGCTGCTACAGTAACAGCTCAGCGTCCGATGCTCAGGCCTCGGAGCATCCGATGACAACGGAGCGTCTGATGCCTACACACCTGCTGCGTCCGATGCAAAAAGAGAGTTTCCAGAACCTCACTGCATGACCATCAGACGCTGCACTGTAGCGTCCGATGCTCCTTTAAAAGCACAAAAACTGACACGTGGCAACGACGCGTCCGATGTGATGAACACAGAGTCCGATGCCCCCGTGCCCAGCGTCCGATGCCCCCGAAACTGTGCAGTTCCTCCGCGGATTCAACCCGATCTCCTCTGAATCAAAAGCTATAATGCTTAGACTTGGTATGAGGAGTTCCAAGGATGTTAGTGAGCTACTCCAAAGAGATCATGGCTCAAACCTAACTCCAAATCAGTGAATCGGAAGAATTCGTGGTAGAGGAGAGAAAAACTGATCCAAAACGAAAACCAACTGATCTACTTGTTCGTGAGGTTTGAGTTGAATTCCTTCGGTGGAAATGATCCCCTCACAGTAAAGAACAAGTTGGTTCAAATGGTTTTGCAAATGAAGCAACATAGAGAGAGATCGATCGATGGGAAAAACGTGGAGAAAAGATGAACGCGAAGAACAACTTAAGAACGCGAATCACAACCACAGATTCCAGCCGAAAATCGTCCCCACGAGGAGACAATGGGAATCCGGTCCCGTTTTCGCAAAATCTCCAAGTACACCGAGGTATTATGCCGCTGTGCGGATCTCAGTAGCTACATCAGATATATGGGAAGATAGGAAGCCCTATAATGAAAATAGCAAATGACTGAGATAGTTGGGGAGGTGGGTGTCTCCCCCTACTTATCCTAAACATTATTCCCACTCTACCCCTAATGATACAGAGAGCGAACCAGCTAAACCCTAAGGCTATTCTGGACTAGCTCAAAGTAGATGTTGATCCGACGGCCACGCCCGCTCATCTGGTAGCTTCGCCTCAACGTGACCTCACCCGATGCCGCCACGTGCCGCCACTCGTCCTCCGTCCATTTTCCTGGACCTCCCCTCGGTTTTGAGGCTAAAACCGGGAAACCTGTGGTCCGACTGAGTTTTGTGGCCCAAACTCAGAAACCCGCCATCTCCCAGGTTTTGAGGGCCAAACTTGGAAACCGTCCTCAGCCCGAGTTTTGAGGCCCAAACTCGGAAACCGACCAGCACCCAGGTTTTGAGGCCCAAACCTGGAAACCATCTAGCCGCCCGAGTTTTGAGGCCCAAACTCGGAAACCGTCCCACCGATGGTTTTTCTGGGGCTCTACCACCAAACCGAAACCGTAGAGGGATGCACCGCTCGTGCACCCCGTCCACCCGCATGTCTTCACTTGTCGCTGTCCCAGGCTGTCAGCCACCACAGCTGATCCTCAGGCCACCGGTCCGTCAGTCCAAGCCTCACGTCCGCCCTTCACCACTTCGGGTCCATCGGCACGACACGTCTCTACTTGACCTTCACCTTGCCTTCGATCACCGTCTCTGAGCTCGACACCTGCACAACACAAGCCAAAGAACATGCACATCAAACCAGTTGGCAATCACACATCATGACAAGACCCGGAATACACCCATGTATCCGCAATCTCCCCCTTGATGAGTGCATTGTCAACTACCAACACAAGTTGTATGAAGTAGAAAGAGAAAAAGAGTGAAGAACGAACTCATCCAAAAGACCAGAAGCAAAGCAAGGCCGAGAGAAGGTCAAGTGGAATGAGCGAGACAAGTTGGTCCCTAAAGACATGAGCAACAGCTCAACGCAACCAAGCAAAGAAAAGCTAGCCCTCAAGAAGAGGCAGAACGGGCTCAACACCGCTAGCGAGAAAGTCGGAGCAAAAAAACTCAAAAACTGAGTAAACCAACTAGTCCCTCCAGAAAGAGTGAAGGACCAAGAATGCAACCAGAAAGCGACCAGAGGGGGGGGGGGTGAATGAGAGCTTCAAAATTCCTTTCGGAAACTTGTTGCCACTATCCCACAACTCAACCCCAAGAGCAAACCCTAGATCTCGTAAGTGTCCTCGACCCTAGATGTAGGGTGGATGCATCTACAAAGCACAGCGAGACACTCTATGACTCTAGAAATCCAACGCAAAAGTCGGAAAGCAAAACCGACAACGAGCGATCAAACCGCGGACAAAACAGCACAAAACCTGCACTGACCGGACTCACCTTGCGTCCGGTCACCACACACCGGACGCGTCCGGTCTAGCAAAACACGATTTGGGAGCTTACTGTTTCTGACCGGACTCACTGAGTCTGAGCGTCCGGTCAGGTAACAAGCATCCGGTCACTAGAGCCAAAACAGGTGAATAGTGGATCCTGCGCGTCCGGTCAATCCCAAAACCCAGCGTCCGGTCAAGTCAACAGAACACGCGCAAGTGTTCAACCACCGGACGCACTTCCCTAGCGTCCGGTCGTCTCGAGCCAGCGTCTGGTCACCCCGAAACTGCACTGTTCGTTCACCGATTCGACTCGATCTCACCCAAAACAAATCCACTAGGGATCAAACTTGGTGAGAGAAGTCACAAGGAGGATAGTGAGCTATCTCTAAGAGATCATGGCTCGAACCTATCTCCAAATCGATGAATCGAAGAATTTCGGGGGAAAGGAGAAAAGCTTGACCCGAAACCACAATCGATCGATCCCCTAGACCGTGAGGTTAGAGGTGAATTCCTTCGGTGGAAAGAAGTGTCTCACGATCTAGAACAACTTGATTCAAACGGATTTGCAAAAGATGAACCGAGCAAAAAGATCGACCGACGGGAAGGACGTGGAGAAAAAGGATTCCGCGAAGAACACGAACAAAACGCGAATCACAACCACGAATTTGCAACCGTGTGGCTACCACACGCTACAATAGTGAGATTACGGTGTCACTTCCTCAAAATCTCACGGGCATAGAGGTATTGTTCTCTTCTATATGGATCTCAGGTTCGCTACAGCAAGGATGTGGGAGAGCAGGAAACCCTAGAAGTAAAAGAGCAAATGACTGAGATAATATGGGGAGGTGGGTGTCTCCCCCTACTTATCCTAATTCTAACTATTCCTAATTCCCACTCTACCCCTAACTACTTACAGAGCGAACCAGCTAAACCCTAAGGTTATTCTGGACCAACTCGATGGTAGGTGGATCCGACGGCCACGACCGCACAACTCAAAGCGTTGCCTCGACGCAACCTCCCGATTGCCGCCACGTGCCGCCACCGCTCTGTGTCCTTTTCCCGGACGTCGCACCCCCGGTTTTGTGGCCCAAACCGGGAAACCAGCCTTCACAGCCAACCCCCGGTTTTGAGGCCCAAACCGAGAAACCAGCCCACCAGCGCCTGAGTTTTGTGGCCCAAACTCAGCAAACCCGAAGCACCCAGGTTTTGAGGCCCAAACCTGGAAACCGTCCTGAGCCCGAGTTTTGTGGCCAAACTCAGAAACCATCAGCGCCCAGGTTTTGAGTCCCAAACCTGGAAACCGTCCACCCGATGGTTTTTCTCTGGCTCTACCACCAAACCGAAGCTGTAGAGGGGATGCACCGCCCGTGCACCCCGTCCACCGACACGTGTCCCCAAGTCCATGACTTAGGCAACACATGACCGCAAGTCTTCGCTCGTCGCTGTCCCAGGCTGTCAGCCACCACAACGGATCCTCGGGCCACCGGTCCCTCAGTCCAAGCCTCACATCCGCCCTTCGCCACTGTAACACCTCAGGTGTTTACATGAATAAAATATTGTCATGCCATCATAAGCATTCCATTCCATAGCATCATATGCTAGCTCACTTGAGATGCATTCACTAAAAAGAGTTTAATTCCTAATGTGTGAGCATTTTGTTATTGCTTGTGAGGTAGCTCAAAATCCTATTTTGGAATGTCATTATGAAGTAACTTGTGTTCATTCCCTTTTGACTAGAGTCATGTAAAGGCATGAATCCAGGTTCAACAATTCAAAAGTTTACAAAGTTTACTTAGCCTAAAAATGGAAAAATCATCAATTTCTATATGAGTTAATTAACCCTTTCCAGTTAACTCAAAATCTGTGCATATTTAGGGGCTGACCCTAAAAGCTATTTAGTAGATCTTGAGAAGAGGTACAACTTTGGTATTCAAAGTTTTCAAAGTTTCTGTACAAAATTCTAAGTAATTTTGAATCTATTCAAACCCTGGAAATGGTCCCCTTTTGATTCTAAACTTGTTTTTCAAAAACTATTTGAAATCTGAATTTGAGGTTTACATAAAAGTTGTAGAGAATTTCAAAAGGAACATTTCATACATTGACCATTTTTCAAGTGTCATTGCAAAATCAAAAGTAATTTTGCTTCTACTACAAAACCCTAGTTCTGTCCCCTTTTCAAACTTCCAAATTTGAATTGGATTTGAACTGTTTTGATCAAATTGACCTATTTCCTTTTGAAATGAGCCAAAGGGTGTTAAAGCAAAGTTGTACAACTTTTCAAACTCTACATTTCATGTATTGCCAAAATTTGAAGTTTTTCAGAAAATTCAAGAGTAATTTTGATTTCAGTTTGGTCCAAAATCGGTTTTTGAACTCCATTTCAAAATCTAGGCAGAATTTGACTTGAGTTCTTAAAGCAATTTTGTAGAGCACAAAATTTGGAGCAAATTTGGTTTTAAGTGTTTTTGGAGTGCAGTTCTTTTTTCTAGAGTAAAAGAAAAGGGGGGAAATGCAGTGCTACAGTAATCTGGGAGAGGGGGGGTAAAGAGCAGAGCCTGTGCTCTGCCCTTGGCCGCCGCGTCGTCGCCGCCGTGGCCTGGGCGCCTCCTCCCGGCTCCGCGTGTCCGGCCACGCAGCTGCTTCCCTCTCTGCTTCACTCCGTGCGGTGGCAAGCTCTGAGAGCTCCCCAACCCTCTCATCACCCGCGTCCGCCACCTCTCCTTTCCTCCTCCCCTATTTCCGTCCGGCTCCGACGAGCTCACTCTCCGCCGTTGCCGCGTCTCTGCCATCTCCATCTTCCCAGTCGCTCCGCCTAGCTCCTTTGCTTCTCCTGAGCTAGCTAACCCAAGCTCTAACGCTCGCAATCGCCGCCGCCACCGTCTCCTTCCCCGCTGCCGGCAAGACGCCGCCGTAAGTGCCTTGGTCGCGGTCACGGTAAGTCGAGGTATCTCTAGTCAATCCGATGAGTGTTTTAGCTTCGCGTTTTGTTGTGGCTCATGTTCGGCTTGCTTTGGTGGTCGCTAATGCTCTGGCTTGGGCAGTCCGCGACGGTTGCCACCGGCGCAAGCTCCGCCATCGCCATCGCCAACCTTGGTCCCGTGCTCCTCGAGTCAAGGCAAGGTGAGCACCGTAGTCGTCATGAGCTCCTCGATGTGTTGCGCTCCCTGGTTCAGTCGCTACCGAGCCACCGTGGTCGGTCCGCGTGGCTCGCCGCCGGCGCTGGCATCGCCATGGCCGTCACCATGAACCGTGTTGCTCGGAGTCGTCTCCGAGCAAGTTGAGTGCGCAGCGTGGTCGTTGCACATCCTCGAGTAGGAAGCCACCCTCGTTTAGGTCTCTACCGAGCCCTTAGGGCCGGAACGCGGCGTCGCCGTCGTGTCCGCCATGGCCGAGCCGCCATGGTCGCTGCCAGCTCCACGTCGTGTGGGCGCTGGGTCTAGCGAGGAGTGGGATCGAGGCGCCAGGTCAAGGGGTAGGGTTTGGAGCCCTCGCCGTCGCCGGAGACCTCGCCGGCGAGGAGGTCGGCGGTCGGTCAACGAGCCGAGCGGTCGGTCAAGGCCGGCCGGGCGCTGGCCTCGGCGTGAGAAAGGAGAGAGGAGGCTGACATCTGGGACCCGGCTGTCAGCGGCCGTGGGCCGGTTTTGGGCCGAGCCCAATAAGAGGTTGAAGCGTTTTTCTTTTTCTGTTTTGGATGAATAGTGTTAGATTTTGTCTTTTTGATATCTTTTTGTAGGAAGCTCAAAAAATTGTGAAATTTTTTGTGTAGCTTTCTCAAGCTGCCTAATATTTAAGAAAAATATGAAACTGGAGTTTTGAACAAATTTTGAAAGTGTTTTAAATAGGTCCTTTTATTAATAAATGGACTTTGATGATTTTTGTAGGTCTATTTAATTGTCCAAAAGTCTTGAAACTATTTTTGGCACTGTTTTTAGGTGAAAATGTATCATCACAAAAATTTTGAGCTCTGTTGAAGAAAATAAATTTTATTCTTATTTATATGCTTTATTTAATCATTTGAATGTTCATAGTTAATTTAATTCTGTAAATTCATATGCTGGTTCAAAAATGCTGAAATTTCTTTTATACATTATTTTGGATATAAGCAATCTGTGTAAAAAGTTTGAACTAGTTTGAGCATAGTTTGCTTCACCACTTAATTTCATGCTAATTAAAATGCTTTCTTTATGAATAAGGAAGATGGTAAAACATAAAACCCAAGTTCTTTAGAGTAATTTTTTTTATGGTTAAGATAAATGAATTATCTTGATCTGCTGCTTGATGCAGGCAAGAGTCACTCCTTGACACCATGTCTGTTTATATAAGTTAGTTTTGTTGGTTTGCAACTTTACCGTGGAGGCAAGTTGTTGCAAGTCAAGTGTTTATAACCTAGTAAATTTCCATCTTTACCATGATCATGTCATGAGAATTCCATTAAGCATGCACTCTATTATCGTGTAGCTTCCGAAGTGATCGAGTGTCAGAACGAGGTTGGTCCGGAAGCTTCAGGGTATCCAGTTGATCCGGATTACCCGGAATTCTAGACTCTTCCAGTCCACGAAGGCAAGCCCCGGTGCATTTAACCATTTCCTTGGATTTACAATTACACTTACTTTCGATAACCTGATGCATTAAATGTTTATCAAATAAATGCTTTAAACCTGTTGATGCATGATCAACCTTGTTATCGATATATCATTCCTTGCTACCTGCTTTATGCAAATGATAGAAATGCTTAGCCCTGCTTTATGAAGCTTTTGATAAATGTTTTCGATACTTATCTTTTGGAATGATAATGAGAAAGAATGATGGTTAAGACCAGACGGGCACATACATCGAACCTTGGGTCGGTGTAGGGTGACCCGGATGTGTCGGATTAGGGTTAACCGTTGTTGGCCTGCTAGATTGAGAAACTGTGAAGTACCGATCATATGCTACGGTAAGCTCTGCCTTGGTGATTCTTAAATGAGAACGGCTAATCGCGCACTGGGAGTGGAGAGATGGCGGGAGTACTAGCTACCCTCGTGGGTTAAAGTCCCGGATTGGAGGTGTACAAGTACTCTCGGGTGGCGCGGACCCGGTCTTGTTTGGAGGATCCGAGGTTGGGGTTGGTATATGTGTGATCACGGGTCTACATATATCGTATGATCGTGGAAAACTCCCAGATCTGGTTGAATTGGTTCGAATCGTCGTGCTCCTCGGTTAAGGAGACTCAATCTTTCGACCCGCACCGTAGAATGAAAATGGAACTGGTTTAAGAAAGAATGATGATGATCTTTCACTAATGTTCACTTTCAGTTCTTACCAATTACTCAAGTGATTAAGTAAAATTTGGATCTAGAACTACTTTAGTAAGCTTTTATGCAAATAAAAAATTTTGTTGAGCCTACCCAAGCCAGCATACCTGTTCTTCTCTTCTCTTGTCGGGTAAGCCTTGTTGAGTACCTTTGTACTCAGGGTTTGTTAATCCCCTGTTGCAGGTGACGTTCACGAGCAGCCTTGTTTCGAGGCTTGTTGCGTGACCATCATTGAGGAAGACGTGTCCGGGGAGGAGTAATGCAACCCTTAGGCGGGGTTGTTTGTGTGAAATACAGTTTTATTAAGGCTACTTCCACTACTTAGGATAAAGTTTGAAACTATGGTTTGTAATAACGACGCAAGTTTGAACAACTGGTTTGTAAAACTTATGGTGTAATACTTCCGCACTTTTATCTCTGATGTATTTTATGTGTGAAATGTTGTAATACTGCAATGACTCTTACAATGATCCTGGGAATGTAAGGAAATGTGGATAAGTCGGGTTACCTGATGACACGTGAGGGGTCTTTTGGGTCATGGGGCACAGTGTATGTCTGTCCGAGGTCTGTAGGACAAGGACAGGTACACGTGGGCCCTAATAATCCAGGAGGTTCTGTCACAGCCACTCTCGGTCCATCGGCACGGCACGTCTCTACTTGACCTTCACCTTGCCTCTGATCACTGCATCCGTGCTCGACACCTGCACAACACAAGCCAAAGAACATGCGCATCATCCCAGTTGACAATCACTCATCACTCAGAGACTCGGCATACACCCATGTATCCGCAATCTCCCCCTTGATGTGTGCATTGTCAACTACCAACACAAATCATAATAGAAATAGAAGGAGGAAGAAGGAGAAGAGAGAACTCGACCAAATGACGCAAAAGCATAGCAAAGCCGAAGAAGGTCAAGTGGAAAGAGCAAGACAACTTGGTCCCCAAAGACATGGGCAACGGCTCGACGCAACTAAGCAAAGTAAAACTAGCCCTCAAGAAGAGGTAGAACAGGCTCAACACCGCTAGCAAGAAAAAGGTTCGATACCAATTGAAAACCAAAAATCGAAGCAAAATGCTAGTCCCTCAAGATAGAGGCACAGAGGCTCAACACAACTAGCAAGAAAGCTTGGCACCAATTGAAAATCTGAAAAGCGAATGCTAGTCCCTCAAGAAAGAGGCAAAGGCTCAACACAACTAGCAAAAACGCTCCAAACCAATTGGAAATTTCAAAAATTCATCATGAGCAAGCTCCCCCTTGCATGGTGCACACAACCGATTCCTCTCCCTTTTGAACATGGGAGATATGATTTGTCCTAATTCTCCCCCTTAGTTGAAAATGCACCATCAAGCAAAAAGAACCGAAAGCAAATTTTCTCCCCTCAGAAAATGCACCATCAAAAGTGCCAACAAGAGAAGTTCTTCCCCTTCCAACATGCATATGAGTCAAAATGCAAGTTAGCAGCTTCAGGAATATAGTCGATAGAATGCAAGGATGCTAAAACAGTATAGCTCCAACGACTTACTAGAAAATATACAAGCTAGCAAAGGCTCAAGCTGATCACCAAATATGAAATATGAACATATGAGCAAAGTGAGCAGTTTTTAGCCAAAAAAGTATTCACCATCAAAATAGCACAAGACATGTATAGACAGGAAATCCGACAAGTGCTAAACATGTATGCAAGGTAAACTACCCCTAGCAAAGTTCAGTCATCATGCTGCAGAATGAAACATAGACTTGTGTTTTCAAATTTTAATCGGAGTTGCAGCGGTGAAATTACACAAGTGCAGAATTCAGCATGTGACTGCGAGAGGTTGAAAGCTTGTCATTGCCTAACTTTCCAACTGTGCGAAGCCTATGCAGAAGCAATCAGAAGCTTAAAGCAACAGTTTCGGTCATACACTACACAGCTCAAGTTTAACTCAAAGTGCAATGAGAAACAGTCTCGAAACTGTGATGTGCTGACAAGCAAACCCATCTCGATCTTTCCAATTCACTTAACTTGGTTCAGATTTTAAACAGAATATGAACATACCAAGCAAGTGAATAACTCAGAACTAGAGACATAGCAACCTAGCATATATGAAAAGCACGAGTGAATTCAACACATCCTACACATGCTAGTTGCATATCTCAATGGTGAACATTCTCAAGTTTTATGTTCGTTAAGCAGATTCACCATTCAAAAATAGCTCAGCTCACAGCATGTATCAGTGATCAGAAAGAGCATAAGCTACATAGCATCAACATAAGCATCAGAGCATACTAAACAGAGCATAGTCACATTCTCAAGAATATATACATGAAGCTCAGAATGTAATAGCCTATGCTGAAATGCAAAAGAAAAGCGAAGACAAACGAAAAAGAGTCAGTCTATCGTACAAGAACCAAAATGTTTCCCCCATCTAAAAGGGGAAACACACACCAAGCTCACCCCTCAACCGATTAAAGGTTGATTCGGCCAAAGGCTTGGTGAAAATATCAGCCAACTGATGATGAGTATCGACATGGCAAAGGTCGATATCACCCTTCTCATAGTGGTCTCGCAAAAAGAAAAAGCGCACATCAATGTGTTTGGTCTTCGAGTGAAGCACGGGGTTCTTAGCAATGCTAATCGCACTCGTGCTATCACAAAGCAAAGGAACACGAGAAAAACTCAGACCAAAATCACGCAAAGTGGCCATCATCCAAAGCAACTGGGAACAGCAGCTAGCCGCAGCGACATACTCAGCCTCTGTGGTAGACTGGGTGACACTAGACTGCTTGCGAGAAGACCACGATACAAGAGAAGAACCAATAAATTGGCAAGTCCCAGAAGTGGACTTGCGCTCAATGCGACAACCAGCAAAATCGGCATCGGAATAACCGCAAAGGGAAAGGGTGGAGGAAGCTGAATACCAAATCCTGAACTCAGGTGTGAAACGAAGGTACCTGAAAATGCGCTTGACCGCCTGACGGTGAGAAGTGCGCGGCGACGCCTGAAAGCGCGCACATAGACACACCGCGAACTGGATGTCCGGGCATGTCGCCGTCAGGTAGAGCAGTGACCCGATCATGCTTCGGTACTCCTTCTGGTCCACAGCTTCTCCATCCTTGTCCGCATCCAGGGCCATCGTGGTCGACATGGGTGTTGGAAGAGGCTTGGCCTCACCCATATCGAACCTCTTCAGCAAGTCCTTGGTATACTTGCCTTGGTGCACAAACGTCCCTTCTCGGGATTGCTTAATTTGCAATCCGAGAAAGAAAGTCAGCTCGCCCATCATACTCATCTCGAACTCCCTGCTCATAGTATCTGCAAACTTGGCAACCAAAGCGTGAGAAGAACCACCGAAAATGATATCATCCACGTAAATCTGGACCAAGAGAGTGTCTTTGCCTTGTTTGAGGAGAAAGAGCGTTTTATCCACACATCCCATTTTAAAACCCTTAGCAAGCAAAAAGGTTTTCAACCTATCATACCAGGCTCTAGGGGCTTGTTTCAAACCATATAAAGCTTTATGAAGTTTAAAAACATGGTTTGGAAACTTGGGATTTTCAAAACCGGGGGGTTGTTCAACATAAACCTCTTCTTCTATGTAGCCGTTTTAGAAGGCACTCTTGACATCCATTTGAAAAAGTTTGAAACCTTTAGATGTTGCAAAAGCCAAGAGTATCCTAATAGCCTCCAAACGAGCTACAGGAGCAAAAGTCTCCTCATAGTCTATCCCCTCCTTTTGACTATAGCCTTTCGCTACAAGCCTGGCCTTGTTTCTCACAACGTGGCCATCCTCTCCTTGCTTGTTTTTGAAAACCCATTTTGTCCCAATAGGCTTACACTCTGGAGGAGGTGGAACTAAAACCCAGACCAGATTTCGCTCAAAGTTCTCTAACTCCTCATGCATGGCATTGACCCAATCCGGATCCATCAAGGCGTGTCCAACATCCCGGGGTTCAAAATCAGCAACAAATACAGAATGAGCAAAGTGAGAGATTTGCCTTGACCGGGTGACGCATTCCTCGATGCTGCCGATCATCTGCTGAGGCAGGTGCTGGCGCTGAATGTGTCGTGGCGCCTCCTTTGCTGAAGTGGCCTCCCCCTCAACAGCAGCTGGTGCCTCCCCGGGTACAAAAGGTACCGCTCGGGGTGGCGGATCCCACGGCCCCCAAGAAGAAGACGTGTCGGGGCCGTGAGTCATCGTAGAAGCCGCTCCTTGCGGATACATGGGTGTATGCCGAGTCTCGAGTGATGAGTGATTGTCAACGGGTTTGATCGCATGTTCTTTGGCTTGTGTTGTGCAGGTGTCGAGCACGGAGACAGTGATCAAGGGCAAGGTGAAGGTCAAGTAGAGACGTGCCGTGCCGATGGACCGGTAGCGGTGAAGGGCGGACGTGAGGCTTGGACTGAGGGACCGGTGGCCTGAGGATCAGCTGTGGTGGCTGGCAGCCTGGGACAACGACGAGCGAAGACTTGCGGGGCATGGTGTTGCCTGGGTCGAGGACCTGGGGACACGTGTCGGTGGACGGGGTGCACGGGCGGTGCATCCCCTCTACAGCTTCGGTTTGGTGGTAGAGCCAGAGAAAAACCATCGGGTGGACGGTTTCCAGGTTTGGGCCTCAAAACCTGGGCGCTGATGGTTTCCGAGTTTGGCCACAAAACTTGGGCTGACGACGGTTTTCAGGTTTGGGCCTCAAAACCTGGGTGCTGCGGGTTTGCTGAGTTTGGGCCACAAAACTCAGGCGCTGGTGGGCTGGTTTCCCGATTTGGGCCACAAAACCGGGGGCGCGACGTCTGGGAAAAGGACGCAGAGCGGTGACGGCACGTGGCGGCAATCGGGAGGTTGCGTCGAGGCAACGCTACGAGTTGTGCGGGCGTGGCCGTCGGATCCACCTACCTTCGAGTTGGTCCAGAATAACCCTAGGGTTTAGCTGGTTCGCTCTGTAAGTAGTTAGGGGTAGAGTGGGAATTAGGAATAGTTAGAATTAGGATAAGTAGGGGGAGACACCCACCTCCCATCCATCTCAGTCATTTTGCTCTTTTGCTTCTAGGGTTTCCTGCTCTCCCACATCCCTGCTGTAGCAAACTGAGATCCACAGAGAAGAGAACAATACCTCTATGCCCGTAAGATTTTTGAGGAAGTGAGACCGTAATCTCACTATTGTAGCGTGTGGTAGCCACATGGTTGCAATTTCGTGGTTGTGATTCGTGTTTTGATTGTGTTCTTCACGGATTACTTTTCTCCACGTTTTTCCCGTCATTTGATCTCTTTGCTCGGTTCATCTTTTGCAAATCCATTTGAACCAAGTTGTTCTAGATCATGAGGCACTTCCTTCCACCAAAGGAATTCACCTATAACCTCACGGTCTAGGAGATCGATCGATTTTTGTTTCGGGTCAAGCTTTTCTCCCTCCCCCGAAATTCTTCGATTCATCGATTTGGAGATAGGTTCGAGCCATGATCTCTTAGAGATAACTCACTATCCTCCTTGTGACTCCTCTCACCAAGTTTGATCCCTAGAGGATTTGTTTTGGGTGAGATCGAGTCGAATTGGTGGTCGAACAGTGCGGCTGAGGGGTGACCGGACGCGTCCGGTGGTTGAATGCCACGTGTATGAAATTTCAGTAGACGACCGGACGCTCTGCTTGATTACCGACCGGACGCATAGGTTCTACTGTTCATTGTGTTTGTCTTCTGCTGACCGGACGCACTGCTCTCAACCGGACGCTCTTTGCCTGTGAGTCCGGTCAGAAACAGTTAGGGTCCCGAGAGGATTTTTTGAGACCGGACGCGTCCGGTGCTCCCTGACCGGACGCAGGCCAGAGTCCGGTCAGTACTGTTTCGCGCTGTTTCGTCCGCAGTCTGGTTGTTCGTTGTCGGTTTTGGTTTCCGTCTTTTGCGTTGGGTTTCTAGAGTTGTATAGTGTGTCGCTGTGCTTCTTGGAAGCATCCACCCTACATCTAGGGTCATAGACACTTGCAAGTTCTAAGGTTTGCTCTTGGGGTTGATTCTCGGGACAGAGGCAACAAGTTTCCGAAAGGAAAATTTGAAGCTCCCATTCACTCCCCCTCTGGTCGCCTTGCTATTGCATTCTCGGTCCTTCACTCCTTGCGGCACAGCAGGTGGAGGGGGTGCTGGATCATCCATACCTTCAGCACCCTCGTCCTCATCATCAAAAAGAGGCTCACCAACCTCATGATCTCCTGCACGCTCAAAACGAGAAGAAGGACAAACCATGGTCTCATGGAAGGTGACATCGGATGTCTCCATGACTCGGTTAGTGTCAAGGTTAAGTACACGATAAGCGCGAGTATGAGTGCCATAACCCAAAAACACACCGTCAGAAGAACGAGACTCAAACTTGTCCAAGATGCCCTTTTTGAGTATAAAACAATGGCAACCAAAAACTCGAAAATAACTCACCTTGGGCAGTTTTCCAAAACGCAACTCATAAGAGGTCTTTTTCAAGAAAGCTCGAAGAAAAATGCGATTGGAAATGTAGCATGCAGTGCTCATAGCTTCGGCCCAATATCGCCTAGGAGTCCTATGCTCATCGAGCATCGTCCTGGCCATCTCTACAAGGGTTCGATTCTTCCTCTCTACAATACCATCGTCGGAGCGGGTTAAGGATCTTCCACCTTAACCGGTTCCAGATCGACCGAAGGCGACATGGATCGCGGCGTGGGCAAACCGCCGTTTTTCGATGGGACAAACTATGCGTATTGGAAGATACGCATGTCGGCCTATCTCCAGAGCATGGGCTCTTCTGTTTGGGAGATTTGCAACAAGGCCGATTACGTTGTTCTGGCTGCTCGTGTCTCTCAGCTTCAGATAGATGAGCACGATGCCAATAGCCGAGCGCGTAACGCTCTTTTCTCCTGTTTGAGCATGTCCGAGTTTGATCGCGTTTCTCACCTCCCCACGGCTCATGAGATTTGGGCGACTCTCATGCGTTTTCATGAGGGAACCACTCAAGTCAAATCCCGTCTCTACGAGTCGCACAAGCGGGAGTATGAGAACTTTCGACACATGCCTGGCGAGAGCATAGAGAGTTTATTCGCTCGCTTTCAGGTCATTGTCAACAAGATGAGAGCGAACAAGGAGCTGTTGCCTTTTGACGATCATGAGAGGGCTTTGAAGCTTTTGCACACTCTTGATCGGTCGGTGTGGGACTCAAAGGTCCAGGCGATCATCGAATCGTCTAACTATGAGACCCTCACTTGCGACGAGCTCTTTAGCAAGCTCAAGTCTAGTGAGATTGACGCCATGTCGAGGGCTTCTTATGAAAATCCTTCTGGTCCGACTATGGCTATGGTTTCTGGCTCTTCTGCTAACCCCTCTGGAGGATTTGCACTTCCTTCACTCTTTTCTGTCACAGAGGACCAGCTGGAGTCGTTGGGGGATGACGAGTTGGCAATGCTCGCCAACTGGTTCTCGCGGTTCCACAACAACCGCATGAACCGTCGCCGCGGAGGAGGACGCTCAGGATGCTTTAAGTGCGGCGACCCCGACCACTTCATCGCCAACTGTCCCAAGAAGAAGCACACATCTGGGAAGGGCGATCATGGGCACAAGTACGACTCCGGCAAGCGCAAGGAGAAGTACGTCCCCGCGAGGCACAAGCGGAGGGGCGGCTTCGACAAGGAGTACATCAAGAAGAAGTACTTGGAGAAAGCCCAGGCTGAGCAGCGTGCGTTCTTCGCCACGCTCAGCGACGTCGACGGCTCGGATGACGACTCCGCTTGCTCAAGCGATGACGAGTCCGAAAAGAAGAAGAGGATCGAGGACAAGCTGAACGGTCTCTGCTTCTTCACCGACGACGATGACTTCTACACCATGGCCCTTGGTGATGAGGTCGACGGCAAGCTGGAGCACACTCCTCGGAACGACGACGACGACGACATCTCTCAGGTATCTCTCACCCACGACGAGCTCTCTGCTGAGGTCGAGAAGCTTACTGCCGCCTTGCTTAGTCAGGATAAGCTGCTTAGGCGTGCTGCTAGAGAGCGCAAGGAGTTTAGGCAGAAGTGGGAGGACACGGTGAAGAAGCTTGAGTTTGCTAAGTCCACCGTGGTCGTGTCTGAGGAAGTGGAGTGTGAGATGTGCACCAGGCACATGACTGACCTTCTCACTTTGAGAGGTAAGTATGCTGCCTTGGTTGGAGAGGTGGATGAGCTCCGGGCTAGGCCCATGCTGTTAGGTGCGTGCAAGACTTGTCCTGTCTTGCAAACCGAGTTGGCAGATAAGAATGCCAAGATTGAGTCTCTTGAGAAGGCCAGCTCGGGTAGTACTTGTGTGACTAGGTGTGCTTTGTGTGAGGGTTTGGAGATGGAGATGGCGAACGTAAAGCATGACAAGATGCAAACCGAGGAGGAAAACACATACCTTCAGACCATCTTGTCATGGGTGTCATGTAATGAGCCGCAGCTTGGTATGATGATTACTCAGTTTAAGCGAGCTGCTGGAGGTCCTGGTGTTGGTTTTGCTCCTGGTGTTGATATCTCTTCTTTTGGGAAGATTGGGGAGTCGAGTGGCCTGAACCCATGTGAGAAGCCCAACTCCACCACTACTCCCAAGCTTACCAAACTTCCACCCAAAGAGCCTCTCAAGCCGAACACCAAGGATGGAGTGTTTGAGGAACCTCTGAGAGCTCCACCCAAGAACCAAGTATGGCATCCCAAACCCAACCACTTAAAGAACAAGCTTGATACGATGCCACCTATTCAGGAGGAGCTTTTGCCACAGAAGGGCAAAGTGATCCACACCCACAACCGTGAGTACCAACAACCCCCTTTGAGAGCGGTGAGGTACCACTGTGAGCACTGTGGGAGAGATGGAAACTAGAGGGAGTTCTGCTTTAGGCGCAAGCGAGAGGAGCGCCATGCCAGGGAGATGGACAATCCGGACATGTACCATCCTTTCCATGATGTGCATGTGCCGAACGTTCAGAGGAGAGCTCCGAGGAGAGCTGCTAGGCCTAGAGGTGCAGCACCTCAAGGTCCTAGGCATCAGGGAGGAGGTGCCCGATGGGGTCCTGACTTTGCAGGATACAGACCCCGTGGCGGAGGCTTTGTTGAGCACTTTCCCCCACCGCGTTTTGACTATCGCGATGGACGCTCTTTCCTTAGCGGACCACGTTTTCATGTGCGTGGTGATCGCTATCCCCGTAGGCGTGCTAGGCATGGTTTTTCTTCTAACCATTCTTTTGAGCAGCCGGCCCAACACTGGTATTCTTCCTACTTCACTAACCCCAGTGTTGGACCATATGCTCACCCTATGTCTTTTTATTGATGTAGGTAAAACGATTGGAGAACGTTTGGTTGGTGGATTCCGGTTGCTCGAGGCACATGACCGGAAACGCCAAGTGGTTCTCCAGTCTTAGTCCAGTCGCCGGAAAGGAGTTTATCACCTTCGGCGACAATAGCAAAGGTAAGGTTTTGTCTCATGGGTCAGTGCGAGTTAATGAGCACTTTGTGTTGCGCGATGTTGCTCTTGTTTCAAACTTGCATTTTAACCTTCTTTATTTTTCGCAACTCTTTGATGACGACTATGAGATTCGTTTTAAGCCGAATCTCAATCGTATTTTAAATCCTTAGGGCAATCTTGTTTGTGTGATTTCGCCCTTTGGGAAAGTCTTTTGTGCGGATTTCTCGGAGTCTTTTGGCATTTCTCGTTGTCTTGTGGCTGGACCTTCCTCCTCTGATCTTTGGAAGTGGCATAGGAGACTGGGACACTTGAGCTTCGACTTGCTTGCAAGACTTAGCTCAGTTGGCCTAATCCGAGGATTGCCCAAGTTGTCGATGGAGAAGGATCTTGTTTGCCATTCTTGTAGACATGGGAAGATGGTTGCCGCTCCCCACCATCCAGTGACTCAGGTCATGACTTCGCGCCCTGGAGAGCTTTTACACATGGACCTTGTTGGTCCGGCTCGGGTGAGCTCGGTTGGAGGGAAGTGGTATGTTCTTGTCGTTGTTGACGATTTTTCGAGATATTCGTGGGTCTTCTTTTTGTCTGAGAAGACTGAGACTTTCTCTTTTGCTCGCAATCTGATTTTGCGTCTTCAGAACGAGTTCCCTATGAACTCGATGGGAGCTATTAGAAGTGATAATGGTTCCGAATTTCAGAATTCGGATTTTGAGAAGTTTTGTAACTCTTTGGGCTTGAAGCATCAGTTTTCTTCCCCCTACACACCGCCACAGAATGGTGTTGTAGAGAGGAAGAATCGGACCCTTGTAGAGATGGCCAGGACGATGCTCGATGAGCACAGGACTCCTAGGCGATATTGGGCCGAAGCTATGAACACTGCATGCTATATTTCCAATCGCATTTTTCTCCGAGCCTTCTTGAAAAAGACTTCTTATGAGTTGCGATTTGGGAGACAACCCAAGGTAAGTTATTTTAGAGTTTTCGGTTGCCATTGTTTTATACTCAAAAAGGGCAACTTGGACAAGTTTGAGTCTCGTTCTTCTGACGGTGTGTTTTTGGGTTATGGCACTCACACTCGTGCTTATCGTGTACTTAACCTTGACACTAACCGAGTCATGGAGACATCCGATGTCACCTTCGACGAGACCATGGTTTGTCCTTCTTCTCGTTTTGAGCGTGCAGGTGATCATGAGGTTGATGAGCCTCTTTTTGATGACGAGGAGGAGGGTGCTGAAGGTATGGATGATCCAGCACCCCCTCCACCTGCTGTGCCGCAAGGAGCGGCTTCTACTACGACTCACGGCCCCGACACTTCTTCTTTCTGGGGGCCGTGGGATCCGCCACCCCTAGCGGTACCTTTTGTACCCGGGGAGGCACCAGCTGCTGTTGAGGGGGAGGCCACTTTTGCTCGAGAGGCGCCACGACACATCCAGCGCCAACACCCCCCTCAACAGATGATCGGCAGCATCGACGAACGTGTCACTCGGTCCTTCAATCGGTCCAGGTCTCAAATCTCTCACTTTGCTCATTCTGATTTTGTTGCTGATTTTGAGCCCCGAGATGTTGGACACGCTTTGACGGATCCGGATTGGGTCAATGCCATGCATGAGGAGTTAGAAAATTTTGAGCGAAATCGGTTTGGGTTCTAGTTCCACCTCCTCCAGACTGTAAGCCCATTGGGACAAAATGGGTTTTCAAAAACAAGCAAGGAGAGGATGGCCACGTTGTTAGAAACAAGGCCAGGCTTGTAGCGAAGGGCTATAGTCAGAAGGAGGGGATAGACTATGAGGAGACTTTTGCTCCTGTAGCTCGTTTGGAGGCTATTAGGATACTCTTGGCTTTTGCAACATCCAAAGGTTTCAAACTCTTTCAAATGGATGTCAAGAGTGCCTTCTTAAACGGCTACATAGAAGAAGAGGTTTATGTTGAGCAACCCCCCGGTTTTGAAAATCCCTAGTTTCCAAACCATGTCTTTAAACTCCACAAAGCTTTGTATGGTTTGAAACAAGCCCCTAGAGCCTGGTATGATAGGTTGAAAACCTTTTTGCTTGCTAAGGGTTTTAAAATGGGATGTGTTGATAAAACGCTCTTTCTCCTCAAGCAAGGCACTGATACTCTCTTGGTCCAAGTTTACGTGGATGATATCATTTTCGGTGGTTCTTCTCACGCTTTGGTTGCCAAGTTTGCAGATACTATGAGCAGGGAGTTCGAGATGAATATGATGGGCGAGCTGACTTTCTTTCTCGGATTGCAAATTAAGCAATCCCGAGAAGGGACATTTGTGCACCAGGGCAAGTATACCAAGGACATGCTGAAGAAGTTCGATATGGGTGAGGCCAAGCCTCTTCCAACACCCATGTCGACCACGACAGCCCTGGATGTGGACAAGGATGGAGAAGCTGTGAGCCCGAAGGAGTACCGAAGCATGATCGGGTCGCTGCTCTACCTGACGGCGACACGCTCGGACATCCAGTTCGTGGTGTGTCTGTGTGCGCGCTTTCAGGCGTCGCCGCGCACCTCTCACCATCAGGCGGTCAAGCGCATTTTCAGGTACCTTCGTTTCACACCTGAGTTCGGGATTTGGTATTCAGCTTCCTCCACCCTCTCCCTTTGCGGTTATTCCGATGCCAATTTTGCTGGTTGCCGTATCGAGCGCAAGTCCACTTCTGGGACTTGCCAGTTTATTGGTTCTTCTCTTGTATCGTGGTCTTCTCGCAAGCAGTCTAGTGTCGCCCAGTCTACCACAGAGGCTGAGTATGTTGCTGCGGCTAGCTGCTGTTCCCAGTTGCTTTGGATGATGGCCACTTTGCGTGATTTTGGTCTGAGCTTTTCTCGTGTTCCCTTGCTTTGTGACAGCACGAGTGCGATTAGCGTTGCTAAGAATCCCGTGCTTCACTCGAAGACCAAACACATTGAAGTGCGCTTTCACTTTTTGCGAGACCACTATGAGAAGGGTGATATCGACCTTCGCCATGTCGATACTCATCATCAGTTGGCTGATATTTTCACCAAGCCTTTGGACGAATCAACCTTTAATCGGTTGAGGGGTGAGCTTGGTGTGAGTTTCCCCTTTTAGATGGGGGAAACATTTTGGTTCTTGTATTATAGACTGACTCTTTTTCGTTTGTCTTTGTTTTCTTTTGCATTTTAGCATACGCATTTACATTCTGAGCTTCATATATATAATCATTAGAATGTAACTATGCTCTATGTAGTATGCTCCGATGCTTATGATGATGTTTGTGGCTTATGCTCTTTCTGATCACTGGTACATGTTGTGAGCTGAGCTATTTTTGAATGGTGAACCTACTTAACAAACTTAAAACTGAAAATGTTCACCATTAAGATATGCAACTAGCATGTGTAGGATGTGTTGAGTTCACTCGTGCTTTTCATATATGCTAGGTTGCTATGTCTCTAGTTCTGAGTCTCTCACTTGTTTGGTTTGTTCATATCCCGTCAATAAAATTGAACCAAGTTTTAGTGAACTGAAAAGATCGAGATGGGACTGCTTGTCAACACATCACGGTATCGAGACGGTTTCTCATTGCACATTTGAGTTAAACTCAAGCCGTGTAGTGTATGACCGAAACCGACGCTTTAAGCTTCTGATTGCATTTTGCATAGGCTTCGCTCGGTTGAAAAGTGAGAACATGTATGATGAATGATTAACTTTGTGAGGAAGGTTTGAGGTTTTTTCCCGGTGGAGTCATTATTTGCTATGCGCTTAATGTGTATGACTAACCGGTGGCGTTGAGTTGTGTGGTGTTTCTGTGTTGGTGTGCGTGTGCGACATGTGTCTCTTGGCTGTGTTGATGTGCAGGTGTGGAGCTCAGATACAGTGGTCTATGGCGAGGTGAAGGTCAAGTAGAGACGTGCCGTGTCGACGGACCGGGAGCGGTGAAGGATGGGCGTGCCGTGCGGCGGACGTGCCATGCCGATGTACCCAGAGCGGTGAAGGGCGGACGTGAGGCTTGGACTGACGGACCAGAGGGCCAGAGCACCAGCTGTGGTAGCTGGCACGTGGCATCGGCGAGCGAGAGCACATGGGGATGTGCGGTGCATCGGCCGAGTCGGGAGGAAGACGTGGCGTCGTGACACTTGGCGGGAGGTCGGACACGGGCTTGCGTGCGGCGCAAGTGCCGTCGGCCAAGTCAAGGAGGATGGCGAAGGCATTGTGCCCGGCGTGGAGGCTGGACATGCATCGGCATCGGTGCCGGTGGTCGGGGTGTGCGAACCACATCCCGTCTACGGTGCGGGTTCAGTAGCTGAGCCTCAAAAAGCTACCATCGACGGTTTCTGAGTTTGGGCCTCAAAACTCGGGTGGCCGGTTTCCGAGTTTGGGCCTCAAAACTCGGGATGGACGGTTTCCAGGTTTGGGCCTCAAAACCAGGGCTTGCGGGTTTCCGAGTTTGGGCCTCAAAACTCAGGGTGGACGGTTTGCCAGGTTTGGGCCTCAAAACCTGGGCTGGCGGGTTTACCGATTTGGGCCTCAAAACCGGGGGTGGTCCGAAAGGACGGTCGACGCGTGGCGGCGTGGAGAGGCTGGCGTGGCGGCAAAGCTATCCACGAGGAAGGCGCGGTGGTCGACATGACGGCACGTGGCGGCATCAGGGAGGTCGCGTCGAGGCGAAGCTACCGGATGTGCGGGCGTGGCCGTCGGATGAAGATTGACCGGACAGGACGGTTTTACCCCTGGGGTTATTTGGGATGAGTTCTTAATGTAAGGGCGTTTTGGTCTTCGGACGTGCGCCTATATATATGACGGGGGCTGCTAGGGCAGCCGTATCCTTGGGAGTTCTTGGTGGTGTCTCTCTCATTTTGTTCCTGTGAGAGTAGGCTAGGGTGAGGGAGAGTTGGCTCTTGTTCTTGAGCTTTTTGCCATCCAAGCTTTGTGTTGCTAGGATTGGCTTGTAGCCCGACTCCAAGTGATTAATCAATTATCCATTCCTCTAAATCCAAGGATCAAATTCGTGGTTGAATTCGTGTTTCGATTTTGCTCTTCGCGTTCTTCTTTTCTCCACGATTTTCCCCTCACTCGATCTCCCTCTACGCTGTGTCTTTTCCGATTCCGTTTGAATCAACTTGTTCTTTGAATTGAGGAGAATTTCCACCGAAGGAATTTATCTCTACCCTCACGAACAAGTAGATCGGGTCGAAATCATTTTTGTTCTTCATTCTTCCCCTTTTCTAGTGTTCTTCGGATTTCTCATGGATGAGTTGGGTTGAAGCAATGATATCCTAGGATTAGCTTCCCAACACGTAGAAGAACACTTGGGAGAAGTTTTGGTTGCAGCCTTGTTCGATTTGGTGAAGATCCAATCGATTTTGGTTTTGTCCCGTGCAGTTTTTGCACTTTCTGGGAGGTCGCGGACAGTCCGCCGTGGGGGTCTCGGACAGTCCGCCGTAGCCGCGGACAGTCCGCCACAGAGGCCGCGGACAGTCCGAGCATCGGGGCTTCAGCCGAGCAGTGGCTGTTGGCCTCGGGCTTTTTCCCCTCGGGTGACCGGCGCACAGTCCGCCAGTGTAGGGCGCGGACAGTCCGGGCCTGAGCAGGGATGTTTCAGCAGCTTTGCTGTTTTGTGGTGTTGGCCGGCGGATAGTCCAGGAAGGAACCGCGGACTGTCCGCCCCTGGCGCGGACAGTCCGGCACCAGCAGGCCGGACAGTCCGGGAATTGCCTGTAGGGTGAGTTTTGGTGCGTTTGCTCTCCCGGCTTTTCCGATTCGTTTCCGGACTTCTCGTTTGCTCCTAGAGTTCACCTAGGAACCTCTCTAGGTATCTTTGCTACTTGTTAGCATTGGTATTTGGAGGAATCCCAACGTAGCCCTCTATCTACGTTTGGGAGTGGTCTTTCAGGCACAAACTTGACTCGGAGTTTTGGGAGTTTTGTTTTGCTCCCTTGTGCGGTGCCTCGCTATGATCCTAGGAATCATCCACCCTCTTTCTAGGGTCATGGGCATCGCGTTTGAGTCCGAATCCTTTGGGGTTGATTTTGTTGGGACAGAGGCCGTAATTTCGGAGAAGAAATTTTAGGCTCCCATTCACCCCCCCCTCTGGTCGCCTTGCTTTAGCATTTTCGGTCCTTCAATTGGTATCGGAGCCAATTAAGGATCTCTCTACCTTAACCGGTTCCGGATCCGCGAAGGCGACCTTTTTGAGAGCGGTTTTGTTTCCGACTTTGCTTGTCGAGGTGTTGAGCTTTTGTTTGGCTAACACTAACGGTGCTTTTGGAAGTAGCACCAAGCTCTTCTTCAAGTATGTCTTTGTCTTTTGGTTTGAATGTTTCCAAGGACGACATCTTGAGAAGGAGGAGTGCAGTTGATGAGAGGGATCGCGAGGTGAATGATCTGCTGAACCTTCTACGTCATGACGAGCTTTCACCGGAGGATCTTCTATGTCAACTTGGCAAGGCCAAGAGAGGTACAGTTGCTCATGGACTTGTGACCTTGCACAACCTATATGAGGCTCGCTCTAGTTTTGTTGAGCTTTGTAGTACCTTGCGTAGAAAGGTCGAAAAGTTGAAATGCTCCAATGCTAGTTTGAAGTCTAGTGCCTCTTTGCCTTGCACCTCTTGTAGTGACATGGTTAGGAAGAATGATGAGCTATGCTTTTCTCTTGATAGCTTAACATCTGAAATTGAATTTCTGAAATCTAATGCTTCCCAACCATGTTTAGTTTGCATTAACTTGCGCAAGGATCTTGAATGTGCTAAAACTGAAATAGCCTTGCTAAAGTCAAATGCTTTGTTACCATGTGTTTATTGTGAGTCTTTGTGTGCTGAAATTGATGAACTAAAATTGACTCACACCACATGTGTAGATTAACTTGAGCATGCTAGGGCTGAAATTGTAGAGTTAAATGCTAGGCCTTGTAGCTCATGCTCTTTGAATAAAAATGCTTGCCATGCTTCTAGTGCTATTCATGATTCATTACTTGATGTGAATGGTGATGTTTCTTCCACCGATTTCATTTGCACATCATGCATTGATTTAGAAAAAGAAGTTTTGGCTTTGAAGGTTTTGCGCGATGATATGAGCGCTAAGTTGGTTGAGCACAATGATATGAGTGCCAACCTTGAAAAGGAGATTGAGCTCTTGCGTACCACATATGCCGAGTGCATTCAGAAGGATATGGAAAACTTGAGAAACACTCCTTGTGGTACTTGTGATCGCCTCATGTTTGAGAATGAGGTTTTAGCCAAAAGGTGCAAGAGCCTTTGTGCTAAGTCATTTGATTCACGCATTTCTTGCAACTCCGATGTTGATATTTCTAAGTCTGCATCTTTGCAACCGGAGTTGAGTTCTTGTGTTGCGCGTGAGTCTTTTGATGATAGCACTAGTGTCAAGGTTTCGGATAGCTCTTTCATAGCTACTCCCAACCTTGCTGTTTCTTCGGGTGATGTCCTAGGGACTTCTCTTGACAAGGGTGCTTCTCATATTTTTGGGACTCGTGCTCCCAATCCGGTTTACCATTGCACCTTTTGCAAGAAGGATGGACATTCGCTCGATTTTTGTTTCCGCCGTGTCAAACACGAGCGACGTATTCGAGCTAAGGCTTTTAGGAAGCCGCGTAGCCTTTCCCATGGCACGTGTGCTCCTAGTGTTGGCACCAAGTTGAACGTTGATGCTTCTTGTTCTAAGTCCCAACGGACTTGTCACTTGTCGGAGAATGGTGTGCCTTCCAGTAGGCCTTTGTACCATTGCTCTTTTTGTGAGAAAGATGGGCATCAAGAAAGCTTTTGCTATCGGCGTGCCAAACGCTTGCGCCAAGCTCGCTCTTCTAGGAACTCGGTGGTTCATAGCCTTTCTCATGGCATGGACGCTTGTGTTCCTAGTAAGAAGCCCATTTTTGTTGATGGGTTTTATGACTCCTTTTCTAGTGGGATAGGTCATGGTCATGGACATGCTTCTAGTGCTTCTTCCCTTGGTCCACGTCATGCTTTTCATGATGCTTCTATTGGTTCTTCTACAAAAACCTTGGAAGATGTTTGCATCTTTTCCCGTGGTACGACTCATTCTTCTCCTCGAGTTGTCCTTTTGAGGAAAGCTTCCAAGGGTGTTTCACAATTGCATTTGAACCAACATTTGCATCATGCTAACCCACAAGATAAGTTGAGTTTTGTGACCAAGTCTTGGATTCCCAAGTACATGCTTGCTAACCCTTGGGGATCCAAGAATCGGGTTACTTTGTCCTCTTGTGTGTAGATATGAGGACGCGGGGTGGAGAACATGCGCCTGATGGGACTTGGTTTTTTAGATGTGACCAAGATTTGATGGTTCTCTACACCCCGCTTAGATTTGCCTCCAAAGAGGCTTTTGCTACTTGGTGAGCTTTCTTATACACTCATACCTTGTACATCCATGATTTATGTCTTGTGGTATGAGATGGATCATCATGCGCTCACTTGTATAGTTCTTGCATGTACATTTTCTTTTGTATCATGTTTTTCTTTAGTCTAGCACGTGCTATCTTGTATATCATGTCATGCTAGCTTTGTGTATAGCTTTTGTGGATTATCCACTTTTCGTGCTAGTCTGTGATCCTCATGAACATTATGCCATGCTTTACCTTATTTCTCCATGAGCTTTATTTGTAGTGGTATGATGTTCATTAGGTGTCACTTGTCAGGTGCTAGTTTTGGTTGGCTACATGTACCCTGTTGATATGATTAGTTTGAGCACTAGTCTTTTCCTCAATTTTATCATGTTACATGCTTTTGGATCTATTGCTATCATTATCTTGCATTGTAGCATGTGTTGAGGCTTAGGCTATGTTTGGGTTGATCATGTCTTTAGGCTGCATTTTCCTATATAGTGCTTTATCCTGTTGCATGGTAGTTTTGACTAGTTTGAGTTCAGATCTCCTTGCGGTATCATTCATAGGTAGGCCTCTTTTGTTGAGTGTTCACCTTATGCTTATTATGTGACTAACCGCTTTGTGGAGACCTTGAGGTCACACTGGACGAGACAATGCCTTGTGTTTTCTTCTGTTTTTGAGTGTGCAGGAGAACAGGAGCCTGGAAAGAGTATTTCGGCTCACGGACCCAATCCCACTTCTTCATCGACTTGGGGTTCCGTTCGAGCAGCTCTCCAGCGAGCACTAGCTGCACCTGTGGGAGCGACAGCATCAGGCGAGGGGGAGACGACTTCGACGAGGCTGGCGCCCCGGAGTTCAGCAGTTTCAGGCGTCCCCTCGGGTATCACACCAGCAGGAGGTCATGCGCTTCAGGAGGTACGTCCGGCATACTTCTGAGTTCGGATTTTGGTACTCTTCTTCTTCGACCTCTTTCTACTGTGTGGTCTTTTCGATGTGGATTTTGCTGGCCGTCGCTTGAGCATATCTTGGTTCTTTATTTGTGAGTTTGGTGTGTGTTTCCCTTTTTAGTTGGGGAAGCATTTTTGCTTGTTGATCTTAGTTGGTCTTCTCCAATACCCTTTTGTTTTGGGTCCTTCTATTGGTTTGTCTTTGATAGACTAGCTTTTGCATGCATTTCATCATGTACATCTTGCATTTTAGAGCTTCATGTATATAGTAATGAAAATGAGACTATGCTCTTTTTGGTATGCCCTGCTTATTCATGATGATGCTTGTAGCTTAGGCTCTTTTTGATCACTTGATACATGTTATGAGCTAAGCTATTTTTTGCAAATGGTGAACTTGACTAATCATCTATGAAACCTTTAATTTGTTCACCATTGAGATTGGCAACTAGCATGGGTAGGATGTGCTGAGATCACTTGTGCTATCTTTTGTATGCTAGGTTGCTATGTCTCTTGCACTGAGTCATTCACTTGCTTGGATTGTTCATATTTACCTTGTACTTAAAATTTGATCCAAGTCTAGTGAAATGAAAAGATCAAGATGGGATTGCATGTGTCAGCACCTCACGGTATCGAGACTGTTTCTCATTGCACAATTGAGTTAAACTTGAGTCGTGTAGTGTAAGACCGAAACCGGTGCTTTAAACTTCCGATTGCTTTTCTTGCATAGGCTTAGCCCGGTTGAAAAGTTAGGCAATGACCATGCTTTCAACCTCTCGCAATAACATGCTTTTAATTTGAACTTGTGTTAATACCGCTGCAAATTCCGATAAAAATTTGAAAATAACACAAGTTTATGCTTCATTCTATTGCATGATGATTGAACTTTGCTAGGGGTAGTTCACTTTTTATACTTGAGTTAGCACTTGCTCGATTTCCTGTCTATTCATGCTAAGTGCTATTTTAGTGGTGGACTCCTTTTCCAATGGCTTAAAACTGCTCATATGCTTAATTGTTCATATTTCGTATTCATTTGATCAGTTTGAGCCTTTGCTAGCATTTGTATTGATTGCTACACTTTCAGGGCAGCACCCTTTTGAGCATCTTTTCATTCTGATTGCTATACACTTGAAGCTGTTGCATTGTGCATATCATGCATTTTTAGCTTAGTGTACATACCCCCAGCTCCGATACGCTTTGTGGTCACTTTCAGTGCTTTTCATTGCCCCCATATGCTTTTGTTTGATGACTTGTCTTTTGTTTGTGTCAACTTGGTATTGAAATTTCAATACCCCTCAGCATGTTCCCTTTTGTCAAGGGGGAGAAGCTGTTTTCAAGGGGGAGTTTGAGTGTTGGCACAAAGGGGAAAGTCATGCATTTTGGGGAGAGCTTTGAGCAAGGGGGAGTTTAGCTCTATTATGTTCTTCTTCACTTGGTATAGCTCTTTTATATGTTTCAATTGGTATCCATCTTTTGGTATGGAATGCAATTGGTGTCATGAGCTTTGTTACATAGCTTTTGTGTATAGGCTTGATTTCAGGGGGAGTCGCTTTTGTCTTGCTGCTTCTCCGCGTGCTCCGAGTGATTATGCTCCATTTAGTGTTGAGCTTCTCTTGTGGTTTTTCTCAGTCGGTATCGAGCCTACTAGTCATGTTGAGCTGTTTTTGGCTCTCTTCTGAAGGACTAGTAGTTTTTGCTTGGTATTTTCGATTGGTATGGACCCTTCAGCTAGTTGTGTCGAGCCTTTGTGCCTCTGTCTTGAGGAGCTAGCTGTTTTCACCAATTCTTGGCTGATTGTGATTTGTTGCATTCTAATGCGTTGTTTTAGCCTCAATTGGTATCGAGCCTTGAGCTAGTGGTGTTGAGCCATTTTCTGCCTTTTCTGGAGGGCTAGCTCATTTTTGACTTGGTTGCGTCGAGCCGTTGCCCATGTCTTTGGGAACCAAGTCTTTTGCTCTGTGTGATCGAGTTTTGCTCTTTGATGAGTTATTGCTCCGATCCCTTGCTTGGTTGCGTTGAGCCATTGCCCATATCTTTGAGGACCAAGTTTTTAGTTTTAGTATCTCAAACCATCTCTTGTGCCTAGTTTTTGTCAATTCAATCATCAAGGGGGAGAAAGAGAAAGAGAAAGAGAAAAAGGGGGAGAAATTGACCCTTACCTCCAAGTGAACCCAAGTGGATAAGTACCTTGGTTTCTTTTGTGATGATTGTTTGACAATTTATTTGAGATTGGTTTTCAAGTACCTTTTGGGATTCATGAAACTCTTGTCTCTCTTGACTCTTCGGTTGTGTGGAGGCTTTGCCCGCTTTTCCCGTTTTCTTCGGGACCAAGAGCTTTTATTTGAGTTTTCATGACCCTTCCTCATCTCAAGTAGCCTTGTGTTTGCTTTTGCTTGGCTGTTGGGCACTTGGATGAGGCTTGCCTTAAAACCCTTCCTTTGTGGTTTCATTTTTAGTCAATGCATTCATCAAGGGGGAGATTGAGAACATGTATGATGAATGATTGACTTTGTGAGGAAGGTTTGAGGTTTTTTCCCGGTGGAGTCATTATTTGCTATGCGCTTAATGTGTATGACTAACCGGTGGCGTTGAGTTGTGTGGTGTTTCTGTGTTGGTGTGCGTGTGCGACATGTGTCTCTTGGCTGTGTTGATGTGCAGGTGTGGAGCTCGGATACAGTGGTCTATGGCGAGGTGAAGGTCAAGTAGAGACGTGCCGTGCCGACGGACCGGGAGCGGTGAAGGATGGGCGTGCCGTGCGGCGGACGTGCCATGCCGATGTACCCAGAGCGGTGAAGGGCGGATGTGAGGCTTGGACTGACGGACCAGAGGGCCAGAGGACCAGCTGTGGTAGCTGGCACGTGGCATCGGCGAGCGAGAGCACATGGGGATGTGCGGTGCATCGGCCGAGTCGGGAGGAAGACGTGGCGTTGTGACACTTGGCGGGAGGTCGGACACGGGCTTGCGTGCGGCGCAAGTGCCGTCGGCCAAGTCAAGGAGGATGGCGAAGGCGTTGTGCCCGTCGTGGAGGCTGGACATGCATCGGCATCGGTGCCGGTGGTCGGGGTGTGCGAACCACATCCCGTCTACGGTGTGGGTTCGGTAGCTGAGCCTCAAAAAGCTACCATCGAGGATTTCCGAGTTTGGGCCTCAAAACTCGGGTGGCCGGTTTCCGAGTTTGGGCCTCAAAACTCGGGATGGACGGTTTCCAGGTTTGGGCCTCAAAACCTGGGCTTTCGGGTTTCTGAGTTTGGGCCTCAAAACTCAGGGTGGACGGTTTGCCAGGTTTGGGCCTCAAAACCTGGGCTGGCGGGTTTACCGGTTTGGGCCTCAAAACCGGGGGTGGTCCGAAAGGACGGTCGACGCGTGGCAGCGTGGAGAGGCTGGCGCGGCGGCGAAGCTATCCACGAGGAAGGCGCGGTGGTCGACATGACGGCACGTGGCGGCATCAGGGAGGTTGCGTCGAGGCGAAGCTACCGGATGTGCGGGCGTGGCCGCCGGATGAAGATTGACCGGACTGGACGGTTTTACCCCTGGGGGGTATTTGGGTTGAGTGCTTAATGTAAGGGCGTTTTGGTCTTCGGACATGCGCCTATATATATGAAGGGGGCTGCTAGGGCAGCCGTATCCTTGGGAGTTCTTGGTGGTGTCTCTCTCATTTTGTTCCTGTGAGAGTAGGCTAGGGTGATGGAGAGTTGGCTCTTGTTCTTGAGCTTTTTGCCATCCAAGCTTTGTGTTGCTAGGATTGGCTTGTAGCCCGACACCATGTGATTAATCAATTATCCATTCCTCTGAATCCAAGGATCAAATTCGTGGTTGAATTCGCGTTTCGATTTTGCTCTTCGCGTTCTTCTTTTCTCCACGATTTTCCCCTCACTCGATCTCCCTCTACGCTGCGTCTTTTGCGATTCCGTTTGAATCAACTTGTTCTTTGAAGTGAGGAGAACATTTCCACCGAAGGAATCTATCTCTACCCTCACGAACAAGTAGATCGGGTCGAAATCGTTTTCTTTCTTCATTCTTCCCCTTTTCTAGTGTTCTTCGGATTTCTCATGGATGAGTTGGGTTGAAGCGATGATATCCTAGGATTAGCTTCCCAACACGTAGAAGAACACTTGGGAGAAGTTTTGGTTGCAGCCTTGTTCGATTTGGTGAAGATCCAATCGATTTTGGTTTTGTCCCGTGCAGTTTTTGCACTTTCTGGGAGGTCGCGGACAGTCCGCCGTGGGGGTATCGGACAGTCCGCCGTAGCCGCGGACAGTCCGCCACAGAGGCCGCGGACAGTCCGGGCATCGGGGCTTCAGCCGAGCAGTGGCTGTTGGCCTCGGGCTTTTTCCCCTCGGGTGACCGGCGGACAGTCCGCCAGTGTAGGGCACGGACAGTCCGGGCCCGAGCAGGGATGTTTCAGCAGCTTTGCTGTTTTGTGGTGTTGGCCGGCGGAATCCCAACGTAGCCCTCTATCTACGTTTGGGAGTGGTCTTTCAGGCACGAACTTGACTCGGAGTTTTGGGAGTTTTGTTTTGCTCCCTTGTGCGGTGCCTCGCTGTGATCCTAGGGATCATCCACCCTCTTTCTAGGGTCGTGGGCATCGCGTTTGAGTCCGAAGCCTTTGGGGCTGATTTTGTTGGCACAGAGGCCGTAATTTCGGAGAAGAAATTTTAGGCTCCCATTCAGCCCCCCCCCCCTCTGGTCGCCTTGCTTTAGCATTTTCGGTCCTTCAAAAAGTTAGGCAATGACAAGCTTTCAACCTCTCGCAAACATCTGCTAAACTTCTGAACTTGTGTTATTTCACCGCTGCAACTCCGATTTAAAACTGAAATCACAAGTGTATGCTTCATTCTATAGCATGATGTTTGAACTTTGCTAGGGGTAGTTCACCTAGTATACATGATTAGCACTTGTTCGGATTCCTGTCTATACATGTGTAGTGCTATTTTGATGGTGACTATCTTTTTGGCTAAAAACTGCTCACGGTGCTTTGACGTTCATATTTCGTATATAGTGATCAATCTGAGCCTTTGCTAGCATTTTGTGGTTGAGTCATTGGAGTTATACTGTGCAAAGCATCTTTACATTGTCTTGACTATATTCCTGAAGCTACTAACTTGCATTTTGACTCATATGCATGTTCGAAGGAGGAGTTTTTCTCTTGTTGGCACTTTTGTTTGGTGCATTTTCTGAGGGGGAGAACTTTTACTTGATAAGTGCATTTTCACCTAAGGGGGAGAAATTGCAAATCATATGTTTCCTCGAAGTTCAACTAAGGGGGAATGTTCAAATCTTGTGCTTTTCGAGTTGAATCAAGGGGGAGTTTTCCTGGTTGCGTGCACTCTTCGAGGGGGAGTTTGTTGCTTCGTGTTGGCCGTAAGGCATTGGTATCGAGCTCTTTTGCTAGTTGTGTTGAGCCTCTGTGCCTCTATCTTGAGGGACTAGCATTTTGCTTCGATTTTTGAAGTTGGTTTTGGCTAGCGGTGTTGAGCCTGTTCTACCTCTTCTTGAGGGCTAGCTTTGCTTTGCTTGGTTGCGTCGAGCCGTTGCCCATGTCTTTGGGGACCAAGTTGTTTTGCTCCTTCCGCTTGACCTTTTTTGGCTTTGCTATGCTTTTGGGTCATTTGGTCGAGTTCTCTCTTCTCCTTTCTTCTTCTTCTTTTTCATTATGATTTGTGTGAGTAGTTGACAATGCACTCATCAAGGGGGAGATTGCGGATACATGGGTGTATGCCGAGTCTCGAGTGATGAGTGATTGTCAACGGGTTTGATCGCATGTTCTTTGGCTTGTGTTGTGCAGGTGTCGAGCACGGAGACAGTGATCGAGGGCAAGGTGAAGGTCAAGTAGAGACGTGCCGTGCCGATGGACCGGGAGCGGTGAACGGCGGACGTGAGGCTTGGACTGAGGGACCGGTGGCCTGAGGATTAGCTGTGGTGGCTGGCAGCCTGGGACAGCGACGAGCGAAGACTTGCGGGCATGGTGTTGCCTGGGTCGAGGACCTGGGGACACGTGTTGGTGGACGGGGTGCACGGGCGGTGCATCCCCTCTACAGCTTCGGTTTGGTGGTAGAGCCAGAGAAAAACCATCGGGTGGACGGTTTCCAGGTTTGGGCCTCAAAACCTGGGCGCTGATGGTTTCCGAGTTTGGCCACAAAACTCATGCTGACGACGGTTTCCAGGTTTGGGCCTCAAAACCGGGTGCTGCGGGTTTGCTGAGTTTGGGCCACAAAACTCAGGCGCTGGTGGGCTGGTTTCCCGGTTTGGGCCTCAAAACCGGGGGTTGGCTGTGAAGGCTGGTTTCCCGGTTTGGGCCACAAAACCGGGGGTGCGACGTCCGGGAAAAGGACGCAGAGCGGTGACGGCACGTGGCGGCAATCGGGAGGTTGCGTCGAGGCAACGCTACGAGTTGTGCGGGCGTGGCCGTCGGATCCACCTACCTTCGAGTTGGTCCAGAATAACCCTAGGGTTTAGCTGGTTCGCTCTGTAAGTAGTTAGGGGTAGAGTGGGAATTAGGAATAGTTAGAATTAGGATAAGTAGGGGGAGACACCCACCTCCCCATCCATCTCAGTCATTTTGCTCTTTTGCTTCTAGGGTTTCCTGCTCTCCCACATCCTTGCTGTAGCAAACTGAGATCCACAGAGAAGAGAACAATACCTCTGTGCCCGTAAGATTTTTGAGGAAGTGAGACCGTAATCTCACTATTGTAGCGTGTGGTAGCCACACGGTTGCAATTTCGTGGTTGTGATTCGTGTTTTGATTGTGTTCTTCGCGGATTACTTTTCTCCACGTTTTTCCCGTCGTTTGATCTCTTTGCTTGGTTCATCTTTTGCAAATCCATTTGAACCAAGTTGTTCTAGATCATGAGGCACTTCCTTCCACCAAAGGAATTCACCTATAACCTCACGGTCTAGGAGATCGATCGATTTTTGTTTCGGGTCAAGCTTTTCTCCCTCCCCCGAAATTCTTCGATTCATCGATTTGGAGATAGGTTCGAGCCATGATCTCTTAGAGATAGCTCACTATCCTCCTTGTGACTCCTCTCACCAAGTTTGATCCCTAGAGGATTTGTTTTGGGTGAGATCGAGTCGAATTGGTGGTCGAACAGTGCTGCTGAGGGGTGACCGGACGCTTGCTCGGGTTGACCGGACGCGTCCGGTGGTTGAATGCCACGTGTATGAAATTTCAGTAGACGACCGGACGCTCTGCTTGATTACCGACCGGATGCATAGGTTCTACTGTTCATTGTGTTTGTCTTCTGCTGACCGGACGCACTGCTCTCAACCGGACGCTCTTTGCCTGTGAGTCCGGTCAGAAACAGTAAGGGTTCGGAGAGGATTTTTTGAGACTGGACGCGTCCGGTGCTCCCTGACCGGACGCAAGCCAGAGTCCGGTCAGTACTGTTTCGCGCTGTTTCGTCCGCAGTCTGGTTGTTCGTTGTCGGTTTTGGTTTCTGTCTTTTGCGTTGGGTTTCTAGAGTTGTATAGTGTCTCGCTGTGCTTCTTGGAAGCATCCACCCTACATCTAGGGTCGTAGACACTTGCAAGCTCTAAGGTTTGCTCTTGGGGTTGATTCTCGGGACAGAGGCAACAAGTTTCCGAAAGGAAAATTTGAAGCTCCCATTCACCCCCCTCTGGTCGCCTTGCTATTGCATTCTCGGTCCTTCACTCCTTGCAGCACAGCAGGTGGAGGGGGTGCTGGATCATCCATACCTTCAGCACCCTCGTCCTCATCATCAAAAAGAGGCTCACCAACCTCATGATCTCGTGCACGCTCAAAACGAGAAGAAGGACAAACCATGGTCTCGTCGAAGGTGACATCGGATGTCTCCATGACTCGGTTAGTGTCAAGGTTAAGTACACGATAAGCGCGAGTATGAGTGCCATAACCCAAAAACACACCGTCAGAAGAACGAGACTCAAACTTGTCCAAGTTGCCCTTTTTGAGTATAAAACAATGGCAACCAAAAACTCGAAAATAACTCACCTTGGGAAGTTTTCCAAAACGCAACTCATAAGAGGTCTTTTTCAAGAAAGCTCGAAGAAAAATGCGATTGGAAATGTAGCATGCAGTGCTCATAGCTTCGGCCCAATATCGCCTAGGAGTCCTATGCTCATCGAGCATCGTCCTGGCCATCTCTACAAGGGTCCGATTCTTCCTCTCTACAATACCATTTTGGGGCGGTGTGTAGGGGGAAGAAAACTGATGCTCCAAACCCAGAGAGTTACAAAACTTCTCAAAATCCAAATTCTTGAACTCGGAACCATTATCACTCCTAATAGCTCGCATCGAGTTCAAAGGGAACTCGTTCTGAAGACGTAAAATCAGATTGCGAGCAAAGGAGAAAGTCTCGGTCTTCTCAGCTAAAAAGAAGACCCATGAATATCTCGAAAAATCATCAACAACAACAAGCACATACCACTTCCCCCCAACCGAGCTCACCCGAGCCGGACCAACAAGGTCCATGTGCAAAAGCTCTCCAGAGCGCTTGGTCATGACCTGAGTCACCGGATGGTGGGGAGCGGCAACCATCTTCCCATGTCTACAAGAATGGCAAACAAGGTCCTTCTCCATGGATAACTTGGGCAATCCTCGGATTAGGCCAAGTGAGCTAAGTCTTGCAAGAAAGTCGAAGCTCAAATGTCCTATCTCCTATGCCACTTCCAAAGATCAGAGGAGGACGGTCCAGCCACAAGACATCGAGAAATCCCAAAAGACTCTGAGAAATCCGCACAAAAGACTTTCCCAAAGGGCGAAATCACACAAACAAGATTGCCCTGAGGGTCCAAAATACGACTGAGATTCGGCTTAAAACGAATCTCATAGTCATCATCAAAGAGTTGCGAAATAGAAAGAAGGTTAAAATGCAAGTTAGAAACAAGAGCAACATTGCGCAACACAATGTGCTCATTAACTCGCACCGACCCACGAGACAACACTTTACCTTTGCTATTGTCGCCGAAGGTGATAAACTCCTTTCCGGCGACAGGACTAAGACTGGAGAACCACTTGGCGTTTCCGGTCATCTTCCTCGAGCAACCGGAATCCACCAACCAAACGTTCTCCAATCGTTTTACCTACATCAATAAAAAGACATAGGGTGAGCATACGGGCCAACACTGGGGTTAGTGAAGTAAGGAGAATACCAGTGTTGGGCCGGCTGCTCAAAAGAACGGTTAGCAGAAAAACCATTCCTAGCACACCTATGGAGGAAGCAATCACCACGTTTCGAAAAACGTGGTCCGCTAAGGGAGGAGCGTCCATCGCGATACCCAAAACGCGGTGGAGGGAAACGCTCAACAAAGCCTCCGCCACGGGGTCCATAGCCTACAACTGCAGGCTCCCGCCGGGCACGCTCTCTACGCGGCCTAGGCCTAGGAACTTGAGGTTTTGGACCTCTAGGCCTAGCAGCTCTCCTCGGAGCTCTCCTCTGAACATTCGGCACATGTACATCATGGAAAGGATGATACATGTCCGGGTTGTTCATCTCCTTTGCACGGCGCACCTCTCTCTTGCGCCGAAAGCAAAACTCACTCAAGTGTCCATCCCTCCCACAATGCTCACAATGGTACCTCACCGCTCTCATAGGGGGTTGTTGGTACTCACGGTAGTGGGTGTGGATCACTTTGCCCTTCTGTGGCATAAGCTCCTCCTGAATGGGTGGCATGGTGTCAAGCTTGTTCTTGAGGTGGTTCGGTTTTGGAGCCCATGATTGTTTCTTTGGTGGAGCTCTCGGAGGTTCAACAAAGACCCCATCCTTGGTGTTAGGCTTGAGAGGCTCTTTGGGTGCAATCTTGGTAAGCTTGGGAGTAGTGGTGGAGTTGGGCTTCTCACATGGGTTAAGACCACTCGACTCTCCAATCTTCCCAAAAGATGAAACATCAACACCCGGAGCAAAACCTACACCAGGACCTCCAGCAGCTCGCTTGAATTGGGAGATCATCATCCCGAGCTGTGGCTCACCGCTAGACACCCATGACAAGATGGTCCGAAGGTATGTGTTTTCCTCCTCGGTTTGCATCTTGTCATGCTTCACATTAGCGATCTCCATCTCCAAACCCTCACAAAGAACACACCTAGCCACACATGTGTTACCTGAGTTGGCCTCTTCAAGAGACACAATCTTGGCATTCTTCTCTGCCAACTCAGATTGCAAGACAGGACAAGTCTTGCTCGCACCCAACAGCATGGGTCTAGCTCGGAGCTCATCCACTTCTCCTACCAACGCAGCATACTTACCTCTCAAAGTGAGAAGGTCAGTCATGTGCGTGGTGCACATCTCACACTCCACCTCCTCAGAAACGACCACGGTGGACTTAGCAAACTCAAGCTCTCTCATCGTGTCCTCCCACTTCTGCCTAAACTCATTGCGCTCTCTAGCAGCACGCCTAAGCAACTAGTCCTGACTAAGCAAGGCGGCAGTAAGCTTCTCGACCTCAGCAGAAAGCTCGTCATGGGTCAGAGATACCTGAGAGGTGTCGTCGTTGTCGTCATCCCGAGGAGTGTGCTCCAGCTTGCTGTCGACCTCATCGCCAAGGGCCATGGTGCAGAGGCTGTCGTCGTCGGCGAAGAAGCAGAGGCCGTTGAGCTTGTCCTCGATCCTCTTCTTCTTCTCGGACTCATCATCGCTTGAAGAAGCAGAGTCGTCATCCGAGTCGTCGACGTCGCTGAGCGTGGCGAAGAAAGCACGCTGCTCAGCCTGGGCCTTCTCCAAGTACTTGGTCTTGATGTACTCCTTGTTGAAGCCGCCCTTCCGCTTGTGCCTTGCGGGGACGTACTTCTCCTTGCGCTTGCCAGAGTCGTACTTGTGCCCATGATCGCCCTTCCCAGATGAGTGCTTCTTCTTGGGACAGTTGGCGATGAAGTGGTTGGGGTCGCCGCACTCGTAGCATCCCGAGCGTCCTCCTCCGCGGTGACGGTTCATGCGGTTGTTGTGGAACCGCGAGAACCGGTTGGCGAGCATTGCCAACTCGTCATCCCCCAAAGACTCCAGCTGGTCCTCTGTGACAGAGAAGAGTGAAGAAAGTGCAAATCCTCCAGAGGGGTTAGCAGAAGAGCCAGAAACCAAAGCCATAGTCGGGCCAGACGGATTTTCATAAGAAGCCCTCGACATGGCGTCAATCTCACTAGACTTGAGCTTACTAAAGAGCTCATCGCAAGTGAGGGTCTCATAGTTAGACGATTCGATGATCGCCTGGACCTTTGAGTCCCACACCGACCGATCAAGAGTGTGCAAAAGCTTCAAAGCCCTCTCATGATCGTCAAAAGGCAACAACTCCTTGTTCGCTCTCATCTTGTTGACAATGACCTGAAAGCGAGCGAATAAACTCTCTATGCTCTCGCCAGGCATATGTCAAAAGTTCTCATACTCCCGCTTGTGCGACTCGTAGAGACGGGATTCGACTTGAGTGGTTCCCTCATGAAAGCGCATGAGGGTCGCCCAAATCTCACGAGCCGTGGGGAGGTGAGAAACGCGATCAAACTCGGACATGCTCAGATAGGAGAAAAGAGCGTTACGCGCTCGGCTATTGGCATCGTGCTCATCCATCTGAAGCTGAGTAACACGAGCAGCCAAGACAACGTAATCGGCCTTGTTGCAAATCTCCCAAACAGAAGAGCCCATGCTCTAGAGATAGTCCGACATGCGTATCTTCCAATACGCATAGTTCGTCCCATCAAAGAACAGCGGTTTGCCCATGCCGCGATCCATCTCGCCTTCTGTGGATCTGGAACTGGCTAAGGTGGAAGATCCTTAACCTGCTCTGATACCAATTGAAGGACCGAGAATGCAACCAGAAAGCGACCAGAGGGGGGGTGAATGAGAGCTTCAAAATTCCTTTTGGAAACTTGTCGCCACTGTCCCACAACTCAACCCCAAGAGCAAACCCTAGAGCTCGTAAGTGTCCTCGACCCTAGATGTAGGGTGGACGCTTCTACGAAGCACAACGAGACACTCTACGACTCTAGAAATCCAACGCAAAAGTCAGAAACCAAAACCGACAACGAGCGATCAAACCGCGGACGAAACAGCAGAAAACCTGCACTGACCGGACTCACCTTGCGTCCGGTCACCACACACCGGACGCGTCTGGTCTAGCAAAACACGATTTGGGAGCTTACTATTTCTGACCGGACTCACTGAGTCTGAGCGTCCGGTCAGGTAACAAGCGTCCGGTCACTAGAGCCAAAACAGGTGAACAGTGGATCCTGTGCGTCCGGTCAATCCCAAAACCCAGCGTCCGGTCAAGTCAACAGAACACGCGCAAGTGTTCAACCACCGGACGCACTTCCCTAGCGTCCGGTCGTCTCGAGCCAGCGTCCGGTCACCCCGAAACTGCACTGTTCGTTCACCGATTCGACTCGATCTCACCCAAAACAAATCCTCTAGGGATCAAACTTGGTGAGAGAAGTCACAAGGAGGATAGTGAGCTATCTCTAAGAGATCATGGCTCGAACCTATCTCCAAATCGATGAATCGAAGAATTTCGGGGGAAAGGAGAAAAGCTTGACCCGAAACCACAATCGATCGATCTCCTAGACCGTGAGGTTAGAGGTGAATTCCTTCGGTCGAAAGAAGTGTCTCATGATCAAGAACAACTTGATTCAAACGGATTTGCAAAAGATGAACCGAGCAAAAAGATCGACCGACGGGAAGGACGTGGAGAAAAAGGATTCCGCGAAGAACACGAACAAAACGCGAATCACAACCATGAATTTGCAACCGTGTGGCTACCACACGCTACAATAGTGAGATTACGGTCTCACTTCCTCAAAATCTCACGGGCACAGAGGTATTGTTCTCTTCTCTGTGGATCTCAGGTTCGCTACAGCAAGGATGTGGGAGAGCAGGAAACCCTAGAAGTAAAAGAGCAAATGACTGAGATAATATGGGGAGGTGGGTGTCTCCCCCTACTTAACCTAATTCTAACTATTCCTAATTCCCACTCTACCCCTAACTACTTACAGAGCGAACCAGCTAAACCCTAAGGTTATTCTGGACCAACTCGATGGTAGGTGGATCCGACGGCCACGCCCGCACAACTCGTAGCGTTGCCTCGACGCAACCTCCCGATTGCCGCCACGTGCCGCCACCGCTCTGCGTCCTTTTCCCGGACGTCGCACCCCCGGTTTTGTGGCCCAAACCGGGAAACCAGCCTTCACAGCCAACCCCCGGTTTTGAGGCCCAAACCGGGAAACCAGCCCACCCGCGCCTGGGTTTTGTGGCCCAAACTCAGCAAACCCGAAGCACCCAGGTTTTGAGGCCCAAACCTGGAAACCGTCCTCAGCCCGAGTTTTGTGGCCAAACTCGGAAACCATCAGCGCCCAGGTTTTGAGGCCCAAACCTGGAAACCGTCCACCCGATGGTTTTTCTCTGGCTCTACCACCAAACCGAAGCTGTAGAGGGGATGCACCGCTCGTGCACCCCGTCCACCGACACGTGTCCCCAAGTCCACGACTTAGGCAACACATGACCGCAAGTCTTCGCTCGTCGCTGTCCCAGGCTGTCAGCCACCACAGCTGATCCTTGGGCCACCGGTCCCTCAGTCCAAGCCTCACGTCCGCCCTTCGCCACTCTCGGTCCATCGGCACGACACGTCTCTACTTGACCTTCACCTTGCCTCTGATCACTGCATCCGTGCTCGACACCTGCACAACACAAGCCAAAGAACATGCGCATCATCCCAGTTCACAATCACTCATCACTCAGAGACTCGGCATACACCCATGTATCCGCAAAGAGGCAAAGGCTCAACACAACTAGCTGCAAACTGCTCCCCCTGGACACAAACTCCCCCTTAGATAATACACATAACCACCCCTTAGATAATGCACATAACCAACTCATCATGATTTGTCAATGTTTCTCGCCCTTAGTTGATAATGCACATCTAAAGCAACCAAAATGAAAAAGCTTCAAAGATATGCTATCCAGAGTAATAAAATGTCGAATTTGCACAAATGAAAAGAAAAGAGCCCTAATGCTAGCATAAGCTCATCATGATCATATAGCTCAACGAAGATGGCAAAGCAGTTTTAGATTTGAAGTTTAAGCACAAGAGCAAGCTCACCATAGAAATTGCATCTAGTATGAAAGAAGACATCGGATGACACATCTCTACTTGACCTTCACCTTGCCTTAGATCACTGTCTCCAAGCTCGACACCTGCACAACACAAGCCAAAGAACATGCACATCAAACCAGTTGAGAATCACTCATCATCACAAGACCCGGAATACACCCATGTATCCGCACGACCTGGCACTGAGTCACATCGGACTCTGACAGCGTTCGATGTGGTAGCAACTAACGCGTCCGATGTCTTCAGAGCCTCTCTGGAACCTCTCTGCATAGCCATCAGACGCAGGGTCCTGTAGCATCCGATGTGCATCGGTGCGTCCGATGTACGCTGTGCAGGTTTGCACAGTGTTACCATAGCGTCCGATGTGTCCACATCGGTGCGTCTGATGCTTCTGTTAGAGCTGAGTCAAGCTAGGGTTTGCCATCGGTGCGTCTGACACCTGGTAGCCAGCGTCTGATGTCCCTTTTTCTTCGTTTCTTCGCGATTTCTTGCGCCGTCTTGGTTCCAGTGTTGTGCCTTGGACTTTGCTTGATCTTTGTGAGTCTTCTATTGAGCTTCAGATGTCTTGCTTGAGGTGTTGATCATCGGATCACCACGTCGCCTTAGTCCAAGTCACATTTGCATCCTATTGGACTACAAAACAAACACATGCAAACACATTTGTCCAAATTGGTTATGTTGTTCATCTAACACCAAAATCCAAAGTTAAATGGTCCGAGGTCCATTTTCCTTACAATCTCCCCCTTTTTGGTGATTGATGACAACACGACCAAAACAAGCAAATAATAGATACAAAAAATTTAAAATGCAATCTACTTGCTAGGGTGCCATAAAAGGCAAGATCATATGATGTTTAATAGATACCAAATTGAAACACACTTATTATGACATATCTTGCCCTTGCCATTGAGTCCCTTTTAGTGGCTTTATGGATTAAGTCTCCCCCTAACTCCATAATCCACTTCCTCCCTTTTTGGACCATCCCATAAGTAACCATAGAAATATTTTGAATTTTTTATTTTGGTTATTTTGTTTGTTTTTAGTTTGGGCTTGATTTTGGTCGTTCAAATTCTCCCCCTTTGGAATCAAACACCAAAAAGGAAGACATTAGTGGCACAAGGGAGGGTCAAATTTTGTGATCCTTTTTATGTGGAGTGAAATTGATCACAAAACTTGACTCTCACAATATATAAACTAAACTCCCCTTAAGTGTATGCATACATATGGTGTATGGCAAAGCATATGCATAACTAGCAAATTAATGCACAAAGGAGTTTAATCTATATAATGTATGGAGAAAGCATATAAGAGTATCAAATTGAATTCAACACAATGGTATCAGTTAGGAATACCACATGTAAATACCAATTGGATTATCGCCACACATGATGCTTGTCTCCGGGGACTCCATTTTCCTTGCAATGAGACTACTACACACATGATAAACTTGAAGGTGGTGTTAGTCTCAAAGCTTCCAAATTGTAGAGTAAACTCCCCCTAAAAGTGTGCATACAAGTTTGAAATACTTGTAGGAGACATGCACATTGACTTGTAAGGTCAAACTACCATTTAGCAAGTTGACATCACTAGAAATGTGACACCAATTGAAGATGATAATCAAGGTAGTTTATCTACTATTTGGACTTTGGAACATATGAGATTAGAATAGGTAAGAGAAGGTATGTGTTGTGCTCCTAAACAATTTAAACCATGTAGGTTTGCTCAAAGGATGAGAGTGATACCGAGCAATCGTACCATATGATAAGCCTAATGTATGCATGACAAAAGATATGAAAATACCAATGCAAACCTAGGCAATGGAAGGAACTAGATGCTTAAAGAAATTGCACAAATTTAAATCTAGTTACCTAACATGGGTAGGGGAACTTGGGCCCATAGTACCCACTAACATACTTGGCAATGACATGAACCAATGTGATGCACCCCATCATATGCACCCAAAACTTTGCCAAGTCTCCAAATTCCCCGTAGTCCACTTGACTACTCACTTCCCTTTCGGGACCCAAACCTTTTTGGTGCTTTTCATGGTTGAGATGATGTCCTTAAGCACCCAAATGCGTTTGGCCCCATTGTTGGCTTGCTTGCTCACCTTGATGGCCACCACCTTGTCATTCTTCTTCTTCTTCAAGAGATAAGGTGTGGTGGCCTTCTTGTTCACCTTGTTGTTGTAGGTGTTTGAGAGCTTGCTTGTTTGCTTTTTGTTTTTCTCTTTCTTCTTTTTCTCTCCCTCATGCTTCACCTTGCACTCATAGGACTTGTGGCCTTCCTTGTGGCAAACGTAACAAACCACAATTTTCTCCTCATCAAGCTTCTTCACTCCCTTGACGGCGTAATCTTGATGAGTTCGGGTTTGCTTCGCCTTGCCTTTTGCTTGGGTCAAGTCCATGGTGAGGTGAGTGAAAGGTCCAAATGGCTAGAGGTGGGGGGTGAATAGCTTATTTAAAATTCTCGAAACCTGAAACTGAAAGCTCAAAACGGATGTCAGATCACACAGCCGGTACTACCGGCTATAGGGGTCGGTACTACCGGGGTCGGTACTACCAGCTCTACAGGACAGTACTACCAGCACCCTACGAGCTGCTACAAAATCGAGGTAAATGAGATGCAAATTTAGATCTAGTGTTTACCAAGCTTCCCTAGAAGATGTAGATCACTACAAGGTTTTGACCCTATTGCATCAAGTTCCCTTGCATCAAACAAGAATCTGATGCAATAGGTGGGTGCTATTGCATCAGTGTTTAGAATCTGATTCAATATGTAGTCGTTATTGCATCAAAAAAGAGTTGGATACGATAGTAATTCCTATGGATGCAATAAGTTTGATCTATTGCATCCTTTAGGAACAGGGATGCAATTGGTAGGAATTATTGCATGAAACACATTTGGGTGAATTAGTCTTCAATTGTCGATGCATTATGTAAGTGGTATTGCACCGGTTTAGAATGTAGATGCAATTAAGAAGTGCTATTGCATCATTTAGGAACAGGGATGCAATAGGTAGAAATTATTGCATCAAACACCTTTAGTTGTATTAGTCTTGAATTTTTTGATGCATTATATAAGTGGTATTGCACCGGTTTAGAATGTAGATGCAATTAGAAAGTGCTATAGCAACGGATTTGTGTTTGATGCGACTAATTTTAATTAGAATTGAGAAATGTAAAAAAACATTGTGGCTACATAATATAAGTGAATTGTTAATCTTAATTTAAATGAGATATTTAGTAAGTAAATTGTTAAATATTTTTTTTTTAAAAAAACTTGCACCTAACAATTAGATTGTAAATTTTAAAAACATGGCTGCTAATTTAAATGATTTGTGTCATAAGTGAAATGGTAAATATCTGAACAAAAAATATCTTGCACTTAATAATAATCGCTTAAAAAAATCATGCCTGCTAAAGGGCAGGCTTTGGACTCGAACCTGTGAGCTCTTGCATGTCTAGGTTGAGGACAAACCATTGGGATAGATGTTTGTTGTTGCATAGATGAGTATATGATCTCTTTTATATTTAAATAAACATGTTTTGACTGATTGCACAAACTAATTAACGGATGAGGCCCATCAGCCCATCACGTACCGTCGATCTCTGTCTCCCGTACGTCGCGAGTTGTACGTAGGCGGCGGCTCTCGCCCTCACCGAGCGTGGTACGTCGGCGGCGGCTCTCGCCCTCGCCGAGCGTGGTACGTCAGTGGCGGCTCTCGCCCTCGCTGAGCGTGGTACGTCCACTCGTGCCCTCGCCTGGACGTCATCTGAAGATGATGGAGGAAGCTTCGCCTGCTGTCCGCCTCACCGCCGTGGCACCACGACGACGCAACTGACAACGTACGTCGACGACTTGACGTCTGTAAGTACCACACCAATACCCATGATCGATTATTTGTTTTCTGTAGACGGTAATTGTACAGTGTGGTAGGGTTATGAATTTGTAGTTCCATGTTTTTATTTGAATTGTTACAAATATTAAACGGTGTAGGTACATAGGGCAGGGCATTGCCAAGGATTTTATTTGGACATCATTAATATCCATACTGATTTTGCTTTTGAAGAAATAGAAGACATATTTATCTTTGTGCTATTTTTGTCAGGAGTTGAAATCAATGTCGTCACAGCAAAGTAGAAGTTGGATGCGTCTGGATAAGACATCTGCAGAGTGGCAACAAGGATTAACTGAATATCTTAACAGCGCCTTTGGAGGCAGCTCGAAAGGAGGAACGGCACCATGTCCATGTTCACAATGTCGTTCCATGTCATTTATAAAATTTTTTGATGTTCAGAATCATTTGCTTCGGAAAGGTTTTGATGAAGGCTTCATCCGCGAGGAGGAAAGTATATGTGAAGGCTCAGCTGTACGTGATCATGATGATGATGATGTCGATGATAGGGCTCGTACCACAGATTTGATGCATTCTCTGATCAAGGGTACCATACGTGGAGAAATTGATGAGGAACAACCAAATGAGATGGCACAAAAGTTCTTTAAATTGCTAGAAGAGGCCAGGAAGGAGTTGTATCCAGGCTGCACGGAAGCTACCCAGGTGTCTTTCATTGTCAAAATGTTTCAGATGAAGTGCATGTTTGGTTGTAGTAATGCTTGCTTGGAGTACGTACTTGCCCTGTTCTTGATTGTTCTTCCTAAAGGACACTACCTCCCAGATAGTATGGATAAGATAAAAAAGATTGTTAGAGATCTTGGTCTACATTATGAAAAGATAGATGCATGCTATAATGATTGTGTGTTATTCAGAGAGAAAGAATATGAGGCCCTGGATAACTGCCCAAAATGTGGTGAGACAAGGTGGAAGCAGTCTAAAGAGGAACAGGATGATGCCAGTAGTTGTGGGTCAAAAAAGCGTGTTCCACGTAAGATGTTGCGGTACTTCCCACTGATTCCACGGCTCCAAAGGATATATATGTCAGCAACTAGAGCATCATAGATGCGTTGGCATAAGGAAGAATTGGTGGATGATGGAAAATTGCGACATTCTGCGGACTCGAAAGCATGAAAACATGTGGATACAACCTATAAATGGTTTTCAAAAGATCCTCGTAATGTCAGGCTAGGTCTGGCATCATGAATGTGTTATACAGTTGCTGGCCTGTGATTTTAATTCCTTACAATCTTCCGCCATGGTTGTGTTTGAAACAGTCGTATTGGATGTTGTCGATGATGATACCAGGACCGAAATCGCCTGGTGTTAGCATTGATGTGTACTTGCACCCTCTTATTGATGAGCTCCAAGTTCTCTGAAAAGAGGGTGTCAAAGCCTGGGATGCAAAGGAGAAGAAGAAATTTGATTTGCATGCAATTCTACTGTGGACAATCAATGACTTTCCAGCATATGCGATGCTGTCTGGATGGAGTACGAAAGGCAAGTTTGCATGTCCATACTGCCATACAGAAACAGACTACTTATGGTTGAAGCATGGGAAGAAGCACTGCTACATGGGGCATCATCGCTTTTTGCCTACAAACCACAAGTGGCGCAGAAACAAGGTTAGTTTCAACAACAAGACAGAATATAGAAGGGCTCCACAACCACTCAGTGGGGAAGAGGTGCTGCAACACTATGGTTCTTTTGACCAAGTCACATTCGGCCCTGAATCAAGAAAAAGGAAGCAGCGTGACAAAGAAAAAAGATGGCACAACTGGAGGAAGAAGAGTATTTTCTTCGAGCTTCCGTACTGGAAAGACTTGCTTATTAGGCAGAACTTGGATGTGATGCATATCGAGAAAAATATATGTGAGAGCATATTGGGCACTTTGCTAGAAACAGAAGCTAAAAGTAAGGATAATGAAGAAGCTCGGCTTGACATGCAGCATCTCGGTACAAGGAAGGATCAACATCCAGTACAACATGAGAATGGTAAGTTCACCTTACCACCTGCTTTGTACAAATTAGGGAAAGAGGACAAGAAACTTTTATGCAAATTTCTTCATGAAGTTAAGTTTCCTGATGGATACGCATCCAATATTCGAAGATGTGTGCATGAGGATCGGCTATTGCTCTCTGGTCTGAAAACTCACGATTTTCATATTATATTCCAGAAACTTTTACCATTAGTAATACGCAACATTCTGCCTCAAGAAGTTGTTGTCCCATTGATTAATTTGAGTAGGTTCTTCAGTTCGCTTTGTTCAAAGGAGCTGGATGTAAACGAGCTTGTGAACATAAAGTTACTTGTGGACATCAGCAAAATAGCAAAGTACCACTGATTGTAGCAGTCCACAACCTACCAAAGTACCACTGGTTCTACCAGTCCACAATCTACCACTGATCGTTACTTAATATATACAAATAGCAGCACATGAAGTGCAGGCACACACAGGTTACTAAAGCTTCTTCACTTTCTCCTCCAGAGGCCTGAGCACGCTATTCACCATGTTGGTGAAGAGGACTTCATAGCAGTCATCAAGGTCCTTCAACATCTTGTTGGCCTCTTCAAGGAGAATTTTCTTTCCTTATTGACTGCATAGACCAGCTTGTTTGTTCGCCGATTCAGCCTTTTGTTCACTTTGTTTTCTATTGTCCCAAATAGGCAATGGGACATGGACGCAGCATTCTCCAAATCATCCCAAAACAGCTTGCTCTTCCTCTTCAGCGAGATTGGTGCCTCTACCTTCAATGGGAAAAAGACATAGTACTATTAACAAAGTAAACATAGACCCCAGGCACCTTCAAATAACAAATAAAAGCAAGTAAGACATGTGCAGATAGAGGAGAGATATTTGAAATCATTTGCCTCAGATTTAATTGCCTTGTGAAGAGACCTTGAACTTGGAGCTTAAGGAACACATATCGACATGCCATAGAACCAACATCAATAGAGAAGAACAAACTGAAATCATGACAGGCATGGAACCATGTGAGACATCCAGCCCAGCCATCGGTTTAGGAGAGTGAGAACAGTTGCATGGGCATGGATGTTTCACATGGTTTGATGACAGCAATGACAAACATAACAACAAGGCAGAATCAACATAGCTCCAGTGCGTCACAAGGTCAAGGTCATCACATAATTCCATTCAGTCATATAACAAGCTATGCAATCATCATAGGCAGGTAACAAAATATGAAGTGGGCCTCAGAAACATACATAGATGTCATTGGTGGCTGCTAAACAGTGGATGATTCCAGCAGATCAGATGAATGACATGAAAAATGCAGCCACCTCTATATAGCATGTTTCATCATAGACAAGAAAGAATTCACCAAACACAGGCCTCAGTATAAGTCAATTATGAAAGTTTATAACAAATTATTACAAATATGAAAGTTTTCACATCATTGCTTAGTGCCATAGGTCTCATAAATGAATGCAATAGTCATCATAGATACCTAATAGTTAACACAACACAAGTATAATAGAAACTTAAACTCTAGAAGAGCCCCTGTTCTGCCACATAGCAGCAGCCCATGCATCCCTTTGTTGTGCCCAAGTCCCATTATCAGTGACATTGACCTCTCATTGTGGCCAACAACATGCAAGAACATTGCTACTTTGTTGAACAGGATAAAGAACATTGCCCATGCATCACAAAGCTGGAAAAAGGTGCCCTTCTCATCCTAAGCAAGTTAACAAAATGCACATCATTTGAGTTGTAAATGTAGCTAAGATTGTGTATCCTTTGTTGGTCCCTCTCTGCCATGGGGCCATACGTAATTGAAGAACCAACACTGCTACTCTTCTCCTAAACCACATGAAGAACCAACAAGCCACTGCTACTACCATAGCAGCTGCTGCTCGGCGTCTAGATTGGAAGTCCATGTTGTTAACACTGGATTTTGGTCAACATTGAGAAGATGACAGGTGAACCCAACGAGCAGTGAGAAGAGCATTCGGCAGACCGCCAAGCGGTCGGTCTACCTGTGTGGTCGGCTATTTTACAAGGGTTACTCCATTCAGGAAATAGATATGGCAAGAGAAGCCGATCACGAGGATAATTGACCATGGCAGTGACAGATTAAATGAGTATTCAGGAATCAGAGGGTTCTGATCTCATTGGCCAGGAGTTGGATTTGGTGGTGTTGTGATGTGGCAAGCATGCAAAGAAGGCAATATATATAAAGCATGCACATCTCGACGTCCAGTTCTATATTTAGCATAAATGGCTTCACGATGAAGGAAAGGCAAGAAGATGGCGTGCATGTCCAGTGTGCGGAGATGGACGTATAAGGCATATTCGGCAAGTATCCATGCGGTCGGCTAGTTTCCAAGGATTCGGCAATTGCTCATGCGGTCGGCTATTCTGAGAAAAGGGAGTTTCCATTGAAACGACGGAAGCGAGAGCCGATCGGGCAACAAAATTGCGACAATTAAGGCAATGAATATTCCAAAAGGAGTTGAAGGCCAAGAATATTGTATTTTCCTTTAATATTTCATAGTCGTGTCCTCTTAGGACTTGTATTGCGTCCAGGGTATAAATATAAACCCTTGGCTATTGTAAAGAATGTTCACAACCACATCAATACAACCGGCCCCGTGCCACCTTCGAGTCCTTATAGTCGTGTCATCGAGTTCTTCGAGAGGAATCATCGATCCGTCGACCTCCGTAAGTACCGGCAACCTTGTTATCATGTCTAGTATCATGCGATGGATTTAGATATGATGCAAGTAGTCTCGTATGTTAAGCTTAGTATCGTGCGGCGGATTTAAGCTTATGATGGGAAGTTTTTACCTATGACTTGTATCGTGCGTCGGATTGAGTCATGAGTAAGAATAGTTATCGGCTCTGTTAGATTTGGCAGATCTAATAGATTCATTAAGTTATCACGTGTTATATGTTTTATTTATTTAACTCGTACAACACTTTTTGCCCAATCTAGATTGATCTTCGTTCGGCCTTGTTGCACGAGTTTGCTTGTGCTTTGCTAATTATAAGATCATGATGGCCGAATCGACTTTCAATCTAGGTTGTTACATGTTGCGGGTGCATACATGCCGATCATGTTTAGGCTTTGATAGAGCTGGGTGCCGTGCGGCAGGTACAGGTTTTAGATTAGTTTAATCATGCTCTGCCTGTGTGTTTCTTCTTCATGGACCCCAGTTCGGCTAGTTTGCCGATTCTGGTTAAGCTTACATGAGTAATGAGTATGTATAGATCTGTTCAGATGTATGTGTGCTTTTAGCTTCTTATAATTAGATCGTATCATGCGGTGGATTAATCTAATTATAAGGAGTGGTGTAGATTTATAGCAAGTGGTATCATGCGGTGGATTAGCTTTGCTTGAGTTTATACCTGACGGGTTTATGAAGGCTGGACGTGCGGCAGACTAGCTGGATTGGCCTATGCATATGTTATCTGAATAGATTTGTATTTACAAGTTACCTCTTTTATTCTTTTGTCACGTATGTATTCGGCATTCGACATGTTTACATGCTTTCTCTTTATACTTGCCGAATGACATATTAAACCTGTTTCGACAAACAGCTTCTATAGCTGTGTGCCGTCGTGATTGGCTTCCAAAGCCATACATATGGAACTGTCTGGTTTCACCCAGCATGTTCCAAGGTATTCTCAAACTTTTATCCCTTGTTGGTTCTCAGGTCAAACCGACTGGCACGTCTCCGGGTTCGATACACCCCGGGCTCCCGATTGAAGCTAGCCTCGTTCGGCTTGCTGTGTGCCTTGGCGCAAGGTGACGAATTTTGCGTCAACACACTTTTTGGCACGCCTGGTGGGACCCCTTCATTTCAAGATGCCTGAGATCAGCGATCATCAAATTCTGGATGTGATCATGGATGACTTGCCGCCAGAATTGAAAAGTTTAGTACAACAAGCCTGTGATGAATTCCAGCGCAAATGCTTGGCATCTTTCTCCAAGAACAGGAGCGGCAAAGTCTTCCAGAAGCAAGAATTCCCAAAGATCATTCCTCATCACCAATCCGAGCCGTCTGACAATGATGAAGAAGAAGCTATTCGGAAGATGACCGAATTGGTGTACAAAGCTGTATCAGGAGCCATGACCAATCATCAGGCAGCTTTCTTGAATACTTTTCGTGCTGTCATGGTTAGCATTTTTGGTCCAGCGGCGGATAAACGCTTTGAAGAAGCTGCTGGTCCAATGCAAGGACCGCTATTGTTCCCGGTACCTCAACGTCGAAAGGTTGCCAAAGAGGGCGGAGCTGGCCCAAGCATAGGTGGGGTGGTTTCTCATGAAGCGCAACAACCTCCCCAGACTTATGGCCAGGTCACGTTCGGCACGACAGGGAACGTCCCGCAATCTGCTTCTAAAGTGTCTCCTGCAGCAAACAGGATACAAAGGACTATGTTTGGGGATGGATATCAGGAGTTCATCGATTATAGCTCAATTAATGCTCTTCCGAATCCAGGCTACAAGAGTTCGGCAAATCTACATCCTGGGGGGCAAGCACAAGCAGCTCCTGATTCGAATATTGACCTCATCATGCATAGGATGGCTGATATGATGCAAAATCAATTCGGCCTAAAGCCAAAGAGTCAGTCATATGCCTACAAGTCCCCTTACCCAGAATGGTACAATCGGGTAGCACTTCCTCCGAGGGTGAAGCCTCCCACTGATTTCACTAAGTTTTCAGGCCAAGATGACACCAGTACTATAGAGCACATCGGCCGCTATTTGATGCAACTTGGAGAAGCATCTACGGATGAAGCTTGGAGGATTCGGTACTTCCCATTGTCATTGACAGGACCAGCCTTTTCATGGTTTGCTTCTCTGCCAGCAAATTCTATTAATATTTGGGCAGAGCTGGAACAGAGATTCCACTCATATTTCTTTACGGGTACCAGCGAGAAGAAGTTGGTCGACCTCATGAGCCTGAGGATGAAACCTGGCGAGACGCCACAAGAATATTTGCGCCGATTCAGGGAAACCAAGAATCTTTGCTATTCTCTGAATTTGCCAGACGACCAATTGCTGGGGATAGCCATAGCTGGTATGTTGCCGAGTATCAAAGAGAAACTATTCGACATGGAATTTGATGACCTCGGGCAATTATCACAGAGGTTGGCAATGATGAGTAGTCAAGCCCAGGGATTCAAAAGGAATAATCATTTCCAGAAGGTGATGTGGCTGCCGAGATGTATCAAGCTTTCCTGGAAAAAGCAACTGAGTACAATGATGAAGATGAAATAGCTGCAGCCGAGATAGTTTGGGCTAAAGAGCCGACTCAAGAAGGACGCATCAAGTTGCCGGAAGGTCATCCTATGCTACATCCTGAAGGAGTCAAGGACAAGAAGTATTGTGGTTTCCATAATACTAGATCCCACTCCATAAACGATTGCCGAGTGTTCAGAGTGCGGATCCAGAAAGTTATCCATGATGGGCATCTGAGGTTTGATGGAAAGATGAAGATTGATGATAGCCCTTTTGGACAGAACACTGTGTCCTTCTCTGTTAATATGGTCAATGCAGCTGATCCCAGGGGTAAGAGCAAAATGAAAGTATTAACCTCTGCTAGAGCAAGGAAAGCTGGTGCTGTTGACCCTGATCGGCAGATTACAAATAAAGAGCTTCAGCAAAGGGTTCGGTTCCAAAATAGCCGAGCTGAGACAGGTGAAACTTCCAGACCCAGGGTCACGACGCGTGTTCTGTTGAATAAATGGCGTCGGGAACAGGAACGGTACCAAAAGCATAGATTTTATGAAGAACAGAAATTCCTGGAAAAACAGCGAAGGTACGAAGAAGAGATGTACCAAGAAGAACGAGAAGATATGAGGGAGCAAGGACAATCTCATTGGGAATGCTCGTTCTTCCAGTATTGTTGGAACGAAGGCTTGAAGCTGCCTGTTAAGAACAACTGCCCTGAGTGCAGTAATCAATACTCTGAGTATAGGCAGTCTCGAGTCAACCGCCGTTCTGTCCATGAAAGGCTTGGGACGCGAGTCCCTAAGGACGATCGGCGTTTTAAAATAAATAATTCCGAAGATCGGCAGGAAAGAGGATTTGCCGATCAAAGTTGGGCTCGCACTGGAGAAGAAGAGTACCGCGAGTATGTCTGGCAGAGAGGATAGTGGTGTCCACCAGGATTGAGAAGAAACCAGAAAAGAAGGGTACATCGCCTAAGAAACAGAGAGTTAGCGCAGGCAGGTGCCAAGACGAAACAAATTTGGCGTCCTAAAGAAAGGCCGGATAGAGGTGATCGTTCGGCTGATGCATGCATGGCTTTCTTTCTTCCATCAGAATTTATAGCTCCCGAAGAACAGGATGTCCGAGATGAGGTGTATTCGGATTTCGATGAAGATGAATTCCAAGAGTTGTTGGCTCACCTCATCTTAGCTCAACGAGCGGTATTTGATAAACCAGCTAAGCATCGACACTTGAAGCCATTGTATATGAAGGGGTATGTTAATGGCAAGCCATCGACTGAGATGTTCATTGATGGAGGGGCTGCCATAAATATCATGCCATATACCACCTTTAGAAAACTTGGGTTGACAAGTGAAGACTTATTGAAAACCGACATGGTGTTGAGAGACTTTGCTGGTAATTCCTCTGATACTCGGGGAGCAGTCCATGTTGAGTTGACGATCGGGACTAAAACTTTGATCACTACCTTCTTCGTCATTGATGGCAAGGGGGCATACAGTTTGCTATTGGGAAGAGATTGGATACATCCAAACTGCTGTGTACCATCAACTATGCACTAGTTCCTCATCCAGTGGATTGGGGATGATATCGAAATTGCCCATGCTGATGATTCGGTGAGTATTGCTAATACAGAGCCCAATTACTGGGAATATGATGGTGTCGAGTGCTTCTATGGAAAAGCCTAAGAAGTGGATCCTGTGAATGTTTTCGGCGAGGACCGACAGCCGATTCAGACGATCGGCTCTCAGAGCAATTTTTGAATAGATGATCCAACTGATGGTAATGAAGACCATCGGCTAAAACGTTTTCAGCACACTTCATATTGAAAGAGACACCTTTGCTGATGGCCTTGAATAAGGTGGTGCCAACAACGGTGACAAGTTCACTTATAGTCAGAACAGCTACAAGATCTGAAGCAGCCAGTCATTTGCAGAAGAAGGATTGACGTTTATGATTGGCTTCAAATATTTTCAACCCGTATTCGGCGAAGACGTCTCGAATGAGAGAAAGGAGGACACCAGTGAATCATCGATTACGCCGCTGTGACTATGTGTCGGGGGGCCTGAGATCAACACGCACACATCGTATAGCATCGAGCGATCCATCGTGAAGAAGGACAAAACGAATGACTGCTTCATCTTCAACGGTGGTTTGTGTATTTTTACCCTCGCTTCTCTAATAATTTCAGAGCTTAAAATTAAAATCATTAAAAAGCGAAACCTCTCATGTTGCGTCTTCGCACTAAAAAAAACCTTAAAAAAATTCCACTCTATGAATATGTGATATAAATATTTTGGGTTATCCATTGTTGAAATGATAAATAGATGCTCTGTTTTATGTTTCACCTGTGTCTGGTTTATAGCTTTGATTTCTTTAAGATTTGGGTCTAATGGTTATTATATTTATCTTGAAGTCTTTGAAATTTGTGGGTTGCATAGAATTTAAACTTTGTCTGAAAGTAGTTGTGGGATATGAATAGAGGTAGAATTTGCTATGACATTATTCTAAGAGATACTTGAAATTCGGAGATTTAATGAAATAATAAAATTTACTTAATGTCATATTGAGCACTGTCAAATCATCGTGACTACTAGTTGAGATTATAGTCATATTCTCAAGATCAAGATTCACGTACACGTTATAAACTAATAAGTGTTTTGCATGTGCATTCTCTCTTTGATTAAAAATATGAGGCTATTCTATAAATCTCAGAAATAAAAACGACGGACACGTGTCCGCCAGAACTGAGAAAGAAAAAAGGTCAAGTGACCGCCCAAATAAAAATATGAAAAAGAAAAGGTCAAGTGACCGCCAAATAAAATAAAAGATGGCCGAAGGCCCAGTAGCCTCATAATTTCAAAAAGTAGGGAGAATGACATATGCAAAAGAAAAAGTAATAAAAATATTCACTTGCACTTCTTGATCTAGGTTTATGGCTTGTATCTCCTTATGGTCGAGTCTTTGACTTTGCAATATTATGTGATACGATTTTATATAAAGATAATGATAAAAACTTCGGATGAAAAGTGATCAAGGGGTAAAAGATAAGCATTTTCTGTAGCTATTCTGTTTTGCAATCGCTTGAGGACTCAGTGAGATCTAAAGCCCCATAATTAAAGAGACAGATGGATGAGTAAGGTACCATTTTATTCAAGTTTAAAAGAAATCTTGGTTATGAAATATGATACTTTTGAGATGTAGTCGGCATTGCAGCATCTTCTGATCAATAAAATGGAAGAACTATAATATTTATACACATATGCATTTGTAACTAACTTGTTTCCACATGTATTGGAGAATTATTGTTTTACAGGCAAAATTGTGGAAACATGGTGAGAAAATGTTATTGCTATCAGTGGATTTCTTAGCTTTTTGAAGAAGACCAACAGAGATCAAATAGTTCATAGCATGACAATTCATACTCCAAACTAGGGGGGCCTGTGTTAACACTGGATTTTGGTCAACATTGAGAAGATGACAGGTGAACCCAACGAGCAGTGAGAAGAGCATTCGGTAGACGGCCAAGCGGTCGGTCTACCTGTGTGGTCGGCTATTTTACAAGGGTTACTCCATTCAGGAAATAGATATGGCAAGAGAAGCCGATCACGAGGATAATTGACCATGGCCATGACAGATTAAACGAGTATTCAGGAATCAGAGGTGTCGGTGGTACAAAAAAGGGGTATCCCCAATCAACGCAAACACTCGAACGCTCCGTCTCCGTCTCGCCCGAGCCCTCCCAGCCAGGCCTCGGGCGAACGCTCCGTCTCCGTCTCGCCCGAGCCCTCCCAGCAAGGCCTCGGGCGAACGCTCCGTCTCCGTCTCGCCCGAGCCCTCCCAGCCAGGCCTCGGGCGAACGCTCTATCTCTGTCTCGCCCGAGCCCTCCCAGCCAGGCCTCGGGCGAGCACGATCGCTCTCCGTCTCGCTCGAGCCCTCCAGACCTCGGGCATGCGCGCCCCCACACCTCGAGCCTTAACACACGGACCTCGAGCTGCTCAGACAGTCGTACCAGCCCATACCACGCATTTAATGCCTTCACCTACTCCGGTCATGTCCACTAGTACACGGCGTGTACCACAGTAACTCGGTGTAAAGGTCAAGTCTCGTTTTCACCTCAAGCATGGGCAAAAGGGCACCAGTGCAGCACTGTTCGGCCATTCCTGGCACTGTAACTCCTCAAGGCCGGCTACACGCCCCTCGAGCCCTGCACTGTAACCCCTCGAGGCCAGCTACGCGCCCCTCGAGCCCTGCGCTGTAACTCCTCGAGGCCAGCTACGCGCCCCTCGAGCCCTGCGCTGTAACTCCTCGAGGCCGGCTCCGCGCCCCTCGAGCCCCCGTGGCACCACCTCGAAGCCGGCTCCGCGCCCTTCGAGCCCTAACTACTTTCATGCTATTGGAGGACAGGTACCCCAAGACCCGGAGGGACCTCACCGCGTACTGTACATTCCGGGATAGGTGCTGTACGGCTCCCGCCTTGTCGCGCCACCACGTCCGCGCCCAGGATGGAAGCTACGACCCAAGGACGCCTCAACAGCGACGATCACATCAGCTCCAGTGGCCCCGACAAGACAGGGTTCCTACCCTTCTCCGTATGGGGCACCATACGCCCCGACATCTGTAATACTTTCATGTAACCCTGGCCTCCCCTTGCGCTATAAAAGGGGACGCTAGGGCCCTCATTCGGGAGGACGGACGCAACACACAAGTCCACGCACAGACACGAGTCCGGACTCCGGTCCACGCTCACTGAGCTTGTATTCGCCCCTGTACAAGCACTTAGGTGCAAGTAATACAAGAACATCCTCCCCCCGCTGGACGTAGGGCCTTCTTTGCCCGAACCAGGATAAATACTTGTGTTCTCTTGCATCACCATCCAGGAAGAGAAGCACGCGATCATATTACTCGTTGGTGTCATACCCCCGGTTTCGAAACACCGACAGTTGGCGCGCCAGATAGGGGCCTTCGCGTGTCCGAGTCGATTTCTCGTTGTTTCCTGGATGGCTTCTTCTACTCCTTCGGTCTCTGCCGGTGCCGTCGTCTGGTTCAGGAACCTTGAGTCCCTAATCGCCGGCAACGGCAACGAGCTGACCCCGCTCTCCACGGAGGGCCCGAGCGGAAGGCGTGTCACACCACCCCGCGCGGGGGGCATGACGCGTCGTCTGCACCACCACGCGTCGCCACTTCGCGAGCGGCGCCGTGGTCACCATCGTCGCCAGGCACAGGCGGTGCCGGCGGCGTACGCCCACTTCCCCGCGGCCGGCGCAGAATCCCCGAGGGGAAACCTGCCCGGCACGCGGCAGGCGACCTCCAGGGCGCGGGCGCGCTACCCCAGCAAGTTCGCGTCCGTCACACGTGCGGACCGGCACGTCTGGTATCCCACCAGGGAGTGCTTCCAGCTCGAGGGGGTGGTGAGCGATGCCGAGGACGACGACGATGACGACGTCAGGCCAACGCTCAACCTCGGAGCGCCCAACGACGTGGCTACGGCGGGCGGTTCGCGCGTTCAGGCAAGAAGCGAATCCTCGGCCTCGGTTGCACCGCCTCGACACGACGACAGCAGGGCGGCGCAACTCGCACAGGTGCAGGAGGCAATCACCAAGACCGAGGAAGAACGACAACGCCTGTTGCAGCTCCAGCAAACTCTGATGCAGGAACCACCCCAGCCTCGAGGAGCCGGAGCTCGAGGTCGGGCTCGAGATGCCCACCGACGGACCCTCGAGGACGGGGTGCCAGCACGCCCCGAGGTGTGCTTCCCGCGAGCCGGGCAAAACGTGGTGGCAGCCGCAATGCTGCTCCGCGATCTGCCCGCCGTCTCCAACCCCGACGCCAGACGCATGCTTGGGGAAGTAAAGAGCCTCCTCGAAACGGCCGCTGTGCAGATAGCCGAGAGCTCGGCCTCGCGCCAGCGCAGGGCAACCTCGGAGAAGCCAGCAGACGCACCCCGCAGCAAGCACGAGACGTCGGTCCGCCAGCCGGACGCCCCTCAAGCCAGACTAGACCAAAAGCGGGTCGCGGACAGCCGGCGAACCCTCGAGCCCCCGGGCCCCAGGGTCTTCAGCCGAGCCATCCGCAGCTCGACCCTCCCCGACCGCTTTCGACCACCGACCAACGTGGTAAAGTATGACGGGGAGGTCGAGCCCAAGCTCTGGCTCTCAGACTTCCGCCTAGGCTGCCAACTGGGCGGAGCGAAGGGCGACGACCGTGTGATCATACGCCAACTCCCACTTTACCTCTCGGACACCGCCCGCCGGTGGCTCGAGGGGCTCCCGCCGGATCAGATCCATGACTGGGCCGACCTAGTCAGGGTCTTCGACAGGAATTTCAAGGGGACTTGTGCGCGCCCAGGCAACTCCTGGGATCTGCGACGTTGCAGGCAGGCAACGGACGAACCCCTCCGCGACTTCGCTCGGCGGTTCTCGAAGCAGCGCCTCGAGCTCCCTCACATACCTGATGAGGAGGTCATCTCAGCGTTCCTCGCAGGCACGACGTGCCAAAAGCTGGTCCACGAGTTAGGGCGCTACCGTCCCAGGACGATCGAAGACTTGATGGATCAGGTCACCAGCTTCGCCTCCGGCAACGAGGCAGTGGGGGCCTTCTTTGGCCACTCCGTGGGCCAAGGCAAAGGACAGAAGGCAAGGCGCGACGACGAGGACGACGACGACGAAGAAATGCGCGTGGGCGCCCGCCGCAGACGAGCAGACTAAGTTGGCACCCACGCACGACGCCGCCCCTCGAGCCGGACGTGGGGGCTCGACCTTCGACGCCCCACCTCGAGCCGGACTCGGGGGCTCGACGTCCCTTCGACGCCCCTCCTCGAGCCAGACTCGGAGGCTCGACCTTCGACGCCCCACCTCGAGCCGGACTCGGGGGCTCGACGTCCCTTCGACGCCCCTCCTCGAGCCGCTCTCGGAGGCTCGACCCTCGACGCCCCTCCTCGAGCCGGGCTCGGGGGCTCGGCCTTCGACCTTCAGCGCTGCCCCACGAAGACAACCCCGAGCCCGACTCCAGCTCGGAGCGTCGAACAGCCGCGGTCTGGTACTCCTCCCCAGGATCTTCTGCCGCAGGCTCAACCTCAACGTCCGAGCCAGGAGGAGGGACACCTACACCACCGTCCGCATCAGGAGGCAGCGCATCCTCCTCGGTAAGCCGGCGCCGTCTCCGGATGACGAAAAGGTAAGCGAATACCTTTAAGTGTGCCTATCTAACCGCGTCTCAAGCCGGTTGACAGGTACACCTGGCAATTCCGCATTCGCTCGACTACCGGGGCCCTCCGCGGCCACCGCTCCGACTTCCTAACCGTCGCCCTGGTACCACGATCTCCACTGACGACGAAGGCCTCTTCGTAAAGGTAAAAACGGGCCCAGGCCCTAAGTCTTGAAGCAGCGAAGGCTGGCCCTCGAAAGAGGGTTCGACAGCCGGCTTTGAGCACCCGAGTCAGGGACACCAAGGGGCGCCATTCGCGGCACCACTCGAGGGCCAAGCCCACGAGGCCCCTCACGTGTATCCAAGGCGGGGAGCTCGACATGCAGTGAGATCCCCTCGGAGGGAGGCATCGAGCCACCGGGTCCTATCGAATGGATCCGACACTCCTGCAGACTGAGCACCCATGCTTTATGAGACTGCCTCCGGGCCACAGTCGACCCCTATCGAATGGGGCACGAGCTCTCACTTGGATTCCCCCGTTACCAGCTCACCGGGAACCTCGATACTCGCCCGATCCGTTCGTGGTAGTACGAGGCATCCCCCCCCGCATCCGATCGAAAGGACTCGGCGGGATGACAAGCCAGGGCAGTCGGCGTGCCGGACAGCTCGAAGAGCCGGCCGGCCGGCTCAGCCTGGCACCCCTCGACGAAAGAGGGTCAAATAACTCGAGCAGTTGTGACTAATCTTTTTCCCTTCGTGTGAGCATGTGATTTTCAGGCCTCGGACGAACGCCCCTCCGAGCCAGGCCTCGGGCGGAGTCTCCCAGGACAAAGAAGAAAGGCGCGCCCAGCGGGAGAAGGTTTCCCAGCGACGGAGGCTTCTTCAGAAAGCTCAACGGGAACCTCGGTACTCGCCCGCTCGTGGTAGTACGAGGCGTCCCCCCTCGCTTCCGATCGGGAGGACTCGCGGGATGACGAGCCAGGGCAACCGTCGTGCCGGACAGCTCAAAGAGCCGGCCGGACGGTTCAGCCTGGCACCCCTCAACGGAATAAGTCGCCCACGAGGGAGTTCCAACCACTCCCCCGTGGCCTCGGGGGCCACACCCACGGGTGTCGCTCGCGCGACACCCATGGAATCAACGCGGCTAAACCCCCTCGAAAACCAACGCAGTCAAAGTCCTCAAAACCCAGGTCAAAGAGCCCCTGCTCGAGTGCAAGCGCTCAAACAAGGGCTCGGGGGCTACTGTCGGTGGTACAAAAAAGGGGTACCCCCAATCAACGCAAACACTCGAACGCTCCGTCTCCGTCTCGCCCGAGCCCTCCCAGCCAGGCCTCGGGCGAACGCTCCGTCTCCGTCTCGCCCGAGCCCTCCCAGCAAGGCCTCGGGCGAACGCTCTATCTCCGTCTCGCCCGAGCCCTCCCAGCCAGGCCTCGGGCGAGCACGATCGCTCTCCGTCTCGCTCGAGCCCTCCAGACCTCGGGCATGCGCGCCCCCACACCTCGAGCCTTAACACACGGACCTCGAGCTGCTCAGACAGTCGTACCAGCCCATACCACGCATTTAATGCCTTCACCTACTCCGGTCATGTCCACTAGTACACGGCGTGTACCACAGTAACTCGGTGTAAAGGTCAAGTCTCGTTTTCACCTCAAGCATGGGCAAAAGGGCACCAGTGCAGCACTGTTCGGCCATTCCTGGCACTGTAACTCCTCAAGGCCGGCTACACGCCCCTCGAGCCCTGCACTGTAACCCCTCGAGGCCAGCTACGCGCCCCTCGAGCCCTGCGCTGTAACTCCTCGAGGCCAGCTACGCGCCCCTCGAGCCCTGCGCTGTAACTCCTCGAGGCCGGCTCCGCGCCCCTCGAGCCCCCGTGGCACCACCTCGAAGCCGGCTCCGCGCCCTTCGAGCCCTAACTACTTTCATGCTATTGGAGGACAGGTACCCCAAGACCCGGAGGGACCTCACCGCGTACTGTACATTCCGGGATAGGTGCTGTACGGCTCCCGCCTTGTCGCGCCACCACGTCCGCGCCCAGGATGGAAGCTACGACCCAAGGACGCCTCAACAGCGACGATCACATCAGCTCTAGTGGCCCCGACAAGACAGGGTTCCTACCCTTCTCCGTATGGGGCACCATACGCCCCGACATCTGTAATACTTTCATGTAACCCTGGCCTCCCCTTGCGCTATAAAAGGGGACGCTAGGGCCCTCATTCGGGAGGACGGACGCAACACACAAGTCCACGCACAGACACGAGTCCGGACTCCGGTCCACGCTCACTGAGCTTGTATTCGCCCCTGTACAAGCACTTAGGTGCAAGTAATACAAGAACATCCTCCCCCCGCTGGACGTAGGGCCTTCTTTGCCCGAACCAGGATAAATACTTGTGTTCTCTTGCATCACCATCCAAGAAGAGAAGCACGCGATCATATTACTCGTTGGTGTCATACCCCCGGTTTCGAAACACCGACAAGAGGGTTCTGATCTCATTGGCCAGGAGTTAGATTTGGTGGCGTTGTGATGTGGCAAGCATGCAAAGAAGGCAATATATATAAAGCATGCACATCTCGACGTCCAGTTCTATATTTAGCATAAATGGCTTCACGATGAAGGAAAGGCTAGAAGACGGCGTGCATGTCCAGTGTGCGGAGATGGACGTATAAGGCATATTCGGCAAGTATCCATGCAGTCGGCTAGTTTCCAAGGATTCGGCAACTGCTCATGCGGTCGGCTATTCTGAGAAAAGGGAGTTTCCATTGAAACGACGGAAGCGAGAGCCGATTGGGCAACAAAATTGCGACAATTAAGGCAATGAATATTTCAAAAGGAGTTGAAGGCCAAGAATATTGTATTTTCCTTTAATATTTCATAGTCGTGTCCTCTTAGGACTTGTATTGCGTCCAGGGTATAAATATAAACCCTTGGCTATTGTAAAGAATGTTCACAACCACATCAATACAACCGGCCCCGTGCCACCTTCGAGTCCTTATAGTCGTGTCGTCGAGTTCTTCGAGAGGAATCATCGATCCGTCGACCTCCGTAAGTACCGGCAACCTTGCTATCATGTCTAGTATCATGCGGTGGATTTAGATATGATGCAAGTAGTCTCGTATGTTAAGCTTATTATCGTGCGACAGATTTAAGCTTATGACGGGAAGTTTTTACCTATGACTTGTATCGTGCGGCGGATTGAGTCATGAGTAAGAATAGTTATCGGCTCTGTTAGATTTGGCAGATCTAATAGATTCATTAAGTTATCACGTGTTATATGTTTTATTTATTTAACTCGTACAACACTTTTTGCCCAATCTAGATTGATCTTCGTTCGGCCTTGTTGCACGAGTTTGCTTGTGCTTTGCTAATTATAAGATCATGATGGCCGAATCGACTTTCAATCTAGGTTGTTACATGTTGCGGGTTCATACATGCCGATCATGTTTAGGCTTTGATAGAGCTGGGTGCCGTGCGGCAGGTACAGGTTTTAGATTAGTTTAATCATGCTCTGCCTGTGTGTTTCTTCTTCATGGACCCCAGTTCGGCTAGTTTGCCGTTTCTGGTTAAGCTTACATGAGTAATGAGTATGTATAGATCTGTTCAGATGTATGTGTGCTTTTAGCTTCTTATAATTAGATCGTATCATGCGGTGGATTAATTTAATTATAAGGAGTGGTGTAGATTTATAGCAAGTGGTATCATGCGGTGGATTAGCTTTGCTTGAGTTTATACCTGACGGGTTTATGAAGGCTGGACGTGCGGCAGACTAGCTGGATTGGCCTATGCATATGTTATCTGAATAGATTTGTATTTACAAGTTACCTCTTTTATTCTTTTGTCACGTATGTATTCGGCATTCAACATGTTTACATGCTTTCTCTTTATACTTGCCGAATGACATATTAAACCTGTTTCGATAAACAGCTTCTATAGCTGTGTGCCGTCGTGATTGGCTTCCAAAGCCATACATATGGAACTATCTGGTTTCACCCAGCATGTTCCAAGGTATTCTCACACTTTTATCCCTTGTTGGTTCTCAGGTCAAACCGACTGGCACGTCTCCGGGTTTGATACACCCCGGGCTCCCGATTGAAGCTAGCCTGACGCAAGGTGACGAATTTTGCGTCAACACATGTCTAACAATAGCAGCATATGTACATATTAGAAAAGAGATGCAGCACTAGTGCTGTTAACTAATAAGTATCATGGAGCAGAGACAAAGCTAGACGCGGTTCCCACACCAAAAGGTGGTCCTCCTACGCCTAATCTCACAAATGCTTAGTAATCATCGACCTAGGCACTGAGCTCAGTATTAAACACCGATATATGCATCATCATACATAGCAACTTCAGCAGATGAGATAAACCCACATGTATACATAAAGAAGACATAGATCTGAGTGTGAAACAGGTAGATGAAACAGCGCGTATGGGAAAGGCAGAGATGACCTCGTTCTTCCCCTTGTTGCTAGGGTTTGGGCTCTTCGTCGTCGGGCTTGGGGTTTGGGTCGACGCCTCCTTTTTGGTCGTCCTCTTCGCCGGGATTGGAGTCGAAGCCTCCCCTTTGGTGCGCTTAACCCGGGGCTTGCTCGCCTCATCGTCAGAGCTGATGTAGATTACATCGGCTGCGGCAAACTGGCCGCGCTCGTTGCGAAACTGGCCCTTCGCGTTCCAGCCGTGGCCCTTGCCGCGAGCTATGGCGCCTCCGATTGACTCGCCACCGTCTCCGATTGACTCCGCCACCGTCGTCTCCTTCGCTCGTGAGGTCAACGGAGGGGAATCAGAAGATAGGAGAAGGGAAGGGAGTGAGCGAGAGGGTCATGGGATGGGGAGGGGCACGGGGTACTTCTCGATTTGGCTTCGTTGCCAAATGGGCCGGCCCATTACCACCCCGAAGTGCAAAGGCGCGCACGCTGCATACAAGGACTGGTTCTTTTGCACCACCTCGCCAATTCTACTCACAAAACCAACATAAGTCTCAGCCATGCGTCTTGCCCCGAACTCCGACTAACACACACCATTGAGAGGGCTTGCTTGGGCTGGGCCTAACTAGGCTCCCGTTTGCGGTTGATCTGTTTCTGATCCTTCATGCGGTCGAGCTTGGTTGGGCCCTTGGCCCTTGCAGGCCTCTCATGGTGTTATTTTTTTTGTAATCTTGTTAAAAATTTGTTTTGTGCAACATTAACTTTTGAAATACCGTTTTACATATTTCAATATTATTACTACCAATCCTACGACCAATATTATATTCCTCTAATATTACTACTACTAATCCTACTAATACTACTACTACTACTAATATATCCTACTACTACTACTACTAATATATCCTACTACTACTACACTACTACTACTACCTACTACTACTATATACTACTACTACTACTACTCCTACTATACTATATCCTACTACTACTACTACTAATCCTACTACTACTACTACTACTACTACTACTACTACTACTACTACTACTACTAATCCTACTACTACTACTACTAATCCTACTACTACTACTAATATATCCTACTACTACTACTACTACTACTACTACTACTACTACTACTAATAATAATAATACTACTACTACTACTACTACTACTACTACTACTACTACTACTACCTACTACTACTACTACTATCACTACTACTACTACTACTACTACTACTACTACTATCCTACTACTACTACTACTAATCCTACTACTACTACTACTCTACTAATCCTACTACTACTACTAATATACTACTACTACTACTACTACTACTACTACTACTAATACTACTACTACTACTACTCTACTACACTACTACTCCTAATATACTACTACTACTACTACTACTACACTAATCCTACTACTACTACTACTACTCCTACTACTACTACTAATATATCCTACTACTACTACTACTACTACTACTACTACTACGATGTAGTAGCATTTAATTATTGCTTTACATACGATGTAATTATATTAAAATGATTACAATTATTTTTAAATAAAATATAATTATTGTCACGAGTTTATTATTTATTTATTAGTATTTGGCTAAATCAAAAAGTCCCATACATTCAGCTCAAAGTGGCGCCCGAAAAATTTCAGATTAGGCGCCCTCCTCCCGCGAGATTGCCGATAATTATGCCCCCTCCCTAATACAACCTGCAGCGGTTCCCTTCGCATCCCATCTAATCCTACTCCGAGCCGCCATGCCGAAGACCGGAAGCACGCCATCGGCTACTCCCGCTAGGTCGCCCTCGCCGCCGCCGGCCCGGAAGCCCTCCGCCAAGTCGTCTACGTCGCAGCCGCGACCCCGGAGGCCCTCCGCCAAGTCGTCTCCGTCGCCGCCGCCTTCACGGAGGCCCTCCACCAGGATGTCTCTGTCGCCGCCGGGAGCCCGGAGGCGCCCCGCAGGGATTTCGCCGTCGCCGCCGCCTGCCCGGAGGCGCTGCACAAAGCGGTCGCCATCGCCGTGTACTCCGGCCAAGAGATTGGCATCTCCTCCGACAAACAGGAGGACAACCAGACGGTCCAGCCCTGAAGATGCCCATGGCGAAGAACATGTCCCCGACAAGAACACAAATGAACAACCCAGGTCAATTTTTGTCATTTATTTGTTCTATTTATGCTGTGCCTTCAAATTGCTTGTGCACGTGTTAAAAATGCTATTGTCTTAGGGTTTACAGTTAGCTGCAGATGCTGTGCCATCACTAATTATATTTTTTTACATCTGATGGTGTATATGTATCAATTAGAGGTCATTTTTTTTCTCAGGCACTTCTTAATTAGAAACAAACTTATGTTCTTGTAATTGTCTATCCAATCAATGCTACGTTGTTTACTGATGAGAAAACAAAAATGCAGAGCACAGTTTTAGATATCCAAATACAATATCATGAATGGTTTGCGGTTTAAATTATTTTGTAGTAGAATAGGAGAAAAATGGAGAGTATATATTTTTTTCGCGGGGGGACCCATGGACAAGCATCGTGGCATATTGGACATTGACCGTGCTAGAATTACCTTTGCAAACTTAATAAAGTACAAAGTTCAGTGTGGTTATTCGCCGAGGGACTTCATGTACTATTTGAAGAGAAATGGCAACGATACAGCTGAGCTGCATCGTGTAGATCACGAAGAAGATGCATTCACAATGATACAAGATGGGATAGAAGAGAAGACAGTTAGGATTGTAGTTTCGATAACAGATATAGATCACCATGGAGAATATGCAGTCACACCGCTTAAGCAACGTAGAACACATGCGAATGTAAGTGGAGAAGGAGATGAGGATGAAGACATTGATGCATACAAGGTGTGGCTCAGTAAGCTGGAACAGGATAAAGACAACCCAGGTACTAATGGACAAGAAAAATACATCTCAATGATATATATTTACTTATCTAAAACTGTCAGTATATATAAAACATGTATATGTGCATCTCGCAGAATTTACTGATGACACCCAGACGAGTACAGTTAAAACATATCAAGAATGGTTGAGGACGGAAGGGCTTCTTCAAGATATATGTAATCTCATCTTGTTTAATGGTTCATTAGTCGAAGCACTATTATATACATATATATTTCCAACTGAACTGTAACTGTGTACTTTCAGTATTTTGTATGTGCAGATGCATATGTAGATGATCAAGCCAATGAAGAAGACGGAAGTGGTGACAATAGCGCAACACCTATTCAGTTTCCAGCTCATGCTCGTAGGCCCAAGCCCTCTCAAAAAGTTATGCAATGGTACAGACTGTTCGTACACTAGTATAACATAAAAATGCTGATTTATAATGTTTACATTCATTCCATTATATATACTCAATTTCACAGCTGGGGTTGGCAAGAAGAGAAAGATTGGGCGTGGAACCTTGAAAGGTGTATCGGTCGAAGCAAAGAGATTTAAACTTGCCACTGACAAACTTAGTGTAGAATTCTCATCGACGAAGGGCGGTCCTATAGGAGATAACTATCGCTCCTTTGTTGATGAAGTTGTTCTGTTTACAAGAAAATGGACTCCACTGATTGGAGTTACGAAGTGGCGACAAGTGAAACAGAAAGCTAAAGATAAAATAACAACAGAAATAATGGTACATTACAGTGTTGCTACCGCATATGATCAATTAATACTTTGTAATATCTTTTTTGTTGACACTTTATTGAAATCCCATTTGTACAGGCAAGGTGGAACATGGAGGACAATGCTGAGGAGAAGGCTAGGATTTGGAAGATTGCACAGAATCGTTACAAGGGATGGCGAGCTCAATTGAGTGCCACATACAAGGCATACAACAGTTATCATGAAAGAATGAGACATAAGCCAGATGATGTGGACATTGTGGAGTGGCACTACTTGGTGTTGTATTTTTCAAGTGACTCATTCCAGGTTCCAAGCCTCTTATATGTGTTTATTGTCTGCATCTTTGATGTCAAACTAACATATCTGTGTTTAATTTAGCGAATGAACAACAAAAACTCTAGCAACTCCCAGCATCGACAGACAATACATCTGACTGGATCAAAACCTTATTCACAAGTTGGTTTTGAGCAGGTAATGATATGGAACCTAAACTTGTTCTTTTATTTTTGTTCCTAAACAGTAACAATGTTCTATTTACGCATATTAGAGAAACCTGGAGACTGGTGAAGAGCCAACTAGTTTGACATTTTGGAGGAGTACACGCACCAAGGAGGGCCGATGGTCTTCTGATGCTGCTAGGGAAATATATGTAAGTGCTACTTTGCTCACTACTACTTAGTGATGTTTTTCATATTTACACTACTACTTAGTTTCTGTAATTTGCATATTTCAAAATAGTCTAGTTTTGAAACATGCTCTGATGTCTGAAAATGAAATCTGGAGAATTTTATAATATCTCCAGAAAGTCCTCTATTAAGTCATTTGGACTTGTAAATCTGCAGATACGACTTCTTTTTTGACCAACTGTTGCCTGCCCACAAGTTTTATCCATACATCATCAATGTCATACTAATTGTGTTCTTAAACTTAGGAAACCGCCTTCTCCAAAATCATTGAAAAAATTGAGAAGGAAGCTTCTGTGATATCAGAAGAACAAGAAAGGCAGATTCTTCATGAAACCTACAAGGAAACCACTGGCTGCAAGAGCAGGAAAGGTCCTGGACATGGATACATGGCAAATTATCCAACCCGAAGCCAACTTATGCAAGAACGAATTGAAGAGCAAGCTCGTGTCACAGCAATAGTAGCAGCAGCACAACAGAAGAATAGTGAGATGCAAGCTGAGATAGAGAAGTTAAAAGAACAACTTACCGTTCAAGCCGCTGAGGGGGAGAGTGACAAGGAACAAATTGTGCTGCTGCAACAAGAATTGAAGAGTACATCTGACAAGATTAGAGAAGAACTAAGGCAAGAGTTTTTCTCACTATTCAAAGAACGCAATGAAGCACCGCCTTTGGTAAGATTACTAATTCTTAATTGTTAGCAGCATCATCGTTTTTAGTAAAACTTGATTGCTAATGCTCCTCCTCATATCACCAATGACAGACTGCTGCAACAACCACACCATCGCCTGAAACTGCAGAAACAACCACTCAACCTTCAGAATTCACAGCTAATGCTACAGGTATTGAACATATCGTTCATGGTTTAGATGTTGCATATTCAGCAAAGGTATTATTTTGTTGATTAATGGAAACTGAAATGTAATGGACAGCTACATGTATTCTGACATAAATTGTGAATATTTTTTTCCTGATACGAAGGTTGCCACAAAAGCTGCCTTGCCCACTCAAAGTGATCCTTCAGACGCACCTAATGCTATTCCCACTCCCATCCAAGAATCAGAATATGTGGAACAGGTAATTTACTTCGAGACCATTACCTGCAGCTCAACAGATCGCTAAGTGTTGATTGCTATTTCAAATCTTCTGGTTTGTGTAGGTTCTATAGGACAGTCAATCGTTGACGACCAATAACAGTACCCTACCTATTCGCTTCACTCGCGGCAGTGCGAACAGAGCTCTTTTCCCAAATGATAAAGATAACAATGATACAGTGTCATATATTCAATCACAAACACTTAGATAGGTTGCTGACAGAAGAAAGCGACAAAGCAAAAAATAAATGAGAAAAGGTATGATCAATCAGCTCTCATTTTAAGTATCCATTGTATTTCTTAATCCCAAAAATATTGTTCCATATCATGTGTTGCCTATGTTTCAATCCAGCTATGTGATCAACTATATATATATTACTAATGCATGTCATTTTGACTTTTCTCAGGAAGATCAACAATGAGGGAGTCTTGACAAGCTGAAATGATTCAAAGATTGTGCAATAAGAAATATGCCATGTTCTGTGATAAGACACATGTCTTCGTCTTTATGACTAGCATCTATTAGTACCATAAGATAGTGGTTTCTAATGCATTTGGACCTTGCAATTTCGTTTGGAAATAGGAAGCCATGTGACTTCCTTTCATAGTACAAACTATTGAATGATTATTATCCAATTTATTAATATAATTGCCTTTTGTGCCATTGAATTTTGTAATTTAATGATTTCCTGTGCAATGAATTCAATGCTATTATTGGTCGTTCTTCAAATATCTTGTCGATGCAATAGCTTTTGTTGCATCCACGGTCATGTAGATGTGATACTTTGTATTGCATCGAACCTCATGTCGATGCAAAAGTTTCAATTGCATCCATCATATCATTGATGCAATACAACCTCTTGCATCAAACAAAATGGTGATGCAATAGAACCTCTTGCATCAAACCAAATTGGTGATGCAATAGATTATATTGAATCGAACCTAATTTTGATGTAATACAGTCTATTGCATCGTACCATATTCGATGCAATAAATGTATTGCATCAACATGATTTAGATGCAATAAGTTAATGCATCGGTCATTTTTGATGAAACAGACAATGACTATTCGATGCAATAAATGTATTGCACCAACATGATTTAGATGCAATAAGTTAATGCATCGGACATTTTTGATGAAACAGACAACGACTATCCGATGCAAAAGCTGCTTCACATCGACCACAAGTAACTGATGCAAAAGGCTATTGCACCTGGGATAATTGCATCGGCTGCATCGACCGACAAATTGATGCGGAAACGAGCTTTTGCATCCATTTTAGACCTATACCATCAAATTTTGCCCGATGCAATAGGGTGAAAACCTAGTAGTGGATGAAGATTATACCTTATCCGAGTAGTGGTTCCTTGCCAAAGTGTAGATCGAGCCTTCCCAACCTAAGAATGAGAGAGGAGGTAGGAAGAACACAAAGAACACAAATGCAAATAAAATAATCGAAGAGGAAAATACGATAAGCACACAAGACACAACATTTATCCCTGAGGTTCGGCCACTTCACTAAGAAGTGCCTACGTCCTCGTTGTTGAGGTGACCACTAAGGTCGGAGTCTCTTTCACCTCCTTGCCTCACTCAAGCAAACACAAAGATTAGCTGAGTTTCTTCACTAAGAATCACGAGGGTAATACAAACACTTTGGAGAGCCCTCACAAATGAGTCAACACGGGCAACAACCGATGAACACGTAACCAGCTAGGGTTCCAAGAACCCAAGAGTAAAGAACACAAATCAAGCTAGAAAGATGAAAGATCCAAGTGCTGAAGACGTAGATCGATGCTTCTCACTCTCTAATCTCACTTCCCTAGCTCAAAGCTTGCAAGAGATTCACTCTAGAATCAAGGGGGGAGAGATAGGAGCTTAGTCAACACTTGGGAGGTCTCTTTCTTGTGTTAGGTCGGAAGAATGAGAGAGGTGACGGTTAGAAGCTGAGAGAGCGACTATTTATACAAGTCACTGTCTTCGCCACAGTCGGTAGTACCGACCCCGTAGGCCCGTAGTACCGACTACCTTAAAAACGGCTGTTACATGAGCCATTGACCAGAGAAAAACTACCGACATAGCCGGTCGGTACCACCGAGGCCGATAGTACCGGCCTTATGGCGGTACTACCGGTAGGCCAAAACTAGACCTACACAGAGAGCACTCGAGGTGCATACGAACGCCGGTACTACCGACCAGGGGGTCGGTACTACTGACCCTATGGTGGTACTACCGCTAGGCCAACACGAACCAAAACCAGAGAAGGTGTAAAACGACTCTGGACCCTCGGTACTATCGAGCACAGGGTCAGTACTACCGTGCCCGGTAGTATTGGCTCTTATAGCGGTACTACCGCTAGGTCAAATTCACCCTGTCCCAAGAGCATTGCACGCAACACCCCCGGGCGGTACTACCGACCCCCATGGTCGGTACTACCGACTGCACTCAACATACCTCTATGTGTTCGTGAGTGTGTGGTGTCTCTCAAGTACTAGAAGTTAGACATCATGAGCACTTTTCTCCACATCTAGCTAGCCTAATATGTATCCCTCTTGATAGTTCGGCTTGCCTATCACTCAAGATTAAAGATAAAACGTAAACCTATACTTGAGCAAGGCATCTTTTCTCTTCTCCATTTCACCAAAGATAGAGCATATAATCACTTGAGAGCTTGTGGTCGTCACCATCCTTCATGGTTGGCATTTAGCTAGCTCCACCAATGGCTTGGTCATAATCCTTTCTTGTTAGCTACACACATGCTTAGTAATAGGATTATACTAAATAGGTTTCATCAATTAACCAAAATCAAACTAGGGCTTTCAGCAAGCCACTTCTCGCCTAAGTAGCTCATTCTCCATTGCAACTTCTTGTGTACATGTCTCTACAATCACATCCTCAACACAAGCTTGTTTGCACATGGGTGAGTCTAAATCAAGTAAATCAATGCAAAAAGTAGAAGCATCCTTTTTAGGCATATCAAAGATTGATTTTTCAATTTAAGTGCCTCGGTGGGGTTTGCTCTGATGGTTTCAAGATTAGCAACTTTTTAGTTAGCTCATCACAATGTTTGCACATGATTTCCATTTTAGCAAGCAAACTTTTGTAAGCATCTTGTGTGCTAGCTAACTTTGCTTTTAGTTTTACATTTTTTCTAACAAGTTGCTCATCATTACTTGTGCTCTCACTTATGCTTGCACTAGCATCAAGTCTCTCAATTTTGTTAGATAGCTCAACATTTAAGTTTGAAAAAGTTTCATATTGATCAAGCATAGGATAAGCTTGTTGAGAACTATCTAATTTTTCTTTTAAAGCATTTATTTTCTTTTGTTGGCTAGTGCAAGCCTTAGCATAGTTGAGATTATCTTGCACAAGTTGATTATTAGAAGGTAGCTCATCATCACTATCACTAGAGATAGAGCTTGTGTTACCTCGTGCCATAAGGCACATACGTGATGAGCTAGATGATGAGCGCTTGTGGCCACGCCTCTTGTATTGGGCTTCATCATCGCTTGATGAATCATCCCATGTCTTGATGGTGGTGAGGGCCTTGGCCTTGCATCCCTTCTTGAAGGACCGGATTAGCGACCAGAGGGTGGGGTGAATGGGAGCCTCAAATTCAACTCGTGAATAGTATGGCCCTTGTCCCAGAAAGTCACCCCAAAAACGAAGACTCGAAACGACCAGAGAGTTCACGACCTACAAGTAGGTGGATACCCTAGTAGATGTCCTAGTGGTACAGCGGAACCTCCGGAGAAACCCCAAAACCAACTGCCAAAGCCACGAAACAAAACTGCACAATTAGTAGTTTCGCGGACTGTCCGGGGTCAGGGTCCCGGACTGTCCGCTGAACGCCGGACTGTCCGACACTGAGAGTCCGGACTGTCCGCCGGCAAAAATGCAGAAACCAAACAGTGTTGCAGGTCTGCTGGACAGGTCTCGGACTGTACGCGGGTTTGTACCTCGGACTGTCCGCTGGTTTGTACCGCGGACTGTCCGCCGTTCACTCGACAGTGAACAGTCAGGGGTCTGCGCCTGGCTGAACAAGCCAAATCCCGATCCCCGGACTGTCCGCCGCTGGTGCAGTTTTGCTTGTGCAGTTTTGCCCCGTTGCTTTGTTGCTTCGTTTTGGGGGTTCTTCGGTAGTTCCGCTGTACCTCTAGGACATATCCTAGGGTATTTACATATACATAGGTCATGAACTCACTGGCTGTTTGAGTCTTCGTTTTTGGGGTGATTTTATGGGACAAGGGCCATCATTTCTCGAGAAGAAATTTGAGGCTCCCATTCACCCCGCCTCTGGTTGCCAATTCGGTCCTTCACACTCGATAGTGAACAGTCAGGGGTCTGTGCCTGACTGAACCAGCCGAATCCTGATCCCCGGACTGTCCGCCGCTGGGGGCACGGACTGTCCGCGGATGAACAGAAAGCACAATTCTGCTCGGGACAAAAAGGCAAATCGATCGGAACTTCACCAAATCAAAAGGAGCTTCGATCGAACTTCTACCAGGTGATCCTCTATGTATTGGGGTGCTAATCCTAAGAAATCATCGCACCAAACCAAGTCAATCAAGAGAGATTCATAGATCACCGAAAAAGGGGGAAGAACGAAGAACGAACGCGAAATCAACCCGATATATGGATTCGTGAGGTTAGGAGAGAATTCCTTCGGTAGAAAGAAGGGGCTCACGACCAAGAACAAATTGATTCAAGTGGAATAGAAAATCATCTCGCGGAGCGGGAGAACGAGGCAAATCTCCGGGAGATGAAAAACCAAAACGTGAAGAACATAGCACACAAGACACGATTTGATTTTAGCCGAAATTCATCCACACGAGGAGACAACGAGAATACGGTCTCGTTTCCTCAAAAGATCCAAATATACAGAGGTATGATTCCCGTCTCTGCGGATCGCTTGCAGCGAGGTATGATTAGAACCTAAGCGAGAGCTAGAGACAGAGAGTGCTCAGGAACAAATGACTGCAAAGATAGAGGGAGAGGAGGGGTGCCTCTCTTATTTATAGTCTAAAACAATAATCCCCTTTCTACCTCTAGATACAAGAGCGAAGCGACCAACCCTAGGGGTATCCCGGTCCAACTCTGCTGATGGCTGATCTGACGGCCACGCGCCTTCCTCACCCTTAGCTTCGCCTCGATGCAAGCCTCAGGATGCCGCCACGTGCCGCCCAATCGACCGCCGCGCCTACCTCGTGGATAGCCTCGCCTCCGCGCCAGCCTCTCCACGCCGCCACGCGTCGACCGTCCTTTTTGCGGACCTCCCCCCGGTTTTGAGGCCGAAACCGGGAAACCTGGGCCTTCCCCCGGTTTTGAGGCCGAAACCGGGAAACCTGTCCTCAGGCTGAGTTTTGTGGCCCAAACTCAGAAACCCGCGCACCCAGGTTTTGAGGCCCAAACCTGGAAACCGTCCGCGCCGAGTTTTGAGGCCCAAACTCGGAAACCGGCCACCCCGAGTTTTGAGTCCCAAACTCGGAAACCGTCGAGGGTGGCTTTTCGAGGCTCAGCTACCGAACCCGCGCCGTAGACGGGATGTGGTTCGCACACCCCGAGTTCCAGCACCGATGTCGAAGCATGTCCAGCCTCCGCGCCGGGCACAGTGCATTCGCCATCCTTCTCGGCCTCCCGCCAAGTGTCACGACGCCATCACCTTCCTCCCGACTTGTTCGATGCACCGCACATCGCCATGTGCTCTCGCTTGTCAACGCCACGTGCCAGCTACCACAGTTGGTCCTCAGGTCTCCCGGTCCGTCGGTCCAAGCTCCACGTCCGCCCTTCACCGCTCCCGGTCCGTCGGCACGGTACGTTCCTACTTGACCTTCACCTCACCTTCGACCACTGTCCGAGCTTCGCACCTGCACATCAAAACAGCCAAGAGACATGTTGCCCGTTGATCGATCACTCATCACTCAGGAAGGGAACCACAAGGGCACATATCAACCTTGTGTTCTCAATCTCCCCCTTGATGAGTGCATCATCAACTCATAGTATCCGTAACCAAAATAAAAGAAAAGCAGAATTAGATAGAAGGAGAAAACTTACTCGAGATGTCCAAAAACCAAAGAAAAGGCCAAAGAAGAACAACTCAAGATAAGCGAAGCTTGGTCCCCAAAGACATGGGCAACGGTTCGACACAACCAAGCAGAAAATCAGAGCAACAACTCATCAGAGAGCAAAACTCGATCAAAATTAGAGCACAAGACTTGGTTCCCAAAGACATGGGCAACGGCTCGACGCAACCAAGTCAGAAACAAGCTAGTCCTCAAGAAGAGGCAGAAAGGGCTCAACACCACTAGCTGAAAGCTCGAAACCACATGAAGACTGCATAAGAAGCAGCTACTGCTAGTCCCTCAAGATACAGGCACAGAGGCTCAACACAACCAGCAGTAAACCCAATACCAATCAAGAGCCATCAAGACATGGTGAAAACAGCTAGTCCCTCAAGACAGTGGCATAGAGGCTCGATGCAACTAGCTGAAAAAAAAAATCGATATCAAATAAGAACCAACTTGGAGCAGCCTAGACAAAAAAGCTCCCCCTCACTCAAAGAACTCCCCCTCAGCAAGTGAAGCATAAATTGCAAATTGTCACCACAGAAAAAATCGAAGAATCACATCACTGGACTCACTGGAAACATTCTCCCCCTTGGGGGCAATTTGCAATCAAAAGAGAGGGGAAAAGGACTCAAGTAAGTAAACCGGAGCTAGGTCATGCCTATCGGAGTCATGCAAATGCATAAGAGATAAAAATGCAAGTTAGCAGCTTCAGGTATATACTCGAAAGAGTGAAAGAATGCTCTAAAGAGTGCTGATCCGACTACACATCAACATTCAAAATTGCTAGCAAAGGCTCAAACTGATCACCGAATACAAGAGATGAATGCATAAGCCAAGTGAGCAGTTTCAAGCCGTTCAGAAAGGGGTTTCACCATCAAAATAGCACTGAACATGTATAGACAGGAAGTTCAAACAAGTGCTAAACATGTATGCAAGGTGAACTACCCCTAGCAAGGTTCAACCATCATGCTATAGAATGAAACATAGACTTGTGTTTTCAGATTTTATCGGAGAATATGCAGCGGTTATTAACACAAGTTTAAATTCAGCATGTGATTGTGAGAGGTTGAAAGCTTGTCATTGCCTAACTTTTCAACAGTGCTTAGCCTATGCAAAAGCAATCAGGAGCTTAAAGCATCGGTTTCGGTCTTACACTACACGGCTCAAGTTTAACTCAATGTGCAATGAGAAATAGTCTCGATACCGTGATGTGCTGACAAAGCAATCCCATCTCGATCTTTTCAATTCACTAAAACTTGGTTCATTTTAAGCAGAATATGAACAATCCAAGCAAGTGACTGACTCAGAACTAGAGACATAGCAACCTAGCATATATGAAATAGCTCAAGTGACCTCAACACATCCTACACATGCTAGTTGCCAATCTCAATGGTGAACGTGTATCAAGTTTTAAATAGCTCAAGCATGTTCATCATTCTGAAAAAATAGCTTAGCTCACAACATGTATCAGTGATCAAGGAGAGCCTAAGCTACAAGCGTCATCATATAACATCGAAGCATATGCTACTCAGAGCATAAATTCATTCTAAGGAATATAGACATGAAGCTTGAAAGAGTAAGATGAATGCATGATGAAGTCAGATTTGGAGCCAAAACAAAACTAAAACGACTCAACACCCAAAAACAAAAAGGATCAGAAAGTCAGTTTATAGTACAACAAGCAAAATGCTTCCCCCATCTAAAAGGGGAAACACACACCAAGCTCACCTCTCAACCTAGCAAAAGTTGAGAGATCCAAAGGCTTGGTGAAAATATCCGCAACCTGGTTATGGGTGTCTACATGCCTAAGATCAATGTCGCCTTTCTCATAGTGATCACGAAGAAAGTGAAAACGAACATCGATGTGCTTGGTCTTGGAGTGAAGAACAGGGTTCTTTGCTACACTAATGGCCGAGGTGCTATCACAAAGCAAAGGGACCCAACTGAAATCTAGACCAAAATCATGCAATGTAGCAACCATCCATAAAAGTTGCGAAGCACAAGAAGCAGTGGCAACATACTCGGCTTCAGTAGTAGACTGGGCTACGTTCGACTGTTTGCGAGAGGACCACGAAACCAAAGAAGAGCCAAGAAACTGACAAGTCCCAGAAGTAGACTTGCGCTCAAGCCGATAGCCGGCAAAATCCACATCGGAATAACCACAAAGCGAAAGAGTCGAAGAAGAAGAGTATCAAAGTCCGAACTCAGGAGTGTATCGGAGGTGCCTCATGATGCGCTTGACCGCTTGCTTGTGGGAAGTCCGAGGGGACGCCTGAAAACGAGCGCACAGACACACAGAAAACTGTATATCCGGCCTCGTCGCCGTCAGGTACAGAAGCGAGCCAATCATGCTTCTGTACTCCTTCTGGTCAACTAGCTCTTCGTCCTGGTCCACGTCCATCGCCGCAGTCGTCGGCATGGGCGTCGTAAGAGGCTTGGCCTCGCCCATGTCGAATTTCTTCAGGATATCCTTCGTGTATTTTCCTTGATGCACAAATGTCCCGTCTCTGGTTTGCTTAATTTGCAACCCGAGGAAGAAAGTCAACTCGCCCATCATACTCATCTCGAACTCCTTGCTCATAGTATCTGCAAACTTGGCAACAAGCGCATGAGAAGAGCCACCAAAGATGATGTCATCCACGTAAATCTAGACTAACAGGGTATCGTTGCCTTGCTTGAGGAGAAACAAAGTTCTATCGACCCGTCCCATTTTAAAACCCTTGGAGAGTAAAAAGGTTTTCAAACGATCATACCACGCTCTCGGGGCTTGTTTCAAACCATACAACGCTTTTGAAAGTTTATAAACATGCTTTGGAAACTTGGGATCCTCGAAACCAGGGGGTTGCGTGACATAAACCTCTTCCTCTATATACCCATTTAAGAAGGCACTCTTGCCATCCATCTGGTAAAGATTAAAACCCTTCGAAGCAGCAAAGGCTAGAAGGAATCTAATTGCTTCTAAACGGGCTACAGGGGCAAAGGTTTCCTCATAGTCTATTCCTTCTTTCTGGCAAAAACCCTGGGCTACTAGTCTAGCCTTGTTCCTCACTACCATCCCATCCTCACCCTCTTTGTTTTTGAAAACCCATTTGGTACCTATAGGGTGGCATTGTGGTGGAGGTGGAACTAGAGTCCAAATTTGATTTCGCTCAAAGTTTTCTAACTCCTCATGCATAGCATTGACCCAGTTAGAATCAGAAAGTGCGTGTCTAACATCTTTGGGTTCAAAAGAAGCAACGAATGCAGAATGAGCAAAGTGACAGATTTCATACGCTCGCGACCGCGTGACTCGCTGGTCGATGCCGCCGATCATCTGCCGCGGGAGGTGAACTTGCTGAACGCTTCGGGGCGCTTGCCTCGCCGAAGTCGCCTCCCCCTCTCCAGATGCTGTCGCTCCCTCAGGTGCAGCAGGTGCTCGCTGGAGAGGTGGCTCAAAAGGACCCCAAGAAGAAGATGTCATGGGATCGGGTCCTCGAGCTGAAGTAGACGTCTCAGGGTGGACGGGGGCAGCCAGTGGAGTTGGCTCGGGATCACCCCAATCGGCATTCTCCTGCTCCTCCTCCACAAAGATAGTCTCTCCCAGCTCCTGTTCTCCTGCAACATCAAAAGTAGAAGAAACACAAGGCATAGTCTCGTCTAATGTGACCTCGCAGGTCTCCACTATCCGGTTAGTTTCCAGGTTAAGTACTCGATAAGCACGTGAATAAGAAGCATAACCAAGAAACACCCCATCAGCAGAGCGAGATTCAAATTTGTCCAAATTACCTTGCTTCAGGATAAAGCACTTACACCCAAACACCCGAAAATGAGACACCTTGGGTACCCGTCCAAAACGCAACTCATAAGAAGTCTTTTTCATCAAAGCACGAAGAAAGATGCGATTTGAAACATGGCAAGCGGTGTTGATCGCCTCGGCCCAAAAACGCATAGGAGTCCTATGCTCATCGAGCATCGTCCTGGCCATCTCAACAAGGGTCCGGTTCTTGCGCTCAACAACACCGTTCTGCTGAGGGACATAAGGAGAAGAAAACTGATGCTCGATTCCATTAGAAGAACAGAAGGAAGCAAACTGAGAGTTATCAAACTCAGTACCATTATCGCTACGAATAGCTCTAATGGTATCAGGGGGAAACTCAGTTTTCAACCTCAAAATCAAATCACGAGCAAAAGAAAAAGCTTCATCCTTACCCTCCATGAAAAACACCCAAGAGTACCTCGGAAAATCGTCAACGATCACTAGAACGTACCACTTCCCACCCACTGAGCACACCCGAGCTGGACCAACTGTGTCCATGTGAAAAAGCTCGCCGGGTCGCTTGGTCATCACCTGATTAACAGGTGGGTGGGAAGCAGCAACCATCTTCCCATGACGACAAGGATGTCAAACAAGGTCCTTCTGAAACTTAAGCTTAGGCAATCCTTGGATTAGGCCAAGTGAGCTAAGTCTCGCAAGCAAGTCAAAGCTCAAGTGACTGAGCCTCCTATGCCACTTCCACAAATCAGAAGAAGGACGAGCCATCAAACATCTAGCAGAGCCGAAAGAACGAGAAAAATCGGCTCTGAAAACACGACCAAAAGGGATGATCCAACAAACAAGATCTCCCCGAGGATCTAGAACACGACTCAGACCCTTCTTAAAACGCACTTCACAATCATCCTCAAGAAGTTGCGAAACAGAAAGCAGATTGTAATGCAAATTCGAAACCAAAGCAACATCCTTAAGAACAAAGTTCTCATTGAGCCGAATAGCTCCATGAGAAACAACCTTACCTCTACTATTGTCCCCGAAAGTGATGTACTCCTTGTGCATCACGGGACTGAGGCTGGATAACCATTCCTTCTTTCCGGTCATGTGGCGCGAACACCCGGAATCCATGAGCCACATGTTCTCCAACCGAAGTTCCTGCATCAATAGAAAGGCAGGAAGTGAGCATATGACACAACACTAGGGTTAGTATACTGAGAAGGATACCAGTGCTGTGTCATAGGCCCAGAAAAAGTGTTAGTAGCAACACCAAACTGTCCTCGTCCCATGGGTGGATAGCGATCACCACCAACCTGAAAGGGTGGTCCGCTATGGAACGGAAATCCACCATACTGACCTACTTGTCCCATTTGAGCAAAGCGATCACCACCATACTGAAAAGGTGGTCCACTATGGGACTGAGCAGCAAAACCTTTTACACTCGGCTCACGATCGTATTGAGGACGACCGGAACCGCGACGGGCACGACCACCACCCCGTGGTCTAGCTGCCTGGGGCCTAGCAACCTGAGGGGGTACACCTCCAGGTCTAGCGCCCTGCCTCTGAACTCCCCGACCTTGCACACCATGGAGAGGGTGGTGCCTGGCCTAGTTGTTCAGCTCCAACTCCTTCCTAGCGTCTCTCTTCCTCCGATAGCAAAACTCAGCTAGGTGACCCTCACGGTGACAGTACTCGCACTCAAACCTGACCACTCTCTTGGGTTGTTGGTTCCTAAAGTTGCGAGGGTTGTTCACACTGGCTGGCTGCTTGCCTCTCGGAAGGGGATCACTAGAGACGTCAGGAAGGGTGTCAAGTGTGTTCCTAAGATGATTAGGTTTGGGAATCCACACTTGCTTGCGAGGTGGAGCCTTGGGAGTTTCATCAAGGATTCCATCCTTGGTGATAGGCTTGGGAGGCTCAGGTGGAGTGATCTTGGTGAGCTTAGGGACAGCGGATGGTTTCTCACTTGGGTTCACTCCGCTAAACTCACCGATCTTGCCAAAGATACTAGCGCCCTTTCCACCTGAAGCAAAGCCTACTCCCGAGCAATCAGTTCCCCTCTTGAACTGACTGATCATCATGCCCAACTGTGGCTCACTGCATGACACCCAACTCAGGATGGACCGAAGGTATGTGTTTTCCTCCTCGGTTTGCATCCTGTCATGCCGATAGTTGGCAATCTCAAGCTCCATCCCCACGCATCGCTCACACGGAGCGGTCAAGGTGCTAACTAAGCTGGCCTTCATGGCTTCAACAAGTTTGGCACTAACTTCTGCCAACTCAGTTCGCAAGCCCGGACAGGACTTGCACGCACCCAGCAAAGAAGGTCTCGCCTTCACTTCCTCCAGCTCCTTCTTCAGGGAGGGACACTCTTTGCAATCACCCACCAAGTCTAGCCTACTCTTCAGCTCATCATACACCTCAATCAAAGAGGCATACTTGGTTTGCAAGGTGGCAAAGTTAGTCATATGCATCGTGCACTCTTCACACTCCTCCACGTCGGTCACCTTCACCTCGGACCTAGCAAACTCAAGCACCTCATTCATCTTAGCCTTAAACTTGTTGCGCTCTCGGATAGCTCGCTTGAGTTGCTTGTCCTGACCGAGAACTATGTCGATAAGAGAATCGCGCTCACCGGTAAGACGATCGACAAGAGAAGAGTTTGATACCTCGGAAGCATCATCGTCGTCGTCGTCGTCGGTGTCGGCATCCTTTGCCTGGCACTTGGAGTCCTCTTCGTCCAGGGCCATGGTGCACAAGCCCTTGGAGGAGTGGCCGAAGAAGCAGAGTCCGTTGAAGCGTTCTTCTGTCTTGTGCTCGGACCCGTCGTCGCTGGAGTCGCTGTCGGAGGTCATCTCGCCATCACTGATGGTGGCGAGGAAGGCGCGCCGACCGGCGTCGAAAGCCTTCTTCATGTCCTCCCGGCGATAGCTGCCCTTCTTCTTCTTCCCGGCCATGTTCTCCGGCTTGCCCTTGCGCCTGGAGTAGCGGTTCTTGCCAGGGAAGCTCTTGTCGTTCTTGGGACAATTCGCCATGAAGTGGTCTAGATCACCACACTTGTAGCAGCCCTCGCGTGCGCCACCACACCGACGATTCAGGCGGTTGTTGTGAAACCGCGAGAACCGGGTGATGACGAGGGCGAGCTCGTCGTCTCCAAACGCCTCCAACTTCTCCTCCGTGATCGTAAGCAAAGAAGATAAAGAAAACAGAGGAGGTGTAGCGTCAGCAGAGAAGATCGATCCACCTGTGCCTGAGACCAAAGCCATGGTATGTGAAGATGGATTCATCAGCTTTGCCTGAGTCAGGTGATCGATCTCGGTGGACTTGAGCTTACTGAACAGCTCGTCCACGGTGAGGGTGTCATAGGATGGAGACTCTATGATGGTCGACACCTTCACCTCCCATACCCTCCGATCCAGGGCGTATAGCAACTTGAGAGCCCTCGCATGATCGTCATTGGGTAGGTTAGCCCGATTGGCACGCATCTTGTTCACAATCGTTTGGAAACGAGCGAACATGGCGTCAATCGATTCTCCCTTCAACTGAACAAAGTTCTCGTACTCTCGCTTGTAGGTCTCGAAGAGTCTGGTCTTGACCTGAGCGGTCCCCTCGTGATAGCTCTGAAGCTTCACCCAGATCTCTCGTGCCGTCTCAAGCTCAGAGACACGCTCGAACTAAGGAAGGGAGATGCTGGCCAAAAGAGCATTACGAGCCTTGGAGTTGGCCTCGTGCTGGTCAATCTAGATCTGACCCACACGAGCCGCAAGGACTACGTACTCAGCATTCTCGCATATTTCCCAGACAGAAGATCCGATGCTGTTGAGATAAGCACGCATCCGAATCTTCCAATAGGGATAGTTCGTCCCATCAAAATAGGGAGCCTTGCCGTTCCCTCGATCCATGTCGCCCTTAGGATCCGAAACCGATTAAGGTAGAGAAGATCCTTAACCGGCTCCGATACCAATTGAAGGACCGGATTAGCGACCAGAGGGGGGGGTGAATGGGAGCCTCAAATTCAACTCGTGAATAGTATGGCCCTTGTCCCAGAAGTTCACGACCTACAAGTAGGTGGATACCCTAGGAGAAGTCCTAGTGGTACAGCAGAACCTCCGGAGAAACCCCAAAACCAACTGCCAAAGCAACGAAACAAAACTGCACAATCAGCAGTTTCGCGGACTGTCCGGGGTCAGGGTCTCGGACTGTCCGCTGAACGCCGGACTGTCCGACACTAGGAGTCTGGACTGTCCGCCGGCAAAAACGCAGAAACCAAACAGTGCTGCAGGTCTGCTGGACAGGTCTCGGACTGTCCACGGGTTTGTACCGCGGACTGTCCGCCGTTCACTCTGAGAACATATATGATGAATGATTGACATTGATGAGGAAGGTTTGAGGCTTTTCCCGGTTGAGTCATTATTCGCTATGCGCTTAATGTTTATGACTAACCGGTGGCGTTGAGTTGTGGTGTTTCTGTGTTGGTGTGCGTGTGCAACATGTGTCTCTTGGCTGTGTTCATGTGCAGGTGTTGAGCTCGGATACAGTGGTCGATGGCGAGGTGAAGGTCAAGTAGAGATGTCCCGTGCTGACGGACCGGGAGCGGTAAAGGATGGGCGTGCCGTGCGGCGGACGTGCCATGCCGATGTACCCAGAGCGGTGAAGGGCGGACGTGAGGCTTGGACTGACTGACCGAGAGGCCAGAGGACCAGCTGTGGTAGCTGGCACGTGGCATCGGCGAGCGAGAGGACATGGGGATGTGCGGTGCATCAGGCGAGTCGGGACGAAGACGATAGCGTCGTGGCACTTGGCAGGAGGTCGGACACGGGCTTGCGTGTGGCGCAAGTGCCGTCGGCCGAGTCAAGAAGGAAGGCGAAGGCGTTGTGCCCGGCATGGAGGCTGGACATGCATCGGCATCGGTGCCGGTGGTGGGGGTGTGCGAACCACATCCCGTCTACGGTGCGGGTTCGGTAGTTGAGCCTCAAAAAGCTACCCTCGACGGTTTCTGAGTTTGGGCCTCAAAACTCGGGTGGCCGGTTTCCGAGTTTGGGCCTCAAAACTCGGGATGGACGGTTTCTAGGTTTGGGCCTCAAAACCTGGGCTCGCGGGTTTCCGAGTTTGGGCCTCAAAACTCGGGGTGGACGGTTTCCAGGTTTGGGCCTCAAAACCTGGGTTGGCAGGTTTCCCGGTTTGGGCCTCCAAACCGGGGGAAGGTCCAAAAGGACGGTAGACGCATGGCGGCACCGAGAGGCTTGCGTTGCGGCGAAGCTATCGGTGAGAAGGCACGACGGTCGATGGTGACGGCACGTGGTGGCATCCTGGAGCTTGCGTCGAGGCGAAGCGAAGGATGAGAAGGCGCGTGGCCGTCAGACGGAAACTGCCAGAGTTGGACGGTTTTACCCCTAGGGGGTATTTGGGTTAGTACTTCATGTCAGGGCATTTGTGTCATTTGGACGTGCGCCTATATATAGATGAAGGGCTGTGTTGGACAGCCATCCTTGGAGGAGTCACTCTCATTTTGTTTAGGTGAGAGGAGGCTACGGTGAGAGGAGAGACCGGCTCTTGTTTTTGAGCTTTTCGCCATCCGTGTTTTGTACTGCGAGGAGTGGCTTGTAACCTGACACAGAGTGCTACACAATTCATCATCTAGTAGCAATCCAAGGATCAATTTCTCCCCTCCTCTTTGTTGGCTGAAATTTGGATCGAATCGCGTTTTTGTTCTTCGCGTTTTGGTTTTTCCCCTCCCGGAGATTTGCCTCGTTCTCCCTCTCCGAACGACGATTTGCGATTCCGTTTGAATCAAATTGTTCTATGTCGTGAGCTCCTTCTTTCCACTGGAGGATTTCTTCTCTAACCTCACGAGCTCGTAGATCGGGTCGAAATCGCGTTCGTTCTTCGTTCTTCCCCCTTTTCTAGTGTTCTTCGGATTTCTCATGGATTAGTTGGATTGAAGCAATGATATCCTAGGATTAGCTTCCCAACACGTAGAAGAACACTTGGGAGAAGTTTGGTTGCAGCCCCGTTCGATTTGGTTGAGTTCCAATCGAATTTGAGTTTGATACGGGCTGTTTTTAGCCTTTCTGGGCATTCCCGGACTGTCCGGGACTTATCCCCGGACTGTCCGGGGGTCGGGGCTGTTCACGGGCAGCAAGGTCGCTGTTTTCATTTTTGAACGGCGGACTGTCCGGGAGTCATTCCCGGACTGTCCGGGGTTAAATAGCGGACAGTCCGCGGTTCACTAGCGGACAGTCCGCGACTACACAGTTTTGCTAATTTCGTCCGTATCTTTTGCATACGAGCTCCGATTTGTGATCCGTTTGTTGCGTTGGTTTCCTAACTTCTTAAGGATCATTCCAAAGTACTTTTGCCACCATTGGTCAAAGTATTCTTGGTCGGACACTTCCTTCTTCTCCATAGGAGTTAAGTGTTCCGCTTTCGGAGTTTCGTTTGTTCTAGCGGCCGTATCTTTTGCGTTCGAGCTCCAATTTGAGATCCGTCTGTTGCTTTAGTTTCCAGACTTCATAAGGATCTTTCCAAGGTGCTTTTGCTACTAGTTGGCCTAAGTAGTTTTGGTCGAACACTTTCCTCTTCTCCATAGGAGTGGGGTGTTCCGTTATCGGAAGTTCGATTGTTCTAGGAGCTTGCTTGTGCAGTTTTGCCCTGTTGCTTTGGTGCTTCGTTTTGGGGGTTCTTCGGTAGTTCCGCTGTACCTCTAGGACATATCCTAGGGTATCCACCTATTCGTAGGTCATGAACTCATCGGCTGTTTGAGTCTTCGTTTTTGGGGTCATTTTCTGGTACAAGGGCCATCATTTCTCGAGAAGAAATTTGAGGCTCCCATTCACCCCCCCTCTGGTCGCCAATTCGGTCCTTCAATTGGTATCGGAGCCAGTTAAGGATCTCTCTACCTTAACCGGTTCCGGATCCGCGAAGGCGACCTTTTGAGAGCGGTTTTGTTTCCGACTTTGCTTGTCGAGGTGTTGAGCTTTTGTTTGGCTAACACTAACGGTGCTTTTGGAAGTAGCACCAAGTTCTTCTTCAAGTATGTCTTTGTCTTTTGGTTGGAATGTTTCAAAGGACGACATCTTGGGAAGAAGGAGGAGTGCAGTTGATGAGAGGGATCGCGAGGTGAACGATCTGCTGAACCTTCTACGACATGACGAGCTTTCACCGGAGGATGTCCTATGTCAACTTGGCAAGGCCAAGAGAGGTACACTTGCTTGTGGTCTTGTGACCTTGCACAACCTTTATGAGGCTTGCTCTAGGGATGATGAGCTTTGTGATACCTTGCGTAGAAAGGTTGAAAATTTGAAATGCTCCATTGCTAGGTTGAAGTCTAGTGCCTCTTTGCCTTGCACCTCTTGTAGTGACATGGTTAGGAAGAATGATGAGCTTGGATTTTCTCTTGCTAGCTTAAAATCTGAGAATGAATTGTTGAAATCAAATGCTTCCAAACCATGTTTAGTTTGCATTGACTTGGGCAAGGACCTTGATTGTGCTAAAACTGAAATAGCCTTGCTAAAGTCAAATGCTTTGTCACCATGTGATTCTTGTGAATCTTTTGTTGCTAGACTTAGAGAATTATGTCTGATTCACAGGACATGTGTTGATGAACTTGAGCATGCTAGGGCTAAAATTGTTGAATTAAATTCTAAGCCTTGTAGCTCATGCTCTATGAATAAGAATGCTTGCCTTACTTCTTGTGCTATTCATGATTCTTTGCTTGATGTGAATGGTGATGTTTCTTCCACCAATTTCATTTGCGCATCTTGCATTGATTTAGAAAAAGAAGTTTTGGCTTTGAAGGTTTTGCGCGATGATATGAGCGCTAAGTTGGTTGAGCACAATGATATGAGTGCCAACCTTGAGAAGGAGATTGAGCTCTTGCATACCACATATGTCGAGTGCATTGAAAAGGAGATGGAAAACTTGAGAAACACTCCTTGTGGTACTTGTGACCGCCTCATGTTTGAAAATGAGGTTTTGGCCAAAAGATGCAAGAGCCTTTGTGCTAAGTCATTTGAGTCACGCATTTCTTCCAACTCCGATGTTAATGTTTCCAAGTCTGCATCTTTGCAACCGGAGTTGAGTTCTTATGTTGCGCGTGAGTCTTTTGATGATAGCACTTGTGCCAAGGTTTTGGATAGCTCTTTCATAGCTACTCCTAACCTTGCTGTTTATTTGAGTGATGTCCAAGGGACTTCTCTTGATATGGGTGCTTCTCATATTTTTGGGACTCGTGCTCCCAATCCGGTTTTCCATTGCACCTTTTGCAAGAAGGATGGACACTCATTCGATTTTTCTTTCCGCTGTGTCAAACACGAGTGACGAATTCGAGCTAAGGCTTTTAGGAAGCCACGTAGCCTTTCCCATGGCACGTGTGCTCCTAGTGTTGGCACCAAGTTGAACGTTGATGCTTCTTGTTCTAAGTCCCAAGGGACTTCTCACTTGTCGGAGGATGGTGTGCCTTCCAATAGGCCTTTGTACCATTGCTCTTTTTGTGAGAAAGATGGGCATCAAGAAAGCTTTTGCTATCGGCGTGCCAAACGTTTGCGCCAAGCTCGCTCTTCTAGGAAGATGGTGGTTCATAGCCCTTCTCATGGCATGAACGCTTGTGCTCCTAGTAAGAAGCCTCTCTTTGATGATGGGTTTTATGACTCCTTTTCTAGTGGGATAGGTCATGTTCGTGGACATGCTTCTAGTGCTTCCTCTCTTGATCCACGTCATGCTTTTCATGATGCTTCTATTGGTTCTTCTACAAAAACCTTGGAAGATGTTTGCCTCTTTTCCCGTGGTATGACTCGTTCTTCTCCTCGAATTGTCATTTTGAGGAATGCTTCCAAGGGTGTTTCACAATTGCATTTGAACCAACTTTTGCATCATGCTAACCCACAAGATAAGTTAAGTTTTGTGACCAAGTCTTGGGTTCCCAAGTACATACTTGCTAACCCTTCGGGATCCAAGACTCGGGCTGCTTTGTCCTCTTGTGTGTAGATATGAGGACACGGGGTGGAGAACATGCGCCTGATGGAGCTTGATCTTTTAGATGTGATCAAGAGTTGATGGTTCTCTACACCCCGCTTAGATTTGCCTCCAAAGAGGCTTTTGTTATCTGGTGAGCTTTCATATACACTCATACCTTGTACATCCATGATCTATGTCTTGTGGTATGAGATGGTCTTTCATGTGCTCACTTGTATAGTTCTTGCATGTACATTTTCCTGTGTATCATGTTTTGTTTAGTCTAGCATGTACTATCTTGTATATTATGTCATGCAAGCCTTGTGTATAGTTTTTGTGGAGTAGCCATTCATGCTAGTTTGTGATCCTCATGAACATTATGCCATGCTTTACCATACTTCACCATGAGCTTTACTTGTAGAGGTATGATGTTCATTAGGTATCACTTTTCAGGTGCTAGTTTTGGTAAGCTACATGTATCCTGTTGATATGATTAGTTTGAGCACTAGCCTTTCCACAATTTTACCATGTTACATGCTTTTGGATCTATTGCTATCATTATCTTGCATTGTAGCATGTGTTGAGGTTTAGGCTGTGTTTGGGTTGATCATGTTTTTAGGTTGCATTTTGCTATACAGTGCTTTATCCTGTTGCATGGTAGTCTTGACTAGTTTGAGTTTAGTTCTTCTTGCGGTATCATTCATAGGTAGGCCTCTTTTGTTGAGTGTTCACCTCATGCTTATTATGTGACCAACCGCTTTGTGGAGACCTTGAGGTCACACTGGACGAGACAATGCCTTGTGTTTTCTTCTGCTTTTGAGTGTTTTGGAGAACAGGAGCCTGGAGAGAGCATTTCGGCTCACGGACCCGATCCCACTTCTTCCACGACTTGGGGTTCCGTTCGAGCAGCTCTCCAGCGAGCACTAGCTGCACCTGTGGGAGCGACAGCATCAGGCGAGGGGAGACGACTTCGACGAGGCAGGCGCCCCAGAGACTTCAGCTGATTCAGGCGTCCCCTCGGGTATCACACAAGCAGGCGGTCAAGCGCATCATGAGGTACCTCCGACACACTTCTGATTTCGGATTTTGGTACTCCTCTTCTTCGACCTCTTTCTGCTGTGTGGTCTTTTCAATGTGGATTCTGCTGGCTGTTCGCTTGAGCGTTTCTTGGCTCTTCTCTTGTGAGTTTGGTGTGTGTTTCCCTTTTAGATGGGGAAGCATTTTGCTTGTTGTATCTTAGTTGGACTTCTCTGATACCCTTTTGTTTTGGGTTTTCCTTTTTAGGCTAGTTTTGCTTTGTTTTTGTTGCACTAGCTTTTGCATACATTTCATCATGTGATATACTGTTTTTTAGAGCTTCATGTATATAGTAATGAGAATGAGACTATGCTCTTTTTGGTATGCCCTGTTTATTCATGATGATGCTTGTAGCTGAGGCTCTTTTTGATCACTTGATACATGTTATGAGCTAAGCTATTTTTGCAAATGGTGAACTTGACTAATCAACTATGAAACCTTAAATTTGTTCACCATTGAGATTGGCAACTAGCATGGGTAGGATATGTTGAGATCACTTGTGCTATCTTTTGTATGCTAGGTTGCTATGTCTCTTGCACTGAGTCATTCACTTGCTTGGTTTGTTCATGTTTACCTTGTGCTTAAAATTTGAACCAAGTTTAAGTGAAATGAAAAGATCGAGATGGGATTGCATGTGTCAGCACCTCTCGGTATCGAGATTGTTTCTCATTGCACTTTTGAGTTAAACTTGAGCCGTGTAGTGTAAGACCGAAACCGGTGCTTTAAGCTTCTGATTGCTTTTCTTGCATAGGCTTAGCCCGGTTGAAAAGTTAGGCAGTGACCATGCTTTCAACCTCTCGCAATCACATGCCTTAATTTGAACTTGTGTTAATATCGCTGCAATCTCTGATAAAATTTGAAAATAACACAAGTTTATGCTTCATTCTATGGTATGATGATTGAACTTTGCAAGGGGTAGTTCACCTTTTATACTTGAGTTAGCACTTGTTTGATTTCCTGTCTATTCATGCTTAGTGCTATTTTAGTGGTGAACTCCTTTTCAAATGGCTTAAAACTGCTCATATGCTTAATTGTTCATATTTCGTATCCATTTGATCAGTTTGAGCCTTTGCTAGCATTTGTATTGATTGCTAGAGTTTCAGGGCAGCACCCTTCTGAGCATCTTTTCACTCTGATTGCTATACACTTGAAGTTGTTGCATTGTGCATATCATGCATTTTCAGCTTAGTGTACATAGCCCCAGCTCCGATACACTTTGTGGTCACTTTCAATGCTTTTCATAGCCCCCATATGCTTTTGTTGATGACTTGTCTTCTGTTGGTGTCAACTTTGTATTGAAATTTCAAAACCCCTCAGCATGTTCCCTTTTGTCAAGGGGCAGAAGCTGTTTGCAAGGGGGAGCTTGAGTGTTGGCACAAAGGGGAGAGTCGTGCATTTTGGGGAGAGCTTTGAGCTAGGGGGAATTTAGCTCTTTTATGTCCTTCTTCAATTGGTATAGCTCTTTTATGTGTTTCAATTGGTATCCTTCATAGTGAGCTTTGATGCATAGCCTTTGTGTTTAGGCTTGCTTTCAGGGGGAGTCGCTTTTGCTTTGCTGCTTCTCCGCGAGCTCCAAATGTTTGTGCTCTATTTGGTTTTGAGCTTCTTTTTGTGTTTTCTCAATCGGTATCGAGCCTGCTAGTCGTGTTGAGCTGTTATGCCTCTATCTTGAGGGACTAGCAGTTTTTGCTTGGTATTTTCGATTGGTATGGAGCCTTCAGCTAGTTGTGTCGAGCCATTCTGCCTCTGTCTTGAGGAACTAGCTGTTTTCACCAATTCTTGGCTGTTTGTGCTTGGTATCGAGTTTTCTGCTAGTTGTGTTGAGCCTCTGTGCCTCTCACTTGAGGGACTAGCAGTTTTGCATTCTTATGCGTTGATTCAGCCTTAATTGGTAACAAGTCTTGAGCTAGTGGCGTTGAGCTTTTTCTGCCTCTTCTTGAGGGCTAGCTCATTTTTGACTGGGTTGCGTCGAGCCGTTGCCCATGTCTTTGGGAACCAAGTTTTTCGCTCTATGTGATCGAGTTTTGCTCTTTGATGAGTTGTTGCTCAGATCCTTTGCTTGGTTGCGTTGAGCCGTTGCCCATATCTTTGGGGACCAAGTTTTCGGTTTTGGTATCTCAAACCATCTCTTGTGCCTAGTTTTTGTCAATTCAATCATCAAGGGGGAGAAATTTCGAAATCGAAGTGGATAAGTACCTTGGTTTCTTGTGTGATGATTGTTTGACAATTTATTTGAGATTGGTTTTTGAGTGCCTTTTGGGATTTCATGAAACTCTTGTTTCTCTTGACTCTTCGGTTGTGTGGAGGCATTGCCCACTTTTCCCATTTCTTTCGGGACCGAGAGCTTCTATTTGGAGTTTTCATGATTCTTCCTTATTCCAAGTGGCCTTGTGTTTGCTTTTACTTGGCTTTTGGGCACTTGGATGAGGCTTGCCTTCAAACCCTTCCTTTGTGGTTTTATTTTTAGTCAATGCATTCATCAAGGGGGAGATTGAGAACATATATGATGAATGATTGACTTTGATGAGGAAGGTTTGAGGCTTTTCCCGGTTGAGTCATTATTCGCTATGCGCTTAATGTTTATGACTAACCGGTGGCGTTGAGTTGTGGTGTTTCTGTGTTGGTGTGCGTGTGCAACATGTGTCTCTTGGCTGTGTTGATGTGCAGGTGTTGAGCTCGGATACAGTGGCCGATGGCGAGGTGAAGGTCAAGTAGAGATGTGCCGTGCTGACGAACCGGGAGCGGTGAAGGATGCGCGTGTCGTGCGGCGAACGTGCCATGACGATGTACCCAGAGCGGTGAAGGGCGGACGTGAGGCTTGGACCGACGGACCGAGAGGCCAGAGGACCAGCTGTGGTAGCTGGCACGTGGCATCGGCGGGCGAGAGGACATGGGGATGTGCGGTGCATCAGCCGAGTCGGGACGAAGATGATAGCGTCGTGGCACTTGGCGGGAGGTCGGACACGGGCTTGCGTGCGGCGCAAGTGTCGTCGGCCGAGTCAAGAAGGAAGGCGAAGGCGTTGTGCCCGGCGTGGAGGCTGGACATGCATCGGCATCGGTGCCGGTGGTCGGGGTGTGCGAACCACATCTCGTCTACGGTGCGGGTTTGGTAGTTGAGCCTCAAAAGGCTACCCTCGACGGTTTCCGAGTTTGGGCCTCAAAACTCGGGTGGCCGGTTTCCGAGTTTGGGCCTCAAAACTCGGGATGGACGGTTTCCAGGTTTGGGCCTCAAAACCTGGGCTCGCGGGTTTCCGAGTTTGGGCCTCAAAGCTCAGGGTGGACGGTTTCCAGGTTTGGGCCTCAAAACCTGGATTGGCAGGTTTCCCGGTTTGGGCCTCAAAACCGGGGGAAGGTCCAAAAGGACGGTAGACGCGTGGCGGCACCGAGAGGCTTGTGTTGCGGCGAAGCTATCGGTGAGAAGGCGCGGCGGTCGATGGTGACGGCACGTGGCGGCATCTTGGAACTTGCGTCAAGGCGAAGCGAAGGATGAGAAGGTGCGTGGCCGTCGGATGGAAACTGCCAGAGTTGGACGATTTTACCCCTAGGGGGTATTTGGGTTAGTACTTCATGTCAGGGCATTTGTGTCATTTGGACGTGCGCCTATATATAGATGAAGGGGCTGTGTTGGACAGCCATCCTTGGAGGTGTCACTCTCATTTTGTTTAGGTGAGAGGAGGCTATGGTGAGAGGAGAGACCGGCTCTTGTTCTTGAGCTTTTCGCCATCCGCGTTTTGTACTGCGAGGAGTGGCTTGTAACCCGACACAGAGTGCTACACAATTCATCATCTAGTAGCAATCCAAGGATCAATTTCTCCCCTCCTCTTTGTTGGCTGAAATTTGGATCGAATCGCATTTTTGTTCTTCGCGTTTTGGTTTTTCCCCTCCCGGAGATTTGCCTCGTTCTCCCTCTCCGAGCGACGAATTGCGATTCCGTTTGAATCAGATTGTTCTATGTCGTGAGCTCCTTCTTTCCACCGGAGGATTTCTTCTCTACCCTCACGAGCTCGTAGATCGGGTCGAAATCGTGTTCGTTCTTCGTTCTTCCCCCTTTTCTAGTGTTCTTCGGATTTCTCATGGATTAGTTGGATTGAAGCGATGATATCCTAGGATTAGCTTCCCAACACGTAGAAGAACACTTGGAAGAAGTTTGGTTGCAGCCCTGTTCGATTTGATTGAGTTCCAATCGAATTTGAGTTTGATACGGGCTGTTTTCATTTTTGAACGGCGGACAGTCCGCGTTTCACTAGCGGACAGTCCGCGACTGCACAGTTTTGCTGATTTCGTCCGTATCTTTTGCATACGAGCTCCGATTTGTGATCCGTTTGTTGCGTTGGTTTCCTAACTTCTTAAGGATCATTCCAAAGTACTTTTTCCACCATTGGTCAAAGTATTCTTGGTCAGACACTTCCTTCTTCTCCATAGGAGTTAAGTGTTCCGCTTTCGGAGTTTCGTTTGTTCTAGCGGCCGTATCTTTTGCGTTCGAGCTCCAATTTGAGATCCGTCTGTTGCGTTAGTTTCCTAACTTCATAAGGATATTTCCAAGGTGCTTTAGCCACTAGTTTGCCTAAGTAGTTTTGGTCGAACACTTTCCTCTTCTCCATAGTGTTGTGGTGTTCCGTTATCGGAAGTTCGATTGTTCTAGGAGCTTGCTTGTGCAGTTTTGCCCCGTTGCTTTGTTGCTTCGTTTTGGGGGTTCTTCGGTAGTTCCGCTGTACCTCTAGGACATATCCTAGGGTATTTACATATACATAGGTCATGAACTCACTGGCTGTTTGAGTCTTCGTTTTTGGGGTGATTTTATGGGACAAGGGCCATCATTTCTCGAGAAGAAATTTGAGGCTCCCATTCACCCCGCCTCTGGTTGCCAATTCGGTCCTTCACACTCGATAGTGAACAGTCAGGGGTCTGTGCCTGACTGAACCAGCCGAATCCTGATCCCCGGACTGTCCGCCGCTGGGGGCACGGACTGTCCGCGGATGAACAGAAAGCACAATTCTGTTCGCGACAAAAAGGCAAATCGATCGGAACTTCACCAAATCAAAAGGAGCTTCGATCGAACTTCTGCCAGGTGATCCTCTATGTATTGGGGTGCTAATCCTAAGAAATCATCGCACCAAACCAAGTCAATCAAGAGAGATTCGTAGATCACCAAAAAAGGGGGAAGAACGAAGAACGAACGCGAAATCAACCCGATCTATGGATTCGTGAGGTTAGGAGAGAATTCCTTCGGTAGAAAGAAGGGGCTCACGACCAAGAACAAATTGATTCAAGTGGAATCGAAAATCATCTCGCGGAGAGGGAGAACAAGGCACATCTCCGGGAGATGAAAAACCAAAACGTGAAGAACACAACACACAAGACACGATTTGATTTCAGCCAAAATTCCTCCACACGAGGAGACAACGAGAATACGGTCTCGTTTCCTCAAAAGATCCAAATACACAGAGGTATGATTCCCGTCTCTGCGGATCGCTTGTAGCGAGGTATGATTAGAACCTAAGTGAGAGCTAGAGAGAGTGCTCAGGAACAAATGACTGCAAAGATAGAGGGAGAGGAGGGGTGCCTCTCTTATTTATAGCCTAAAACAATAATCCCCTTTCTACCCCGAGATACAAGAGCGAAGCGGCCAACCCTAGGGGTATCCCGATCCAACTCTGCTGATGGCTGATCTGACGGCCATGCGCCTTCCTCACCCTTAGCTTCGCCTCGACGCAAGCCTCAGGATGCCGCCACGTGCCGCCTAGTCGACCGCCGCGTCTTCCTCGTGGATAGCCTCGCCTCCGCGCCAGCCTCTCCACGCCGCCACGCGTCGACCGTCCTTTTTGCGGACCTCCCCCCGGTTTTGAGGCCGAAACCGGGAAACCTGGGCCTTCCACCGGTTTTGAGGCCGAAACCGGGAAACCTGTCCTCAGGCTGAGTTTTGTGGCCCAAACTCAGAAACCCGCGCACCCAGGTTTTGAGGCCCAAACCTGGAAACCATCCGCGCCGAGTTTTGAGGCCCAAACTCGGAAACCAACCACCCCGAGTTTTGAGGCCCAAACTCGAAAACCGTCGAGGGTAGCTTTTCGAGGCTCAGCTACCGAACCCGCGCCGTAGACGAGATGTGGTTCGCACACCCCGAGTTCCAGCACCGATGCCGGAGCATGTCCAGCCTCCGCGCCGGGCACAGTGCATTCGCCATCCTTCTCGGCCTCCCGCCAAGTGTCACGACGCCATCACCTTCCTCCCGACTCGGCCGATGCATCGCACATCCCCATGTGCTCTCGCTTGTCAACGCCACGTGCCAGCTACCACAGCTGGTCCTCAGGTCTCCCGGTCCATCGGTCCAAGCTCCACGTCCGCCCTTCACCGCTCCCGGTCCGTCGGCACGGTACGTTCCTACTTGACCTTCACCTCACCTTCGACCACTGTCCGAGCTTCACACCTGCACATCAACACAGCCAAGAGACATGTTGCCCATTGATCGATCACTCATCACTCAGGAAGGGAACCACAAGGGCACATATCAACCTTGTGTTCTCACTTCTTTTTCTTGTCCTTGGGTGTGGGCTTTTGTTTTGGACAATCTTCCACAAAGTGCCCTGTCTTGCCACATATATAGCATCCATTTTTCCTTTGCTCTCTTCTTTGATTGGTGAAGAGATAATCTTCAATTGTGATGAGCACACCCTTGACATTGAGCTTGCGGATCATCCTCTTCACTCCTTGCATTAGATTGATTGTTTCTTATTCATCTAAGGAGGAGTCGGATGAGGTGGAGGCTCGATCATCATCACTTGATTCTTCATCATCATCATCCTCTTCTTCATCGTCACTTGAGGAGCTTGAGCTTGAGCTTGAGCTTGTCTCAACTTACTTTTTGCCTTTCATCTTCTTGTGCTCATCACATGTGAGAGCAATGCCTTTGCTTGATGAAGTGGCTTCTTCTTGACCCATCTTGCGTTACATCTCAAATGCCACCAATTTGCCAATGACAATGGCCGGGGTCATGGTGCTCAAGTCTTCCATGTTGTGGAGGATGGTGATGATGGTTGCATACTTGTTCTTTGGGAGCATGGAGATGATCTTCCTCACAATATCCGCATTACCTAGCTTTGTAATTCCAATAGAATTGAGCTTATTGATAATTAGATTCAAGCGATAATACATATCATGAACAAGCTCATTATCATTCATTTTAAAGGAATCATAACTAGTTTTAGTTAGGTGATGTTTTTGCTCACGGACATTACTTGTACCATCATGGAGCTCATGTAGCTTTAACCAAATTTCATGAGATGTTTGTAAAGTAAAAACTTGGTTAAAGACATCCATGCTAATAGATTCAAACAAGCAATTTTTAGCTCTAGCATTAAGATGAATTTCTTTTTCATCACCCACGATTAACTTGATGGGATTCTTAGGGGGTCTCATCCCATCGCGGGTGACTCTCAAAACACCTAGATCTACCGCTTCTAGGTAGCAAGCCATTCTAGCACTAAAGTATGGGAAGTTTGTGCCGTCAAAGTGCGGAGGCCTCGAGGTATCCATTCCAACCACTCTAAAAGGCGTCGGCTCAAAGGCGGTGAAGCCAAGAGTCCATAAATGAGCCAACTAGCTCCGATACCAATTGAAAGGACCATGACGCCTAAGAGGGGGGGTGAATTAGGCAACTTAAAACTTTTACTCTAAATTATGGCTTGTAATTACCACCTAGCCAAAACCTATGTAAGAAAGTAAACTATCTAATGTGCGACTAAGGTTTTGCTAGATGTGTTGCTATCTCTACCGCAAAGGAGTTATGCAACATATGTTCCAAACCTATCAACTAGCCTATCAACTAAGCTAGGAAAAGTAAAGCATACAAAAAAGGTAGCAATAAGAATGCGAAAGCTAAAGAGTATGGTAGAGATGCAAACTCCCGTCGACGACGCTAGTATTTTTACCGAGGTATCGAGAAGCGCGCAAGCTTTCGCCTAGTCCTCGTTGGAGCCCCTCGCAAGGAATCCCTCGCAAGGGCGAAGCTCCCAGTCGGGTAACTCCGTGGATAGCTCCGGGCCTTCCCCACGCGCAAGTGGGTCTCCAGTAAGCCACTCGTGGCAAAGCCTCTCCCGGACTGCTCCCCACCGTCTTCACTATCAAGCTTTCGGCCGAACCGCTGCGAGCCTTGTTCCCTTCGGTCCACGGTGGCGGCCACACCACAAACACGGTTGGCGTGATCTCGCAAGACTACTAGCCCCTCCGATGTACAACAACGGTGCGCGCAAGCACCGGTAGATAAGAGGTGTTTAAACCTCACTAAACACTAGGCCTAACACCTAGAGCAAGTGCAAAGCGGTGGTCTAACTAGCTTAAACACTTTGCAAAGCACCTACACTAATAGCCTAGTATATCACTTAAGCACTTTGGTGGTTAGAGCAACTAAATATGTGTCTATACACTTGGTACACTTCTTTGAGCACCAACCTTATGTTTTTGGCTGGCTATGGGGGTATATATAGAGCCCCAACCAAATAGAGCCATTGGACACCAAAGATGGACTTTTTTGCATAGCATCCGACGCTCCTGTCGGGAGTATCGGACGCGCGTCCATGTCACTTTAACGGCTAGTTGCCGACCTGGCACTGAGTCACATCAGACTCTGATAGTGTTTGATGTGGTACCAACTGACGCGTCTGATGTCTTCAGAGCCTCTCTGGAACCTCTCTGCATAGCCATCGGACGCAGGGGTCCTGTAGCGTCCGATGTGCATCGGTGCGTCCGATGTACGCTGTGCAGGTTTGCACAGTGTTACCATAGCGTCCGATGTGTCCACATCGGTGCGTCCGATGCTTCTGTTGGCGCTGAGTCGAGCTAGAGTTTGCCATCGGTTCGTCTGACACCTGGTAGCCAGCGTCCGATGTCCCTTTTTCTTCGTTTCTTCGCGATTTCTTGCGCCGTCTTGGTTCCAGTCTTGTGCCTTGGACTTTGCTTGATCTTTGTGAGTCTTCTACTGAGCTTCAAATGTCTTGCTTGAGGTGTTGATCATCGGATCACCACATCGCCTTAGTCCAAGTCACATTTGCATCCTGTTGGACTACAAAACAAACACTTGCAAACACATTAGTCCAAATTGGTTATGTTGTTCATCAAACACCAAAATCTGAAGTTAAATGATCTGAGGTCCATTTTCCTTACATTACCATTGTGAGAAACCAGACACGTCTAGTCAGGATGAAGCCAGAGTTCAGTGGATAGGATAAAGTTAGGTCTCAGGACCAATGGCTAGTTGTTCTCACTCTTGGGGCTATAAATACCACCCCAACTGGCCAAATGAAGAGTGGAGAAGCTGGGGGAAACATTAGGGTGTTGCTGATACACCATTTTGGGTCTCCCATATGCATAGTGCTTAGTGATACATTAGGTGACTAACGTAGGTGCTTTGGGAAGTGCTAAGTTTAGTTAGACCACCATTTATACGTTTCCTCTAGGTTTAAGACTAGTTTTCAGTAAGGTTTACATAACTCTTGCTCTTATTTAGGTGATTTGTGTGCACCATGTTTGTAATCGATATAGTTTTACAAGACTACACCAACCGCATTTGTGGTGTGGCTGCCACCGTGTACCGAAGGGAACAATATATTAAACTAGAAGTATACCCCGCGCGTTGCCGCGAGATTTTCTTCAAAAATATGTTATATACATGATATTACTATATGATATTCTGTATACTGTATGTATATATGAAGGACCGGATTGGCGACCAGAGGGGGGTGATTGGGAGCCTCAAATTCAACTTGTGAATAAAATGGCCCTTGTCCCAGAAAATCACCCCAAAAGCTAAGACTCGAATGGACCGAAGAGTTCACGACCTACGAGTAGGTGGATACCCTAGGAGATGTCCTAGTGGTACAGCGGAACCCCCGGAAAAACCCCAAAACCAATTGCCAAAGCCCCAGAGCAAAGCTGCAAAGTCTGCAGATTCGCGTACTGTCCGGGGTCACGGTCCCGGACTGTCCGGTGACTGCCGAATTGTCCGACACTGGAAGTCCGGACTGTCCACCGGCTACAGACCAGAAACAGAACTGATCTAAAATAATTCTGGAGGAGTCCCGAACTGTACGCGGGTTTGTACCGCAGACTGTCCACCGTTCACTCGACCGTGAACAGTCAGGGGGCTGCGCCTGACCGACTCTGCAAAAATCCCGACGCGCGGACTGTCCGCCGTCAGGTCGCGGACTGTCCGCCAATACACAGTGAACACAAAACTGGACGGGTTCAAAACCAAATTCGATTCGATCTCAACCAAATCGAAAGGGACTTCGATCAAACTCCTCCCAGATGTTCCTCTACATATTGGGGTGCTAATCCTAAGAAATCATCGCACCAAACCAAGTCTATCAAGTGAATTCTGAGGATCACCAGAAAGGGGGAAAGAACGAAGAACGAACGCGAAATCAACCCGGTCTATGGATTCGTGAGGTTAGGGGAGAAGTCCTTCGGTGGAAAGAAGGAGCATACGACCAAGAACGAATTGATTCAAGTGGAATCAAAAATCATCTCGCGGAGAGGGAGAACAAGGCAAATCTCCGGGAGATGAAAAACTGAAACGCGAAGAACACCAACACCAAAACGCGAATCGATTCAATTTCAGCCAAAATTCATCCACACGAGGAGACAACGAAAATACGGTCTCATTTCCTCAAAATACCAAATACACAGAGGTATGATTCCCGTCTCTGCGGATCGCTAGCTAGTATGATTAGAACCTAAGCAAGGGCTAGAGAGAGAGTGCTCAGGAACAAATGACTGCTAGGATAGGGAGAGAGGAGGGGCGCCTCTCTTATTTATATCTTGATAACAATAGTCCCCTTCTACTCCTAGATACAAGAGCGAAGCGGCCAACCCTAGGGGTATCCCGGTCCAACTGTGCTGGTGACGATCCGACGGCCACGCGCCTTCCTCATCCTTAGCTTCGCCTCGACGCAAGCCTCAGGATGCCGCCACGTGCCGCCTAGTCGACCGCCGCGCCTTCCTCGCGGATAGCTGCGGCACCGTGCCAGCCTCTCCACGCCGCCACACGTCGACCGTCCTTTTTGCGGAACTCCCTGCGGTTTTGAGGTCGAAACCGGGAAACTTGGGCCTTCCCCGGTTTTGCGGCTGAAACCTGGAAACCTGTCCTCCGGCTGAGTTTTGTGGGCCAAACTCAGAAACCCGCGAGCCCAGGTTTTGAGGCCCAAACCTGGAAACCGTCCACGCCGAGTTTTGAGGCCCAAACTCGGAAACCGGCCACCCCGAGTTTTGAGGCACAAACTCGGAAACTGTCGAGGGTAGCTTTTTGAGGCTCAGCTACCGAACCCGTGCCGTAGACGGGATGTGGTTCGCACACCGCGAGTTCCAGCACCGATGCCGGAGCATGTCCAGCCTCCACGCCAGGCACAGTGCATTCGCCATCCTTCTCGGCCTCCCGCCAAGTGTCACGACGCCATCACCTTCCTCCCGACTCGGCCGATGCACCGCACATCCCCATGTGCTCTTGCTTGCGGATGCCATGTGCCAGCTCCCACAGCTGGTCCTCAGGTCTCCCGGTCCGTTGGTCCAAGCCTCACGTCTGCCCTTCACCGCTCCCGGTCCGTCGGCACGACACGTCTCTACTTGACCTTCACCTCACCTTCGACCACTGCCCGAGCTCCGCACCTGCACACCAACATAGCCAAGAGACATGTTTGAAGGACCGAGAAGCTATCCGAAAGCGACCAGAGGGGGGGTGAATGGGAGCTTCAAAATTTCCTTACGGAAACTAGATGCCACTGTCCCAAACCCAACCCCAAAAGCGAAACCTAGAGCTTGCTAATGTCCACGACCCTAGATGTAGGGTGGATGCTTCCTAGAAGCACAGCGGGACACTAGACAACTCTAGAAAGCCAACCCAAATGACGGAACTCAAATCCGATCAAGGACGAACGAGCCGCGAACGAAAACGCGCGAAACAGCAGCGACCGGACTCTGGCCTGCGTCCGGTCAGCAGGGACCGGACGCGTCCGGTTGTCAGAAACCGTCTCTGGGAGCTCTCTGGAAATGACCGGACTCACGGGTACGGAGCGTCCGGTCGTGAACAGCGCGTCCGGTCAGAGACAAACAAGAACACACGAGACTGCGCAGAAAAGCACTGACCGGACTCTGCCTGCGTCCGGTCTGTGAGCACCGGACGCGTCCGGTCGTGCGAAAACGATTTTCGGAGCTCTCTGGAACTGACCGGACTCTGTGAGATAGAGCGTCCGGTCGGTTCACCTGCGTCCGGTCAGAATCAAACACGCGCAGTGAACAGTAACTGAGGCGAGTCCGGTCAAACAAAATGCCGAGCGTCCGGTCGGTCTACAGTGAACCACGCGACGAGCTGTTCAACGACCGGACTCTCTGAGCGTGCGTCCGGTCAACCCGAGGCAGCGTCCGGTCACCCCGTGAATTCACTGTTCGTCCACCGATTCGACTAGAACTCACCCAAAACAAATCCTCTAGGGATCAAACTTGGTGAGTGAAGTCACAAGGAGGTTAGTGAGCTATCTCTAAGAGATCATGGCTCGAACCTAACTCCAAATCGGTGAATCGAAGAATTTCGGGGGAAGGGAAGAAAAGTGACCCGAAACGAAAAATCGATCGATCTCCTAGACCGTGAGGTTAGAGGATGATTCCTTCGGTGGAAAGAAGTGCCTCACGATCTAGAACAACTTGGTTCAAACGGAATTGCAAAAGATGAACCGAGCAAAGAGATCAAGCGATGGGAAAATCGTGGAGCAAAAGGATTCCGCGAAGAACACAAGCAAAACGGAAATCACAGCCACGAACTCGAATCAAGGACGCAAATCAAGCCATCGATCAGTGCTCCAAGGTGAGGATACGGCCTCACTTCCTCAAATCAACAGTACACAGAGTGGAGTCTCTCTGCGGATCTCAACTAGCTAAGGCAGGGGATGGGAGAGTGGAAACCCTAGGTGCTAGGAAGCAAAAGACTGCGCTAACTGAGATTGAGATAGGGAGGAGGGTGTCTCCCCTAGACTACTTATACTAACCTAGCCTAAGTCTATTTCCTACTCTACCCCTCACTACTGTATTTACAGAGCGGACCAGCCTAACCCTAAGGCTATTCTAGTCCACCCGCTGGTGGTAGGTAGATCCGACGGCCACGCCCGCACGGTCTTCCGCGTCGCCTCCACGCAACCTTCAGATCGCCGCCACGTGCCGCCACCACTCTGCACCCCCGGTTTTGTGGCCCAAACCGGGAAACCAGCCTTTTCCATCAGCCCCCGGTTTTGAGGCCCAAACCGGGAAACCAGCCTCCAGCCCGAGTTTTGTGGCCAAACTCGGAAACCGTCCGCGCCCGAGTTTTGAGGCCCAAACTCGGAAACCGGCCCACGCCCAGGTTTTGAGGCTCAACCTGGAAACCCAGCACCCAGGTTTTGAGGCCCAAACCTGGAAACCGTCCACCGTTGGTTTTTTCTCGGGCTCTACCAACAAACCGGCGTCGTAGAGGGGATGCACCGCCTGTGCACCCCTTCCACCGACATGATCGCACTTCTCCGCCTGTCGCTGTCGCAGGCTGCCAGCCACCACAGCTGATCCTCCGGCCTCCAGTCCATCAGTCCAAGTCCGCGTCCGCCCTTCACCGTCCGATACATCGGCATGGCACGTCCGCCGCACGGCACGCCCATCCTTCATCGCGCCCGGTCCGTCGGCACGGCACGTCGCAACTTGACCTTCACCCGCCATCGATCACTGTCTCCGTGCTCGACACCTGCACAACACAAGCCAAAGAACATGCGCATCATCTCCGTTGACAATCACTCATCACACAGAGACTCGGCATACACCCATGTATCCGCAATCTCCCCCTTGATGAGTGCATTGTCAACTCCACAACAAATCATGAATAAGAAGAAGGAGGTAGGAAGGAGTGGGAAGAGAAAACCCAACCAAATGACCCAAAAGCCTTAACAAAAGCCAAAGAAGGTCAAGTGGATGAAGCAAAAACTTGGTCCCCAAAGACATGGGCAACGGCTCGACGCAACCAAGCAAAGCAAAGCTAGCCCTCAAGAAGAGATAGAACAGGCTCAACACCGCTAGCAGATACCAATTGAAGATCGGAGGACAACAGAAGCAAAATGCTAGTCCCTCAAGATAGAGGCACAGAGGCTCAACACAACTAGCAAGAAAATCACTCCGAACCAATTGGAAATCAACCCAAACCAAATGGGAAAGCACACCAGACGATACCAATTGAAAGCCAAATGAAAAAGCTTATGAAAGCTCATGAAAAGCTAGGAGCGTTTGCTAGTCCCTCAAGACAGAGGCAACGGCTCAACACAACTAGCAAACTCCCCCTCGACAAATGCAAGCAACTAGGACAAAAGATTCTCCCCTTAGTTGATCAACACAGGAGCATATGATTTGCATAAATTTCTCCCCCTAGTTGAAAATGCACTTATCAAGGCCAAAAGGTATCGGAGAAGCAACTCCCTTCACATAAACTCCCCCTGAACACAAGATCTTCTTCCAAAATGCATATGAAGTCAAAATGCAAGTTAGGAGCTTCAAGTATATAGTCAAAAGAGTGCAAAGATGCTCTAATCAGTATAGCTCCAACATCTCAATTAAGCACTCAAATAGCAAAGGCTCAAACTGATCACTTATACGAAGTATGAAGCATATGAGCATGTGAGCAGTTTTAAGCCAAAAGGATAGTCACCATCAAAATAGCACTAGACATGTATAGAAGGAATCCAAACAAGTGCTAAGCATATATACAAGGTGAACTACCCCTAGCAAAGTTCAATCATCATGCATAGGAATGAAGCATATACTTGTGATGTCAAATTCATATCGGAGTTGCAGCGGTAAGAGAATTCACAAGTTCATTTTTAGCATGTGATTGCGAGAGGTTGAAAGCTTGTCATTGCCTAACTTTTCAACCGTGCGAAGCCTATGCCGAAGCAATCAGAAGCTTAAAGCAACGGTTTCGGTCATACACTACATGGCTCAAGTTTAACTCAAGGTGCAATGAGAAACAGTCTCAATACCATGAGGTGTTGACAAGCAATCCCATCTCGATCTTTTCAATTCAACAATACTTAGTTCAGATTTTAAGCAAGTTATGAACAACCAAGCAAGTGAATGACTCAGAACTAGAGACATAGCAACCTAGCATATATGAAAAGCAGGAATGGACTCAACATACCCTACACATGCTAGTTGCATATCTCAATGGTGAACATTTTCAGATTTATATACATTAGGCATAATTCACCATTCCAAAAATAGCTCGCTCATAACATGTAACAGTGATCAGAAAGAGCATAAGCTACAAGCATCATCATAAGTATCGGAGCAATACTAACAAGAGCATAATTACATTCTAGTGAATATAGACATGAAGCTCAGAATATAAATACGTATGCCCGACACAAAACTGAAGAAAGAAGATACCAAATGGAAAGACTCAAGAAACTCAAAAGAAAAGAGCCTCAAAATAAAAGAGTCAGTCTGTACATCTCAAAATGCTTCCCCCATCTAAAAGGGGAAACACACACCAAGCTCACCCCTCAACCTATTAAAGGTTGGTTCGTCTAAAGGCTTGGTGAAAATATCAGCCAATTGGTGATGAGTATCGACATGGCGAAGGTCGATATCACCCTTCTCCTGGTGGTCTCGCAAGAAATGAAAGCGCACATCAATGTGTTTGGTTTTCGAGTGAAGCACGGGGTTCTTAGCAACGCTAATGGCACTCGTGCTGTCACAAAGCAAAGGAACTCGAGTAAAGCTCAAACCAAAATCACGCAAAGTGGCCATCATCCAGAGTAACTGGGAACAGCAGCTAGCCGCAGCAACATATTCAGCCTCCGTGGTAGACTGAGCGACACTAGACTGCTTGCGAGAAGACCACGACACCAGAGAAGATCCAATAAACTGGCAAGTCCCAGAAGTGGACTTGCGCTCAATACGACAACCAGCAAAATCGGCATCGGAATAACCGCAAAGCGAGAGAGTGGAGGAAGCAGAATACTAAATCCCGAACTCAGGCGTGAAACGAAGGTACCTGAATATGCGCTTCACCGCCTGACGGTGAGAAGTGCGTGGCGAAGCCTGAAAGCGCGCGCACAAGCACACGGCGAACTGAATGTCCGGCCGTGTCGCCGTCAGGTAGAGCAGCGATCCAATCATGCTGCGGTACTCCTTCTGGTCCACTGCTTCTCCATCCGTGTCGGCATCCAGGGCAGTCGTCGTCGACATGGGCGTCGGAAGGGGCTTGGCCTCACCCATGTCGAACCGCTTCAGCAAGTCCCTCGTGTACTTGCCCTGGTGCACAAACGTCCCCTCTCGGGATTGCTTAATTTGCAACCCGAGAAAGAAAGTCAGCTCGCCCATCATGCTCATCTCGAACTCCCTGCTCATAGTATCTGCAAACTTGGCAACCAAAGCGTGAGAAGAACCACCGAAAATGATATCATCCACGTAAATTTGGACCAAGAGAGTATCTTTGCCTTGCTTGAGGAGAAAGAGCGTTTTATCAACACATCCCATTTTAAAACCCTTAGCTAGCAAAAAGGTTTTTAATCTCTCATACCAGGCTCTAGGGGCTTGTTTCAAACCATACAAAGCTTTGTGGAGTTTAAAGACATGGTTTGGAAACTTGGGATTTTCAAAACCGGGGGGTTGCTGGACATAGACCTCCTCCTCAAGGTAGCCGTTTAAGAAGGCACTCTTGACATCCATTTGAAAAAGTTTGAAACCCATGGATGCAGCATAAGCCAAGAGTATCCTAATAGCCTCCAAACGAGCTACAGGAGCGAAAGTCTCCTCATAATCTATCCCCTCCTTCTGACTATAACCCTTCGCTACAAGCCGGGCCTTGTTTCTCACAATGTGGCCCTCCTCTCCTTGCTTGTTTTTAAATACCCATTTTGTCCCAATAGGTTTACAGTCAGGAGGTGGTGGCACTAGAACCCAAACCCGATTTCGCTCAAAGTTCTCTAGCTCCTCATGCATGGCATTGACCCAATCCGGATCCGTCAATGCGTGTCCAACATCTCGGGGTTCAAAAGACGCAACAAAAGCAGAATGAGCAAAGTGCGAGATGTGCTGTGACCTGGAGCGAGTAACTCGCTCGTCGATGTCGCCGATCATCTGTTCAGGGGGGTGCTGGCGCTGGATATGTCGTGGCGCCTCCCGGGAAGAAGTGACCTCCCCCTCAACAGCAGCTGGTTCCACCCCGGGTACAAAAGGTACCGCGCGAGGTGGAGGATCCCACGGCCCCCAGGAAGAAGAAGTGTCGGGGCCGTGAGTCGTCGTCGAGGCCGCCTTTTGCGGCACGGCAGGTGGAGGGGGTGCTGGATTATCTATACCTTCAGCACCCTCGTCCTCATCATCAAAAAGAGGCTCTCCAACCTCATGATCACCTGCACGCTCAAAACGAGAAGAGGGACAAACAAGAGTCTCGTCGAAGGTGACATCTGATGTCTCCATGACTCGGTTAGTGTCAAGGTTAAGTACACGATAAGCTCGAGTGTGAGTGCCATAACCCAAAAACACACCGTCAGAAGAACGAGACTCAAACTTGTCCAGGTTGCCTTTCTTCAATATAAAACAGTGGCAACCAAAGACTCTAAAATAACTCACCTTGGGCTGGCGACCAAAACGCAACTCATAAGAGGTCTTCTTCAAAAACGCTCTCAGAAAAATGCGATTCGAAATGTAGCATGCAGTGTTCATAGCTTCGGCCCAAAAACGCCTAGGAGTCCTATGCTCATCAAGCATCGTCCTGGCCATCTCAACAAGGGTCCGATTCTTCCTCTCTACAACACCATTTTGAGGTGGTGTATAGGGGGAAGAAACCTGATGCTCCAAACCAAGGCGGTTACAAAACTTCTCAAAATCCGAATTTTTAAACTCGGAACCATTATCACTCCGAATAGCTCGCATCGAGTTCAAAGGGAACTCGTTCTGAAGACGCAAAATCAGATTGCGAGCAAATGAGAAAGTCTCGGTCTTCTCAGCTAAAAAGAAGACCCACGAATATCTCGAAAAGTCGTCAACAACAACCAAAACATACCACTTGCCACCAACCGAGCTCACCCGAGCCGGACCAACAAGGTCCATGTGTAAAAGCTCTCCGGGGTGCAAGGTCATGACCTTAGTCACCGGATGGTGGGGAGCAGCAACCATCTTCCCATGTCTGCAAGAATGGCAAACTAGATCCTTCTCCATCGAAAGCTTGGGCAATCCTCGGATTAGGCCAAGTGAGCTAAGTCTTGCAAGCAAGTCGAAGCTTAAGTGACCGAGCCTCCTATGCCACTTCCAAAGATCGGAAGAAGAAGGACTAGCCAAAAGACAGCGAGAAGATCCAAACGACTCCGAAAAATTCGCACGAAAAACTTTCCCAAAGGGCGAAATCAGACATACAAGATCGCCCTGAGGATCTAAGATGCGACTAAGGTTCGGTTTGAAACGAATCTCATAGTCATCATCAAAAAGTTGCGAAACAGAAAGCAAGTTAAAATGCAGGTTAGAAACAAGAGCAACATCGCGCAACACAAAGTGCTCATTAACCCGCACAGTTCCACGGGACAATACCTTACCTTTACTATTGTCGCCGAAGGTTATGTACTCCTTTCCGGCGACCGGGCTAAGGCTGGAGAACCACTTGGCGTTTCCGGTCATGTGCCTCGAGCAACCGGAATCCACCAACCAAATGTCCTCCAACCGTCTCACCTACATCAATAAAAAGACATAGGGTGAGCATACGGTCCAACACTGGGGTTAGTGAAATAAGGGGAAAACCAGTGTTGGGCCGGCTGCTCAAAAGAAGGGTTAGTGTAAAAACCATTCCTAGCACGTCTACGAGGGAAGCGATCACCACGCTGAGGAAAACGTGGTCCGCTAGGGAAGAAGCGCTCACCGCGGTACTCAAAACGCGGTGGGGGAAAGCGCTTAACTAAGCCTCCGCCACGGGGTCCGTTACCTGCAAAAGCAGGACCCCGTCGGGCACCCTCTCTACGAGGTTTACGCCTAGGAGCCTGGGGCTCAACTGCTCTAGCGTCTCTCCTCGAAGCTCTCTCCTGCCTAGGCCTAACAAACTGAGGTGCTGGACCTCTAGGCCTAGTCTCCCTCCTCGGGGCTCTCATCTCCTGCCTAGGCCTGGAACCCTGACGTCCGGACCTAGCAGCTCTCCCCTGGGCCTTCGGTACATGTCCACCATGAGTTGGATGGTACATGTCCGGGTTCTCCATCTCCCGAGCCCTGCGCGCCTCTCTCTTGCGCCTAAAGCAGAACTCGCTCAAGTGACCATCCCTCCCACAGAAATCACACTGGTACCTCACCGCACGCACAGGGGGTTGTTGGTGACCAGGGCTGTGGGTGTGGCTCACTTTGCCTTTGCCCTTCGATGGCAACTCCTCACTAATGGGTGGCATAGCATCAAGCTTGTTCTTGAGGTGGTTTGGCTTGGGTGCCCAAACTGGGTTCTTGGGAGGAACTTTAGGGGGTTCCTCAACCACACCATCTTTGGTGATAGGCTTGGCTGGCTCTTTGAGTGGCAGCTTGGCAAGTTTGGGAGTGGTGGTGGAATTGAGCTTCTCACATGGGTTCAGACCACTAGACTCTCCAATCTTCCCAAAAACTGAACGATCAACACTCTGAGCAAAACCTACACCAGGGGCACCAACAGCTCGCTTGAATTGGGAGATCATCATCCCGAGCTGCGGCTCACTACTGGAGACCCATGACAGGATGGACCGAAGGTATGTGTTTTCTTCCTCGGTTTGCATCTTGCCATGCTTCACATTGGCAATCTCCATCTCCAGGCCCTCACACAAAGCACACCTCATGACACAAGTGCTATCTGAGCTGGCCTTCTCTAAAGACTCAAGCTTGGCATTCTTCTCTGCCAACTCAGATTGCAAGACAGGACAAGTCTTGCACGCACCCAACAGCTGCGGCCTAGCTCGGAGCTCATCCACCTCATCTACCAGCGCAGCATGCTTACTCCTCAGAGTGAGAAGATCCGTCATGTGCGCGGCGCAACTCTCGCACTCCAACTCCTCCGACACAACCACGGTGGACCGAGCGACCTCAAGCTCCTTCACCGTGTCCTCCCACTTCTGCCTAAACTCCTTGCGCTCTCTAGCGGCACGCCTAAGCAACTTATCTTGGCTAAGGAGGGCAGCAGTCAACTTCTCAACCTCGGAGGAAAGCTCGTCGTAGGTGAGAGATACCTGGGAGGTGTCGTCGTCGTCGTCGTTCCGAGGGGTACGCTCCGGCTCGCCGTCGACCTCATCGCCCAGCGCCATGGTGCAGAGGCCGTCGTCGTCGGCGAAGAAGCAGAGGCCGTTCAGTTTGTCCTCGATCCTCTTCTTCTTCTCGGACTCGTCATCGCTCGAGCTGGCGGAGTCGTCATCCGAGCCGTCGACGTCGCTGAGCGTGGCGAAGAACGCGCGCTGCTCAGCTTGCTGCTTCTCCAAGTACTTCTTCTTGATGTACTCTTTGTCGAAGCCGCCCCGTTTCTTGTGTCTTGGGGGGACGTGCTTCTCCTTGTACTTGGAGTCGCGCTTGCGCCCATGTTCGCCCTTGCCCAAGTGCTTGTTCTTCTTGGGGCAGTTGGCGATGAAGTGGTCGGGGTCGCCGCACTCGTAGCATCCCGTGCGTCCTCCTCCTCGACGACGGTTCATGCGGTTGTTGTGGAACCGCGAGAACCGGTTGGCGAGCAAAGCCAACTCGTCATCTCCCAAAGACTCCAGCTGGTCCTCTGTCACAGAAAAGAGAGAAGAAAGCGCAAAGCCAGCTGAGGGGTTAGAGGAAGAGCCGGAAACCAAAGCCATGGACGGGCGAGAAGGATTTTCAAAAGAAGCCCTCGCCATAGCATCAATCTCACTGGACTTGAGCTTACTGAAGAGCTCGTCGCAGGTGAGGGTCTCATAGTTCGGCGATTCGATGATTGCCTGAACCTTGGAGTCCCACACCGAACGGTCAAGAGTGTGCAAAAGCTTCAAAGCACGCTCATGATCGTCAAATGGCAACTGCTCTCTGTTAGCCCTCATCCTGTTGACAATCACCTGAAAGCGAGCGAATAAACTTTCTATGCTCTCGCCAGGTTGATGTCTAAAGTTCTCATACTCTCGCTTGAACGACTCGTAGAGTCGGGTTTTGACTTGAGAGGTGCCCTCATGAAAACGCATGAGAGTGTCCCAGATCTCCCGAGCCGTAGCGAGGTGAGAAACACGATCAAACTCACCCATGCTCAAACAAGAGAAAAGAGCATTACGGGCTCGGCTATTGGCATCGTGCTCATCGTTCTGCTGTTGAGTCACACGAGCAGCCAAGACCACGTAATCAGGGGAGTTGCAAATATCCCAGATCGAAGCGCCCAAGCTCTGCAAATAGGCCGACATACGTATCTTCCAATACGCATAGTTCGTCCCATCGAAAAACGGCGGTTTGCCCACGCCGCGATCCATGTCGCCTTCGGTGGATCTGGAACCGGCTAAGGTGGAAGATCCTTAACCTGCTCCGATACCAATTGAAGGACCGAGAAGCTATCCGAAAGCGACCAGAGGGGGGGTGAATGGGAGCTTCAAAATTTCCTTACGGAAACTAGATGCCACTGTCCCAAACCCAACCCCAAAAGCGAAACCTAGAGCTTGCTAATGTCCACGACCCTAGATGTAGGGTGGATGCTTCCTAGAAGCACAGCGGGACACTAGACAACTCTAGAAAGCCAACCCAAATGACGGAACTCAAATCCGATCAAGGACGAACGAGCCGCGAACGAAAACGCGCGAAACAGCAGCGACCGGACTCTGGCCTGCGTCCGGTCAGCAGGGACCGGACGCGTCCGGTCGTCAGAAACCGTCTCTGGGAGCTCTCTGGAAACGACCGGACTCACGGGTACGGAGCGTCCGGTCGTGAACAGCGCGTCCGGTCAGAGACAAACAAGAACACACGAGACTGCGCAGAAAAGCACTGACCGGACTCTGCCTGCGTCCGGTCTGTGAGCACCGGACGCGTCCGGTCGTGCGAAAACGATTTTCGGAGCTCTCTGGAACTGACCGGACTCTGTGAGATAGAGCGTCCGGTCGGTTCACCTGCGTCCGGTCAGAATCAAACACGCGCAGTGAACAGTAACTGAGGCGAGTCCGGTCAAACAAAATGCCGAGCGTCCGGTCGGTCTACAGTGAACCACGCGACGAGCTGTTCAACGACCGGACTCTCTGAGCGTGCGTCCGGTCAACCCGAGGCAGCGTCCGGTCACCCCGTGAATTCACTGTTCGTCCACCGATTCGACTAGAACTCACCCAAAACAAATCCTCTAGGGATCAAACTTGGTGAGTGAAGTCACAAGGAGGTTAGTGAGCTATCTCTAAGAGATCATGGCTCGAACCTAACTCCAAATCGGTGAATCGAAGAATTTCGGGGGAAGGGAAGAAAAGTGACCCGAAACGAAAAATCGATCGATCTCCTAGACCGTGAGGTTAGAGGATGATTCCTTCGGTGGAAAGAAGTGCCTCACGATCTAGAACAACTTGGTTCAAACGGAATTGCAAAAGATGAACCGAGCAAAGAGATCAAGCGATGGGAAAATCGTGGAGCAAAAGGATTCCGCGAAGAACACAAGCAAAACGGAAATCACAGCCACGAACTCGAATCAAGGACGCAAATCAAGCCATCGATCAGTGCTCCAAGGTGAGGATACGGCCTCACTTCCTCAAATCAACAGTACACAGAGTGGAGTCTCTCTGCGGATCTCAACTAGCTAAGGCAGGGGATGGGAGAGTGGAAACCCTAGGTGCTAGGAAGCAAAAGACTGCGCTAACTGAGATTGAGATAGGGAGGAGGGTGTCTCCCCTAGACTACTTATACTAACCTAGCCTAAGTCTATTTCCTACTCTACCCCTCACTACTGTATTTACAGAGCGGACCAGCCTAACCCTAAGGCTATTCTAGTCCACCCGCTGGTGGTAGGTAGATCCGACGGCCACGCCCGCACGGTCTTCCGCGTCGCCTCCACGCAACCTTCAGATCGCCGCCACGTGCCGCCACCACTCTGCACCCCCGGTTTTGTGGCCCAAACCGGGAAACCAGCCTTTTCCATCAGCCCCCGGTTTTGAGGCCCAAACCGGGAAACCAGCCTCCAGCCCGAGTTTTGTGGCCAAACTCGGAAACCGTCCGCGCCCGAGTTTTGAGGCCCAAACTCGGAAACCGGCCCACGCCCAGGTTTTGAGGCTCAACCTGGAAACCCAGCACCCAGGTTTTGAGGCCCAAACCTGGAAACCGTCCACCGTTGGTTTTTCTCGGGCTCTACCAACAAACCGGCGTCGTAGAGGGGATGCACCGCCTGTGCACCCCTTCCACCGACATGATCGCACTTCTCCGCCTGTCGCTGTCGCAGGCTGCCAGCCACCACAGCTGATCCTCCGGCCTCCAGTCCATCAGTCCAAGTCCACGTCCGCCCTTCACCGTCCGATACATCGGCATGGCACGTCCGCCGCACGGCACGCCCATCCTTCATCGCGCCCGGTCCGTCGGCACGGCACGTCGCAACTTGACCTTCACCCGCCATCGATCACTGTCTCCGTGCTCGACACCTGCACAACACAAGCCAAAGAACATGCGCATCATCTCCGTTGACAATCACTCATCACACAGAGACTCGGCATACACCCATGTATCCGCAATGTTGCCCGTTGATCGATCACTCATCACTCAGGAAGGGAACCACAAGGGCACATATCAACCTTGTGTTCGTAATCTCCCCCTTGTTGAGTGCATCGTCAACTCATTATAACCGTAATCAAAATAAAAAGAAAGTAGAATTAGATATAAGGAGAAAACTCACTCGAGATGTCCAAAAGCCAGAGAAAAGGCCGAAGAAGAACAAGTCGAGATAAGCGAAGCTTGATCCCCAAAGACATGAGCAACGATTCGACACAACCAAGCAAAAGATCAGAGTAACAACTCATCAAAGAGCAGAACTCGATCAAAAATGAAGCAAAAGACTTGGTCCCCAAAGACATGGGCAACAGCTCGACGCAACTAAGTCAGAAATGAGCTAGTCCTCAAGAAGAGGCAAAAGGGGCTCAATACCACTAGCTGAAAGCTCGATATCAAACGAAGACTGCATAAGAAGCAACTACCGCCAGTCCCTCAAGATAGAGGCACAGAGGCTCAACACAACCAGCAGTAGGCTCGATATCAATCAAGAATCACCAAAACAAAACGGTGAAAGCAGCTAGTCCCTCAAGACAGAGGCACAGAGGCTCAACACAACTAGCTGAAACGATTGATACCAAATAAAAACCGACTCGGATCAATGCAGACAGAAAAACTCCCCCTCACTCGAAGAACTCCCCCTCAGCATGTGAAGCAAAAATTGCAAATTGTCACCATCAAAATAGCATTGAACATGTATAGACAGAAAGTCAAACAAGTGCTAAACATGTATACAAGGTGAACTACCCCTAGCAAAGTTCAATCATCATGCTATAAAATGAAACATAGACTTGTGTTTTCAGATTTTATCGGAGAATTTGCAACGGTTATTAACACAAGTTTAAATTCAGCATGCGATTGCGAGAGGTTGAAAGCTTGTCATTGCCTAACTTTTCAACCGAGCTAAGCCTATGCATATGCAATCAGAAGCTTAAAGCATCGGTTTCGGTCTTACATGACACGGCTCAAGTTTAACTCAAAGTGCAATGAGAAACAGTCTCGATACCGTGATGTGCTGACAAAGCAATCCCATCTCGATCTTTTCAATTCACTAATACTTGGATCATTTTAAGCATAATATGAACAATCCAAGCAAGTGAAAGACTCCGAACTAGAGACATAGCAACCTAGCATATATGAACTAGCTCAAGCGACCTCAACACATCCTGCACATGCTAGTTGCTAATCTCAATGGTGAACATGTATCAAGTTTTAAGTTCATTAAGCATGTTCATCATTCTGAAAAGTAGCTTAGCTCACAACATGTATCAGTGATCAATGAGAGCCTAGGCTACAAGCATCATTATATATCATCGAAGCATACACTAAACAGAGCATAAATTCATTCTATGGAATATAGACATGAAGCTCGAAAATGCAAGATGTATTCATGATGAAATGCATGCAGAAAACAGAATCGGAGCAAAACAAAACTAAACAGACTCCAGAGCCAAAACAAAAAGGTCAGTCTATGATACAACAAGCAAAGTGCTTCCCCCATCTAAAAGGGGAAACACACACCAAGCTCACCTCTCAACCAAGCAAAAGTTAAGAGATCCAAAGGCTTGGTGAAGATATCTGCAACCTGGTTATGGGTGTCTACATGCCTAAGGTCAATGTCGCCTTTCTCGTAGTGATCACGAAGAAAGTGAAAGCGAACATCGATGTGTTTGGTCTTGGAGTGAAGAATAGGGTTCTTTGCTACACTAATGGCAGAAGTGCTGTTGCAAAGCAAAGGGACCCGACTGAAATCTAGACCAAAATCACGCAATGTAGCAACCATCCATAACAGCTGCGAAGCACAAGAAGCAGCAGCAACATACTTGGCTTCAGTAGTAGACTGGGCTACGTTCGACTGTTTGCGAGAGGACCACGAAACCAAAGAAGAGCCAAGAAACTGACAAGTCCCAGAAGTAGACTTGCGCTCAAGCCGACAACCGGCAAAATCCGCATCGGAATAACCACAAAGCGAGAGGGACGAAGAAGAAGAGTACCAAAGTCCGAACTCAGGAGTGTATCGGAAGTACCTCATGATGCGCTTGACCGCTTGCTTGTGGGAAGTCCGAGGGGACGCCTAAAAACTGTATATCCGGCCTCGTCGTCGTGAGGTACAGGAGCGAGCCGATCATGCTCCTGTACTCCTTCTGGTCAACCGACTCTCCGTCCTGGTCCGCGTCCATCGCAGCAGTCGTCGCCATGGGCGTCGTAAGAGGCTTGGCCTCACCCATGTCGAACTTCTTTAGGATGTCCTTCGTGTATTTTCCTTGATGCACGAACGTCCCGTCTCGGGTTTGCTTGATTTGCAACCCGAGGAAGAAGGTCAACTCACCCATCATACTCATTTTAAACTCCCTGCTCATAGTATCTGCAAACTTGGCAACAAGCGCATGAGAGGAGCCACCAAAGATGATATCTGTTGATGGTCCTTAAACACTTGTTTTACCATCAACATTTTACCCAAAAATTCACCAAAAAGGCATGAAAAGTAGTCAAATAGGTTTCAAACTAACCAAATTCCACATGTCCATAGATTTCTATTTGAATGCAGGATTTGGACCAAATTTGGAGAATGGACCTACCAGGGGCCGAGCCCACTCACTAGGACCCATTTGGGCCCTAGTGGGGTGGCGCCCGCCACCCCTAGGTGGCGCCCGCCACAAGGGAGAGGCCCAAACTCCTCCCTGCCACATCACTGATCCGTGTGACCACCCCAGGGCCAAATCTCAGCCCTTGGTCACTAGGTCAGTGGCATCGGAGGGCTCTGGAGGGGAGTGGCGTGGATCATGACCCAATGACGGTTATCTGGACATGCAACTGCCTTGGAGGAGTCCTTGGAGACTGTAGGATCAATGACGGTGCATCCAAGGGCCAGGGGGGTGGCGGCCACCACCTAAGGCTGGCGCCCGCCACTAGGGTTTGCCCTAGGTCGGTTGGCTGCCCCCTATAAGTACCCCCCTTCACTCACTTGGGCTATAAATACCCCCCTGGAGGCATCACTTCATATAAAGCAAGGAAGGAAAGCAAGGAAAGCAAGGCTAGAGCCAGAGAGCTAATAGCTTAGGATTTAGCCAAACTTAGGCAAGTAGGTAGCAAGTACAGCAAGGCATCCTTGCCTTATTGCCCTCGCGGAAGCGCTGCTCAAGGCTTAGCTCAAGAGTAGAAGCGTGCGAGTGATCGGTCCTAGAGTTGGGAAGAGTCTTCCTTCATCTCCGGTTCAGGTTTTGCTCTTGTTACTCAAGTACTTTACTATATTCTAGTTCATCATTTCAAGTATTACTTTATTCTACTTACCAGTATTGAGTAGTATACTTGATTGATTGCTTGAGTACCTAGCTATCCTACAGTTCAATTCACTTAGCCAGAGTAGTTAATTTCTAGTGTGCTTAGTGTTTGATCTTTGCCAATAGGTTGCTTAGTTAGTTTAGTGTTTATCTTATTAAGTCAAGTATTTGCTCTGACGTCCGCAAGGGTGTCTCTATTCTAGGCCAGGATAGAGATAGTTAGAATATAATTAGGCGTGGTGCTTAGTTATAGACTTACCTTCAGATACGGCTAGACCCCCGGATAGCTGTGGTAGCAAGTAGGTGGTGACAGCCCTGTGCGCCTTGAATTCCACCACGTAGTTGGTCTAGTTTAACAGTAAGGCTCGTTGTCCTAGCGTTCAATCTAAGTTTTGGTAAAGGCTAGAACGCCTCGGTACTTGACAAGATAGGAATAAAACTTTACTTAACTTGGTTCCTTATTTGGCATTTGCCTATCTTGCTTCGTAGTTATCTAGGAGTAGTTATTAATTATTAGTTAGTTATATTAGTTATCCTTAGTTATCTTTTCCCCCTATCTACCTATCCATCCACCTTACCTTAACCATTCATTTCATCCTTACCTATCTACTCATAAATTCTTTCTAGCCTTTCATCTCCTCTCTTCTCTTCTCTCCTTTTCCCTTTTCTTATTCTTCGACTCTCATCCCCTCCTTGACTCGACTCATACACCACCCTAGTCTTCCTTTGGGATCAAATAAATTGACACCTGGTACTCCCAGGCGAAGTGCTACTACGATAGTTCTGTGCGCTTGTAGAATCTCCTCTAGGTAGATTGCAATCTCTCTAGCTAGCTCCTAATAGTGTCAGGATTGACAACCCCATTTGACATTAGTAGATAGCTGGTTTAGCTTCACTCCTTTAGGTGTAGTGACTGGACTTGCTACAAGCATTTCTGGCGCCGTTGCCAGGGATAGATTCCATAGTCTACTCCTAGTAACGACGTTAGCAAGTGTCAACAAGCATTTCTGGGTCGTTACCGGGGATAGTTGCCTAGCTCTATCTTTAGTGAAGTTAAGAACTACCAACAAGCATTTATGGCGCCGTTGCCGGGGAAGGCAATCGGTGTATCCTTCGAGTCCTTGTCAAATTTATCTTCGCTTAAGCTCCCGCTTAGCGAATCCCATTTTCCCCATTCTTTCTTTCCTTAGTACTTCTTATCTTTTTCCTTCATCTTCTCCAACTTCTTTCTTTCTTATCTCGTTCTACCTTCACGATGGCCAACAAGACCATTCGTGAGTTTTCTGCTCCTTCTGCCGCCAATGTAGCGACAGGACCAGCCATGATCGATGCCAACCTCAATTTCGAGTTGAAACCGGCTCTGATCACGATGGTCCAAGCTAGCCCGTTCTGTGGCAAAGCTCATGAGGATGCCAATGCTCACCTCCAACAATTTTTGGAGATTTGCGGCACCTTCACCATTAAGGGGATAACCCAAGAAGCCATCCGTCTTTGTCTCTTTCCCTTTTCTCCCCTAGGGAAAGCGAAGCAATGGTTCTATACCAATCGCAACGCTGTAGACACATGGGACAAGTGTTCCAATGCTTTTCTCGCCAAATTCTTTCCGATGGGCAAGATGAATGCTCTTCGCAACAAAATCTCCAGCTTTACGCAACAAGCCGAGGAATCTATTCCCGAGGCTTGGGAGAGAATGCAAGAGTACGTCACTGCTTGTCCACACCATGGTATGGAGGACTGGCTGTTGATCCAGAACTTCTACCATGGCCTAACCCCAATCTCTAGAAGCCATTTGGATGCCGCCGTCGGCGGTGCATTCTTTTCTCTGAATGTTGCAGATGCTAAGGCTCTCATAGAGAAGATGGTGTCGAACCAAGGATGGAATGATGAGAGACTGTAGCCCCGTAAGCGAGGTATGCATTCCCTTAAAGAGGCCGACACGATCGTGGCCAAGATGGACCTGCTGGCCAAGAAGCTGGACAGCTGTGAGAAGATGAACCAACAAGAGAGTGTCCAATCTCTGGAATCCTACATGACTTGTGAAGTCCGTGGAGAAACCGGACATTCTGGGAACCACTGCCCCGAGTTACATTAAGATTTGAACTTCATCATCATCAACAACAACAACAACGGTTTCCGTCAACAAGATCAAGGATGGAATCAGCACTCCAACTCTCAAGGTAATAATTCATTCCCTCGCTCTAATTTCCAAAGCACTGATAATTTCTCGTTCTTAAAGAATCTAGTCTACTCTCAAGGTAGAACTACTGAATTTTTGAATAAGAAATTAATATCAAATGATAAAATACTTGAGAACATAAATGCTAAATTGGAAGATTTCTCATCTGCTCTGAAAAATCAACTTAGCTTTAATAAGATGTTAGAAACCCAATTAGCTCAACTTGCTGCGATCATACCATCTTTTGAAACTGGCAAAATTCCGGCTAAACCTAACATGGAAACTGCAAATATGGTTGAAATAAAATATTTTAACTATTATGAAGATCAAACCATGACTGTTAAAAAGGGTGATCCTGGTAGTTCCATAATTAGATGCTCAATCTTTGGTGAAGTCTTTAAAAATGCCATGTGTGATTTAGGATCAAGTGTGAACATTTTATCTAAGGATTTCTATGAAAACTCCTTCTTTCCACCCATGTCATCCACATCTTCCTATGTCGTGCTAGCTGATCAATCAACATGCTATGTAGAAGGAATAGTCACTGATTTACCTGTTCATATTAGAGGTTCATATGTTCCTGCTGATTTCATAATACTAGATATGGAAAAGAGGAAAGATGTGCCTCTAATCTTAGGTAGACCTTTCTTGAACACTGTTGATGCTTGCATATATGTGGGGAGTGGTAAAATACAAATGACATTAGGAGGGAGGAAGGAAATATTCTCCTCTCCCGTGGTCCCGCATATGGCGCTAACATGCAGGAAGCAAAACCCGTTCGTACCAAGAAGAGGCGCCCAAGAACAAAGTGGAACAGAAAGAAAGAACCACCTTCTCCTGAGTTGTGTAATTCACATAACAAAGGAGAGGTGCCAAAAGAAGAAGAACTCGATGAAGTACTTAAAGAAGAAGCACCCAAGGAAGAAGATCCACCCAATAAGGATGAAATTCCATGGATCTAAGGTATGGATTTACTTTTTAAATTTCCCTTCAAATTTCCCTTTTTCAAATAAATAACATATGTCATACATGTAACTAAAAAATCTGTTATCATTAGTTATATGCATAAGTATATGTTAACTTAGCTAGAATAATAAAATATCATAATAGGATAGTTTCCCTTTTTGACAACATTAGATAGTTTCCTTTTTAATAAAATAAGAACAAGAGCTCCGACCGAGAAAGATGAAGACCCTTCACCAAGCAAGAAGCCAGCTTGGGGAGATCCTCGCGCCAATAAGGTATGTTTCAACCTTACTCTTTATGTTCGGTTCTTAAATTCTATATCTTTTGAAAATTTTTGAATGTTATATACTTTCCTAAGTAATTATCCCATGAGTAAAAATGATAAAATCTGCTTAAAAATGTTGAAACCTGAATAAGAAATAAAATATGCCATGCAAATGCTATTGTTATAGTTAGAATAACTAGTTTTATCTAAGTTGTAGCTTTTGTGGGTTGCACATGTTTTAACTAAAATCATACTTAGTGAATAAAGTTAGTTAGAAATGGAGTAATTCTTTAAACTTGCTAAGGTGAAATTAGGACCTAATCTAGAGGATTTCTTTTAAAAATCATGAAAACCTTGCTAAAAGTTCCTCCTGGATTTTATCCCATGCCACCACTAGCCAAATATTTGTTAGTCAAAACCACAAAGAGCTTTGTTTGTGTTGAGCTTTGTTAGATCTCATAGATCTTAGTAGAGAAACTTATCATATCTTTTGATCAATCTAGAGCTAAAAAAAAGAGAGATATGAAAAAAAAGTGAGCAAAGTATCTCAAGAGAGGACTATGTCCTAAGAAAATGTGAGGACACATTTTTGTCTACTCACTATGTATCGAAAAAAAGAGAAAGAGAGTTATCATTAGCTCTAGACCCCATAAATTAACTAGGAAGGATTATGAAATATCTGTCTATACACTTCCACATAACCACACATGCACATCTTGATCAATATTTATGATTTGCTGCTCCTTATGAGCTGAGTGTCTAGCTTAGCTATAAACATTATGCAATTTGCTCATGATTCTTAGCCTACCTATAACTCCATATATCATTCTTTAGAATTAGGAGAGGCTACATTTTGGCCTAAGTGAGGATTTAAACACCATTGAGTGATTGAGTGAATCTTGGAGAACTTAAGCAAGTTTTTATCTTTTGAAAACCTTAAAAAACTTCCAGACAGAATCCTAGTCAAACCTAAGCAAGGTAAAAGTTTCCTATCTACTGCTATATTTCACTCTTGCATGTTTGAAGTAAAAAGCTATAAGCCCCACATTGCTATGATTAATCATATACACTAAGTTATTTCTCACTATACAATATGCACTTGTATACATTTTAAGTTGCTATCTATTTCATGCTCAATGCTTAAACTGCATTGTTGCTCGAGGACGAGCAACAGGTTAGCTTGGGGGAGCTTGTTGATGGTCCTTAAACACTTGTTTTACCATCAACATTTTACCCAAAAATTCACCAAAAAGGCATCAAAAGTAGTCAAATAGGTTTCAAACTAACCAAATTCCACATGTCCATAGATTTCTATTTGAATGCAGGATTTGGACCAAATTTGGAGAATGGACCTACCAGGGGCCGAGCCCACTCACCAGGACCCATTTGGGCCCTAGTGGGGTGGCGCCCGCCACAAGGGAGAGGCCCAAACTCCCCCTGCCACATCACTGATCCGTGTGACCACCCCAGGGCCAAATCTCAGCCCTTGGTCACTAGGTTAGTGGCATCGGAGGGCTCAGGAGGGGAGTGGCGTGCATCATGACCCAATGACGGTTATCTGGACATGCAACCGACAAGAAACCGCCTTGGAGGAGTCCCTGGAGACCGTAGGATCAATGACGGTGCATCCAAGGACCAGGGGGTGGCGACCGCCACCTAGGGCTGGCGCCCGCCACTAGGGTTTGCCCTAGGTCGGTTGGCTGCCCCCTATAAGTACCCCCTTCACTCACTTGGGCTATAAATACCCCCCTGGAGGCATCAATTCATATAAAGCATGAAAGGAAAGCAAGGAAAGCAAGGCTAGAGCCAGAGAGCTAATAGCTTAGGATTTAGCCAAGCTTAGGCAAGTAGGTAGCTAGTAGAGCAAGGCATCCTTGCCTTATTGCCCTCGCGGAAGCGCTGCTCAAGGCTTAGCTCAAGAGTAGAAGCGTGCGAGTGATCGGTCCTGGAGTTGGGAAGAGTCTTCCTTCATCTCCGGTTCAGGTTTTGCTCTTGTTACTCAAGTACTTTACTATATTCTAGTTCATCATTTCAAGTATTACTTTATTCTACTTACCAGTATTGAGTAGTATACTTGATTGATTGCTTGAGTACCTAGCTATCCTACAGTTCAATTCACTTAGCCATAGTAGTTAATCTCTAGTGTGCTTAGTGTTTGATCTTTTCCAATAGGTTGCTTAGTTAGTTTAGTGTTTATCTTATTAAGTCATTTATTTGCTCTGACGTCTGCAAGGGTGTCTCTATTCTAGGCCAGGATAGAGATAGTTAGAATATAATTAGGCGTGGTGCTTAGTTATAGACTTACCTTCAGATACGGCTAGACCCCCGGATAGCTGTGGTATCAAGCAGGTGGTGACAGCCCTGTGCGCCTTGAATTCCACCACGAAGTTGGTCTAGTTTAACAGTAAGGCTCATTGTGCTAGCGTTAAACCTAAGTCAGCGGTAAAGGCTAGTACGCCTCGATACTTGACAAGATAGGAATAAAACTTTACTTAACTTGGTTGCTTATTTGGCATTTGCCTATCTTGCTTCGTAGTTATCTAGGAGTAGTTATTAATTATTAGTTAGTTATATTAGTTATCCTTAGTTATCTTTTCCCCCTATCTACCTATCCATCCACCTTACCTTAACCATTCATTTCATCCTTACCTATCCACTCATAAATTCTTTCTAGCCTTTCATCTCCTCTCTTCTCTTCTCTCCTTTTCCCTTTTCTTATTCTTCGACTCTCATCCCCTCCTTGACTCGACTCATACACCACCCTAGCCTTCCTTTGGGATCAAATAAATCGACACCTGGTACTCCCAGACGAAGTGCTACTACGATAGTTCTGTGCGCTTGCAGAATCTCCTCTAGCTAGATTGCAATCTCTCTAGCTAGCTCCTAATAGTGTCGGGATTGACAACCCCATTTGACATTAGTAGATAGCTGCTTTAGCTTCACTCCTTTAGGTATAGTGTCTGGACTTGCTACAAGCATTTCTGGCGCCGTTGCCAGGGATAGATTCCATAGTCTACTCCTAGTAACGACGTTAGCAAGTGTCAACAAGCATTTCTGGGCCGTTACCGGGGATAGTTGCATAGCTCTATCTTTAGTGAAGTTAAGAACTACCAACAATATCATCCATGTAAATATGAATCAAAAGGGTGTCATTGCCTTGCTTGAGAAGAAACAGAGTTTTATCTACCCATCCCATTTTAAAACCCTTAGAGAGCAGAAAAGTTTTCAAACGATCATACCAAGCTCTCGGGGCTTGTTTCAAACCATATAAAGCTTTTGTAAGTTTGAAAACATGGTTTGGAAACTTGGGATTCTTGAAACCTAGGGGTTGTCTCACATAAACCTCTTCCTCTATATACCCGTTCAAGAAAGCACTCTTGACATCCATTTGGTAAAGCTTAAAACCCTTCAAAGCTGCAAAAGCTAGAAGAATCCTAATGGCTTCTAAACGGGCTACAGGGGCAAAGGTTTCCTCATAGTCTATCCCTTCTTTCTGGCAAAAACCCTGGGCTACTAGCCTAGCCTTGTTCCTCACTACCATCCCATCCTCACCCTGTTTGTTTTTGAAAACCCATTTGGTACCTATAGGGTGGCATTCTGGTGGAGTTGAGACTAGGGTCCAAACTTGGTTTCGCTCAAAGTTTTCTAACTCCTCATGCATGGCATTAACCCAATTAGGATCAGAAAGCGCGTGTCCAACATCTTTGGGTTCAAAAGAAGCAACGAAGCAGAATGAGCAAAGTGTGAGATCTCATACGCTCGCGACCGCGTGACTTGCTGGTCGATGGCGCCGATTATCTGCTGCGGGGGTTGAGCTTGCTGAATGCTTCGGGGTGCTTGTCTCGCCGAAGTAGCCTCACCCTCGCCAGATGCTGTCGCTCCCTCAGGTGCAGCAGGTGCTCGCTGGAGAGGTGGCTCAAGAGGACCCCAAGAAGAAGACGTCGTGGGATCAAGTCCTCGAGCTGAAGTAGTCGTCGCAGGGTCGACAGGGGCAGCCAGTGAAGTTGGCTTGGGATCACCCCAATCGGCATTCTCCTGCTCCTCCTCCACAAAAATGGTCTCTCCCAGCTCCTGTTCTCCTGCAACATCAAAAGCAGAAGAAATACAAGGCATAGTCTCGTCGATGTGACCTCGCAGGTCTCCACTATCCGGTTAGTCTCAAGGTTAAGAACTCGATTAGCGCGCGAATACGAAGCATAACCCAGAAACACACCATCAGCAGAGCGAGATTCAAATTTGTCCAAATTGCCTTGCTTCAGGATAAAACACTTGCACCCAAACACCCGAAAATGAGACACCTTGGGTACCCATCCAAAACGCAACTCATAAGAAGTCTTTTTTCATGAAAGCACGAAGAAAGATGCGATTTGAAACATGGCAAGCGGTGTTGATCGCCTCGGCCCAAAAACGCCTAGGAGTCCTATGCTCATCGAGCATCATGCTGGTCATCTCAACAAGGGTCCGGTTCTTGCGTTCAACAACATTGTTCTACTGAGGGACATAAGGAGAAGAAAACTGATGCTCGATTCCATTAGCAGAACAGAAAGAGGCAAACTGTGAGTTATCAAACTCAGTACCATTATCGCTACGAATAGCTCTAATAGTATCAGGGGGAAACTCAGTTTTCAACCTCAAAATGAAATCATGAGCAAAAGGAAAAGCTTCATCCTTACCCTCCATGAAGAACGCCCAAGAGTACCTCGAAAAATCGTCCACGATCACTAGAACATACCATTCCCACCCACTGAGCAAACCCGAGCTGGACCAACTGTGTCCATGTGTAAAAGCTCGCCGGGTCGCTTTGTCATCACCTGATTAACAAGTGGGTGAGAAGCAGCAACCAACTTCCCGTGACGACAAGGATGGCAAACAAGGTCCTTCTGAAACTTAAGCTTGGGCAATCCTTGGATTAGGCCAAGTGAGCAAAGTCTTGCAAGCAAGTCAAAACTCAAGTGACCGAGCCTCCTATGCCACTTCCATAAATCAGAAGAAGGACCAACCATCAAACATCTAGCAGAGCCGAAAGAACAAGAAAAATCGGCTCTAAAAACACGGCCAAAAGGGACGATCCTACAAACAAGATCTCCCCAAGGGTCTAATACATGACTCAAACCCTTCTTAAAGCGCACCTCACAATCGTCTTCAAGGATTTGCGAAACCAAAAGCAAATTGTAATGCATGTTTGAAACCAAGGCAACATCCTTAAGAACAAAGTTCTCATTGAACCGAATAGCTCCATGAGAAACAACCTTACCTCTACTGTTATCCCCGAAAGTGATGTACTCCTTGTGCATCACGGGGTCTAGGCTAGAGAACCATTCCTTCTTTACGGTCATGTGGCGCGAACATCCGGAATCCATGAGCCACATGTTCTCCAACCGAAGTCCCTGCATCAATAGAAAGGCAGGAAATGAGCATATGGCACAACACTGGGGTTAGTATACTAAGAAGGATACCAGTGCTGTGTCATGGGCCCAGAAAAAGTGTTAGTAGCAACACCAAGTTGTCCTCGTCCCATGGGTGGATAGCGATCACCACCAACCTGAAAGGGTGGTCCGCTATGGAACGGAAAACCTCCAAATTGACTTACATGTCCCATTTGAGAAAAGCGATCACCACCAAGCTGAAAAGGTGGTCCGCTATGGGACTGAGCAGCAAAACCACTTACACTCGGCTCACGATCATATTGCGGACGACCGGAACCGCGACGGGCACGACCACCACCCCGTGGTCTGGCTGCCTGGGGCCTAGCTACCTGAGGGGGTGCACCTCTAGGTTTAGCGCCCTACCTCTGAACTCCCCGACCTTGCACACCATGGAGAGGGTGGTGCCTGGCCTGGTTGTTCAGCTCTAACTCCTTCCTAGTGTCTCTCTTCCTCCGAAAGCAAAACTCAGCTAGGTGACCCTCACGGTGACAGTACTCGCACTCGAACCTCACCACTCTCTTGGGTTGTTGGTTCCTACGGTTGCGAGGGTTGTTCACTCTGGCTGGCTGCTTGCCTCTCGGAAGGGGATCACTAGAGACGTCAGGAAGGGTGTCAAGTGTGTTCCTAAGATGGTTAGGTTTGGGAACCCACACTTGCTTGTGAGGTGGAGCCTTGGGAGGTTCATCAAGGATGCCATCCTTGGTGATAGGCTTGGGAGGCTCAGGTGGGGTGATCTTGGTAAGCTTAGGGATAGCGGATGGCTTGTCACTAGGGCTCACTCCACTAAACTCACTGATCTTGCCAAAGATGCTAGCGCCCTTCCCACCTAAAGCAAAGCCTACTCCTGGGCAATCAGTTCCCCTCTTGAACTGACTGATCATCATGCCCAACTGCGGCTCACTGCATGACACCCATCTCAGGATGGACCGAAGGTATGTGTTTTCCTCCTTGGTTTGCATCCTGTCATGCCGACAGTTGGCAAACTCAAGCTCCATCCCCACGCATCGCTCAGTATTGACACTTCTTAACGTCGCTACTAAGAATAGAGTTTTAATCTATCCCCGGCAACGGCGCCAGAAATGCTTGTTGGTATTTCTTAGCGCAACCACTAGAACTAGACTATGGAGTCTAACCCCAGCAACGGCGCTAGAAGTGTCTTGTTGGTAAAACTATTGACTATTGGATAGTTCCGCAAGCGCACAGAATATACCGATGTAGCACTTCACCCTGGAGTATTCCAAGGTATCGTTATTTATTTTATCCCAAAGGAAAGCAAGCTAGGAAAGATGTAGAGAAAGGAAAGATAGATCCTTTAGTCTTACTATAATCTATTATCAACTAGAGAAGCAAAAGGGTATAGGTGGATATAATGGAGGATAGATAGATAAGATAAATAAGTTAAGCAAAGAGTACATGATATGAAAGATAACTTTAGTAGTGTTAGCTAGGTGGGAGGACAACGAGTGAGTATAAAGTACTCCTAAGTTTCTACCTTTACTCCTATGGACTAATCCTAATTAAATAGATGACTTAACTAGATTGACGCCTTCCTACTTGTGTGAGAGGGATAAACGAGAGAGTAAAGCGATAGAAGGTTGTTCACCTAACCCAGTACTCAAGCGGATATTTGGCTTATGGACGCCTTACCTTTTAAAAACTAGCCTGAGTTCACGTGAGGGGATCTAGGTAGCTAGGCAAAATCTGTCACCTTTTGCCCATGCGCCCCTATTGTCCGTGCAAGCCAGCGGTAGTCAAAGATAAGATGAAGTTTGAGCACCACGCTCACACTTATCTACACCTTTAGCTATCGATCAAAATAGCTAAAGCCCCTATCCTAAGATAGGACGATGACGCACACACAAGAAGCTATTTAAAGGAAATCAATCTAACTAAGACAACTATAGAACTAAGATAAGCACACAACAAGACTATATAAATATAGACTTGCACTAAGTAAATACTTAAATAAATACTTGGAAAGTAAATACTTAAGTAAATGCAAAGTAAAGTAAAGACAGAATAATATATTAAATAAATAAAGTCTTACAAAAGAAGAAAGATACAAGGGCTATACCAGACTCCGAGAAGACGACTCCGAAGACCCGAGCTTCGCCGGACTCGACTCTAACTCCCACTCTAGACTAACTACTACTACTCTTGCTTGATCTCACATGAGAGTGGAGATATGTAAACTATCTCGGGGTGTTTTGAATGAGAGGGTGAAGGCCTCTATTTATAGTGGAGGTGGAGTAGGGGCTACTCCGGTGTCACGTCAGCGATCCGTGTGATCCTCCTCTCTTCACCCTTGGATCCACCGTCATGACAACCGACTTGGATGAATGGCTTGGATATTCTTCACGTGTGAAACATGCACTTTGCCACCGACTTGGATGAGGGTCACCATGGGGTCGGCCGACCCCTGTCTCTGACATGTGGGCCCGGGGTACATCTTCTAGAAGGTGCTGATGTCACCCTGATGAATAGTGCTGCTGGGTCCCACCAAGGGGGGTCGGCCGACCCCCCTATGACAGGGCTGGCCCACCTTCTTCTCTCCCTTGGTGACACCACAAGTCATGGAGCAAGTCTTGTGAAGTTGGTTGCATTTGGTTTTCGGTGTGGACCCATGAATCCATGTGCTTCTCATCTTGCACCATTGAGCAAAAGCACATGCTTGATCCAATGGTTGATATTGGCTTGAACATGCTTCTCTTGGATCATGCCATGTCACCATGGTCGAGGTGGCCTAAAGGTGGGGTCGCCCGACCCCCTTGGTGGGCCCACCTAGCCTCATTTTGTTCATTTTGCCATCTCCTACAAGTTCACAAGCTAAGAGTACAAGTGGAACTTATTAGTGATAAATATGCTCATGATATGCTATTCTTCCTTGAAACCGAGGCCTGTTGACGGTACTTTGATAAGGTAAAACATGCTATAACTTCCGTCAACAAGATCCCCCAAGCTTAACCTTTGCTCGTCCTGAGCAAACAATCAAACTTGGCCTCGGTGGATCAGTATTGTTACTATGCATCACATTTCAAGAGTACCATGTTCACAACAAAGTTCTTCTCTTTGAATGGAAAAATTAGCTATGTAAATCACCCATATTACCTTAGTACTCTATGGGGCTTATGGCTTTTCCTTTGTCTTAGGTGGTTGAAAAATAGAACAGTTTGACTTGAGCATAAACTTTCTTGTTTTTAGCAAGTTTCATACCGGAGGTTTTGCAATATTTTTCAAAAGAAAGACTTAATGTTCCTCATATGGTTCTCTCATGTCGCTCAAATGGTGTATGATTCCTCACCAAGGCATATGATAAGTGTTGCCTTCTTTATTTCATCCTACTTTTAAATAGGCTTATGTGTAGCTCAAGGTAGAGATGAAAGAAGATGACATACTTACTTGCATTTTATTGCGAAGTAAAAGCTCGGATCCTTGAAGAGAAGTGTCATACTCCCAGATCAAGATGTGTAAGTGTGTGGTGTATGGTGGACTAGATTGCTTCTTTATTTGATGAGATCTATCTCTCTTTTTTTCTTTTTCTCTCTTTTCTAATGAGACATGGCTAGCATTTTTTCTTTCTTTTTTTTCATGGACTTTCACTTGTCCATCTCTCTTTTTTTTCTCTTTATTTTGCCTTGCCTTTTGAGTCTCATCTACTAAATAATTGAGAGAGATTTCCTAACACTTGGAGTATGAAGCAAACTATTTGGTGGAAATGAAAGGCATGTTTTTGCGTACTTCCAATGTAGAAGTAGCATGTATATGAGGTGTGTACGTGATCTTGATCTTAGGAACAAGGGTCAACAAGACTTGACAACACTCAATACAAAGCAAATAGCCTATGTAGAAGGTTTGTAAACATGTAAAGCATATATGGCTGTGGTAGGAATTTATCACCATTGAGGAACAATTAAGATTTTGATCATTTTAAGAATAAATTCTCCGGTAATCTATCATGCTTAGAACAATATTGTGGCAGCTCTTGTCTCACTATATCATATCTCACAACAACTTAGACTTAGTTCTAGCACTTGCAACCCACAAAGTTTTTAGGTTCATGATGGTTTAAATGAGCTAAGTAATCCATACTTAGAGAAATACCAAGTTGTAAACTAGGCACTAGAGAAACATTAGCAAGGCAACTAGTCATCATTTCCATGGGGAAGATAGACATATATGAGACATATGTGCTAAGGGGAATACTAAGCAAATATTTTTGGTATTTTCATTTTTTTTCTTTTTTTTAAATGCAATGAGAAAACTAATTGAAACGTAAATAACTTAAGATACAGGACTTACCTTGGTGGGGGAGAGGATCTCCCCCAAGCTTGGTTCTTGCCTACTGTGGTGGTGGATAATGTTGGTACCACCCGGCCCAACGTCGTGCTTCTTCTTCTTGAATGGCCCGCAGGAGTTGGGCATTTTGTTGTGCAAGAAGCAATGTTGCCTCTTGTTCGATGTTCATCGCACCCATGTTGTCTATGAGCTCGTCCATCGGCGTCCTTTGATGTTGCCTTCCTCTGCCCCATGGGCGAGGAGTGTCTTGAGAGCGAGGAGTGTCCTGTGAGCGAGGAGGCCTCCCCAAGGACCCTGAAATGTCCATAGAGGCTGCCTCATTTCCCTCCTCAACTTCTTCAGCCTGATATGAAGGTCAGCCTTGTTCCATTCGAGTAGCACGTGACGCTCTCCTTGTCCTCCTGCTAGTACCTGCAACTTTTGGGGCTCTTTCCTCGGGGTCCAAATCAAAGGTTAGCGTACGAAGCACATACAATCGAAGTCCCTCACAAGGGAGAGTGATTTCGACTGTATGGCCTGGATAAATCATAATTAGTTCACCTTTGGGACCCCTTTTGAGTACATCGCAACCAATAAATACACTTTCTTCCACAACATCTCTCACAGTTTTAATGTACTCAAAAGTTTGGGATTCTAGTGCACCCAAAGCTTCGGCTATGCGTGTGATGAATGATGTGAAGTAAATCGGTTTCCTAGGCTTTATGTAGCTAAGCCAATAGTTCAATAGCATTTTAACAGGTGAAACTTTAACCTTGCTAACCATGGCATAGAGTAGTTTCAGCTCATCATCACTTACCAAAGCTCCTCTCATGCCAGGGAAAAGAGTGGTGAACAGCCAGTAGTGCATGAAACGTAAGGTTGGGTTATGAATTTTGTGTGGTGAGGGGTTGGAACAATCACTAGAGCCAGTAATGGCATACCAGAAAGCATTCTTGTCATAATGAAAAGCATGGCCTACATCAAGATGGCAAGAGTGATCAAATCCTAAAGCAGTGTTTAAAGTGCTCCAAGTCAAGTCATATTCCATCCCTAACATTCGAAATGCTACCCCCTTGTTATTCACTTTTAACGTGCATAAAAACTCAATGGTTAAGTTTTTTTATGCCAAATTCAAGAATTTCAAAGAATCCTCCCCAAACAATGGTATTGAAAATAGCATAAAATTCTGAATCCATACCTGTTTCCTGCAAGAGGGTCGGATCAATGACACTTGTGTGTGAGAAACTACACTCACTAAGAGTGAAGAATTTCCCCATCTCTTCGGCATTTAGCCTGAGGCCACTCTCGGTCTCCATTACTCTAGCTGGGGGAATGAAGGGTACTAGCTCACTTCTTTCCACCTCTCTCCTCTCATGAGCACTAGCATGGTGAGGTTCTTGGGAAGAACTCTCACCCTGGTTGGACTTTTTGAAATGGGAGGCAAGCAACTCCTTCATCTTACTACAAGATAAGTTACCAAGCTTCTACTACTACTATGAAATGAGGACTATTTTTGGGTTTTTGGTTTTTTTGGAAGGCTACTACTAAGTTAAGCTTGAGAATGAACTTGCAACTAAGGAAGGAAAAGAAGAACTTGTGAGCTCAAGATGGTTTTGGTGGTTTTGGTGTGGAGTTGAGCTCACAATGCAAGGGTATATATAGGGGGAGAAGGGCATCTTGATGTCTCCCACAACATGGATCGGCCGACCCCCCTTCTTGGCACTTTCAAATTTGCTTTTGCGTTAGCCAGGGGACATGTCTAAAGTGAGAAAACATCTTTTCAGGATTGGCCAACACATGGGTCAGCCGACCCCCCTAGGTGTCCCCTCAACCTTTAAACTTTGTGTCATCATGTGTCTAGCAAAGATGTAGCTATGTTTGGTCCAAAGTTGACACAAATTTCAGAGATTCCCTTGCTTAGTGTTTGGTGAAAGAGAAAAGATGAATGGCCAAAGTGGAGACATGTCTAAAGTGATTCCCATGGACCATGAGAGCACTAAGACATGTCTTTGGCTGGTTGTTGTGGTCCCCATGAGCATCCAACATAAAGAGGAACATCTCATGCTTAAAGGGTAAAGCAAAGGACCATTTCTTTTTAGATGTTGGCTTTATTAATATGCATGATGTTCATGAGCATGCTGAGTAGAGTGCAGTAGGGTGCAGGAGGGCACCATGGTGGGATCGGCCGATCCCACCTTGGATGCTCCTTGAGCACCAAAGTGTTGTGTCATACTCAAGGTACTAAGCCAAGATAGAACATGTGCCAGTGGGCCCACTGGTGGGGTCGGCCGACCCCACCTTGGGGTGGTCCCATGGCTCAAAAGTGTTGAGTTATTGTCAAGGTGTTACTAGCATGAAAATTTATTTTGTCGAAATGAAATATGCAGGATTAACTAAGTACGCAATTGAATGCAAAAAATTGAAATGCATAAAAAATAAATATGAGATAACTACTGATTTACCTTATCAGCGAGGGCTCCATGTTTCAGGTCCGTAGAGCAGGACCTCTCCATCTTGTCATTCATTGGGTGCTTCGGTCGGTCCCGGAGATGGAGACCGTGGTTGCACCTCGTCGGCGAGTTCTTCTTTTACTTCGGCCTTGTTGGCCGACTCGCTCTTTTTCTTGTTCCTACGGCATGGGTGACTACGATGATGTTTGTTGTCTCGAGGTTCTTTGTCCTTCACCTGTATGTTAGCTTTATAACCATTGAATGAACACTTTACCTTATACTCCGGGAACTGGAGGTGAAGTTGGTCGGATCCCATGTAGATGACGGCGTTAACCGTATTAAGGAACGACCTTCCCAGGATGACCGCGACATCCAGATTGGATCCCATGTCCAATATAAGGAAATCGACGGGGACGTAGCTATTTTGGACTTTGATGAGGATGTCCGTTGCTAGTCCCTCGGGGAACCATAGCGTCTGATCGGCCAGCTGCAAACGAACAAATGTAGGGAGCAAAGGTCCCCCTAGTAAGTTATCATACGTTACCTTTGACATGATGTTGACACCCGATCCAAGGTCGCAGAATTCATCGTGGAAGACTTGTGGTCCAATCTGGCAGGTGATGGTCGGCAGGCCTGGATCTTCCTTCTTGGTGATGAAGGGTGGATCGAGTAGATAGCCCCAGTTTGACCGGAGCGGAGGCTTACCGTACCTTGTAGTAACTAATTTCACACCCTCTATTGGATCCTCAGATTTCCCAGGGATCTTACCTTGCTCGTAGGATGGGACAGCTGCTGCTAATTGAGCTAATTGTGTTTCTAGCATTTTATTAAAACTCAATTGATTTTTCATAGCAGAATTAAAGCTATCCATTTTCTCAATTATATTTTTAAGAATCTTATCACTAGCCATCATCTTTTTATTACTATCATTTATTTTAGATTGGCCTAAGACAAGATCTCTTAAAGAAGGTTGGTTATTATAAGAATTATTGAAATTATTGCTATAACCGTTACCTTGATTTTGGTAGAAGGGGCGCGAGTTCCATCCTTGTTGTTGTTGTTGGGTCCGGTACCCGTTGTTGTTGGCGTTGTTGATGAAGCTCACTCCCTCCTTTGTCTCGGGACAATTATTTCCCAAATGGTCATTGCCTCCGCATACCTCGCACCATTGGTCGACTTCGACGGCTCGTGCGGTTGCATAAGGTTGAACGACCTCTTGTTCCCTCTTGGAACTTTCTTCTACTTTCTTCATCAGGAGGTCCATCTTTGCGCAGAGCATGTCCACCTCATTGAGAGCATGAACACCTCTCTTTTTTGGCTGAAGACGTTCCTCATTCCAACCTTGGTTGGTAACCATCTTCTCTATGAGGTCCTTGGCATCTCTCACATTGTGTTGTAAGAATGTCTCTCCAGCGGCTGCATCTAGGTGACTACGGGCCATACTGGTCAGGCCATGGTAGAAACCTTGGATAATGAGCCACTCCTCTATCCCATGATGAGGACAGGCGCGAATGTACTCTTGTAGACGTTCCCATGCTTCGGGAATCGTCGCATCAGCTTGTTGCTGGAAGCTGGAAATCTTTCCACGAAGGGCGCTGGTCTTGCCCATCGGGAAGAACTTCTTGAGAAATGCATTGGCGCACTCCTCCCAAGTGGTGGCTTCACTCTTGTTGGCGTAGAACCATTGCTTCGCCTTTCCCAATAACGAGAACGGGAAAAGACGAAGACGGATGGCGTCTGCAGACACATTCTTCATAGTGAAGGTACCACATACCTCCAAGAAGTGTTGGAGATGGGCGTTGGCATCCTCATGCGGCTTCCCACAGAATGGATTGGCTTGCACCATGTTGATGAGAGCTGGCTTGAGCTCGAAAGTCGCATCCCCCAAGTTAAGCTGTGGACCCGTGGCGACATTGTCGGCCGACGGCGCAGAGTACTCGGAGATGGTCTTTTGGGCCATGGCCTCTCTTCTAGCTGGTGCAGAAACTTCATCCTCGAACGGATTCTGGTTCGAGATGAACCTTTGAGGTGGAACTTGACGAAGTCTACTCCTCCTCAACAACTGCTCGGGATTTTCAATGAAGTTTGACGGCAGTTGGAAACCGCTCATACACCTACTAGTTTCACGATAACAAAAAGAAACTAGACAGGTGAGGGGTTAGCCCCTATACTAATTGATAACTAATATATAGCAGACTCCGGATTCACTCTCTCTAAACTCCTAGGCTGTTGCTTTCCCCAGCAACGGCGCCAGAAATGCTTGTTGACACTTCTTAACGTCACTACTAAGAATAGAGTTTTAATCTATCCCCGGCAACGGCGCCAGAAATGCTTGTTGGTATTTCTAAGCGCAACCACTAGAACTAGACTATGGAGTCTAACCCCAGCAACGGCACTAGAAGTGTCTTGGTGGTAAAACTATTGACTATTGGATAGTTCCGCAAGCGCACAGAATATACCGATGTAGCACTTCACCCGGGAGTATTCCAAGGTATCGTTATTTATTTTATCCCAAAGGAAAGCAAGCTAGGAAAGATGTAGAGAAAGGAAAGATAGATCCTTTAGTCTTACTATAATCTATTATCAATTAGAGAAGCAAAAGGGTATAGGTGGATATAATGGAGGATAGATAGATAAGATAAATAAGTTAAGCAAAGAGTACATGATATGAAAGATAACTTTAGTAGAGTTAGCTAGGTTGAAGGACAACGAGTGAGTATAAAGTACTCCTAAGTTTCTACCTTTACTCCTATGAACTAATCCTAATTAAATAGATGACTTAACTAGATTGACGCCTTCCTACTTGTGTGAGAGGGATAAACGAGAGAGTAAAGCGATAGAAGGTTGTTCACCTAACCCAGTACTCAAGCGGATATTTGGCTTATGGACGCCTTACCTTTTAAAAACTAGCCTGAGTTCACGTGAGGGGATCTAGGTAGCCAGGCAAAATCTGTCACCTTTTGCCCATGCGCCCCTACTGTCCGTGCAAGCCAGCGGTAGTCAAAGATAAGATGAAGTATGAGCACCATGCTCACACTTATCTACACCTTTAGCTATCGATCAAAATAGCTAAAGCCTCTATCCTAAGATAGGACGATGACACACACACAAGAAGCCATTTAAAGGAAATCAATCTAACTAAGACAACTATAGAACTAAGATAAGCCACAACAAGACTATATAAATATAGACTTGCACTAAGTAAATACTTAAATAAATACTTGGAAAGTAAATACTTAAGTAAATGCAAAGTAAAGTAAAGAAAGAATAATATATTAAATAAATAAAGTCTTACAAAAGAAGAAAGATACAAGGGCTATACCAGACTCCCAGAAGACGACTCCGGAGACACGAGCTTCGCCCGACTCGACTCTAACTCCCACTCTAGACTAACTACTACTACTCTTGCTTGATCTCACATGAGAGTGGAGATATGTAAACTATCTCGTGGTGTTTTGAATGAGAGGGTGAAGGCCTCTATTTATAGTGGAGGTGGAGTAGGGGCTACTCCGGTGCCACGTCAGCGATCCGCGTGATCCTCCTCTCTTCACCCTTGGATCCACCGTCATGACAACCGACTTGGATGAATGGCTTGGATATTCTTCACGTGTGAAACATGCACTTTGCCACCGACTTGGATGAGGGTCACCATGGGGTCGGCCGACCCCTGTCTCTGACATGTGGGCCCGGGGTACATCTTCTAGAAGGTGCTGATGTCACCCTGATGAATAGTGCTGCTGGGTCCCACCAAGGGGGGGGTCGGCCGACCCCCCTATGACAGGGCTGGCCCACCTTATTCTCTCCCTTGGTGACCCCACATGTCATGAAGCAAGTCTTGTGAAGTTGGTTGCATTTGGTTTTCGGTGTGGACCCATGAATCCATGTGCTTCTCATCTTGCACCATTGAGCAAAAGCACATGCTTGATCCAATGGTTGATATTGGCTTGAACATGCTTCTCTTGGATCATGCCATGTCACTATGGCCGAGGTGGCCCAAAGGTGGGGTCGCCCGACCCCCTTGGTGGGCCCACCTGGCCTCATTTTGTTCATTTTGCCATCTCCTACAAGTTCACAAGCTAAGAGTACAAGTGGAACTTATTAGTGATAAATATGCTCATGATATGCTATTCTTCCTTGAAACCGAGGCTTGTTGATGGTATTTTGATAAGGTAAAACATGCTATAACTTCCGTCAACACTCACACGGAGCGGACAAGGTGCTAACTAAGCTGGCCTTCATGGCTTCAGCAAGCTTGGCGTTAACTTCTGCCAACTCATTTCGCAAGCTAGGACAAAGCTTGCACGCACCCAGCAAATAAGGCCTCGCCTTCACTTCCTCCAGCTCCTTCTTCAGGGAGGCACACTCACGACACTCACCCACCAAGTCTAGCCTACTCTTCAGCTCATCATACACCTCGATCAAAGAGGCATACTTGGTTTGTAGGGTGGAAAAGTTTGCCATGTGTGTGGTGCACTCATCGCACTCCTCCTCATCAACCACCCTCACTTCGGACTTAGCAAACTCGAGCTCCTTGAGCACCTCTTTCATCTTGGCCTTAAACTCACTGCGCTCTCAGTTAACATGCGTGAGTTTCTTCTCCAAAGCAAGGACTAACTCCGCAAGGCTATCGCGCTCATCAGTAAGACGATCGACAAGAGAAGAGGTTGATACCTCGGAAGCGTCGTCGTCGTTGTTGTCGTTGTCAGCGTCATCGACGTCCTTCGCCTGGCACTTGCGGTCCTCTTCGTCCAAGGCCATGGTGCATAAGCCCTTGGAGGAGTTGCCGAAGAAGCAGAGTCCGTTGAAGCGATCTTCCGTCTTGTGCTCGGACCCGTCGTCGCTGGAGTCGCTGTCGGAGGTCTTGTCTTCATCGCTTTTCGTGGCAAAGAGGGCACGCCGACCGGCGTCGAAAGCCTTCTCCACGTCCTCCCGGTGAAAGGTGTCCTTGTGCTTCTTCTTTTCGGTCTTGTACTCCGACTTTCCCTTGCGCCTGAAGTTGCGAGTCTTGCCGGAAGATTTCTTGTTGTTCTTGTGACAGTTCGCCATGAGGTGATCTAGATCACCGCACTTGTAGCAGCCCTCGCGTGCGCCACCACGCCGGCGATTCAAGCGGTTGTTCTGAAACCGCGAGAACCGGTTGATGACGAGGGCGAGCTCGACGTCTCCCAACGCCTCCAACTGCTCCTCCGTGACTCCAAGCAAAGAAGATAAAGCAAAGAGAGGAGGTGAAGCGTCAGCAGGAAACATCGATCCACCCTTGCCTGAGACCAAAGCCATGGAATGTGAAGATGGGTTCTTCAGCTTGGCCTGAGTCAGGTGATCGATCTCAGTGGACTTGAGCTTACTGAATAGCTCGTCCACGGTGAGGGTGTCATAAGATGGAGACTCTATGATAGTCGACACCTTCACCTCCCATACCCTCCGATCCAGGGCGTATAGCAACTTGAGAGCCCTCTCATGATCGTCATACGGTAGGTTAGCCCGATTGGCACGCATCTTGTTCACAATTGTTTGGAAACGAGTGAACATAGCGTCAATCGTCTCTCCCTCCAACTGAACAAAGTTCTCGTACTCGCGCTTGTACGTCTCGAAGAGTCTAGTCTTGACCTGAGCGGTCCCCTCGTGATAGCTCTGAAGCTTCACCCAGATCTCTCGTGCCGTCTCAAGCTCAGAGACACGCTCGAACTCAGGAAGGGAGATGCTGGCCAAAAGTGCGTTACGAGCCTTTGAGTTGGCCTCATGTTGGTCAATCTGGACCAGACCCACACGAGCCACAAGAACCTCGTATTCAGCGTTCTCACATATCTCCCAAACAGAAGAACTGATGCTGTTGAGATAAGCACGCATCTGAATCTTCCAATATGAATAGTTCGTTCCATCGAACCAAGGAGCCTTGCCGTTCCCTCGATCCATGTCGCCCTTAGGATCCGAAACCGATTAAAGTAGAGAAAATCCTTAACCGGCTCTGATACCAATTGAAGGACCGGATTGGCGACCAAAGGGGGGTGAATGGAAGCCTCAAATTCGACTTGTGAATAGAATGGCCCTTGTCTCAGAAAATCACCCCAAAAGCTAAGACTCGAATTGACCGAAGAGGTCACGACCTACGAGTAGGTGGATACCCTAGGAGATGTCCTAGTGGTACAGCGGAACCCCCGGAAAAACCCCAAAACCAATTGCCAAAGCCCCAGAGCAAAGCTGCAAAGTCTATAGATTCGCGGACAATCCGGGGTCAGGGTACCGGACTGTCCGGTGACTGCCGGACTGTCCGACACTGGAAGTCCGGACTGTCCGCCGGCTACAGACTAGAAACAAAACTGATCTGAAATAGTTCTGGACGAGTCCCGGACTGTCCGCGGGTTTGTACTGCGGACTGTCCGCCGTTCACTCGACAGTGAACAGTTAGGGGGTTGCGCCTGACTTACTCTGCAAAATCCAGACGCGCGGACTGTCCGCCGTCAGGTCGCGGACTGTCCGCCAATACACTGTGAACACAAAACTGCACGGGTTCAAAACCAAATTCGATTCGATCTCAACCAAATCGAAAGGGACTTCGATCAAACTCCTCCCAGATGTTCCTCTACGTATTGGGGTGCTAATCCTAAGAAATCATCGCACCAAACCAAGTCTATCAAGTGAATTCCGAGGATCACCGGAAAGGGGGAAAGAACGAAGAACGAAGAACGAACGTGAAATCAACCCGATCTATGGATTCATGAGGTTAGGGGAGAAGTCCTTCGGTGGAAAGAAGGAGCATACGACCAAGAATGAATTGATTCAAATGGAATCGAAAATCATCTCGCGGAGAGGGAGAACGAGGAAAATCTCCGGGAGATGAAAAACCGAAACGCGAAGAACACCAACACCAAAACGCGAATCGATTCAATTTCAGCCGAAATTCCTCCACACGAGGAGACAACGAGAATACGGTCTCGTTTCCTCAAAAGATCCAAATACACAAAGGTATGATTCCCGTCTCTGCGGATTGCTAGCAGCGAGGTATGATTAGAACCTAAGCGAGGGCTAGAGAGAGAGAGAGAGCTCGGGAACAGACTGCTAGGATAGGGAGAGAGGAGGGGCGCCTCTCTTATTTATAGCCTGATAACAATAGTCCCCTTCTACTCCTAGATACAAGAGCGAAGCGGCCAACCCTAGGGGTATCCCGGTCCAACTCTGCTGGTGATGATCCGACGGCCACGCGCCTTCCTTATCCTTAGCTTTGCCTCGACGCAAGCCTCAGGATGCCGCCACGTGCCACCTAGTCGACCGCCGCGCCTTCCTCGCGGATAGCTGCGCCGCCGCGCCAACCTGTCCACGCCGCCACGCGTCGACCATCCTTTTTACGGACCTCCCCCCGGTTTTGAGGCTGAAACCGGGAAACCTGGGCCTTCCCCCCGGTTTTGAGGCTGAAACCAGGAAACCTGTCCTCCGGCTGAGTTTTGTGGCCCAAACTCAGAAACCCGCGAGCCCAGGTTTTGAGGCCCAAACCTGGAAACCGTCCATGCCGAGTTTTGAGGCCCAAACTCGGAAACCGGCCACCCCGAGTTTTGAGGCCCAAACTCGGAAACCGTCGAGGGTAGCTTTTTGAGGCTCAGCTACCGAACCCGTGCCATAGACGGGATGTGGTTCGCACACCCCGAGTTCCAGCACCGATGTCGGAGCATGTCCAGCCTCCACGCCGGGCACAGTGCATTCGCCATCCTTCTCGGCCTCCCGCCAAGTGTCACGACGCCATCACCTTCCTCTCGACTCGGCCGATGCACCGCACATCCCCATGTGCTCTTGCTTGCCGATGCCATGTGCCAGCTCAGCTGGTCCTCAGGTCTCCCGGTCCGTCGGTCCAAGCGTCACGTCCGCCCTTCACCGCTCCCGGTCCGTCGGCACGACACGTCTCTACTTGACCTTCACCTCACCTTCAACCACTGCCTGAGCTCCGCACCTGCACACCAACACAACCAAGAGACATGTTGCCCGTTGACCGATCACTCATCACTCAGGAAGGGAACCACAAGGGCACATATCAACCTTGTGTTCGCAATATATATATGAAATTTGACTTGTATGTTATCTATTGTATCAGATCTAGTAAAAATCGCTAAGCTAGTGAAAGAAAAAACAATAAAATATTTGATTACTTTATAGAAGAGCATGTGATGAAACAATAACATATATGCAGATGACTTGTATGTTAATATATAGATTAAAGATTTAAAGTATTTCACGTGATAGAGATGTCATGAATATTTTTTTATTAATAAGAGATAACATGGACTTAATGGAGAATGATGTGGTCACCTTGCATGAAGAAATATAACATGATGACATGGACTTAGTGGAGAATAATGTGGACAACTTGTATGAAGAGATGAAATATATAGTGGGATCATTTAGTGGGGAATGATATGGACACCTTGCATGAAGAGAGAAATATTTAGTGGGTATTAGCTTTCTTAGAGTTATAGATACTAGACCTACCAAACACGGTTGGTGTGGTCTTACAAGAGTACAAGCTCCATCGAGTACAAATACAGTGTGCGCAAGCATCTAAGATCAAGATGCGCAAAAAAGCATCTAAGATCAATAGGTATGCAAACCTCACTAAATACTAGGCCTAAACATATAGCAAGCACATAAACGGTGGTCTAAGTAACCTAAGCACTTCACAGAGCACCTACGCTAATCACCGAATATATAACTAAGCACTATGCATATGAAGAGCTCTAATATGGTGTAACAACACCCTTTATCTTCCCTGAACTTCTCCACAATTTATTTGGCTGGTTGTGGTGGTATTTATAGACCTAAATGTTAGAGCTAGCGATTGGAACCAAGACCTAACTTCCTAACATCAATCGAACTTTGGTCACGTCGCTAACCGAACGTGTCTAGTCTCTCATAACGATCACCCGACCGTGGGTGCACTCTATTGGTCGGACTCTACTGCACTCTGTTCACCCATGATCGGATGTGTCCAATCGCATCTATACCGCTTTGGAACCTCTTGAAATGATCAGATGCTCTAGCTCCCGCATCTGATCACCCCGCTCCCAGACGTCCGGTCAGTGCTGAGCTACTACCGCTCTAGTGAACAGTCTCACTGTTGACACCAGATTTTCGCACGCACGAGAGGATGACAAGAGGGCCCGGCCAGCAGTAAGGGGAGCATTCGGTAAACGACCGGGCGGTCGGCTAGTCTTCGGGATTTCGGCAAATGCCTGTATAATTGGCTGTTTTGCGAAACGGTGACCCCATTCAGGAAGTGAAATGGCTTGCACAACAAAGTTTGTGACGGTGGAGGATGCTGAGAAGAATAGGAATGATATTTGTATCTTTCCAAAATTCGTTTTATAAGTCGTAATCGTTTAGCACTCATGTTTTGTCCAGGGTATAAATATAAACCCTTGATTATTGTAAAACTGTTCACAACCACATCAATACAAACCGGCCCCGTGCCATATTCGAGTCCTTAGTCGTGTCGTCGAGTTCTTCGAGAGGAATCATCGATCCGTCGACCTCCGTAAGTCCAGGCAACCTTGCTATCATGTCTAGTATCATGCGGTGGATTTAGATATGATGCAAGTTGTCTCGTATTTTAAGCTTAGTATCGTGCGGCGGATTTAAGCCTATGACGGGAAGTTTTTGCTTATGCCTTGTATCGTGCGGCGGATTAAGTCATGAGTAAAAATAGTTATCGGCTCCATCAGATATGGCAGATCTGATAGATTCATTAAGTTATCATGTGTTATGTGTTTTATTTATTTAATTCTTGTAACACTCTTTTGCCCAATCTAGATTGATCTTTGTTTGGCCTTGTTCCACAAGCTTGCTTGTGCTTTTGCCAATCATATTATCATGATGGCCGGACCAAAGTTCAATCCAGATTGTTACATGTCGCGGGTTCATGCATGTTATTTACAATTAGGCTTTGATAAAACTAGGTATCGTGCGGCAGATGCAGGTTTTAGATTAGTTTAATCGTGTTTGCTTGTTTGTTCCTTCTTCATGGACCCCAATTCGGTTGGTTTGCCGATTTTAGTTATGCTTACATGAGTAGCGAGCTTTTATAGCTCTGTTCAGATTTATGCATGCTTTTAGCTTGTTATAATTAGATTGTATCATGCGGTGGATTAATCTAATTATAAGAAGTGGTGTAGACTTATAGCAAGTGGTATCATGCGGTGGATTAGCTTTGCTTGAGTTTATACCTGACGGGTTTATGAAGACTAAACGTGCGGCAGATTAGTTGGATTAGCCTATGCATGTGTTATTTGAATAGACCTATTTTTGCAAGTTACCTGCTTATAATATCTATATTTTGTTCGAGCATGTCTTTCCTTACATATGCATTCGGCAGTCAATACATTTTACATACTCTGCTTTCATACTTGCCGAATAATTTTACAAACATGCTCTGACAGGCAGCTTCCATAGCTGTGTGCCGTTGTGATTGGCTTTCAAAGCCGTACATATGGAACTGTCTGGTCTCACTCGGCACGTTCCAGAGGTATTCTCACGTTTTTTATCCCTTGCTGGTTTTCAGGTCAAACCGACTGGCACGTTTCCGGAATCAACATACTCCGGGCACCCGAGTGAAGCCAGCTTTTCGGCTTGCTGTGTGCTTCGCGTGAGGTGTCACGTTTTGCGTCAACACACTTTTTGGCACGCCCGGTGGGACACGAAAGCTCATCCAAGTGGTTGATTCTCGAAGCAATCCTCGGATGGATAACCCAATTGACGGAAATGAAGGGAAATTAGGACAAGGCTTCATGTCGGCTGACAAATTGGAAGAAGTAAATATCGGTAGTGAAGCTGAAGCGAGACCGATATATATCAGCACCAATTTGGATCCAGAGTGTAGGTTGAAATTGATAAATCTTTTGAAGGAGTTCAAAGATTGTTTTGCATGGGATTACATAGAGATGCCTGGTTTAGATCGCTCCATTGTTGAACATCGGCTACCAATCAAACCCGGATATCGTCCTTATAAGCAGCCTCCTCGGAAGATTTTTAAGGAAGAGGTACTAGCCGATGTGAAAAAGGAAATTGAGAGGTTATTGAAAGCGAATTTCATTTGACCATGCAGATATGCAGATTGGATTTCGAATATAGTTCCAGTGTATAAGAAGAATGGGAAAATGAGAGTCTGCATTGACTTCCGAGATCTCAATAGCGCCACTCCAATGGATAGTTACCCGATGCCGCTTGCCGAATTGCTTGTTGATGCAGCGGCTGGGTACGAGGTCATCAGCTTCATGGATGGTAACGCTGGTTACAACCAAATCTTTATGGCAATAGAAGACATTTCAAAGACAGCTTTTAGGTGTCCTGGTCATATTGGTCTGTTTGAATGGGTTGTCATGACGTTCGGTTTGAAGAATGCCGGTGCAACTTATCAAAGAGCTATGAATTACATCTTCCATGAGTTGATCGGTAAAATTGTAGAAGTTTACATTGATGATGTAGTCGTGAAGTCCAGAGATCATGTGAGACATTTAATTGATCTGAGGAAGACCCTAGAGTGCACAAGGAAGCATGGTTTAAGAATGAATCCAAACAAATGCGCCTTTGGAGTTTCAGCAGGGGAGCTTTTGGGGTTTCTGATCCATAGAGGAGGAATTGAAGTCAGAAAGAAAAGCATGGAGGCAATAGATAAAGTCATCCCTCCAACCTGCGAATACATGGGTGTATGTCGAGTCTCTAAGTGATGAGTGATTGTCAACAGGGATGATGCGCATGTTCTTTGGCTTGTGTTGTGCAGGTGTCGAGCCCGGATGCAGTGATCAGAGGCAAAGTGAAGGTCAAGTAGAGACGTGCCGTGCCGATGGACCGAGAGTGGCGAAGGGCGGACGTGAGGCTTGGACTAAGGGACTGGTGGCCCGAGGATCAGCTATGGTGGCTGGCAGCCTGTGACGACAACAAGTGAAGACTTGCGGTCATGTGTTGCCTGAGTCGTGGACTTGGGAACACGTGTCGGTGGACGGGGTGCACGGGAGGTGCATCCCCTCCACGGCGTCGGTTTGGTGGTTGAGCCAGAGAAAAACCATCGGGTGGACGGTTTCCAGGTTTGGGCCTCAAAACCTGGGCGTGGACGGTTTCCGAGTTTGGCCTCAAAACTCGGGCTGAGGACGGTTTCCAGGTTTGGGCCTCAAAACCTGGGCGCTGAGGGTTTGCTGAGTTTGGCCTCAAAACTCAGATGCTGGTGGGCTGGTTTCCCGGTTTGGGCCTCAAAACCGGGGGTTGGCTGGAACAGGCTGGTTTCCCGGTTTGGGCCACAAAACCAGGGGTGCAGAGCGGGGGCGGCACGTGGCGGCAATCGGGAGGTTGCGTCGAGGCAACGCTACGAGTTGTGCGGGCGTGGCCATCGGATACACCTACCACCGAGTTAGTCCAGAATAACCCTAGGGTTTAGCTGGTTCGCTCTGTAAGTAGTTAGGGGTAGAGTGGGAATTAGGAATAGTTAGAATTAGGATAAGTAGGGGGAGACACCCACCTCCCCATCTATCTCAGTCATTTGCTCTTTCGCTTCTAGGTTTTCCTGCTCTCCCACTCCCCTACTGTAGCAAACCTGAGATCCACAGAGTTGAGAACAATACCTCTGTGTCCGTGAGATTTTGAGGAAGTGAGACCGTAATCTCACTGTTGTAGCGTGTGGTAGCCACACGGTTGCAAATTCGTGGTTGTGATTCGCGTTTCGTTCGTGTTCTTCGCGGAATCCTTTTGTCCACGTTTTTTCCATCGCTTGATCTCTTTGCTCGGTTCATCTTCTGCAAATTCGTTTGAACCAAGTTGTTCTAGATCATGAGGCACTTCTTTCCACCGAAGGAATTCACCTCTAACCTCACGGTCTAGGAGATCGATCGATTTTAGTTTCGGGTCAAGTTTTTCTTCCTTCCCCCGAATCTTTTCGATTCATCGATTTGGAGATAGGTTTGAGCCATGATCTCTTAGAGATAGCTCACTATCCTCCTTGTGACTCTACTCACCAAGTTTGAACCCTAGAGGTTTCGTTTTGGGTGAGATCGAGTCAAATCGGTGGACGAGCAGCCGTTTTGCGAGGTGACCGGACGCTGACTCGGGACAACCGGACGCTAGGGCAGTGCGTCCGGTGGTTGAGCGTTTGCATTGTGTTTCTTCTGGTCTTGACCGGACGCACGCGTCGGGCTGACCGGACACGTCCGGTGGTTGAATGTTCTCTGTGGTTTCACTGATGACGACCGGACGCTCCATTTGATCAGTGACCAGACTCGCCGCTCCCACTGTTCACTGCTTGTGTCTTCTTGTGATCGGATGCTTGAGGAACGACCGGACGCTAGAAGACAGAGCGTCCGATCCAACTCAGAGAGGTCCAAAATTGGACTTTGCCTGACCGGACGCAGGGTGAGTCCGGTCAGTGCTGTCTCAGCGCGTTCTCGTTTGCGGTTGGCTCGATTGTTGTCGGTTTTGATTTCCGTCTTTTGCATTGGCTTTCTAGAGTCGTGAAGTCTCTTGTTGTGCTTCTTGGAAGCATCCACCCTATCTCTAGGGTCGAGGATACTTACGAGCTCTAGGGTTTGATCCTAGGGTTGATTTTGGGACAGTGGCAACAAGTTTCCGATAGGAAAATTTGGAGCTCCCATTCACCCCCCTCTGGTCGCTTTCTGGTAGCATTCTCGGTCCTTCAATTGGTATCGGAGTGGGTTAAGGATCTTCCACCTTAGCCGGTTCCAGATCCACAAAAGGCGACATGGATCGCGGCGTGGGCAAACCACCGTTTTTCGATGGGACGAACTATGCGTATTGGAAGATACGCATGTCGGCCTATCTGCAGAGTTTGGGTGCTTCCATTTGGGATATTTTCAACTCTTCCGATTACGTGGTCTTGGCTGCTTGTGTCTCTCAGCTTCAGATAGATGAGCACGATGCCAATAGCCGAGCCCGTAATGCTCTTTTCTCATGCTTGAGCATGAGTGAGTTTGATCGTGTTTCTCACCTCGCTACGGCTCGGGAGATTTGGGCTACCCTCATGCGCTTTCATGAGGGAACCTCTCAAGTCAAAACCCGACTCTACGAGTCGTTCAAGCGAGAGTATGAGAACTTTCGACATATGCCTGGTGAGAGCATAGAAAGCTTATTCGCTCGCTTTCAGGTGATTGTCAACAGGATGAGGGCTAACAAGGAGCTGTTGCCTTTCGACGATCATGAGAGAGCTTTGAAGCTTTTGCATACTCTTGATCGGTCGGTGTGGGATTCCAAAGTTCAGGCGATCATCGAATCACCTAACTATGAGACCCTCATGTGCGACGAGCTCTTCAGTAAGCTCAAGTCCAGGGAGATTGATGCCATGGCGAGGGCTTCTTATGAAAATCCTTCTGGCCCGTCGATGGCTTTGGTTTCTGGCTCTTCTGCTAACCCCTCTGGAGGCTTTGCCCTCTCTTCGCTCTTTTCTGTCACAGAGGACCAGCTTGAGTCTTTGGGGGATGACGAGCTAGCTTTGCTCGTCAACCGGTTCTCGCGGTTTCACAACAACTGCATGAACCGTCGCCGCGGAGGAGGATGCTCAGGATGCTACGAGTGCGGCGACCCCGACCACTTCATCGCCAACTGTCCCTAGAAGAAGAACACATCTGGGAAGGGCGATCATGGGCACAAGTACGACTCCGGCAAGCGCAAGGAGAAGTACGTCCCCGCAAGGCACAAGCGGAGGGGCGGCTTCGACAAGGAGTACATCAAGAAGAAGTACTTGGAGAAGGCCCAGGCTGAGCAGCGTGCGTTCTTCGCCACACTCAGTGACATCGACGGCTCGGATGACAACTCCGCTTGCTCAAGCGACGACGAGTCCGAGAAGAAGAAGAGGATCGAGGACAAGCTGAACGGCCTCTGCTTCTTAGCCGATGATGACGGCTTCTGCACCATGGCCCTCGATAGCGAGCTGGTGAACTCCCCTCGGAACGACGATGACGACGACACCTCCCAGGTATCTCTCACCCACGACGAGCTTTCCGCTGAGGTCGAGAAACTTACTGCCGTGCTCCTTAGTCAAGATAAATTGCTTAGGCGTGCCGCTAGAGAGCGCAAGGAGTTTAGGCAGAAGTGGGAGGATACGGTGAAGGAACTTGATTCTGTCAAGTCCACCGTGGTTGTTACCGATGAGGAGGAGTGCGAGATGTGCACCACGCACATGACTGACCTTCTCACTTTGAGAAGCAAGTATGTAGCGTTGGTAGGAGAGGTGGATGAGCTGAAGGCTAGACCCTCGCTGTTGGGTGCGTGCAAGACTTGTCCTGTCTTGCAATCCGAGTTGGCAGAGAAGAATGCCAAGATTGTGTCTCTTGAGGAGGCCAGCTCGGGTAGCACTTGTGTGACTAGGTGCGCTTTGTGTGAGGGTTTGGAGATGGAGATTGCGAATGTGAAGCATGGCAAGATGCAAACCGAGGAAGAAAACACATACCTTCGGACCATCTTGTCATGGGTGTCTTGTGGTGAGACGCAGCTCGGGATGATGATCTCCCAATTTAAGCGAGCTGCTGGAGGTCCTGGTGTAGGTTTTGCTCAGGGTGTTGATCTTTCTGCTTTTGGGAAGATTGGAGAGTCGAGTGGTCTGAACCCATGTGAGAAGCCCAACTCCACCACTGCTCCCAAACTTACCAAGCTTCCACCCAAAGAGCCGCTCAAGCCTAACACCAAGGATGGAGTGTTTGAAGAACCTCCGAGAGCTCCACCCAAGAACCAAGTGTGGCATCCCAAACCCAACCACTTGAAAAACAAGCTTGATACGATGCCACCTATCCAGGAGGAGTGTTTGCCACAGAAGGGCAAGGTGATCCACACCCACAGCCGTGAGTACCAACAACCCCCTATGTAACACCTCTGGTGTTAAGCTAGCATGACATCATTTCTCATCATGCATAATCATCTCATGATCATGAAGCATTCATATGTTATTCTTTTTCACACATAAAATGTCATTTCATGTGTTTGCTTGCTTATAAGTTTGCTTTGATGAAGTGTTTCTTGTCTTGCTTGGGAGTGGTTAAGTCTTTCTAACCATTTAACCTTGTTGAGAAGTCAAAATGAAGGCATGGTTATGCTGGACATTTTGCCTAATCAAGTAGTTAAACCCTAGTCAACCCTATAGAGCCTCTAAAGTCCTTTTGTTTGACTAACAAAGACCTCCTTGTTAAAAGCTTTGCATGGCTGTGGGCCCTTAAGCAAAAGTGTGTAGAATTTAGTATAGAACAAAAGTTGTTTAAGGACCAACTCATGAAAATGGGTTTAACATGGTGTTTTAGGGTCCACAAGACAGAATTGGAAGGGTTTTAGACTTGGAAAATTTCCTAAGTCCTAAACCTGAAAATCAGTTCGGTCAGGCCATGTTTGGCATCGATCTAAGCCCAACCCAAGCCGAACCAGTGATCAATCCTATAACCGAAGTTGCAGTCGGTGTATAGCTCTAACCAATGGTGCAGTTGGTTTAGCGTTTGATGGAGTGGTTAGTGAGTTAATCACGTTTGAAAATCGGCCGTCAGTCGGCCAGGGCGTTAACTGAATCGCCCGATTCAGTTTGAATCGCCGGCGCCATGGCCGACCGCGCGCAGGAATCTCCTGCCGCGTGGCGCACGAAGCCCGGCCAGCCCAGCCAGCGCGCGCGGCGTGGCGTGCTTAAGCGCCCGCGCACGCCTTCCTCCTCCCAGACGCGCTCTCTCCCTCTGCCTTCGTCTCCGTTCGCTCTCGCCGGCGCCCGAGCGAAGAGAAGGGGGAAATCGAGTGTCCGCCGCCGTTAGCCGCGCAACCGCCGAGCAAACCGCACCGCTAGCCTCGCCTCAACCTCCTCCATCGTTTGCCTTAGCCAGCGCCTCGTGTTAAGCCCTTGGTAAGCCGCGGGACGAGTTCCGCCATGGTCGCCGGCGCCGCCAAGCTCGGTCCGCCGTGGTCGATTCCTTTCCCGTGCAAATCCATCCTTTCTAACTCGCGTTCATGAGTCAGTAAGCGTCCAGGAAGGAGATGGTGAAGTCGGTTTAGCCGATTAGGGTTTGGTTGCCTCGGTCCGCCGTCGCCGCCGTCCGCCATAGTTGCCGGAGGATGGCATGGCGTGGTCCCGAGCTTTCGGAGTGAAATCCGTAGCGTCCGAGCCTTGCTCTAGGTCCGTGGGAGTTCGAGGAGTAAGAATCGTGTGTTGGTTGGCCTCGGCATGGCCGGAGTTGCCCGGCGTGGAGAGCCCGCGCCGCCGTGACTGCCATTGCCGGCGTCGTGCTCGATCCGTCGTGTCGCTAGGGTCGAGAGGGGTACCGTTCGTCGCGGAAGGATGAGAGGAGTCCGTCGGTGGAGTTAGTTTCGCCGGAGGAGCCGCCGTCGGCGAGCTCCGGCGAGGTCAACACCTCCTCTGTTTTCGTGTGTGTGACCGGTGGGGTCTCTTTGACCACGGGCCCCGGCTGTCAGCCGCTTGGGTGCAGTTGTGTCGTGTGCGTATAGCAGTTAGGGTTTAGTGTTTTTGAATATATGTTTTTAGAAATGCTGATAATGCTTGTTTAAATCATAACTTGTGTTCTGTTAATCCAATAAATGTGAAACCAATTTTGTTAAGTTTGTTTTGATGAGATCTGTACATGAAAAATATAATATGCTCTGTTATGATAGTTTTTATATGCAGTAATAATTAATTTGTGTTTAGGCTGATATCTTGTTTAATGCATAGTAAATCATGTTTTGCTCAGAAAAATATGGGATTTGTTTTGATGAGCTATGTAGGTGATGTAGAGTCACATAAAAATGATAACTACTGTTGGGTTATGAAATAATTTGAAGTTAACCTTTAAATGGATTAAATGCTGTTTTCTTGTATAATTGGTAGTAATTAAAATATATGGAATTTGAGTTTCATAATTTTTATAGACTGCTCTTATGCTGGAAAGCTCTAAACAAAAATATGAAATCTGTTGTTTGACACTTTTTAAGACAGGGTGTAGTTCAAAGTACCTTTTCACCCTGATATTTGTCTTTTTCATACAGAATTATGTATAAATGCAAATGTCCTGAATTTTGTACAGTATGCTTTACTTTCTGTTAGGAACCTACAGTAATTTTTGTAGATTTTTCTAAAACTGTTAGCTATAAGGTGCAGTTATAAGCTTGTTTTAGTAGAATAATTAGTTTATTAAATTAAGCTTTTAGGTCTCTTTTATGTGGAAACCAGCAGGGGTAAAATAGTCTTTTCAGTGTATGCATGTTGACTGTGCTTTGCATGAGTGGTGTAGCTTCTCTCTAAATAGAGTGTTGTACTCTATCGGAGAGGAAATATGCGCCTATTCGGTCAATTCAATTGCAATGCATTTTCTATGCCCATGTATCATCCATTCATTCTCGCATATGCATCATAACAGGTTCGGTAGAAGAGACAGTGATAGCAGAGGAAAACGAGGAGCAGCCCCAGGAGCAGGAACCAGGAGCTGTCGGGGAAGAGTTTGAAGAAGAACTTCCGGAGTGCCCGAATCACCAACCGAGCACCTTCGAGAAAGGCAAGCCCCGGAGCATTTCTAACTACCTACAGTTTTGATTAACTTAATCTGCTTATGTTTGTTGCATTAAGTATAGGAGTTGTTTGATACCGTTGATGCATCACTATTCATACCTTGTTATCTTGAAATATTATCCTTGATACCTATATAGAATCAGGTCCGAGTTATGCTTAGAATTGCTTAGACCGGTAGAAGTCGGGCAACCTTCATGTTACCCGCGAGCAATAGGTGGTTACTTGACCGATTAACCGGATATTTCCATTAAGTGGGATAACTGAGTGTTGTGGAAAATGGAGATCGGCAGATTCCTGTAGTGTATGCTACAGTATTTCTAGCCGTGTTTTATGGGAATCAGTATCTTGTGAGATAGACTTCTTGTCATGTTGAACGCATGTCCCACATTTAGCTGGAAGGATAACTCGTTCCGACCGCGAAGCCGCTCATTGTTCCAGGCCGGCTCTCAGGTCCTACGCATCAGCCGAAGCCACGGTGGAGAGTTAGTGGGACGCGGGGGCGCGAATAGTAAGACCCGGGTGATGGTGGTTAAGTCCAACTCCTTGGCAGTCGGGCTTGCCTCCGGGTGTGATGGTGGCGGTTGAAACCGCGACTCCTGGAACAATGTTGTGGTCATCTGTAGCTCACCGACGGGGTGGGTGTGGTTTGTGTGGGAAATAAATCACCAGCTGGTTAGGAATCGATTATAATCGCCATCGCTCCTGGATAGTGAGCACTTGACTCGAACGCTGATCGACCTTGATACTGAAAAATGTGGAACACGAGACAGCTATCATTATACTTTTGGAAATGGTCACTCGGTCTGTTTGTTACATTTTCGGTGATCGTTGGATCACTACTATGTTTGTTATAGTGCAGTTTGCTAATCTAGTATATAGGATAATTACTATTTAAATTGACAGCTAAAGGCAGGAGAACTACTTAATTAACAAATGGCTTTTATGCAAAATGTGGTCTATTGCCAGCCTCCACTATATACTAGCCTTGCATACTCCTTGGTGTCACTTTATTTCTAGTTTTAGGCGGGTAAGTCTAGCTGAGTACCTTCTCGTACTCAGGGTTCTACCCTTTGTTGTTGCAGATGGCCAGGTCTTCCATGGTTATTGCATCAATTGTCTCTTTCCAGCCTCGGGTGAATTCTAGGTCACAGGGCGATGACCTCTTCTGTTCGTATCTTTTGCTATGTTAAGGATGACTACTAAATGGCACTGTAATCATTAAGTGTGCGTGCGTGAATTTCGGAACAATGTTTCAAGTTAAGCTTCCGCTACTGTTTTCGAACCTGGTTTGTAATAACTAAGTTGCTACTCCGAAACTATTTGTGTAATCTCTGTCGTATGACGGTCGATGCTGAATATTACGATCCTATGTTGTTGATGTTGGAAAGTTTGAAATCCTTCGTGATTTCACGGACTACCGGGTTTATAGGGGCTCAAGTGTGCTAAATTTACTGCCTCGGTGGAGAATTTCGTACTTGTGCTCTTATAAATTGGTCGGTTCTGTTACAGCTGGCATCGGAGCATAATTCAGCGGGTACTGTTCATAGGACTAAAAATTTGGTAATAAAAATAATTTGGAGTCCCAAAATTATTTTCAAACATTCACAAAGTCGGTGTAGAAAGAAATTTTTTTAAAAAAGCAAATATATAAGTGTGCCAGTGGTCATATCCTTTATGCCCATAGGATCTCAGGTGGCTTATTTAAGTACTAACTTGGAGGGGTCTTGCATCATACTTGATTTTCGTTTATTCTGTCGTCCATACGGCAAGGGTGAAATTGTATGGGTGCTATTCTTCGGAATGGTAATGTATGGATCAGTTGCCTCTACGCCAAGGTAAGGAAAGTTGTGAGAGCATGGTCGAACAACCGTCGACCTAGGGGAGTGTTAATTGGTATTGGAACCTACACACGTTGATACACGGGTGCAGGGGAAGGTACGCAGTAACGGGGGTGATACTGTTAAATGGGTGCATATACTGCTTACGTGTGTACGGGGTGTACACCTAGGTGAGTGTCTAGATTTAAATTTCAGCAATGCATAATTATCATACTGTGGGGCAGGGCTGAAATGGATCTTCTGCAGGTACACTAACTACGCACCGTTAGAACGAAATAGTTAACGTATGAGAGTATCGTGGTTTGCCACCGCATAGTTCTTATGTAGTGGAAAGGACGTACGGAACGTTTTCATACACATACATATCATGGCATAATGCTTTCTTTCCTTTTTGCATTACTTCCACCCTTTATGGATTCATTTCTCGAGTGGGAAGACCTATGCTTATGCTATCATGATAATCCTGCTACAGATGGGACGGACTAAGGAAACCGCACGTAAGTCAACAGGCGGCAGGGTTCCCAGACACCAGTTGGCACCTAGGTCGGAGAGGTGCAAGGCAAAGTTTCTGGATGTGTTTGGGACACCTACGTTGCTTTGGAGGGTTCTGCGTTCGGTGGGATACCCGGATGGTAAGGAGCCTCGCTACTTCTGGTCGAAAGAGCCTCTGGAAAACACCACCCTGGTGTATGTTACTGCAGTGGTGAAGCCCAGGGAAGAGGGATCTGAATGGTCTGGTTGGATGTATGAGAGCAAAGGAAGGGATCCTTGGGAAGGGGCGCAGTCAGCAGCGTTCCTCATTCTCCAGGACATCATGGAGCGGTTCCCAGAAGACCTCAGTCGAGCTCTAGCCGGAGTGTTTCCGAGGGCTGACCCGTTCAAGGATGTTTGGGTGCAGACCAGGCAGGAAGCAGTTGAGGGTAGTCCCAGTGAGCTTCAGGCATGTGATGGTCCGGCAGCAAGTGCCATGTATGCGGTAATGAAGGGGTACGCGGTCATGCAACACAGCTTGTGCAGTATGACTGAGTCCTATCACCAGGTTAAGGATGAGAAAAGGCAAGCTCAGCGCGAGTTTGATGAAGAAGTGGAAAAGATGCAGGAAAAGCTGAAGCAGATGACCATAGAGAAGGATCAGGTGGTTCGCAGGAATGTAGTCGCAGCTCAAGAGATCATCAGGCTGCAAGAGCAGCTAGGGCGTGAGAAGCATGCTAATCGGAGCGCAGAGAATCAGATGGTAAGGCTTCTTCAGCAGCGAAATCAGGCATGGGAAGAAGAGGTGGATATGAGAGTTCGTATCGTGGCCTTGGAGCAGCAGTTAGTGACAACTGAAGCCTACAACAACAACCTCCATGAGGAAGTGCATCGTCTTCACAACCAGCTTCATCCATACCATCCTCCAGGTGCAGCCGAGATGGATGGGGAGTTGGGAGTTGTTCTTGCTGATGGCGGTGATGAAGATGGAGGAATGCTCTTCGCTGATCAGGAAGAAGAAGACGAAGAAGAAGAGGAAGATGATGGAGCCGATGATGTCGAGGGTCATGTGTCAGATGCTGAGAGCGATTAGAGTTTAGGTCTCGATGTTTATCGTGATGGTCTTGTGTATCGGTTATGCTGGATCTGTGGAACCGTTGATGGGTTGTAAGCTTAAGGACCTTGTTGCTACCTTTGAACCGTTTTAAGTATCCGGCTATCGTTGGACTTATCCGTTCGTGTCCATGCGAGTTTTAAGCGCTTTTCGTATAATCTGTTTGTGATGTTATTGGTGTGGAACAACTTGTGAATGTGCCTTATTGTATGAACTATGTTCGAATACAGTACTGCAGTCATTACGCATTTTGATCTATATATATGGCATCACTCATCGATTATTGATTGGCTATGCAGATGGTGAACACTCGTCGTGGAACCGGCAGTGCCAGTGGTGCAGATGGGAGTGGACAGGGCGAGGAAGCCAATCCTCCTCCTCCTCCTTACACGGCAGAGCAGTTCTTTGCTTAGTTTTTGGGAAGTCAGCGTAGCATGGAAGCTATGCAACGCAACATGGAAGCAAATCTCCGAAACATCGCTGAGAATACCCGCAGGGCTGCAGGTCTGGGTGGTCAAGATGTTAACCAGTACAGCACGTTTAAGGACTTCTTGGACACTAGACCTCCAATCTTTAAGGAAGCAGTGGAACCTTTGGAAGCAGATGAATGGATCAACACTGTCGAACAGAAGTTCAGGTTGCTCCGTCTGACAGAGTCTCTGAAGGTGGAATACGCAGCTCATCAGTTGCAAGGACCGGCTGGTATATGGTGGGCACATCACCGTACCGCTTTTCCGGCAAATCAACCTATAGTTTGGGAGCAGTTTACAGCAGCTTTTCGAGGTCATTATATTCCTCCCGGTTTAATGGCTATGAAGGTAACAGAGTTTTTGAGTTTGACTCAGGGTACCAAAACAATGGCTGAATATCTTCATGCTTTCAACAATCTTGCTCGTTATGCGCCTGAGTATGTCAATACAGATGCAAAGAAGATTGCTTGTATGAAAAGGGGCCTAAGTCCAAAGCTCCTGAAGACAATGGGAAATTCTTCTAGAACCCAGTTCAATGACTTCGTCAGTGACTGTTTGACGCAAGAAAACCACAACCATCTCTATAGTGCATCTAAAGCCCGCAAGAAAACTTTTGACACAGGAGCACAGCAGAACAGAAATCAAGTGGCGAATCGTCCTCAGTTTCATATAGCAGCACGGGGAGCACGGTTCAAGCCTCCTCAGCGTCGTTTTCAGGGAAATCAGCAGCAAGCCAAGGTCCAGAAAGTGGCAAAAGGTCAGACATCGCAGTATAGAGCAGGGTCTGGAAATCAGAACTTCACAGGCAGCTACGTCAAGGGGCCATGTTACAACTGTGGCAAAGAAGGGCATCTGTCCAGGACATGTCCTAGCCCAAGAAAGAAGACCAATCCAGTGCAAGCTCGTGTGCATCATACCTCTTTGGAAGGCATCTCCGAGGGTGAGCCTGTAACAGCTGGTATGTTCTCTATCAACAGTATCTCTGCAGTTGTTTTGTTTGATTCTGGTTCATCTCATTCTTTCGTAAGTCAAGCATTTGCACTTAAGCATAATCAGGAAATGGTAACAATGGATTTTGGGTTTCGAATAAACTCAGCTAGTGCAAGTGTGTTGTCTAATCAAGTGGTATGTGGAGCTACTCTTAGTTTGGAAGATAAGCGGTATCGAGTAAGCCTAGTAGTCATGCCAGGTCTATCCTTGGATGTTATCCTCGGAATGGACTGGATGAAAAAGTGGGAAGTGATCTTAGATACCGGGAAAAGGATAATTTCTTTAAAGGACCCCGAGGAAAACATGAGGTTTCAAGTGTTTCTTCCTGACTGTCTTAACCTCAGTGCTATGAGTTGTGCAGTGCAAGTGGCAGATCTTCAGGAAATCCCTGTAGTACGTGAGTTTCCAGATGTGTTTCCAGATGAGTTACCTAGTTTACCACCAGATAGGGATGTGGAGTTTGCAATAGAGTTGATACCTGGAACAGCACCTATATCCAGAAGACCGTATCGTATGCCTCCTAATGAGTTGGCGGAGTTAAAGGTTCAGTTGAAGGAGTTGTTGGATAAGGGTTTGATTCAACCAAGTTCATCTGAGTGGGGATGTCCGGCACTCTTTGTGAAAAAGAAGGATAAAAGTCTGCGTATGTGTGTGGATTATAGGCCTTTGAATGCCGTAACAGTCAAGAATAAGTATCCTTTACCTCGGATTGATATCCTTTTTGATCAATTGACGAGAGCTAGAGTGTTTTCCAAGATAGACTTAAGATCAGGGTACCATCAGATCAAGATAAGACCTAAGGATATACCTAAAACGGCTTTTTCCACTAGGTACGGGTTGTATGAGTATCTTGTCATGTCGTTTGGCTTGACAAATGCTCCTGCATACTTTATGTATCTAATGAATTCCGTGTTTATGCCTGAGTTGGATCGGTTTGTGATAGTCTTTTTGGATGATATCTTGATATATTCGGAGAACGAAGAGGATCATGCGGAACACTTAAGGATAGTTCTAACAAGACTTCGAGAGCATAAGCTATATGCTAAGTTCAGTAAGTGTGAGTTCTGGTTGAAGAAAGTTCATTTTCTCGGACATGTGTTATCAGGAGATGGAATCTCAGTGGATCCAGGAAAGGTACAAGAGGTTATGGATTGGAAGGCACCAACCACCGTCACGGAAGTCAGAAGTTTTCTAGGTTTGGCTGGTTACTATCGTCGCTTCATTCTGGATTTCTCCAAGATTGCAAAACCGATGACATCGTTGCTACAGAAGGATGTGAAGTTTGTTTGGACAGAGGAGTGTGAAGCAGCTTTCCGAATTTTAAGAGAACTGCTGACCACTGCCCCTGTTTTGGCTCAACCGAATATAGAGAAACCTTTTGATGTGTTTTGTGACGCATCCAAGATAGGTTTGGGCTGTGTGCTAATGCAAGATGGACGCGTGATAGCGTATGCTTCGAGACAGTTGAGGAAACATGAGATCAACTACCCTACACATGATTTGGAATTAGCGGCAGTAGTGCATGCTCTAAAGGTATGGAGACACTACTTGTTGGGAAATGTGTGCAACATCTATACCGATCATAAGAGTCTAAAGTATATCTTCACTCAACCTGAGTTGAACATGAGGCAGCGCAGATGGCTGGAGTTGATAAAGGACTATAACTTGCAAGTTCACTATCACCCAGGGAAGGCAAACGTGGTTGCAGATGCTTTAAGTCAGAAATCGCACTGTGTTGTGGTGCAACCGTTGTTTGAAGAAAAGTTCAACCTGATACATCCAGAAGTTATGTTCAACATTCAGTTAGGTTGCTCGCTAGAGAGTCAGATCATGGAAGCTCAGAAGTCAGATAAAGGAGTTGCTCATATCAAGCGAAAGATGTTAAAAGATTCTTTAACTTCTTTTAAGTTGGATGAACAAGGAGTGTTATGGTTCAGGGATCGTCTTGTCGTGCCAAAGAACAAAGATCTCAAGGATAAAATCTTAGATGAGGCCCACTTATCTAAGTTATCTCTTCACCCAGGGAGCAGTAAGATGTATCATGATCTACAATCTCGTTTTTGGTGGACCAAGATGAAGAAAGAGATAGCGGCCTATGTTGCAAGGTGTGATACTTGCTGCAGAGTTAAGGCAGTGCATATGAAACCTGCTGGGTTGTTACAACCGTTATCTGTGCCTGTTTGGAAATGGGAAGACATCAGTATGGATTTCATAACTGGATTACCCACCTCGGAAAAAGGGAATGATTCCATTTGGGTAATAGTGGATCGTTTGACCAAATCTGCTCACTTTATTCCAGTCAAAACCGGATATCGACCGCCCCGGTATGCAGATATCTACATCAAAGAGATTGTGCGTTTACATGGAATACCAAAGACAATTGTTTCAGATCGTGGATCTCAGTTCACAGCGCACTTTTGGCAGCAGTTACATAAAGGTTTGGAACGAAGTTGATTCACAGTACAGCTTATCATCCTCACACCGCAGGTCAAACCGAAAGAGTGAATCAAGTGCTTGAAGATATGCTCAGAGCTTGTGTGTTATCCTCCAAAGGATCATGGGAATCATGGCTACCGTTAGCAGAGTTCTCGTACAATAATAGCTATCAAGAGAGTATCAAGATGGCACCATTTGAAGCTTTATATGGACGTAAGTGTGTGACTCCGTTAAACTGGATTGAACCAGGGGAAAGGAGATATTTTGGAATTGACTTCGTGGCAGAAGCCGAGAAAAAGGTCCAGATCATCCATCAACATTTACAAGCAGCACAATCCCGACAGAAAAGTTATGCCGATAAAAGAAGAAGACCGTTGGAGTTTAAGGAGGGAGATCATGTTTACCTAAAAGTAACTCCGATGAGGGGAGTACAAAGGTTCGGTATTAAAAAGAAGCTAGCCCCAAGATATGTTGGACCATATCGTATCTTGAAAAGAAAAGGAGAAGTATCTTATCAACTTCAGTTACCCGAAGCTATGAGTTCGATCTTTCCAGTTTTTCATGTTTCACAGTTAAAGAAGTGTCTACGTGTACCGGAAGAAAGAATAGAACCTCAGGAGTTGAAGCTAGCTTCAGACCTCACATATCAAGAGCAACCCGTGCGAGTTTTGGACAACAAAGAAAGAGTAACTCGCAGTCCCTTAGTAAAGGTGTATAAAGTTCTATGGAGTCGTCATGATGACGGAGATGCAACTTGGGAAACGGAAGACTATCTCCAGAAAGTTTATCCATCGTTCCATAAGCAATGGTCAGTAAATCTCGGGACGAGATTTCTTTAAGGGGGGAAGGGCTGTAACACCTCTGGTGTTAAGCTAGCATGACATCATTTCTCATCATGCATAATCATCTCATGATCATGAAGCATTCATATGTTATTCTTTTTCTCACATAAAATGTCATTTCATGTGTTTGCTTGCTTATAAGTTTGCTTTGATGAAGTGTTTCTTGTCTTGCTTGGGAGTGGTTAAGTCTTTCTAACCATCTAACCTTGTTGAGAAGTCAAAATGAAGGCATGGTTATGCTGGACATTTTGCCTAATCAAGTAGTTAAACCCTAGTCAACCCTATAGAGCCTCTAAAGTCCTTTTGTTTGACTAACAAAGACCTCCTTGTTAAAAGCTTTGCATGGCTGTGGGCCCTTAAGCAAAAGTGTGTAGAATTTAGTATAGAACAAAAGTTGTTTAAGGACCAACTCATGAAAATGGGTTTAACATGGTGTTTTAGGGTCCACAAGACAGAATTGGAAGGGTTTTAGACTTGGAAAATTTCCTAAGTCCTAAACCTGAAAATCAGTTCGGTCAGGCCATGTTTGGCATCGATCTAAGACCAACCCAAGCCGAACCAGTGATCAATCCTATAACCGAAGTTGCAGTCGGTGTATAGCTCTAACCAATGGTGCAGTTGGTTTAGCGTTTGATGGAGTGGTTAGTGAGTTAATCACGTTTGAAAATCGGCCGTCAGTCGGCCAGGGCGTTAACTGAATCGCCCGATTCAGTTTGAATCGCCGGCGTCGTGGCCGACCGCGCGCAGGAATCTCCTGCCGCGTGGCGCACGAAGCCCGGCCAGCCCAGCCAGCGCGCGCGGCGTGGCGTGCTTAAGCGCCCGCGCACGCCTTCCTCCTCCCAGACGCGCTCTCTCCCTCTGCCTTCGTCTCCGTTCGCTCTCGCCGGCGCCCGAGCGAAGAGAAGGGGGAAGTCGAGTGTCCGCCGCCGTTAGCCGCACAACCGCCGAGCAAACCGCACCGCTAGCCTCGCCTCAACCTCCTCCATCGTTTGCCTTAGCCAGCGCCTCGTGTTAAGCCCTTGGTAAGCCGCAGGACGAGTTCCGCCATGGTCGCCGGCGCCGCCAAGCTCGTTCCGCCGTGGCCGATTCCTTTCCCGTGCAAATCCATCCTTTCTAACTCGCGTTCATGAGTCAGTAAGCGTCCAGGAAGGAGATGGTGAAGTCGGTTTAGCCGATTAGGGTTTGGTTGCCTCGGTCCGCCGTCGCCGCCGTCCGCCATAGTTGCCGGAGGATGGCATGGCGTGGTCCCGAGCTTTCGGAGTGAAATCCGTAGCGTCCGAGCCTTGCTCTAGGTCCGTGGGAGTTCGAGGAGTAAGAATCGTGTGTTGGTTGGCCTCGGCATGGCCGGAGTTGCCCGGCGTGGAGAGCCCGCGCCGCCGTGACCGCCATTGCCGGCGTCGTGCTCGATCCGTCGTGTCGCTAGGGTCGAGAGGGGTACCGTTCGTCGCGGAAGGATGAGAGGAGTCCGTCGGTGGAGTTAGTTTCGCCGGAGGAGCCGCCGTCGGCGAGCTCCGGCGAGGTCAACACCTCCTCTGTTTTCGTGTGTGTGACAGGTGGGGTCTCTTTGACCACGGGCCCCGGCCGTCAGCCGCTTGGGTGCAGTTGTGTCGTGTGCGTATAGCAGTTAGGGTTTAGTGTTTTTGAATATATGTTTTTCAGAAATGCTGATAATGCTTGTTTAAATCATAACTTGTGTTCTGTTAATCCAATAAATGTGAAACCAATTTTGTTAAGTTTGTTTTGATGAGATCTGTACATGAAAAATATAATATGCTCTGTTATGATAGTTTTTATATGCAGTAATAATTAATTTGTGTTTAGGCTGATATCTTGTTTAATGCATAGTAAATCATGTTTTGCTCAGAAAAATATGGGATTTGTTTTGATGAGCTATGTAGGTGATGTAGAGTCACAGAAAAATGATAACTACTGTTGGGTTATGAAATAATTTGAAGTTAACCTTTAAATGAATTAAATGCTGTTTTCTTGTATAATTGGTAGTAATTAAAATATATGGAATTTGAGTTTCATAATTTTTATAGACTGCTCTTATGCTGGAAAGCTCTAAACAAAAATATGAAATCTGTTGTTTGACACTTTTTAAGACAGGGTGTAGTTCAAAGTACCTTTTCACCCTGATATTTGTCTTTTTCATACAGAATTATGTATAAATGCAAATGTCCTGAATTTTGTACAGTATGCTTTACTTTCTGTTAGGAACCTACAGTAATTTTTGTAGATTTTTCTAAAACTGTTAGCTATAAGGTGCAGTTATAAGCTTGTTTTTAGTAGAATAATTAGTTTAATTAAATTAAGCTTTTAGGTCTCTTTTATGTGGAAACCAGCAGGGGTAAAATAGTCTTTTCAGTGTATGCATGTTGACTGTGCTTTGCATGAGTGGTGTAGCTTCTCTCTAAATAGAGTGTTGTAATCTACCGGAGAGGAAATATGCGCCTATTCGGTCAATTCAATTGCAATGCATTTTCTATGCCCATGTATCATCCATTCATTCTCGCATATGCATCATAACAGGTTCGGTAGAAGAGACAGTGATAGCAGAGGAAAACGAGGAGCAGCCCCAGGAGCAGGAACCAGGAGCTGTAGGGGAAGAGTTTGAAGAAGAACTTCCGGAGTGCCCGAATCACCAACCGAGCACCTTCGAGAAAGGCAAGCCCCGGAGCATTTCTAACTACCTACAGTTTTTGATTAACTTAATCTGCTTATGTTTGTTGCATTAAGTATAGGAGTTGTTTGATACCGTTGATGCATCACTATTCATACCTTGTTATCTTGAAATATAATCCTTGATACCTACATAGAATCAGGTCCGAGTTATGCTTAGAATTGCTTAGACCGGTAGAAGTCGGGCAACCTTCATGTTACCCGCGAGCAATAGGTGGTTACTTGACCGATTAACCGGATATTCCCATTAAGTGGGATAACTGAGTGTTGTGGAAAATGGAGATCGGCAGATTCCTGTAGTGTATGCTACAGTATTTCTAGCCGTGTTTTATGGGAATCAGTATCTTGTGAGATAGACTTCTTGTCATGTTGAACGCATGTCCCACATTTAGCTGGAAGGATAACTCGTTCCGACCGCGAAGCCGCTCATTGTTCCAGGCCGGCTCTCAGGTCCAACGCATCAGCCGAAGCCACGGTGGAGAGTTAGTGGGACGCGGGGGCGCGAAAAGTAAGACCCGGGTGATGGTGGTTAAGTCCAACTCCTTGGCAGTCGGGCTTGCCTCCGGGTGTGATGGTGGCGGTTGAAACCGCGACTCCTGGAACAATGTTGTGGTCATCTGTAGCTCACCGACGGGTGGGTGTGGTTTGTGTGGGAAATAAATCACCAGCTGGTTAGGAATCGATTATAATCGCCATCGCTCCTGGATAGTGAGCACTTGACTCGAACGCTGATCGACCTTGATACTGAAAAATGTGGAACACGAGACAGCTATCATTATACTTTTGGAAATGGTCACTCGGTCTGTTTGTTACATTTTTGGTGATCGTTGGATCACTACTATGTTTGTTATAGTGCAGTTTTGCTAATCTAGTATATAGGATAATTACTATTTAAATTGACAGCTAAAGGCAGGAGAACTACTTAATTAACAAATGGCTTTTATGCAAAATGTGGTCTATTGCCAGCCTCCACTATATACTAGCCTTGCATACTCCTTGGTGTCATTTTATTTCTGGTTTTAGGCGGGTAAGTCTAGCTGAGTACCTTCTCGTACTCAGGGTTCTACCCTTTGTTGTTGCAGATGGCCAGGTCTTCCATGGTTATTGCATCAATTGTCTCTTTCCAGCCTCGGGTGAATTCTAGGTCACGGGCGATGACCTCTTCTGTTCGTATCTTTTGCTATGTTAAGGATGACTACTAAATGGCACTGTAATCATTAAGTGTGCGTGCGTGAATTTCGGAACAATGTTTCAAGTTAAGCTTCCGCTACTGTTTTCGAACCTAGTTTGTAATAACTAAGTTGCTACTCTGAAACTATTTGTGTAATCTCTGTCGTATGACGGTCGATGCTGAATATTACGATCCTATGTTGTTGATGTTGGAAAGTTTGAAATCCTTCGTGATTTCACGGACTAACGGGTTTATAGGGGCTCAAGTGTGCTAATTTACTGCCTCGGTGGAGAATTTCGTACTTGTGCTCTTATAAATTGGTCGGTTCTGTTACACCCTATGAGAGCGGTGAGGTACCATTGTGAGCACTGTGGAAGAGATGGTCACCTGAGTGAGTTCTGCTTTCGGCGCAAGAGAGAGGCGCGCCGTGCTAGGGAGATGAACAATCCGGACATGTACCATCCTTTCCATGATGTACATGCGCCGAATGTTCAGAGGAGAGCTCCGAGGAGAGCTGCTAGGCCCAGAGGTCCAGAACCTCAAGTTCCCAGGCCTAGGCAGAGGAGAGCTCCGAGGAGAGATGCTAGGCCTAGAGGTGCAGTGCCTCAAGTTCCTAGGCCTAGGCCTCGTAGAGAGCGTGCCCAGCGGGAGCCTGCTTTTGTGGGCTATGGACCCCGTGGCGGTGGCGTTGTAGTTGAGCGTTTTCCCCCACCGCGTTTTGAGTATCGCCGTGAGCGCTCCTTCCCCAGCGGACCACGTCTGTCTTATCGTGGTGATCGCTTCCTTCGTAGGTGTGCTAGGAATGGTTTTTACACTGACCGTTCTTTTGAGCAGCTGGCCCAACACTGGTATTCTTCCCACTTCACTAACCCCATTGTTGGCCCGTATGCTCACCCTATGTCTTTTTATTGATGTAGGTAAAGCGATTGGAGAACGTTTGGTTGGTGGATTCCGGGTGTTCGAGGCACATGACCGGAAACGCCAAGTGGTTCTCCAGTCTTAGTCCGGTCGTCGGAAAGGAGTTTATCACCTTCGGCGACAATAGCAAAGGTAAGGTTTTGTCTCGTGGGTCGGTGCGAGTTAATGAGCACTTTGTGTTGCGCGATGTTGCTCTTGTTTCTAACTTGCATTTTAACCTTCTTTCTGTTTCGCAACTCTTTGATGACGACTATGAGATTCGTTTTAAGCCGAATCTCAGTCGTATTTTAGACCCTCAGGGCAATCTTGTTTGTGTGATTTCGCCCTTTGGTAAAGTCTTTCGTGCGGATTGTTTCCACTCATCCTCGCAGTCAAGTTGGTCAATGCCGTATTGCTTGGAGATTTCCCTCAGCTCCTCTCGGGCTTTGTCCCTTTCCTCCTGAAAACGGCAGGCGTCGCGATGGCTCCACCAATGGGAGTAGAAGGGATCCGATGAAGAATCCGAGGAGTTAAGGGAGCTGGAAGATCTGGATGACGGAGTTCCGGGTCGGGGAAGAAGATGGCCCTGACTGCTGGAGATGAGTCTTACCCTAGCAAGTAAGAAGAGGATCGAAATCGAAACAATGGATGAACAGGGAAATAGAGATTGCAAGGGGGCAGGATGACCGATTCTTACCCAAGGCGCCGGCGTTGCGGTACTCGACTACCCTCCGCTTCTCCTTCAACGGGTCGCTTGCCGCGGTCGTCGTTGTTCGCCATTGCTGCAGGACTGGGGTTTTCTTCTGGTTTGAGCCAGCAAGGGGAAGTAAAAGAAGCGGAGGCAAGGATGCGCAACTACAAGTACTAATTGAGACTGTAGAAAGGGTTTTATTTATAAGCCGGAAAAGGAGTCGTGGCGAAGTCTATGGGGTAATGGATGCCAAGCGACGGAGTAGGGTTTTTCTTTCGGCTGGGCCATTTTTTACTGGGCCAGGCTTGGATAAGTTCAGTGCCATTTGGTTATTTTCTTGAACTTTTTGAGATAAGGTTCATTTGGCTATCAGAAAATAAAGACGATCGGCTATATCTTATCATAAGAAAATTAAGGGAGAAAGGCCGATTGCATTCTCGAACGAATGAAAGCATATAAATATCGACAAAAGAAAAAAAATAAATATAGTTTTACAAGATCAATGTTTACTCATTCAAAAGCTGATTGATTGTCTTTATGGCCTCGGCTCTGATTCGGCTGACAGTATCAAGCGCTTTTCGATCTTCATCTTCAGATTTTTGAATTTTGGATAATTTAGCTTCGATTTGTTGATCTTCTTTGAGAGCCGAAGTTATTTTCAACGAGGCTGCTTCTATGTCCTTCGGCAGATCAACCATATGAGCCCTGTGAGATTAGATTTTAGTATTCGGTTTGGCTAATTGGGCTTCTAACCTGCGCTTGTCTTCCTCCATGACTTTCAGTTCGGATTCCAAAGTTGACAGAGAATTTTTTGCGATTTGAATATTGGAATACAAATCTTTAAGTTCTAGCTTCTTTGAAGATCTGTCATTCTGCAAGGTGGCCTTGGATGATATGTTTTTAGTTGCTCTCTGTTGACGGTCCTTAAACACCTGTTTTACCATCAACATTTGACCCTAAAGTTCACCAAAAAGGCATGAAATGTAGTCAAATAGGTTTCAAACTAACCAAATTCCACATGTCCATAGAATTCTATTTGAATGCAGGATTTGAACCAAATTTGGACATTTGGACCCACCAGGAGCCAAGCCCACTCAGCAGGGCCCAAATGGGCCTAAGAGGGGTGGCGCCCGCCAGCTCTAAGTGGCGCCCGCCACTTGGGTTGGCCCAAGTGTCACCCCCTGCCACGTCACCGATCCGTGTGACCTCCCCAAGGCCAAATCCTGGCCCTTGGTCACTAGGTCAGTGGCATCGGACGGCTCAGGAGAAAGTGGCGTGGATCAAGGCTGAATGTCGGTTGCTAGGACATGCAACAGACCTCCAAACCGCCTCAGACAACCACCTGGATGCCGCTGAAGCCAAGGCGGTGCATCCAACAGTGAGGGAGGTGGCGGCCGCCACCTAGGGCTGGCGCCCGCCACTAGGGTTAGCACTAGGTCGGCTGGCTGCCCCCTATAAGTACCCCCCTCACTCATTTGGGCTATAAATACCCCCCTGAGGCACCTCTTCATTGATATCCCAAACAACTTCCCTCATATCCCACACTTCCAAGAGAAGCAAAGCAAGAGAAGCAAGTGAGAGTTAGGTTAGAAGCTTAGAGAGCTTAGGCAAGTAGGTAGCTAGTAGAGCAAGGCATCTTCGCCCTCGTGGTAGCGCTGCTCAAGGGTTAGCTCAAGAGTAGAGGGGTGCGAGTGATCGGTCCTAGAGCTGGGAAGAGTATTCCTTCGTCTTCAGTTCAGGTTTTGCTCTAGTTACTCAAGCATTTACTATATTCTAGTTCATCATTTCAAGTATTACTTTATTCTACTTATCAGTATTGAGTGGTATACTTGATTGATTGCTTGAGTGCCTAGCTATCCTACAGATCAATTCACTTAGCCACAGTAGTTAATCTCTAGTGAGCTTAGTGTTTGATCTTTGCCAATAGGTTGCTTAGTTAGTTTAGTGTTTATCTTATTAAGTCAAGTGTTTGCTCTGACGTCCGCAAGGGTGTCTCTATTCAAAGCCTGGGTAGAGATATTTAGAATATAGTTAAGCGTGGTGCTTAGTTATAGACTTACCTTCAGATACGGCTGGACCCCCGGATAGCTGTGGTAGCAAGTAGGTGGTGACAGCCCTGTGCGGCTTGAATTCCACAACGTAGTTGGCCCAGTTTAACAGTAAGGCTCGTTGTGCTAGCGTTCAACCTAAGTAAGTGGTAAAGGCTAGTACGCCTCGATACTTGACAAGATAGGAATAAAACTATACTCAACTTAGTTACTTTATTGTCTTTTGCATGCCTTGCTTCGTAACTATCTCGCTTCGTAGTTATCTTGCTTTGTAGTTATCTAGAAGTAGTTAGTAGTTAGTTATCTTAGTTACCTTTAGTTATCCTATACCCTCTATCTACCTATCCATCCACCTTACCTTAGCCATCCACTTCATCCTTACCTAGCCACCCATATATTCTTTCTAGCCTTTCACCTTCCCTTCTCCCCTTTTCCTTTTTCTCTTTTTTTCGACTCTCATCCCCTCCTTGACTCGACTCATACACCACCCTAGCCTTCCCTTGGGATCAAATAAATCGACACCTGGTACTCCCAGGCGAAGTGCTACTATGATAGTTCTGTGCGCTTGCAGAATCTCCTCCTGGTAGATTGCATTCTCTCTAGCTAGCTCCTACTAGTGTCGGGATTGACAACCCCGCTTGGCATTAGTAGATAGCTGCTTTAGCTCCACTCCTTTCGGTATAGTGACCGGTCTTGCTTCAAGCATTTCTGACGCCGTTGCCGGGGATAGACTCCATAGTCTACTCCTAGTAACAACGTTAGCAAGTGCCAACAAGCATTCCTGGGCCATTACCGGGGATAGTTGCCTAGCACTATCTTTAGTGAAGCTAAGAACTACCAACAAGCATTTCTGGCGCCGTTGCCGGGGAAGGCAATCGGTGTATCGGTTGATTCCGTGTCGAATTTATCTTTGCTTAAGCTCCCGCTTAGCGAATCCCATCTTACCCCATTCTTTCTTTCCTTAGTTCTTCTTATCTTTTTCCTTCATCTTCTTCAACTTCTTTCTTTCTTATCTCGTTCTATCTTCACGATGGCCAATAAAGCCATTCGTGAGTTTTCTGCTCCTTCTGCCGCTAATGTAGCGATAGGACCAGACGTGATCGATGCCAACCTCAATTTTGAGTTGAAACCGGCTCTGATCACGATGGTCCAAGCTAGACCGTTCTGTGGCAAGGCTCATGAGGATGCCAATGCTCACCTCCAACAATTCTTGGAGATTTGCGGCACCTTCACCATTAAGGGGATAACCCAAGAAGCCATCCGTCTTCGTCTCTTTCCTTTCTCTTTGCTAGGAAAAGCGAAGCAATGGTTCTATACCGATCGCAACACTATAGACACATGGGACAAGTGTTCCAATGCTTTTCTTGCCAAATTCTTTCCGATGGGCAAGACGAATGCTCTTCGCAACAAAATCTCCAGCTTTACGCAACAAGCCGAGGAATCTATTCCCGAGGCTTGGGAGAGGTTGCAAGAGTATGTCGCTGCTTGTCCACACCATGGTATGGAGGACTGGCTATTGATCCAGAACTTCTACCATGGCCTAACCCCACTCTCTAGAAGCCATTTGGATGCCGCCTCCGGTGGTGTATTCTTTTCTCTGAATGTTGCAGATGCTAAGGCTCTCATAGAGAAGATGGTGTCAAACCAAGGATGGAATGACGAAAGACTACAGCCCCGCAAGCGAGGTATATATTCCCTTAAGGAGGCTGACATGATCGTGGCCAAGATGGACCTGCTGGCAAAGAAGCTGGACAGCTGTGAGAAGATGAACCAACAGGAGAGTGTCCAATCTCTGGAATCCTACATGACTTGTGAAGTCTGTGGAGAAACCGGACATTCTGGGAACCACTGCCCCGAGCTACATGAAGATTTGAACTTCATCAACAACAGTAACGGTTTCCGTCAATAGAATCAAGGATGGAATCAACACTCCAATTCTCAAGGTAACAATTCATTCCCTCGCTCTAATTTTCATAATTCTGATGATTTCTCGTTCTTAAAGAATTTAGTTTACTCACAAGGTAGAACTACTAAATTTTTGAATAAGAAATTAATGGCGAATGATAAAACTCTTGAGAATATAAATGCTAAATTAGAAGATTTCTCATCTGCTCTGAAAAATCAACTTAGCTTTAATAAGATGTTAGAAACCCAATTAGCTCAAATTGCTGCTATCATACCATCTTTTGAATCTGGCAAAATTCCTGCTAAACCTGACATGGAAACTGCTAATATGGTTGAAATAAAATATTTTAACTATTATGAAGATCAAACCATGACTGTTAAAAAGGGTGATCCTGGTAGTCCCATAATTAGATGCTCAATCTTTGGTGAAGTCTTTAAAAATGCCATGTGTGATTTAGGATCGAGTGTGAACATTTTATCTAAAGATTTCTATGAAAACTCGTTCTTTCCACCCATGTCATCCACATCTGCCTATGTTGTTCTAGCTGATCAATCCAATTGCTATGTAGAAGGAATAGTTAATGATTTACCTATTCATATTAGAGGTTCCTATGTTCCTGCTGATTTTATAATACTAGATATGGGAAATAGGAAAGATGTGCCTCTAATCTTAGGTAGACCCTTCTTGAATACTATTAATGCTTTCATATATGTGGGAAGTGGTAAAATTCAAATGACATTAGGAGGGAGGAAGGAAATATTCTCCTTCTCCCGTGGTCCCGCATATGCCGCTAACATGCAGGTAGCAAAACCCGTTCGTACCAAGAAGAGGCGCCCAAGAACAGGGTGGAGCAGAAAGAAAGAACCACCTCCTCCTAAGTTGTGTGATTCACATAACAAGGGAGAGGTGCCAAAAGAAGAAGAACCAGATGGAGTACTAAGAGAAGAAGTGCCCAAGGAAGAAGATCCACCCGATAAGGATGAAACTCCATGGACCTAAGGTATGGTTTTATTTTTAATTTTTCCCTTCAATTTTCCCTTTTTCGAATAAATAACATATGTCATGCATGTAACTAAAAAAAAATTAGTTATCATTAGTTATATGCATAGGTATATGTTAAATTAGTTAGAACAATAAAATATCAAAATAGGATAGTTTCCCTTTTCACAACATTAGATAGTTTCCTTTTAATAAAATGAGAACAAGAGCTCCGACTGAGACGAAGAAGATCTTTTCACCAAGCAAGAAGCCAGCTTGGGGGAGACTCCCGCTCCAATAAGGTATGTCTCAAGCCTACACTTTACATTCAGTTCTTAAATTCTATATCCTTTGAATGTCACATGCTTGCCTAAATAACCACTCCATGAATAAAACTGTTAATATCTGCTTAAACAAGTTGAAACCTGAATAAAATTTGAAATATGCCATGCAAATGCTATTGTTATGGTTTGAATGACTAGTCTTATCTAAGTTGTAGCTTTTGTGGGTTGCACATGCTTTAACTGAAATCATGCTTAGTGAGTAAAGTTAGTAAGAAATGGAGTAATTCTTTAAACTTGCTAAGGTGAAATTAGGACCTAATCTGGAGGATTTCTTTTAAAAATTATGAAAACCTTGCTAAAAGTTCCTCCTAGATTTTTATCCCATCCCACCACCAGCCAAATATTTGTTAGTCATTAGTCAAAACCACAAAGAACTTTGTTTGTGTTGAGCCTTGTTAGACCTCATAGATCTTAGTAGAGAAGCTTATCATATCTTTTGAATCAAGATTCACGTACACCCACCATAATTTGCCTACTTTCCACTTTGGAAGTTTGCAACCACCAAATAAATTGCTTATTCTCTACACCGGAGATATGCAATAACCTGCCAAACATCCCATTGCTAGCCTTATGCTTATTCCTACACTGGGAATAAGCATTTCTCCCTCTTCCCCTTTTTTCATTTCAAAAATCCTTTCCTATAGATGTCTGGGGAAATCTAGAGCTAAAAGAGAGAGAGAGAAAATGAGCAAAGTAGCTCAAGAAAGGACTATGTCCTGAAGAAAAAAAAGTGAACAAAGTAGCTCAAAAGAGGACTATGTCTTAAGAAGATGTGAGGACACACCTTTTGTCTACTCACTTTGTATCCAAAAAAAAAGAGAGAGAGAATTATGATTAGCTCTAGACCCTAGAAATTAACTAGGAAGGATTATGAAATACCTCTCTATACACTTACACATAACCACACATGCACATCTTGATCAATTTTTATGATTTGCTGCTCCTTATGATCTGAGTGTCTAGCTGAGCAATAAACATCAGGCAATTTGCTCATGGTTCTTAGCCTACCTATAACTCCACATATCATTCTTTAGAAATAGGAGCGGCTACATTTTGGCCTATGTGAGGATTTAAACACCATTGAGTGATTGAGTGAATCTTGGAGGACTTAAGCAAGTTGTTATCTTTTGAAAACCTTGAAAAACCTCCAGACAGAATCCTAGTCAAACCTAAGCAAGATAAAAGTTTCCTATCTACTGCTTTATTTCACTCTTGCATGTTTGAAGTGAAAAGCTATAAGCCCCACATTGCTATGATTTATGATACATGCTAAGTTATTTCTCACTATACAATATGCACTTGCAGACATCTTAAGTTGCTATCCATTTCATGCTCAATGCTTAAACCGCATTGTTGCTCGAGGACGAGCAACAGGTTAGCTTGGGGGAGCTTGTTGACGGTCCTTAAACACCTGTTTTACCGTCAACATTTGACCCTAAAGTTCACCAAAAAGGCATGAAATGTAGTCAAATAGGTTTCAAACTAACCAAATTCCACATGTCCATAGAATTCTATTTGAATGCGGGATTTGAACCAAATTTGGACATTTGGACCCACCAGGAGCCAAGCCCACTCAGCAGGGCCCAAATGGGCCTAAGAGGGGTGGCGCCCGCCAGCTCTAAGTGGCGCCCGCCACTTGCGTTGGCCCAAGTGTCACCCCCTGCCACGTCACCGATCCGTGTGACCTCCCTAAGGCCAAATTCTGGCCCTTGGTCACTAGGTTAGTGGCATCGGACGGCTCAGGAGAAAGTGGCGTGGATCAAGGCTGAATGTCGGTTGCTAGGACATGCAACCGACCTCCAAACCGCCTCGGACAACCACCTGGATGTCGTTGAAGCCAAGGCGGTGCATCCAACGGTGAGGGAGGTGGCGGCCGCCACCTAGGGCTGGCGCCCGCCACTAGGGTTAGCCCTAGGTCGGCTGGCTGCCCCCTATAAGTACCCCCCCTCACTCATTTGGGCTATAAATACCCCCCTGAGGCACCTCTTCATTGATATCCCAAACAACATCCCTCATATCCCACACTTCCAAGAGAAGCAAAGCAAGAGAAGCAAGTGAGAGTTAGGTTAGAAGCTTAGAGAGCTTAGGCAAGTAGGTAGCTAGTAGAGCAAGGCATCTTCGCCCTCGCGGTAGCGCTGCTCAAGGGTTAGCTCAAGAGTAGAGGCGTGCGAGTGATCGGTCCTGGAGCTGGGAAGAGTCTTCCTTCGTTTTCAGTTCAGGTTTTGCTCTAGTTACTCAAGCATTTACTATATTCTAGTTCATCATTTCAAGTATTACTTTATTCTACTTATCAGTATTGAGTGGTATACTTGATTGATTGCTTGAGTGCCTAGCTATCCTACAGATCAATTCACTTAGCCATAGTAGTTAATCTCTAGTGAGCTTAGTGTTTGATCTTTGCCAATAGGTTGCTTAGTTAGTTTAGTGTTTATCTTATTAAGTCAAGTGTTTGCTCTGACGTCCGCAAGGGTGTCTCTATTCAAAGCTAGGGTAGAGATAGTTAGAATATAGTTAAGCGTGGTGCTTAGTTATAGACTTACCTTCAGATACGGCTGGACCCCCGGATAGCTGTGGTAGCAAGCAGGTGGTGACAGCCCTGTGCGCCTTGAATTCCACCACGTAGTTGGCCCAGTTTAACAGTAAGGCTCGTTGTGCTAGCGTTCAACCTAAGTAAGTGGTAAAGGCTAGTACGCCTCGATACTTGACAAGATAGGAATAAAACTATACTCAACTTAGTTACTTTATTGTCTTTTGCCTGCCTTGCTTCGTAACTATCTCGCTTCGTAGTTATCTTGCTTTGTAGTTATCTAGAAGTAGTTAGTAGTTAGTTATCTTAGTTACCTTTAGTTATCATATACCCTCTATCTACCTATCCATCCACCTTACCTTAGCCATCCACTTCATCCTTACCTAGCCACCCATATATTCTTTCTAGCCTTTCACCTTCCCTTCACCCCTTTTCCTTTTTCTCTTTTCTTCGACTCTCATCCCCTCCTTGACTCGACTCATACACCACCCTAGCCTTCCCTTGGGATCAAATAAATCGACACCTGGTACTCCCAGGCGAAGTGCTACTACGATAGTTCTATGCGCTTGCAGAATCTCCTCCTAGTAGATTGCATTCTCTCTAGCTAGCTCCTACTAGTGTCGGGATTGACAACCCCGCTTGGCATTAGTAGATAGCTGCTTTAGCTCCAGTCCTTTCGGTATAGTGACCTGTCTTGCTTCAAGCATTTCTGACGCCGTTGCCAGGGATAGACTCCATAGTCTACTCCTAGTAACAACGTTAGCAAGTGCCAACAAGCATTCCTGGGCCGTTACCGGGGATAGTTGCCTAGCACTATCTTTAGTGAAGCTAAGAACTACCAACACTCTCCTTACCATTCCAAAAAAGTTGTCGAGACAAGCTGCAGATTCCAAGTGGGTCCGAAGAGCAGGAGGAATATCTTCATCAATGAGTTCGAGAATATCTCTTATCTAATCTGCATCTTGAACCATGTTGACAACGTCCTTGTTCAACAGAGTGATTATTTCCCTCAGCCGAGCCTGGTTTGCTGTCGATAAAGTGTGTTGGGAAGTATTTTCTTCGCCTTTTTCAGTGATATGATCTTCAGCAGGGGAAGGATAACTCACGGTCGGCTCTTTAGTATTTTTCTGAAGGAAAGAAAAGTGTTAGCCGGCTAAGTATATTTGGTAAAAATGATGTAATTCTGGGACAGAACTTTGCCTACTGAGTTGGTTGATCATCAGAGGATGCTACGCCTTGGCTTGCTCGAGAACTTTGTTGAGTGTTTGAAGGAGATGGGTTTGGAGTATGATCAGGAGATGGCTCTGTTTCCAGTTCTTTTAGAATTTCATTTGTATCAAGTAATAGCATAAACATATGGCAATGAAGGGAAGGATAGCCGAACGCGTTACCTATGGTCTCGTCGGCTTCTTTATTTTTTGAACCTTCGGGAATCTTTGGATATTCGGTTTCATCTTGGATCTTTTTTGTAAAAGCTTCACGAGATGGTTTGGTTGTTGCTGAAGTATTGCCTGATTTCAAGACTTTGACTTGTGGCTGCAACAAGTAATGCAACATAGATTTGATCGGATTTATGGTCCAATAAAGTTGCTTAGCACAAATTGGAAATTCATACCTTGGAAGATAGTTTAACCTTTTTGATCCTTGGTTTCTTGGACAAAAGGGCATTCTCAAGTGCCTTTCTTTTGCTCTCTCCTTCTGGGGGCACGATAGTTGAAGTTGCAGGGATCTTCATGAAAGCGTTCAAGCCTGGAGCGTTGAAACCGAGAGCAGGATTGGGTCCAGCCGGGTAATACTGGATCACTCTGACAAGAAGTATAGGCTCAGGATCCTATGTATGGACGAGTGTTAGAAAGAGGTTGGATTCGAGAATAGAGAATAATAAGTGTAGTGAAATTACCTCACTGTCGGAAGCAAAGTCAGATTGCAAGTTTTGACACAAGGGGTGAACTTGCACATTGAAGAGGTGAGCGTGCCACTCTTCCCACTAGGAAGTGAAGAAAGGATGAGTAATGTCTATTATCCCAAATGGAGATGGTTCATATGTTGGCAGCTCCCATCCTAGTTCAAAGACTATTTTAGCCATTATCCCTTCTGTAATCACTTCTCTGGGTCTTATTACTGTTGAGAAGAAGAGTCTAGGAGGCAATTGACCACATCCTAATTGTCTGGCCACCATATTCGGATAATAGAACTCGTAGGTGGACTGCACTAATCTTCCATGGTGAAATTCGGCTGGCAGAACACAGGGTTTGATGAAAGAGTTGAAGATCTCAATAGATGCTTTGTCTGCACAGCCGGATTCGTAGTTAAACTTGCAGGGAAGAGTCAGATTTTCATTCTCTCTATAGGGAAGCCAGAGTGCATTGCCAAAACCTTTGAAGAATAGCTTGAAGAGATGGCCAATGTCCATATCAATGCTGATAGAGGATGCTGCTTCTCCATAAGTCTGACAGGCTTTAACTCTTGCTGTTTTGCCTTCAACATATTTAATTGAAGGGAAGCTCAAGTTGAGAAGGCTCACAGAAACTATCTGATGCATATATAGTTGGAACCACATCTGGACCAACCACCAAGGACCATTCACGCAGGAAATTTCTCTGCCCATGTGCATCTGGAGAGTAATCTGATGCATCATATGATAGACAGACCCCAAGAGGTATTTGCCTAGCGGAATTTGAATGCCTGCAGATAAATCTTCAGCCATCGCCATATGGTTCAGAGTGGGTTCATTGGATTTTCCATAGAAGATGAATCTGCATAGCCACATATTCATGAAAGCTTTCAGTTCTTTATCAGAGATAGCATTGGACGACTCCATATAAGTTTGAATATATTTGGCCCATCCACATCCAGAACTGACGGCTCTCTGATTCCTTTTGTTCTTGTATTTGTAAGGATACACTGGTAATGTTATATTCAGACCAGTCATCATGAAGACGTCAGCCAAAGTAATAGTCATCATACCATGGCCAAAGATGAAAGCATTGATGGCATTAGACCAGAAATGGGAGGCTGCTATCAGGAGAGGATCATTTCTGGGTGTTTCTGATAAAGATAACTCCAGACAGTGGCCAATATCTTGATTTTCCGAGTGACTGCTGCTTTTTTCAAGCATCCTCCGATACCAATTTCGCCATCCAGCAATTGGGGGAAAAGGCCAGTTCTTGAAGGTGTTCAGCCAGTGATTCGGTGAAGTAACTCCAGATTTGAAGGGAATTCTTTGGGTTTCTTTCTCGATGAACTCCGTTGGGTCATGATTTCCCATTGGACCAAGGAGATAGGAATTAGGGTTGGCAGCATAGGGAATCAGGATTTGGTGTTTTTATTCCTTCAAGAAATAGCAAGTAGAGGGAAAAAAGTGAACCAAGAGAAGAGGTTAGCAAGAGATTAATGAGTGTGTGAAGTTTACCTCTGGAATCTTGTCTTCGGTCGCCATCAAGAGTTCGAAGTGAAATCGATTACGCAGAAATTTGAATTTCTTGGGCGGCGGCTACAGCACCGAAGTGAAAACCTAAGAGAGAAAAGGAGATTGCAGACAATTTCGAAATAAAAGTTGATTTTTATCCCGAAATTGAGGGGGCATGTGTTGACACCAGATTTTCGCACGCACGAGAGGATGACGACAGGGCCCGGCCAGCAGTAAGGGGAGCATTCGGTAAACGACCGGGCGGTCGGCTAGTCTTCGGGATTTCGGCAAATGCCTGTATAATTGGCTGTTTTGCGAAATGGTGACCCCATTCGGGAAGTGAAATGGCTTGCACAACAAAGTTTGTGACGGTGGAGGACGCTGAGAAGAATAGGAATGGTATTTGTATCTTTCCAAAATTTGTTGTATAAGTCGTAATCGTTTAGGACTCATGTTTTGTCCAGGGTATAAATATAAACCCTCGATTATTGTAAAACTGTTGACAACCACATCAATACAAACCGGCCCCGTGCCATATTCGAGTCCTTAGTCGTGTCGTCGAGTTCTTCGAGAGGAATCATCGATCCGTCGACCTCCGTAAGTCCCGACAACCTTGCTATCATGTCTAGTAGCATGCGGTGGATTTAGATATGATGCAAGTAGTCTCGTATGTTAAGCTTAGTATCGTGCGGCGGATTTAAGCTTATGACGGGAAGTTTTTGCTTATGCCTTGTATCGTGCGGCGGATTAAGTGATGAGTAAAAATAGTTATCGGCTCCATCAGATTTGGCAGATCTGATAGATTCATTAAGTTATCATGTGTTATGTGTTTTATTTATTTAATTCTTGTAACACTCTTTTGCCCAATCTAGATTGATCTTTGTTTGGCCTTGTTCCACAAGCTTGCTTGTGCTTTTGCTAATCATATTATCATGATGGCCGGATCAAAGTTCAATCCAGATTGTTACATGTCGCGGGTTCATGCATGTTATTTACAATTAGGCTTTGATAAAACTAGGTATCATGCGGCAGATGCAGGTTTTAGATTAGTTTAGTCGTGTTTGCTTGTTTGTTCCTTCTTCATGGACCCCAATTCGGTTGGTTTGCCGATTTTGGTTATGCTTACATGAGTAGCGAGCTTTTAAAGATCTGTTCAGATTTATGCATGCTTTTAGCTTGTTATAATTAGATTGTATCATGCGGTGGATTAATCTAATTATAAGAAGTGGTGTAGACTTATAGCAAGTGGTATCATGCGGTGGATTAGCTTTGCTTGAGTTTATACCTGACGGGTTTATGAAGACTAAACGTGCGGCAGATTAGTTGGATTAGCCTATGCATGTGTTATTTGAATAGACCTATTTTTGCTAGTTACCTGCTTATAATATCTATATTTTGTTCGAGCATGTCTTTCCTTACATATGCATTCGGCAGTCAATACGTTTTACATACTCTGCTTTCATACTTGCCGAATGATTTTACAAACATGCTCTGACAGGCAGCTTCCATAGCTGTGTGCCGTCGTGATTGGCTTTCAAAGCCGTACATATGGAACTGTCTGGTCTCACCCGGCACGTTCCAGAGGTATTCTCACGTTTTTTATCCCTTGTTGGTTTTCAGGTCAAACCGACTGGCACGTTTCCGGAATCAACATACTCCGGGCACCCGAGTGAAGCTAGCTTTTCGGCTTGCTGTGTGCTTGGCGTGAGGTGTCACGTTTTGCGTCAACACTCACTATCGAGTCTAGTCGCTCAGGCAGATGCCCTCGCTGCTAGGTTTTGCTACTGGATGTGCTCGGTCGCGCTACTCAGTGTTCTGTCACTGATGTTCCCTACCTTTCACTTGATTCTTTGTGATCTTTTGTCTAGCTTGGTTCCATTCTCCATGTGTTGGACTTTGCTTGATCTCTTAGGTTTTCAACACATCTTTCAATGTCTTCCTTGAGGTGTTGATCATCGGATCACCTCATTTGCTTTGTCTAAGTCATGTTTGCACCCTATTACACTATAAAACAAACAGTTGCAAATACATTAGTCCAGTTTGATCATGTTGATCATCAAACACCAAAATCCAAACTTGACGATGACGAGGCCAGACATACACTTCTCATTGTGTTTGTGCGCTCATTTCAGGCATCCCCTCGGACTTCCCACAAGCAGGCGGTCAAGCGCATCATGACGTACCTCTGATTCACTCCTGAGTTCGGACATTGGTACTCTTCCTCTTCGAGCCTTTCGCTTTGTGGTTACTCCGATGCGGATTTTGCCGGCTGTCGGCTTGAGCGCAAGCCTACTTCTGGGACTTGTCAGTTTCATGGCTCTTCGCTCATTTCTTGGTCTTCTCGCAAGCAGTCTAGCGTAGCCCAGTCTACCATCGATGTCGAGTGTGTCGCTGCCGCTTCTTGTGCTTCGCAGCTTTTGTGGATGGTTGCTACCTTGCGTGATTTTGGTCTTGATTTCAGTCGGGTTCCTTTGCTCCCTTTGCTTTGTGACAACACGAGTGCAATTAGTGTAGCAAAGAACCCTATTTTTCACTCCAAGACCAAACACATCGATGTTCACTTTCACTTTCTTCGTGATCACTACGAGAAAGGCGACATTGACCTTAGGCATGTAGACACCCACAACCAGCTTGCGGATATTTTTACCAAGCCTTTGGATCTCTCAACTTTTGCTAGGTTGAGAGGTGCGCTTGGTGTGTGTTTCCCCTTTTAGATGGGGGAATCATTTTGCTTGTTGTATCATAGACTGACTTCTCTGAAACCCTTTTGTTTTGTTTTTCTGTTTTAGGTTAGTTTGGGCTCCGACAGTTTTAGACTAGCTGTTGCTTGCATTTCATCATGTACATCTTACATTTTCGAGCTTCATGTCTATAATCTTTAGAATGAAATTATGCTCTGAATAGTTCTGCTTCGATGATGTATGATGATGCTTGTAGCTTAGGCTCTTTTTGATCACATGATATATGTTGTGGGCTGAGTTATTTTTATAAATGGTGAATATGCTTAATTGAACATAAATTTGAAACTTGTTCACCATTGAGATTGGCAACTAGCATGTTTAGAATGTGTTGAGATCAATTGTGCTATTTCATATATGCTAGGTTGATATGTCTCTTGCTCTGAGTCTTTCACTTGCTTGGTATGTTCATATTCTGCTTATTTTGAACCAAGTCTAAGTGAATTTGAAAAGATCGAGATGGGATTGCTTTGTCAACACATCATGATATCGAGACTGTCTCTCATTACACTTATGAGTTAAACTTGAGTCATGTAGTGTAAGACCGAAACCGATGCTTTAAGCTTCCGATTGCTTGATGCATAGGCTTAGCTCGGTTGAAAAGTTAGGCAATGACAAGCTTTCAACCTCTCACAATCATATGCTAAATCTGAAGTTGTGTTAATAACCGTTGCTTATCTCTGATAAAATTTGATTAACACAAGTCTATGTTTCATTCTATAGCATGATGATTGAACTTTGCTAGGGGTAGTTCACCTTTCATACATGTTTAGCACTTGTTTGTCTTCCTGTCTATACATGTTCAGTGCTATTTTGATGGTGAAACCCTCTTTCTAAATGGCTTAAAATTGCTCACTAGCTTCTTTTGTCCATATTGCGTATTATGTGATCAGTTTGAGCCTTTGCTAGCACTTATTCTTGTTGCTAAGTTGTCGAGTCAACACTCTTTAGAGCATTCTTTCACTCTAACGACTATATACCTGAAGCTGCTGACTTGCATTTTAGACTCATGTGCATATGTCTCCCCCCGATAGGCATGGCCTAGCTCCGTTTCGCTTGTTTGAGCTCCGTTCCCTATCTTGTTCGGTTGCAATTGTCCCCAAGGGGGAAAATTTTTTGTATGATGACTTGTATGGTGACAATTTGCAATTCTGTGCTTCATTTGTCGAGGGGGAGTTCTTTTAGCAAGGGGGGGTTTCTAGCATGTGCCTAGGGGGAGTCACTTGCTTTTTGTGCCCCGATCGCTTATTGCTGATTTTCACTTGATTTTGCGAGTTTGTGAGTTTTCATTTGGTATGGAGCTATTTTGCTAGTTGTGCTTTGCCTCTGTGGCTATGTCTTGAGGGACTAGCAGTTTTCGCATTCTTATGTTGTTTCGGTACATCTTCAGTTGGCTTGGAGTTTTCAGCTTGTGGTGTTGAGCCCTTGTTGGTATAAATTAACGCACACTCTACTTTATCCGCAAGCGCACAGATAAAATCTACCGATGTAGCACTTCACCGGAGTAACCCAGTTTTAATATCGAACCCAAAGGAACAGATAGTGTTAAGTCTTAAAGTCTAACCCCTGAGTAGCTAACAAGGACGGAGAATCTAGAAGTATAGAGGGGATCACTAAGGTTGTCTAAGTCCAATTTAAGAGTGATATGTTTATATTATTCTTAGTGGGGAAGTTGCCATAAAAGGTCACAAACAGAGTATAAGTCTTTTATGCAAATGTATAATCCTACCGATCCTACACACGGGTAAGTGGACTAAAAAAGAATCAACAAGGCTATAAGAGTCACCCTTGCGAACAACCACTACTACCGACGTTATAGGAGGCATTTATGAGCTATCAAGTCTAAGCACCACGCTTACACTATCACACTACTCTAACTCTAGAATAACTAGAATTGAAGTACTCAAAAGAGAGTCATAAACCTTAAGAATAATAAGAACAATGACTCAAACTTAAATGTAGACGTTGATTACCGAAATAATCGCTGAAGCAAGTTGAAGGTGAACTTGAATCCGCAGGTACAAGATAAAGAAGTTGATCCGACAGGCCGTAGCTCCTTCTTGATCTCTTCCTCTCTCTCTCTTCTAGTTCTAGTATAAGACTAGGTTCTAAATTTAAACTAGAGGGGTAACTAGTCTTCTACTTGAAAGCTGGCTCTTGAAGTCTTCTTCTAGGGTTTCTGAATGAGGCGTAGACTTTTCTGAAGAGAGACTTGATCTACCCTGGGGCCTGGGGGCATGTTTATATAGCCCTGAGGGATCAACCGCGACCGTTAGATCAAACTGACTTCACGTAGGGCTGAGATGGATCCTAAGAGGCGGTGGAGGAAGCTTCTAGAATACGGAGCCCAGCGGGCCCAGGGGGAGACCGACCGGTCTTAGGGTGGGACCGGTCGGTCCCACCTGGCGGCCTCTCGCGGTGTCCCGCCTCGTGGTGTCCTCTGGTGTCCTCTAGAACCTTCTGGAATATTCTTGACATGCCGGTTGCGTTATATCGTGTTGGTTTCCTTCTAGGGGAAGCAATCCGTGCTGGTTTTCCTGTTTAGTCCCTGCAGAATCACAATCCACCAAAACTCGTGGAATATTGTCAATTAAAACCCTAAACCTTTATTGGTGGTTGAATTCATGCCCTTTTCATATTTATTTATCCTTTAATTTTGATAGATAACCAGTGTCAACAACTCCCCCAAGCTTACCTTTTGCTAGTCCCTTAGCAAAACCAAAACTTAACAATGGATCAGGAGTTGCTACTATATCTTCACTTCCAACAAGTATACTTGCTGCTAAACAAAAATTCTCCAAAATATATTTATGTTATTCTTCCTGGGGCTTATTACTTTTACCTTAGATCTTGAGTAATTGAAAGATTGAACGATCAAATCAAGCACTATGTCTCTAGTTCCTTCACTTCACCTTTATTCTGGAGTTTTAATTAATTTTTAAAAGCTTTAATACATATATTGTCAAATTAAACAATGGATCCAAAGAGAAAGTCAACCAACCATTGAATAAAGAAGTGCATGTGTATGGAAAAATGGAGTCGGATGCTCTTTTGAATGTATTCACTCTCTTCTATTTATCAGAGACATATGGCTATTAGGCTAATTCTACTATCGGGCACATGCCCTTTTTTTGATTTTTTTTATTTCGAGGTTCCAGACACTTGTCCCTTTTTATTTCCTCGGGATCTATGTTTTTGAGGTTTTAGACACTTGTCCCTTCTAATTTCCTCGGATCTTTCTCTCTTTTTTTTTCTTTCTCTTCTTTTTTTTAATAGCCACATGCTTCCAACAAACTTCTGAGAGGGTAGCAACAGATAATTATGAGCATTTATGCGGAAGATGGATGAAATGTGCAAGTGATCTCAATGGCATGATAAACTACTCATAGGGTCACAAAGCTTAATTTAACTCAATGCAATTATTAGTCATGTTTATTTAGAAATCTCCAGAACTTTAGTGTTGTTTAGAACAAGATAATAGCAGCTCAGATCATCACATGTCATATCTCAACTACCTAGACCTTAGATCAAGTATTTGTCAACCATGCATTTAATTTTATTTTAAGGCATCATTATTAATTAGGAGAACTCATGCTGTGAAGACTAGGTACTTGAAAGAAATTAGATAGAGCAACTATTCATCATTTCCATGCAAAAGATTAGAGAGAGAGGGTTCTCTTTTAGTCATCAACTTCTTAAAACACACTATTTTATTTATTTAATCTAACACACTTTAAGATATAATATAAAAGCTAATAATAATAGTGGTAGTAGTAATAATAATAAAGACATACCTGAATCGCGAAGATAACGGGGGTGCGTCTCCCCCAAGCTGGTTCCCTTAATAGCGTTGAGCCTTCATGTGCCCATATATTTTTGTCTTTTTTTTAATTAATGGTGAGCCTTCATGTGCTCACTTTTTTTGTTCTTTTTTAATTAATGGTGAGCCTTCATGTGCTCACATATTTTTGGTGTTTTGAATTTGTTTATAGAATGGAAAACTTAAGAGGATAAAGATACTTACGTGGATACATGGGGGTGCCTTCCCCCAAGCTGAATGTTGACGTAGTCGTTCGATCTTACAATGTAGCAGACTGGCAGTGGATATGTCCTTCCTCTATTAGAGCTTGATTGATGTTGATGTTTGTTGAGACAGTGCTCCAACAGTGGATGGAGCATTCACTTGCTTGTTAGCTTTTCTTGGCCTTTCAAATCTTGTGAAACTCAAATAGACAACAAAACTTGTGAAACAGATTAAGCGTTAGTGGTTGTCCACTTAAGCCTTAGTTGTCTAGAATTTCAGTAAGATCTCTTTCTCAATATTTTTGTATTTTATATTTTTATGATGCAAGAAAAAAATGCACAGGATGAATGCATGCATATTTATTTTTTTATGCCACCACGATGAACATTCCCGTGGGTTTTTTACACACCACAGAATTATTCACATGGGGCTTCATAGTTTATGATGTAGTGTAACAAATGCAATATTTTTATTTTCTTTTGTAATGCAATGCATAAATTAAAATGTTTGTGAATTAAATATGATGATGCAAGAAATGATTATGGATTAAATATGAGAAATATGCAGCAAAGTAAATATCAAGATAACTACCGATTTTTACCTTTTGGCGAAGGTTCGGATATTTAGGTCCGACGAACCGGACCTTCCCTTGGTTCAGACCTCCCAAGGTATGTCAGACGTTTTGAAAGTTGTTATTGATTGTACCATTTAGGTGCAGACATTTTCTCGCATACTTTCTTGGTCTGAGTCTTCACTTCCTGTGGTTCACTGTCTTGAGGTTTCTCTTCTTTCTTTTCTGGGACAGTGTCGATAGCTTCTTCGTGATTGGCCTCTCTATTCTTGATAGTTTGTCTTCTTTGGCATTGAGAGCGGCGTCTTTCACTTCTATTCTTCTTGGGTGCTTCATTAGGCATTTAGTTGATGAAGTTGCATCGTGCCTTTTCTCTAGGAAAGTGAAAATAGATTTCCTCTTGTAAATGATTGTAATTGGATCGTAGAGGAATGGTCTTCCTAGGATGAGGTGGACATCATCGTCTTCTCATGTCGAGGATCAAGAAGTCTGTGGGACTTCATGACCTCTAATTCTGACTACGACGTCTTCCATCATTCCTTCTTGTTTATGCCTCTTGATATGGTGTCACTCTTGTTCTTCGTTCGCCCAGCAGTTTGAAGTAAAGCGTTAATTGTGGAAGCTGGCAGTATCTTGCTTAGTGTGCATGTTCTTGTAGATCTAGGACCTTCACTCTGTAGAATTTGGGAGTGACAAACTTCTCCATGTTTTGCTCAAGAGTGTGTCCTTGTGGAAGCTTCTCTTGTCTAGCTGGCTTGTCTTCTCTTGCTTGTCTCACAATGTGATTGAGAGGAGGAAGATCATAGCGGAATCATCTTTAGAGGTATTGACCTTCCTTCTCTATGTGTTGACCTTCCTTCTCTATGTGTTGACTTATCAGTGAAGGCTTCCTCGAGTATGCTGTCTAGGATCCTCTCTCTTTCTTGTATTAATTCTGTACTATGAGGATGTAGGGACAGTTCCACATTCTTCCCTTGTCAACCTTTCTTGTTTTCCTTTAATCATTGGGTTGGCAAGAGACTTGAATTTAGAGCTGCAACTCGAGTGCCTCCATGATAGTCTTTGTCTTGTAATGTCACAACTGAGACTTGTCCTCTCAACAGTGTCTAGATGATGGAGATCTTATCGGTTATTCTTCTTGATTTGCTGGCTCAGGTACTATCTCTCCATCTTCTAACTCTTGTGGTGCAGTGGCTTCATCCTTTATGATGCCCTCCTCAATTCTTGGTAGTTGGTTCGCCCTTCGACGTCTTCTCTTGGTTCTCTTTGGCTGCTCATAAGTGGTGTAGATGTTGAAGATGCAGCGAAAGATCCAAAAGTTGACTTCTACAGGTCCGATAAGGATGATAACATTGATGGTGTTCAAGAACGATCTTCCAAGAATGAGTGATGGATCATATTCTTATTCTCGACTGGGACAACATCTAGTGGTTTGTAATGATCAAAGTGGTGAGTAGAAGATCTATATGTTTGAAGCTGGTTTTCTCCTTCCCCCTTTTGATTGTGAAACACATCTAGACAACGGAATTCTCTCTCCCAGGCAGGCTTGTGATGTAGATGGATTCCCAAACAACATGTTCATATTTTGGATTTGTAGATCTTGCTATTGTTGTAGTGGTACCATCTTGTCTCCCAAGCTAGCTCTTGATTAGAAAAGAGGATAACTTCCCACTTCTTGTCTTGATGTCTTGGACAATGATGATTGCAGGCATATAGGTTGTCTCATACGAGGTAAGTTGCATCCTGTTTGTCATCAGCGCCCAAGCAAGACTCAAAGTTAGGCTAGCACCATTTGTGATCTGAGAGTAGGTTTGTATGGTTTGAGTTTTGGATCTTCAATGTTCAGACCAAACCATGGATGAACAAAATCTCTCTCCTGCATAATGTTAGTGGACATATACCCGAAGGATTGCAAGAATTTGAAGCATGGGTTATTATCCACAACTTATGTATTTTGTATCTATGCTAATAAAAAGATGTTTTTAGGATTATTTTAGCATAGACTAGTATTATATGTGTTGGCTGCACTTTAACATGATTCAAGGCAAAAGATAACTTGCAGTAGAAGACAAAATAAATAAACTTTGATACTCACAGTTCTTTCATACATGATGAATGAGCTGAGTCTTCATTGTGCAAGAGTTGTTGAAATTCATGTGTCTCTTCATCTCTGGACTTTCCCAAATTAATAATGAAAGTTTTTCTGCAGGGGTTAGTCCAACAAAATATCCAATATCTACTATAGCATACTATCAGTTCAAAAATCAACCTAGACACCACGTCTAATTTGATCTAGGAAGACATTTTAACCTAAGCACCATACTTAATTTAAAAGCCTTTAGAGGTAAAATCAGCACACCTTTTAGCTCAAGAATCAAACCATACACCATGTCTTACTTTAATTTATGAAAACAGTTAAACTAAGCTCCATGCCTAATTTAAAAGGTGTATGATAATACTTCAAAACAAAAGAATATACTATAGCAAATAAAGATAACATGAAAGCATTGTAGAGATTTATTCAGATGGTGATGAAAGAGTAAGATTAGTATATGAGCATATCCTAAAGGTAGGGACAACCAACATAGCAACATGGCAAGAAATATTCTTAGAAAGTCTATTCCCCAAGCTTGGATTTTGCACAAATCAAGATTGGATGAATGTAATTCAATGTTGCATGATGATTGGTGGGACATACCTTGTGTTTGTTGTTCCTTCATTCTTTTCTGCTCCAGACCTGGAAAGGTTAGTGACAAGAATACCCGAAGGAATATTTTTATAATTATATTTCTATGCTCATTACAAGGACAGTGCAGCAGAAAGGTAGGCATAGCTCATAACCAGGTATTATGATGGGGTATAAGGATTCTACTGGTTATAGCTTGCTCATGGGCTAGTGATAGATAAGAGTGGAATTCAAAAACAACATTCATAAGAATGAAAACAAAAATAATGAAAAGACTGGGAGAAAAAGGAAAAAGATAAAAGTATAATACAAGGTTAAACTTAAGACTTAAGATGATCTACCATTCCCCGGCAACGACGCCAGAAATGCTTGTTGGTTTAAATTAACGCACACTCTACTTTATCCGCAAGCGCACAGATAAAATCTACCGATGTAGCACTTCACCGGAGTAACCCAGTTTTAATATCGAACCCAAAGGAACGGATAGTGTTAAGTCTTAAAGTCTAACCCCTAAGTAGCTAACAAGGACGGAGAATCTAGAAGTATAGAGGGGATCACTAAGGTTGTCTAAATCCAATTTAAGAATGATATGTTTATATTATTTTTAGTGGGGAAGTTGCCATAAAAGGTCAAAAACAGAGTGTGAGTCTTTTATGCAAATGTATAATCCTACCGAGCCTACACACGGGTAAGTGGACTATAGAAGAATCAACAAGGCTATAAGAGTCACCCTTGCGAACAACCACTACTACCGGCGTTATAGGAGGCATTTATGAGCTATCAAGTCTAAGCACCACGCTTACACTATCCAACTACTCTAACTATAGAATGACTAGAATTAAAGTACTCAAAAGAGAGTCATAAACCTTAAGAATAATAAGAACAATGACTCAAACTTAAATGTAGACGTTGATTACCGAAACAATCGCTGAAGCAAGTTGAAGATGAACTTGAATCCGCAGGTACAAGATAAAGAAGTTGATCCGACAGGCCGGAGCTCCTTCTTGATCTCTTCCTCTCTCTCTCTCTCTCTCTCTTCTAGTTCTAGTATAAGACTAGGTTCTAAACCTAAACTAGAGGGGTAACTAGTCTTCTACTTGAAAGCTGGCTCTTGAAATCTTCTTCTAGGGTTTCTGAATGTGGCATAGACTTTTCTGAAGAGAGACTTGATCTACCCTGGGCCTGAGGGCCTGTTTATATAGCCCTGAGGGATCAACCGCGGCCTTTAGATCAAACGTACTTCACGTAGGGCTGAGATGGATCCTAAGAGGCGGTGGAGGAAGCTTCCAGAAGATGGGGCCCAGCGGGCCTAGGGGAGACCGACCGGTCTTAGGGTGGGACCGGTCGGTCCCACCTGGCGGCCTCTCGCGGTGTCCCGCCTCGTGGTGTCCTCTGGTGTCCTCTAGAACCTTCTAGAATATTCCTGATGTGTCGGTTGCGTTATCTCGCGTTGGTTTCCTTTAGGGGAAGCAATCAGTGCTGGTTTTCCTGTTTAGTCCCTGCAGAATCACAATCCACCAAAACTCGTGGAATATTGTCAATTAAAACCCTAAACCTTTACTGGTGGTTGAATTCATGCCCTTTTCATATTTATTTATCCTTTAATTTTGATAGATAACCAGTGTCAACAGCCCTTTCTACCTCTTCTTGAGGACTATCCAGCTCTTGACTTGGTTGCGTCGAGCCGTTTCCCATGTCTTTGGGAACCAAGTTTTTGCTTCTGTGATCGAGTTTTGCTCTATGTTGAGTTGTTGCTCTGATGTTTTGCTTGGTTGCGTCGAGCCTTTGCCCATGTCTTCGGGGACCAAGCTTTGCTGATCTTGATTTGTCCTTCTTTGGCTTTTACCTTGGCTTTTGGGACATGTTGGGTAAGTTTCTTCTTCTATCTACCTCTATTTCTTTTTGTTTTTGATTATTGATTACTCTGTGTTGATGATGCACTCATCAAGGGGAGATTACAAACACAAGGTTGATATGTGCCCTTGTGGTTCCTTCCTGAGTGATGAGCGATCGACCAATAGGCTCACCGGCAGTGGTGAGTGGCAACATGTGTCTCTTGGCTGTGTTGATGTGCAGGTGTGGAGCTCGGAGACAGTGGTCAATAGCGAGGTGAAGGTCAAGTAGAGATGGGCCGTTCTGATGGACCGGGAGTGGTGAAGGACGAACATGAGGCTTGGACCGACGGATCGGGAGGCCGGAGGACCAGCTGTGGTAGTTGACACTTGGCATTGACGAGCGAGAGCACATGGGGATGTATGATGCATTGGTCGAGTCGAGAGGAAGACGATGGCGTCGTGGCACTTGGCGGGAGGTCGGACATGGTCTTGCGTACGACGCAAGTGCCGTCGGCCAAGTCAAGAAGGAAGGTGAAGGTGTTGTGCCTGACGGGAGGCTGGACATGCATCGACATCGGTGCCGGTGGTCGGGGTGTGCGAACCAAACTCCGTCAACGGCGTGGGTTCGGTAGTTGAGCCTTAGAAAGCTACCATCGACGGTTTCCGAGTTTGAGCCTCAAAACTCGGGGTGGACGGTTTCTAGGTTTGGGCCTCAAAACCTAGGCTGGTGACGGGTTTTCCGGTTTCAGCCTCAAAACCGAGGGGGGAGGTTCCAAAAGGAACGGTTGACGTGTTGTGGCGAAGCTATCGGTGAGGAATGTGTGGCGGTCGACGGGACGACACGTGGTGGCATCCTAGAGCTTGCGTTGAGACAAAGCGAAGGATGAGGAAGGCATGTGGCCATCAGATGAAGACCTGACAGAGTTGGATTGGAATACCCTTAGGGTTAGCCTGTTCACTCTATGTATCTAGGGGTAGAAGGGGAATAAGTGTATTAGGCTATAAATAGAGATGGCAGCACCTCCATCCATTTCATCCTTGTAGCATTTCATTCTCACAGACTCTAGTTCATCTGTTAGGGCTCTCTCTCCCTATAGCTGCTTGTGATCCACAGAGTGCCACAATGTCTCTGTGTATTTTGTGATTCTCAGTAAACGGGATCGTAATCCCGTTGTCTCCTCGTAGGGATGATTTCCGGCTGAAATCGAGATCGAATTCACATTTTGTCTTGTGTTCTTCGCGTTTCGTTCTTTGCCTCCTCGAAAATTGCTTCATTCTTCCAATCTGAGGGATGGTTTTCGATTTTGTTTGAATCACTTTGTGCTAGGATGAGAGTGTCATCTTTCCACCAAAGGATTTCCTCCCAAACCTCTCGAGCACATAGATCGGGCTGATTTCGCATTTGGATCGAGTTCTTATTCTTTTGCCTCGGATTTCTTCGATTCACCGATTTGGAGATATGTTCGAGCCATGATCTCTTAGGAGTAGCTCACATCTCTTGGTGACTCCCCTCACCAAGTATGAGCCATAGTGATTTTGATTTGAGGGAGATCGAGTCGAATCGGTGGATGAACAGAGCTGTTTCGGGGTGATTGGACGCTGACTCAATAGCGACCGGACGCACCCAGTCAGGGTCCGGTCGTTGAATGTCACGTTGACCAGTTTCCATGACTCGGTCAGACGCTTTGTACAGGAAGTGACCGGACGCTGATCCAGTGAGTCTGATCAGTTCCAGAGAGGAACAAACTTGACCGGACGCTCTAGAATAACCTGACCGGAAGCATCGCTCGCACTGTTCATCGAGCTGGTGCAATCGGACGTAGTCGACCGGACGCACTTCTTTTCTGACCGGACGCTCCCTGTGCAGAGTCTGATCACGAACAAAGAAGTTCCAGAACGACATTCACTAGACCGGACGCGTCCGATCCATGTTGACCGGACGCTCCTCAGAGTTCGATCAGTACTGATCTGTGTTGCTTTGTTCACATTTTCTTCGATGTGTTTCCGATTAGGTTTCTGGCTCTTGTGTTGGGTTCCTAGGATTGTGTAGAGTCCCGTTGTGCTTCTCAGAAGCATCCACCCTACATCTAGGGTCATGGACACTACCAAGTCCTTGTCTTGCTTTTGAGGTTGATCTTAGGACAGTGGCTGTAGAAAGCGTTACAACTCCAGGGTTACAACTCCAACACACCCACCGTCAAGGATCTTGTGTTAGGGAAAGCAAAGATCAATGAAAGCATCTCCAAGAGGCTTGCCCATAACGACAAGACCCTTGAAGGGATGAACTCCAAGATCGAGGGCCTGGCCTCGGCAGTGAAAAACCAACTGAGCTTCAACAAGATGATCAAAACCCAACTAGCTTAGATTGCGGCGGCAATCCCAGTTAATGACTCAGGGAAGATCCTAGGGCAACCTAAGACCCCCCTCGAGTCTGTCAAGCTCATCACTGCAAGGTACAACAAGCCTCAAGTTGGCCCATTTACCATTACTATCTTGATCCACCCTTCATGGCAAAGAAGGAAGATCTAGGCCGACCCACCATCGAGTGTGCCATAGGGGCACATAAGTTCCGCAATGCATACTGTGACCTTGGAGCAAGCGTCAACATCCTCTCCAAGGCGGTATACGAGAAGATCCTTGGTGGTCCGTTGTCGGCCACCAACATCACACTCCAAATGGCCAACAATACTATATGTAGGACAGAGGGGGTAGCTAAGGACATCCTGATCCGCATTAAGGATAGCTACATCCCTGTCGACCTCGTTATCCTGGATACAGGAAGAGATGACGATGTCCCTGATGAGGCACGGTCCGATCTTCCGTGAGGTAACTGGTAAATTCGATTGGTGGAGATCTTGACGTTGGCGATCCGGCTTCAAATCAGACATGATTCGAACCCTGCAACCGTTACACCACTGCTCCGATGGTTATCAACCAAGCACAACTTGATTGACCTCGCCAAGAAGGCTATTCCTGCAAGCGAATCGAAGAACACAAGCAAGAAGGTAAAAACACACAATCTGAAACTGCAAATATGAATCTCGCGAATACCAATAAAGGGGTTCAAGAACTCGGTTCCAAAGGACTAATCGACACAGTGGAGGAGATCAAGAACGGGGGCCCTGGATCACTGTAAAAGGATTCGACACCAAAGTTACAATGAATGATTCAGTATTTAGGTCATCGACCCTGCTGGACGCGCCCCCCTAATGGACTCTAAGACGATACACGGCCCATTGGACCAAAAGACGGTGTCGCAGCACCCTAACAGATTGTGGAAGCTGACTTGTTTCGACGATTCCCGTTGACTCCGAATGAATTTTGACATGAAACCAAAGCCATTGGTTAGCTTATAAAATTATCTTTCCAAGCATATCTTATTCGTCGAAAATGGAGTCTGTATGCATCCGGGGCGTTGATTTATCCGGTACTTCTCCTGGAATTCCGAGGGTGACGTGGTAGCTGAGTTGGGGACGAATTGCAGCTTGGGGAAGACCATGGCGTCGGTGTGTCCAACGTGATGATGTCCTCATCATTCTCCCCTTCTCGAATTGGAGTCATCCTCGACTCCATCTTGGTGATGTCCTCATCATCCCCTCCTTCTAGAATTGGAGTCGTCCGCGACTCCATCTCATCACCAAGCTCCTGCAAAAGGTTAGTGAACGCACAATTCGAAACACAAAGTATAGGATCATGTGCAGCAACACAAACATGTCGACAAAGCATAGTATAACAAGGAGTATCATTATTATCACATAACTCAGCAGTAGCAGAAGATGTAGCAAGAAAAACACATCCTTTTACCATAATCCCATTATTTGTAGCAATATTTGTTGGGGGTTTATTTTTATTTTTAATCTCTTTAGCATGTTTAATAATATCCGTAGGAGACAAAGGCAACAAAGTAATTTTTTTTGTACTTATGTATGATAGTGTATGTATTAGTTCTACCATGGTGTAAAGCATCATTATCAAATTATCATGGGCGACCAAACAAAATGGAACAAGCTTACATAGGAACAACATCAAAATCAGCAGTATCATGATAAGAGCCAGTGAAAAAGCTAATGCGTGCTGATTTAGTTACCTTAGTCATACCATTATTATTGAACCATTGAAGTTTGTATGGATATGAATGTTGTCGTGTGGTCAAGCCAAGCTTCCCAACCAAATCTGAACTCACCAAGTTGTTGCAACTCCAGCTATCAATAATGGTGAGAACACAACAAACCTGCACAATGAGATACATGTGGAACAAATTGTGGCATTGAAATTCATTTCATCTTCATGTCTCATACGTGTACTCAACACACGCTGCACAAGAAGATTAGGGTAGTCCGCAACAGCAGCCACAGAGTCAATGGTGATGGTCTTCTTGTCTTGATAATGCTCGGTGGAATCTGCATCAATGTTAGCAACAAGGGCTAAATCATCTTCAACATCACTAGCACTTACATATCCATCCTCGGTAGCAATGAAAGCGCGACGACTGGGGAAATCCTTCATGACATGTCCCATGCCTTTGCATCGGTGGCAAATGATTATAGAGCTGGATGAGGACGAGCTAGTAGAAGCACCCGGAGTGGAACTGTTCTTTAGCTGTGGAAACTGCACATTAGACAATTTACTTACCCTGGAAGGTGTAGATGGTTGTTGTGCAACAGGAAGTTTGGGCGTCTCCGGCTCGGAACGATGCTGAAAATTTCTCCCATTGTTATACAGGAATGGCTGGTGTTGTTGTTTGCGTCCCTATACTTCTCTTTCAGCTTTAAGTGAAGGACCAAAGGTGCTACACAAAGGAGACCAGAGGGGGGGGGGGTGAATGAGAGCCTCAAATTTCTTTTTCAGAAACTTATAGCTGCGGATACATGAGTATATGCTGGATCTTGAGATGATGAGCGATTGTCAACTGGTTTGATGTGCATTGTTGGTAGTTCTTAACTTCACTAAAGATAGAGCTAGGCAACTATCCCCGGTAACGGCCCAGAAATGCTTGTAGCAAGTCCAGTCCCTATACCTAAAGGAGTGAAGCTAAAGCAGCTATCTACTAATGTCAAATGGGGTTGTCAATCCCAACACTAGTAGGAGCTAGCTAGAGAGATTGCAATCTACCTAGAGGAGATTCTGCAAGAGCACAGAACTATCGTAGTAGCACTTCGCCTGGGAGTACCAGGTGTCGATTTATTTGATCCCAAAGGAAGGCTAGGGTGGCGTATGAGTCGAGTCAAGGAGGGGATGAGAGTCGAAGAATAAGAAAGGGAAAAGGAGAGAAGAAAAGAGAGGAGATGAAAGGCTAGAAAGAATTTATGAGTGGATAGGTAAGGATGAAATAAATGGTTAAGGTAAGGTGGATGGATAGGTAGATAGGGGGAAAAGGTAACTAAGGATAACTAATATAACTAACTAATAACTAATAACTACTCCTAGATAACTACGAAGCAAGATAGGCAAATGCCAAATAAGCAACCAAGTTAAGTATAGTTTTATTCCTATCTTGTCAAGTACCGAGGCGTACTAGCCTTTACCACTAACTTAGGTTGAACGCTAGCACAACGAGCCTTACTGTTAAACTAGACCAACTACGTGGTGGAATTCAAGGCGCACAAGGCTGTCACCACCTGCTTGCTACCACAGCTATCCGGGGGTCTAGCCATATCTGAAGGTAAGTCTATAACTAAGCACCACGCCTAATTATATTCTAACTATCTCTATCCTGTCCTAGAATAGAGACACCCTTGCGGACGTCAGAGCAAATACTTGACTTAATAAGATAAACACTAAACTAAGTAGGCAACCTATTGTCAAAGATCAAACACTAAGCACACTAAAGATTAACTACTATGGCTAAGTGAATTGAACTGTAGGATAGCTAGGTACTCAAGCAATCAATCAAGTATACTACTCAATAGTGGTAAGTAGAATAAAGTAGTACTTGAAATGATGAACTAGAATATAGTAAAATGCTTGAGTTACAAGAGCAAAACCTGAACCGGAGATGAAGGAAGACTCTTCCCAACTCCAGGACCGATTACTCACACGCCTCTATTCTTGAGCTAAGCCTGGAGCAGCGCTTCCGTGAGGGTAATGAGGCAAGGATGCCTTGCTCTACTAGCTACCTACTTGCCTAAGCTTGGCTAAATCCTAAGCTATTAGCCTTGCTTTCTTCTTTCCTTGCTTTCCTTTCTTTCCTTGCTTGATCTCAAGTGACACCTCCAGGGGGGGTATTTATAGTAGAGAGGTGGAGTAGGGGCTACTCCACTGCCACATCATCGATCCACGTGATGATGGATGAGAGCCCTTGGATCATAACCTCCTTTAGATCAATGGTGGAGAAGAATTAAGCATGTGCTTCTTTAATTCAACATGTGCTTCTTTGCATGGCGGCATGCATGATCCACGCCACTCCCTCTTGAGCCCTCCGATGCCACCGACCTAGTGACCGAGGGCTAAGATTTGGCCCTGGGGTGGTCACACGGATCAGTGACGCGACAGGGGAGAAGTTTGGGCGCCACCTAGGGGTGGCGGGCGCCACCTTGGGGTGGCGGGCGCCACCACACTAGGGCCCAAATGGGCCCTGGTGAGTGGTGTCGGCCCCTGGTGGGTCCATTATCTAAATTTGGTCCAAATCCTGCATTCAAATAAAAATCTATGGACATGTGGAATTTGGTTAGTTTGAAACCTATTTGACTACTTTTCATGCCTTTTTGGTGAATTTTTGGGTAAAATGTTGATGGTAAAACAAGTGTTTAAGGACCATCAACACGCATGTTCTTTGGCTTGTGTTGTGCAGGTGTCGAGCTCTGAGAACATATATGATGAATGATTGACTTTGATGAGGAAGGTTTGAGGCTTTACCCGGTTGAGTCTATATCTAGCTATGCGCTTATTGTTTATGACTAACTGGTGGCGTTGAGTTGTGGTGTTTCATGTGTTGGTGTGCGTGTGCAACATGTGTCTCTTGGCTGTGTTGATGTGCAGGTGTTGAGCTCAGATACAGTGGTCGATGGTGAGGTGAAGGTCAAGTAGAGACGTGTCGTGCCGATGGACCGGGAGCGGTGAAGGATGGGCGTGCCGTGCGGCGGACGTGCCATGCCGATGTACCCAGAGCGGTGAAGGGCGCACGTGAGGCTTGGACTGACGGACCGAGAGGCCAGAGGACCAGCTGTGGTAGCTGGCACGTGGCATCGGCGAGCGAGAGCACATGGGGATGTGCGATGCATCGGCCGAGTCGGGAGGAAGACGATGGCGTCGTGGCACTTGGCGGGAGGTCGGACACGGGCTTGCGTGCGGCGCAAGTGCCATCGGCCGAGTCAAGAAGGAAGGCGAAGGCGTTGTGCCCGGCGTGGAGGCTGGACATGCATCGGCATCGGTGCCGGTGTTCGAGGTGTGAGAACCACATCCCGTCTAGGTGCGGGTTCGGTAGTTGAGCCTCAAAAAGCTACCATCGACGGTTTCCAATTTTGGGCCTCAAAATTCGAGTGGCCGGTTTCCGAGTTTGGGCCTCAAAACTCGGCGAGGACGGTTTCCAGGTTTGAGCCTCAAAACCTGGGCGCACGGGTTTTCGAGTTTGGGCCTCAAAACTCGGGGTGGACGGTTTCCAGGTTTGGGCCTCAAAACCTGGGCTGGCGGGTTTACCTGTTTGGGCCTCAAAACCGGGGGTGGTTCGAAAGGACGGTCGACGCGTGGCCGCGTGGAGAGGCTGGCGCGGCGGTGAAGCTATCCACGAGGAAGGCGCGGTGGTCGACATGACGGCACGTGGCGGCATCAGGGAGGTCGCGTCGAGGCGAAGCTACCGGATGTGCGGGCATGGCCGTCGGATGAAACTGCTAGGGTTGGACAGTTTTACCCCTGGGGGGTATTTGGGTTGAGTGCTTAATGTAAGGGCGTTTTGGTCTTCGGACGTGCGCCTATATATATGAGGGGGCTGCTAGGGCAGCCGGATCCTTGGGAATTCTTGGACGGTGTCTCTCTCATTTTGTTCCTGTGAGAGGAGGCTAGGGTTATGGAGAGTTGGCTCTTGTTCTTGAGCTTTTTGGCATCCAAGCTTTGATTTGCTAGGAGTGGTTTGTAGCCCGACACCGAGTGATTAATCAATCATCCATTCCTCTGAATCCAAGGATCAAATTCGTGGTTGAATTCGCGTTTTGAATTTGTTCTTTGCGTTCTTCTTTTCTCCACGATTTTCCCTTTACTCGATCTCCCTCTACGCTGCGTCTTTTGCGATTCCGTTTGAATCAACTTGTTCTTTGAAGTGAGGAGAACATTTCCACCGGAGGAATTCATCTCTACCCTCACGAACAAGTAGATCGGGTCGAAATCGTTTTTGCTCTTCGTTCTTCCCCTTTTCTAGTGTTCTTCGGATTTCTCATGGATTAGTTGGATTGAAGCGATGATATCCTAGGATTAGCTTCCCAACACGTAGAAGAACACTTGGGAGAAGTTTGGTTGCAGCCCCATTCGATTTGGTGAAGATCCGATCAATTTTGTTTTTGTCCCGTGAGGATTTTGGGGTTTCTGGACAGTGGCGGACTGCCCGCCCCTTTGGTGGCGTACTGTCCGGCCATCGGGCTCAGCCAGTCCAGAACACGCGCAGCGCGCACTGCTCACGGTCATTTTGACCGGCGGACAGTCCACCGTTGACCGGCGCGGACAGTCCGCGAGTCGCGCAGGGGAGGATCAGCAGCGTTGCTGTTTTGCGGTGTTGGCCGGCGGACAGTCCGCCCCTGGCGCGGACAGTCCGGCGTCTGCAGCCCGGATAGTCCGAGAATCGGCTGTAGGCTGCAGTTTAGTGTGTTTGCCCTCCCGGCTTTTCCGCCTTGTTTCCGGACTTCTCGTTTGCTCCTAGAGTTCACCTAGGAACCTTTCTACATATCTTTGCTACGCGTTAGCATCGGTACTTGGAGGAATCCCGACGTAGCCCTTTATCTATGTTTGGGAGTGGGTCTTTTGGGTCTGAACTTGACTCGGAGTTTTGGGAGTTTTGGTTTGCTCCCTTGTGTGGTGCCTCGCTGTGATCCTAGGGATCATCCACCCTCTTTCCAAGGGTCGTGGGCACCACGTTTGAGTCCAAACCTTTTGGGGTTGATTTTGTTGGGACAGAGGCCGTAATTTCTGAGAAGAAATTTTAGGCTCCCATTCACCCCTCCTCTGGTCGCCTTGCTTTAGCATTTTCGGTCCTTCAAGCTCGGAGACGGTGATCGAAGGCAAGGTGAAGGTCAAGTAGAGACGTGTCGTGCCGATGGACTCGGAGCAGTGAAGGGCGGACGTGAGGCTTGGACTGACGGACCGGTGGCCCGAGGATCAGCTGTGAAGGCTGACAGCCTGTGATAGCGACAAGTGAAGACTTGCGGGTGGATGGGGTGCACGGGCGGTGCATCCCTCTACGACTTCGGTTTGGTGGTTGAGCCCCAGAAAAACCACCGGGTGGATAGTTTCCAGGTTTGGGCCTCAAAACCTGGGTGCTGGCCGGTTTACCAAGAGAAAGCCGGGAGAGCAAACTCGGAAACCGGCCAGCACCCAGGTTTTGAGGCCCAAACTCGGAAACCGTCCCGCCGGTGGTTTTTCTGGGGCTCTACCACCAAACTGAAGCCGTATAGGGATGCACCGCCCATGCACCCCGTCCACCCGCAAGTCTTCACTTGTCGTTGTCCCAGGCTATCAGCCACCACAGCTGATCCTCAGGCCACCGGTCTGTCAGTCCAAGCCACAGGTCCGCCCTTCACCACTCCGGGTCCATCGGCACGACACGTCTCTACTTGACCTTCACCTTGCCTTCGATCACCGTCTCTGAGCTCGACACCTGCACAACACAAGCCAAAGAACATGCACATCAAACCAGTTGACAATCACTCATCATAACAAGACCAGAAATACACCCATGTATCCGCAATCTCCCCCTTGATGAGTGCATTGTCAACTACCAACACAAATTGTATGAAGTAGAAAGAGAAAAGGAGAGAAGAACGAACTTATCCAAAAGATGAGAAGTAAAGCAAGGCCGAGAGAAGGTCAAGTGGAATGAGCAAGACAAGTTGGTCCCTAAAGACATGAGCAACGGTTCGACGCAACCAAGCAAAGCAAAGCTAGCCCTCAATAAGAGGCAGAACAGGCACAACACCGCAAGCGAGAAAGTCAGAGCAAAAAAACTCAAAAACTGAGTAAACCAACTAGTCCCTCTAGAAAGAGGCAAAGGCTCAACACAACTAGCTGCAAACTGCTCCCCCTGGACACAAACTCCCCCTTAGATAATGCACATAACCAACTCATCATGATTTGTCAATGTTTCTCCCCCTTAGTTGATAATGCACATCTAAAGCAACCAAAATGCAAAAGCTTCAAAGATATGCTATCCAGAGTAATAAAGTGCTCAATTTGCACAAATGAAAAGAAAAGAGCCCTAATGCTAGCATAAGCTCATCATGATCATATAGCTCAACGAAGATGGCAAAGCAGTTTTAGATTTGAAGTTTAAGCACAAGAGCAAGATCACCATAGGAATTGCATCTAGTATGAAAGAAGACATGTCATCAACTGGAGCTAACCAAGCCACACAGGTGAACTAATTCAAAGCAAGTGTCAAAACAGCAAGCCATATACAACTCATTTCATTGATATTAAGCAAGCTACACAAGAGTTATACATGTCAAGTGACTGCGAGGGGTTGAAAGCACCACAATGCCTTACTTTTCAAGCAAGCGAAGCCTAAGTCAAAAGACTATCAGAAGCTTAAGGCAATGGTTTCGGTCATACACTACACTGCTCAAGTTCATCCCAAAAGAGAAGCAATCTCGAAACAGTGAGGTGTTCTAGTGCAATCCCACCTCGATCTTTTATCTCTTAGCTTGGAGTTCAGATTTTAACATTTAAGCGTTTCGGAGTATATACAATGGAAGCGATTTAAACTCCAAGCTAGAGACATAGCAACCTAGTATAGCAAGGTAAGCTCAAGAAAGACATAATCTACTCATACTAGTTGCCAAAGCAAATGGTGAACTGTTTTTAGGATTTGATAGTTATTACACAAGTTCATCATTGCAAAATCATACTTAGCTCGTCAAGTTAAGTTACATGAGCATAAAGAGCTTAAACTGCATAAACTAAGTATCATACAAGCATGTGAAAACAGAGCATAGTATCACATTAGACCGAATATAGTTGAAGCTCAAAATGCAAGTATGATACATATCCAAATGCAGAAAAGCTATGAAAAGAACCTAGACTGTACATCATATGATACAAAAAAAATGATCCCACATCTAAAATGGGAAACACACACCAAGCTCACCTCTCAACCTAGCAAAGGTTGATTGGTCCAAAGGCTTGGTAAAAATATCGGCTAGCTGATAATGAGTATCAACAGGTCCAACGTCGATATCACCCTTCTCATGATGGTCTCACAGAAAATGAAAGCGCACATCTATGTGTTTGGTCTTAGAATGAAGCATAGGGTTCTTAGCAATGCTAATCGCACTCATACTATCACAAAGCAAAGGCACTCGAGAAAAACTCAGACCAAAATCACACAAAGTGGCCATCGTCCACAACAACTTGGAACAACAGTTAGCCGCAGCAACATACTCAGCCTCTGTCATAGACTGGGCGACACTAGACTGCTTGCGAGAAGACCAAGAAACAAGAGAAGATCCCAAAAACTGACAAGTCCCAGAAGTGGACTTGCGATCAAGTCGGCAACCAGCAAAATCCGCATCAGAGTTACCACAAAGGGAGAGGGTAGAAGAAGCAGAATACCAAAGCCCAAACTCAGGTGTGAAACGAAGGTACCTCATAATGCGCTTGACCGCCTGACGGTGAGAGGTGCGCGGCGGCGACTGAAATCGTGCGCAAAGACACACCGCGAACTGAATGTCCGGGCGTGTCGCCGTTAGGTACAACAGCGATCCGATCATACTCCGGTATTCCTTCTGATCCACAGCTTCTCCCTCCTCGTCCGCATCCAGGGCCGTCATGGTTGACATGGGTGTTGGAAGAGGCTTGGCCTCACCCATATCGAACTACTTCACTATGTCCTTAGTGTACTTGCCCTGCTGCACGAACGTCCCTTCTCGGGATTGCTTGATTTGCAAACCGAGAAAGAAAGTCAACTCGCCCATCATGCTCATCTCAAATTCCCTGCTCATAGTATCTGGAAACTTGGCAACCAAAGCATGAGAAGAACCACTAAAAATGATATCATCCACGTAAATCTGAACCAAGAGAGTGTCATTGCCTTGCTTGAGAAGAAAAAGAGTTTTATCAACACATCCCATTTTAAAACCCTTAGCAAGCAAAAAGGTTTTCAACCTATCATACCAGGCTGTAGGGGCTTGTTTCAAACCATACAAAGCTTTGTGAAGTTTAAAAACATGGTTTGGAAACTTGGGATTTTCAAAACTGTGGGGTTGTTTCACATACACCTCTTCTTCTATGTAGCCATTTAGGAAGGCACTCTTGACATGCATTTGAAAAAGTTTGAAACCCTTGGATGCAGCAAATGCCAAGAGGATCCTAATTGCCTCCAAACGAGCTACGAGAGTGAAAGTCTCCTCATAGTCTATCCCCTTCTTCTGACTATACCCCTGGGCTACAAGTCTGGCCTTGTTTCTCATAATGTGGACATCCTCTTCTTGCTTGTTTTTGAAAACCCATTTTGTCCCAATAGGGTGTCACTCAGGAGGAGATGGAACAAGAACCCAAATCCGATTTCTCTCAAAGTTTTCTAACTCCTCATGCATGGCATTGACCCAATCTGGATCAGACAAAGCGTGTCCAACATCTCGAGGTTCAAAATCAGCAACAAATGCAGAATGAGCAAAGTGAGAGATTTGTTGTGACCTTGACCGAGTGACGTGTTCGTTGATGTTGCCGATCATCTGTTGAGGAGGGTGTTGGCGCTGATTGTGTCGTGGCACCTCTCTAGCTGATGTGACCTTCTCCTCAATAGTAGCTGGTGCCTTCTCAAGTATCACTGGCAAACCCCGATGTGGTGGATCGACCGGCCCTCATGTAGAAGAAGAATACGGGTCGGGGCCGTGAATAGTCGTGGTCGAAGTCGATCTCAAAGGAACAGCAGGTGGATAAGATCTGGATTATCCATCTATTCAGCTCCATCTTCCTCATCATCAAAAAGAGGTTCACTAACCTCGTGATCACCTGCACGCTCAAATCTAGAAGAAGGACAATGCATGGTCTCGTCGAAGGTGACATCAGATGTCTCCATGACTTGGTTAGTGTCAAGGTTAACTTCACGATATGCACGAGTATGACTACCATAACCCAAAAAGACACCATCAGAAGAGCGAGACTCAAACTTGTCCAAGTTTCCTTTCTTGAGTATAAAACAGTGGCAACCAAAAACTCTAAAATAACCCAAATAACTCACTTTGGGTTGCTTCCCAAATCGCAACTCATAAGAGGTCTTCTTCAAGAAAGCACGGAGAAAAATGTGATTGGAAATACAACATGCAGTGTTTATAGCCTCGGCCCAATACCGCCTAGGAGTCCTGTGCTCATCGAGCATCGTCCTAGCCATCTCAACAAGGCTCCATTTTTTCCTTTCTACAACACCATTTTGTGGTGGTGTATAGGGGGAAGAAAACTGATGCTCCAAACCCAAAGAGTTACAAAACTTTTCAAAACTCAAGTTTTTAAACTCGGAACCATCAACGCTACGAATAGCTCTCATCGAGTTCTTAGGGAACTCATTCTGAAGACGCAAAATCAGATTGCGAGTAAAAGAGAAAGTCTCAGTTTTCTCAGCTAAAAAGAAAACCCATGAATATCTCGAGAAGTCATCAACAACAACAAGCACATACCACTTCCCACCAACCGAGCTCACCCGAGCCGGACCTACAAGATCCATATGCAAAAGCTCTTCGGGGCGCTTGGTCATAACTTGATTCATAGGATGGTGGGGAGCGGTAGCCATTTTCCCATGTCTACAAGAATGGCAAACAAGATTCTTTTCCATGTGTAACTTAGGCAATCCTTGGATTAATCCAAGTGAACTAAGCCTTGCAAGCAACTCAAAGCTCAAGTGACCTAGTCTCCTATGCCATTTCAAAAGATCAGAGGAAGATCCAGCCAAAAGACAACGAGAAATGCCAAAAGACTGAGAAATTCACACGAAAGACTTTCCCAAAGGGCGAAATCAAACATACAAGATTGCCCTGAGGATCTAAAATACGACTGAGATTCGACTTAAAATGAATCTCATAGTCATCCTCAAAGAGTTGAGAAACAGAAAGAAGGTTAAAATGCAAGTTCGAGACAAGAGCAACATCACGCAACACAAAATGCTCATTTACTCGCACAGAACCACATGATAGCACTTTACCTTTGTTATTGTCACCGAAGGTGATAAACTTCTTGCCGGTGACTGGACTAAGACTGGAGAACTAGTTGGAGTTTCCGGTCATGTGCCTTGACCATCCGGAATCCACCAACCAAACATTCTTCAATCGACTTACCTACATCAATAAAAAGATATAGGGTGAGCATACGGTCCAACACCAGGGTGAGTAAAATGAGAAGTATACCAGTGTTGTCCCGGATGTTCAAAAGAATGGTTAGTAGAAAAACCATTCCTACTAGCATACCTACGAGGAAAGCGATCACCACAAACAGGAAAGTGTGGTCCGCTAGGAGGAAAGCGCTCACCGCGATAGCCAAAACGCGATGGGGGGTAACGCTCAACAACAAAGCCGCCGCCGCGAGGTCCATAGACTACAAAACTAGGATCCTGCCAGGCAAAACCTCCTTGTGGCCTAGGACCTAGAGGAATTTGACTTCTAGGCCTAGCAACCCTCCTTTGAACGTTCAGCACATGTACATCATGGAAAGGATGGTACATATCCGTGTTGTCCATCTCCTTTGCACGACACACCTCTCTCTTAAGCCGAAAGCAAAACTCCCTCAAGTCTCCGTCTCTCCCACAATGCTCACAATGGTACCTCACCGCTCTCATAGGGGGATGTTGGTACTCACGGTATTGGGTGTGGATCACTTGGTTCTTTTGTGGCATGAGCTCCTCTTGGATTGGTGGCACGATATCTAGCTTGTTCCTCAAGTGGTTTGGTTTTGGAGCCCATGTTTGTTTCTTGGCTGGAGCTCTTGGAGGTTCCACAAAACTCCATCTTTGGTGTTAGGCTTGAGAGGCTCTTTGGGTGGAATCTTGATTAGTTTGGGTGTAGTGGTGGAATTGGGCTTCTCATGCGGCTTAAGACCACTAGACTCACCAATCTTCTCGAAAGGGGTAGCACTCTCCATAACCTAAGCAAAGCCAACACCTAGACCTCCAGCAGCACGCTTGAATTGGGCAATCATCATGCCAAGCTGCGGCTCTCCACTAGAAACCCATGACAAGATGGTTCGAAGGTATGTGTTTTCTTCCTCGGTTTGCATCTTGTCATGCTTCACATTAGCCATCTCCATCTCCAAACCCTCACACAAAGCACACCTAGACACACTAGTGCTACCTAAGTTGGCCTTCTCAAGAGACTCAATCTTGGCATTCTTCTCTGCCAACTCAGATTGCAAGCCTGCACAAGACTTGCACGCACCAAGCAAAGTGGTCCTAGCCCTAAGCTCATCCACTTCTCCAACCAAAGCAACATACTTCCCCCTCAAAGTGAGAAGGTCGTCATGTGCTTGGAGCACATCTCACACTCATCCTTCTCGTTGACTACAATGGTGGACTTGACAGACTCAAGCTCCTTCACCGCATCCTCCCACTTCTTCCTAAACTCCTTTCTCTCTCTAGGAGCAAGTTTTAGCAACTTGTCTTGACTAATAAGAGCAGCAGTAAGTTTCTCGACTTTAGAAGAGAGTTCATCTGAAGTTTGAGATACCTGGGAGGAGTCGTCGTCGTTCCAAGGGATCTCCTCCAGCTCGGTGTTGACTTCATCGCCAAGGGCTATGGTACAGAAGCCCTCGTTGTTGGCGAAGAAGCAGGGGCCGTTCAGCTTGTCCTCGATCTTCTTCTTCTTGAACTCATCGTCGCTTGATGCAATGGAGTCATTGTCCGAGTTGTCGACGTCGCTGAGCGTAGCAAAGAAAGCATGCTACTCGGCCTGGGCTTTCTCCAGGTACTTCTTCTTGATGTAGTCCTTGTTGAAGCCACCCTTTCGCTTGTTCTTGATGGGGATGTACTTTTCCTTGCGCTTGTTGGAGTCGTACTTGTAGCCATGGTCGCCCTTGCCTAAAACTTGCTTGTTCTTCTTTGGGCAATTTGCGATGAAGTGGTCGGGGTCACCGCACTCGTAGCATCCAGCTCGTCCTCCTCTACGGCGATGGTTCATGCGGTTGTTGTGGAACCGCGAGAACCAGTTGGCAAGCAAAGCCAACTCGTCATCACCCATGAACTCCAACTACTCCTCTGTAACAGAAAGAAGAGAAGAAAGTGCAAAGCCTCCAGAGGGGTTAGTAGAAGAACTAGAAAGCAAAACCATAGACGGGCCAGAAGGATTCTCATAAGAAGCCCTCGCCATGGCATCAATCTCACTGGACTTAAGCTTACTGAAGAGCTCATCGCAAATGAGAGTCTCATAGTTAGGTGATTCGATGATCGCCTGAACTTTGGAATCCCACACCGACTAATCGAGAGTATGAAGTAGCTTGAGAGCTCTCTCATGATCGTCGTACGACAAAAGCTTTTTGTTAGCCCTCATCCTGTTTACAATGACTTGAAAGCGAGCGAATAAACTTTCTATGCTCTTGCCAGGCATGTGTCGAAAGTTCTCATACTCATGCTTATGCGACTCGTAGAGACGTGTTTTAACTTGAGTGGTTCCCTCATGAAAGCGCATGAGAGTCGCCCAAATCTCCCGAGCCGTGGTGAGGTGAGAAACGCGATCAAACTCAGTCATGCTCACACACGAGAAAAGAGCATTACAGGCTCGACTATTGGCATCGTGCTCATCGATCTGCTGTTGAGTCACACAAACAGCCAGGACCACGTAATCGGCAGAGTTCCAAATCTACCAAACCGAAGCACTCACACTCTGAAGATAGGCCGACATACGTATCTTCCAATACGTATAGTTCATCCCATCGAAGAATGGCGGTTTGCCCACGCCGCGATCCATGTCGCCTTCGGTGGATCTGGAACCGGCTACGGTGGAAGATCCTTAACCTGCTCCGATACCAATTGAAGGACCAAAGGTGCTACACAAAGGCGACCAGAGGGGTGGGGCGGTGAATGGGAGCCTCAAATTTCTTTTCAGAAACTTATACCTGGTGTCCCAAGAATCAACTCCAAGTGCAAACCTAGAGCTTGATAGTGTCCACGACCCTAGATATAGGGTGGATGCTTCCTAGTAGCACAGCGGGACACTACACAACTCTTGAAACCCAACACAAAAACCCGAAACCAAATCCAAAGTCGAATGAACGAACTGCGGATGAAACAGCGCAGAATTCACTGCATCGGACGCTGGCCAGCGTCTGATGTGAAACTAGCGGACACGTCCGATGCGAAATAGGCCGAGATAAAAACTTACTGCATAGCCATCGGATGCTACTACAGTGATAGCTCAGCGTCCGATGCTCAGGCCTCGGAGCGTCCGATGACAACAGAGCGTCTGATGTCCACTCAAAAAATGCAGTTCTTCGACACATGGCATCGGAGCGTCCGATGTGATGAACTCAGCATCCGATGCCCCCGTGCCCAGCGTTCGATGCCCCCGAAACTGAGCAGTTCTTCTGCGGATTCAACCCAATCTCCTCTGAATCAAAAGCTCTAAAGCTTAGACTTGGTATGAGGAGTTCCAAGGATGTTAGTGAGCTACTCCTAAGAGATCATGGCTCGAACCTAACTCCAAATCGGTGAATCAGAAGAATTAGGGCAAAGGAGGGAAAACCGATCCAAAAGGAAAACCGACCGATCTACATGTCCGTGAGGTTTGAGTTGAATTCCTTCAGTGGAAATGATCCCCTAGCAGCAAAGAACAAGTTGGTTCAAACGGTTTTGAAAACGAGGCAACGTAGAGGGAGATCGATCGACGGGAAAAATGTCGAGAAAAGATGAATGCAAAGAACAAATCAAGAACGCAAATCACAACCATGAATTCCAGCCGCAAAATCGTCCTCCCAAGGAGACAACGGGAATCCAGTCCCGTTTCCGCAAAATCTCCAAGTACACAGCGGTATTCTGCTGCTCTGCGGATCTCAGTAGCTACAACAGAGGTTTTTGGGAGACAGGAAGCCCTAGAATGAAAATAGCAAATGACTGAGATGGTTGGGAGGTGGGTGTCTCCCTTCTACTTATCCTAAACATTATTCCCACTCTACCCCTAATGATATAGAGAGCGAACCAGCTAAACCCTAAGGCTATTCTTGACAAGCTCAATGTAGATGTTGATCCGACGGCCACGTCCGTACAACTGGTAGCTTCGCCTTGACGCGACCTCACCTGATGCCGCCACGTGCCGCCACTCGTCCACCATCCATTTTCCAGGACCCCCCCAGTTTTGAGGCTGAAACCGGGAAACCTGTCTTCCGGCTGAGTTTTGTGGTCCGAACTCAGAAACCCATTAGTACCCAGGTTTTGAGGCCCAAACCTGGAAACCGCCCTCAGCCCGAGTTTTGAGGCCCAAACTCGGAAACCGTCCAGCCGGTGGTTTTTATGGGGCTCTACCACCAAACCGAAGCCATAGAGGGATGCACCGCCCGTGCACCCCATCCACCCGCAAGTCTTCACTTGTCGTTGTCCCAGGCTGTCAGCCACCACAGCTGATCCTCAGGCCACCGGTCCGTCAGTTCAAGCCTCACATCCGCCCTTCACCGCTCTGGGTACATCGACACATCACGTCTCTACTTGACCTTCACCTTGCCTTCGATCACCGTCTCCGACCATGACACTTGCACAACACAAGCAAAAGAACATGTGCATCAAACCAGTTGACAATCACTCATCATCACAACACCCAGAATACACCCATGTATCCGCATTAAGAGCAAAATAGTATAATTGGCTGAACCTGTTCCAATCTTTATAATCAAGAATATCCTGGATATTACGATTCAAACCACCAAAGAATCTAGCACTAGCATCATTATCATCTTCATGTATACCACAACGTGCTAAACGAATAAGCAATTCTTGATAATATGCCTCTACTCCTTTATCACCTTGTTTTAAAGTTTGTAGTTTCAAACGTAAATCACGTTGGTAATAAGGAGGAATAAAATGAGATTTCATACGTTGCTTTAAAGCATTCTAAGTTTGAGGAACAACAACAACATTATTAGCATTGCAAAGATCACTCCACCAGAACAAAGCAAAATTAGTAAACTCACTAGTAGCAAGTCTAACTCTATGCTCGGCAGGAACATTATGAGAATCAAATTTTTGTTGAACAGCAAGTTCCCAATCTAAATATGTCTCTGGATCCATATTACCAGCAAAAGGAGGTAGGCTAAATTTAATTTTAGCAAAAGGATCATTATTACCATGAATATTACCTCCCATACCGCGATGATTGAAGTTGAGGCGGCGACGGGGACCAGCATCAGGATCCGCATCTGCATCACCAAAAGAATCCACATCTTCATCATCACCATGATGAGGTTGAGGGTGTTGCTCAAGCTGTTTAATGCGGTTGACTAGATTGTTCATGTTGCGCGTCAGCTCGGTCATGAGATTGCGTTGTTCAGTCATGAAAGTTGTAAGCTCGCCCTTAGACACGCACTCATTGAAGTCTGTCGGAGTGCCTGACATGGTTAGAAGATAGAAAAAGACAACACCAAAGTAATATCCCTATCAACTAAAAGAAAGCAACTGGTGGCGGTGGTGGTGATGGTGGTGAAAGTGGAAAGCAAAATCACAAGCGGCTTACCACAAAGCTGTTAGTCTTGCCTGTATTCCTACCATCGCCAAACAAGAGTAAACCAAAGTGACGAAGCAATCTGTTGTTGAGCGTGCGTAACAGTTGCAAGATGAATCTGTGCTGACAGAAGTATATGTGGAGCTATGTGTAGGCGCAATATGACAGCAAGAATTAGCAATTAACGAGTGCAGATTAGCAAAGTTCAATAAGTATCCAAAGTACAAGTCACACGTGCTAGCTAAGGTGTGTCAAGACGTAGCGAAAAAGGTGAAAACAAAGCACGATGGAAAGAACTCACAGAACAAGCAAATAACTCGGATTTTCCTTTTTCCTAAATTTTTCCCTGATTTTCCAAAAAGGTACTAGTAGGAATCAAACTTTTTTATTTTTTCACTATTTTTTTTATATTTTTCTCTGAACAAGGATCACTTTTGACACTTCTTAACGCAACCACTAGAACTAGACTATGGAGCCTAACCCCAGCAACCGCGCTAGAAGTGTCTTGGTGGTAAAACTATTGTCTATTGGATAATTCCACAAGCGCACAGAATATACCGATGTAGCACTTCACCCGGGAGTATTCCAAGGTATCGTTATTTATTTTATCCCAAAGGAAAGCAAGCTAGGAAAGATGTAGAGAGAGGAATGATTGATCCTTTAGTATTACTATAATCTATTATCAATTAGAGAAGCAAAAGGGGATAAGTGGATATAAGGGAGGATAGATATATAAGATAAATAAGTTAAGCAAAGAGTATATGATATGAAAGATAACTTTAGTAGAGTTAGCTAGGTGGGAGGACAACGAGTGAGTATAAAGTACTCCTATGTTTCTACCTTTACTCTATGAATTTAATCCTAATTGAATAGATGACTTAACAAGATTGACGCCTTGCTACTTGTGTGAGAGGGATAAACGAGAGAGTAAAGCGATAGAAGGTTGTTCACCTAACCCAATACTCAAGCGGATATTTGGCTTATGGACACCTTACCTTTTAAAAACTAGCCTTAGTTCACGTGAGGGGATCTAGGTAGCCAGGCAAAATCTGTCACCTTTTGCCCATGCGCCCTACTGTCCGTGCAAGCCAGCGGTAGTCAAAGATAAGATGAAGTATGAGCACCACGCTCACACTTATCTACACCTTTAGCTATCGATCAAAATAGCTAAAGCCCCTATCCTAAGATAGGACGATGACGCACACACAAGAAGCTATGTAAAGGAAATCAATCTAACTAAGACAACTATAGAACCAAGATAAGCACACAACAAGACTATATAAATATAGACTTGCACTAAGTAAATACTTAAATAAATACTTGGAAAGTAAATACTTAAGTAAATGCAAAGTAAAGTAAAGAAAGAATAATATATTAAATAAATAAAGTCTTACAAAAGAAGAAAGATACAAGGGCTATACCAGACTCCCAGAAGACGACTCCGGAGACCCGAGCTTTGCCCAACTCAACTCTAATTCCCACTACTAGACTAACTACTACTACTCTTGCTTGATCTCACATAAGAGTGGAGATATGTGTTGTGAGATATGTAAACTATCTCGGGTGTTGTGAATGAGAGGATGGAGGCCTCTATTTATAGTGGAGGTGGAGTAGGGGCTACTCCGGTGCCACGTCAGCAATCCGCGTGATCCTCCTCTCTTCACTCTTGGATCCACCGCCATAGCAACCGACTTTGGATGAATGGCTTGGATATTCTTCACGTGTGAAACATGCACTTTGCCACCAACTTGGATGAGGGTCACCTGGGGTCGGCCGACCCCTGTCTGTGACATGTGGGCCCGGGGTACATCTTCTTGAAGGTGCTGATGTCACCCTAATGAATAGTGCTGCTGGGTCCCACCAAGGGCGGTCGGCCAACCCCCCTATGACAGGGCTGGCCCACCACCTTCTCTCTCTTGGTGACCCCACAGGTCATGGAGCAAGTCTTGTGAAGTTGGTTGCATTTGATTTTCAGTGTGGGCCCATGAATCCATGTGCTTCTCATCTTGTACTATTGAGCAAAAGCACATGTTTGATCCAATGGTTGATATTGACTTGAACATGCTTCTCTTGGATCATGCCATGTCACCATGGCCGAGGTGGCCCCAAGGTGGGGTCGGCCGACCCCCTTGGTGGGCCCACCTGGCCTCGTTTTGTTCATGTTGCCATCTCCTACAAGTTCACAAGCTAAGAGTACATGTGGAACTTATTAATGATAAATATGCTCATGATATGATATTCTTCCTTGAAACTGAGGCCTGTTGATAGTATTTTGATAAGGTAAAACATGCTTTAACTTCCGTCAACAAGATCCCCCAAGATTAACCTTTGCTCGTCCCAAGCAAACAATCAAACTTGGCCTCGGTGGATCAGTATTGTTACTATGCATCACATTTCAAGAGTTCCATGTGCACAACAAAGTTCTTCTCTTTGAATGGAAAAATTTGCTATGTAAATCACCCATATTACCTTAGTACTCTATGGGGCTTATGGCTTTTCCTTTGTCTTAGGTGGTTGAAAGATAGAACAGTTTGACTTGAGCACTAACTTTCTTGTTTTTAGCAAGTTTCATACCGGAGGTTTTGCAATATTTTTCAAAAGAAAGACTTAATGTTCCTCATATGGTTCTCTCATGTCGCTCAAATGGTGTATGATTCCTCACGAAGGCATATGATAAGTGTTGCCTTCTTTGTTTCATCCTACTTCTAAACAGGCTTATGTGTAGCTCAAGGTAGAGATGAAAGAAGATGGCATACTTACTTGCATTTTGTTACGAAGTCAAAGCTCGGATCCTTAAAGCGAAGTGTCATACTCCCATATCAAGATGTGCAAGTGTGTGGTGTATGGTGGAAAGAAGCTCCACAAAAAATTTTAGATTTTTCTGATAAACGAGCGAAAAGTTATGCTTGTTTTACTGAAGGTATCTCAAGTTATGTTTTCTTGAAGCACAACATGAAAACGGCAGTTAAGACAACTCAACAGCGGCAGTTAGGGAAACTCGGTAGCGGCAGTTAGGGCAAAGCGTCCCTAAACATCAACACCGATCACAAGATCAATTGTCCTTGTGACACAACAAAAAGGTATTCGCCAGATGATGTAAGGAGGGCTGCGATGCAGGCAAAAATTAGGGCGGTTGGCAACCTATCTAGGGTTTGCGCGGCGGCGAGAAGTAACACAAGGCGGCTAGCGGGACAAGTCGAGTAAGGTGGTGGCGTCGACTTGTTGTTTAGGAATGGTGGATGGGATAGCGGCGGAAACAAACAAACAACGAGTTGGGGATGAATTATCTTTTCAAGCATATGTGGTTCGTCTAAAATGGAGTCCGTATGTGTCCAGAATTTTACCCGGGACTGCTCGTGGAATTCCGAGGGTGACGTGGTAGCTGAGTTGGGGACGAATTGCAACCTGGGGAAGACCATGGCGTCGGTGTGTCCAACATGGCGATGTCCGCATCATCCTCCCCTTCTCGAATTGGAGTCGTCCTCGACTCCATCTTGGCGATGTCCTCATCATCCCCTCCTTCTAGAATTGGAGTCGTCCGCGACTCCATCTCATCACCAAGCTCCTGCAAAAGGTTAGTGACCGCACAATTCGAAAAACAAGGTATAGGATCATGTGCAGCAACGCAAAAATATCGACAAAGCATAGTATAACATGGAGTATCATTATTATCATATAACTCAGCAGTAGCAGAAGTTGTAGCAAGAAAAACACCTCCTTTTAATTTAATCCCTGAAGGACCAAAAATACTAAAGCAAGGCGACCAGAGGGGGGTGAATGGGAGCCTAAAAATTTCGTTCGAAATTCTGGCCTCTGTCCCAACAAAATGAACCCCAAAAGCTTCGGACTCAAGAGTGATGCCCACGACCCTCAAAAAGAGGGTGGATGATCCCTAGAGTCACAACGAGGTACCACACAAGAGAGAAATCCAACACTCCCAAAACTCCGTGTCAAGTTCTTACCCAAAAGACCCACTCCCAAACGTAGATGGAGGGTGACGTCGGGAAATCCCTAAATACCTATGCTAACATGTAGCAAAGATAGGTAGAGAGGTTCCTAGGTGAACTCTTGGAGCAAACGAGAAGTCCGGAAACGAAGCAAAAAAGTCGGGAGAGTAAACGCACTAAAATCCAACCCTCAGCAGGATCCCGGACTGTCCTCGCCAGGGGCGGACTGTCCGCGATCCCCTAGCGGACTGTCCGCCGGTCAAGTTTCCAAAACAGCAAAGCTACTGAACACCCTCTGCTCGGGCCTGGACTGTCCGCGTCTGTCAACGGTAGACTGTCCACCGGTCACCCGAGGGAAAAACACCGAGGGACACAACCACTGCTCCGGCTGCAACCCCGATGACCGAACAGTCCGGCACCAAAGGGCGGACAGTCCGCCACTGTCCAGAAAGTGCAAAAACTGCACGGGACAAAACCCAAATCGATTGGATCTTCACCAAATCGAACGAGGATGCAATTAAACTTCTCCCAAGTGTTCTTCTACGTGTTGGGAAGCTAATCCTAGGATATCATCGCTCCAAACCAACTAATCCATGAGAAATCGGAAGAACACTAGAAAAGAGGGAAGAACGAAGAACGAATGCGATTTCAACCCGATCTATGTGTTCGTGAGGTTAGAGGGGAAATCCTTCGATGGAAAGAAGAAGCTCACGGCAAAGAACAATCTGTTTCAAACGGAATGGCAAATCGTCGCTTGGAGAGGGAGAACGAGGCAAATCTCCGGGAGGGGAAAAACCAAAACGCGAAGAATAAAAACGCGAATTCAATCCAAAATCAAGACAAGCAAGAGGAGTACGAAATTGATCCTTGGATTGCTGCAAGATGATGAATTGTGTACCACACAATGTCGGGTTACAAGCTGAAGAACCGAGAATGCAATAATAAGGCGACCAGAGGGGGGGGGGTGAATGGGAGCTCAAAAATTTCTCTCGAAACTTCGGCCTTTGTCCCACAAATCAACCCCCAAAAGCTTCGACCGAAACCGTGATGTCCACGACCCTTGGAAGAGGGTGGATGAGTGCATTGTCAACTACCAACACAAATCTGCGGATACATGGGTGTATGCCGAGTCTCTGAGTGATGAGTGATTGTCAACTGGGATGATGCGCATGTTCTTTAGCTTGTGTTGTGCAGGTGTCGAGCACGGATGCAGTGATCAAAGGCAAGGTGAAGGTCAAGTAGAGACGTGCCGTGCCAAGGGACCGAGAGTGGCGAAGGGCGGACGTGAGGCTTGGACTGAAGGACCGGTGGCCCGAGGATCAGCTGTGGTGGCTGACAGCCTGGGACAGCTATGAGCGAAGACTTGCGGTCATGTGTTGCCTAATTCGAGGACTCGGGGACACGTGTCGGTGGACGGGGTGCACGGGCGGTGCATCCCCTCTACAGCCTCGGTTTGGTGGTAGAGCCAGAGAAAAACCATCGAGTGGACGGTTTCTAGGTTTGGGCCTCAAAACCTAGGCGTGGATGGTTTCCGAGTTTGGCCACAAAACTCGGGCTCAGGACGGTTTCCAGGTTTGGGCCTCAAAACCTGGGTGCTGCGGGTTTGCTGAGTTTGGGCCTCAAAACTCAGGCCTTGGATGGCTGGTTTCCCGGTTTGGTCCTCAAAACCGGGGGTTGGCTGTGAAGGCTGGTTTCCCGGTTTGGGCCACAAAACCAGGGGTGCGACGTCTGGGAAAAGGACAAGCAGAGCGGAGGCGGCACGTGGCAGCGATCGGTGAGGTTGCGTCGAGGCAACGCTACCAGTTGTGCGGGCGTGGCCGTCGGATCACCACCTACCATGAGTTGGTCCAGAATAACCCTAGGGTTTAGCTGGTTCGCTCTGTAATTAGTTGAGGGGTAGAGTAGGAATTAGAATTAGGATAAGTAGAGGGAGAAACCCTCCTCCCTTCTTATCTCAGTCATTTGCTCTTTGCTTCTAGGGTTTCCTGCTCTCCCAATCTCCTGCTGTAGGTAGCTGAGATCCGCAGAGAACCATACCTCTGTGTACTGGAGATTTTGAGGAAGTGAGGTCGTAACCTCACTGTTGTAGCGTGTGGTAGCCACACGGTTGCAGATTGATGACTTGATTCGCGTTTTGTTCGTGTTTTTCGCGTTCTTCGTTTCTCCACGATTTTCCCATCACTCGATCTCCCTCTCTAGTGCGTCTTTGCGAAATCCGTTTGAATCAACTTGTTCTTTATTGTGAGGAGATCACTTCCACCGAAGGAATTCATCTAACTCCTCACGAACAAGTAGATCGGCTTGATTTCGTTTTCGTGGCATTTTTTCGTTCATACTCCTCCCCTTTCGATTTCCCGGTGATTAAATCGATTTGAGCAGATGATTTCTTGGGGATAGTCTCCTAACTACCTCGTGATCATCTTCTCCAAGTTTGGGAATGTGGGATTGAGTTTTGATTTAATTTTGGGAGGATCCGTGTGAGTGGCGACCAAATTCGCCCACACTGGGTGTTGGCGGACAGTCCGCCACCCAGGGCGCGGACAGTCCGCGCGTCCGGGACGAGCCAGACCAGTGGCTCTGTTCTTCGGCCGTCTGGCTTTTGGTTGACCGGCGTACAGTCCGCCATTGGTTTTCGCGGACAGTCCTGGAACTGTCCAGGGGACTTCAGCAGCATTGCAGTTTTGCTCTTTTGGCCGGCGGACAGTCCGCCACCTGAGCCCAGACAGTCCGCCGTTGGGCAGACAGTCCGCGACCTTACGGGCACACAGTCCGGGATCCTGCTGTAGCCTCCGGTTTAGTGCGTTTCCTCTCCCGACTCGTTCGCTTGGTTTCCGGACTTCTCGTTTGGCCCTAGAGTTGACCAAGGAACCTCTCTAGGTACCTCTGCTACTTGTTAGCATAGGTGTTTGGGGATTTCTCGACGTAGCCGTCTATCTACGTTCGGAACTTGGTTTTTGAGGGTCGAACTTGTTCCGGTGCTTTTGCCATTTGGTTTGCTATCGCTTTGTGGTGCTCCGCTGTGATCCCAGGGATCATCCAACCTCTTCCAAGGGTCGTGAGCATCACGGTTTCGATCAAAGCTTTTGGGGTTGATTTTGGGGACAAAAGGCCAAAGTTTCAAGAGAGATATTTGTGCTCCCATTCACCCCCCCTCTGGTCGCCTTGCAATTGCATTCTTGGTCCTTCAATTGGTATCGGAGCGGGTTAAGGATCTGCCACCTTAGCCGGTTCCAGATCCACAGAAGGCGACATGGATCGCGGCGTGGGCAAACCACCATTTTTCGATGGGACGAACTATGCGTATTGGAAGATACGCATGTCGGCCTTTCTGTAGAGTATGGGTGCTTCCATTTGGGATATTTGCAACTCTGCCGATTATGTGGTCTTGGCTGCTCGTGTGACTCAACGTCAAATCGATGATCACGATGCCAATAGCCGAGCCTGTAATGCTCTTTTCTCATGCTTGAGCATGACGGAGTTTGATCGCCTTTCTCACCTCGCTATGGCTCGGGAGATTTGGGCATCCCTCATGCGTTTCCATGAGGGAACCTCTCAAGTCAAAACCCGTCTCTATGAGTCGCACAAGCGAGAGTACGAGAACTTTCGACATATGCCTAGCGAGAGCATAGAGAGTTTATTCGCTCGCTTTCAGGTGATTGTCAACAGGATGAGGGCTAACAAGGAGCTGTTGCCTTTCGACGATCATGAGAGAGCTTTGAAGCTTTTGCATACTCTCAATCGGTCGGTGTGGGATTCCAAGGTTCAGGTGATCATCGAATCGCCTAACTATGAGACCATCACGTGCGACGAGCTCTTTAGTAAGCTCAAGTCCAGTGAGATCGATGCCATGGCGAGGGCTTCTTATGAAAATCCTTCTAGCCCGTCGATGGCTTTGCTTTCTGGCTCTTCTGCTAACTCCTCTGGAGGCTTTGCTAAGTCTTCACTTCTTTCTGTCACAGAGGAGCAGCTGGAGTTCATGGGAGATGACGAGCTGGCTATGCTCGCCAACCGGTTCTCGCGGTTCCACAACAACCGCATGAACCGTCGCCGCGGAGGAGGACGCTCAGGATGCTTTGAGTGCGACGACCCCAACCACTTCATCGCCAATTGCCCGAAGAAGAACAAGCACACCTTCGTCAAGGCGGATCATGGGCACAAGTACGACTCCGGCAAGAGCAAGGAGAAGTATGTCCCCGCGAAGCACAAGCGGAAGGGCGGCTTCGACAAGGAGTACATCAAGACGACGTACTTGGAGAAGGCCCAGGCTGAGCAGCGTGCGTTTTTCGCTACGCTCAGCGACGTCGATGACTCGGATAACGACTCCGCTGTCTCCAGCGACGACGAGTCTGAGAAGAAGAAGAGGATCGAGGACAAGCTGAACGGCCTCCGCTTCTTCGCCGACGACGACAGCTTCTGCACCATGGCCCTCGGTAAGGAGGTTGACGGCGAGCTGGAGAACACTCCTCGGAACGACGACGACGATGACTTTACCTCCCAGGTATCTCAGACCCCCGACGAGCTTTCTGCTAAGGTCGAGAAACTTACTGCCGCGCTCCTTAGTCAGGATAAGTTGCTTAGGCGTGCTGCTAGAGAGCGCAAGGAGTTTAGGCAGAAGTGGGAGGATACGGTGAAGGAACTTGAATCTGTCAAGTCCACCGTAGTTGTCACAGATGAGGAGGAATGCGAGATGTGCACCACGCACATGACTGACCTTCTCACTTTGAGAAGCAAGTATGTTGCGTTGGTAGGAGAGGTGGATGAGTTGAAGGCTAGACCCTCGCTGTTGGGTGCGTGCAAGACTTGTCCTGTCTTGCAATCCGAGTTGGCAGAGAAGAATGCCAAGATTGTGTCTCTTGAGGAGGCCAGCTCGGGTAGCACTTGTGTGACTAGGTGCGCTTTGTGTGAGGGTTTGGAGATGGAGATAGCCAATGTGAAGCATGACAAGATGCAAACCGAGGAAGAAAACACATACCTTCGGACCATCTTGTCATGGGTATCTTGTGGTGAGCCACAGCTCAGGATGATGAACTCCCAATTCAAGCGAGCTGCTGGAGGTCCTGGTGTAGGTTTTGCTCAGGGTGTTGATCTTTCTGCTTTTGGGAAGATTGGAGAGTCGAGTGGTCTGAACCCGTGTGAGAATCCCAACTCCACCACTACTCCCAAATTACCAAGCTTCCACCCAAAGAGCCGCTCAAGCCTAACACCAAGGATGGAGTGTTTGAAGAACCTCCAAGAGCTCCACCCAAGAACCAAGTGTGGCATCCCAAACCCAACCACCTGAAAAACAAGCTTGATACGATGCCACCTATCCAGGAGGAGTGCTTGCCACAGAAGGGCAAAGTGATTCATACCCACAACCGTGAGTACCAACAACCCCCTTTGAGAGCGGTGAGGTACCATTGTGAGCATTGTGGGAGAGATGGACACTTGAGCGAGTTCTGCTTTCGGCGCAAGAGAGAGGCGCGCTGTGCTAGGGAGATGAACAACCCGGACATGTACCATCCTTTCCATGATGTACATGTGCCGAATGTTCAGAGGAGAGCTCCGAGGAGAGCTGCTAGGCCCAGAGGTCCAGAACCTCAAGTTCCCAGGCCTAGGCAGAGGAGAGCTCCGAGGAGAGATGCTAGGTCTAGAGGTGCAGTGCCTCAAGTTCCTAGGCCTATGCCTCGTAGAGAGCGTGCCCGGCGGGAGCCTGCATTTGTGGGCTATGGACCCCGTGGCGGTGGCGTTGTAGTTGAGCGTTTTCCCCCACCGCGTTTTGAGTATCGCGGTGAGCGCTCCTTCCCCAGCGGACCACGTCTGTCTAAACGTGGTGATCGCTTCCTTCGTAGGTGTGCTAGGAATGGTTTTTACACTGACCGTTCTTTTGAGCAGCCGGCCCAACACTGGTATTCTTCCCACTTCACTAACCCCAGTGTTGGCCCGTATGCTCACCCTATGTCTTTTCATTGATGTAGGTAAAACGATTGGAGAACGTTTGGTTGGTGGATTCCGGGTGTTCGAGGCACATGACCGGAAACGCCAAGTGGTTCTCCAGTCTTAGTCCAGTCGCCGAAAAGGAGTTTATCACCTTCGGCGACAATAGCAAAGGTAAGATATTGTCTCGTGGGTCTGTGCGAGTTAATGAGCACTTTGTGTTGCGCGATGTTGCTCTTGTCTCTAACTTGCATTTTAACCTTCTTTCTGTTTCGCAACTCTTTGATGACGACTATGAGATTCGTTTTAAGCCGAATCTCAGTCGTATTTTGGACCCTCAGGGCAATCTTGTTTGTGTGATTTCGCCCTTTGGGAAAGTCTTTCGTGTGGATTTCTCGGAGTCATTTGGTATTTCCTGCTGTCTTTTTGCTAGTCCTTCCTCCTCTGATCTTTGGAAGTGGCATAGGAGGCTCGGTCATTTAAGCTTCGACTTGCTTGCAAGACTTAGCTCACTTGGCCTAATCCGAGGATTGCCCAAGCTGTCGATGGAGAAGGATCTTGTTTGCCATTCTTGTAGACATGGGAAGATGGTTGCCGCTCCCCACCATCGAGTGACTCAGGTCATGACTAAGCGCCCTGGAGAGCTTTTGCATATGGACCTTGTTGGTCAGGCTCGGGTGAGCTCGGTTGGGGGGAAGTGGTATGTGCTTGTTGTTGTCGATGATTTTTCGAGATATTCGTGGGTCTTCTTTTTAGCTGAGAAGACCGAGACTTTCTCCTTTGCTCGCAATCTGATTTTGCGTCTTCAGAACGAGTTCCCTTTGAACTCGATGCGAGCTATCAGGAGTGATAATGGTTCCGAATTCAAGAATTCGGATTTTGAGAAGTTTTGTAACTCTTTGGGTTTGGAGCATCAGTTTTCTTCCCCCTACACACCGCCACAGAATGGTGTTGTAGAGAGGAAGAATCAGACCCTTGTAGAGATGGCCAGGACGATGCTCGATGAGCATAGGACTCCTAGGCGATATTGGGCCGAAGCTATGAGCACTGCATGCTATATTTCCAATCGCATTTTTCTTCGAGCTTTCTTGAAAAAGACCTCTTATGAGTTGCGTTTTGGAAAAGTCCCCAAGGTGAGTTATTTTAGAGTTTTTGGTTGCCATTGTTTTATACTCAAAAAGGGCAACCTGGACAAATTTGAGTCTCGTTCTTCCGACGGTGTGTTTTTGGGTTATGGCACTCACACTAGAGCTTATCGTGTACTTAACCTTGACACTAACCGAGTCATGGAGACATCCGATGTCACCTTCGACGAGACCATGGTTTGTCCTTCTTCTCGTTTTGAGCGTGCAGGTGATCATGAGGTTGGTGAACCTCTTTTTGATGACGAGGATGAGGGTGCTGAAGGTATGGATGATCCAGCACCCCCTCCACCTGCTGTGCCGCAAAGAGCGGCTTCTACGACGACTCACGGCCCCGACACGTCTTCTTCCTGGGGGCCGTGGGATCCGCCACCCTGCGCGGTACCTTTTGTACCCGGGGAGGCACCAGCTGCTGTTGAGGGGGAGATCACGTCTGCTCGAGAGGCTCCATGACACATCCTGCGCCAACACCCCCCTCAGCAGATGATCGGCAACATTGACGAGAGGGTCACTCGGTCCAGGTCTCAAATCTCTCACTTTGCTCATTCTGCTTTTGTTGCAGATTTTGAGCCCCGAGATGTTGGACACGCTTTGACGGATCCAGATTGGGTCAATGCCATGCATGAGGAGCTTGAGAACTTTGAGAGAAATCGGGTTTGGGTTCTAGTGTCTCCACCTTCTGAGTGTCATCCAATTGGGACAAAATGGGTTTTCAAAAACAAACAGGGAGAAGATGGCCATGTTATGAGAAACAAGGCCAGACTCGTAGCCCAGGGATATAGTCAAAAGGAGGGGATAGACTATGAGGAGACGTTTGCTCCTGTAGCTCATTTGGAGGCAATAAGGATACTCTTGGCTTTTGCTACATCCAAAGGTTTCAAACTTTTTCAAATGGATGTCAAGAGTGCCTTCTTAAACGGCTACATAGAAGAAGAGGTGTATGTTAGACAACCCCCCGGTTTCGAAAATCCCAAGTTTCCAAACCATGTCTTTAAACTTCACAAAGCTTTGTATGGTTTGAAACAAGCCCCTAGAGCCTGGTATGATAGGTTGAAAACCTTTTTGCTTGCTAAGGGTTTTAAAATGGGATGTGTAGATAAAACGCTCTTTCTCCTCAAGCAAGGCACTGATACTCTCTTGGTCCAAATTTACGTGGATGATATCATTTTCGGTGGTTCTTCTCACGCTTTGGTTGCCATGTTTGCAGACACTATGAGCAGGGAGTTCGAGATGACCATGATGGGCGAGCTGACTTTCTTTCTCGGATTGCAAATTAAGCAATCTCGAGAAGGAACGTTTGTGCACCAGGGCAAGTACACTCGGGACATTTTGAAGAAATTCGACATGGGTGAGGCCAAGCCTCTTCCAACACCCATGTCGACCACGACGGCCCTGGATGCGGACAAGGAGGGAGAAGCAGTGGACCAGAAGGAGTACCGGAGTATGATCGGGTCGCTGCTGTACCTGACGGCGACACGCCCGGACATCCAGTTCGCGGTGTGTCTCTGCGCGTGATTTCAGTCTTCGCCGTGCACCTCTCACCGTCAGGCGGTCAAGCGCATTATGAGGTACTTATCCTTCACTCCAGAATTTGGGATTTGGTATTCTGCTTCCTCCACCCTTTCCCTTTGTGGTTATTCCGATGCCGATTTTGCTGGTTGCCGGATTGATCGCAAGTCCACTTCTGGGACTTGCCAGTTTATTGGTTCTTCTCTTGTATCGTGGTCTTCTCGCAAGCAATCTAGTGTCGCCCAGTCTACCACGGAGGCTGAGTATGTTGCTGCGGCTAGCTGCTGTTCCCAGTTACTCTGGATGATGGCCACTTTGCGTAATTTTGGTCTGAGCTTTTCTCGTGTTCCTTTACTTTGTGATAGCACGAGTGTGATTAGCGTTGCTAAGAACCCCGTGCTTCACTCGAAGACCAAACACATTGATGTGAGCTTTCATTTTCTGCGAGACCACTATGAGAAGGGTGATATCGACCTTCGCCATGTCGATACTCATCATCAGCTTGCTGATATTTTCACCAAGCCTTTGGACCAATCAACCTTTAATCGGTTGAGAGGTTAGCTTGGTGTGTGTTTTCCCTTTTAGATGGGGGAAACATTTTGACTCTGACTGACTCTTTTTCATTTGTCTTTGTTTTCTTTTGCTTTTTAGCATACGCTTTTACATTCTGAGCTTCATGAATATAGTCTGAAGAATGAAACTATGCTCTGTGTGGCTTTTGCTCTGATGCTTTGTATTGATGCTGTAGCTTATGCTCTTTATGATCACTAATACATGTTGTGAGCTGAGCTATTTTTGAATGGTGAACCTGCTTAATGAACTTAAAACTTGAAAATGTTCACCATTGAGATATGCAACTAGCATGTGTAGAATGTGTAGAAGTCACTTGTGCTTTTCATATATGCTAGGTTGCTATGTCTCTATTGTTGAGTCATTCACTTGCTTGGTATGTTCATATTCTGTTTAAAATCTGAACCAAGTTAAAGTGAATTGGAAAGATCGAGATGGGTTTGCTTGTTAGCACCTCACAGTTTCGAGACTGTTTCTCATTGCACTTTGAGTTAAACTTGAGCTGTGTAGTGTATGACCGAAACTGCTGCTTTAAGCTTCTGATTGCTTCTGCATAGGCTTCGCACAGTTGGAAAGTTATGCAATAACAAGCATCCAACCTCTCGCAGTCACATGCTGTTTTACTGAACTTGTGTAATTTCACCGCTGCAACTCCGTTTAAAAATTTTGAAATCACAAGTATTTGGTTCAATTGGTATCAGCATGATGATTGAACTGCGCTAGGGGTAGTTCACCTTGTATACATGTTTAGCACTTGTTTGACTTCCTGTCTATACATGTCTTGTGCTATTTTGATGGTGAATACCTTTTCGGCTGAAAACTGCTCACATGTTCATATTTCATATTTGGTGATCAGTTTGAGCCTTTGCTAGCATTCTGTGCATTTTCTGCATCATCGGATCCCAACTCCGTAGAGCATCTTTGCACTCTTTTGCGTATACTCCTGAAGCTCCTAACCTGCATTTTGACTCATATGCATTTTGGAAGAGGAAGACGCTTGCTGTTTTGCACTTTTGATGGTGCATTTGCTGAGGGGGAGCACTTTTACCTGATAAGTGCATTTTCAACTAAGGGGGAGAAATTTGACAAATCATGTGTTCTCCGAACGTTTAACTTAGGGGGAGAAAATATTGCAAATCATTTGCTTTTTGAGTTGAACTAAGGGGAATCCTCCTGGTTTTGTGCACTATTTGAGGGGGAGTTTGCTTCTTGTGTCTCTTGTTGACCGTAAGGTTTTGGTGTCGAGCTTTCTTGCTAGTTGTGTTGAGCCTCTGTGCCTCTTTCTTGAGGGACTAGCATTTTGCTTCGATTGTTCAGTTGGTATTTGCTAGCGGTGTTGAGCCTGTTTTACCTCTTCTTGAGGGCTAGCTTTGCTTTGCTTGGTTGCGTCACGCCGTTGCCCATGTCTTTGGGGACCAAGTTCTCTTGCTCTTTCCACTTGACCTTCTTCGGCTTTGCTATGCTTTTGGGTCATTTGGTTGAGTTTTCTCTCCTTCTTCCTCCTTCTATTTTCATTATGATTTGTGTGAGTGTGTAGTTGACAATGCACTCATCAAGGGGGATATTGCGGATACATGGGTGTATGCCGAGTCTCTGAGTGATGAGTGATTGTCAACTGGGATGATGCGCATGTTCTTTGGCTTGTGTTGTGCAGGTGTCGAGCACGGATACAGTGATCGGAGGCAAGGTGAAGGTCAAGTAGAGACGTGCCGTGCTGATGGACCGAGAGTGGCGAAGGGTGGACGTGAGGCTTGGACTGAGGGACCGGTGGCCCGAGGATCAGCTGTGGTGGCTGGCAGCCTGGGACAGCGACGAGCGAAGACTTGCGGTCATGTGTAGCCTGAGTGGTGGACTTGGGGACATGTGTCGGTGGACGGGGTGCAAGGGAGGTGCATCCCTTCTACGGCGTCGGTTTGGTGGTAGAGCCAGAGAAAAACCATCGGGTGGACGGTTTCCAGGTTTGGGCCTCAAAACCTGGGCGCAGACGGTTTCCGAGTTTGGCCACAAAACTCGGGTTGAGGACGGTTTCCAGGTTTGGGCCTCAAAACCTAGGCGCTGCGGGTTTCCTGAGTTTGGGCCTCAAAACTCAGATGCTGGTGGGCTAGTTTCCCGGTTGGGGCCTCAAAACCGGGGGTTGGCTGGAAAGGCTTGTTTCTCGATTTGGGCCACAAAACCGGGGGTTGCAGAGCGAGGGCGGCACGTGGCGGCAATCAGGAGGTTGCGTCGAGGCAACGCTACGAGTTGTGCGGGCATGGCCGTCGGATCCACCTACCATCGAGTTGGTCCAGAATAACCTTAGGGTTTAGCTGGTTCGCTTTGTAAGTAGTTAGGGGTAGAGTGGGAATTAGGAATAGTTAGAATTAGGATAAGTAGGGGGAGACACCCACCTCCCCATCTATCTCAGTCATTTGCTATTTTGCCTTCTAGGTTTCCTGCTCTCCCACATCCCTGCTGTAGCGAACCTGAGATCCACAGAGAAGAGAACAATACCTCTGTGTCCGTGAAATTTTGAGGAAGTGAGACCGTAATCTCACTGTTGTAGCGTGTGGTAGCCACACGGTTGCAATTTCGTGGTTGTGATTCGCGTTTCGCTCGTGTTCTTCGCGGAATCCTTTTTCTCCATGTTTTCCCGTCGCTTGATCTCTTTGCTCGGTTCATTTTTTGCGAATTCGTTTGAACCAAGTTGTTCTAGATCGTGAGGCACTTCTTTCCACCGAAGGAATTCACCTCTAACCTCACAGTCTAGGAGATCGATCGATTTTAGTTTCGGGTCAAGTTTTTCTCCCTTCCCCCGAATTTCTTCGATTCATCGATTTGGAGATAGGTTCGAGCCATGATCTCTTAGAGATAGCTCACTATCCTCCTTGTGACTCTACTCACCAAGTTTGATCCCTAGAGGATTTGTTTTGGCTGAGATCGAGTCGAATCGGTGGACGAACAGTGAAATCGCGGGGTGACCGTACGCTGACTGCTCATCGACCGGACGCTCCCTGTGAGTCCGGTCGTTGAAGGCTGAGCTTGGACTGTTCTGCGTTTTGACCGGACACTAGAGACCGGACGCTGGTTCACGGGAACGACCGGACGCGCATCCTTCACTGTTCACTATTTTGTTTGTGCCTGACCGGACGCTCAGTGATAGTGAGTCCGGTCCAAATCAGAGAGCTCCCAAATCGGACGTTGCCTGACCGGACGCGTCCGGTGCCAACTGACCGGACGCTGGCCAGAGTCCGGTCGATTGCAGCTTGCACGTTTTCGTTTGCAGTTTGTTTGTCCATTGTCGGATTTGGTTTCCGTCTTTTGCGTTGAGTTTCTAGAGTTGTGTAGTGTCCCGCTGTGCTTCTTGGAAGCATCCACCCTACATCTAGGGTCGTGGACACTAGCAAGCTCTAGGGTTTGTCTTTGGGGTTGATTTACGGGATAGTGGCAACAAGTTTCCGAAAGGAATTTTGAAGCTCCCATTCACCCGCCCTCTGGTCGCTTTCTGGTAGCATTCTCGGTCCTTCATGTATGACCGAAACTGTTGCTTTAAGCTTCTGATGCTTCTGCATAGGCTTCGCACAGTTGAAAAGTTAGGCAATGACAAGCTCTCAACCTCTCGCAATCACATGCTGAATTTTGCACTTGTGTAATTTTAACCGCTGCAACTCCGATAAAATTTTGAATACACAAGTCTATGTTTCATTCTATAGCATGATGATTGTACCTTGCTAGGGGTAGTTCACCTTGTATACATGTTTAGCACTTGTTTGACTTCCTGTCTATACATGTTATGTGCTATTTTTGATGGTGAATACCTTTTCGGCTGAAAACTGCTCATTTTGCTCTCATGTTCATATTCCGTACTTAGTGATCAGTTTGAGCCTTTGCTAGCTTCTTATGGATGTTGTTGAGTCATCGGATCAGAACTCTGTAGAGCATCTTTGCACTCTCTTGATTATACTCCTGAAGCTGCTAACTTGCATTTTAACTCATATGCATTTCTGGAGGAAGATATTCTGTCAAGGGGGAGACTTTTGTGTGCTTGTGCACTTTTGCTTGATGGTGCATTTTCAACTAAGGGGGAGAAATATTGCCAAATCATGTGTTCTCTGGGTTGTGTGCACTATTTGAGGGGGAGTTTGCTAGTTGTGTTGAGCCTTTGCCTCTTTCTTGAGGGACTAGCAAACATTTTCAGCTCTTTCAGCTCTTCAATTGGTATCGAACTCTTTTGGTTTTTGAGTTGGTAACAGTTGGTATTGAGCTGCTTCGCTAGCGGTGTTGAGCCCGTTCTGCCTCTTCTTGAGGGCTAGCTCTATTTTGCTTCATTTTCAGTTGATTCTTCAATTGGTATCAAGTTCTCTTGCTAGTGGTGTTGAGCCTGTTCTACCTCTTCTTGAGGGCTAGCTTTGCTTTGCTTGGTCGCGTCGAGCCGTTATCGATGTCTTTGGGGACCAAGTTGTCTTGCTCTTTCCACTTGACCTTCTTCGGCTTTGCTATGCTTTTGGGTCATTTGGTCGAGTTTTTCTCTCCTTCTTTCTTCCTTCTTCTATTCTGTATGATTTGTGTTGGTAGTTGACAATGCACTCATCAAGGGGGAGATTGCGGATACATGGGTGTATGCCGAGTCTTTGAGTGATGAGTGATTGTCAACTGGGATGATGCGCATGTTCTTTGGCTTGTGTTGTGTAGGTGTCGAGCACGGATGCAGTGATCAAAGGCAAGGTGAAGGTCAAGTAGAGACGTGCCATGCCGAGCGACCGAGAGTGGCGAAGGGCGGACATGAGGCTTGGACTGAGGGACCGGTGGCCCGAGGATCAGCTGTGGTGGCTGACAGCCTGGGACAGCGACGAGCGAAGACTTGCGGTCATGTGTTGCCTGAGTCGAGGACTTGGGGACACGTGTCGGTGGACGGGGTGCACGGGCGGTGCATCCCCAATACAGCCTCGGTTTGGTGGTAAAGCCAGAGAAAAACCATCAAGTGGACGGTTTCCAGGTTTGGGCCTCAAAACCTGGGCGTGGATGGTTTCCAAGTTTGGCCACAAAACTCGGGCTGAGGACGGTTTCCAGGTTTGGGCCTCAAAACCTGGGTGCTGCGGGTTTGCTGAGTTTGGGCCTCAAAACTCAGGCCTTGGATGGCTGGTTTCCCGGTTTGGACCTCAAAACCGGGGGTTGGCTGTGAAGGCTGGTTTCCCAGTTTGGGCCACAAAACCGGGGGTGCGACGTCCGGGAAAAGGACAAGCAGAGCGGAGGTGGCACGTGGCGGCGATCGGTGAGGTTGCGTCGAGGCAACGCTACCAGTTGTGCGGGCGTGGCCGTCGGATCACCACCTACCATGAGTTGGTCCAGAATAACCCTAGGGTTTAGCTGGTTCGCTCTGTAATTAGTTGAGGGGTAGAGTAGGAATTAGAATTAAGATAAGTAGAGGGAGACACCCTCCTCCCTTCTTATCTCAGTCATTTGCTCTTTGCTTCTAGGGTTTCCTGCTCTCCCAATCCCCTGCTGTAGCTAGCTGAGATCCGCAGAGAACCATACCTCTGTGTACTGGAGATTTTGAGGAAGTGAGGCCGTAACCTCACTGTTGTAGCGTGTGGTAGCCACACGGTTGCAGATCGATGACTTGATTCGCGTTTTGTTCGTGTTCTTCGCGTTCTTCGTTTCTCTGCGATTTTCCCGTCACTTGATCTCCCTCTCTAGTGCGTCTTTGCGAAATCCGTTTGAATCAACTTGTTCTTTATTGTGAGGAGATCACTTCCACCGAAGGAATTCATCTAACTCCTCACGAACAAGTAGATCGGCTTGATTTCGTTTTTGTGGTGTTTTTTCGTTCATACTCCTCCCCTTTTGATTTCCCGGTGATTAAATCGATTTGAGCGGATGATTTCTTGGGGATAGTCTCCTAACTACCTCGTGATCATCTTCTCCAAGTTTGGGAACGTGGGATTGAGTTTTGATTTAATTTTGGGAGGATCCGTGTGAGTGGCGACCAAATTCGCCCTCACTGGGTGTTGGCGGACAGTCCGCCACCCAGGGCGCGGACAGTCCGCGCGTCGGGGACGAGCCGGACCAGTGGCTCTGTTCTTCGGCCGTCTGGCTTTTGGTTGACCGGCAGACAGTCCGCCGTTCGTTTTCGCGGACAGTCCGGGAACTGTCCAGGGGACTTCAGCAGTGTTGCGGTTTTGCTCTTTTGGCCGGCGGACAGTCCACCACCTGAGCCCGGACAGTCCGCCGTTGGGCAGACAGTCCGCGACCGTACAGGCAGACAGTCCGGGATCGTGCTGTAGCCTCCGGTTTAGTGTGTTTGCTCTCCCGACTCGTTCGCTTGGTTTCTGGACTTCTCGTTTGGCCCTAGAGTTGACCAAGGAACCTCTCTAGGTACCTCTGCTACTTGTTAGCATAGGTGTTTGGGGATTTCTCGACGTAGCCGTCTATCTACGTTCGGAACTTGGTTTTTGAGGGTCGAACTTGTTCCGGTGCTTTTGCCATTTGGTTTGCTATCGCTTTGTGGTGCTCCGCTGTGATCCCAGGGATCATCCACCCTCTTCCAAGGGTCGTGAGCATCACGGTTTCGATCGAAGCTTCTGGGGTTGATTTTGGGGACAAAAGGCCAAAGTTTCGAGAGAAATATTTGTGCTCCCATTCACCCCCCCTCTAGTCGTCTTGCTATTGCATTCTCGGTCCTTCAAAATCATATGTATTAGAAGGAGGAGGAAGAAGGAGAAGTAGAGAACTCGTCCAAATGACCCAAAAGCATATCAAAGCCAGACAAAGGTCAAGTGAAAGAGCAAAACAACTTGGTCCCCAAAGACGTGGGCCCAGAGGCTCAACACAACTAGCAGAAAAGCTCTGAACCAATTGAACAACAAAGCCAAAAATGCTAGTCCCTCAAGACAGAGGCACAGAGGCTCAACACAACTAGAAGAAAAGCTCTGAGCCAATTGGAAAATTCAAAATCCTCAAAATCCGAGCCAACTCAAACTCCCCCTCCAATAGTGCACACAACCAAGATATGATTTCTCTCCCTTATGATTTGGCAAGAATTTCTCCCCCTTAGTTGAAAATGCACTATCAAGTGTCTTCCCTCCAAATGCATATGAGTTAAAATGCAAGTTAGCAGCTTCAGAAATATAGTCGATAGAATATGAAGATGCTCGACAAAGTGCTGATCTGATGACTTAATAACAAGCACAAAATGCTAGCAAAGGCTCAAACTGATCACCAAATACGAAATATGAATATTTGAGCAAAGTGAGCAGTTTTTGGCCAAAAAGGTATTCACCATCAAAATAGCACTGAACATGTATAGACAGGAAGTCAAACAAGTGCTAACCAAGTATACAAGGTGAACTACCCCTAGCAAGGTTCAATCATCATGCTATAGAATGAAACATAGACTTGTGTATTCAAATTTTATCGGAGTTGCAGCGGTTAAATTACACAAGTTCAAATTTCAGCATGTGATTGCGAGAGGTTGAAAGCTTGTCATTGCCTAACTTTTCAACTGTGCGAAGCCTATGCAGAAGCAATTAGAAGCTTAAAGCAACAGTTTCGGTCATACACTACACAACTCAAGTTTAACTCAAAGTGCAATGAGAAACAGTCTCGATACTGTGATGTGCTGACAGGCAATCCCATCTCGATCTTTCCAATTCACATAACTTGGTTCAAATTTAAAACAGAATATGAACATACCAAGCAAGTGAATGACTTAGAACTAGAGACATAGCAACCTAGCATATATGAAAAGCACAAGTGATTTCAACACATTCTACACATGCTAGTTGCATATCTCAATGGTGAACATTTTCAAGTTTTTATGTTCATTAAGCAAAATTCACCATTCATAAAATAGCTCAGCTCACAACATGTATCAGTGATCAGAAAGAGCATAAGCTACAAACATCAGTATATAGCATCAGAGCATACACTAAACAGAGCATAGTAACATTCTAAAGATTATATGCATGAAGCTCTGAATGCATGATGAAGTGCACAAACGAAAGGAGAAGAATCAGTCTATGATACAAGAGTCAAAATGTTTCCCCCAACTAAAAGGGCAAACACACACCAAGCTCACCTCTCAACCTAGCAAAAGTTGATTGGTCCAAAGGCTTGGTGAAAATATCAGCCAACTGATGATGAGTATCGACATGGTGAAGGTCGATATCACCCTTCTCATAGTGGTCTCGCAGAAAATGAAAGCGCACATCAATGTGTTTGGTCTTAGAGTGCAGCACGGGGTTCTTAGCAATGCTAATCGCACTCGTGCTCACAAAGCAAAGGAGCACGAGAAAAACTCAGACAAAAATCATGCAAAGTGGCCATCATCCACAACAACTTGGAACAGCAGCTAGCCGCAGCAACATACTCAGCCTCCGTGGTAGACTGGGCGACACTAGACTACTTGCGAGAAGACCACGAAACAAGAGAAGAACCAATAAACTGACAAGTCCCAGAAGTGGACTTGCGCTCAATTCGGCAACCAGCAAAATCGGCATCGGAATAACCGCAAAGGGAGAGGGTGGAGGAAGCTGAATACCAAATCCCGAACTCTGGAGTGAAGCATAAGTACCTCATAATGCGCTTGACGGCCTTACGATGAGAGGTGCGCGGCGATGACTGAAATCGCGCGCAAAGACACACCACGCACTGAATGTCCGGGCGTGTCGCCGTCAGGTACAGCAGCGACCCGATCATTCTCCGGTACTCCTTCTGGTCCACAGCTTCTCCATCCTTGTCCGCATCCAGGGCCGTCGTGGTCGACATGGGTGTTGGAAGAGGCTTGGCCTCACCCATATCAAACTTCTTCAATATGTCCTTGGTATACTTACCCTGGTGCACGAACGTCCCCTCTCGGGATTGCTTGATTTGCAACCCGAGGAAAAATGTCAACTCGCCCAGCATACTCATCTCAAACTCCCTGCTCATAGTATCTGCAAACATGGCAACCAAAGCGTGAGAAGAACCACCGAAAATGATATCATCCACGTAAATCTGGACCAAGAGAGTGTCATTGCCTTGCTTGAGGAGAAAAAGCATTTTATCCACACATCCCATTTTAAAACCCTTAGCAAGCAAAAAAGTTTTCAACCTATCATACCAGGCTCTAGGGGTTTGTTTCAAACCATATAAAGCTTTGTGAAGTTTAAAAAGATGGTTTGGAAACATGGGATTTTCGAAACCGGGGGGTTGTTTCACATAAACCACTTCTTCTATGTAGCCATTTAAGAAGGCACTCTTGGCATCCATTTGAAAAAGTTTAAACCCTTTGGATGCAACAAAAGCCAAGAGTATCCTAATTGCCTCCAAACGAGCTACAGGATCAAACGTCTCCTCATAGTCTATCCCCTCCTTCTGACTATACCCCTGGGCTACAAGTCTGGACTTGTTTCTCACAACATGGCCATCCTCTCCTTGCTTGTTTTTGAAAACCCATTTTGTATCAATAGGGTGACACTCAGGAGGAGGTGGAACCAAAACCCAAACCCGATTTCTTTCAAAGTTTTCAAGCTCCTCATGCATGGCATTGACCCAATCCGGATCAGATAAAGCGTGTCCAACATCTCGGGGTTCAAAATCAGCAACAAATGCAAAATGAGCAAAGTGAGAGATTTGTTGTGACCTTGACCGAGTGACACGTTCGCCGATGCTGCCGATCATCTATTGAGGTGGGTGTTGGCACTGGATGTGTCGTGGCGCCTCCCGAGCCGAAGAAGCCTCCCCCTCAACAGCAGCTGGTGCCTCCTCGGGTACAAAAGGTACCGCTCGAGGTGGCGGATCCCATGGCCCCCAAGTAGTCGAAGAAGAAGGGTCAGGGCCATGAGTGGTAGTAGAGGCCGCTCTTTGCGGCTCAGCAGGTGGAGGTGGTGCTAGGTCATCCATCCCTTCAGCACCCTCGTCCTCATCATCAAAAATAGGCTCACCAACCTCATGATCATCTGCACGCTCAAAACGAGAAGAAGGACAAACCATGGTCTCGTCGAAGGTGACATCGGATGTCTCCATGACTCGGTTAGTATCAAGGTTAAGTACACGATATGCACGAGTATGAGTGCCACAACCCAAAAATACACCGTCAGAAGAACGAGACTCAAATTTGTCCAGGTTGCCTTTCTTGAGTATAAAACAGTGGCAACCAAAAACTCTAAAATAACTCACCTTGGGCAGTTTTCCAAAATGCAGCTCATAAGAAGTCTTTTTCAAGAAAGCTCAGAGAAAAATGCGATTGGAGATATAGCATGCAGTGCTCATAGCTTCGGCCCAATATCGCCTAGGAGTCCTATGCTCATCGAGCATCGTCCTGGCCATCTCTACAAGGGTCCGATTCTTCCTCTCTACAACACCATTTTGTGGCGGTGTGTAGGGAGAAGAAAATTGATGCTCCAAACCCAAAGAGTTACAAAACTTCTCAAAATCCGAATTCTTGAATTCGGAACCATTATCACTCCGAATTGCTCGCATTGAGTTCATAGGGAACTCATTCTGAAGACGCAAAATCAGATTGCGAGCAAAGGACAAAGTCTCGGTCTTCTCAGCTAAAAAGAAGACCCACGAATATCTCGAAAAATCGTCAACAACAACAAGCACGTACCACTTCCCCCCAACTGAGCTCACCAGAGCCGGACCAACAAGGTCCATGTGCAAAAGTTCTCCAGGGCGCTTGGTCATGACCTGAGTCAATGGATGGTGGGGAGCGGCTACCATCTTCCCATGTCTACAAGAATGGCAAACAAGATCCTTCTCCATGGACAACTTGGGCAATCCTCGGATTAGGCCAAGTGAGCTAAGTCTTGCGAGCAAGTCGAAGCTCAGGTGACCGAGTCTCCTATGCCACTTACAAAGATCAGAAGAGGAAGGTCCAGCCAAAAGACAACGAGAAATGCCAAACGACTCCGAGAAATTCGCACGAAAGACTTTTCCAAAGGGCGAAATCAAACATACAAGATTGCCCTGAGGATCCAAAATGCGACTGAGATTCGGTTTAAAACGAATCTCATAGTCATCATCAAAAAGTTGCAAAACAGAAAGAAGGTTAAAATGCAAGTTAGAAACAAGAGCAACATCGCGCAACACAAAGTGCTCATTAACTCGCACCGACCCACGAGACAACACTTTACCTTTGCTATTGTCGCCGAAGGTGATAAACTCCTTTCCGGCGACCGGACTAAGACTGGAGAACCACTTGGTGTTTTCGGTCATGTGCCTCGAACACCCGGAATCCACCAACCAAACGTTCTCCAATCGTTTTACCTACATCAATAAAAAGACATAGGGTGAGCATTGTTGATGGTCCTTAAACACCTGTTTTACCGTCAACATGTTACCCTAAAATTCACCAAAAAGGCATGAAATGTAGTCAAATAGGTTTCGAACTAACCGAATTCCACATGTCCATAGATTTTGATTTGAATGCAGGATTTGAACCAAATTTGGATATTTGAACCACCAAAGGCCAAGCCCACTCAGCAGGGCTCAATTGGGCCTCAGGGGGGTGGCGCCCGCCACCCCTAGGTGGCGCCCGCCACCCCTAGGTGGTGCCCGCCACTTGAGTTCGCCCAACTTTCCCCCCTGCCACGTCACCAATCCGTGTGACCACCCCAGGGCCAAATCTTGGCCCTTGGTCACTAGGTCAGTGGCATCGGAGGGCTCAGGAGCGGAGTGGCGTGGATCATGACCCAATGACGGTTATCGGGACATGCAACCGACCTTGGAACCACCTCTCTGGAGTTCCTAGATGCCGTTGAAGCAATGACGGTGCATCCAACGGTGAGGGGGGTGGCGGCCGCCACCTAGGGCTGGCGCACGCCACTAGGGTTTGCCCTAGGTCGGCTGGCTGCCCCCTATAAGTACCCCCTCACTCCACAAGGCTATAAATACCCCCCTTGAGGCATCACTTCAAAAGACACAAGCAAGAAGGAAAGGAAGCAAAGAAAGCAAGGCTAGAGCTAGAGAGCTAATACCTTAGGGTTTAGCCAAGCTTAGGCAAGTAGGTAGCTAGTAGAGCAAGGCATCTTTGCCTCATTGCCCTCGCGGAAGCGCTGCTCAAGGCTTAGCTCAAGAGTAGAAGCGTGCGAGTGATCGGTCCTGGAGCTGGGAAGAGTCTTCCTTCATCTCCACTTCAGGTTTTGCTATTGTTACTCAAGCACTTTACTATATTCTAGTTCATCATTTCAAGTATTACTTTATTGTACTTACCAGTATTGAGTAGTATACTTGATTGATTGCTTGAGTGCCTAGCTATCCTACAGTTCAATTCACTTAGCCATAGTAGTTAATCTCTAGTGAGCTTAGTGTTTGATCTTTGCCAGTAGGTTGCTTAGTTAGTTTAGTGTTTATCTTATTAAGTCAAGTATTTGCTCTGACGTCCGCAAGGGTGTCTCTATTCAAAGCTAGGGTAGAGATAGTTAGAATATAATTAAGCGTGGTGCTTAGTTATAGACTTACCTTCAGATACGGCTGGACCCCCGAAGAGTTGTGGTAGCAAGCAGGTGGTGACAGCCCTGTGCGCCTTGAATTCCACCACGTAGTTGGCCCAGTTTAACAGTAAGGCTCGTTGTGCTAGCGTTCAACCTAAGTCAGTGGTAAAGGCTAGTACGCCTCGGCACTTGATAAGATAGGAATAAAACTATACTTAACTTGGTTGCTTAATTGACATTTGCCTATCTTGCTTCGTAGTTATCTAGGAGTAGTTAGTAGTTACTAGTTAGTTATATTAGTTATCCTTAGTTATACCATTCTATCTATCTACCTATTTATCCTCCTTACCTTAGCCATTTCATTCATCCTTACCTATCCACCCATATATTCTTTCTAGCCTTTCATCTCCTCTCTCCTTTCCCCTTTTCTTATTCTTCGACTCTCATCCCCTCCTTGACTCGACTCATACACCACCCTAGCCTTCCTTTGGGATCAAATAAATCGACACCTGGTACTCCCAGGGAAGTGCTACTACGATAGTTTTGTGCGCTTGCAGAATCTCCTCCTGGTAGATTGCAATCTCTCTAGCTAGCTCCTACTAGTGTCGGGATTGACAACCCCATTTGACATTAGTAGATAGCTGCTTTAGCTTCACTCCTTTAGGTATAGTGACTGGACTTGCTTCAAGCATTTCTGGCGCCGCTGCCAGGGATAGACTCTATAGTCTACTCCTAGTAACGATGTTAGCAAGTGTCAACAAGTATTTCTGGGCTATTACCAGGGATAGTTGCCTAGCTCTATCTTTAGTGAAGTTAAGAACTACCAACAAGCATACGGTCCAACACTGGGGTGAGTGGAATGGGAATTATACCAGTGTTGGTCCGGCTGCTCAAAAGAACGGTTAGCAGAAAAACCATTCCTAGCACGCCTACGAAAAGAGCGATCACCACGTAGAGGAAAACGTGGTCTGCTAAGGGAGGAGCGTCCATCGCGGTACTCAAAACATGACGGGGGAAAACGCTCAACTACAAAGCCACCGCCACGGGGTCCATATCCTACAACTGCAGGCTCCCACCGGGCACGTTCTCTTCGCGGCCTAGGCCTAGGGACTTGAGGTTTTGGACCTCTAGGCCTAGCAGGACGCCTCTGAACATTCGGCACATGTACATCATGGAAAGGATGGTACATGTCCGTGTTGTTCATCTCCTTTGCACGGCGCGCCTCTCTCTTACGCCGAAAGCAAAACTCACTCAAGTGTCCATCTCTCCCACAGTTCTCGCAATGGTACCTCACCGCTCTCAAAGGGGGTTGTTGGTACTCACGGTAGTGGGTGTGGATCACTTTTCCCTTCTATGGCATAATCTCCTCTTAGATAGGTGGCATGGTGTCTAGCTTGTTCTTGAGGTGGTTTGGTTTTGGAGCCCACAACTGTTTCTTGGGTGGAGCTCTCGGAGGTTCAACAAACACCCCATCCTTGGTGTTAGGCTTTAGAGGCTCTTTGGGTGTGATCTTGGTAAGCTTGGGAGTAGTGGTGGAGTTGGGCTTCTCACTCGGGTTAAGACCACTAAACTCCCCAACCTTGCCAAAAGATGAAGCACACTCAACACCCTGAGCAAAGCCTACACCTGGACCTCCAGCAGCATGCTTGAACTGGGAGATCATCATCCCAAGCTGCGGCTCACCACTAGACACCCATGACAAGATGGTCCGAAGGTATGTGTTTTCCTCCTCGGTTTGCATCTTGTCATGCTTCACGTTTGCAATCTCCATCTCCAAACCCTCACATAGAACGCATCTAGACACACAAGTGCTACCCGAGCTGGCCTTCTCAAGAGACACAATCTTGGCATTCTTCTCTGCCAACTCGGATTGCAAGCCCGCACAGGACTTGCAAGCTCCCAACAGCGAAGATCTAGCTTTAAGCTCATCCACCTCTCCTATCAACACAACATACTTACTTCTCAAAGTGAGAAGATCAGTCATGTGTGTGGAACACATCTCACATTCCTCCTCCTCGGTGACAACAACGGTGGACTTGACAGATTCAAGTTCCTTCACCGTATCCTCCCACTTCTGCCTAAACTCCTTCCGCTCTCTAGCAGCACGCCTAAGCAACTTATCTTGACTAAGAAGGGCGGCAGTAAGTTTCTCTACCTCAGCAGAAAGCTTGTCGGGGGTCTGAGATACCTGGGAGATGTCGTCGTCATCGTCGTCGTTCCGAGGGATCTCCTCCAGCTCGCCATCGACCTCCTTGCCGAGGGCCATGGTGCAGAAGCCCTCGTTGTTGATGAAGAAGCAGAGGCCGTTCAGCTTGTCCTCAATCCTCTTCTTCTTCTCGGACTCGTCGTCGCTTGAGGCAGCAGAGTCGTCATCCGAGTCGTCGACGTCGCTGAGTGTGGCGAAGAAAGCACGCTGCTCAGCCTGGGCCTTCTCCAAGTACTTCGTCTTGATGTACTCCTTGTCGAAGCCGTCATTCCGCTTGTGCCTCGCGGGGACGTACTTCTCCTTGCGCTTGCCGGAGTCGTACTTGTGCCCATGATCCGCCTTGCCGAAGACTTGCTTGTTCTTCTTCGGGCAATTAGCGATGAAGTGGTTGGGGTCGCCGCACTCGAAACAACCCGAGTGTCCTCCTCCGCGACGACGGTTCATGCGGTTGTTGTGGAACCGCGAGAACCGGTTGGCGAGCAAAGCCAACTCGTCATCCCCCATAAACTCCAGCTGCTCCTCTGTGACAGAAAGAAGAGAAGAGAGTGCAAATCCTCCAGAGGGGTTAGCAGAAGAGCCAGAAAGCAAAGCCATCGACGGGCCAGAAGGATTTTCATAAGAAGCCCTCGCCATGGCATCAATCTCACTGGACTTGAGCTTACTAAAGAGCTCGTCGCATGTGAGAGTCTCATAGTTAGGCGATTCGATGATCGCCTGGACCTTTGAGTCCCACACCAACCGATCAAGAGTATGAAAAAGCTTCAAAGCTCTCTCATGATCGTGGAAAGGCAACAGCTCCTTGTTAGCCCTCATCCTGTTGACAATCACCAGAAAGCGAGCGAATAAACTCTCTATGCTCTCGCCAGACATATGTCGAAAGTTCTCATACTCTCGCTTGTGCGACTCGTAGAGACGGGTTTTGACTTGAGTGGTTCCCTCATTGAAACGCATGAGGGATGCCCAAATCTCCCGAGCCGTAGCGAGGTGAGAGACGCGATCAAACTCCATCATGCTCAAGCATGAGAAAAGAGCATTACGGGCTCGGCTATTGGCATCGTGCTCATCGATCTGATGCTGAGTAACACGAGCAGGCAAGACCACATAATCAGCAGAGTTGCAAATATCCCAGATGGAAGCACCCATACTCTGCAGATAGGCCGACATGCGTATCTTCCAATACGCATAGTTCGTCCCATCAAAAAATGGCGGTTTGCCCACGCCGCGATCCATGTCGCCTTCGGTGGATCTGGAACCGGCTAAGGTGGAAGATCCTTAACCCTCTCCGATACCAATTGAAGGACCGAGAATGCAATAGCAAGGCGACCAGAGGGGGGGTGAATGGGAGCTCAAAAATTTCTCTCGAAACTTCAGCCTTTGTCCCACAAACTAACCCCCAAAAGCTTCGACCGAAACCGTGATGCCCACAACCCTTGGAAGAGGGTGGATGATCCCTAGGATCACAGCGAGGCACCACAAAGCGATAGCAAGCCAAACGCCAAAAACACCGACACAAGTTCGACCCCTAAAAAACCGAGTCCCGAACGTAGATAGAGAGCTACGTCGAGAAGTCTCCAAATACCTATGCTAACAAGTAGCAAAGATACCTAGAGAGGTTTCTTGGTCACCTCTAGGGTCAAACGAGAAGTTCGGAAACCAAGCGGAGAAGCCAGGAGAGTGAACGCACTAAACCGCAACACACAGCCAAATCCCGGACTGTCCACGCCAGGAGCGGACTATCCGCGATTCCCTGACGGACTATCCGCCGGTCAAAAGTGTGAAACAGCACAGTTGCTGAAAGTCCTCTGCTCAGGCCCGGACTGTCCGCGCCTATCAACGGCAGACTGTCCATGGGTCACCCGAGGCAAAACGTCCGAGAAACACGGCCACTGCTCTGACCATCTCCCCGATACGCGGACTGTCCGCGGGCACTATGGCGGACTGTCCGCGAGTGCCCAGTGAGGGCAATTTTGGTCGCCCTCAACTCAAATCTCCCCAAAACCAATTCAACTCGCAATCCTTAGTTCCCAAACTTGGAGAGGATGACCACGAGGTAGATAGGAGACTATCCCCAAGAAATCATCCGCTCAAAACAACTCAATCACCGGGAAATCGAAAGGGAAGGAGTATGAACGAAAAAGCGTCACGAAAATGAAATCAACCCGATCTACTTGTTCGTGAGGAGTTAGATGAATTCCTTCGGTGGAAGTGTTCTCCTCACTATAAAGAACAAGTTGATTCAAACGGATTTCACAAAGACGCAGTAGAGAGGGAGATCGAGTGACGGGAGAATCGCGGAGAAACGAAGAACGCGAAGAACACGAACAAAACGCGAATCAACACATCGATCTGCAACCGTGTGGCTACCACACGCTACAACAGTGAGATTACGGTCTCACTTCCTCAAAATCTCCAGTACACAGAGGTATGGTTCTCTGCGGATCTCAGTTGCTACAGCAGGGGATTGGGAGAGCAGGAAAACCTAGAAGGCAAAGAGAAAATGACTGAGATAGGATGGGAGGTGGGTGTCTCCCTCTACTTATCCTAATTCTAATTCCCACACTACCCCTAACTAATTACAGAGCGAACCAACTAAACCCTAGGGTTATTCTGGACCAACTCGAAGTTGCTGGTAATCCGACGGCCACGCCCGCACAACTGGTAGCGTTGCCTCGACGCAACCTCACCGATTGCCGTCACGTGCCGCCATCGCTCCGCTCGTCCTTTTCCCAGACTTCACCCCCGATTTTGAGGCCCAAACCGGGAAACCAGCCTTCACGACCAACCCCCGATTTTGAGGCCCAAACTGGGAAACCAGCCGTCCAACGCCTGAGTTTTGTGGCCCAAACTCAGCAAACCCGCAACACCCAGGTTTTGAGGGCCAAACCTGGAAACCGTCCTCAGCCCGAGTTTTGCGGCCCAAACTCGGAAACCATCAGCGCCCAGGTTTTGAGGCCCAAACCTGGAAACCGTCCACTTGGTGGTTTTTCTGTGGCTCAACCACCAAACCGAGCCGTAGAAGGGATGCACCGTCCGTGCACCCCGTCCACCGACACGTGTCCCTAGGTCCTCGACCCAAGCAACACCGTGCCCGCAAGTTTTCGCTCGTCGTTGTCCCAGGCTGTCAGCCACCACAGCTGATCCTCAGGCCACCGGTCCCTTAGTCCAAGCCTCACGTCCGCCCTTCGCCACTCTCGGTCCATCGGCACGGCACGTCTCTACTTGACCTTCACCTTGCCTTCGATCACTGTATCCGTGCTCGACACCACTACTAGAGAACAGGCCTTTGGACGATTTGCAAAATCAGCTTTAGTCACGGAAAAATTTGCGTCCGGGACTAGAAAGGTCTTTAGCCCCGGTTGGTAACACCAACTGGGGCTAAAGTTCCCCTGCCCAACGGCTCATTTGTCACAGGGACCTTTAGTCCTGGTTGGTGTCACCAACCGGGGCTAAAGATTGACCTTTAGCCCCGGTTGGTGACACCAACCGGGACTCAAGGTTTTGCCCCGGTTGCTGTATCCAGCCGGGGCTAAATGCCAACATTTAGCCCCGGCTAGGAACAAGGCCCGGGACTAAATGTCCCTCCCTATATTTGAACTGTTCTTCCACCTTCTTCAGCTGCCCGAGCTGTCTCAGTCTTCATTTTTTTCATTGAGTTCTTGCTTTGCTCCTTGTTTGCTCTCTTCTCCGGTGATTTTTGTTTGTTAACATATCTCCGGCTATTGATCTATTTCATCACATCTACGTCGACATCGACTCGTTCAAAGGTTACTAGCTTCAGTTTTTCATACTTTTAGCTGCTATATATATATATGTGGTTTTTGAAGCTATTTTGAGTTCATTCACTTGATAGTTTAAATTAGTACCCTAAAAACAAAATGTGACCAGTTTAATTAGTTTACTTTAATTTTTTAGAGAAATAGAGATCATTTAAATCATTTGTTTACAGAAAATAGAAATATATAATACTTTAGTTTACAAAATATGACCGGTTTAATTAGTTTATTTTAATTTTTTGGAGAAATAGAGATCATTTAAATCATTTGTTTACAAAAAGTAGAAATATATAATACTTTAGTTTACAAAATGTGACCGGTTTAATTAGTTTATTTTAATTTTTTGGAGAAATAGAGATCATTTAAATCATTTGTTTACAAAAAGTAGAAATATATAATACTTTAGTTTACAAAATGTGACCGGTTTAATTAGTTTATTTTAATTTTTTGGAGAAATAGAGATCATTTAAATCATTTGTTTACAAAAAGTAGAAATATATAATACTTTAGTTTACAAAATGTGACCGGTTTAATTAGTTTATTTTAATCTTTTTTGGAGAAATAGAGATCATTTAAATCATTTGTTTACAGAAAATAGAAATATATAATACTTTAGTTTACAAAATGTGACCGGTTTAATTAGTTTATTTTAATTTTTTGGAGAAATAGAGATCATTTAAATCATTTGTTTACAAAAAGTAGAAATATATAATACTTTAGTTTACTGCTCAACTAAAATGCAGAAGGATGCCTTCTTGGTATGTCATTTTTGAGGGCACCAAGCCAGGTATTTACACCAGCTGGGCCGAGTGCAGTCAGTATGTCCTCAAAGTTAAGGGAGCTGTGCATAAAAAGTACAAGTCTTTTGAGGAAGCTTCTGCAGCTCTAGATGCTTTCAACTCAAGAATCAACTCAATTCCTACTGCACCTACCCCTACCTTACCTTCCTATCAGGTTGGAGTGGCAGGCAGTCCATCTTGTTGGACTGTGATGTGAGAAAAATGTGCAGGTGTTGTTAGTTGCTTTGGTTGTGGCCAAGTGGATGAGGCTGCACTGTTATCTTGATGTAATAATTAATTAGACAAGTTCAACTGCTACTACTTATATGCCACCAGTGATGCTTACTAAATTTGGGTGTCATGAACTTCTTTATAAATTTGTTGATAAGAATGAGAGATATAATTACGTGATATGTCATATAATGCAGACGATGACACGTCACTGGATGTACAATGCCGATCGTCGCTCAAAAGAGTTCATTGATGGCGTGCATTATTTTTTAATAGTGGCCGAGGCAAACAAGCGGAATGGTTTTATGTGCTGCCCATGTGCCCTTTGTAATAATTCGAACGAATATTCTAGCTCAAGGAGTCTTCACTCACACTTGTTCAAGTCGGGTTTCATGCCAAACTATAGTTGTTGGACGAAGCATGGAGAAACTGGGGTTATGATGGAAGAAGGTGAAGAAGAACAATTAGACCCTGATGAAGATATTATTGCTCAATACGGTGACTTTGGTGATACTGCAATGGGGGAAGGTGAAGAAGAGGCAAGTGCAGAAGACACACTCGCTGAAGATGATGCTCTTGGTGATGTCATTCGTGATGCACAAAGAGATTGCGAAAGTGAAAGGGAGAAGGCTAAGTTTGACTGTATGTTAGAGGATCACAGGAAATTACTATACCCGTCTGCTACAGATGGACAAAAAAGGTTGGGTACAACACTTGAGTTGCTACAATGGAAGGCACAGAATGGTGTATCTGACAAGGCATTTGGACAATTATTGAAGATTATAAAACAAAAGATGCTTCCGAAGCCTAACGAATTGCCCGCCACTACGTACGAAGCAAAATAAGTCGTCTGTCCATTGGGTTTAGAAATCCAGAAGATACATGCATGTCCTAATGACTGCATCCTGTACCGTGGCAAGGAATACGAGAATTTGGATGAATGCCCTGTATGTAAAGCGTCACGATATAAGATCAGGCGAGATGACCCTGGCGATGTTGAGGGTGAAGAATGTCCCCGGAAGAAAATCCCTGCCAAGGTTATGTGGTACGCTCCTATAATACCACGCCTGAAACGTCTGTTCAGAAAAAAGGACCATGCAAAGTTGGTGCGATGGCACAAAGAAGACCGTAAGGTAGACAACATGTTGAGACACCCTGCTGATGGGTCCCAGTGGAGAGCAATAGACAGAGAATTCCCGGAATTTGCAAAAGACGCTAGAAACTTAAGGTTTGGTTTAAGTACGGACGGGATGAATCCTTATGGGGAACAGAGCAGTAGTCATAACACGTGGCCTGTTACTCTATGTATCTACAACCTTCTTCCATGGTTATGCATGAAGCGGAAGTTCATTATGATGCCAGTGCTCATCCAAGGCCCGAGACAACCTGGCAATGACATCGATGTCTACCTGAGGCCATTAGTTGAGGAACTCCTACTTTTATGGAGTAAATCAGGTGTACGTGTGTGGGATGATTACAAACAGGAACACTTTGACCTGCGAGCATTGTTGTTGGTAACAATCAATGATTGGCCTGCTCTAAGTAATCTTTCAGGACAGACAAACAAGGGATATAATGCATGCACTCATTGTTTTGATGACATGGATAGTATATATTTGAAAAAATGTAGAAAGGTAGTGTACCTTGGCCATCGTCGATTTCTTTCTGTGAATCACCAGGTTAGAAAGAAAGGCAAGCATTTTAAAGGTGAGACAGACCATCGGAGCAAGCCTCGCAACAGAACTGGGGAAGATGATCAAGGATGTGAAAGTAGTCTTTGGAAAGGGGACGGGCAATGAACCTGTTCCGAAAGACGCTACAGGACACGCACCGATGTGGAAGAAGAAATCAATATTTTGGGAGCTACCCTATTGGTATGTACTAGAGGTCCGCCGCGCGATCGACGTGATGCACCTGACAAAGAATCTTTGTGTCAACCTTCTAGGATTCATGGGTGTGTATGGCAAGTCTAAGGATACACTTGAAGAACGACAAGACTTGCAGCGCATGAAAGAACGAGACAACCTACATCCAGAGAAGACAGATGATGGACGCCATTACTTAAGACCTGCTAGCTATACTCTTAGCAATGAAGAGAAGGAAATCATGTTTGAATGCCTAAACAACATCAAGATCCCATCTTGATTCTCCTCCAATATAAAGGGAATAATAAATATGCAAGAGAAGAAATTCCTAAACTTAAAGTCGCATGACTGCCACGTGCTTATGACGCAATTGCTTCCAGTTGCTTTAAGAGGAATTCTACCTCCACATGTACGTCTGGCCACTGTGAAGCTATGTGCATTCCTCAATGCAATTTCTCAGAAGGCAATTAATCCACTAGAACTAGCTACTCTATAGAATGATGTGGTTCAATGTCTTGTGAGCTTTGAGTTGGTGTTCCCTCCATCCTTCTTTAATATCATGACACACCTCCTAGTTCACCTGGTCAAGGAGATTCATATTCTCGGTCCTGTGTTCCTACACAACATGTTCCCCTTCGAGAGGTTCATGGGAGTACTAAAAAAATATGTTCACCAACGTGCTCGGCCAGAAGGAAGCATCGCCAAGGGCTATAGGACAGAGGAGGTCATAGAGTTCTGTGTTGACTTTATTCCTGACCTTGACCCGATTGGTGTTCCTGAATCACGGCACGAGGGGAGGCTGTGTGGAAAGGGGACAGTAGGGAAGAAAACATATATCGGTACGGGGAACGATTATTTCAATAAAGCGCACTACACAGTTCTTCAAAACTCATCAGTGGTGGATCCATATATCGAGGTACACAAGGAGTTCCTACGATCCCAATTTCCTGGGAAGAATGAAGTTTGGATTACACGTGAGCACATGAATACTTTTAGCACTTGGTTGCGAAAAGAATGTCTGGGTGATAACAATATTGATGAGCAACTATATTTGTTGGCTAGGCAACCATCATGACACATCCTCACGTACAAAGGGTATGAGATAAATGGAAACACATTTTACACCATTGCCCAAGATAAAAGGAGCACAAACCAAAACAGTGGTGTTCGCGTAGATGCCACAGACCCAAATGGGAAGAGGCAAACATATTATGGCCGCATAGAGGAGATTTGGGAACTAGACTACGCACCTAATTTTAAAGTCCCTTTGTTTCGATGCCAATGGGTCAAGACGACCGAAGGCGGAGTAACAGTTGACAAGGAGTATGGAATGACAACAGTGGATCTCAACAATATTGGATACAAAGGTGAACCATTCGTCCTTGCTGCTGATGTGAATCAGGTGATCTACGTGAAAGACATGTCTACAAAACCCAAGAGAGGGAAAAATGATGAAAAATCAACCAAAGAGCCAAAACGCCACATAGTTCTTTCAGGAAGAAGAAACATCGTGGGAATTGAGGACAAGTCAGACATGTCAGAAGATTATGAAAGGGATGACCGAATACAGCCCTTCAGTGTGACCAAAGATCCAAGCATCCTGCTAAATACTGACGAGACTCGATGGTTACGACATGATCATAACCAAGGGACATACGTCAAGAAGAAGATCACCAGTGTACCCGCTTGATATATAGTTATGGTTTAACTAATATTATGTATTACAGTTTTTGTGTAATTAATAATGATTATGCATAGTCATGGTTCGTTGATGTTGGTGTCGAAATGACTTGATTTATTACATTATTTTAGTTATGGATAGTCATGGTTAATAATGATTATGGATAGTCATGGTTATTAATAATGATTATGGATAGTCATGGTTCGTTAATATGAGCCCAAATTGATGCCCCACACGTTGTGTTAGATTTTTTTTATCATTATTTTAATTATTGGAGGCCAAATTTTTTCCAAGTTGGAGACGTAGTTTATCCAATAATTATTGGGTGCAGTGCGCGGTAATTCGATTAAACCGGAAACAGTAGGAAACCATCTCCGAAAAATCACAAACTTGTTGGTTGCCTCACCCGTGCCACGTGACAGCCCAACAAAAGACAAAGAAACGTATATGAACTACACAAATTTATATTTTAAAATTAAATTATAATTTAACAGTGAATTTCTCTACCGTGTATTTGGACAATAAAAGATGAACAACCCAAAATTTAACGTTCAGATAATGCAAAAATAATTTTCCTATCGAGAACCAGTTGTTTCAGATATTTAAATTTAACATTATATTTTTGCATTAACAAAATATGAATTGTTATTTACATTTATATTTGTTATTATAAGAAAAGAAAAGAATTTATGTTACAAAATTTTCTACTATACAATAAACCAAAAAGGAAATACAACTGTTATTTTAAAGTAATTTTATTCCTAATATTTAATTTACTATGCAATTAACAAGTATTACAACATATTAATACAGCGAAAACTTAATTCAAATCCCAAAATACAGAAAACCCAAAACAAAGGCGGGAGAAAGCTCATTAGTCCCAGGCGGTGGCACCACCCGGGACTAAAGGTACTTTTAGTCCCGGTTCGTAAGACCGACCGGGGCTAAAGGTCCAACCCTTTAGTCCCGGGTCGGCTTACGCCCCGGGACTAAAGGACTTTTAGTTCCGGATAGTGCCACGGCCCGGGACTAAAGCACCCCCGCGTATATAGGGCACAGTGCCCTCCTCCTTCCTCAGATCGACGTCAGACGACTCCCTCGCCACCGCCTCCCTCGCCGACGTCCGCCTCGCCGTCGTCCTCTCCCGCGCCGCCATCCGCCCAAGCCGTGCCTCGCCGTGTGGCCTTGCCGTCGTCCTCGGCCGCGCCGGCGTCCTCTCCAGCGCCGCCATCCGGCCTCGCCGTGCCTCCCGCGCGGTCCGCCGCCGCGCGCCCTCGGCCACTCGCGCGCGGCGTCCTTGGCCTCCCGCCGCGCGCCCTCGCCCACGGCGTCGTTCGCGGCATCCAAGGCCGGTAGGCCGGCCGCCACGCGCCGTCGGGCTCCCTCCGCCGTGCGTGTGTGCAGTGCAGCGTGTGTGCGTGTGTGCGTGTGTGTGGGCGTGTGTGTGGGCGTGTGTGAAAAAACAAAAAAATGAATATAGAGAGAAATATATTTATAGAAAAACAGAAAATCATATATATAGAAAATGAATATTAAGACAAATATATTTATAAAAAACCGAAAATAATATATATAGAAAATGAATATAAAGAGAAATATATTTATAGAAAAGCATAAAATGATATATATATATATATAGAAAATAAATATATATGTTTTTAATCTAACAGAATATATATTTACACATGTAGATAAAAAGAGATTGGTCGCGTTGACCTCGCCGCCGTCCGCCCTCATCCTCACCGCGACGTCATCCTCGCAGCCGTCCATCGTCGTCGTTCTCACCGCGACGTCATCCTCACCGTCGTCAGTCGTCGTCCTCTCGTCAACGGTGTGCCCTTTGTGATATGATATATATATTTTGGTTCACTAAGATATGATATGTAAACATTTATTTATATCAGTCATATATATGTTTATGGAATAATCACTTGGATATATATATTTTGGTTCACTTAGATATGATATGTAAACATTTATTTATATCGGTCGTGTATATGTTTATAGAATAATCACTTAGATATATATATTTTGGTTCACTTAGATATGATATGTAAACATTTATTTATATCGGTCGTATATATGTTTATGGAATAATCACTTAGCTATATATATTTTGGTTCACTAAGATATGATATGTAAACATTTATTTATATCGGTCATATATATGTTTATGGAATAATCACTTAGATATATATTTTTTTTCACTTAGATATGATATGTAAACATTTATTTATACCCTAAACCCTAAACACTAAAAATCCTCAACCCTAAACCCTAAACCCAAAACCCTAAACCCTAAACCCATATACGTTTTTTGAATGTTGTCAAAACCTAGACCCTAAACCCTAAACCCTAAACCCTAAACCCTAAACCCCAAACCCTAAACCGTAAACCCTAAACCTTAACCCTAAACCCCAAACCCTAAACCGTAAACCCTAAACCTTAACCCTAAACACTATACCCTAAAGCCCAAACCCTAAACTGTAAACCCTAAACCTTAACCCTAAACCCCAAATCCGAAACCCTCATCCCTAAATCGTAAACCCTAAACTCCAAACCCGAAACCCTAAACCCCAAACCCGAAACCCTAAGCCTAAACCTTAAACCCTTAACCCTTAACCCTAAACCTGAAACCCTAAACCCTAAACACTAAACCCCAAACCCTAAACCGTAAACCCTAAACCCTAAACCTTAACCCTAAACCCAAACTCGAAACCCTAAATCGTAAACCCCAAACCCTAAACCCTAATCCCCAAACCCAAAGTGTTTATTATCGATCGTGTTACCTTTACAAAGTGTTAAATAAAAAATGAATATGGTCTTTATGAATATACGTTATTCGCAGAAATGGCCGACCTAGTTGACAACATGGAGGAGGAAATGTATGACTTAATCAACAGCGGCGCTAATCAAGAATTAGCAGGTGATGATAACAATAATCAAGAAGTAGATGACGGCAGTCAATACTTTGCCGATTGTGAAGAAATCATGCAAGAAAATACTGGCGAGGTATACCTACAATCTCTATGTGCACCTGAAATTCTAAACAATTTATAAATGTATTTATAATGTACTGTTCCTACATACGTAGCCCTCCGGATCGACAATGACTACCGGGAAGGGTAGGACCGTACGAGGTCCGAAGAAGCCGTTGGATGGCCGGTACATTATCTCGGATTCAACGAGGAAACAGGCCAAGTACTTGGAGAACATGCACAAAAATTTGTTAACCATTGTGGGTACCTTGTAAGGGATAAGATCCCGATCAGTGCTCGTGAATGGAAGGAAAAGAAAAGTGCTCCTCATATAAGTTTTGTCTCTGATCTTGATAAGGAATTGGTTTGGCAAGATTTCCTTGCACATTTCACGCTTGAAACAGAAGATAGAAATTTGAAGCAAAGAGTTCGGGAGTGGGCTATCAAGAAAATGGCAACACTATTCCAGGGCTGGAAGAAGAAGTTGTATAACACATTTATCAAGAAGGATCTAACTCCGGATTTCAACACTAAGGCCTACGTCAAGTTGAGGCCATTTTGGGATGAGTTTGTAGAATTCAAGAAATCAAAAGAGGGTGAGGCACGGGTCAGAAGGAACCAACATAATGCCCGACAAAAACAATACCACCATCACTTGGGATCAGGTGGCTACAAGAGTGCCATTCCTAAATGGGAAAGAATGGAACGAGAGATGCTAGCCAAGGGCATTGAACCAGAATCAATAAACTGGCCTGAGCGCGCCAAGTATTGGTTTTTTGTGTCATGGAGGAAGCCTGGACCTACAGACAGGAAGGATACAGTATGGCGAAAAACTCCATAGAGCAGCAGAAAGATTTGCTTATGCAAGAGAAATGGCTGACAGTGGCAGGTGGCAGCCGAACAGAGAAAAGGACGAGCTGACATACGCCCTGGAGAATCCGGAACATAGTGGGAGAACCAGAGGCTATGGGGAGCTGTCGTGGGAGCATGCCTTCCCTCGGGACAAAGAGACCTATAGAAGCCACGCGAGAAAGAAGGAGGAGGAGGAAGAGCGGATGCAAAGGTTAGAGGAAATGGTTCTTCAGTCACAGGCTGCGGCTCGTGAAGCAGTTGAGCGAGAAAAAACACTTGAAGGCAAAATGAACGAGGAAATAAAAAGGCAAGTGCAGTTAGCAGTAAGTTCGATGCAATGGCAATCTGCATCAGAGCCGGGAGTCAACATCAGCCTCCCTGATCAAATGAAAAGCAGTTGCGCTTCCACAGAGGTCCCGGACGCAGGACTGCGCTTTCCCGTGGACGACATCACCGAGCCTCTCACAACATGTGAACTGTACATTCCACAGGGGAATGCCACAGTCATGGTGGCTATAGGTGTTGTATCTCCTATTGATCCTACGAAGACACCAAGATGTCATGGGGCAATAATACCTCCTGGATATGCTAGCGTCTCGGTGGATAGGGTGGTGAAAGGTTACAACAATGTTGAACTTGACATTAAAGGAGGTGATGGCGAGAAGACATTAGGAGAAGCGGAGAAGACATTCATATGTTGGCGCAAGCGTTATATCATAATTCCTGGTGCATCACCTCCTCCTCCTCAACAACCTAACCCTAGGTGTGTATGAAATTAGGGAATGAATGTTAATAGTATTGGTGAGCTAATAGTATAAATGGATACTCATATACCATGTTGTTTTCGCAGCAGGACATCCCCCAACCTTGTCCAATTATTCATTCACCACATGATCACAGTGTTGCGGGCGATGATGATCAAGATCTAACACGACGGGATCCATCACTGCCACTGGCCCCACCATCTCCTCCACGAAGGGATCCAACACCGCCACCGGCCCCATCTCCCCCACTGCGTGATCTAACACCGCCACCGGCCCCACCATCTTTTCTACAACGGGCTCCAACACCGCCACCTGCCCCATCTCCACGGCGGGTTCCAACACCGCCACTGCCAACAAAGAAGAGGCATGTCACACAAACAAAGGCGTCAGCCCCACCACCTCCAAAGAAGACAGCCTCTGTGAGAAAACCAGCGGCCATTCCCAAGATGACAAAACTTCCATATGACATGACCGACGAGGAGACTAAAGCTGTAGCACAAAAAGACTTGAACAAGTTCTTCGACGCTGTCGTTGCTAGTACTCGAGCAAAGCGAAACCCGGAGAAGCCGTACCTTTTTGTTCGTCCTGAAAAACTAAGGCAAACTGTGGACGCTCACCAGAAAAAGGTACGTGCTGCCCGTAAGGCTTCGCCAAAATCAGACTATGATCGCACGCTCAGCAAATCAATTGAGGAGGCGAAGAAGACAAAGAAGAGAGCAGGAAAGGGTGTCCCACAGCTCGGGGAACAAACGCAACAATCAGTGCCGGATCTAGCTGTTGGGAATGAATACGGTACAAACATGGACATCATACAACGAACATATGGAGACGTTGATCCTGAGCAACTGCTCAAATTTTTTGAGGAAACTGGTTTAAATGTGGAAAACATACTCGAAGAAGCAGGCATCATAAGTGCTCCAGAAGTTGATAAATGGCAGAGGGCATATGTATATGGTCAAAGTTTATACAACCCAGCGGCCCTAAGGGCTCTTGGTACGCAAATGCACTTGCTAAATCAGTGGTACCTCACGGCGTGTGGCAGAAAAGCTGATGACTATATTTGCGTCAGAATTAGAGACCATGATTACTTTCGTGGTGATGGCATAATATATGTTCAGTTTAATGAGTTACATCAGCTCTGCCACATGGACGCTCTAGACAAATCTCTCGTCAGCTGCTTTTGCCTGTAAGTGATTGTTTCTTTTAATAATCTCACTTTAGCTTATGTATATGTATAAGTAATTATCCTCACACTAGCAAGCGTTTCTAAACATATGCAGAAACATGATAAGACAACTAAGGCGTAAAAATGAAAAGGAGATTGGTTTCATCGATCCATATATCGTATTCAAGCACCCAAGCAATACTTCCTCGGATGCATGGAAAACTCAAACAGAGAGGAATTTGCGGAGGGTCTTCGTAAACCAAAGGGACAAAAGATATATACTATTCCCCTACAACTTTAGGTGAGTTTTGATATCATATGCACATTTTATTATAGGTTGACATAAAGATATATGTGTTGACTTATAAATATAAATGCAATTTTCACTGGATACTAATTGTGATCGATCTCCACGAAAGTCGTTTGCTAATCTATGACTCTCTGAGAAAACCACAAGAAGATTACCAAGATATGATAGATATTATCGGAGGGTAAATGTGATCTTTAAATATTGATTCCTGCTCTTTAACTCTGCAATAGTTAATTAACGATCCAATTATATATATTGTGCAGGGTTTGGGCTTGGTTTGTTCAGAAACACCGTCCGGATCTGAAAGCGCAACTTCCTGATCCTCTATGACTAAATGTAAGTTGTACTACCTCTCCGCCTCTTTACCTTCCTTAGCATCACTCAGCAGACGCACGCTCAACCGAGAGTAATCTTTTTATATCTTGTACAGTGGGTTCTACGGCAGTCACCGGGAAACAATTTATGTGCGTACTATGTTTGCGAGTTCCTGACGGTGTATGAAAAAAGAATCCTCTACAGAGTCAGCAAGTACGTAACATGTAAATGAATTTATTTCATTTTTTTGCTTTTACATAAATATTATGTATGCTAATACTTTCTTTTTCTTTTAATCCAAATTGAAGGAGACATGGTTGAAGAACCAGGTGATGGATAAGGTCCGCCTCAAAGCAATTGAAGAGACCATCGCGGGCTTCATTAACGACCATGTCCTTAAGTCTGGCACCGAGTATTGGTTAACAAAGATGAACCAATGAAGCCAAACCAAGACGAACACTTGTATGACCTCTAAGTCAGGAACAATATTTGTGTTGTAAATATCAAGTTAAGGATGCATGATGGATCATATATTTTATGTACATATGTATAGCTCGATCTATAATATATATAGTTTCATATTTCATTTGTGTGTAATTGTAAATTTTATGTGTTTATATATATTTATTAACAGCGAAGAATACGAATTTGAAACCCTAATGGAATATATTAGCAGCGAAGAATACGTATTAGAAACCCTAATGTAATTGTAAAACCGAAAACAATAACCAATTGAAAAGAAAAGAAAGAAAAAAGAAAAAAGAGGCGGCCTCTTTAGCCCCGGTTGGTAATACCAATTGGGACTAAAGAAGCCAGCAACCGTGGCTCGGCTAGAGACCTCTTTAGTCCCAGTTGGGCTAAAGGTCCCCCCTTTAACCCCGGGGCGGGGAACCGGGGCTAAAGGTCGGGCCTTTAGTCCCGATTCCTTAGCCCCGGCTCCATGCCCGGGGCTAAATGCCAAAATGGCCCGGGGCTAAAGGCCTGCACAACACAAGCCAAAGAACATGCGCATTATCCCAGATGACAATCACTCATCACTCGAGACTCGGCATACACCCATGTATCCGCACAAGCCACTCCTCGCAACAACAAAGCGTGGATGGCGAAAAGCTCAAGAACAAGAGCCAACTCTCTCCTCTAACCCTAGCCTTCTCTCACCTGAACATGAGAACATATATGATGAATGATTGACATTGATGAGGAAGGTTTGAGGCTTTTCCCGGTTGAGTCATTATCTCGCTATGTGCTTAAAGCTTATGACTAACCGGTGGCGTTGAGTTGTGGTGTTTCTGTGTTGGTGTGCATGTGCAACATGTGTCTCTTGGCTGTGTTGATGTGCAAGTGTGGAGCTCGGATACAGTGGTCGATGGCGAGGTGAAGGTCAAGTAGAGACGTGCCGTGCCGACGGACCGGGAGCGGTGAAGGATGGGTGTGCCGTGCGGCGGACGTGCCATGCCGATGAACCCAGAGCGGTGAAGGGCGGACGTGAGGCTTGGACCGACGGACCAGAGGGCCGGAGGACCAGCTGTGGTAGCTGGCACGTGGCATCGGCGAGCGAGAGCACATGGGGATGTGCGATGCATCGGCCGAGTCGGGAGGAACACGATGGCGTCGTGGCACTTGGCGGGAGGTTGGACACGGGCTTGCGTGCGGCGCAAGTGCCGTCGGCCGAGTCAAGAAGGAAGGCAAAGGCGTTGTGCCGGCGTGAAGGATGGACATGCATCGGCATCGGTATCGGTGGTCGGGGTGTGCGAACCTCGACGGTTTCCGAGTTTGGGCCTCAAAGCTCGGGGTGGCCGGTTTCCGAGTTTGGGCATCAAAACTTAGGGTGGACGGTTTCCAGGTTTGGGCCTCAAAACCTGATCTGGCGGGTTTACCGGTTTGGGCCTCAAAACCGGGTGGAGGTTCCTATACGGAACAGTCAACACGTGGTGGCACCGAGAGGCTTTCGTTGCAGCGAAGCTATCGGTGAGGAAGGCGCGGTGGTCGACAGTGACGGCACGTGGCGGCATCCTGGAGTTTGCGTCGAGGCGAAGCGAAGGATGAGAAGGCGTGTGGCCGTCGGATGGAAAATGACCGAGTTTGACGGTTTTACCCTCAAGGGGGTATTTGGGTCAGTGCTTCATGAGATGGCGTTTTGGTCTTCGAATGTGCGCCTATATATATGAAGGGGGCTGGTTAGGGCAGCCCATCCTTGGAGGTGTCACACTCATTTTGTTGATTTGAGAGGAGGCTAGGGTTAGAGAGAGGAGTGGCTCTTGTTCTTGAGCTTTTCGCCATCCACGTTTTGTTGTTGCGAGGACTGGCTTGTAACCCGACACAGTGTGCTACACGATTCATCATCCCGTAGCAATCCAAGGATCAATTTCTTACTCCTCTTGTGTTGGCTGAAATTTGGATCGATTCGCGTTTTTGTTCTTCGCGTTTTGGTTTTTCCCCTCCCGGAGATTTGCCTCGTTCTCCCTCTCCGAGCGATGATTTGCGATTCCGTTTGAATCAAATTGTTCTATGTCGAGAGCTCCTTGTTTCCACCGAAGGATTTCTTCTCTAACCTCACAAGCACATAGATCGGGTCGAAATCGCGTTCGTTCTTCGTTCTTTCCCTTTTTCTAGTGTTCTTCCGATTTCTCATGGATTAGTTGGTTAGGAGCGATGGTATCCTAGGATTAGCTTCCCAACACGTAGAAGAACACTTAGGAGAAGTTTGGTTGCAGCCCCGTTCTATTTGGTGAAGATCCAATCGATTTTGGTTTTGTCCCGAGCTGTTTTTGGGCTTTCTGGACAGTGGCGGACTGTCCGAGACTCATCCCTGGACTGTCCGGGGTTGGGGCTGTTCACGGGCAGCGAGGTCGTTGTTTTCATTTTTGAACGGCGGACTGTCCGGGACTCATTCCCGGACTGTCCGGGGTTCAATAGCGGACTGTTCGCGGTTCACTAGCGGACAGTCCGCCACTGCATAGTTTTGCTGATTTCGTCCGTATCTTTTGCTTACGAGCTCCAATTTGTGATTCGTTTGTTGCGTTGGTTTCCTAACTTCTTAAGGATCATTCTAGAGTACGTTTTTCACCATTGGACAAAGTATTTTTGGTCGGACACTTCCTTTTTCTCCATAGGAGTTAAGTGTTCCGCTTTCGGAGTTTCGTTGGTTCTAGCGTCCGTATCTTTTGCGTTCGAGCTCCGATTTGAGATCCGTCTGTTGCGTTAGTTTCCTAACTTCATAAGGATCTTTCTATGGTGATTTTGCCACCAGTTGGCCTAAGTAGTTTTGGTCGAACACTTTCCTCTTCTCCATAGGAGTGGGGTGTTCCATTATCGGAGGTTCGATTGTTCTTGGAGCTTGCTTGTGCAGTTTTGCCCCATTGCTTTGGCGCTTGGTTTTGGGGATTCTTCGATAGTTTCACTGTACCTCTAGGACATCTCCTAGGGTATCCACCAATTCGTAGGTCATGAACTCACTGGTTGTTTGAGTCTTCGCTTTTGGGGTGATTTTCTGGGACAAGGGCCATCATTTCTCGAGAAGAAATTTGAGGCTCCCATTCACCCCCCCCCCTCTGGTTGCCAATTCGGTCCTTCAATTGGTATTAGAGCCAGTTAAGGATCTCTCTACCTTAACCGGTTCCAGATCCGTGAAGGCGACCTTTTGAGAGCGGCTGTGTTTCCAATTTTGTCCATCAAGGTGTTTAAGCTTTTGTTTGGCTAACACTAACAGTGTTTTAGAAATGGCACCAGTTTCTTCTTCTAGCGTGTCTTTGTCCACAGGTTTGTTTGATGGACATGCAATTGATAAGGTGGAATGCGAGGTGGATGCTTTGTTGGACTTCCTAAGGGATGATGAGCACTCAAATGAGGATATTATACGCGAACTTGGCAAGGCCAAGAAAGGTACACTTGTCGCTAGCCTTGGGATTTTGTCCCAATGTTTTAATATTTGTGATGAGTATAATGATAGAATTGATGAACACTGTGATACCTTGCGTAGTAAGATTGAGAAGTTGAATTGTTCCATCACTAGGCTAAAAAATGGTCTTTTTCATTGGAAGTCTAATGCATCTTCACCTTGCACCTCTTGTAGTGACATGGTTAGGAAGAATGATGAGCTAGGCTTTTCTCTTGCTAGCTTAAAATCTCAGAATGAATTGTTGAAATTAAATGCTTCCAAACCATGTCTAGTTTGCATTGACTTACGCAAAGATCTTGATTGTGCTAAAACTGAAATAGCCTTGCTTAAGTCAAATGCTTTGTTACCATGTGTTTCTTGTGAGTCTTTACATGCTGAAATTAATAAATTAAAATTGACTCACACCACATGTGTAGATGAACTTGAGCATGCTAGGGCTGAAATTGATGAGATAAATGCTAGGCCTTGTAGCTCATGCTCTTTGAATAAAAATGCTTGCCATGCTTCTAGTGATACTCATGATTCTTTGCTCATGTTTCTTCCACCGATTTCATGTGCACATCATGCATAGATTTGGAAAAAGAAGTTTTGACTTTGAAAGTTTTGCGCGATGATATGAGCGCCAAGTTGGTTGAGCACAATGATATGAGTGCCAACCTTGAAAAAGAAAATGAACTCTTGCATACCACATATGCTGAGTGCATTAGAGAGGAGATGGAAAATATGAAAAATGCTCCTTGTGGTACTTGTGATCGCCTCATGTTTGAAAATGAGGTTTTAGCTAAAAGATGCAAGAGTCTTTATGCTATGTCTTTTGAGTCACGCATTTCTTGCAACTCCGATGATATGAGTTCTTGTGTTGTGCGTGAGTCTTTTGACTGTAGCATTAGTGTCAAAGATTTGGATAGCTCTTTCATAGCTACTCCTAACCTTGCTGTTTCTTCAAGTGATGTCCAAGGGACTTCTCATGACAAGGGTGCTTCTCACATTTTTGGGACTCGTGTTCCCAATCCGATTTTCCATTGCACCTTTTGCAAGAATGATGGACATTCATTTGATTTTTGTTTCCTTCGTGTCAAACACGAGCGACGTATTCGAGCTAAGGCTTTTAGGAAGCCACGTAGCCTTTCCCATGGCACGTGTGCTACAAGTGATGGCACCAAATTGAACGTTGATGCTTCTTGTTCTATGTCCCAAGTGACTTCTCACTTTGTCGGAGAATGGTGTGCCTTCCAATAGGCCTTTGTACCATTGCTCTTTTTTGTGAGAAAGATGGGCATCAAGAATGTTTTTGCTATGGCCATGCCAAACGTTTGCGCCAAGCTCATTCTTCTAGGAAGATGGTGGTTCATAGACCTTCTCATGGCATGAACGCTTGTGCTCTTAGTAAGAAGCCCCTCTTTGTTGATGAGTTTTATGACTCCTTTTCTAGTGGGTTAGGTCATGATCGTGGACATGCCTCTAGTGCTTCTTCTCTTGGTCTACGTCATGCTTCTCATGGTGCTTCTATTGGTTCTTCTACAAAAACCTTGGAACATGTTTGCCTCTTTTCCCGTGGTACAACTCGTTCTTCTCCTCGAGTTGTCCTTTTGAGGAATGCTTCCAAGGATGTTTCAAAACGGAATTTGAACCAACATTTGCATCATGCTAACCCACATGATAAGTTGAGTGCGCCTTTGAGAGTTGTGACCAAGTCTTGGGTTCCCAAGTATATGCTTGCTAACCCTTCGGGATCCAAGACTCGGGTTACTTTGTCCTCTTGTCTGTAGATATGAGGACGCGGGGTGGAGAACATGCGCCTAATGGAACTTGATCTTTTAGATATGATCAAGATTTGATCGTTCTCTACACCCCGCTTAGAATTGCCTCCAAAGAGGCTTTTGCTATCTGGTGAGCCTTCATATACACTCATACCTTGTACATCCATGATCTATTTCTTGTGGTATGAGATGGTCTTTCATGTGCTCACTTGTATAGTTCTTGCATGTACATTTTCCTGTGTATCATGTTTTGTTTAGTCTAGCATGTGCTATCTTCTGTATCATATATCATGCTAGCTTTGTGTACAGTTTGGTGGTTTATCCCATTATCAAGTGCTAGTTTTTGTGTAGCTACATGTACCCTGTTGATATGTTTAGCTTGAGCGCTAGTCTTTCCTCAATTTTATCATGATACATGCTTCTGGATCTATTGCTATCATTATCTTGTATTGTAGCATGTGTTGAGGTTTAGGCTGTGTTTGGGTTGATCATGTCTCTAGGTTGCATTTTGCTCCATAGTGCTTTATCCTGTTACATGGTAGTCTTGACTAGTTTTGAGTTCAGATCTCCTTTGCGGTATCTATGACAGAACCGACCCATTTATACCAGATTAAGCACCGAACCCCCGTTTTCACAGAGATTGACAGGTACTTAAGCTCGTACAAACCCGGTAGTCTGGAAATCTTGAAGGATTTCAATCATTCAACTTTAGCCAAGATCGTAATAGATTAGCGTACATGTCCACGAGGTACATTCAGTTCACACATAATTCAAATACATCGGAGTTCAACAATTATTACAAACAATAGTTTGGAATTCAAAGCGGAAGCAACATAGTTTTAAAACAGAAGTTCATAGTTCGCAATACGGTGCCATTGCTTGATCAGTCCACAAAAGCATCAGGAGAGGATAAGAGATGACCATGCCCACGGTCTATTCATCACCCGCAACTGGATATAGGCAGTTCACACAGTAGCCATAGAAGCACTGCCCATCTGCAACAACAAGGGATAAAACCCTGAGTACAAGAAGGTACTCAGCTAGACTTACCCGTCGTAAACCAGAAATAAGTGACACCAAGGAGTATGCAAGGCTGTATCTGGGTTGGCTATGCTTACCTTTTTGCATAAAAGCATTTTCATTATTAATAATCACCATTAGAGTATTAGCAGTCAGTTTTATGTAATCAACCTGATTAACTAGATTTGCACCTAATCTAGAGCAAGCACTTGACTACTTATTCAAGCAAGAGTGACTATTTCATCAATAGCCTTTCAGATTCAGTACCATAACCATCTTTAGTTCCATACGTTACTACGATAACACATGCCCAGTCAAGTTACTCACTGTCCAGGAGCGATGGCGATTATAATCGATTCGTACCCAGCTGGGGATAAAAATGTCTCACACTCGCCCGGCACATCCGGCTACGGCAGTCGTAAGCTACCAGTCAGGAGATTTGAGAACACAACGCGCGGGACGGTCATGGGCTCTTCTACACCGAGGGTTATCTCAATGCTAGGTCGCTCAAGCTATAACTGCCCACGGTCATGCCAAGTCAATCAGGCCCCGCCTGTCCACGGACCATGCCAGGCTGCTCAGAATAGTTGCCCACGCTACATATAAGGCACTGAGTGTTAGGCATCAACATCTCCGTCACTGGCTCGAATAACCTTACTCGGTTTCACGGGAGGTACCCACACCTGCTCCATTAAGTGATTGGCGCGTTCAAAATGACTGAGGTGTGCCATCGTCGGGTCCTAATCGACGCAGACGGGAGACTACTAGCACACAGAACCCATGTCCTGCTGCTTCTACATCCCGCCCGGTCTCAATTAATTATCAAATGGTTATTTCCATGATAGCACTAGGCTAGTCATGATCAGTATCCACCTATATGCGGGAGACAGGAAATCACCCGACTTTTACTGGTCTAAGCAGGGCTAAGCATATAATCGAGCCTAGACTTAACAGGGATATCAAGATAATAATTGTCGGTGGACAAGGATAAGTAAGTAATGCACCAACGGTATCAATCAACTCCTATAACTTAATGCATCAAACATATCAAGTTAATTTCGTAATTCATTTGCAAACCATAGGAGTGGGATGCTCCGAGGCTTGCCTCTTTAGAAGTCGGAGGGTTGATGGTCGCGGCACTTAGGTAAGTCTTCGATGTCTCCCTCTTCGGTCCTCTCGTCCTGGGTTTCCTCCGGGCACGGCTCTTCCGGCGGCTGTAGGTTTTGGGTCTCCACTACCGATCCTGTATGATGCATATCACGTGTGAATAAAAATGAATGCACATGGGATGCATTGGTGATGCAACATGGAACAAGATAACTCAGGAGATAAGCACATGTCATCTACTTCATTTTCTTCAACAAGGTAGTCAACATCATCCTATTATCACTTAACTACTTGCTACCATTTAATCATTTTATTTAGCCTAGAACAGCAACCCTCAGATAAACAAAACAGAAAAATCTACAGAAATTACTGGAGGTTGACAGCATGCAATATAGTCTCGTGTCCAAATTTCAAGCCATTTGGACTTAAACTCTACTCTCTATGAAAAAGACAAATATTACCATGAAAAGGTGCTTTGAACTACATACCCTAGCAAAAAGTGTCAAACAACAAATTTCTCATTTTTCTACTGAACTTCTTAGCACAAGAGCAGTATACAAAAATTCTCAAGCTCAAATTCTTCATATTTAAATTACCACAAATTATACAAAAATCAGCATTTAAACATTTTATCTGCTACTGCCAAAATATTTCACAAAACAACCTCATATTATATTTTTCCCAGAAACTATTCATCAACACAAACCTAACAAATCAAGAATCACATTTTTCAGAGCAATACACAGTTTATTATGCATTTAATAAGATTTCAGCCTAAACATAAATTAAATACAACTGCACATAAATATGTCACAAAATTTTCATGCATAGAACTCATAAAAAAAACTTAGCAAAACTTATTTCACCTTTTTAGCATCTACAGAACACAAGATATGAATTAAACAAACTACAAAAGCATTTCTGAAAACTATTTAAACATAACCCTGAAAAACCTTTTCGGCCTAAACTGCTACACGCACCCACACTACTGCACCCAAGCAACTGAACAGCGGGCCCCCAAGTCAACCCGGCCCCACCTGTCACACACACAGAACAGGGGAGGTCGTTGACCGTGGCGAAGCTCGCCGACGGCGACCCCTCCGGCGAAACCACCACCACCATTCTACTCCTCTCCTTCTTCCGCACCGATCTAAGCTACCCACCGGCCCGGCATTGCGACGGACGAAGCTCGCCGTCGACAATGGCGGACACGGCGGCGCGGCTTTGCTACGCCGGCCGACTCCGGCCACCCCGAGGCCAACCATCCCCCGATTTCTACTTCGGTGACCCTCACAACCCTAACCCGAGGCTCAGAAGCCAGGGTTCCTGCTCCGAGCACCCGAGACCACGGCCATGCCACTCCGGCGACCATGGCGAGCGGCGGACGACGGCGTACCGCAGTCACCAAACCCTAAACGGCTAAACCAACTCCCCCTTCTACTTCCGCGGACCTCACTGACCCTAGAACGGGGGCTAGGACAACACGAAACCCACAGGAAGGAGGTCAGCCATGGCGAACCGAGCTCGGCGGTCATGGCGGCCATGGCGGGAGCTCATCCCGGGGCTCGCCTAGGGCTTTCTACGGGGCGCTAAGGACAACAAGAGGTGCGGGGGCTCACGGCGAAGCTTTGTGGGTGGTCGGGCTTGCAGTGAGGCGGCGGGACGGCGGCGAGCGCTCTGTTTTCCCCCCTATCCGCCCGAGCGCCGGCGAGAACAGAGAGGAGGCAAAGTGGAGGGAGTTAGGCGGCTCTGGCTGCGCGAGGGCGAGCTGGCGGCCTTGTGCTCACCACGCCGTGCGCGGGCGCTGGCTCGGCCGGCCGCGGCACGCCACGCGGCCGAAGATGCCTGGCGCGGTCGGCCACTGAACTCGCCGATGCAAACTGAATCAGACGATTCAGTTAAGCCCTGGCCGACTGACGGCCGAAATTCAAACGCGATCAACTCACTAATTACTTGATGAAACGATACACCGTTTGCTCCTTTGGTTAGAGCTATATGCCGGCTACAACTTTGGATATAGGATCAAGCTTTGGTTCGGCCTAGATTTTGCTTAGGAAAGCTCCAAAGATCGCTAGACGAAACTGTTTCGACAGTTTAAAGACTTAGGAAATTTTCCAAGTCTAAACTCTCCCATTTCTGCCTTGTGGGTCCTAAAACACCTTGTTCAACCCATTTTCATGAGTTGGTCCTAAAACAACTTTTGTTCTACTCTAAAATCTACACACTTTTGGTTAAGGGCCCACAGCCATGCAAAGCTTCTATCAATGAGGTTTTAGCTAGTCAAACAAAAGGGCTCCTAGGGCTCTATTAAGGCAACTAGGGTTAGAGGCTTAGTTAGCCAAAGTGACCAACATAAACCTAGCTTCATTTTGACTCCTCAACAAAGTTAAGCTACTAGGAACTCAACCACTCCAAAAACAAGTCAAACAAGGATCACACCATGCACAACAGTAAAAACTATCACATGCAATGACACTTTACAAAAAGAATGAAACAAGTGATGATGCTTTATGCTCATGAGATGTCAAATTATGCATTTAGGGTTGCTTAACACCAGGGGTGTTACAACCCTCCCCTCCTTAAAGGAATCTCGTCCCGAGATTTAAGTTACTAACCAGTTTTTATAAAATTGTGGATACACCTCTTTCAAATAGTCTTCCGTTTTCCAAGTGGCATCTCGATCATCTTGCTCACTCCAAGATACCTTGTATTGCTTTACTATTCTTCCACGAGTTACTCTCTCCTTTTCATCAAACACCCGGCACGGCTCCACTGAGTAGGTGAGATCAGATTGCAGCTTGATATTGGCCGGTTGTACTTCTTCTTCTGGTACTCGAAGACATTTCTTTAACTGCGACACATGGAATACAGGGAATATAGCCTTCAAATGTTCCGGTAGCTTTAGCTGATAAGCTACCTCTCCCCTCCTTTCCAATCCTGTATGGCCCCACAAATCTTGGCGCCAGCTTCCTTTTTACTCCAAAGCGTCTGACACCTTTCATGGGTGACACTTTCAGATAAACATAATCTCCTTCGTTGAATTCAAGCGGTTTTCTCCTCTTGTCTGCATAGGTCTTTTGTCGCGACTGCGCAGCTGCCATATGTTGTTGAATTGTTCTAACTTGTTCTTCTGCTTCGTTAACGAAATCAATTCCGTAATATCGACGTTCTCCTGGTTCAACCCAATTCACCGGTGTCCTGCACCTTCTACCATAGAGGGCTTCAAAAGGTGCCATCTGTATGCTTTCTTTGTAACTATTGTTGTATGCAAATTCTGCTAAAGGTAACCATTTCTCCCAAGATCCTTTTGCTGAAATCACACAGGCTCTCAACATGTCCTCCAAAACTTGGTTCACTCTTTCTGTTTGCCCTGATGTTTGGGGATGACAGGCAGAGCTACGGATTAGCTTTGTGCCTAGTTCCTTTTGCAGTTTCTCCCAAAATGGTGCAGTAAAGTGCGATCCATGATCCGAAACTATGACCTTGGGTATACCATGCAGTCGAACAATTTGATTGATATAAATCTCCGCATAGTCCGTTGCTCAATAACAAGTTTTAACTGGTATGAAATGAGCGGTCTTGGTGAGACGATCAACTATCACCCAAATTGAATCATTTCCCCTTTGGGTGGTTGGCAAACCGGTGATGAAATCCATACCTACTTCTTCCTATTTCCACTTGGGTATTGGTAACGGTTGAAGCGTTCCGGCTGGCTTCAGGTGAATAGCTTTTACTCGACAACACGTGTCGCATCTGGCTACATATGCGGCAATTTCTTTCTTCATCTTGGTCCACCAAAACCTTGGACGCAAATCCTGATACATCTTAGTGCTTCCAGGATGAATGGATAACTTGGACAAATGAGCTTCATCCATGATCCGATTTTTGAGCTCTCTGTTCTTGGGTACTACTAAGCGCTTGTCAAACCATAAAACTCCCTTATCGTCAATTCGGAAATGTTCTACTGGTTCAGTTGTGGTTTTCAGCCTTTCCTTAATATGATAAATTCCCTTGTCCGTTTTCTGACCTTCAAGAATCTGATCAACTAGGGTGCCTTGCAACCTGATGTTGTGCAGAATTACAAGGTGTACGAGACTAAACTCGTCTTCTGGTCGTAACTTCAAGTTGTTGCAGTGTGATTTCTGGCTCAAAGCATCGGCAACCACATTTGCCTTTCCTGGGTGATAATGTATCTACAGATTGTAATCCTTGATTAGTTCAAGCCATATTCTTTGCCTCATATTCAGTTCAGGTCGAGTGAAGATATACTTGAGACTCTTGTGATCAGTGTACATATTACAGACATTGCCAAGCAGATAATGTCTCCAGATCTTCAGAGTGTGCACCACAGCGGCTAACTCCAAATCATGTGTAGGATAGTTTATTTCATGTTTTCTCAATTGGCGTGAGGCATATGCAATCACTATGCCTTCTTGCATAAGAACACAACCCAAACCAACTTTTGATGCATCACAAAAGACATCGAAAGGCTTCTCGATATCTGGTTGAGCTAAGACAGGAGTAGTGGTCAATAGTTCCCGCAGGGTACGGAAAGCTATTTCACACTCCTTTGTCCATTCAAACTTATGATCCTTCTGGAGCAAGCTTGTCATTGGTTTTCAATCTTGGAAAAGTCGGGAATGAAACGATGATAGTATCCTGCTAATCCAAGAAAACTTCGAATCTCACCAACTGAAGTAGGAGCTTTCCAATCCATCACTTCTTGTACCTTATTGGGGTCCACAGAAATTCCTTCTTCCGATAGAATATGACCAAGAAATTGCACCTGCTTCAACCAAAACTCGCATTTGCTAAACTTAGCATAAAGCTTATGTTCTCGGAGCCTTGTCAAAACAATCCTCAAATGTTCTGCATGATCGTCCGGGTTCTCGGAATATATCAGAATGTCATCAATGAACACTACTACAAACTTATCCAATTCCGGCATAAACACCGAATTCATCAAACTCATGAAATATGTTGGGGCATTTGTCAATCCAAAAGACATGACAAGATACTCGTATAGTCCATATCTGGTCGAGAAAGCAGTCTTTGGGATATCTTGTGGTCGGATTCTGATCTGGTGATAACCTGATCTCAAATCGATCTTGGAAAACACCTTGGCTCTGGATAACTGGTCGAACAGAATATCTATCCGCGGCAACGGATACTTGTTCTTGACAGTCACGGCATTGAGCGGCCGGTAATCCACACACATTCATAGCGACTTATCCTTCTTCTTGACAAATAACGCTGGACAACCCCACTCAGATATACTAGGTTGAATGAATCCTTTGTCCAAAAGTTCCTTGATCTGGGTCTTGAGTTCAGCTAGCTCATTGGGCGGCATACGGTAAGGCCTTCTAGAGGTTGGTGCAGTTCCAGGTAACAACTCAATTGCAAATTCCACTGCCCGCTTGGGCGGTAATCCTGGTAATTCATCTGGGAAGACATCTGGGAAATCGCGGACAACTGGAATCTTAGACAGGTCTTCTATAGACAAAGTGCAAGATAAATCAACAAAGTCAGCACCCCAGGGAAGAGAGATGCGTAACTTGGTATTTGTCCTTCCATCAGATAAGGTAAGAATCCTATTCGCAGTGTCTAACACCGCATTCCACATACTCATCCAACTCATCCCTAGGACTACATCCATACTTAGTCCTGGCAGAACTACTAAATTAGCCCCGAATTTGTGCCCTCCAATGTCGATGGTTGCATTACAAACCATCTGCCTAGATAACACACTACTCCCCACGGAGCTCACGCGAAACCCATAATCCATTTCAGATATCTCTTGATTATGCTTTTGTGCAAATGCTTTGCTCATGAATGAGTGCGAGGATCTAGTATCAAACAAAACAACTGCAGGATGATGGTTAACAAGACACATACCAGCGGTCACAGGCTCTCCGGCATGAGCTTCTTCAGCAGACATGTTGTGCAGACGTGCGGGGTAGTTAGCCTGCTGCTTCTTTGGGTGTGGGCAATACCTTGCAAAGTGCCCCTCTTGGTTGCAATTGTAGCATGGCCCACGAACTAGAGGCTTGCTTCCGGCTGAGCTGCCTTGACCCACTCGAGTTTGGTTTGCTGCTACTTTGTACCGCCTTTGACCACGCTGAGCTTGCTGCTGACCCTTCTTCTGAGGTGGCCTGAAACGTGCTCCCGGCGCTGGTGGTCGATACTGAGAACGCTGGGCTGGTGGTCCCCTAAGCTGAGATGGTCCAGACTCCAAGGTCCTCTTTCTAGCCTTGCTCGCATCATGCTTGTTGTTGTGGTTCTCTTGGATCAAGCAATCACTGATAAAGTCATTGAAAACGGTACGAGAAGATGTACCCACTGATTTTCCCATTTTCGTGTTCAAGCCTCTCTTGAAACTAGCAATCTTTTTAGCATCTGTGTTCACGAAGTCTGGAGCATAACGTGACAAAGAGTTAAACAGGTGATGGTACTCGGTAAAAGATCGAGTCCCTTATGTCAAGCTCATGAACTCTGCCACTTTCATCTGAGTCAGGCCGGGCGGAATATAATGCCCTCGAACAGCTTCGGTGAACATCCTCCAGGTGACAGGAACGTTGGCAGGATAGGTGGTGCGGTGATGCCCCCACCAAATCCCGGCTGGCCCCTGCAGCTGGTGTGCAGCGTATTCTGCCTTCAACTCTTCTGTGAGTCTGAGCAATCGAAACTTCTGTTCCATAGTATGCAGCCATTCTTCTGCCTCTAAAGGTTCAGTAGCTTCCTTGAAGATGGGTGGTCTAGTATCCAAGAGAACCCTGAAACAACTATACTGATTTGGTTCAGGACGCTGGTGACCGTGCGCCAAGTTCTCTCGCAGCAAAGCTTCAATGTTGCGCTGGCTTCCCAGGAATTGGGCGAAAAGCTGCTCGGGAGTGGCTGGGGGAGGAGGTGTTGGATTGTGGTTGTCCCTGGGGTCCTCATTTCCACCACTACCGCCAGCTCCACTATGGGTTGTCGTCATCTGCATGTATTAATAGCAAGTGATCATTAGGCGGAGTTGCAATTATTGTAGAGAACAATAGATCATGCCAACTGAATTTATTCGGAAAATGAATTCGCCAAATAATCACAGAGGCATAATAAGTTTCAATCCACATCGCAGCATCACATAATAAGATCGCTTAGTACATAACATGCAAAAGCCAACACAAACATCCATAGTTTTGCCCATACATATGGGACTTTCCAAAGGTGAAGGGTCGAGATGGCGGACTAGAGGGGGGGGGGTGAATAGTCCCTTTTAAAATTAAACTTAATTGGAGCGGCTAACCGAAACAAATGCGGAATTAAAACTATCGGTCTAGCCAAGACTACACCCCTCTACCTATACTCTTTGACACCTTACAAAAGATCCTAATCAATGCAAATAAGGTGTCGGGCTAGCTAGAGCTCACCTAACCAATTCTAGAAGCAAGGTCACACAAGCCTGTGCAACTAGTACTTCAAGCATGGGGGAGCTCCTAAGCAATCTAGCAAGCAAAGCACAGAGCCTAAGCTCACTAGCAATGCTCAATAACAAGGCTACCCAAGCCAAATTAGAGAGCTCAACTTAGGTACACAAACTAAGCAACTAAACACTAGCACAAGAATAAATATTGCAATACAAGCTAGTGCAAACAGCAGGTAGTCGGTACTACCGAGGTATAGGCCGGTACTACCGACGCCGGTACTACCGGGCTTCTAAGCTGGTACTACCGAGCACCTGCAGGGAGCTACGAAATCGAAGGGGATGAGATGCAATCTCAGATCTAGCAATTACCCCACTTCCCTAGATGATGTAGATGACGAATGTAGCTCCCCCACGTCTTGGTTCCTTGCCAAAAAGGTAGATCGAGTCTTCCCAACCTAAGATAGAGTGAAGGAGGGAGGAAGAACACGAAGAACACAAACAAGCGTAATATGCAAGGAACAAAGAATAATAAGAGCAACAAGAGACGGGGACACAAGATTTTATCCCGAGGTTCACTTGGTTGCCACCAAGCTAGTCCCCGTTGAAGCAAGCCCAAGGTTGCCGCCGATCCTCTCGCTAGTGGTGACACTAAGCCAACCTCTCCACGATGGAGTGCTCACCAAGAGCTCTAGCTTTTGATCCGGTCGGACCACTTGGCGCTCTTCACGCCTCTTCTCCACTAGAGTTGCTCTTCGCGATCTCCCGCGGGGCGAGCACAATGCCCCTCACAAAGCTTCTCCGGAGCCACGCACAATCTTCACGCGGGCTTCACGACGGAGACACGCACCAAGCCGTCTAGGAGGTGGCAACCTCCAAGAGTAATAAGCACCACCGGCTTGCAACTCGAACACCTAGTGCCACTCGATGCTATCTCGCAAAGCAATGCACTAGGAGCGCTCTCTCACACAATCGGATAAGCACTAAAGCATATGTGTGTGAGAGGGCTCACAAGCACATCCACACAAGCCACCAAGGCTTTGGAGTGCTCCAGCAACCGGCCCATAGCCGGCGTCCACCCCTATTTATAGAGGGGAGCGGCCAACTAGCCGTTTCCCCTTTCCTGCGTTTCGGTCGGTAGTACCGACCCCCCTAGGCGGTAGTACCGACAGTGTCAGAACTAGCCGTTACACACAGCGCGTTGACCAGAGGAACAACCGACCCCTGGTCGGTACCACCGACGATCGGTAGTACCGGCCCTATGGCGGTACTACCGACAGGCCAAACTGGGGACTATACAGAGAGCCCCGAACTCCTTCGCCTTCGGATCTTCCAAAGGTCGGTAGTACTGGCCCTATGGCGGTACTACCGACAGGCCAACATTGGATCTACACTGAGAGCATCCAAAACTCCTCCATACCATGGTACTGCCGACCCCCTGGTCGGTACTACCGAGCCCGGTACTACCGGCCCTATGGCGGTACTACCGGTAGGCCAAAACTGGCCACTTCCAGAGAGCTTCCAAACTCCTCACACCTCGAAACCTCGAACGGTCGGTAGTACCGACCCTATGGCGGTACTACCGGCAGGCCAAACTCAGCTCAACACAGAGAGCCTGCAAAACCCTTCAGGGCCACAGTACCACCGACCCTCTGGTCGGTACCACCGCGGGCGGTAGTACCGAGGTTATGGCGGTACTACCGCCAGGCCAAATCAGCCCCAACACAGAGAAGGTTGCACGCAGCACCCATGGGCGGTACTACCGACCCCCCTGGGCAGTACTACCGACCACACTCAGAAAACTCCCTTTTCTTCTCTGTGTTGTTCCAAATCAACTCCAACAACTTCTCCTTTGCAAATGTGCCAACACCACCAAGTGTACACCATCATGTGCATGTGTGTTAGCATTTTCACAATCATTTTTCAAAGGATTTTCTCTTTCACTCATAACGCCACTCGATCTTAGTAACATCGCAAAGTTAGATCGCTCTAGTGGCACTAGATGACCGATATGCAAACAAGTTTGCTCCTCTTAATAGTATGGCCATCTATCCTAAACCCGGTCATAATCTTCTCTACACACCTATGGCCGGTGAAATGAAATGCCCTATAAGTATACCTTTGCCTTGCGCATTCCATTCCATCTCCTCCATGTGTTGATGCAACACATGCACCAACCTCTTCATCAAATGATATGATCCACTTCATATCATCACATGGCCTCCATGGTCCATCGATCTTGACATCACTTGCTCTTCACCATCGCTTCGGTCCTTCGGCGCCAAGTCTTGCTTAAGCCTCCCGACACTCGGTACCAACGGCTTCAAAGCCTCCAACTTGCCCTTCACCTTTGCAACCAGTCCATCAAGCCAAGTCTTGCCTTGATCTTCACCATCTTAGCCACATGACCACATGTCATGTTTCATGTGCATTAAGCTCCTTCTTCACATGTGTGAGCCTTGCAACATCTTCCAAGCCATTTCACCTCTATGGCATATGTTGCTCACACATGATCACCTATGGACTAATCACCTGTGTAATTTACTTCAAACACATATTAGTCCACCTAAGTTGTCACTCAATTACCAAAACCAAACTAGGACCTTTCAAAATGTCTCACACCATGTGCACATAAGTTTACTACTCGTGCTTACATCCAGCCCACAACAAAGCAAAAGATCGGGCTTGCCAACGTACATAAAAGATCACTAAGCTCTAAACATACGATCTGAACTACTCTCTAGCGATGTCACCATCGTCACCATCATCACTAGACACAGCTGAGGAACCACTAGAAGAGCTACTCGGATCCGGGTCCTCCTGAGGAAAGATGGGATTCCTCTCATTCTCCCTGCGGTGGACCTCCTCATGCAAGCGGTCATTGTAGTCCTGCAGGTAGTGAAGTTGCAACTCTAGGTCTCCCACTCGCAACCTCAACAACATGTTCTCCTCTAAAGCCCGTATGCCCTCAAGATAAACACCTCGGAGCGACTCCTCAGTCTCCCTCATGATCAAGGCCAAGAAGGTAGCAGACTCCTGCTAAATGCTGAGCTGATGGGCGGTCTCCTGCTCTCTCTGAAGTGCCTGGTCCCTCTCCACTGTCATACATGCCAACTCTGCAGTGAGGCGATCTATCTCAGCGGTATGCTCCTGCTGCCTCCGGTGCTGTGCAACCATGTCCTCACTAAGGATGTGGTCCAACTGATCATAGTTGCGTGATAGACATCCATAGGTAGCCATGAGTGCAGCCATAGCACTCCCGGCTAGTCCGGCACAATGCTCCCTCTCAAGCGAACTGGCCTCGAGTACGGCAGCTCCTGGCTGACGCCACACTGACCGATAAGGATCTGCTGTCGGGAAGATACTGGCTGTAGCCTGGGCAACCACTTCCGGATGGTCCTCCATAACGTCCCGGAGAACGGTGTAAGCAACTCGATTAGCTCCATCCCATGGGGTCCTCCCCTGCAACGCGAACATTCGACGGCACCAGACGTGATCCTGCTCATCACGGCTAGGCACGTCCACCTCCACCGTGTACATATGGCGATCCTCAGACATCTGCACGCGGTGCCAATCGTACTGTGGCTCCTGACCCTCTTGGTATCCCACCAAGTGCAGCACCCTCCAAAGGATGGTAGGCATGCCGAACTCATCTAAGAAGTCCTCCGACCCTTCGGTAGTCCATGGTCCCAACATGTAATTAGGCCTCTTGCCTCCGGTTGACTTACGAGCTGTGCGCTTGGTACGGTCCATCTGTAAGAAGTTTATCCACATAAGTTTTCATTAGCTTGAGAACAACTTTTATTTAAGGAAAACGGGATGGATAACATAAGGAAGGAAGTAGGATTAATGCAAAGTTATATGATCATGATGCATGTGCGCAACATACATCCTCACTGTCTAACAATCTAATTGCTAGACGGTGGCATACAACGTTCGCTCATAGCGTTAACTAAACGTACTATACGTTCGCAAGTTAGCGTACCTGCAAAAGACCATTTCAGCCCTGCCCATAGTATGAATATCATGCATTGCTGAAAGTAAATCTACTACTAACTTAGACGCACACCCAGTATACGCGTAAGTAGTATATGCACCCATAAAATTTAAATACTCCCGCAATCAATACTTTCACATATACTTGTGTGTAACAGGTATACATTCCGGTACCATTCAAGCACACCCCTAGATTGGCGGTTGTCCAATCATACTCTCACAACTCACTTATTACCTTGGCATAGAGGCAATTGATCCATACATTACTATTCCGAAGAATAGCACCCATACAATTTCACCCTTGCCGTATGGACGACAGAAAACAACAGAATTTAAATATGATGCACGACCCCCAAGTTAGTACTTAAATAGCAACCTAAAAACCTATTGGGCATAAGGACTTGATCACTGGCACACCTTAATCTTTATCAATAAGATTTTTCAAATCCTAATATAGCTTATAAGTTTTAGCAAATAAAATTTTGATTTGAAAATACAATTTTTCAAATACACTCATGAACATTAACGCTAACCATGCTCCGATGCCAGCTGTGACAGAACCGACCGATTTATACCAGATTAAGCACCGAACCCCCGTTTTCACAGAGATTGACAGGTACTTAAGCTCGTACAAACCCGGTAGTCCGGAAATCTCGAAGGATTTCAAACATTCAACTTGAGCCAAGATCGTAATAGATTAGCGTACATGTCCACGAGGTACATTCAGTTCGCACATAATTCAAATACATCGGAGTTCAACAATTATTACAAACCATAGTTTGGAATTCAAAGTGGAAGCAACATAGTTTTAAAACATAAGTTCATAGTTCGCAATACGGTGCCATTTCCTGATCAGTCCACAAAAGCATCAGGAGAGGATAAGAGATGACCATGCCCACGGTCTATTCATCACCCGCAACTGGATACAGGCAGTTCACACAGTAGCAATAGAAGCACTGCCCATCCGCAACAACAAGGGATAAAACCCTGAGTACAAGAAGGTACTTAGCTAGACTTACCCGTCGTAAACCAGAAATAAGTGACACTAAGGAGTATGCAAGGCTGTATCTGGGTTGGCTATGCTTACCTTTTTGCATAAAAGCATTTTCATTATTAATAATCACCATTAGAGTATTAGCAGTCAGTTTTATGTAATCAACCTGATTAACTAGATTTGCACCTGATCTAGAGCAAGCACTTGACTACTTATTCAAGCAAGAGTGACTATTTCATCAATAGCCTTTCAGATTCAGTAGCATAACCATCTTTAGTTCCATACGTTACTATGGTAACACATGCCCAGTCAAGTTACTTACTGTCCAGGAGCGATGGCGATTATAATCGATTCCTACCCAGCTGGGGATAAAAATGTCTCACAATCGCCTGACACATCCGGCTACGGCAGTCATAAGCTACCAGTCAGGAGATTATGGAACACAACGCGCGGGACGGTCATGGGCCCTTCTACACCGAGGGTTATCTCAATGCCAGGTCGCTCAAGCTATAACTGCCCACGGTCATGCCAGGTCAATCAGGCCCTGCCTGTCCACGGACCATGCCAGGTTGCTCAGAATAGTTGCCCACGCTACATATAAGGCCTTGAGTGTTAGGCGTCAATATCTCCGTCACCGGCTTGAATAACCTTACTCGGCTTCACGGGAGGTACCCACACCTGCTCCGTTAAGTGATTGACGCGTTCAAAATGACTGAGGTGTGCCTTCGTCGGGTCCTAATCGACGTAAACGGGAGACTACTAGCACACAGAACCTATGTCCTACTGCTCCTACATCCCGCCCGGTCTCAATTAATAATCAAATGGTTATTTCCATGATAGCACTAGGCTAGTCATGATCAGTATCCACCTATATGCGGGAGACAGGAAATCACCCGACTTTTACCAGTCTAAGCAGGGCTAAGCATATAATCGAGCCTAGACTTAACACGGATATCAAGATAATAATTGTAGGTGGACAAGGATAAGTAAGTAATGCACCAATGGTATCAATCAACTCCTATAACTTAATGCAACAAACATGTCAAGTTAATTTCGTAATTCATTTGCAAACCATAGGAGTGGGATGCTCCGGGGCTTGCTTCTTTCGAAGTCGGAGGGTTGATGGTCGCGGCACTCAGGTAAGTCTTCGACGTCTCCCTCTTCGGTCCTCTCGTTCTGGGTTTCCTCCGGGCACGGCTCCTTCGGCGGCTGCAGGTTCTGGGTCTCCACTACCGATCCTGTATGATGCATATCACGTGTGAATAAAAATGAATGCACATGGGATGCATTGGTGATGCAACATGGAACAAGATAACTCAGGAGATAAGCACATGTCATCTACATCATTTTCTTCAACAAGGTAGTCAACATCATCCTATTATCACTTAACTACTTGCTACCATTTAATCATTTTATTTAGCCTAGAACAACAACCCTCAGATAACAATTTTAGAAAAATCTACAGAAATTACTGGAGGGTGACAGCATGCAATCTAGTCTCCTGTCCAAATTTCAAGCCATTTGGACTTAAACTCTACTCTCTATGAAAAAGACAAATATTACCATGAAAAGGTGCTTTGAACTACATACCCTAGCAAAAAGTGTCAAACAACAAATTTCCCATTTTTCTACTGAACTTCTTAGCACAAGAGCAGTATACAAAAATTCTCAGGCTCAAATTCTTCATATTTAAATTACCACAAATTATACAAGAAAACAGCATTTAAACATTTTATCTGCTATTGCCAAAATATTTCACAGAACAACCTCATATTATACTTTTTCCAGAAACTATTCATCAACACAAACCTAACAAAACAAGAATCACATTTTTCCTGAGCAATACACAGTTTATTATGCATTTAACAAGATTTCAGCCTAAACATAAATTAAATACAACTGCACATAAATTTATCACAAACTGGACATATCAAAATTTTCATGCATAGAACTCATCAAAATAAACTTAACAAAACTTATTTCACCTTTTTAGCATCTACAAAACTCAAGATATGAATTAAACAAACTACAAAAGCATTTCTGAAAACTATTTAAACAAAACCCTGAAAAACCTTTTCGGCCTAAACGGCTACACGCACCCACACTACTGCACCTAAGCAACTGAACAGCGGGCCCCCGAGTCAACCCGGCCCCACCTGTCACACACACAGAACAGGGCAGGTCGTTGACCGTCGCGAAGCTCGCCGACGGCGACCCCTCCGGCGAAACCACCACCACCATTCTACTCCTCTCCTTCTTCCGCACCGATCTATGCTACCCACCGGCCCGGCATTGCGACGGACGAAGCTCGCCGTCGACAATGGCGGACACGGCGGCGTGGCTTTGCTACGCCGGCCGACTCCGGCCACCCCAAGGCCAACCATCCCCCGATTTCTACTTCGGTGACCCTCACAACCCTAACCCGAGGCTCAGAAGCCAGGGTTCCTGCTCCGAGCACCCGAGACCACGACCATGCCAGTCCGGCGACCATGGCGAGCGGCGGACGGCGGCGTACCGCAATCACCAAACCCTAAACGGCTAAACCAACTCCCCCTTCTACTTCCGCGGACCTCACTGGCCCTAGAACGGGGGCTAGGACAACACGAAACCCACGGGAAGGAGGTCGGCCATGGCGAACCGAGCTCGACGGTCATGGCGGCCATGGCGGGAGCTCATCCCGGGGCTCGCCTAGGGCTTTCTACGGGGCGCTAAGGATAGCAAGTGGTGCGGGGGCTCACGGCGAAGCTTTGTGGGTGGTCGGGCTTGCGGTGAGGCGGCGGGACGGCGGCGAGCGCTCTGTTTTTCCCCCCTATCCGCCTGAGCGCCGGCGAGAGCAGAGTGGAGGCAAAGTGGAGGGATTGAGGCGGCTCTAGCTGCGCGAGGGCGAGATGGCGGCCTTGTGCTCGCCACGCCGCGCGTGGGCGCTGGCTCGGCCGGCCACGGCACGCCACGCGGCCGAAGATGCCTGGCGTGGTCTGCCACTGAACTCGCCGATTCAAACTGAATCAGACGATTCAGTTAAGCCCTTGCCGACTGACGGCCGAAATTCAAACGCGATCAACTCACTAATTACTCGATGAAACGATACACCGTTTGCTCCTTTGGTTAGAGCTATATGTCGGCTACAACTTTGCTTATAGGATCAAGCTTTGGTTCGGCCTAGATTTTGCTCAGGAAATCTCCAAAGATCGCTAGACGAAACTGTTTCGACTGTTTAAAGACTTAGGAAATTTTCCAAGTCTAAACTCTCCCATTTCTGCCTTGTGGGTCCTAAAACACCTTGTTAAACCCATTTTCATGAGTTGGTCCTAAAACAACTTTTGTTCTACTCTAAAATCTACACACTTTTGGTTAAGGGCCCACAGCCATGCAAAGCTTCTATCAAGAAGGTCTTAGCTAGTCAAATAAAAGGGCTCCTAGGGCTCTATTAAGGTAACTAGGGTTAGAGGCTTAGTTAGCAAAAGTGACCAACATAAACCTAGCTTCATTTTGACTCCTCAACAAAGTTAAACTACTAGGAACTCAACCACTCCAAAAACAAGTCAAACAAGCATCACACCATGCACAACAGTAAAAACTATCACATGAAATGACACTTTACAAAAAGAATGAAACAAGTAATGATGCTTTATGCTCATGAGATGTCAAATTATGCATTTAGGGTTGCTTAACACCAGGGGTGTTACAGTATCATTCATAGGTAGGCCTCTTTTTGTTGAGAGTTCACCTTATGCTTATTATGTGACTAACCGTTTTGTGGAGACCTTGAGGTCACACTGGACAAGACAATGCCTTGTGCTTCTTCTGTATTTGAGCTTGCAGGAGAACAGGAGCTTGGAGAGGGCATTTCGGCTCACGGACCTGATCCCACTTCTTCCACGACTTGGGGTTCCGTTCGAGCAACTCTTCAGCGAGCACTAGCTGCACCTGTGGGAGCGACAACATCAGGCGAGGGGGAGACGACTTCGGCGAGGCAGGCGCCCCGGAGATTTCAGCAGACTCAGGCATCCCCTCGGGTACCACACCAGCAGATGGTCAAGCACTTCATGAGGTACCTTCGACATACTTCTGAGTTCGAGTTTTTGGTACTCTTCTTCTTCGACCTCCTTCTGCTGTGTGGTCTTTCTGATGTGGATTTTGCTGGTTGTTCGCTTGAGCATGTCTTGGCTCTTCTCTTGTGAGTTTGGTGTGTGTTTCCCTTTTAGTTGGGGAAGCATGTTGCTTGTTGTATCTTAGTTTGACTTCTCTGATACCCTTTTCTTTTGGGTCTTTCCTTTTAGACTAGCTTTTGCTATGTTCCTTATAGGCTAGCTTTTGCATGCATTTCATCATGTACACATTGCATTTTAGAGCTTCATGTACATAGTAATGAAAATGAGACTATGCTCTTTTTGGTATGCCCTGTTGATTCATGATGATGCTTGTAGCTTAGGCTCTTTTTGATCACTTGATAGATGTTATGAGCTAAGCTATTTTTTCAAATGGTGAACTTGATTAATCAATTATTAAACCCTTAATTTGTTCACCATTGAGAGTGGCAACTAGCATGGGTAGGATGTGTTGAGATCACTTGTGCTATCTTTTGTATGCTAGGTTGCTATGTCTCTTGCACTGAGTCATTCACTTGCTTGGATTGTTCACATTTACCTTGTGCTTAAAATTTGATCCAACTCTAAGTGAAATGAAAAGATCGAGATGGGATTGCATGTGTCAGCACCTCACGGTATCGAGACTGTTTCTCATTGCACTTTTGAGTTAAACTTGAGCCGTGTAGTGTAAGACCGAAACCGGTGCTTTAAGCTTCCGATTCCTTTTCTTGCATAGGCTTAGCCCGGTTGAAAAGGTAGGCAATGACCATGCTTTCAACCTCTCGCAATCACATGATTTAATATGAACTTGTGTTAATGCCGCTGCAATCTCCGATAAAATTCAAGAATGACACAAGTTTATGCACTTTGGGGAGAGCTTTGAGCTAGGGGGAGTTTAGCTCTTTTATGTGCTTCAATTGGTATCCTTCATACTGAGCTTTGTTGCATAGCATTTGTGTATAGGCTTGCTTTCAGGGGGAGTTGTTTTGTTTTGCAACTTCTTTGTGTGCTATGAATGTTTGTGCTCCATTTGGATTTGAGCTTCTTTTTGTGTTTTCTCAGTTGGCATCGAGCCTGCTAGTCGTATTGAGCCATTTTGCCTCTGTCTTGAGTGACTAGCAATTTTTGCTTGGTATTTTTGATTGGGATGGAGCCTTCAGCTAGTTGTGTCGAGCCTCTGTGCCTCTGTCATGAGGAACTAGTTGTTTTCACCAATTTTTGGCTACCTGTGATTGGTATCGATTTTTCTACTAGTTGTGTTGAGCCTCTGTGCCTCTATCTTGAGGAACTAGCAGTTTTGCATTCTAATGCGTTGTTTCAGCCTCAATTGGTATCGAGCCTTGAGCTAGTGGTGTTGAGCCTTTTCTTCCTCTTCTTGAGGGCTAGCTCATTTTTGACTTGGTTGCGTTGAGCCGTTGCCCAAGTCTTTGGGAACCAAGTCTTTCGCTCCTTGTTTGAGTTTTCGCTCTTTTGTGGAGTTTTGCTCAGATTTTGCTTGGTTGCGTTGAGTCGTTGCCCATGTCTTTGGGGACCAAGTTTTTGGTTTCGTTATCTCAAACCGTCTCTTGTGACTAGTTTTTTGTCAATTCAATCATCAAGGGGGAGAATTTTTGAAACCCAAGTGGATAAGAACCTTGGCTTCTTTTGTGATGATTGTTTGACAATTTATTTGAGATTGGTTTTTGAGTACCTTTTGGGATTCATGAAACTCTTGTTTCTCTTGACTCTTTAGTTGTGTGGAGGCGCTTTGCCTGCTTTTCCTGTTTCTTTCGGGACTGAGAGCTTTTATTTGGAGTTTTCATGATCCTTCCTCATCTCAAGTGGCCATGTGTTTGCTTTTGCTAGGCTTTTGGGCACTTGGATGAGGCTTGCCTTCAAACCCTTCCTTTGTGATTTTATTGTTAGTCAATGCATTCATCAAGGGTGAGATTGAGAACATATATGATGAATGATTGACATTGATGAGGAAGGTTTGAGGCTTTTCCCGGTGGAGTCATTATCTCGCTATGTGCTTAATGCTTATGACTAACCGGTGGCGTTGAGTTGTGGTGTTTCTGTGTTGGTGTGCGTGTGCAACATGTGTCTCTTGGCTGTGTTGATGTGCAAGTGTGGAGCTCGGATACAGTGGTCGATGGCGAGGTGAAGGTCAAGTAGAGACGTGTCGTGCCGATGCACCGGGAGCGGTGAAGGATGGGTGTGCCGTGCGGCGGACGTGCCATGTCGATGAACCCAGAGCGGTGAAGGGCGGACGTGAGGCTTGGACCGACGGACCAGAGGGCCGGAGGACCAGCTATGGTAGGTAGCACGTGGCATCGGCGAGCGAGAGCACATGGGGATGTGCGATGCATCGGCCAAGTCAGGAGGAAGACGATGGTGTCGTGGCACTTGGCGGGAGGTTGGACACGGGCTTGCATGCGGCGCAAGTGCCATCGGCCGAGTCAAGAAGGAAGGCGAAGGCGTTGTGCCCGGCGTGAAGGCTGGACATGCATCGGCATCGGTGCCGGTGGTCGGGGTGTGCGAACCACATCCCGTCTATGGCGCGGGTTCGGTAGCTGAGCCTCAAAAAGCTACCCTCGACGGTTTCCGAGTTTGGGCCCCAAAACTCGGGGTGGCCGGTTTTCGAGTTTGGACCTCAAAACTTGGGGTGGACGGTTTCCAGGTTTGGGACTCAAAACCTGGGCTGGTGGGTTTACCGGTTTGGGCCTCAAAACCGGGCGGAGGTTCCTATACGGAACGGTCAACATGTGGCGGCACCGAGAGGCTTGTGTTGCGGCGAAGCTATCGGTGAGGAAGGCGCGGTGGTCGACGGTGACGGCACGTGGCAGCATCCTGGAGCTTGCTTCGAGGCGAAGCGAAGGATGAGAAGGCGTGTTGCCGTCGGATGGAAAATGACCGAGTTCGACAGTTTTACCCTCAAGGGGTATTTGGGTCAGTGCTTCATGAGAGGGCGTTTTGGTCTTCGGACGTGCGCCTATATATATGAAGGGGGCTGGTTAGGGCAGCCCATCCTTGGAGGTGTCACTCTCATTTTGTTGATTTGAGAGGAGGCTAGGGTTAGAGAGAGTGGAGTGGCTCTTGTTCTTGAGCTTTTCGCCATCCACGCTTTGTTATTGCGAGGAGTGTCTTGTAACCCGACACAGTGTTGTTGACGCAAAATTCGTCACCTTGCGTCAAGGCACACAGCAAGCCGAACGAGGCTAGCTTCAATCGGGAGCCCGGGGTGTATCGAACCCGGAGACGTGCCAGTCGGTTTGACCTGAGAACCAACAAGGGATAAAAGTGTGAGAATACCTTGGAACATGCTGGGTGAAACCAGACAGTTCCATATGTATGGCTTTGGAAGCCAATCACGACGGCACACAGCTATAGAAGCTGTTTGTCGAAACAGGTTTAATATGTCATTCGGCAAGTATAAAGAGAAAGCATGTAAACATGTCGAATGCCGAATACATACGTGACAAAAGAATAAAAGAGGTAACTTGTAAATACAAATCTATTCAGATAACATATGCATAGGCCAATCCAGCTAGTCTGCCGCACGTCCAGCCTTCATAAACCCGTCAGGTATAAACTCAAGCAAAGCTAATCCACCGCATGATACCATTTGCAATAAATCTACACCACTCCTTATAATTAGATTAATCCACCGCATGATACGATCTAATTATAGGAAGCTAAAAGCACACATACATCTGAACAGATCTATACATACTCACTACTCATGTAAGCTTAACTAGGATCGGCAAACTAGCCGAACTGGGGTCCATGAAGAAGAAACACACAGGCAGAGCATGATTAAACTAATCTAAAACCTGTACCTACCGCACGGCACCCAACTCTATCAAAGCCTAAACATGATCGGCATGTATGAACCCACAACATGTAACAACCTAGATTGAAAGTCGATTCGACCATCATGATCTTATAATTAGCAAAGCACAAGCAAACTCGTGCAACAAGGCCGAACGAAGATCAATCTAGATTGGGCAAAAAGTGTTGTACGAGTTAAATAAATAAAACATATAACACGTGATAACTTAATGAATCTATTAGATCTGCCAAATCTAACAGAGTCGATAACTATTCTTACTCATGACTCAATCCGCCGCACGATACAAGTCATAGGTAAAAACTTCCCGTCATAAGCTTAAATCCGTCGCACGATACTAAGCTTAACATACGAGACTACTTGCATCATATCTAAATCCACCGCATGATACTAGACATGATAACAAGGTTGCCGGTACTTACGGAGGTCGACGGATCGATGATTCCTCTCGAAGAACTCGACGACACGACTATAAGGACTCGAAGGTGGCACGGGGCCGGTTGTATTGATGTGGTTGTGAACAGTTTTACAATGGTCGAGGGCTTATATTTATACCCTGGACGAAACATGAGTCCTAGACGATTATGACTTTACAAAGAAAATATGGAAGGATATGAATCTATATTATTTGGTACCTTCCATCATCACGTGTCTTCTCATGCAAGCCAGCTTTACCCGCAACATGCGTTTCCCGAATGGGGCCTACTGCCTTGTGAAGTAGCCGACCGCATAGACAATTACCGAAACTCTGAGGACCAAACAGCTGCCGATTGCTTGCCGAATCTTTTCCTCTCTGCCGGCTTGACCCCCCCTGTCACACCCTTGCGTGTGCGAAAATCTGGTGTCAACAAGTGTGCTACACAATTCATCATCCTGTAGCAATCCAAGGATCAATTTCTTACTCCTCTTGTGTTGGCTGAAATTTGGATCGATTCGCGTTTTTGTTCTTCGCGTTTTGGTTTTTCCCCTCCCAGAGATTTGCCTCTTTCTCCCTCTCTGAGCGATGATTTGCGATTCCGTTTGAATCAAATTGTTCTATGTCGTGAGCTCCTTCTTTCCACAGAAGGATTTCTTCTCTAACCCCACGAGCACATAGATCGGGTCGAAATCGCGTTCGTTCTTCGTTCTTTCCCTTTTTCTAGTGTTCTTCCGATTTCTCATGGATTAGTTGGTTAGGAGCGATGATATCCTAGGATTAGCTTCCCAACATGTAGAAGAACACTTGGGAGAAGTTTGGTTGCAGCCCCGTTCGATTTGGTGAAGATCCAATCGATTTTGGTTTTGTCCCGAGGTGTTTTTGGGCTTTCTGGATAGTGGCGAACTGTCCAGGACTCATCCTGGACTGTTCGGGGGTCGGGGCTGTTCATGGGCAGCGAGGTTGCTGTTTTCATTTTTGAACGGCGGACTGTCCGGCGTTCAATAGCGGACTGTCCGCGGTTCACTAGCAGACAGTCCGCCACTGCACAGTTTTGCTGATTTCGTCCGTATCTTTTGCGTACGAGCTCTGATTTGTGATTCGTTTGTTGCGTTGGTTTCCTAACTTCTTAAGTATCATTTCAAAGTACTTTTGTCACCATTGGTCAAAGTTTTTTTGGTCGGACAATTCATTTTTCTCCATAGGAGTTATGTGTTCCGCTTTCGAAGTTCTGTTGGTTCTAGCGTCCGTATCTTTTGCGTTCGAGCTCCGATCTGAGATCCGTATGTTGCGTTAGTTTCCTAACTTCATAAGGATCTTTCCAAGGTGCTTTTGCCACCAGTTGGCCTAAGTAGTTTTGGTCGAACACTTTCGTCTTCTCCATAGGAGTGGGGTGTTCCATTATCGGAGGTTCGATTGTTCTTGGAGCTTGCTTGTGCAGTTTTGCCCCATTGCTTTGGCGCTTGGTTTTGGGGATTCTTCGATAGTTCCACTATACCTCTTGGACATCTCCTAGGGTATCCACCTATTCTTAGGTCATGAACTCACTGGTTGTTTGAGTCTTTGCTTTTGGGGTGATTTTCTGGGACAAGGGCCATCATTTCTCGAGAAGAAATTTGAGGCTCCCATTCACCCCCCCTCTGGTCGCCAATTCGGTCCTTCAGAACAAAATGAGAGTGACACCTCCAAGGATGGTTGTCCAACACAGCCCCTTCACATATATATAGGCGCACATCCAAAGACACAAACGCCCTAACATGAAGCACTAACCCCAAATACCCCCTAGGGGTAAAACCGTCCAACTCTGGCAGTTTCCATCTGACGGCCACGCGCCTTCTCATCCTTCGCTTCGCCTCGACGCAAGCTCCAGGATGCGGCCACGTGCCGTCACGTCAACCACCGCGCCTTCCTCACCGATAGCTTCACCGCAACGCAAGCCTCTCGGTGCCGCCATGCGTTGACCGTTCCGCATAGGAACCTCCGCCCCGGTTTTGAGGCCCAAACCAGTAAACCCGCCAGCCCAGGTTTTGAGGCCCAAACCTGGAAACCGTCCACCCTGAGTTTTGAGGCCCAAACTCAGAAACCCGCCACCCCGAGTTTTGAGGCCCAAACTCAGAAACCGTTGAGGGTAGTTTTTCGAGGCTCAACTGTCGCGGAACCGTCCTGATTATAAGGACTCAAGTACCGTCTTAGTCAATTACGTCTGACATCGACCCGCACTTGAAGCCATATAACCCCGGTAGTCCGGAAATCTTGAAGGATTTCAACATCGTACAACATATAGGATCGCATCGTTCAAGTATTACATTCGAAAGGATACAACACAGATGAACGAAATCGGAATTAAAACATCAGAGTGCGAATTTAAAATCGAGTTATTACAATACCGAATTTAAAGTGCGGAAGCTTAAATGAGTTTTGAAACACGACCACCACACATGTGGTCCAAATAAAACATTGTTTGAAAACTCCAACTCAACACAACTCACTTCTCCCTTTTTAAGTAATGTGCCACCAGTAGTCTCAGACCAGCAAAAGAAAAGGGGAAGCTTCTGGATGACCCTGCCCTGGGCCTACTCCTCATCACCTTCCACTGGGTAGAGGCAGTGCTTACAATAGCCATAGTAGACCTGGCCATCTGCAACAACGGGATAAACCCTGAGTACGGGAATGTACTCAGCTAGACTTACCCGTCCAACTGAAAATAAAGACACCAAGGATATGCAAGGCCTTTTTAGTGGAGCTGGGATCTTTGGTTGCGGAAAGCTCACAATTAAGATAAGGAGTATTAATGACATAGATGAGCTGTCAGTTTTTAGTCCTATTTCTTACTCTAGGTTTGCACCTGAACTATTCCACACACTGGAGTCTAATCAAGTATTAATATAACCATATCCAGTTGACTTATCCATATTTTAGTTGAACCTTTAAACATCACATGGAGTTGTATCGTGGTGAAGCTCGCCATAGTTTCCTACTAACCGGGGGAGACGGTGACTCGAATCGAATTCCAAACCAGCTGGTGAAAGACCTTTAATACCAACCCACACTTTCCCCGTCGGGTCCATGCATTGGGTAACCGCTCGATGCTTGTTCGTGGTGGTAATCGTCGCGGCTCACAGCACGGACCACCCAATTGGAACTATACGATGGCCATTCCGCGGCAGATCGTGTTTCCATACTAGAGGGTGCGACACGGGTTGAGACCGGCCCGAACAGCTTCTAACCGGCTTTGGGGTCGATGATTACGGCAGCGACATATCCCTAAGTAAAAGAGCGCGTTCAAAAATGAACGAGGGCCAACATCGATACAAACCTACACGATCCAACGGACGGACTGCCGCAAGTTTCTAAACTTGTGCCTTGCCTTCCAGTTGATCGTATTTCATTACTACTCAGGTTCTTTTCCACGATAGCAAATATAGCCAACCGTGATCCGGTAATTACCCACCAGGGTTATTACGGGAACATCCTTAACTACAACTTTTATTAAGCAACTAAGCAATTCTACATTATAATTAAAATGACAGGATAACAAGGCAGGTAATAATCAATAATCAAGGAATGGTAATGCAGCAAGTAGGATTCAATCAACTCCTACACCTAATGCATCACAACATAAAAGACTCAAGTAATTTAATTGTAAATACTGGGAGACTTAGAATGCTCCGGGGCTTGCCTTGAGCGAAGACCGAGGCCTCGTGGGAGGGGCACTCGGGCAAGTTAGTGTCTGCCGCGGGGTCGACTTCCTCAGCTTGATGAAGTTTCGGAATCTCCTGCTCGACGTTTGCTTCTTGCTCCTGGTCGGGCTCCGGGACTATCGATCCTATTGCATGCAACGAATAATAAATAAATAAATAAGCGGGGTGCGGGACGTGGTGGTATGAGAAAGTAATATTTCTCGCAAACCAGCAAAACCAACTTGTTGAACCACTTTTGACATTGAGGTAAATACTTATTTATCTCATAAAACAAAACCATTATTTCCACTATTCTCTATTTAGAATTTCAAAAGAAACTCAAGTTTGAACTGCAAGTGTATTTTTTTTGAACTCAGCAAAATCCACAAAAATTCCAGCAGATAACTGACACTAACTGGACTTCACTGTCCAATTTTCAGCAAGAGATCAATTACAGAACAGCGGCCACAAAAAGATGAAATAAACTGCTCAAAAGGCGCTTTGAACTAACTGTTCTCCGAAAAAGTGTCACACAGCAGGTTTCATAATTTTTCTTGCTTCATCTACACATAAACACTCTACTGCAGAAAGTGTACTGCCAAAACATAAATATATCACCCTACACAAAATAAACAAATCTATTCCAAATTAACCCCATTGAACTACAACCCTACTGGAAAAGGGTGCTAAACTTAGTTTCATATTTTTCCCAGATTCTACTCCACATTTCATATTTATCAAGAAAGTTCCATGAACAGAAACATTATATTATATCCTACATGAATTTCTTAAGAAAAACACAGAAAAGTACATTTATAAAGCAACTTAATTTTTCTTCACATGACCAACCATGCTTACATTTTTCCTAACTAAAACATCATACACAGAGACTGTATGAATTTTGCCATAATTTATTTTGACATATAAAATACCTTAACACTTATTCCAAGAAAATAGCTAAAAAGGACTTTAAACCATAACAGAAACTTTTTCCACATAACCAGTGCCTCATACATTTTTCACAGGTGCATAACATGATAATAAACTTACACAAAATTTTCTAAGAATTAACTTGACCAGAAAACATATATAACCATTTATCTCAACAAAAGCATATAAACTGAAATAAATAAAAACAGTTAAATAAACTTTCACCAAAAATACATTCATATTTTTCCATGATAGATCTACTCGTAAACAAGCTATCAAAACTAAAGGCACTTCATTTGGACTTTTAAATCGAGCTACACAAAAATAACAAGTGTTTCTGGAAAATAAAACAAAAAGGAAAAAATCATTTGAATCTCCCGGCTCAACTTGCATAGACCCGGACCATAGGCCCTGGGTGGCTGACGTGTGGGGCCGCGTGGTCAACGGGGTCCACTGGTCAGTGAAAGCCGGACAGGGGATGAGGGTTGACCGGCGATTGCTCGCCGCCGGTGGGGTTGCCGGCGGTGAGGCTAGGCTCGACGAGGCGGACCCATCGGTGGTGACGGTTTGGCCAGTGGGTGGCCGGAGCTCACCGGCGACGAGCCATGGCGGACGGCGGCAGCGGCGGTGCTCGGCTTGGCCGTTTCCGGTGGTCGCCGGTGAAATTGGTGGAGGCAAAAGCTTAAGTGAACCCTAGGGAGGCTATCGGAGGGCTTGGTTTGGCCGGTGTAGCTCTGGTAGGGCCTGGCCTCGTGCACGGCCATGGCGGCGGCCATGGTGCTCGGTTGGGTTAGAGGGGGAGGCTAGAGGGCGGTAGAGTTGAGGCTAGGTGGTGTTCTCACCTTGCCTTCGCGAAGGCGAAGCTCGGTGCGAGACGGATTGGAGGGAGGGACTTGGTGGTGGCCGGAACGGAGAGGAGTGTTTTTGTGGTGGCGAAGGTGGCGCTCGGGTCTGTTTGCGTGGAGAGAAGGGAGTGAGGGGGATCAGGCGAGGGCAGGCGAAGGCAAGTGAAGTGAGGGAGCGAGCGGCGCTGCCATTTTGTCCAGGCTTGGCCGGACCCGCGGCCGTGGCGGGGCCCGGCGCGGCGAGCGGCCAGAGGCGGGCGCAGTTGGCGAGGCGGCTCGGTAGGCGAGGCAAGCGGAGAGTGGCCGGAGAGGATTGCTTGCGTGCTCGAGCGGGAGGCGATCGCGCGGTGAGAGGTGGGAGTGGATGCGCGGTAGAGTGGGGTCGCCACGCGGCGACTTGGCCGGCGTGCGGCGCGGCGCGGTCGGCTGACCGGCGCGCTGTGCGCGGCGAGCGCGCGGGAGTGGCGCGGGCGAGCGAGTGGGCCGGCGCGGCGCTAGCTGGGCCAAGAAGGCCGGTTGGGCCGAAAGCGAGGGCGCGGGAAAAATCGTTTTCCTTTTTCTTTTTCCAAAAACTTTTCAAACTTTGACCATTCAAAAATAGTTCCAAAAACTTCAAACTAGGTTTTGACCTAAAAATAAAAGTTGCTCAAAATAATTTTCTCTACAACTTTCATATAAGACACTTTTTCTGAAAACTATTTTTACAACCTCCACATAAATAAAGCCAAATTTTTGAGACATAAATCATTTTGTTTATCTCATTTTTATTTGATGAATAATTTTAGACTAAATCAAAGTGTCAACATGGAAAGTACTAGCCTCATTATTCTCTATTTTATAAAACTATTTGCCAAGTCAGAAAGTCATTCAAACAACCAAGTCCAATAGAAACCAAAGATTCAATTAAATAAATCAGAGGCAAAAGCACTTTGACGCACATGAAATGATGCAATGCATTGCTTATGCATTTTAGTAGCTAAATATAGTTCCTAATGCAGTGCTTGACACTAGGGTGTCACAGCCCTTCCCCCCTTAAAGAAATCTCGTTCCGAGTTTTGAGTTACGTACCAATCTTTATAAAAAGCGGGATAGTTCATTCGCAAGTACTCCTCGGTTTCCCAAGTTGCATCGTTGGGTCCGTGGTTGCTCCAGAGGATCTTATAAGTCTTCACCGTTCGGTTGCGAGTCTCTCGGGTCTTGGTGTCCAAAATCTCCTTGGGCTGTTCATAGTACTCTAGATCGGATCTGATAGGGATATCCAGAATCTGAAGTTCTTCCCGTTCCGGGACTCGTAGACACTTCTTTAACTGAGATACATGAAACACAGGAAAGACTGCGCTCATCTCTGGGGGTAACTGTACTTCATAGGCCACTTCTCCCTTTTTAGCTATGATCTGATACGGTCCCACGTATCGAGGTGCTAACTTTTTCTTGATTCCAAAACGTTGGACCTTTCTCATAGGTGAGACCTTGAGATAAACATAATCTCCTACTTGAAATTCCAAGGGTCTCCTTCGTGTGTCAGCGTAGGTTTTCTGTCGGGACTGTGCTGCCTTGATATGTTGTTGTACGATTTGCACAATCTCCTCAGCATCCTTTACATAATCTGACCCATAAAATCCTCGATCTACTGATTCAACCCAATTTACCGGGGTTCTGCATCTTCGTCCATATAAGACTTCGAAAGGTGCCATCTTTATACTTTCCTGGTAGCTATTGTTATAAGAGAACTCGGCGAGGGGTAACCATTTCTCCCATGATTCTCCCGAGGATAGAACACAAGCTCTGAGGATATCTTCCAAAATTTGATTCACTCTTTCTGTTTGTCCTGCGGTTTGGGGGTGATAAGCGGAACTTCTTACCAACTTAGTTCCTAGTTCTTTGTGCAACTGTTCCCAAAAACGCGCTATGAACTGGGGTCCTCTATCAGAGACAATCCTTTTTGGAACTCCATGTAACCTCAAGATATTCTGAATGTACAAGTCTGCGTACTGATGGGGGCGGTGTGTAGTCTTAACTGGTATGAAGTGAGCCACTTTAGATAATCGATCCACGATCACCCAAATAGAATCATTTCCTTTTTGAGTGGTGGGAAGACCTGTGATGAAATCCATACTAATCTCTTCCCACTTCCATTCTGGGATGGACAACGGTTGTAACAATCCGGCAGGTCTCAGGTGTATGGCCTTTATCCTGCAGCAAGTATCACATCTTGCAACATGAGCTGCTACTTCTTTCTTCATCCTAGACCACCAATACCTGGTTCTCAGATCTTGGTACATCTTACTGCTTCCTGGATGGATAGATAGCTTTGAATTATGAGCTTCATTCAGAATTCTTTCTTTCAGCTCTGTATTCTTAGGAACAACCAACCTCTGATTATACCACAGAATTCCTTGTTCATCGGTCCTGAAGTTCAAAGAACTATTGGTTTCCAACCTCTTCTTAATCTGACAGATCTCTTCATCGGTCTTTTTGTCCTTCGATGATGTCACTTTCTAAGGTGCACTGAAGAGTGATATTGTTTAGCATAACGGGGTGCATAAGATTGAATCCATCTTCCAAAATTGGTTGTAGGGAGTTGCAATGAGTCTTGCGACTCAAGGCGTCGGCTACAACGTTCGCTTTTCCCGGGTGGTAATGCACTTCAAGGTTGTAATCCTTAATCAATTCTAACCATCTTCTCTGCCTCATGTTCATCTCTGGCTGGGTGAAGATATATTTCAAACTTTTATGGTCGGTATACACATGACATAGGTTACCCATAAGATAATGCCTCCATATCTTGAGTGCATGAACCACGGCTGCCAATTCCAAATCATGAGTCGGGTAATTCTCTTCATGTGGTCGCAACTGACGCGAAGCATAGACGATAACTCTCCCATTCTGCATAAGCACACATCCAAGTCCAATCTTGGATGCGTCACAAAACACATCAAAAGGTTCCTCCAAATCTGGTTGAGCCAAAACTGGCGCCGAAGTCAACAAAGTTCGTAGAGTGCGAAAAGCTGCCTCACACTCTAGAGTCCATTCAAACTTCTTATTTTTCTGAGTTAGATGAGTCATAGGCTTTGCAATCCTTGAGAAATCCGGAATGAACCGACGGTAGTATCCGGCCAATCCTAGAAAGCTGCGTACCTCATGTACGGTAGTGGGTGCTTGCCAATCCATAACCTCCTGTACCTTAGACGGGTCTACAGAGATTCCTTCCTCTAAAAGGATGTGGCCAAGGAAAGGTACCTTCTTAAGCCAAAATTCACACTTGCTGAACTTAGCATACAACTTATGCTCTCGAAGTCGGGTCAAAACAACTCGTAGGTGCTCCGCATGATCCTTTTTATTCTCAGAGTATACCAAGATATCATCGATGAACACCACAACAAACTTATCCAACTCGGGCATGAAGACCGAATTCATCAGGTACATGAAATGTGCCGGTGCATTGGTTAATCCAAAGGACATAACTAGATACTCATAAAGTCCATATCTGGTGGAGAAAGCTGTTTTTGGTATATCCTCTCTTCTGATCTTAATCTGATGGTAACATGACCTCAAGTCGATCTTGGAGAACACTTTTGCCTTTGATAACTGATCAAACAAGACGTCGATTCGGGGTAAGGGATATTTGTTCTTTATAGTTACTGCATTAAGCGGCCTGTAGTCCACGCACATCCTTAAAGTTTTATCCTTCTTCTTCACGAAGATGGCGGGACATCCCCAAGGTGACGAACTAGGGCGTATTAAGCCTTTATCCAAGAGCTCTTGCAACTGAGTCTTGAGCTCTGCTAGCTCGTTAGCTGGCATCCTGTACGGCCTCCGAGATATTGGTGTCGTTCCGAGGATTAACTCTATAGCAAACTCCACATCCCTATCTGGCGGTAATCCTGGCAACTCATCAGGGAAGACATCTGGAAACTCACACACTACCGGGATCTCGGCTATCTGCTTTGCCGTGATATTGAACAATACTCCGATCTCATGAGGGTTTCGGGGTAACTTAAACCGAAAGGTAGACCCACTGCGGGGACTAACCATAGAAACTACTCGCTCTGCGATGTCAAGATTGACCTTCCAGAGTTTCCTCCAACCCATACCCAAGATCACATCCAAACCCAGACCAGGGATTACGATGGGATCCACTATGGCCTTCTTATCCCCAAAAGTCATTTCCACTCCTTTAGCCATTTTACGCGCGGAGAGAACAGCTCCGGCGGAACTTATCTGATATCCCCGATCTAACTCTACCAACTCAAGATTACTTCTTATAACAAAGTTCTCACTTATGAAAGAATGCGATGCTCCAGAAGCAAACAACACAACTGCGGGGTATTGATTAACAAGAAACGTACTAGCGGTGACAGGTACTCCTTCTGGTACTTCCTCCACGGTGGTGAAATGCACATTGCCACTGCGAGGTCAGGGCTGGGTGTACGGCTTCTTTGGTTGGGGGCACTGACATGACAGATGTCCAGTCTGACCACAGTTGTAGCATGGTCCAATCACATACGGGGTCTTGGGACCTCCTGCACTTCCTGCCTTACTCTTGTTCTGCATCAGAGGAGCGGTGTAGGGCTTCTGAAAACCAGGACGGGGACGGTTGGTGGTGATCTTCCTCTGCGGGGGACAGAATCTTGCTCCAGCAACTGGCGGGCGGTACGGGGTGCGCGCTCCGAAAGGGGTCCTCTGTTGAGACGAACCTCCTTCGTTCGCACGACGACGAGTCTGTCGCCAGCCTGCTGTCATTGGCCTCCTGGTTTAGGCAGTCACTGACGAAGTCACTGAAGGTAGTGCGGTGACTGTTGCCCATCTTTGAAAGCATGGCGGCACTCATGCCACGCTTGAAGCTTGCGATCTTCTTGGCCTCGGTGTTGACAAAGTCGGGGGCGTAGCGAGATAGATTATTGAAGCTGTGCAGGTATTCTGACGTGGACCTGGTTCCTTGAGACAGCCTCATGAACTCTGTGACTTTCATCTCCATCAGACCACTAGGAATGTAGTGGTTACGCATAGCAGTCGAGAACTGATCCCAAGTGACACGTGCATTTGCAGGTAGGGATGCACAGTACTGGGCCCACCACAAACCTGCGGGTCCTTCCAACATGTGGGCGGCGTACTCCGCCGTGAGCTCTTCCGTCAGACGGAGCAGGTGAAACTTCTGGGTGATGGAGTTAAGCCACTCATCTGCCTCCAGCGGTTCGGTGACTTCCTTGAATACAGGCGGACGAGTGTCCAAGAAGTCACGGTAGGAGCTGTACTGATTGGGCTCCAGGCCTTGGCGCTGGTGATGCTGCTGCGCATTGTTGTTAGCGATGTTGCGAAGGGTGGCCTCCATGTGCCTTTGCATCTCTTCCATGTTACTCTGGCTGCCCAAGAACTGGCCGAAAAATGCTTCCGGCGTCATTGGCGGCGGTGGGGGAGGTGGCAAGTTCTCCTCCTGTCCTGCCCCCTGTCCACGTTGGCTGCGAGTGTGTGCCGGCATCTGCATATCCCATTAAGAAGCAGTCATTAGGTGATGTTACATTGATCATGAATAAATACTGCGCTGTACATAATTTAAAATTTAGCACACGACCAAGTATAATTATTCATTCCCATACAACATCACAGAATAAGTGCTCGAAATTAGACATGCAAACGACGGATTTCCATAAAAGATGCCAGATCGAAGTCTAGACTTTGTCCAAAACCATACATGCCATCATACATCTTTAAACATAAAACCAATACATGTTTGGGGTGTTACATCATCAGCGAGCGTGCTCAAGCTATACAAAAAGAAACGATTCCTACGAAACTAGCGCTCAGGCGTCTCCGGCGGCGGATGCGGCGTCCTCTATGTCAGCGTCGAACATAGGCTCGTCAGCGTGATCCTCCTCCGGGCTAACGTCGGGACCAAGGACTTCTCCATCCTGGGGGTCCTAGGCCTCGGCTGCGGGAACCTCGGCAGCTGCTGGGGCGGCGGCCTCCTGTGCGGCGTGGTGCATCTGATGGACTGCCTCGTGGAGCTGGTCGATATAGGCCTGCTGTCCATGGATCTGCTGTATCAAGGGGTGAGCTCCCTCTCTGAGCTGGTCGAGCGCGGTACGGGCCTCATCCCTCTGAAGGGCGGTAGTCAGGTACATCTGCTCAGCTATGCTCCTGGCAGTGGCCTCTTCACCTGCGATAGCACGTGCATCGTCACGCTCGAGAGTGACCTGGTGAATCTTCTCCTGAAGACGGGCTACCTCGGCATCAAACTCTTCCTGTAGCTTCCTCTTGCTCTGGTAGGTGGTGGTGAGGGTGAAGGACACGCTCTCGAGAGTGCACTCCAAACTCTCACATACACCTAACAAAGCTCCGGTGGCGCTCATCGCAAGCGTCTCGCAGTAGAACTTCTCCTCTGGGCTCCCTGTCAAGACTGACTCCAAAGTCTGCTTCCAGCGCAATGGAAAAAGTGATCCACGGGGGAACACTCCTGCCATAGCACTAGCTAGGTCAGCGGGAAAACGGGCGATGATGTCCTTCAGCACCAGGTATGCTGCCCTGTTAGCTCCATCCTTGGCACAAGTGCCTCTGGTGATCTCTGTCCATCCTGTCCAATGAGGCTTGGCAGGCAAAGCTTTGACTTTGATCTCCACCATGACCAACGAATCCTGTCCATAGATCTCCTTCTGCCAAGAATACTTGGGCTCCTGTCCCTCCTCATAGCCCACGGCCTGTAGAATCCTCCAGAGGATGGTCGGCAACCCAAAGTAGGTCAAGAACGTCTTCCGGGTCAGCTTGGTGGCCAAGCGGTGACGCGGAACTCCTCTTCCTCCGGTGGCCTTGCGAGCAGTCAGCTTAGTCCAGGCCATCTGTAGAAACAAAAGGGTTTCGAACTCTCATGAGACGGATATTAAGTTGGCAAATTTTTATATAAAGGTGACAACTTTTAATTAAGGGGAGGTAATGTAAATGCAAGAATATAACACATGATGCATGATCGTACTTACGTTCTCACTCACTAACATGACTCGTAAGCCCTAACGTTCTAGTCGGTGGCAAGATCGATCTCTCATGCGTTATCTACATGTTCTACTCGATCGCATAGTCAGTGTACGTGCAGAAGATTCATTTCAGCCCAAAGCAATTCCCAATGGTAAAACAACGGAGTATTGGCTAATATGCGCAAAATGCATAGAAGCCAACACTAAACACTATGCACCAAAAGAGAAAACACCCTCAAAACATTGATACCCTCGTATGTGTCTGCGTGGAGCTCGCACATACTTGGTATAAGAACTCTCACCTAGACCGACGGTTGGACGGTCATGCTCTCATATCTCACAAAATCATTTTATGCATGTTTTCGCATCGACGCATTCTCTTTTTCCCGAGAATGGACCAGCAAATAAAGATCCAGCATGAAGCAAAACCCTGAACCCTGTTAGCAGTTAAACCACCTGATTCCTACTATAGGCTTATGAAGGACCGAAAATGCTAAAGCAAGGCGACCAGAGGGGGGGGGGGTGAATGGTAGCCTAAAATTTCTTCTCAGAAATTATGGCCTCTGTCCCAACAAAATCAACCCCAAGAGCAAAGCCGACATACGTGATGTCCTCGACCCAAGAGTATGGGTGGATGTTCCCTAGAAACACAGCGGGACACCACAAAAGCTCCCTCTTCCAAATCCACGCAAGTCAACTAGTGACAGGATGGAGTTTGGGTAACCTCAACCTCCCCCGAGCAACGCGAGGGGGATTCAGGCAATCTCGCAAAGCGGGAAGCCCAGTTTCTGTAGAGCACAGAGTCGGGAATCCCACGCAAAAAGCGGATCTCAAATCGGAGCTCGAACGCAAAAGATACGGACGAAAACGCGTTCTGTCAGCACTGACCGGACTCACTGGAGCGTCCGGTCGATAGGCACCGGACGCGTTCGGTCAGCTGAACTGCGTTCTGGGAGCTCTCTGTTTACGACCGGACTCACGGTGAAGAAGCGTCCGGTCAAGCACCGAGGGGGCAATGAACAGTGCCTTCAGTGCGTCCGGTCATGTGAAACCCTAGCGTCCGGTCGCACAAAATGCTTTCTGACAGCTTTGACCGGACTCTGAGGTGCGTTCGGTCAGGAACGATCGGACGCGTCCAGTCCACAGAAACTCGTTTCGGGAGCTCTCTGTGTTGGACCGGACTCTGCGTGGAGGTGCGTCCGGTCGAATCCCAGTCAGCGTCCAGTCACCACGCGCGAACTGGACAGCGCGGGTGTTCAACGACCGGACTCTGGCTCGGTGCGTCCGGTCGCTATGAGGCAGCGTCCGGTCACCCCGACCAGTCCCCTGTTCGTCCACCGAATCGACCCGATCTCCCTCAAATCAAAAGCACTAGGGCTCTAACTTCGTGTGAGGGATCACAAGGATGTTAGTGAGCTACTCCTAAGAGATCATGGCTCGAACCTAACTCCAAATCGGTGAATCGAAGAAAACGGTGAGGAACGGGCAAGAACTCGATTCCAAAACGAAATCCGCCCGATCTGTGAGTTCGTGAGGTATTAGAGAAATTCCTTCGGTAGAAAGAAGACTCTCACGAAGCTACACAAGATGGTTCAAACAGATTTGAGAATCTTCCCTCGAAACAAGAATTCTCGTGAAGAACGAAAGAGGGGAAAACGTGCAAACGCGAAGAACAAAATCGCAAGACAAATCAAAGCACGAATTTGATCCTTGGACTCAGAAGAATGGATGATTCATTAAACACTCAGTGTCGGGCTACAAGCCAATCCTAGCAACACAAAGCTCGGATGGCGAAAAGCTCAAGAACAAGAGCCGATCTCTCCCTAACCCTAGCCTCCTCTCACAAACAGCAAAATGAGAGTGACACCGCTCCAAGGATTGCGGCTGCCCTAGCAGCCCCCTTCATATATATAGGCGCACGTCTGAAGACCAAAACGCCCTTACATTAAGCACTCGTCCCAAATACCCCCCAGGGGTAAAACCGTCCAGACTTGACAGTTTCGATCCGACGGCCACGCCCGCACATCCGGTAGCTTCGCCTCGACGCGACCTCCCTGATGCCGCCACGTGCCGCCACCGTCGACCGCCGCGCCTTCTCACCAATAGCTTCGCCGCAACGCAAGCCTCTCGGTGCCGCCACGCGTCGACCGTCCTTTAGGACCAACCCCCGGTTTTGAGGCCCAAACCGGGAAACCGTCCACCCCGAGTTTTGAGGCCCAAACTCGGAAACCCGCAAGCCCAGGTTTTGAGGCCCAAACCTGGAAACCATCCATCCCGAGTTTTGAGGCCCAAACTCGGAAACCGGCCACCCGAGTTTTGAGGCCCAAACTCGGAAACCGTCGTTGGTAGCTTTTTGAGGCTCAGCTACCGAACCCGCACCGTAGACAGGATGTGGTTCGCACACCCCGACCACCGGCACTGATGCCGATGCATGTCCAGCCTCCACGCCGGGCACAACGCCTTCGCCTTCCTTCTTGACTTGGCCGACGGCACTTGCGCCGCACGCAAGCCCGTGTCCGACCTCCCGCCAAGTGACACGACTCCAGCGCCTTCCTCCCGACTCGGCCGATGCACCGCACATCCCCATGTGCTCTCGCTCGCCGATGCCACGTGCCAGCTACCACAGCTGGTCCTCTGGCCCTCTGGTCCGTCAGTCCAAGCCTCACGTCCGCCCTTCATCGCTCTGGGTACATCAGCATGGCACGTCCGCCGCACGGCACGCCCATCCTTCACCGCTCTCGATCCGTCGGCACGACACGTCTCTACTTGACCTTCACCTCGCCATAGACCACTGTATCCGAGCTCCACACCTGCACATCAACACAGCCAGGAGACACATGTCACACACGCACACCAACACAGAAACACCACACAACTCACGCCACCAGTTAGTCATAAACAATAAGCGCATAGCTAGATATAGACTCAACCGGGTAAAAGCCTCAAACCTTCCTCATCAAAGTCAATCATTCATCATATATGTTCTCAGCTTAAGGACGAGACTGGGCACACTCAGTAATTGAAAATAGTTTTGAAATACCCATTTTAGTTCGAAAATAGCTCTTTGCGGACGCAATAACTTGAACCATGCCCCGATACCAGCTGTCGCAGAACCGTCCTGATTATAAGGACTCAAGTACCGTCTTAGTCAATTACGTCTGACATCGACCCGCACTTGAAGCCATATAACCCCGGTAGTCCGAAAATCTCGAAGGATTTCAACATCGTACAACATACAGGATCGCATCGTTCAAGAATTACATTCGAAAGGATACAACACAGATGAATGAAATCGGATTTAAAACATCAGAGTGCGAATTTAAAATCAAGTTATTACAATACCGAATTTAAAGTGCGGAAGCTTAAATGAGTTTTGAAACACGACCACCACACATGTGGTCCAAATAAAATATTGTTTGAAAACTCCAACTCAACACAACTCACTTCTCCCTTTTTAAGTAATGTGCCACTAGTAGTCTCAGACCAGCAAAAGAAAAGGGGAAGCTTCTGGACGACCCTGCCCTGGGCCTACTCCTCATCACCTTCCACTGGGTAGAGGAAGTGCTTACAATAGCCATAGTTGACCTGACCATCTGCAACAACGGGATAAACCCTGAGTACGGGAATGTACTCAGCTAGACTTAGCCGTCAAACTGAAAATAAAGACACCAAGGATATGCAAGGCCTTTTTGGTGGAGCTGGGATCTTTGGTTGCCGAAAGCTCACAATTAAGATAAGGAGTATTAATGACATAGATGAGCTGTCAGTTTTTTAGTCCTATTTCTTACTCTAGGTTTGCACCTGAACTATTCCACACACTGGAGTCTAATCAAGCATTAATATAACCATATCCAGTTGACTTATCCACATTTTTGTTGAACCTTTAAACATCACATGGAGTTGTATCGTGGTGAAGCTCGCCATAGTTTCCCACTAACCAGGGGAGACGGCGACTCGAATCGAATTCCAAACCAGCTGGTGAAAGACCATTAATACCAACCCACACTTTCCCCGTCGGGTCCATGCATTGGGTAACCGCTCGATGCTTGTTCGTGGTGGTAATCGTCGCGGCTCACAGCACGGACCACCCAATTGGAACTATACGATGGCCATTCCGCGGCAGATCGTGTTTCGATACTAGAGGGTGGGACACGGGTTGAGACCGGCCCGAACAGCTTCTAACCGGCTTTGGGGTCGATGATTACGGCACCGACTTATCCCTAAGTAAAAGGGCGCGTTCAAAAAATGAACGAGGGTCAACATCGATACAAACCTACACGATCCAACGGACGGACTGCCCCAAGTTTCCAAACTTGTGCCTTGCCTTCCAGTTGATCGTATTTCATTACTACTCAAGTTTTTTTCCACGATAGCAAATATAGCCAACCGTGATCCGGTAATTACCCACCAGGGGTATTACGGGAACATCCTTAACTACAACTTTTATTAAGCAACTAAGCAATTCTACATTATAATTAAAATGACACGATAACAAGGTAGGTAATAATCAATAATCAAGGAATGGTAATGCAGCAAGTAGGATTCAATCAACTCCTACACCTAATGCATCACAACATAAAAGACTCAAGTAATTTAATTGTAAATACTGGGAGACTTAGAATGCTCCGGGGCTTGCCTTGAGCGAAGACCTAGGCCTCGTGGGAGGGGCACTCGGGCAAGTTAGTGTCTGCCGTGGGGTCGACTTCCTCGGCTTGATGAAGTTCCGGAATCTCCTGCTCGACGTTTGCTTCTTGCTTCTGGTCGGGCTCCGGGACTGTCGATCCTATTGCATGCAACGAATAATAAATAAATAAATAAGCGGGGTGCGGGACGTGGTGGTATGAGAAAGTAACATTTCTTGCAAACCAACAAAACCAACTTGTTGAACCACTTTTGACATTGAGGTAAATACTTATTTATCTCATAAAACAAAACCATTATTTCCACTATTTTCTATTTAGAATTTCAAAAGAAACTCAAGTTTGAACTGTAAGTGTATTTTTTTTGAACTCATAAAAATCCACAAAAATTCCAGCAGATAACTGACACTAACTGGACTTCACTGTCCAATTTTGAGCAAGAGATCAATTACAGAACAGCGACCACAAAAAGATAAAATAAACTGCTCAAAAGGCGCTTTGAACTAACTGTTCTCCGAAAAAGTGTCACACAGCAGGTTTCTTAATTTTTCTTGGTTCATCTACACATAAACACTCTAGTGCAGGAAGTGTACTTCCAAAACATAAATATATCACCCTACACAAAATAAACAAATCTATTCCAAATTAACCCCATTGAACTACAACCCATTAAACAAATCTATTCTAAACTCAGTTTCATATTTTTCCCAGATTCTACTCCAAATTTCATATTTATCAAGAAAGTTCCATGAACAGAAACATTATATTATATCCTACATGAATTTCTTAAGAAAAACACAGAAAAGTACATTTATAAAGCAACTTCATTTTTATTCACATGACCAAACATGCTTACATTTTTTCTAACTAAAACATCATACGCAGAGACTGTATGAATTTTCCCATAATTTATTTTGACGTATAAAACACCTTAACACTTATTCCAAGAAAACAGCTAAAAAGGACTTTAAACCATAACAGAAACTTTTTCCACATAACCAGTGCCTCATACATTTTTCACAGGTGCATAACATGATAATAAACTTACACAAAAGTTTCCATGAATTAACTTGACCAGAAAACATATATAACCATTTATCTCAACAAAAGCATATAAACTAAAATAAATAAAAACAGTAAAATAAACTTTCACCAAAAATACATTCATATTTTTCCATGATAGATCTACTCATAAACAAGCTATCAAAACTAAAGGCACTTCATTTGGACTTTTAAATCGAGCTACACAAAAATAACAAGCGTTTCTGAAAAATAAAACAAAAAGGATAAAATCATTTGAATCTCCCGGCTCAACTTGCATAGACCCGGACCATAGGCCCTGGGTGGCTGACGTGTGGGGCCACGTGGTCAACGGGGTCCACTGGTCAGTGAAAGCCGGACAGGGGATGAGGGTTGACCGGCGATTGCTCGCCGCCGGTGGGGTTGCCGGCGGTGAGGCTAGGCTCGACGAGTTCGTCTCGACGAGGCGGACCCATCGGTGGTGACGGTTTGGCCAGTGGGTGGCCGTAGCTCGCCGGCGACAAGCCATGGCGGACGGCTGCGGCGGCGGTGCTCGGCTTGGCCGTTTCCGGTGGTCGCCGGTGAAATTGGTGGAGGCAAAAGCTTAAGTGAACCCTAGGGAGTCTATCGGAGGGCTTGGTTTGGCCGGTGTAGCTCTGGTAGGGCCTGGCCTCGTGCACGGCCATGGCGGCGGCCATGGTGCTCGGTTGGTCCAGATGGGGAGGCTAGAGGGCGGTAGAGTTGAGGCTAGGTGGTGTTCTCACCTTGCTTTGGCGAAGGCGAAGCTCGGTGCGAGACGGATTTGAGGGAGGGACTTGGTGGTGGCCGGAACGGAGAGGAGTGTTTTTGCGGTGGCATGCGGTGGCGCTCGGGTCTGTTTGCGTGGAGAGAAGGGAGTGAGGGGGATCGGGTGAGGGCAGGCGAAGGCAAGTGAAGTGAGGGAGCGAGCGGCGCTGCCGTTTTGTCCAGGCTTGGCCGGACCAGCGGCCGTGGCGGGGCCCGGCGCGGCGAGCGGCGAGAGGCGGGCGCGGTTGGCGAGGCGGCTCGGCAGGCGAGGCGAGCGGAGAGTGGCCGGGGAGGATTGCTTGCGTGCTCGAGCGGTAGGCGATCGCGCGGTGAGAGGTGGGAGTGGATGCGCGGCAGAGAGGGGTCGCCACGCGGCGACTTGGCCGGCGTGCGGCGCGGCGCGGTCGGCTGACCGGCGCGCTGTGCGCGGCGAGCGCGCGGGAGCGGCGCGGGCGAGCGAGTGGGCCGGTGCGGCGCTAGCTGGGCCAAGAAGGCCGGTTGGGCCGAAAGCGAGGGCGCGGGAAAAATCGTTTTCCTTTTTCTTTTTCCAAAAACTTTTCAAACTTTGACCATTCAAAAATAGTTCCAGAAACTTCAAACTAGGTTTTGACCCAAAAATAAAAGTTGCTCAAAATAATTTTCTCTACAACTTTCATATAAGACACTTTTTCTGAAAACCATTTTTACAACCTCCACATAAATAAAGCCAAATTTTTGAGACATAAATCATTTTGTTTATCTCATTTTTATTTGATGAATAATTTTGGACTAAATCAAAGTGTCAACATGGAAAGTACTAGCCTCATTATTCTCTATTTTATAAAACTATTTGCCAAGTCAGAAAGTCATTCAAACAACCAAGTCCAATAGAAACCAAAGATTCAATTAAATAAATCAGAGGCAAAAGCACTTTGATGCACATGAAAATGATGCAATGCATTGCTTATGCATTTTAGTAGCTAAATGTAGTTCCTAATGCAGTGCTTGACACTAGGGTGTCACATCAACTACCAAACCTGCGCCGTAGACGGAGTGTGGTTCTCACACCCCGACCACCGGCAGTGATGCCGATGCATGTCCAGCCTCCACGCCGGGGACAACGCCTTCACCTTCCTTCTTGACTCGGCCGACGGCACTTGCACAGCACGCAAGCCCGTGTCCGACCTCCCGCCATGTCCTACGACGCCATCGTATTCCTCCCGACTCGACCGATGCATCACACATCCCCATGTGCTCTCACTTGTCGACGCCACGTGCCAGCTACCACAGCTGGTCCTCCGGCCTGCCGGTCTGTCGGTCCAAGCCTCACGTCCGCCGTTCACCGCTCTGGGTACATCGGCATGGCACGTCTGCCGCACGACACGCCCATCCTTCATCGCTCCCGGTCCGTCAGCATGACACGTCTCTACTCTACCTTCACCTCGCCATTGACCACTGTCTCCGAGCTCCACACCTGCACATCAACACAACCAAGAGACACATGTTGCACACGCACACCAACATAGTAACACACCACAACTCAACGCCACCGGTTAGTCATAAACATTAAGCGCATAGCGAGATATGGACTCAACCGGGAAAAGCCTCAAACCTTCCTCACAAATGTCAATCGTTCATCATATATGTTCTCAATCTCCCCCTTGATGAATGCATTGACTGACAATAAAACGACAAAGGAAGGGTTTGAAGGCAAGCCTGATTCAAGTGCCCAAAAGCCAAGTAAAAGCAAACACCAGGCCACTTGAGATGAGGAAGAATCATGAAAACTCCAATAAAAGCTCTCGGTCTCGAAAGAAATGGGAGAAGCGGGCAAAGCATCCACACAACCGAAGAGTCAAGTGAAAACAAGAGTTTCATGAAATCCCAAAAAGGCACTCAAAAACCATGCTCAAATAAATTGTCAAACAATCATCACAAAAGAAACCAAGATCAAGGTTCTCATCCACTTGGGTGTCAAAATTTCTCCCGCTTGATGATTGAATTGACAAAAACTAGTCACAAGAGATGGTTTGAGATACCAAGACTAAAAACTTGGTCCCCAAAGACATGGGCAACGGCTCGACGCAACCAAGCAAAATTCGAGCCAATCTCCACAAAAGAGTGAAAACTCAGACAAAGAGCGAAAGACTTGGTTCCCAAAGACATGGGCAACGACTCGATGCAACCAAGTCAAAAATGAGGTAGCCCTCAAGAAGAGGCAGAAAAGGCTCAACACCACTAGCTCAAAAGACTCCATACCAATCGAAAATACCGAGCAAAAACTGCTAGTTCCTCAAGACAGAGGCAAAACGGCTCAACACGACTAGCAGGCTCGATACCAACTGAGAAAAAAACACAAAGAGAAGCTCCAAACCAAAAGGAAAAACACAAAAGCGACTCCCCCTGAAAACAAGCCTATACACAAAGGCTATGCATCAAAGCTCATGACACCAAAAACACTCCATACCAACTAAATCATTCGTTACCAATGGAGGCACAAAAAGGACACAATTAAGAGACCATAAAAGAGCAAAACTCCCCCTAGCTCAAACCTCTCCCCAAAGTGCATGACTCTCCCATTTGTGCCAACACACAAACTCCCCCTTGCAAACAGCTTCTCCCCCTTGACAAAAGGGAACATGCTGAGGGGTTTTGACATTTCTCCACATAGTTGACACAAACACAAGACCTGTCATCAACCAAAAGCATATGAGGGTCATCACAAGGTGTATCGGAGCTGGGGGTATGTACACTAAGCTAAAAAATGCATGATATGCACAATGCAACAGCCTCAAGTGTATAGCAATCAAAATGAAAAGATGCTCAAAAGGGTGTTGCCCTGAAATTTTAGCAACCAATACAAATGCTAGCAAAGGCTCAAACTGATCAAATGAATACAAAATATGAACAATTGAGCATATGAGCAGTTTTTCCATTTGAAAAGGAGTTCACCACTAAAATAGCACTAAGCATGAATAGACAGGAAATCAACCAAGTGCTAACTCAAGTATAAAAGGTGAACTACCCCCAGCAAAGTTCAATCATCATGCCATAGAATGAAGCATAAACTTGTGTTATTCTTGAATTTTATCGGAGATTGCAGCGGCATTAACACAAGTTCATATTAAATCATGTGATTGCGGGAGGTTGAAAGCATGGTCATTGCCTACCTTTTCAACCAGGCTAAGCCTATGCAAGAAAAGCAATCGGAAGCTTAAAGCACCGGTTTCGGTCTTACACTACACGGCTCAAGTTTAACTCAAAAGTGCAATGAGAAACAGTCTCGATACCGTGAGGTGCTGACACATGCAATCCCATCTCGATCTTTTCATTTCACTTAGACTTGGATCAAATTTTAAGCACAAGGTAAATATGAACAATCCAAGCAAGTGAATGACTCAGTGCAAGAGACATAGCAACCTTGCATACAAAGGATAGCATAAGTGATCTCAACACATCCTACCCATGCTAGTTGCCACTCTCAATGGTGAACTAATTAAAGGTTTCATAGTCGATTAGTCAAGTTCACCATTTGCAAAAATAGCTTAGCTCATAACATGTATCAAGTGATCAAAAAGAGCCTAAGCTACAAGCATCATCATGAATAAGCAGGGCATACCAAAAAGAGCATAATCTCATTCTCATTACTATAAACATGAAGCTCTAAAAATGCACTAAAGTACATGATGAAATGCATGCAAAAACTAATCTATCAGAGCAAGCCTACAAGTATCGAAGTAAACCTATGTACATCAAATTGTGCTTCCCTCAATCAAAAAGGGAAACACCCACCAAGCTTACCTCTCAACCTAACAAAAGTTGAGAGATCCAAGCGCTTGGTGAAAAATAGGACGCGACAGCAACAAACTCAGCCTCAGTGGTAGAATGGGCTAACTAGACTGCTCGCAGGAGGACCAAGATACAAGAGAAGAGCCAAGAAATGCTCAGATGGACAGCCAACAAGATCCACATCGGTAAAGCCACAAAGCAAAGGGGTCGAAGAAGAAGAGTACCAAAATCCGAACTCAGAAGTATGTCAGAGGTACCTCATGATGCGCTTGACCACCTGCTTGTGTGATACTCGAGGGGATGCCTGCCACGGGCTCTCCGTCGTTGTCTTCGTCCATCTCAATCATCGTCGCTATGGGTGTCTAAAGAGGCTTGGCCTCACCCATGTCGAACCCATCATCCACATCTCAGCCTTCCTGCTCATAAAATCTGCAAACTTGTCAACAAGACCATGAGAGGAGCCACCAAAGGTGATATCATCCACATCCATCTGAAACGGGTCAGAAAGTATGTGTCCAACATCTCTGGGCTCAAAAGAGGCAACAAAAGCAGAATGAGCGGAATGAGACACAGAAAGACCTGAACCGCATCTCGTGCTAGTCAATGTCGTCGTCCATCTGCAGAGGGGTGAATCTGCTAAAAGATCTGGGGCGCCTTCCTCGCCAAAGTCATCTCCCCCTCGCCAGATGTTGTCGCTCCCACAGGTGCAACTAGTGCTCGCTGGAGAGCTGCTCGAACGGAACCCCAAGTCATGGAAGAAGTGGGATTGGGACCGTGAGCCGAAATGCCCTCTCCAAGCTCCTGTTCTCCTGCAAGCTCAAAGGCAGAAGAGACACAAGGCATTGTCTTGTCCAGTATGACCTCAAGGTCTCCACAAAATGGTTAGTAACATAAAAGCATAAGGTGAACTCTCAACAAAAAGTGGTCTACCTATGAATGATACCGCAAGGAGATCTGAACTCAAACTAGTCAAGACTACCATGCAATAGGATAAAGCACTATATAGCAAAATGCAGCCTAGAGACATGATCAACCCAAACACAGCCTAAACCTCAACACATGCTACAATGCAAGATAATGATAACAGTAGATCCAAAAGCATGTAACATGATAAAATTGTGGAAAGGCTAGTGCTCGAACTAAACATATCAACAGGATACATGTAGCTAACCAAAACTAGCACCTGAAAAGTGACACCTAAATGAACATCATACCACTACAAATCAAGCTCATGGAGAAATATGGTAAAACATGGCATAATGTTCATGAGGATCACAAACTAGCATGAAAAGTGGCTACTCCACAAAGACTATGCAGAAAGCTAGCATGACATGATATACAAGATAGCACATGCTAGACTACAACAAAACATGATACAAAAGAAAATGCATATGCTAGAACTATACAAGTGAGCATATGAATGATCATCTCATACCACAATAAATAGACCATGAATGTACAAGGTATGAGTGTAAAAGAAAACTCACCAAGCTATAAAAGCCTCTTTGGAGGCAAATCTAAGCGGGGTGTAGAGAACCATCAAATCTTGATCACATCTAAAAGATCAAGCTCATCAGGCGCATGTTCTCCACCCCGCGTCCTCACACCTACAAATAAGAGGACAAAGTAACCCGAGCCTTGGATCCCGAAGGGTTAGCAAGCATGTACTTGGGAACCCAAGACTTGGTCACCCATCTCAAAGGAGCACTCAACTTATCATGTGGGTTAGCATGATGCAAAGGTTGGTTCAAATGCAGTTTTGAAACATCCTTGGAAGCATTCCTCAAAAGGACAACTCAAGGAGAAGAACGAGTCATACCACGGGAAAAGAGGCAAACATCTCCCAAGGCATTTTTAGAAGAACCAATAGAAGCACCATGAGAAGCATGTTGTGGGCCAACACAAGAAGCATTAGAAGCATGTCCACGAGCATGACCTAACCCACTAGAAAAGGAGTCATAAAACCCATCAACAAAGAAGGGCTTCTTACTAGGAACACAAGTGTTCATGACATGAGATGGGCTATGAACCACCAAGTTCCTAGAAGAGCGAGCTTGGCGCAAGCGTTTGGCACGTCGACAGCAAAAGCTTTCTTGATGCCCATCTTTCTCACAAAAAGAGCAATGGTATAAAGGCCTATTGGAAGGAACACCATTCTCCGACAAGTGAGAAGTCCCTTGGGACTTAGAACAAGAAGCATCAACAACCACCTTGGTGCCAATACTAGGAGCACACGTGCCATGGGAAAGGCTACACAACTTCCTAAAAGCCTTAGCTCGAATATGTCGCTCGTGTTTGACACGGCGAAAGCAAAAATCGAATGAATGTCCATCCTTCTTGCAAAAAGTGCAATGAAATATTGGATTGGGATCACGAGTCCCAAAAATATGAGATGCGCCCTTGCCATGTGAAGTCCCATGGACATCACTCGAAGAAACAACATGGTTAGGACTAGCTATGAAAGAGCTATCCGAAACCTTGACACTAATGCTACAGTCAAAAGACTCACGCGCAACACAAGAACTCAACTCCGGTTGCAAAGATGCAAATTTGGAAACACCAACATCGAAGTTGCTAGAAATGCGTGAATCAAACGACTTAGCACAAAGACTTTTGCATCTTTTAGCTAAAACCTCATTCTCAAACATGAGGCGATCACAAGTACCGCAAGGAGTGTTTTTTATATTTTCCATCTCCTCTCTAATGCACTCGGCATATGTGGTACACAAGAGTTCATTTTCTTTTTCAAGGTTGGCACTCATATCATTGTGCTCAACCAACTTGGCGCTCATATCATCACGCAAAGCTTCTTTTTCCAAATCAATGCATGATGTGCAAATGAAATCGGTGGAAGAAGCATCACCATTCACATCAAGCAATGAATCATGATTAGAATAAGAAGTAAGGCAATCATTTTTATTCAAAGAGCATGAGCTACAAGGCCTAGAATTTATTTCAATAATTTCAGCCCTAGCATGCTCAAGTTCAACTACACATGTGCTGTGAATCAAACTGAATTCTCTAAGTCTAGTAACAAAAGACTCACAAGCATCACATGGTAACAAAGCATTTGACTTTAGCAAGGCTATTTTAGTTTTAGCACAATCAAGGTCCTTGTGCAAGTCAATGCAAACTAAACATGGTTCGGAAGCATTGGATTTCAACAATTCAATTTCAGATCTTAAACTATCAAGAGAAAAGCATAGCTCATCATTCTTCCTAACCATGTCACTACAAGAGGTGCAAGGCAAAGAGGCACAATACTTCAACCTAGCAATGGAGCATTTCAACTTTTCAACCTTTCTACGCAAGGTATCACAAAGCTCAGCATTCCTAGAGTGAGCCTCATAAAGGTTGTGCAAGGTCACAAGACCACAAGCAAGTGTACCTTTCTTGGCCTTGCCAAGTTGACGTAGGAGATCCTCTGGTGAAAGCTCATTATGACGTAGAAGATTCAATAGCTCGTTCACCTCACGATCCCTCTCATTAACTGCACTCCTTCTTCCCAAACTATCGTCCTCGATCGCATGTCCATCAATCAAACCTAAGGACAAAGACACACTGAAGGAAGAACTTGGTGCCATTTCCAAAAGCATCGTTAGTGTTAGTCAAATAAAAGCTTAAACTCCTCGACAAACAAAGTCAGAAGCACAACCGCTCTCAAAAGGTCACCTTCGCGGATCCAGAACTGGTTAAGGTAGAGAGATCCTTAACTGGCTCCGATACCAATTGAAGGACCGAAAATGCTAAAGCAAGGCGACCAGAGGAGGGGGTGAATGGGAGCCTAAAAATTTCTTTCGAAATTCTAGCCTCTGTCCCAACAAAATCAACCCCAAAAGCTTTGGACTCAAGAGTGATGCCCACGACCCTCAGAAAGAGGGTGGATGATCCCTAGAGTCACAGCGAGGCACCACACAAGAGAGCAATCCAAAACTCCCAAAACTCCGAGTCAAGTTCTTACGCAAAATACCCACTCCCAAACGTAGAAGGAGGGCTACGTCGGGAAATCCCTAAATACCTAAGCTAACACGTAGCAAAGATAGGTAGAGATGTTCCTAGGTGAACTCTAGGAGCAAACGAGAAGTCCAGAAACGAAGTGGAAAAGCCGGGAGAGCAAACGCACTAAAAGCCAACTCTCAGCAGCATCCCGGACTGTCCGGACTGCTGGTCCCAGACTGTCCATGCCAGGGGCGGACTGCCCGCGATCCCGTGGCGGACCGTTCGCCGGTCAAGTTTCCAAAACAGCAAAGCGGTTGAACACCCTCTACTCGGGCCCGGACTGTCCGCACCTATCAACGGCAGACTGTCTGCCGGTCACCCAAGGCAAAAACACTGAAGGACACTGTCGGTGTTTGTTAACCGGCAACTCGTCTTGAGTAATCTCAGACGATTTGTTCGGTGGGGATCGGCGTTCGTAGGACTCGGCGAGTACACAGGGACAGCGATTTATACTGGTTCAGACCGCTAAATAGCATAATACCTTACGTCCAGTGCGGCGTGTGCCTTGTGTATTGTTGTGATTCAATATTCGATGATCTAGGACCTGCGCCCGGTTCCCCTTATATATCCAGGTGAGCCTCAGCGCAGACCGAGTCCTAGCCGGTTACAATATCGGAGTCCTATTCTAATTACAGGACTTCCTTTTACAACTCGGCTAGGTTACAAACTAGAGTCCTAATCCAAGTACACTTCGTTACAAGTCTTCGGATCTCTAAAGCCATCATGGATTAGTCGGAGTAATCATCGATAGATGATATCTCTGACATCCTGGTCCGTCAAGCCCACGAGCTCTTCATCATTTCTTCACGACGTTATCTTCCAGTTTCTTCTTGAGAATCTCCGAGTAATGTCTTGAGAAATCTTGAAGTGCTCCGAGAGTAAAGAAAATCCATGGTGTGCGCTTTTTACAAAAAGTGCACCCATAGGGTGTAGCCCCTGAGCCTCTTGTTATTTATAATAACTTTGAGGGTCTTTGGAGCCTTTTCTGAATAAATCTTGAATAAGAAAAAACACTTTCTTTATAGATTATACCCTGCAGCCCCCGAGCCTGAGTTCCGAGTACCATAATAGTCGGTTCTCGGGGTCTTCTAAATGAAGCCATTATGTAATCTATTAAGGTCTTGAGGAGTCGGAACATGACACCAACTTGTTGCTTAAACCGTCCAAATAATAATTACTCAGCTTCAGGTGGGCAATGTTTTCAACAAACATCCCATATCACCCCCACTGAATAAAAATTACCTTGAGTCTAGCAATAATTGACTAGTGACTGTTCCAACTTTGCGTAATAATGATGTTTGTCGTTTTCTGTAACTGCAAGCTTTGTCGTCTTTGTCTTGAAGTACGTGTGAGAATCAGCTCTGTTACCCATGCTGAGCTTCACATGCACCACAGTATATTGGTTGAATCATTGGTCCAGCGATCAGTCTTGTTGATGAACCTGGTCTATAGACCCAGAAGAAACCGCCTATAAATACCCTGCCTGGGAAGCAAAGAGCTCATATCTTTCGAGAGTGTAGAACTTCTTATTAGTTCCATGGGTATTGTAATAGAAGTAGCTGAGATGATCGAGCCCCCGGGTGTCTTCTTTCTGTAGAATAGATGAAGTGCCCAAAAGAACTCTTGTGAAAGGACCATCCGTTAGGGTGGTTTCCAAGTGGTCGCGAGCAGAGGGACACAGAGGTGCGCCTAAAAGAACTCTTGTGACTACCACTCGTAGATAACCTCGGAGTCACAGGTTGTCAAAAGGGCGGCGAGGGTGATGGTCTTCCCCGAGTTCCTTGAGTACTGGGGTGGTACCAAAGACCCACCTTGGGATGCACTGAAAAGATAGTGTCTTCCCAAGGGTCTGTGTCTGCTTTACTGCGTCTCACTGAACCCGGTCCTTGGTGCAATAGGCATCAAGGCTATGTACCTTGAATTCACTAGAGTAGCGTCTGTTAAGATCATCCTGGGAGTGATTCTCTTCAGTGTGAGCTTGACGCTCGGCCTCTGCTTCCAGATGCCTCCGGGTGTTGTATTCTTCTAGTCGTGCATTGTAGAGATCTACAGCCTCCTTGCGGTGAGTTGCTCGCCTTCTGCGGGCCTCCTTAGCTCTATTCCTTCGGATTCTTTCAGCTTTCAAGGACTCGGTTTCCGTGGGTCCTTCCGGATCGTTGCCAGAGATCATACTCAGAGTTTGATCGTCTTGACAGACATCTGGTGGGGTTGGTGGTCATAGAGATGACTGGTGCCCCGCCATGAAGACTTCACGAGTGTAGCCCTGGTTTGATGATCCAGCTGTCGGTGTTTGTTAACCGACAACTCTTCTTGAGTAATCTCAGACGATTTGTTCGGTGGGGATCGGCGTTCGTAGGACTCGGCGAGTACACAGGGACAGCGATTTATACTGGTTCACGCCGCTAAATAGCGTAATACCTTACGTCCAGTGCGGCGTGTGCCTTGTGTATTGTTGTGATTCAATATTCGATGATCTAGGACCTGCGCCCGGTTCCCCTTATATATCCGGGTGAGCCTCAGCGCAGACCGAGTCCTAGCCGGTTACAATATCGGAGTCCTATTCTAATTACAGGACTTCCTTTTACAACTCGGCTAGGTTACAAACTAGAGTCCTAATCCAAGTACACTTCGTTACAAGTCTTCGGATCTCTAAAGCCATCCTGGATTAGTCGGAGTAATCATCGATAGATGATATCTCTGACATCCTGGTCCGTCAGACACAGCCACTGCTCTGGCTGCAACCCCGATGGCCGGACAGTCCGCCACCAAAGGGCGGACAGTCCGCCACTGTCCAGAAAGTGCAAAAACTGCACAGGACAAAACCAAAATCGATGGATCTTCACCAAATCGAACGAGGCTGCAATCAAACTTCTCCCAAGTGTTCTTCTACGTGTTGGGAAGCTAATCCTAGGATATCATCGCTCCAAACCAACTAATCCATGAGAAATCGGAAGAACACTAGAAAAGGGGGAAGAACAAAGAACGAATGCGATTTCTACCCGATCTATGTGCTCGTGAGGTTAGAGGGGAAATCCTTCAGTAGAAAGAAGGAGCTCACGACAAAGAACAATCTAATTCAAACAGAATCGCAAATCGTCGCTCGGAGAGGGAGAACGAGGCAAATCTCCGGGAGGGGAAAAACCGAAACATGAAGAACAAAAACGCGAATTCGATCCAAAATCAAGACAACCAAGAGGAGTACGAAATTGATCCTTGGATTGCTACAAGATGATGAATTGTGTAGCACACGATGTCGGGTTACAAGCCACTCCTCGCAACAACAAAACATGGATAGCGAAAAGCTCAAGAACAAGAGCCAACTCTCTCCTCTAACCCTAGCCTCCTCTCACCTGAACAAAATGAGAGTGACACCTCCAAGGATAGTTGTCCAACACATCCCCTTCACATATAAGGCGCATGTCCAAAAGACAAAAACGCCCTAACTTGAAGCACTAACCCCAAATACCCCCTAGGGGTAAAACCGTCCAACTCTGGCAGTTTCCATCCGACAGCCACGCGCCTTCTCATCCTTCGCTTCGCCTCGACGCAAGCTCTAGGATGCCCCCACATGTCATCACATCGACCACCGCGCCTTCCTCACCAATAGCTTCGCCGCAACGCAAGCCTCTCGGTGCCGCCACGCGTCGACCGTTCCGCATAGGAACCTCCGCCCCGGTTTTGAGGCCCAAACCGGTAAACCCGCAAGCCCAGGTTTCGAGGCCCAAACCTGGAAACCATCCACCCCGAGTTTTTAAGCCCAAACTCGGAAACCCGCCACCCGAAGTTTTGAGGCCCAAACTCAGAAACCATTGAGGGTAGTTTTTCGAGGCTCAACTACCAAACCCGCGCCGTAGACGGAGTGTGGTTCTCTCACCCCGACCACCGACACCGATGTCGATGCGTGTCCAGCCTCCACGCCAGGCACAACGCCTTCGCCTTCCTTCTTGACTCGGTCGACGGCACTTGCGCCGCACGCAAGCCCATGTCCGACCTCCCGCCAAGTGCCACGACGCCATCGTCTTCCTCCCGACTCGGCCGATGCATCGCACATCCCATGTGCTCTCGCTTGTTGACGCCATGTGCCAGCTACCACAGCTAGTCCTCCGGCCTACCGGTCCGTCGGTCCAAGCCTCATGTCCGCCCTTCACCGCTCTGGGTACATCGGCATGGCACGTCCGTCGCACGACACGCCCATCCTTCACCGCTCCTGGTCCGTCGGCACAACACGTCTCTAGTGACCTTCACCTCGCCATTGACCACTATCTCCGAGCTCCACACCTGCACATCAACATAGACAAGAGACACATGTTGCACACGCACACCAACACAGTAACACACCACAACTCAACGCCATTGGTTAGTCATAAACATTAAGCGCATAGCGAGATATGGACTCAACCGGGAAAAGCCTCAAACCTTCCTCACAAATGTCAATCATTCATCATATATGTTCGCAATCCCATTTTTTGTAGCAATATTTGTTGGAGTTTATTTTAATTTTTAATCTCTTTAGCATGTTTAATAATATCCGTAGGACACAAAGGCAGCAAAGTAATTTTCTTGTCCTTATGTATGATAGTGTATGTATTAGTTCTACCATGGTGTAAAGAATCATTATCAAATTCCCATGGGCGACCTAACAAAATGGAACAAACTTGCATAGGAACAACATCAAAATCAGCAGAATCATGATAATAGCCAGTGAAAAAGCTAATGCGTGCTGATTTAGTTACCTTAGTCATACCATTATTATTGAACCATTGAAGTTTGTATGGATACGAATGTTGTCGTGTGGTCAAGACAAGCTTCTCAACCAAATCTGATATCAACAAGTTGTTGCAACTCCCGCTATCAATGATGGTGAGAACACGACAACCCTGCACAATGAGATACATGTGGAACAAATTGTGGCGTTGGATCTTCATTTCATCTTCGTGTCTCACACGTGTACTCAACACACGCTGCACAAGAAGGCTTGGGTAGTCCGCAGCAGCAGCCACAAAGTCAATGGTGATGGTTGTTGGTAGTTCTTAACTTCACTAAAGATAGAGCTAGGCAACTATCCCTGGTAACGGCCTAGAAATACTTGTTGACACTTGCTAACGTCGTTACTAGGAGTAGACTATGGAGTCTATCCCTGGCAGCAGCGCCAGAAATGCTTGAAGCAAGTCCAGTCACTATACCTAAAGGAGTGAAGCTAAAGCAGCTATCTACTAATGTCAAATAGGGTTGTCAATCCCGACACTAGTAGGAGCTAGCTAGAGAGATAGCAATCTACCAGGAGGAGATTCTGCAAGCGCACAGAACTATCGTAGTAGCACTTCCCTGGGAGTACCAGGCGTCGATTTATTTGATCCCAAAGGAAGGCTAGGGTGGTGTATGAGTCGAGTCAAGGAGGGGATGAGAGACGAAGAATAAGAAAAGGGGAAAGGAGAGAGGAGATGAAAGGCTAGAAAGAATATGTGGATGGATAGGTAAGGATGAAATGGATGGTAAGGTAAGGTGGATGGATAGGTAGGTAAGGGGAATAGGATAACTAATGATAACTAACTAATAACTATTAACTACTCCTAGATAACCAGGAAGCAAGATAACTACGAAGCAAGATAGGCAAATGTCAATTAAGCAACCAAGTTAAGTAAAGTTTTATTCCTATCTTGTCAAGTACCGAGGCGTACTAGCCTTTACCACTGACTTAGGTTGAACGCTAGCACAACGAGCCTTACTGTTAAACTAGGCCAACTACGTGGTGGAATTCAAGGCGCACAGGGCTGTCACCACCTGCTTGCTACCACAGCTATCCGGGGGTCCAGCCGTATCTGAAGGTAAGTCTATAACTAAGCACCACGCTTAATTATATTCTAACTATCTCTACCCTAGCTTTGAATAGAGACACCCTTGCGGACGTCAGAGCAAATACTTGACTTAATAAGATAAACACTAAACTAACTAAGCAACCTATTGGCAAAGATCAAACAATAAGCTCACTAGAGATTAACTACTATGGCTAAGTGAATTGAACTGTAGGATAGCTAGGCACTCAAGCAATCAATCAAGTATACTACTCAATACTGGTAAGTAGAATAAAGTAATACTTGAAATGATGAACTAGAATATAGTAAAGTGCTTGAGATACAAGAGCAAAACCTGAACTGGAGATGAAGGAAGACTCTTCCCAACTCCAGGACCGATCACTCGCACGCTTCTACTCTTGAGCTAAGCCTTGAGCAGCGCTTCCGCGAGGGCAATGAGGCAAAGATGCCTTGCTCTACTAGCTACCTACTTGCCTAAGCTTGGCTAAACCCTAAGCTATTAGCTCTCTAGCTCTAGCCTTGCTTTCTTTGCTTCCTTTCCTTCTTGCTTGTGTGTTTTTAAGTGATGCCTCAAGGGGGGTATTTATAGCCTTGTGGAGTGAGGGGGTACTTATAGGGGGCAGCCAGCCGACCTAGGGCAAACCCTAGTGGCGGGCGTCAGCCCTAGGTGGCGGCCGCCACCCCCTCACCGTTGGATGCACCGTCATTGCTTCAACGGCATCCAGGAGCTCCAGAGAGGCGGTTCCAAGGTCGGTTGCATGTCCAGATAACCGTCATTCGGTCATGATCCACGCCACTCCCCTCCTGAGCCCTCCGATGCCACTGACCTAGTGACCAAGGGCCAAGATTTGGCCCTCGGGTAGTCACACGGATCAGTGATGTGGCAGGGGGAAAGTTGGGCCAACTCTAGTGGCGGGCGCCACCCCCCTGAGGCCCAATTGGGCCCTGCTGAGTGGGCTTGGCCTTTGGTGGTTCAAATATCCAAATTTGGTTCAAATCGTGCATTCAAATCAAAATCTATGGACATGTGGAATTCGGTTAGTTTGAAACCTATTTGACTACATTTCATGCCTTTTTGGTAAACTTTAGGGTAACATGTTAATGGTAAAACAGGTGTTTAAGGACCATCAACAATGGTCTCCTTGTCTTGATCATCCTCGGTGGAATCTGCATCAATGTTAGCAACAAGGGCTAAATCATCGTCAACATCACTAGCAATTACATATCCATCCTTGGTAGCAATGAAAGCGCGACGACTGGGGCAATCCTTCATGACATGTCCCATGCCTTTGCATCGGTGGCAAATGATTTTAGAGCTAGATGAGGAGGAGCTAGTAGAAGCACCCGGAGTGGCACCGTTCTTCAGATGTGGAAACTGCACATTAGACAATTTACTTACGCCGGAAGGTGTAGATGGTTGTGGTGCAACAGGAAGCTTGGGCGTCTCCGGCTCGGAACGATGCTGAAAATTTCTCCTATTGTTATACTGGAAAGGCCGGTGTTGTTGTTTGCGTCCCAGTACTTCTCTTTCAGCTTTAAGAGCAAGATGGTATAATTGGCTGAACATGTTCCAATCTTTATAATCAAGAATATCCTGGATATCACGATTCAAACCACCAAGTAATCTAGCACTAGCATCATTATCATCTTCATGTATGCCACAACGTGCTAAACCAATAAGCAATTCTTGATAATATGCCTCTACTCCTTTATCACCTTGTTTTAAAGTTTGTAATTTCAAACGTAAATTACGTTGGTAATAAGGAGGAACAAAATGAGATTTCATACGTTGCTTTAAAGCATTCCAAGTTTGAGGCACAACAATAGCATTATTAGCATTGCAAAGATCACTCCACCAGAACAAAGCAAAATTAGTAAACTCACTAGTAGCAAGTCTAAATCTATGCTCAGCAGGAACATTATGAGAATCAAAGTTTTCTTGAACAGCAAGTTCCCAATCTAAATATGTCTCTGGATCTATATTACCAGCAAAAGGAGGTAGGCTAAATTTAATTTTAGCAAAAGGATCATTATTGCCATGAATATTACCTCCCATACCGCGACGATTGAAGTTGAGGCGACGATGGGGACCAGCATCAGGATCTGCATCTGCATCACCAAAAGCATCCGCATCTTCATCATCATCACGATGAGGTTGAGGGCGTTGCTCAAGCTGTTCAATGCGGTTGACTAGATTGTTCACGTTGCGCGTCAGCTCGGTCATGAGATTGTGTTGTTCAGTCATGAAAGTTGTAAGCTCGCCCTTGGACACGCACTCATTAATGTCCGTCGGAGTGCCTGACATGGTTAGAAGATAGAAAAAGACAACACCAAAGTATTATCCCTGTCAACTAAAAGAAAGCAAGTGGTGGCGGTGGTGAAAGTGGAAAGAAAAATCACAAGCGGCTTACCACCGTCTTGCTTGTATTTGCGGATACATGGGTGTATGCTGGATCTTGAGATGATGAGTGATTGTCAACTGGTATGATGCGCATGTTCTTTGGATTGTGTTGTGCAGGTGTCGAGCTCAGAGACGGTGATCGAAGGCAAGGTGAAGGTCAAGTAGAGACGTGCCGTGCCGATGGACCCGTAGCGATGAAGGGCGGACGTTAGGCTTGGACTGACGGACCGGTGGCCTGAGGATCGCCCGTGGTGGCTGACAGCCTGGGACAGCGACAAGTGAAGACTTGCGGATGGACGGGGTGCACGGGCGGTGCATCCCCTCTACGGCGTCGGTTTGGTGGTTGAGCCACAGAAAAACCACCAAGTGGACGGTTTCCAGGTTTGGGCCTCAAAACCTGGGTGTGGCCGGTTGCCGAGTTTGGGCCACAAAACTCGGACAGAGGATGGTTTCCAGGTTTGGGCCTCAAAACCTGGGTGCTGGCGGGTTTCTGAGTTTGGGCCACAAAACTTAGCCGATGGACGACAAGTTTCCCGGTTTCGACCTCAAAACCGGGGGAAGGCCCAGGTTTCCTGGTTTCGGCCTCAAAACCGAGGGGAGGACCGTGAAAAGGACGGAAGGCGTGAGGTGGCACGTGGCAGCATCCGGTGAGGTCGTGTCGAGGCGAAGCTACCTGATGTGCGGGCGTGGCCGTCGGATCGACATCAACCTCGAGATGGTCAGGAATACCCTTAGGGTTATCCTGTTCGCTCATTAGCTGTAAGGGTAGAAGGGGAATAATTGTATTAGGCTATATAAGGAGAGGTCACTCCTCCCTCCAGACTATCTCAGCCATTGCTATTTTCATTCTAGGGTTTCCTGCTTCCCATTCCCTGCTATAGCTACTGAGATCCGCATTGACGGTGAATCATACGTCTGTGTATTTGGATTTTGCGGAAACAGGACCGGATTCCTGTTGTCTCCTCGTGGGGACGAATTTCGGCTGGAAATCGTGGTTGTGATTCGCGTTTTGAACTTGTTCTTCGCGTTCTTCTTTTCTCCATGATTTTCTCGTCACTCGATCTCCCTCCTCGCTGCGTCTTTTTTGAATCCACTTGAATCAACTTGTTCTTTGATGTGATGAGAACATTTCCACCAAAGGAATTTATCTCTATCCTCACGAACAAGTAGATCAAGTTGATTCAAGTTTCGTGGTGACTTTTTAGTTCCTAGACCTTCCCTTTCGATTTCCTGGAGTTTGAGTTGATTTTGAGCGGATGTTTTCTTAGGGATAGTCTTCCAACTACCTAAGGATCATTTCCTCCAAGTTTGGGATCAAGGGACATTGATTTTGATCGGATTTGGGGAGATTGAGAAGGGCGATCAAAATCGCCTTCTTTGGGTGGTCGCGGACAGTCCGCCACTTTGCCGCGGACAGTCTGCGCGTTGGGCTCGAGCCAGATCAGTGGCTGCGCGGCTCGGCTGTTTTGGTCCGGAGTGACCAGCGGACAGTCCGCCGTTGTCAGTCGCGGACAGTCCAAGACTCGACCAGGGAAGTTCAGCAGCAGTGTTGTTTTCGTGTTTTGGCCAGCGGACAGTCCGCCATCCATCCGCGGACAGTCTGGGATAGTCGCGGACAGTCCGTGGCCGTACCCGCGGACAGTCTCGGACTTCGCAGACTTGTCCTGTTTAGTGCGTTTGCTCTCCCGGCTTTTCCGCTTTGTTTCCGGACTTTTCGTTTGCTTCAAGAGTTCTGCAAGGAACCTCTCTAGATATCTCTGTTACTCGTTAGCATCAGTATTTGGAGGAATTCCGACATAGCCTTCCATCTACGTTTGGAAGTGGGATTTTGGGTTTGAACTTGACTAGGGTTTTGTGAGTCTCAGGTTGCTCGTTCTCGTGGTGCCTCGATGCGATCCTAGGGATCATCCACTCTCTCCTTGAGGGTCGTGGGCATTACATTCTTGCTCGAAGATTTTGGGTGTTGATTTTTGGGACAAAGGCCGGAGTTTCGAAAGAAATTTTTAGGCTCCCATTCACCGCCCCTCTGGCTGCTTTCTGGTAGCATTCTCGGTCCTTCAATTGGTATCGGAGCGGGTTATGGATCTTCCACCTTAACCGGTTCCAGCAGATCCACAGAAGGCGACATGGATCGCGGCATGGGCAAACCGCCGTTTTTCGATGGGACAAACTATGCGTATTGGAAGATACGCATGTCGGCCTATCTTCAGAGCATGGGTGCTTCGATTTAGGATATTTGCATCTCTGCTGATTACGTGGTCTTCACTGCTCGTGTGAGTCAACAGCAGATCGATGAGCACAATGCCAATAGCCGAGCCCGTAATGCTCTTTTCTCCTGTTTGAGCATGTCTGAGTTTGATCGCGTTTCTCATCTTGCTACCGCTCGGGAGATTTGGGCGACTCTCATGTGTTTTCATGAGGGAACCACTCAAGTCAAAACCCGTCTCTACGAGTCGCACAAGCGAGAGTATGAGAATTTTCGACACATGCCTGGCGAGAGCACAAAAAGTTTATTCGCTCGCTTTCAGGTGATTGTCAACAGGATGAGGGCTAACAAGCAGTTGTTGCCTTTCGATGATCATGAGAGAGCTCTCAAGCTACTCCATACTCTTGATCGGTCGGTGTGGGATTCCAAGGTCCAGGCGATCATCGAATCGCCTAACTATGAGACTCTCACCTGCGACGAGCTCTTTAGTAAGCTCAAGTTCAGTGAGATCGACGCCATGGCGAGGGCTTCTTATGAAAATCCTTCTGGCTCATCAATGGCTTTGGTTTCTGGCTCTTCTGCTAAGCCCTCTAGAGGCTTTGCATTGTCTTCTCTTCTTTCTGTCACAGAGGAGCAGCTGGAGTTCATGGCGGACGATGAGTTGGCTCTGCTTTTCGGTTGGTAGTTCTTAGCTACACCTAGGATAGGGTAACTAAAGTAGCTATCTACTAATGCCAAGCGGGGTTGTCAGTCCTGACACTAGTAGGAGCTAGCTAGCGAGAATGCAATCTACCAGGAGGAGATTCTGCAAGCGCACAGAACTATCGTAGTAGCACTTCGCCTGGGAGTACCAGGTGTCGATTTATTTGATCCCAAGGGAAGGCTAGGGTGGTGAATTAGTTGAGTCAAGGAGGGGATGAGAGTCAAAGAAAAGAGAAAAGGGAAAAGGGGAGAAGAGAGGAGATGAAAGGCTAGATGAAGGACCGAAAGTGCTACCAGAAAGCGACCAGAGGGGGGGGTGAATGGGAGCTTCAAATTTTCCTTTCGGAAACTTTAAGCCACTGTCCCGAAAATCAACCCCAAGAGCAAAACCGATGCGCGTGTTGTCCACGACCCAAGAGAGTGGGTGGATGTTCCCTAGGAACACAGCGGGACACCACAAAGATTCCCTCGCCCAAGTTCACGCAAGTCAACTAGTGACAGGATGAACTTTGGGTAACCTCAACCTCCCCCGAGCAACGCGAGGGGGATTCAGGCTATTTTATAAAGCGAGAAGCCCAATTTCTGAAGAGCACGAAGTCAGGAATCCAACGCAACAAGCGGATCTCAAATCGAAAGTCGGACGAGCAAACTGCGGACGAAAACGTGCAAAATGCAATTGACCGGACTCTGGCCAGCGTCCGGTCAGTGAGCACCGGACGCGTCCGGTCAAGCCAAACCCGAAATTGGACCTCTCTGTAAACGACCGGACTCACAGTGAGACGTGCGTCCGGTCACGTGCAGTGCGTCTGGTCAGCTTAGACAAACAAGGAACAGTGTCACCTGTGCATCCGGTCACACGCAAACCCGAGCGTCCGGTCAAGACACAGAAAAACATCGCGTGGCCTTCAACGACCGGACTCACTGCCCTAGCGTCCGGTCACCCCGACTGCCCACTGTTCGTTCACCGATTCGACTCGATCCCACCCAAAACGAATCCACTAGGGATCTAACTTGGTGAGAGGAGTCACAAGGAGGATAGTGATCTATCTCTAGGAGATCATGGCTCGAACCTATCTCCAAATCGATGAATCGAAGAAATTCGGGAGAAGGAAGAAAAACTTGACCCGAAACAAAAATCAACCGATCAACTAGCTCGTGAGGTTAGAGGTGAATTCCTTCGGTAGAAAGAAGTGCCTCAGGATCTAGAACAACTTGGTTCAAACGGATTTGCAAACGATGCACCAAGTAGAGAGATCGATCAACGGAAAAAACGTGGAGAAAAGCAACCCGCAAAGAACACAAACAAAACACGAATCACAACCACGAATTTGCAACCATGTGGCTACCACACGCTACAACAGTGAGATTACGGTCTCACTTCCTCAAAATCTCACGGACACAGAGGTATGGTTCTCTTCTCTGTGGATCTCAGTTCGCTACAGCAGGGGAGAGGGAGAGCAGGAAAACCTAGAAGGCAAAATAGCAAATGACTGAGATAGATGGGGAGGTGGGTGTCTCCCCCTACTTATCCTAATTCTAACTATTCCTAACTCCCACTCTACCCCTAACTACTTATAGAGCTTACCAGCTAAACCCTAAGGTTATTCTGGACCAAGTCGATGGTAGGTGGATCCGACGGCCACGCCCGCACAACTGGTAGCGTTGCCTCGACGCAACCTCACCGATTGCCGCCACGTGCCGCCACCGCTCTGCGTCCTCTTCACGGACTACGCCCCCGGTTTTGAGGCCCAAACCGGGAAACCAGCCTTCACGACCAACCCCCGGTTTTGAGGCCCAAACCGAGAAACCAGCCCACCAGCGCCTGAGTTTTGTGGCCCAAACTCAGAAACCCGCAGCACCTAGGTTTTGAGGCCCAAACCTGGAAACCGTCCTCAGCCCGAGTTTTTTGGCCAAACTCGGAAACCATCCGTGCCCAGGTTTTGAGGCCCAAACCTGGAAACCGTCCACCCGATGGTTTTTCTCTGGCTCTACCACCAAACCGACGCTGTAGAGGGGATGCACCGCCCGTGCACCCCGTCCACCGACACACGTCCCCAGGTCCTCGACCCGAGCAACGCTGTGCCGGCAAGTCTCCGCTCGTCGCTGTCCCAGGCTGCCAGCCACCATAGCTGATCCTCGGGCCACCGGTCCCTCAGTCCAAGCCTCACGTCCGCCCTTCGCCACTCTCGGCCCATCGGCACGGCACGTCTCTACTTGACCTTCACCTTGCCTCTGATCACTGTATCCGTGCTCGACACCTGCACAACACAAGCCAAAGAACATGCGCATTATCCCAGTTGACAATCACTCATCACTCAGAGACTCGGCATACACCCATGTATCCGCAATCTCCCCCTTGATGAGTGCATTGTCAACTACCAACAAAAATCATAATAGAAATAGAAAGAGGAAGAAGGAGAAGAGAGTACTCGACCAAATGACCCAAAAGCATAGCAAAGCCGAAGAAGGTCAAGTGGAAAGAGCAAAACAACTTGGTTCCCAAAGACATGGGCAACGGCTCGACGCAACCAAGCAAAGTAAAGCTAGCCCTCAAGAAGTGGTAGAACAGGCTCAACACCGCTAGCAAATGCCAAATGAAAAATCGAAGCAAAATGCTAGTCCCTCAAGATAGAGGCACAAAGGCTCAACACAACTAACAAGATAGCTCGACACCATCTGAAAAGCTCGAAACCAACTGAATCCAACTTAAGCAAAGATGCGACTGCTAGTCCCTCAAGATAGAGGTAAAGCTCAACACAACTAGCAAGGCGCTCCGAACCAATTGGAAATTTCGAAAATTCTGCACGAGCAAGCTCCCCCTTGTATGGTGCACAGGCATGATTTGTCCAAATTCTCCCCCTTAGTTGAAAATGCACCATCAAGCAAAAGGAACTGAAAATGATTTTCTTCCCCTCAGAAAATGCACCATCAAAAGTGCCAACAAGAGAAGTTCTCCCCCTTCCAAAATGCATATGAATGCAACTTAGCAGCTTCAGGAATATAGTCAAGAAAATGCAAAGATGCTCTAAACAGTATAGCTCCAACGACTCTCTGGAAAGCATACAAGCTAGCGAAGGCTCAAATTGATCACCAAATATGAAATATGAACATATGAGCAAAGTGAGCAGTTTTTAGCCAAAAGGTATTCACCATCAAAATAGCACCAAACATGTATAGACAGGAAATCAGTCAAGTGCTAAACATGTATACAAGGTGAACTACCCCTAGCACAGTTCAATCATCATGCTATAGAATGAAACATAGACTTGTGTATCCAAAATTTTATCGGAGTTGCAGCGGTTTAGATTACACAAGTTCAAATTTCAGCATGTGATTGCGAGAGGTTGAAAGCTTGTCATTGCCTAACTTTTCAACTATGCGAAGCCTATGCAGAAGCAATCAGAAGCTTAAAGCAACAGTTTCGGTCATACACTACACAACTCAAGTTTAACTCAAAGTGCAATGAGAAATAGTCTCGAAACTGTGATGTGTTGACAAGCAATCCCATCTCGATCTTTTCAATTCACTTAAAACTTGGTTTAGATTTTATTGGCAGAATATGAACAGACCAAGCAAGTGACAGAGTCAGAACTAGAGACATAGCAACCTAGCATATATGAAAAGCACGAGTGAATTGAACACAACCTACACATGCTAGTTGCATATCTCAATGGTGAACATTTTCAATTCTAAGTTCATTAAGCAGGTTCACCATTCAAAAATAGCTCAGCTCACAACAAGTATTAGTGATCAGAAAGAGCATAAGGTACAAGTATCAACATATAGCATCGGAGCATACTACATAGAGCATAATCACATTCTAAAGATTATATACATGAAGCTCAGAATGTAAAAGTGTATGCTGAAATGCAAAAGAAAGACAAAACAAACGAGAAAATAGTCAGTTTATGATACAAGAACCAAAATGTTTCCCCCATCTAAAAGGGGAAACACACACCAAGCTCACCCCTCAACCGATTAAAGGTTGATTCGTCCAAAGGCTTGGTGAAAATATCAGCCAACTGATGATGAGTATGCAAAAGATGTGTCCTCACATTTTCGTAGGACATAGTCCTCTTTTGAGCTACCTTGCTCACTTTTTTTTTCACAGGACATAGTCCTTTCTTGAGCTACTTTGCTCATTTTTCTCTCCCTCTCTTTTAGCTCTAGATTTCCCCAGGTTATCTATAGGAAAGGATTTTTGAAACGAATAGGGAAAGGGAGAGAAATGCTTATTCCCAGTGTAGGAATAGCATAAGGCTAGCAATGGGATGTTTGGCAGGGTATTGCATATCTCCGGTGTAGAGAATAAGCAATTTATTTGGTCGTTGCAAACTTCCAAAGTGGAAAGTAGGCAAATTATGGTGGGTGTACGTGAATCTTGATTCAAAAGATATGATAAGCTTCTCTACTAAGATCTATGAGGTCTAACAAAGCTCAACACAAACAAAGCTCTTTGTGGTTTTGACTAATGACTAACAAATATTTGGCTGGTGGTGGGATGGGATAAAATCTAGGAGGAACTTTTAGCAAAGTTTTCATAATTTTTAAAAGAAATCCTCCAGATTAGGTCCTAATTTCACTTTAGCAAGTTTAAAGAATTACTCCATTTCTTACTAACTTTATTCACTAAGCATGATTTCAGTTAAAGCATGTGCAACCCACAAAAACTACAACTTAGATAAGACCAGTTATTCAAACCATAACAACAGCATTTGCATGACATATTTCAAATCCTATTCAGGTTTCAACTTGTTTAAGCAAATTTTATCAATTTTATTCATAGAGTGGTTATTTAGGCAAGCATGTGACATTCAAAAGATATATAATTTAAGAACTGAATGTAAAGTGTAGGCTTGAGACATACCTTATCGGAGCGGGAGTCTCCCCCAAGCTGGCTTCTTGCTTGGTGAAGGATCTTCTTCTTTCTCGGTCGGAGCTCTTGTTCTCATTTTATTAAAAAGGGAAACTATCTAATGTTGTAAAAAGGGAAACTATCCTATTATGATATTTTATTATTCTAACTAAGTTAACATATACCTATGCATATAACTAATGATAACTGGTGATATTTTTTTTAGTTACATGCATGACATATGTTATTTATTCGAAAAGGGAAAATTGAAGGGAAAAATTAAAAGTAAAACCATACCTTAGGTCCATGGAGTTTCATCCTTATCGGGTGGATCTTCTTCCTTGGGCACTTCTTCTCTTAGTACTCCATCTGGTTCTTCTTCTTTTGGCACCTCTCCCTTGTTATGTGAATCACACAACTCAGGAGGTGGTTCTTTCTTTCTGTTGCACCTTGTTCTTGGGCGCCTCTTCTTGGTACGAACGGGTTTTGCTACCTGCATGTTAGCGGCATATGCGGGACCACGGGAGAAGGAGAATATTTCCTTCCTCCCTCCTAATGTCATTTGAATTTTACCACTTCCCACATATATGCAAGCATTAACAGTATTCAAGAAGGGTCTACCTAAGATTAGAGGCACATCTTTCCTATTTCCCATATCTAGTATTATGAAATCAGCAGGAACATAGGAACCTCTAATATGAACAGGTAAATCATTAACTATTCCTTCTACATAGCAAGTGGATTGATCAGCTAGCACAACATAGACAGATGTGGATGACATGGGTGGAAAGAACGAGTTTTCATAGAATTCTTTAGATAAAATGTTCACACTCGATCCTAAATCACACATGGCATTTTTAAAGACTTCACCAAAGATTGAGCATCTAATTATGGGACTACTAGGATCACCCTTTTTAACAGTCATGGTTTGATCTTCATAATAGTTAAAATATTTTATTTCAACCATATTAGCAGTTTCCATGTCAGGTTTAGCAGGAATTTTGCCAGATTCAAAAGATGGTATGATGGCAGCAAGTTGAGCTAATTGAGTTTCTAACATCTTATTAAAGCTAAGTTGATTTTTCAGAGCAGATGATGAAGGACCGAAAGTGCTACCAGAAAGCGACCAGAGGGGGGGGGTGAATGGGAGCTTAAATTTCTTTTCAGAAATTAATAGCCTCTGTCCTAGGAAATCAACCCCAAGAGTAGAACCGACGTGCGTGATGTCCACGACCCAAGAGAATGGGTGGATGTTCCCTAGGAACACAGCGGGACACCACAAAAATTTCCTCACCCAAGTTCACGCAAGTCAACTAGTGACAGGATGGGCTTTGGGTAACCTCAACCTCCCCCGAGCAACGCGAGGGGGATTCAGGCGTTTTCACAAAGCGTGAAGTCCTATTTCTGTAGAGCACAGAGTTAGGAATCCAACGCAACAAGCAGATCTCAAATCGAAAGTTAGACGAACAAACTGCGGACGAAACTACGCGGACTCAGCAGCATCGGACGCTGGCAGCGTCCGATGACCAACCAACGGACGCGTCCGATGCAAACAGGGCGAATCTGGAACCTTACTGCATAGGCATCGGACGCTGCTACAGTGAAACAGTAGCGTTCGATGCTCGACCTCCGGCGCGTCCGATGGCAACGGACGCTCCGATGGTCAGCGTCCGATGCTCCTTTAAAATCACTGTCAGCTGACACGTGGCAACGGACGCTCCGGTGTGACGAACTCAGCGTCCGATGCTCCCAGGTTCAGCGTCCGATGGTCCCGAAACAGCACTGTTCTTCCGCAAAATTCACTCGATCTCCTCCGAATCAAAAGCACTAAGGCCTAGACTTGGTATGAGGAGTTCCAAGGATGTTAGTGAGCTATCCCAACGGAATCATGGCTCGAACCTAACTCCAAATCGGTGAATTGGAAGAATTCGGGACTAAGGAGCAAAAACCTATCCAAGACTAAAATCGCTCGATCTCCTAGACCGTGAGGTTAGAGGTGAATTCCTTTGGTGGAAAGAAGTGCCTCACGATCTAGAACAACTTGGTTCAAACGGATTTCCAAAAGACGCACTGAGCAAAGAGATCAATCGATGGGAAAATTGTGGCAAAAAGCAATCCGCGAAGAACACGAACAAAACGCAAATCACAACCACGAATTTGCAACCGTGTGGCTACCACACGCTACAACAGTGAGATTACGGTCTCACTTCCTCAAAATCTCATGAACACAGAGGTATTGTTCTCTTCTCTGTGGATCTCAGGTTCGCTACAGCAGGGGAGTGGGAGAGCAGGAAACCCTAAGTGCGAAAGAGCAAATGACTGAGATTGATGGGAGGAGGGTGTCTCCCGACTACTTATCCTACTACTAGCCTAAGTCTATTTCCTACTCTACCCCTCTCTATTCTAATTACAGAGCGAACCAGCTAAACCCTAGGGTTATTCTGGACCAACTCGGTGGTAGGTGTATCCGACGGCCACGCCCGCACAAACCGAAGCGTTGCCTCGACGCAACCTCCGGATCGCCGCCACGTGCCGCCCTCGCTCTGCACCCCCGGTTTTGTGGCCCAAACCGGGAAACCAGCGTTTTCCAGCCAACCCCCGGTTTTGAGGCCCAAACCGGGAAACCAACCCACCAGCTTCTGAGTTTTGAGGCCAAACTCAGCAAACCGTCAGCGCCCAGGTTTTGAGGCCCAAACCTGGAAACCGTCCTCAGCCCGAGTTTTGTGGCCAAACTCGGAAACCATCCGCACCCAAGTTTTGAGGCCCAAACCTGGAAACCGTCCACCCGATGGTTTTTCCCTGGCTCTACCACCAAACCGACGTCGTAGAAGGGATGCACCTCCCGTGCACCCCGTCCACCGACACGTGTCCCCGAGTCCACGACTCAGGCAACACATGACCGCAAGTCTTCGCTTGTAGCTGCCACAGGCTGCCAGCCACCACAGCTGATCCTCGGGCCTCTGGTCCCTCAGTCCAAGCCTCACGTCCGCCCTTCGCCACTCTCGGTCCATCGGCACGGCACGTCTCTACTTGACCTTCACCTCGCCTTCGATCACTGCATCCGTGCTCGACACCTGCACAACACAAGCCGAAGAACATGCGCATCATCCCAGTTGACAATCACTCATCACTCAGAGACCCGGCATACACCCATGTATCCGCAGATGAGAAATCTTCCAATTTAGCATTTATTTTCTCAAGAATTTTATCATTCGCCATTAATCTCTCTTTCAAGAAATCAGTAGTTTTACCTTGTGAGTAAACTAAATTCTTCAGGAATGAGAAATTATCAAAATTATGAAAATTAGAGCGAGGGAATGAATTATTACCTTGAGAATTGGAGTGCTGATTCCATCCTTGATTCTGTTGACAGAAACTGTTACAGTTGTTGATGAAGTTCAAATCTTCATGTAGCTCGGGGCAGTGGCTCCCAGAATGTCCGGTTTCTCCACAGACTTCACAAGTCATGTAGGATTCCAGAGATTGGACACTCTCTTGTTGGTTCATCTTCTCACAGCTGTCTAGCTTCTTTGCCAGCAGGTCCATCTTGGCCACGATCATGTCGGCCTTCTTAAGGGAATGTATACCTCGCTTGTGGGGCTGTAGTCTCTCGTCATTCCATCCTTGGTTTGACACCATCTTCTCTATGAGAGCCTTAGCATCTGCAACATTCAGAAAAAAGAATGCACCGCCGGCGGCGGCATCCAAATGGCTTCTAGAGAGTGGGGTTAGGCCATGGTAGAAGTTCTGGATCAATAGCCAGTCCTCCATACCATGGTGCGGACAAGCAGCGACATACTCTTGCAACCTCTCCCAAGCCTTGGGAATAGATTCCTCGGCTTGTTGCGTAAAGCTGGAGATTTTGTTGTGAAGAGCATTCGCCTTGCCCATCGGAAAGAATTTAGCGAGAAAAGCATTAGAACACTTGTCCCATGTGTCTACAGTGTTGCGATCGGTATAGAACCATTGCTTCGCTTTTCCTATCAAAGAGAAAGGAAAGAGACGAAGATGGATGGCTTCTTGGGTTATCCCCTTAATGGTGAAGGTGCCGCAAATCTCCAAAAATTGTTGGAGGTGAGCATTGGCATCCTCATGAGCCTTGCCACAGAACGGGCTAGCTTGGACCATCGTGATCAGAGCCGGTTTCAACTCAAAATTGAGGTTGGCATCGATCACGTCTGGTCCTATCGCTACATTAGCGGCAGAAGGAGCAGAAAATTCACGAATGGTCTTGTTGGCCATCGTGAAGATAGAACGAGATAAGAAAGAAAGAAGTTGAAGAATATGAAGGAAAAAGATAAGAAGAACTAAGGAAAGAAAGAATGGGGTAAGATGGGATTCGCTAAGCGGGAGCTTAAGCGAAGATAAATTTGACACGGACTCAACCGATACACCGATTGCCTTCCCCGGCAACGGCGCCAGAAATGCTTGTTGGTAGTTCTTAGCTACACCTAGGATAGGGTAACTAAAGTAGCTATCTACTAATGCCAAGCGGGGTTGTCAGTCTCGACACTAGTAGGAGCTAGCTAGCGAGAATGCAATCTACCAGGAGGAGATTCTGCAAGCGCACAGAACTATCGTAGTAGCACTTCGCCTCGGAGTACCAGGTGTCGATTTATTTGATCCCAAGGGAAGGCTAGGGTGGTGAATTAGTTGAGTCAAGGAGGGGATGAGAGTCAAAGAAAAGAGAAAAGGGAAAAGGGGAGAAGAGAGGAGATGAAAGGCTAGAAAGAATATGTGGGTGGATAGGTAAGGATGCAGTGGATGGCTAAGGTAAGGTGGATGGATAGGTAGATAAATGGAATAGGATAACTAAGGGTAACTAAGATAACTAACTACTACTAACTACTCCTAGATAACTACAAACAAGATAACTACGAAGCAAGATAGTTACAAAGCAAGGCAGGCAAAAGACTATAAAGCAACTAAGTTGAGTAAAGTTTTATTCCTATCTTGTCAAGTATCGAGGCGTACTAGCCTTTACCACTTACTTAGGTTGAACGCTAGCACAACGAGCCTTACTGTTAAACTGGGCCAACTACGTGGTGGAATTCAAGGCGCACAAGTCTGTCACCACCTGCTTGCTACCACAGCTATCCGGGGGTCCAGCCGTATCTGAAGGTAAGTCTATAACTAAGCACCATGCTTATCTATATTCTAACTATCTCTATCCTAGCTTTGAATAGAGACACCCTTGCGGACGTCAGAGCAAACACTTGACTTAATAAGATAAACACTAAACTAACTAAGCAACCTATTGGCAAAGATCAAACACTAAGCTCACTAGAGATTAACTACTATGGCTAAGTGAATTGATCTGTAGGATAGCTAGGCACTCAAGCAATCAATCAAGTATACCACTCAATAATGATAAGTAGAATAAAGTAATACTTGAAATGATGAACTAGAATATAGTAAAGTGCTTGAGATACAAGAGCAAAACCTGAACTGGAGATGAAGGAAGACTCTTCCGAGCTCCAGAACCGATCACTCGCACGCCTCTACTCTTGAGCTAAGCCTTGAGCAGCGCTACCGCGAGGGCAAAGATGCCTTGCTCTACTAGCTACCTACTTGTCTAAGCTCTCTGAGCTCTCACTTGCTTGCTTCTACTTGCTTTGCTTCTCTTGTGTGGGATGGTACTGGTGTGTGAATGAAGTGATGCCTCCGGGGGGTATTTATAGCCCAAATAAGTGAGGGGGGTACTTATAGGGGGCAGCCAGCCGACCTAGGGCTAACCCTAGTGGCGGGCGCCAGCCCTAGGTGGCGGCCGCCACCTCCCTCACCGTTGGATGCACCGCCTTGGCTTCAACGGCATCCAGGTGGTTGTCCAAGGCGGTTTGGAGGTCGGTTGCATGTCCTAGCAACCGCCATTCAGCCTTGATCCGCGCCACTCCATCCTGAGCCGTCCGATGCCACTGACCTAGTGACCAAGGGCCAAGATTTGGCCTTAGGGAGGTCACACGGATCGGTGACGTGGCAGGGGGTGAAGCTTGGGCCATCCCAAGTGGCGGGCGCCACTTAGAGGTGGCGGGCGCCACCTAGGGGTGGCGGGCGCCACCCCCCTTAGGCCCATTTGGGCCCTGCTGAGTGGGCTTGGCCTCTGGTGGGTCCATATGTCCAAATTTGGTTCAAATCCTACATTCAAATAAAATTCTATGGACATGTGGAATTCGGTTAGTTTGAAACCTATTTGACTACATTTCATGCCTTTTTGGTGGACTTTAGGGTTGAATGTTGATGGTAAAACAAGTGTTTAAGGACCGTCAACATTGCCAACCGGTCCTCGCGGTTCCACAACAACCGCATGAACCGTCGCCGCGGAGGAGGACGAGGTGGTTGTTACGAGTGTGGAGGCTCGGACCACTTTATCGCCAATTGCCCGAAGAAGAACAAGCAAGCTTTCTGCAAGGCGGATCGCAGTCACAAGTACAACTCCGGCAAGCGCAAGGAGAATTATGTCCCCGCAAAGCACAAGTGGAGGGGCGGCTTCAACAAGGAGTACATCAAGGAGATGTACTTGGAGAAGGCCCAGGCCGAGCAGCGTGCCTTCTTCGCCATGCTCAGCGACGTCGACGACTCGGACGATGACTCCACTGCTTCAAGCGATGATGAGTCCGAGAAGAAGAAGATCAAGGACAAGCTGAACGGTCTGTGCTTCTTCGCCGATGACGAGGGCTTCTGCACCACGGCCCTCGGTGATGAGGTCAACTGCGAGCTGGAGGAGATTCCTGAAGGACCGAGAATGCAATAGCAAGGCGACCAGAGGGGGGTGAATGGGAGCCACAAAAATTTCTCTTGAAACTTTGGCCAAGTGTCCCAAAATCAACCCCTGAAAGCTGCGACCGAAACCGTGATGCCCACGACCCTTGGAAGAGGGTGGACGATCCCTAGGATCACAGCGAGGCACCACAAAGTGATAGCAAACCAAAAACCAAAAGCACCGGAACAAGTTTGACCTTCAAAAACCAAGTCCTGAACGTAGATAGGCGGCTACGTTGAGAAATCCCCAAATACCTATGCTAACAAGTAGCAAAGATACCTAGAGAGGTTCCTTGGTCAACTATAGGGCCAAACGAGAAGTCCGGAAACCAAGCGAAGAAGCCGGGAGAGCAAACGCACAAAACCGGAGTACACAGCCGATTTGCGGACTGTCCGGCCCTAGGGTCCCGGACTGTCCGCGGTATAGCCGGACTGTCCGCGAGCAAGGGGCGGACTGTCCGCCGATCAAATGACCAAAATAGCAAGGTTGCTGAAGTCCCCTGCTAAAGTCCCGGACTGTCCGCAAAAACCAACGGCGGACTGTCCGCCGGTCACTGAATAGTAAAACACCCGAAGAACATAGCCACTGATCTGGCCAGCCCCCGACACGCGGACTGTCCGCGGCTGAGATGGCGGACTGTCCGCCAACTCCCAGTGAGGGCGATTTTGGTCGCCCTTCACCCAAATCTTCTCCAAATTGATTCAAACCAAAATCCCTTGATCCCAAACTTGGAGAGAATGATCACGAGGTAGTTGGGTGACTATCCCCAAGAAATCATCCGCTCAAATCGATTCAATCACCGGGAAATCGAAAGGGGAGGAGTATGAAGGAAAAAGCGCCACGAAAACGAAATCAAGCCGATCTACTTGTTCGTGAGGAGTTAGATGAATTCCTTCGGTGGAAATGATCTCCTCACAATAAAGAACAAGTTGATTCAAACGGATTCTGCAAAGACGCACTAGAGAGGGAGATCGAGTGACGGGAAAATCGTGGAGAAACGAAGAACGCGAAGAACACGAACAAAACGCGAATCAAGTCATCGATCTGCAACCGTGTGGCTACCACACGCTACAACAATGAGGTTACGGCCTCACTTCCTCAAAATCTCCAGTACACAGAGGTATGGTTCTCTGCGGATCTCAGCTAGCTACAGCAGGGGATTGGGAGAGTAGGAAACCCTAGAAGCAAAGAGCAAATGACTGAGATGGGAAGGGAGGAGGGTGTCTCCCTCTACATATCCTAATTCTAATTCCTACTCTACCCCTCAACTAATTACAGAGCGAACCAGCTAAACCCTAGGGTTATTCTAGACCAACTCAGGTAGGTGGTGATCTGACGGCCACGCCCGCACAACTGGTAGCGTTGCCTCGACGCAACCTCACCGATCGCCGCCACGTGCAGCCTCCGCTCTGCTTGTCCTTTTCCCGGACGTCGCACCCCCGGTTTTGTGGCCTAAACCGGGAAACCAGCCTTCACAGCCAACCCCCGGTTTTGAGGCCCAAACCGGGAAACCAGCCTTCCAAGGCCTGAGTTTTGAGGCCCAAACTCAGCAAACCCACAGCACCCAGGTTTTGAGGCCCAAACCTGGAAACCGTCCTCAGCCCGAGTTTTGTGGCCAAACTCGGAAACCATCCGCGCCCAGGTTTTGAGGCCCAAACCTGGAAACCGTCCACCCGATGGTTTTTCTCTGGCTCTACCACCAAACCGAAGCTGTAGAGGGGATGCACCGCCAGTGCACCCCGTCCACCGACATGTGTCCCTAGATCCTCGACATGAACAACACATGACCGCAAGTCTTCGCTCATCGCTGTCCCGGCCTGTCAGCCACCACAGCTGATCCTTGGGCCACCGGTCCCTCAGTCCAAGCCTCACGTCCGCCCATCGCCACTCTCGGTCCATCGGCATGGCACGTCTCTACTTGACCTTCACCTTGCCTTTGATCACTGTATCCGTGCTCGAGACTTGCACAACACAAGCCAAAGAACATGCGCATCATCCCAGTTGACAATCACTCATCACTCAGAGACTCGGCATACACCCATGTATCCGCAATCTCCCCCTTGATGAGTGCATTGTCAACTACCAACACAAATCATACAGAATAGAAGAAGGAAGAAGGAAGGAGAGAGAACTCGACCAAATGACCCAAAAGCATAACAAAGCCGAAGAAGGTCAAGTGGAAAGAGCAAGACAACTTGGTCCCCAAAGACATGGGCAACGGCTCGACGCGACCAAGCAAAGCAAAACTAGCCCTCAAGAAGAGGTAGAACAGGCTCAACACCGCTAGCAAGAGAGCTTGATACCAATTGAAGAATCAACTGAAAATCAAGCAAAATAGAGCTAGCCCTCAAGAAGAGGCAAAACGGGCTCAACACCGCTAGCGAAGCAGCTCGATACCAACTGTTACCAACTCAAAAACCAAAAGAGTTCGATACCAATTGAAGAGCTGAAAGAGCTGAAAATGTTTGCTAGTCCCCCAAGAAAGAGGCAAAGGCTCAACACAACTAGCAAAGTCCCCCTTAAATAGTGCACACAACCCAGGGAACACATGATTTGTCAGTATTTTCTCCCCCTTAGCTGAAAATGCACCAGCAAGCAAATGTGCACAAGCACTGAAATTTCTCCCCCTTGACAGAAAATCTCCCTTCAAAAATGCATATGAGTTAAAATGCAAGTTAGCAGCTTCAGGAGTATAATCAAGAGAGTGCAAAGATGCTCTACAGAGTTCTGATCTGATGACTCAACAACATCCATAAGAAGCTAGCAAAGGCTCAAAACTGATCACTAAGTACGAAATATGAACATGGGAGCAAAATGAGCAGTTCTCAGCTGAAAAGGTATTCACCATCAAAATAGCACAAAACATGTATAGACAGGAAGTCAAACAAGTGCTAAACATGTATACAAGGTGAACTACCCCTAGCAAGGTTCAATCATCATGCTATAGAATGAAACATAGACTTGTGTATTCAAAATTTTATCGGAGTTGCAGCGGTTAAAATTACACAAGTGCAAAATTCAGCATGTGATTGCGAGAGGTTGAGAGCTTGTCATTGCCTACCTTTTCAACTGTGCGAAGCCTATGCAGAAGCAATCAGAAGCTTAAAGCAACAGTTTCGGTCATACACTACACAACTCAAGTTTAACTCAAAGTGCAATGAGAAATAGTCTCGAAACTATGATGTGCTGACAAGCAATCCCATCTCGATCTTTCCAATTCACTGAACTTGGTTTAAGATTAAAACATCATATGAAAATACCAAGCAAGTGAATGACTCAGAACTAGAGACATAGCAACCTAGCATATATGAAAAGCATAAGTGACTTCAACACATTCTACACATGCTAGTTGCATATCTTAATGGTGAACATTTTCATGTTTTAAGTTCATTAAGCAAATTCACCATTCATAAAATAGCTTTGCTCACAACATGTATCAGTGATCAGAAAGAGCATAAGCTACAGCATCATCATAAGGCATCGGAACAAAGACTACACAGAGCATAGTTACATTCCAAAGATTATACACATGAAGCTCTGAAAGTAAGTATGCAAGATGAAATGCAAAGATGCATGAAGAAATCAAAGAAAATAGAAGATACCAAATGAAAAACACAAAGTCAGTGTATCATACAAGAACCAAAATGTTTCCCTCATCTAAAAGGGGAAACACACACCAAGCTCACCTCTCAACCGATTAAAAGTTGATTGGTCCAAAGGCTTGGTGAAAATATCAGCCAACTGATGATGAGTATCGACATGGCGAAGGTCGATATCACCCTTCTCATAGTGGTCTCGCAGAAAATGAAAGCGCACATCAATGTGTTTGGTCTTCGAGTGCAGCACGGGGTTCTTAGCAACGCTAATCGCACTCGTGTTGTCACAAAGCAAGGGAACGCGAGTAAAGCTCAGACCAAAATCACGCAAAGTGGCCATCATCCAGAGTAACTGGGAACAGCAGCTAGCCGCAGCAACATACTCAGCCTCCGTGGTAGACTGGGCGACACTAGACTGCTTGCGAGAAGACCATGAAACAAGAGAAGAACCAATAAACTGGCAAGTCCCAGAAGTGGACTTGCGCTCAATTCGGCAACCAGCAAAATCGGCATCGGAATAACCGCAAAGGGAGAGGGTGGAAGAAGCAGAATACCAAATCCCAAATTCTGGAGTGAAGGATAAGTACCTCATAATGCGCTTGACCGCCTGACGGTGAGAGGTGCGCGGCGACGACTGAAATCGCGTGCAAAGACACACCGCGAACTGAATGTCCGGGCGTGTCGCCGTCAGGTACAGCAGCGACCCGATCATACTCCGGTACTCCTTCTGGTCCACTGCTTCTCCATCCTTGTCCGCATCCAGGGCCGTCGTGGCCGACATGGGTGTTGGAAGAGGCTTGGCCTCACCCATATCAAATTTCTTCAGAATGTCTCTGGTGTACTTGCCCTGGTGCACGAACGTCCCCTCTCGGGATTGCTTGATTTGCAACCTGAGGAAAAACGTCAACTCGCCCATCATGCTCATCTCAAATTCCCTGCTCATAGTGTTTGCAAACTTGGCAACCAAAGCGTGAGAAGAACCACCGAAAATGATATCATCCACGTAAATCTGGACCAAGAGAGTATCAGTGCCTTGCTTGAGGAGAAAGAGCGTTTTATCTACGGGAAGTGGTCTTTCTTTGTGGCCTTGTTAAGTTTTCGGTAGTCTATGCACATTCTCCATCCCGTGACGGTTCGTTGTGGAATCAATTTGTTGTTTTGATTTTTAACGACCGTCATTCCTCCTTTCTTAGGAACTACTTGGACGGGGCTGACCTACTCGCTGTTTGGAACAGGGTAGATTATGCCCGCGTGCAAGAGCTTCAAGACCTCCTTCTTTACTACTTCTCTCATCGCATTGTTGAGCCTCCTTTGTGGCTCTCTAGAAGGTGTAGCATCGGGTTCAATCGGAATGCGATGTGTGGAAAGAGCGGGACTAATTCCCTTGAGATCTTGCAACGAATATCCTAAGACGGATCGGTGTTTTTCTAGGACGGTGACGAGTTTAGAAACTTCTTCCATTGTAAGTCGATCACTAATGATCACGGGAGTCTCTCTATCACCATTAAGGAAGGAATACTTAAGCCCAAAAGGAAGTGGCTTAAGCTCTATAGAGGGTTTTGGTGGAGGTTCAGACTCATCCAAGTCTAACGGTTCATCTAAATCAGTGTCTTCTTCTTGGATAAAGTCATGGACGTCTTCTTCTAGATCGGGTTGAGAAGATACCGACATCACCTCTTCTATTGGATCAGGCTCGGGTTTTGGTTCGGCTATCGAATTAACGGAGCCGGCAAAAGGAACTGAAAGATCTAGATCCTTCCCAAGGTGACCCTTAAGGCTCCCTTCACGAAATCCCTCAATGAATCTCATGAGTGGGTGCCCAATTAACAAGTCAACCTCGTCTACGTCAAAGACGTAGAAGTTTGCGAGGAAGGTAACTTTGTTAATTGTGATAGAAATATTTTGTGCAATCCCGCAACTCTCGACCAATTTTCCAGAAGGAAGCTTAAGGAATTTATTGGTCGGGTTTAGCGGTTCCTCACCTAGGAGTGTTAACATCAACGATTTAGACATTAAATTTACTCCTACAGCGGGATCATAGAGGGAATCTACAACCGTCTTGTTTATGGCACACGGTATGGATGTGAAACAGGACAGAAGCTTAACGACATCTGATGATGCTTCAGCCTCCCTGAACCATTCGTTGATCATAATAGACATGAGCTCTTGGGCAGTCGCCTTAATGTAACTTGCCTCAAACTGGATTGGCATGTGGTTATTAGGAGCTCTACGGGCTGTGGATCTCTTCTGCACAGGTTGTTTCGAGACATTGCCATAATCAGCGAAAAGATCTGTCTCGATATTTAGAGGATAATCCAAAGGATGAATTACTTCTTCCTTTGGAGGAGTAGGTGGTTGTGGTTCAGGTTTGACAGCTTGAGGTATAGGTAAAGGAGTTTCGGCTGTCATGGGTTCGTCCCTAGGAGTTTGATCTTCCTCTAGAGTTTCACCATGGTCATCGGTGTAGGGGGTGTTCTTGAGAATGGTCGCAAGGACTTCCTTACCTTCACTAATGGGTAAATGGAGGAAAGATCCTTTAGAGGCTAAATCAAGGAATTGTGCGGAGTTTTGGCTAAGACCGAGATAGAAATGTTGCATAAGGTTTGGCTCGGTTATAGCTAAATCTGGGCCAGAGGATGCTAAGTCTGTAAGTCGTGCCCAGGCCGCACCTAGAGATTCCTTCTCGTCTTGTTTGAAGTTTAGCACATCTCTACGAAGACGAGCTATGCGGGATATGGGAAAGTACATTAAGCAGAACATGGCTTGCAGTTTCTCCCATTCTCCGTTCACACTACCAATGTAGCGAGTATACCAGCGTCTAGCTTTTCCCGTTAACGAGAACGGAAATAGCTTCCACTTAAGAGTGACTCGCCTCATTCATTGGATGTGAATACACGAACAAAGTTGTTCGAAATCACATAGGTAGGTATAAGGATTCTCATCTACATCTCCTGAAAAGGGATTTTCCTGAACCATCGCTATGAGGCTAGGGCGAAGCTCATAGCGAACTGCCAAAATGGCATGAGATGAACTAGGCGGCTCCAACTCAGCGCCCGATGGAGCAGCGTAGTCAAAAAGGGTTGTTTGATCCATATTGATTTATGAAATAAAAGTTCTAATCAAACTACGATAACTTTAACGACTTTGTTCTAGCTAACACAGCTACCGTTCCCCGGCAACGGCGCCAGAAAAGCTTGTTGACACTTCTTAATGCAACCACAAGAACTAGACTATGGAGCCTAATCCCCGGCAACGGCACCAGAGATGCTTATTGACACCAGAAGTGGCAAACGGATATACCGCAAGCGCACGGTAGTCAATTGTAGCCTTTCACCAGGAGTATTCCAGGTATCGTATTTCCACAGGGAACGTGAAGTGCATTAACTAGAAGTAGGGTCGTCAAAGGATGATCAAAGGGTATATGATAACTGGGATAGAGAGGTCTTCCTAATATCAATATCTGGTACTGGTTTTCTAAGAGTACTGAGGTTTACCACCTCATTCCTTACTGGGGGCGAAGGACAAAACAGTAGTTGATTAAAAGGTTCTCCACCTAACAACTACTGAGGCGGCAATGCTGCTACCCAACTATTATTTTCCACTTGCCTACAACACTTGAGAGGAACTCCAAGCACTGGCTGTGTCTGTCACCCTACCACCAGGCGTCTACACAAGTGCGGCAAGAAGTCCACACTGGCAAGATATAGCCTAGACACCACGTCTACACTAATCTTACTACTCTAAAGCTAAGCTTAATAGGCCTAGAGCACTTCAACAAAGTAAAGCAATGTGCCAAGTAAAAGAACTGTAAACTTAAATTACCAGACCAGAATATTAAATACTAGAAGGACTCAGGTGTAACACTTACAAGAAGAATCGCATCCGCTGAGGCGCACCTTGGAGAAGATTCCCGACAGGCCGGGACTCCTCCGTGGAACTCCTCACTCCCTTCCCTCTCTTCTAACACTAAAGCTACTAAGTAGGCTTTCTCTCCTTGGATGCATACAAATGAAGAGCTCTAGGGGGTATTTATAGCTTGGAGGTGGAGTAGCGGCTACTCCGGTGCCACGTCAGCGATCCGCGTGCTCTCCTTCCTTGACCATGGGATCAAACCGCCATAACAACCGCCATGGATGGATGGCCTTGATTTCTTCACGTGTGAAACATGTGCAAGCAACCGACATTGGATGGGATTCACCCAGGGGTCGGCCGACCCTAGCCAATGACAGGTGGGCCCACCAATTTGCTTCTAGAAGGTGCTGATGTCACCAGGCTGAATAGTGTAGCCAGGGCCCACCAAGGGGGGGTCGGCCGACCCCCTATGATAGGGTTGGCCCACCTTCTTCTCTCCCTTGGTGACCCCACATGTCATGGAGCAAATCTTGTGAAGTTGGTTGCATTTGGTTTCGGTGTGGACCCATGAATCCATGTGCTTCTCATCTTTCACCATTGAGTAAAAGCACATGTTTGATCCAAGGGTTGATATTGGCCTGAGCATGCTTGTCCTGGATCGTGCCATGTCACCCTGGCCGAGGTGGCCACCAAGGTGGGGTCGGCCGACCCCCTTGGTGGGCCCACTTGGCCTCATTTTGTTCATTTTGCCATCTCTTACAAGTTCACAAGCTAAGAGTACAAGTGGAACTTATTAGTGATAAATATGCTCATGATATGCTATATTTCCTTGAAACCGAGGCCTGTTGACAGTATTTTGATGAGGTAAAACATGCTATAACTTCCGTCAACAATGCTCCAAACCCAAAGAGTTACAAAACTTCTCAAAATCTGAATTCTTGAATTCGGAACCATTATCACTCCTAATAGCTCGCATCGAGTTCAAAGGGAACTCGTTCTGAAGATGCAAAATCAGATTGCGAGCAAAGGAGAAAGTCTCAGTTTTCTCTGCCAAAAAGAAAACTCACGAATATCTCAAAAAGTCGTCAACAACAACAAGCACATACCACTTTCCCCCAACCGAGCTCACCCGAGCCGGACGTGAGGTCGATGTGCAAAAGCTCTCTAGGGCGCTTGGTCATGACCTGAGTCACTGGATGGTGGGGAGCGGCAACCATCTTCCCATGTCTACAAGAATGGCAAACAAGATCCTTCTCCATGGATAACTTGGGCAATCCTCGGATTAGGCCAAGTGAACTAAGTCTTGCAAGCAAGTCGAAGCTCAAATGTCCTAGTCTTCTATGCCACTTCCAAAGATCAGAGGAGGAAGGTCCAGCCACAAGACAACGAGAAATGCCAGAAGACTCCGAGAAATCCGCACGAAAGACTTTCCCAAAGGGCGAAATCCCACAAACAAGATTGCCCTAAGGATCCAAAATGCGACTGAGATTCGGTTTAAAACGAATCTCATAGTCATCATCGAAAAGTTGCGAAACAGAAGAAGGTTAAAATGCAAGTTAGAAACAAGAGCAACATCGCGCAACACAAAGTGCTCATTAACTCGCACCGACCCACAAGACAATACCTTACCTTTGCTATTGTCGCCGAAGGTGATAAACTCCTTTCCGGCGACCGGACTAAGACTGGAGAACCACTTGGCGTTTCCGGTCATGTGCCTCGAACACCCGGAATCCACCAACCAAACGTTCTCCAATCGTTTTACCTACATCAATAAAAAGACATAGGGTGAGCATACGGTCCAACACTGGGGTTAGTGAAGTAGGAAGAATACCAGTGTTGGGCCGGCTACTCAAAAGAACGGTTAACAGAAAAACCATTCCTAGCACGCCTACGGGAAGAGCGATCACCACATTGAGGAAAACGTGGTCCGCTAAGGGAGGAGCGTCCATCGCGATACTCAAAACGCGGTGGGGGGAAACGCTCAACTACATAGCCACCGCCACGGGGTCCATAGCCTACAACAGCAGGCTCCTGCCGGGCACGACCTCCACGCGGCCTAGGCCTAGGAACTTGAGGTTTTGGACCTCTAGGCCGAGCAGCACGCCTCTGAACGTTCGGCACATGTACATCATGAAAAGGATGGTACATGTCTGGGTTGTTCATCTTCCTTGCACGGCGCGCCTCTCTCTTGCGCCGAAAGCAAAACTCACTCAAGTGTCCATCTCTCCCACAATGCTGACAATGGTACCTCACCGCTCTCATAGGGGGTTGTTGGTACTCACGGTAGTGGGTGTGGATCACTTTGCCCTTCTGTGGCATAAGCTCCTCCTGAATGGGTGGCATGGTGTCAAGTTTGTTCTTGAGGTGGTTTGGTTTTGGAGCCCATGATTGTTTCTTTGGTGGAGCTCTCAGAGGTTCAACAAAGACCCCATCCTTGGTGTTAGGTTTGAGAGGCTATTTGGGTGGAATCTTGGTAAGCTTGGGAGTAGTGGTGGAGTTGGGCTTCTCACATGGGTCAAGACCACTCGACTCTCCAATCTTCCCAAAAGATGAAACATCAACACCCAGAGCAAAACCTACACCTGGACCTCCAGCAGCTCGCTTGAATTGGGAGATCATCATCCCGAGCTGTGGCTCACCGCTAGACACCCATGATAAGATGGTCCGAAGGTATGTGTTTTCCTCCTCGGTTTGCATCTTGTCATGCTTCACGTTAGCGATCTCCATCTCCAAACCCTCACAAAGAACACACCTAGCCACACATGTGCTACCTGAGTTGGCCTCTTCAAGAGACACAATCTTGGCATTCTTCTCTGCCAACTCAGATTGCAAGCCTGCACAGGACTTGCACGCACCCAACAGTGAAGATCTAGCCTTCAACTCATCCACCTCTCCTACCAACGCTACATACTTACCTCTCAAAGTGAGAAGGTCAGTCATGTGCGTGGTGCACATCTCGCACTCCTCCTCATCTGTGACAACAACGGTGGACTTGACAGATTCAAGTTCCTTCACCGTATCCTCCCACTTCTGCCTAAACTCCTTGCGCTCTCTAGCAGCACGCCTAAGCAACTTATCCTGACTAAGGAGCGCGGCAATAAGTTTTTCGACCTCAGCAGAAAGCTCGTCGGGGGTCTGAGATATACCTGGGAGGTGTCGTCTGTTGACGGTCCTTAAACATCTATTTTACCATCAACATTTGACCCTAAAAGTCCACCAAAAAGGCATGAAATGTAGTCAAATAGGTTTCAAACTAACCAAATTCCACATGTCCATAGAATTTTATTTGAATGTAGGATTTGAACCAAATTTGGACATATGGACCCACCAGAGGCCAAGCCCACTTAGCAGGGCCCAAATGGTCCAAAGGGGGGTGGCGCCCGCCACCCCTAGGTGGCGCCTGCCACCTCTAAGTGGCGCCCGCCACTTGGGTTGGCCCAAGCTCCACTCCCTGCCACGTCACCGATCCGTGTGACCTCCCCAAGGCCAAATCTTGGCCCTTGGTCACTAGGTCAGTGGCATCGGACGGCTCAGGATGAAGTGGCGTGGATCAAGGCTGAATGGCGGTTGCTAGGACATGCAACTGACCTCCAAACCGCCTTGGACAACCTCCTGGATGCCGTTGAAGCAGAGGCGGTGCATCCAATGGCCAGGGGACTGGCGGCCGCTAGTAGGGGGTGGCGCCCGCCACCTGACCTAACCCTAGGTCGGTTGGCTGCCCCCTATAAGTACCCCCCTCACTCATTTGGGCTATAAATACCCCCCTGAGGCATCACTTCATTCACACACCATCCCATACATCATCCTAGAGCAACACACAAGCAAGAGAAGCAAGTGAGAGTTAGGTTAGAAGCTCAGAGAGCTTAGGCAAGTACGTAGCTAGTAGAGCAAGGCATCTTCGCCCTCGCGGTAGCGCTGCTCAAGGGTTAGCCCAAGAGTAGAGGCGTGCGAGTGATCGGTTCTGGAGCTGGGAAGAGTCTTCCTTCATCTCCAGTTCAGGTTTTGCTCTTGTTACTCAAGCACTTACTATATTCTAGTTCATCATTTCAGGTATTACTTTATTCTACTTATCAGTATTGAGTGGTATACTTGATTGATTGCTTGAGTGCCTAGCTGTCCTACAGTTCAATTCACTTAGCCATAGTAGTTAATCTCTAGTGAGCTTAGTGTTTGATCTTTGCCATTAGGTTGCTTAGTTAGTTTAGTGTTTATCTTATTAAGTCAAGTATTTGCTCTGACGTCCGCAAGGGTGTCTCTATTCAAAGCTAGGGTAGAGATAGTTAGAATATAGTTAAGCGTCGTGCTTAGTTATAGACTTACCTTCAGATACGGTTGGACCCCCGGATAGCTGTGGTAGCAAGCAGGTGATGACAGCCCTGTGCGCCTTGAATTCCACCACGTAGTTGGCCCAGTTTAACAGTAAGGCTCGTTGTGCTAGCGTTCAACCTAATTAAGTGGTAAAGGCTAGTACGCCTCGATACTTGACAAGATAGGAATAAAACTATACTCAACTTAGTTGCTTTATTGTGTTTTTCCTGCCCTGCTTCGTAACTATCTTGCTTCGTAGTTATCTTGCTCTGTGGTTATCTAGGAGTAGTTATTATCTAGTAGTTAGTTATCTTAGTTAACCTTAGTTATCCTATTCCATTTATCCCCCTATCCATCTAGTCATCCACCTTACCTTAGCCATTCACTTCATCCTTACCTAGCCACCCATATATTCTTTCTAGCCTTTCATCTTCTCTTCTCCCCTTTTCCCTTTTCTCTTTTCTTCGACTCTCATCCCCTCCTTGACTCAACTCATACACCACCCTAGCCTTCCCTTGGGATCAAATAAATCAACACCTGGTACTCCCAGGCGAAGTGCTACTATGATAGTTCTGTGCGCTTGCAGAATCTCCTCCTGGTAGATTGCAATCTCTCTAGCTAGCTCCTACTAGTGTCGGGATTGACAACCTCGCTTGGCATTAGTAGATAGCTGCTTTAGCTCCACTCCTTTAGGTATAGTGACCGGTCTTGCTTCAAGCACCTCTGACGCTGTTGTGGGGGATTGACTCCGTAGTCTACTCCTAGTAACAACGATAGCAAGTGCCAACAAGCATTTATGGGCCGTTACCGGGGATAGTGGCCTAGCACTATCTTTAGTGAAGCTAAGAACTACCAACAAGCATTTCTGGCGCCGTTGCCGGGGAAGGCAATCGGTGTATCGGTTGAGTCCATGTCGAATTTATCTTCGCTTAAGCTCCTGCTTAGCGAATCCCATCTTACCCCATTCTTTCTTTCCTTAGTTCTTCTTATCTTTTTCCTTCATCTTCTTCAACTTCTTTCTTTCTTATCTCGTTCTATCTTCACGATGGCCAACAAGACCATTCGTGAATTTTCTGCTCCTTCTGCCGCTAATGTAGCGATAGGACCAGACGTGATCGATGCCAACCTCAATTTTGAGTTGAAACCGGCTCTGATCACAATGGTCCAAGCTAGCCCGTTCTGTGGCAAGGCTCATGAGGATGCCAATGCTCACCTTCAACAATTTTTGGAGATTTGCGGCACCTTCACCATTAAGGGGATAACCCAAGAAGCCTTCCGTCTTCGTCTCTTTCCTTTCTCTTTGCTAGGAAAAGCGAAGCAATGGTTCTATACCAGTCGCAACGCTGTAGACACATGGGACAAGTGTTCCAATGCTTTTCTCGCCAAATTCTTTCCGTTGGGCAAGACGAATGCTCTTCGCAACAAAATCTCCAGCTTTACGCAACAAGCCGAGGAATCTATTCCCGAGGCTTGGGAGAGGTTGCAAGAATATGTCGCTGCTTGTCCGCACCACGGTATGGAGAACTGGCTATTGATCCAGAACTTCTACCATGGCCTAACCCCTCTCTCTAGAAGCCATTTGGATGCCGCCGCCGGCGGTGCATTCTTTTCTCTGAATGTTGCAGATGCTAAGGCTCTCATAGAGAAGATGGTGTCAAACCAAGGATGGAATGATGAAAGACTACAGCCCCGTAAGCGAGGTATGCATTCCCTTAAGGAGGCCGAAATGATCGTGGCCAAGATGGACATGCTGGCAAAGGAGCTGGACAACTGTGAGAAGATGAACCAACAAGAGAGTGTCCAATCTCTGGAATCCTACATGACTTGTGAAGTCTGTGGAGAAACCGGACATTCTGGGAACCACTGCCCCGAGCTACATGAAGATTTGAACTTCATCAACAACAATAACGGTTTCCGTCAACAGAATCAAGGATGGAATCAGCCTGCAAATTCTCAAGGTAACAATTCATTCCCCCGCTCTAATTTTCATAATTCTGATAGTCTCTCATTCTTGAAAAATTTAGTTTACTCACAAGGTAGAACTACTGATTTCTTGAAAGAGAGATTAATGGCGAATGATAAAATTCTTGAGAAAATAAATGCTAAATTGGAAGATTTCTCATCTGCTCTGAAAAATCAACTTAGCTTTAATAAGATGTTAGAAACCCAATTAGCTCAACTTGCTGCTATCATACAACCTTTTGAATCTGGCAAAATTCCTGCTAAACCTGACATGGAAACTGCATACATGGTTGAAATAAAATATTTTAACTATTATGAAGATCAAACCATGACTGTTAAAAAGGGTGATCCTGGTAGTCCCATAATTAGATGTTCAATCTTTGGTGAAGTCTTTAAAAATGCCATGTGTGATTTAGGATCGAGTGTGAACATTATATCTAAAGATTTCTATGAAAACTCGTTCTTTCCACCCATGTCATCCACATCTGCCTATGTTGTGCTAGCTGATCAATCCACTTGCTATGTAGAAGGAATAGTTAATGACTTACCTGTTCATATTAGAGGCTCCTATGTTCCTGCTGATTTCATAATACTAGATATGGGAAATAGGAAAGATGTGCCTCTAATCTTAGGTAGACCCTTCTTGAATACTGTTAATGCTTGCATATATGTGGGAAGTGGTAAAATTCAAATGACATTAGGAGGGAGTAAGGAAATATTCTCCTTCTCCCGTGGTCCCGCATATGCCGCTAACATGCAGGTAGGAAAACCCGTTCGTACCAAGAAGAGGCGCCCAAGAACAAGGTGGAACAGAAAGAAAGAACCATCTCCTGAGTTGTGTGATTCACATAACAAGGGAGAGGTGCCAAAAGAAGAAGAACCAGATGGAGTACTAAGAGAAGAAGTGCCCAAGGAAGAAGATCCACCCGTTAAGGATGAAACTCCATGGACCTAAGTTATGGTTTTACTTTTTTTCCTTCAATTTTCCGTTTTCAAATAAATAACATATGTCATGCATGCAACTAAAAAAAATCACCAGTTATCATTAGTTATATGCATAGGTATATGTTAACTTAGTTAGAACAATAAAATATCATAATAGGATAGTTTCCCTTTTCACAACATTAGATAGTTTCCCTTTTAATAAAATGAGAACAAGAGCTCCGACTGAGAAGAAGAAGATCTTTCACCAGGCAAGAAGCCAGCTTGGGGGAGACTCCCGCTCCGATAAGGTATGTCTCAAGCCTACACTTTACATTCAGTTCTTAAATTCTATATCTTTTGAATGTCACATGCTTGCCTAAATAACCACTCCATGAATCAAATTGATAAAATCTGCTTAAACAAATTGAAACCTGAATAAGATTTGAAATATGTCATGCAAATGCTATTGTTATGGTTTGAATAACTAGTCTTATCTAAGTTGTAGCTTTTGTGGGTTGCACATGCTTAAACTGAAATCATGCTTAGTGAATAAAGTTAGTAAGAAATGGAGTAATTCTTTAAACTTGTTAAGGTGAAATTAGGACCTAATCTGGAGGATTTCTTTTAAAAATTATGAAAACCTTGCTAAAAGTTCCTCCTAGATTTTATCCCATCCCACCACCAGCCAAATATTTGTTAGTCATTAGTCAAAACTACAAAGAGCTTTGTTTGTGTTGAGCTTTGTTAGACCTCATAGATCTTAGTAGAGAAGCTTATCATATCTTTTGAATCAAGATCCACACACACCCACCATAAATTGCCTACTCTCCACTTTGGAAGTTTGCAACCACCAAATAAATTGCTTATTCTCTACACCGGAGATATGCAATACCCTGCCAAACATCCCATTGCTAGCCTTATGCTTATTCCTACACTGGGAATGAGCATTTCTCCCGCTTCCCCCTTTTTCATTTTCAAAAATCCTTTCCTATAGATAATCTGGGGAAATCTAGAGCTAAAAAAAAGAGAGACAAAAATGAGCAAAGTAGCTCAAGAAAGGACTATGTCCTGAAGAAAAAAAAAGTGAGCAAAGTAGCTCAGAAGAGGACTATGTCCTAAGAAAATGTGAGGACACATCTTATGTCTACTCACTATGTATCCAAAAAAAAATAGAGAGAGAGAATTATCATTAGCTCTAGACCCCAGAAATTAACTAGGAAGGATTATGAAATGCCTCTCTATACACTTCCACATAACCACACATGCACATCTTGATCAATTTTTATGATTTGCTGCTCCTTATGATCTGAGTGTCTAGCTTAGCAATAAACATCAGCCAATTTGCTCATGGTTGTTAGCCTTCCTATAACTCCACATATCATTCTTTAGAAATAGGAGAGGCTACATTTTGGCCTAAGTGAGGATTTAAACACCATTGAGTGATTGAGTGAATCTTGGAGGACTTAAGCAAGTTGTTATCTTTTAAAAACCTTGAAAAACCTCCAGACAGAATTCTAGTCAAACCTAAGCAAGATAAAAGTTTCCTATCTACTGCTTTATTTCACTCTTGCATGTTAGGAGTGAAAAGCTATAAGCCCCACATTGCTATGATTAATGATATATGCTAAGTTATTTCTCACTTAACAATATGAACTTGCAGACATCTTAAGTTGCTATCCATCTCATGCTCAATGCTTAAACCGCATTGTTGCTCGAGGACGAGCAACAGGTTAGCTTGGGGGAGCTTGTTGACGGTCCTTAAACACCTGTTTTACCATCAACATTTGACCCTAAAAGTCCACCAAAAAGGCATGAAATGTAGTCAAATAGGTTTCAAACTAACCAAATTCCACATGTCCATAGAATTTTATTTGAATGCAGGATTTGAACCAAATTTGGACATATGGACCCACCAGAGGCCAAGCCCACTCAGCAGGGCCCAAATGGGCCTAAGGGGGGTGGCGCCCGCCACCTCTAAGTGGCGCCCGCCACTTGGGTTGGCCCAAGCTCCACTCCCTGCCACGTCACCGATCCGTGTGACCTCCCCAAGGCCAAATCTTGGCCCTTGGTCACTAGGTCAGTGGCATCGGATGGCTCAGGATGAAGTGGCATGGATCAAGGCTGAATGGCGATTGCTAGGACATGCAACCGACCTCCAAACCGCTTTGGACAACCTCCTAGATGCCGTTGAACCAGAGGCGGTGCATCCAACGTCCAGGGGACTGGCGGCCGCTAGTAGGGGGTGGCGCCCGCCACCTGACCTAACCCTAGGTCGGTTGGCTGCCCCCTATAAGTACCCCCCTCACTCATTTGGGCTATAAATACCCCCCTGAGGCATCACTTCATTCACACACCATCCCATACATCATCCCAGAGCAACACACAAGCAAGAGAAGCAAGTGAGAGTTAGGTTAGAAGCTCAGAGAGCTTAGGCAAGTAGGTAGCTAGTAGAGCAAGGCATCTTCGCCCTCGCGGTAGCGCTGCTTAAGGGTTAGCCCAAGAGTAGAGGCGTGCGAGTGATCGGTTTGGGAGCTGGGAAGAGTCTTCCTTCATCTCCAGTTCAGGTTTTGCTCTTGTTACTCAAGCACTTACTATATTCTAGTTCATCATTTCAAGTATTACTTTATTCTACTTATCAGTATTGAGTGGTATACTTGATTGATTGCTTGAGTGCCTAGCTATCCTACAGTTCAATTCACTTAGCCATAGTAGTTAATCTCTAGTGAGCTTAGTGTTTGATCTTTGCCAATAGGTTGCTTAGTTAGTTTAGTGTTTATCTTATTAAGTCAAGTATTTGCTCTGACGTTCGCAAGGGTGTCTCTTTTCAAAGCTAGGGTAGAGATAGTTTGAATATAGTTAAGCGTGGTGCTTAGTTATAGACTTACCTTCAGATACGGCTGGACCCCCGGATAGCTGTGGTAGCAAGCAGGTGGTGACAGCCCTGTGCGCCTTGAATTCCACCACGTAGTTGGCCCAGTTTAACAGTATGGCTCATTGTGCTAGTGTTCAACCTATGTAAGTGGTAAAGGCTAGTACGCCTCGATACTTGACAAGATAGGAATAAAACTATACTCAACTTAGTTGCTTTATTGTCTTTTGCCTTCCCTGCTTCGTAACTATCTTGCTTTGTAGTTATCTTTCTCTGTGGTTATCTAGGAGTAGTTATTATCTAGTACTTAGTCATCTTAGTTACCCTTAGTTATCCTATTCCATTTATCCCCCTATCCATCTAGTTATCCACCTTACCTTAGCCATTCACTTCATCCTTACCTAGCCACCCATATATTCTTTCTAGACTTTCATCTTCTCTTCTCCCCTTTTCCCTTTTCTCTTTTCTTCGACTCTCATCCCCTCCTTGACTCAACTCATACACCACCCTAGCCTTCCCTTGGGATCAAATAAATCGACACCTGGTACTCCCAGGCGAAGTGCTACTACGATAGTTCTGTGCGCTTGCAGAATCTCCTCCTGGTAGATTGCAATCTCTCTAGCTAGCTCCTACTAGTGTCGGGATTGACAACCCAGCTTGGCATTAGTAGATAGCTGCTTTAGCTCCACTCCTTTAGGTATAGTGACCGGTCTTGCTTCAAGCACCTCTGACGCCGTTGCCGGGGATAGTCTCCATAGTCTACTCCTAGTAACAACGATAGCAAGTGCCAACAAGCATTCCTGGGCCGTTACCGGGGATAGTTGCCTAGCACTATCTTTAGTGAAGCTAAGAACTACCAACAAGCATTTCTGGCGCCGTTGCCGGGGAAGGCAATCGGTGTATCGGTTGAGTCCGTGTCGAATTTATCTTCGCTTAAGCTCCCGCTTAGCGAATCCCATCTTACCCCATTCTTTCTTTCCTCAGTTCTTCTTATCTTTTTCCTTCATCTTCTTCAACTTCTTTCTTTCTTATCTCGTTCTATCTTCACGATGGCCAATAAGACTATTCGTGAAATTTCTGCTCCTTCTGCCGCTAATGTAGCGATAGGACCAGACGTGATCGATGCCAACCTCAATTTTGAGTTAAAACCGGCTTTGATCACGATGGTCCAAGCTAGCCCGTTCTGTGGCAAGGCTCATGAGGATGCCAATGCTCACCTCCAACAATTCTTGGAGATTTGCGGCACCTTCACCATTAAGGGGATAACCCAAGAAGCCATCCGTCTTCGTCTCTTTCCTTTCTCTTTGCTAGGAAATGCGAAGCAATGGTTCTATACCGATCGCAACGCTGTAGACACTTGGGACAAGTGTTCCAATGCTTTTCTCGCCAAATTCTTTCCTTTGGGCAAGACGAATGCTCTGCGCAACAAAATCTCTAGTTGTACGCAACAAGCTGAGGAATCTATTCCCGAGGCTTGGGAGAGGTTGCAAGAGTATGTCGCTGCTTGTCCGCACCATGGTATGGAGGACTGGCTATTGATCCAGAACTTCTACCATGGCCTAACCCCTCTCTCTAGAAGCCATTTGGATGCCGCCGCCGGCGGTGAATTCTTTTCTCTGAATGTTGCAGAAGCTAAGGCTATCATAGAGAAGATGGTGTCGAACCAAGGATGGAATGACGAAAGACTACAGCCCTGCAAGCGAGGTATACATTCCCTTAAGAAAGCCGACATGATCGTGGCCAAGATGGACCTGCTGGCAAAGAAGCTGGACAGCTGTGAGAAGTTGAACCAACAGGAGAGTGTCCAATCTCTGGAATCCTACATGACTTGTGAAGTCTGTGGAGAAACCGGACATTCTGGGAGCCACTGCCCCGAGCTACATGAAGATTTGAACTTCATGAACAACAATAACGGTTTCCGTCAACAGAATCAAGGATGGAATCAACACTCCAATTCTCAAGGTAACAATTCATTCCCTCGCTCTAATTTTCATAATTCTGATGATTTCTCGTTCTTAAAGAATTTAGTTTACTCACAAGGTAGAACTACTGAATTTTTGAATAAGAAATTTATGATGAATGATAAAATTCTTGAGAAAATAAATGCTAAATTGGAAGATTTCTCATCTGCTCTGAAAAATCAACTTAGCTTTAATAAGATGTTAGAAACCCAATTAGCTCAACTTGCTGCTATCATACCATCTTTTGAATCTGGCAAAATTCCTGCTAAACCTGACATGGAAACTGCAAATATGGTTGAAATAAAGTATTTTAACTATTATGAAGATCAAACCATGACTGTTAAAAAGGGTGATCCTGGTAGTCCCATAATTAGATGCTCAATCTTTGGTGAAGTCTTTAAAAATGCCATGTGTGATTTAGGATCGAGTGTGAACATTTTATCTAAAGATTTTTATGAAAACTCATCCTTTCCACCCATGTCATCCACATCTGCCTATGTTGTGCTAGCTGATCAGTCCACTTGCTATGTAGAAGGAATAGTTAATGATTTACCTGTTCATATTAGAGGTTCCTATGTTCCTGCTGATTTTATAATACTAGATATGGGAAATAGGAAAGATGTGCCTCTAATCTTAGGTAGTCCCTTCTTGAATACTGTTAATGCTTGTATATATGTGGGAAGTGGTAAAATTCAAATGACATTAGGAGGGAGGAAGGAAATATTCTCCTTCTCCCGAGGCCCCGCATATGCCGCTAACATGCAGGTAGCAAAACCCGTTCGTACCAAGAAGAGGCGCCCAGGAACAAGATGGAACATAAAGAAAGAACCACCTCCTCCTAAGTTGTGTGATTCACATAACAAAGGAGAGGTGCCAAAAGAAGAAGAACCCGATGGAGTACTAAGAGAAGAAGTGCCCAAGGAAGAAGATCCACCCGATAAGGATGAAACTCCATGGACCTAAGGTATGGTTTTACTTTTAATTTTTCCCTTCAAATTTCCCTTCTTCGAATAAATAACATATGTCATGCATGAAGCTAAAAAAAATCAGTTATCATTAGTTATATGCATAGATATATGTTAACTTAGTTAGAATAATAAAATATCATAATAGGATAGTTTCCCTTTTCACAACATTAGATTGTTTACCTTTTAATAAAATGAGAACAAGAGCTCCGACTGAGACGAAGAAGATCCTTCACCAAGCAAGAAGCCAGCTTGGGGGAGACTCCCGCTCCGATAAGGTATGTCTCAAGCCTACACTTTACATTCAGTTCTTAAATTCTATATCTTTTGAATGTCACATGCTTGCCTAAATAACCACTCCATGAATAAAACTGATAATATCTGCTTAAACAAGTTGAAACCTGAATAAGATTTGAAATATGTCATGCAAATGCTATTGTTATGGTTTGAATGACTAGTCTTATCTAAAGTTGTAGCTTTTGTGGGTTGCACATGCTTTAACTGAAATCATGCTTAGTGAGTAAAGTTAGTAAGAAATGGAGTAATTCTTTAAACTTGCTAAGGTGAAATTAGGACCTAATCTGGAGGATTTCTTTTAAAAATTGTGAAAACCTTGCTAAAAGTTCCTCCTAGATTTTTATCCCATCCCACCACCAGCCAAATATTTGTTAGTCATTAGTCAAAACCACAGAGAGCTTTGTTTGTGTTGAGCTTTGTTAGACCTCATAGATCTTAGTAGAGAAGCTTATCATATCTTTTCAATCAAGATTCGCGTACACCCACCATAAATTGCCTACTTTCTACATTGGAAGTTTGCAACCACCAAATAAATTGCTTATTCTCTACACCGGAGATATGCAATACCCTGCCAAACATCCCATTGCTAGCCTTATGCTATTCCTACACTGGGAATAAGCATTTTTCTCCCTTTCCCTTTTTTCATTTCAAAAATCCTTTCCTATAGATGTCTGGGAAATCTAGAGCTAAAAGAGAGAGAGAGAAAAATGAGCAAAGTAGCTCAAGAAAGGACTATGTCCTGTGAAAAAAAAAGTGAGCAAAGTAGCTCAAAAGAGGACTATGTCCTAAGAAAATGTGAGGACACATCTTTTGTCTACTCACTATGTATCCAAAAAAAAAGAGAGAGAGAATTATCATTAGCTCTAGACCCCAGAAATTAACTAGGAAGGATTATGAAATACCTCTCTATACACTTCCACATAACCACAGATGCACTTCTTGATCCATTTTTATGATTTGCTGCTTGTTATGATCTGAGTGTCTAGCTTAGCAATAAACATCAGGCAATTTGCTCATGGTTCTTAGCCTACCTATAACTCCACATATCATTCTTTAGAAATAGGAGAGGCTACATTTTGGCCTAAGTGAGGATTTAAACACCATTGAGTGATTGAGTGAATCTTGGAGGACTTAAGCAAGTTGTTATCTTTTAAAAACCTTGAAAAACCTCCAGACAGAATCCTAGTCAAACCTAAGCAAAATAAAAGTTTCCTATCTACTACTTTATTTCACTCTTGCATGTTTAAAGTGAAAAGCTATAAGCTCCACATTGCTATGATTTATGATACATGCTAAGTTATTTCTCACTATACAATATGCACTTGCAGACATCTTAAGTTGCTATCCATTTCATGCTCAATGTTTAAATCGCATTGTTGCTCGAGGACGAGCAACAGGTTAGCTTGGGGGAGCTTGTTGACGGTCCTTAAACACCTGTTTTACCATCAACATTTGACCCTAAAGTTCACCAAAAAGGCATCAAATGTAGTCAAATAGGTTTCAAACTAACCGAATTCCACATGTCCATAGAATTTTATTTGAATGCAGGAATTGAACCAAATTTGGACATTTGAACCCACCAGGAGACAAGCCCACTCAGCAGGGCCAAATGGGCCTAAGGGGGGCGGCGCCCGCCAGCTCTAAGTGGCGCCCGCCACTTGGGTTGGCCCAAGTTGCAACCCCTGCCACGTCACCAATCCGTGTGACCTCCCCAGGGCCAAATCCTGGCCCTTGGTCACTAGGTCAGTGGCATCGGACGGCTCAGGAGAGAGTGGCACGGATCAAGGCTGAATGGCGGTTGCTAGGACATGCAACCGAACTCCAAACCGCCTCGGACAACCTCCTGGATGCCGTTGGATCAATGCCGGTGCATCCAACGGCCAGGGCACTGGTGGCTGCTAGTAGGGAGTGGCGCCCGCCACCTGACTTAACCCTAGGTCGGTGGGCTGCCCCCTATAAGTACCCCCCCCCACTCACTTGGGCTATAAATACCCCCCTGAGGCACCTCTTCATTTACACCCAAGTAGATTACACTTCCAAGAGAAGCAAAGCAAGAGAAGCAAGTGAGAGTTAGGTTAGAAGCATCGAGAGCTTAGGCAAGTAGGTAGCTAGTTGAGAAAGGCATCTTCGCCCTCGCGGTAGCGCTGCTCAAGGCTTAGCTCAAGAGTAGAGGCGTGCGAGTGATCGGCTCTGGAGCTGGGAAGAGTCTTCCTTCATCTCCAGTTCAGGTTTTGCTCTTGTAACTCAAGCATTTACTATATTCTAGTTCATCATTTCAAGTATTACTTTGTTCTACTTATCAGTATTGAGTGGTATACTTGATTGATTGCTTGAGTGCCTAGCTATCCTACAGTTCAATTCACTTAGCCATAGTAGTTAATCTCTAGTGAGCTTAGTGTTTGATCTTTGCCAATAGGTTGCTTAGTTAGTTTAGTGTTTATCTTATTAAGTCATGTGTTTGCTCTGACGTCCGCAAGGGTGTCTCTATTCAAAGCTAGGGTAGAGATAGTTAGAATATAGTTAAGCGTGGTGCTTAGTTATAGACTTACCTTCAGATACGGCTGGACCCTCGGATAGCTGTGGTAGCAAGCAGGTGGTGATAGCCCTGTGCGCCTTGAATTCCACCACGTAGTTGGCCCAGTTTAACAGTAAGGCTTGTTGTGCTAGCGTTCAACCTAAGTAAGTGGTAAAGGCTAGTATGCCTCGATACTTGACAAGATAGGAATAAAACTATACTCAACTTAGTTACTTTATTGTCTTTTGCCTGCCTTGCTTCGTAACTATCTCGCTTTATAGTTATCTTGCTTTGTAGTTATCTAGAAGTAGTTAGTAGTTAGTTATCTTAGTTACCTTTAGTTATCCTATACCCTCTATCTACCTATCCATCCACCTTACCTTAGCCATCCACTTCATCCTTACCTAGCCACCCATATATTCTTTCTAGCCTTTCACCTTCCCTTCTCCCCTTTTCCTTTTTCTCTTTTCTTCGACTCTCATCCCCTCCTTGACTCGACTCATACACCACCCTAGCCTTCCCTTGGGATCAAATAAATCGACACCTGGTACTCCCAGGCGAAGTGCTACTACGATAGTTCTGTGCGCTTGCAGAATCTCCTCCTGGTAGATTGCATTCTCTCTAGCTAGCTCCTACTAGTGTCGGGATTGACAACCCCGCTTGGCATTAGTAGATAGCTGCTTTAGCTCCACTCCTTTCGGTATAGTGACCGGTCTTGCTTCAAGCATTTCTGACGCCGTTGCCGGGGATAGACTCCATAGTCTACTCCTAGTAACAACGTTAGCAAGTGCCAACAAGCATTCCTGGGCCATTATCGGGGATAGTTGCCTAGCACTATCTTTAGTGAAGCAAAAACTACCAACACTTTGTAGTTGAGGGTTTTCCCCCACCGCGTTTTGAGTATCGCGATGGACGCTCTACCCTTAGCGGACCACGTTTTCCTCAACGTGGTGATCGCTTCCCCTGTAGGCATGCTAGGAATGGTTTTTCTGCTAACTGTTCTTTTGAGCAGCCGGCCCAACACTGGTATTCCTCCTACTTCACTAACCCTAGTGTTGGACCGTATGCTCACCCTATGTCTTTTTATTGATGTAGGTAAAACGATTGGAGAACGTTTGGTTGGTGGATTCCGGTTGCTCGAGGCACATGACCGGAAACGTCAATTGGTTCTCCAATCTTAGTCCAGTCGCCGGAAAGGAGTTTATCACCTTCGGCGACAATAGCAAAGGTAAGGTTTTGTCTTGTGGGTCGGTGCGAGTTAATGAGCACTTTGTGTTGCGCGATGTTGCTCTTGTTTCTAACTTGCATTTTAACCTTCTCTCTGTTTCGCAACTTTTCGATGATGACTATGAGATTCGTTTTAAACCGAATCTCAGTCGTATTTTGGATCCTCAGGGCAATCTTGTGTGTTTGATTTCGCCCTTTGGAAAAGTCTTTCGTGCGAATTTCTCGGAGTCTTTTGGCACTTCTCGTTGTCTTGTGGCTGGACCTTCCTCCTCTGATCTTTGGAAGTGGCATAGGAGACTTGGACATTTGAGCTTCGACTTGCTTGCAAGGCTTAGTTCACTTGGCCTAATCCGAGGATTGCCCAAGTTGCATATGGAGAAGGATCTTGTTTGCCACTCTTGTAGACAAGGGAAGATGGTTGCCGCTCCCGACCATCCAGTGACTCAGGTCATGACCAAGCGCCCTGGAGAGCTTTTGCACATGGACCTTGTTGGTCCGGCTCGGGTGAGCTCGGTTGGGGGGAAGTGGTATGTGCTTGTTGTTGTTGACGACTTTTCGAGATATTCGTGGGTCTTCTTTTTAGCTGAGAAGACCGAGACTTTCTCCTTTGCTCGCAATCTGATTTTACGTCTTCAGAACGAGTTCCCTTTGAACTCGATGCGAGCTATTAGGAGTGATAATGGTTCCGAATTCAAGAATTCGGATTTGGAGAAGTTTTGTAACTCTTTGGGTTTAGAGCATCAGTTTTCTTCCCCCTACACACCGCCCCAAAATGGTGTTGTAGAAAGGAAGAATCGGACCCTTGTAGAGATGGCCAGGACGATGCTCGATGAGCATAGGACTCCTAGGCGATATTGGGCCGAAGCTATGAGCACTGCATGCTACATTTCCAATCGCATTTTTCTCTGAGCTTTCTTGAAAAAGACTTCTTATGAGTTGTGTTTTGGAAAACTGCCCAAGGTGAGTTATTTTCAAGTTTTTGGTTGCCATTGTTTTATACTCAAAAAGGGCAACTTGGACAAGTTTGAGTCTCGTTCTTCTGACGGTGTGTTTTTGGGTTATGGCACTCACACTCGAGCTTATCGTGTACTTAACCTTGACACTAACTGAGTCATGGAGACATCCGATCTCACCTTCGACGAGACCATGGTTTGTCCTTCTTCTCGTTTTGAGCGTGCAGGTGATCATGAGGTTGGTGAGCCTCTTTTTGATGACGAGGATGAGGGTGCTGAAGGTATGGATGATCCAGCACCCCCTCCACCTGCTATGCCGCAAGGAGCGGCTTCTACTACGACTCACGGCCCCAACACATCTTCTTCCTGGGGGCCGTGGGATCCGCCACCCCGAGCGGTACCTTTTGTACCCGGGGAGGCACCAGCTGCTGTTGAGGGGGAGATCACTTCTGCACGGGAGGCGCCATGACACATCCAGCGCCAACACCCCCCTCAGCAGATGATCGACAACATTGACGAACGAGTCACTCGGTCCAGGTCTCAAATTTCTCACTTTGCTCATTCTGCTTTTGTTGCTGATTTTGAGCCCCGAGATGTTGGACACGCCTTGACGGATCCGGATTGGGTCAAGGCCATGCATGAGGAGTTAGAGAACTTTGAGCAAAATCGGGTTTGGGTTTTAGTTGCACCTCCTCCAGACTGTAAGCCTATTGGGACAAAATGGGTTTTCAAAAACAAGCAAGGAGAGGATGGCCACGTTGTTAGAAACAAGGCCAGGCTTGTAGCGAAAGGCTATAGTCAGAAGGAGGGGATAGACTATGAGGAGACTTTTGCTCCTGTAGCTCGTTTGGAGGCTATTAGGATACTCTTGGCTTTTGCAACATTCTAAGGTTTCAAACTCTTTCAAATGGATGTCAAGAGTGCCTTCTTAAACGGCTACATAGAAGAAGAGGTTTATGTTGAGCAACCCCCCGGTTTTGAAAATCCCAAGTTTCCAAACCATGTTTTCAAACTCCACAAAGCTTTATATGGTTTGAAACAAGCCCCTAGAGCCTGGTATGATAGGTTGAAAACCTTTTTGCTTGTTAAGGGTTTTAAAATGGGATGTGTGGATAAAACGCTCTTTCTCCTCAAGCAAGGCACTGATACTCTCTTGGTCCAGATTTACGTGGATGATATCATTTTCGGTGGTTCTTCTCACGCTTTGGTTGCCAAGTTTGCAGATACTATGAGCAGGGAGTTCGAGATGAGTATGATGGGCGAGCTGACTTTCTTTCTCGGATTGCAAATTAAGCAATCCCGAGAAGGGACGTTTGTGCACCAGGGCAAGTATACCAAGGACTTGCTGAAGAGGTTCGATATGGGTGAGGCCAAGCCTCTTCCAACACCCATGTCGACCACGACGGCCCTGGATGCGGACAAGGATGGAGAAGCTGTGAACCAGAAGGAGTACCGAAGCATGATAGGGTCGCTGCTCTACCTGACGGCGACACGCCCGGACATCCAGTTCGCGATGTGTCTGTGTGCGCGCTTTCAGGCGTCGCCGCGCACTTCTCACCGTCAGGCGGTGAAGCGCATTTTCAGGTTCCTTCGTTTCACACCTGAGTTCGGGATTTGGTATTCAGCTTCCTCCACCCTCTCCCTTTGCGGTTATTCCGATGCCGATTTTGCTGGTTGTCGCATTGAGCGCAAGTCCACTTCTGGGACTTGCCAATTTATTGGTTCTTCTCTTGTATCATGGTCTTCTCGCAAGCAGCCTAGTGTCGCCCAGTCTACCACGGAGGCTGAGTATGTCGCTGCAGCTAGCTGCTGTTCCCAGTTGCTTTGGATGATGGCCACTTTGCGTGATTTTGGTCTGAGCTTTACTCGTGTTCCTTTGCTTTGTGACAGCACGAATGCGATTAGCGTTGCTAAGAACCCCGTGCTGCACTCGAAGACCAAACACATTGATGTGCGCTTTCATTTTATGCGAGACCACTATGAGAAGGGTGATATCGATCTTCGCCATGTCGATACTCATCATCAGTTGGCTGATATTTTCACCAAGCCTTTGGACGAATCAACCTTTAATCGGTTGAGGGGTGAGCTTGGTGTGTGTTTCCCCTTTTAGATGGGGGAAACATTTTGGATCTTGTATCATAAACTGACCATTTTTCGTTTGTCTTGTTTTCTTGTCTCTTTTGTCTTTTGCATTTTCAGCATACGCTCTTACATTCTGAGCTTCAAGTATATAATCTTTGAAATGTAACCATGCTCTGTTTAGTATGCTCCGATGCTATTTGTTGATGCTAGTAGCTTATGCTCTTTCTGATCACTAATACATGTTGTGAGCCGAGCTATTTTTGAATGGTGAACCTGGTTAATGAACTTAGAATTGAAAATGTTCAGCATTGAGATATGCAACTAGCATGTGTAGGTTGTGTTGAATTCACTCGTGCTTTTCATATATGCTAGGTTGCTATGTCTCTAGTTCTGAGTCTGTCACTTGCTTGGTCTGTTCATATTCTGCCAATAAAATCTGAACCAAGTTTTAAGTGAATTGAAAAGATCGAGATGGGATTGCTTGTCAACACATCACAGTTTCGAGACTGTTTCTCATTGCACTTTGAGTTAAACTTGAGTTGTGTAGTGTATGACCGAAACTGTTGCTTTAAGCTTCTGATTGCTTCTGCATAGGCTTCGCACAGTTGAAAAGTTAGGCAATGACAAGCTTTCAACCTCTCGCAATCACATGCTGAAATTTGAACTTGTGTAATCTAAACCGCTGCAACTCCGATAAAATTTTGGATACACAAGTCTATGTTTCATTCTATAGCATGATGATTGAACTGTGCTAGGGGTAGTTCACCTTGTATACATGTTTAGCACTTGACTGATTTCCTGTCTATACATGTTTGGTGCTATTTTGATGGTGAATACCTTTTGGCTAAAAACTGCTCACTTTGCTAATATGTTCATATTTCATATTTGGTGATCAGTTTGAGCCTTCGCTAGCTTGTATGCTTTCCAGAGAGTCGTTGGAGCTACACTGGTTAGAGCATCTTTGCATTTTCTTGACTGTATTCCTGAAGCTGCTAACTTGCATTCATATGCATTTTGGAAGGGGGAGAACTTCTCTTGTTGGCACTTTTGATGGTGCATTTTCAACTAAGGGGGATAATTTGGACAAATCATGCCTCCCATGTTCAAAGGGTGTGCACCATGCAAGGGGGAGTTTGCTCGTGCTGAATTTTCGAAATTTCCAATTGGTTCGAAGTGCCTTGCTAGTTGTGTTGAGCTTTACCTCTATCTTGAGGGACTAGCAGTCGCATCTTTGCTTCAGTTGGTTTCGAGTTTTTCGGATGGTGTCGAGCTTTCTTGCTAGTTGTGTTGAGCCTCTGTGCCTCTATCTTGAGGGACTAGCATTTTGCTTCGATTTTTCATTTGGCATTTGCTAGCGGTGTGGAGCCTGTTCTACCTCTTCTTGAGGGCTAGCTTTACTTTGCTTGGTTGCGTCGAGCCGTTGCCCATGTCTTTGGGAACCAAGTTGTTTTGCTCTTTCCACTTGACCTTCTTCGGCTTTGCTATGCTTTTGGGTCATTTGGTCGAGTTCTCTCTTCTCCTTCTTCCTCTTTCTATTTCTATTATGATTTGTGTTGGTAGTTGACAATGCACTCATCAAGGGGGAGATTGCGGATACATGGGTGTATGCCGAGTCTCTGAGTGATGAGTGATTGTCAACTGGGATAATGCGCATGTTCTTTGGGTTGTGTTGTGCAGGTGTCGAGCTCGGATACAGTGATCAGAGGCAAGGTGAAGGTCAAGTAGAGACGTGCCGTGCCGATGGGCCGAGAGTGGCGAAGGGCGGACGTGAGGCTAGGACTGAGGGACCGGTGGCCCGAGGATCAGTTGTGGTGGCTGGTAGCCTGGGACAGCGACGAGCGGAGACTTGCGGGCACAGCGTTGCTCGGGTCGAGGACCTGGGGACGTGTGTCGGTGGACGGGGTGCACGGGCGGTGCATCCCCTCTACAGCGTCGGTTTGGTGGTAGAGCCAGAGAAAAACCATCGGGTGGACGGTTTCCAGGTTTGGGCCTCAAAACCTGGGCGCGGATGGTTTCCGAGTTTGGCCACAAAACTCGGGCTGAGGACGGTTTCCAGGTTTCGGCCTCAAAACCTGGGTGCTGCGGGTTTCTGAGTTTGGGCCACAAAACTCAGGCGCTGGTGGGCTGGTTTCCCGGTTTGGGCCTCAAAACCGGGGTTTGGTCGTGAAGGCTGGTTTCCCAGTTGGGGCCTCAAAACCGGGGGCGAAGTCCGTGAAGAGGACACAGAGCGGTGGCGGCACGTGGCGGCAATCGGTGAGGTTGCGTCGAGGCAACGCTACCAGTTGTGCGGGCGTGGCCGTCGGATCCACCTACCATCGAGTTGGTCCAAAATAACCTTAGGGTTTAGCTGGTTCGCTCTGTAAGTAGTTAGGGGTAGAGTGGGAATTAGGAATAGTTAGAATTAGGATAAGTAGGGGGAGACACCCACCTCCCCATCCATATCAGTCATTTTGCTCTTTGCTTCTAGGGTTTTCTGCTCTCCCAATCCCCTGCTGTAGCTAGCTGAGATCCGCAGAGAACCATACCTCTGTGTACTGGAGATTCTGAGGAAGTGAGGCCGTAACCTCACTGTTGTAGCATGTGGTAGCCACACGGTTGCAATTTGGTGCCTGTGATTCGCGTTTTGTTTGTGTTCTTCGCGGAATCCTTTTTCTCCTCGTTTTCCTGTCGCTCGATCTCTTTGCTCGGTTCATCTTTTGCAAATCCGTTTGAACCAAGTTGTTCTAGGTCGTGAGGCACTTCTTTCCACCGAAGGAATACACCTCTAACCTCACGGTCTAGGAGATCGATCGATTTTGGTTTTGGGTCAAGTTTTTCTCCCTTCCCCCGAAATTCTTCGATTCATCGATTTGGAGATAGGTTCGAGCCATGATCTCTCAGAGATAGCTCACTATCCTCCTTGTGACTCCTCTCACCAAGTTTGATCCCTAGAGGATTTGTTTTGGGTGAGATCGAGTCGAATTGGTGGTCGAACAGTGCTGCTGCGGGGTGACCGAACGCTTGCTCGGGTTGACCAGACGCGTCGGGTGTTTGAATGCCACGTGTATGAAATTTCAGTAGTCGACCGGACGCTCTGCTTGATTACCAACCGGACGCATAGGTTCTACTGTTCATTGCGTTTGTCTTCTGCTGACCGGATGCACTGCTCTCGACCGGATGCTCCTCCCCTGTGAGTCTGGTCAGAAACAGTAAGGGTCCCGAGAGGAATTTTTGAGACCGGACGCGTCCGGTGCTCCCTAACCGGACGCAGGCCAGAGTCCGGTCAGTACTGTTTCGCGCTGTTTCGTCCACGGTCCGGTTGTTCATTGTCGATTTTGGTTTCCGTCTTTTGCGTTGGGTTTCTAGAGTTGTATAGTGTCTCGCTGTGCTTCTTGGAAGCATCCACCCTACATCTAGGGTCGTGGACACTTGCAAGCTCTAGGGTTTGCTCTTGGGGTTGATTTTGGGACAGTGGCGACAAGTTTTCCCAAAGGAATTTTGAAGCTCCCATTCACCCCCCCCCCCTCTGGTCGCTTTCTGATTGCATTCTCGGTCCTTCATGATTCACCGATTTGGAGTTAGGTTCGAGCCATGATCTCTTTGGGATAGCTCACTAACCTCCTTGGAACTCCTCATATCAAGTCTAAGCCTTAGAGCTTTTGATTCGGAGGAGTGCGGATACATGGGTGTATGCCGAGTCTCTGAGTGATGAGTGATTGTCAACGGAGATGATGCGCATGTTCTTTGGCTTGTGTTGTGCAGGTGTCGAGCACGGAGACAGTGATCGATGGCGGGTGAAGGTCAAGTTGCGACGTGCCGTGCCGACGGACCGGGCGCGATGAAGGATGGGCGTGCCGTGCGGCGGACGTGCCATGCCGATGTATCGGACGGTGAAGGGCGGACGTGGACTTGGACTGATGGACTGGAGGCCGGAGGATCAGCTGTGGTGGCTGGCAGCCTGCGACAGCGACAAGCGGAGAAGTGCGATCATGTCGGTGGAAGGGGTGCACAGGCGGTGCATCCCCTCTACGACGCCGGTTTGTTGGTAGAGCCCGAGAAAAACCAACGGTGGACGGTTTCCAGGTTTGGGCCTCAAAACCTGGGTGCTGGGTTTCCAGGTTGAGCCTCAAAACCTGGGCGTGGGCCGGTTTCCGAGTTTGGGCCTCAAAACTCGGGCGCGGACGGTTTCCGAGTTTGGCCACAAAACTCGGGCTGGAGGCTGGTTTCCCGGTTTGGGCCTCAAAACCGGGGGCTGATGGAAAAGGCTGGTTTCCCGGTTTGGGCCACAAAACCGGGGGTGCAGAGTGGTGGCGGCACGTGGCGGCGATCTGAAGGTTGCGTGGAGGCGACGCGGAAGACCGTGCGGGCGTGGCCGTCGGATCTACCTACCACCAGCGGGTGGACTAGAATAGCCTTAGGGTTAGGCTGGTCCGCTCTGTAAATACAGTAGTGAGGGGTAGAGTAGGAAATAGACTTAGGCTAGGTTAGTATAAGTAGTCTAGGGGAGACACCCTCCTCCCCATCTCAATCTCAGTTAGCGCAGTCATTTGCTTCCTAGCATTAGGGTTTCCACTCTCCCACACCTCTGCTTTAGCTAGTTGAGATCCGCAGAGAGACTCCACTCTGTGTACTGTTGATTCGAGGAAGTGAGGCCGTATCCTCACCTTGGAGCACTGATCGATGGGTTGATTTGCGTCCTTGATTCGAGTTCGTGGCTGTGATTTCCGTTTTGCTTGTGTTCTTCGCGGAATCCTTTTTGCTCCACGATTTTCCCGTCGCTTGATCTCTTTGCTCGGTTCATCTTTTGCAATTCCGTTTGAACCAAGTTGTTCTAGATCGTGAGGCACTTCTTTCCACCGAAGGAATCATCCTCTAACCTCACGGTCTAGGAGATCGATCGATTTTTCGTTTCGGGTCACTTTTCTTCCCTTCCCCCGAAATTCTTCGATTCACCGATTTGAAGTTAGGTTCGAGCCATGATCTCTTAGAGATAGCTCACTAACCTCTTTGTGACTTCACTCACCAAGTTTGATCCCTAGAGGATTTGTTTTGGGTGAGCTCTAGTCGAATCGGTGGACGAACAGTGAATTCGCGGGGTGACCGGACGCTTCATTCAACGACCGGACGCTACTACAGTGCGTCCGGTGGTTGAACTCTGTCTGAGTTTTTTTGCTTGACCGGACGCTCTGTTCAAATCGACCGGACGCTCCCTTCAGTGAGTCCGGTCAGAAACAGAAAGGTTCCAGAAACGTTTTTCTGTGACCGGACGCGTCCGATGCCCAGTGACCGGACCCTCTGGTGAGTCCGATCGTTTTTCGGTGTTTCGTTTTGCTCGACCGGACGCTGGTTTTTGGAACTGATCGGACGCGCTGCTCGCACTGTTCCCGTGTCTTTGTCTCATCTGACCGGACGCTCAGTGAACGACCGGACGCTTGAGCTCCGTGCGTCCGGTCGCGAACAGAGAGCTCCCAGAGCTGTTTTCTGACGACCGGACGCGTCCGGTCCCTGCTGACCGGACGCAGGCCAGAGTCCGGTCGCTGCAGTTTCGCGCGTCTTCGTTCGCGGTTCGTTCGTTGACGGATTTGTTTCCCGTCTTTTGCGTTGGCTTTCTAGGGTTGTCTAGTGTCCCGCTGTGCTTCTAGGAAGCATCCACCCTACATCTAGGGTCGTGGACATTAGCAAGCTCTAGGTTTCGCTTTTGGGGTTGAGTTTGGGACAGTGGCATCTAGTTTCCGAAAGGAAATTTTGAAGCTCCCATTCACCCCCCTCTGGTCGCTTTCGGGTAGCTCCTCGGTCCTTCAATTGGTATCGGAGCGGGTTAAGGATCTTCCACCTTAGCCGGTTCCAGATCCACCGAAGGCGACATGGATCGCGGCGTGGGCAAACCGCCGTTTTTCGATGGGACGAACTATGCGTATTGGAAGATACGCATGTCGGCCTATCTCCAGAGCATGGGCTCTTCTGTTTGGGAGATTTGCAACAACGCCAACTACGTTGTCCTGGCTGCTCGTGTCTCTCAGCTTCAGATCGATGAGCACGAAGCCAATAGCCGGGCGCGTAACGCTTTGTTCTCCTGTTTGAGCATGGGTGAGTTTGATCGCGTTTCTCACCTCTCTACGGCTCGGGAGATCTGGGACACCCTCATGCGTTTTCATGAGGGCACCTCTCAAGTCAAAACCCGACTCTACGAGTCGTTCAAGAGAGAGTATGAGAACTTTCGACATCAGCCTGGCGAGAGCATAGAAAGTTTATTCGCTCGCTTTCAGGTGATTGTCAACAGGATGAGGGCTAACAGAGAGCAGTTGCCATTTGACGATCATGAGCGTGCTTTGAAGCTTTTGCACACTCTTGACCGTTCGGTGTGGGACTCCAAGGTTCAGGCAATCATCGAATCGCCGAACTATGAGACCCTCACCTGCGACGAGCTCTTCAGTAAGCTCAAGTCCAGTGAGATTGATGCTATGGCGAGGGCTTCTTTTGAAAATCCTTCTCGCCCGTCCATGGCTTTGGTTTCCGGCTCTTCCTCTAACCCCTCAGCTGGCTTTGCGCTTTCTTCTCTCTTTTCTGTGACAGAGGACCAGCTGGAGTCTTTGGGAGACGACGAGTTGGCTTTGCTTGCCAACCGGTTTTCGCGGTTCCACAACAACCGCGTGAACCGCCGTCGTGGAGGAGGACGCGCCGGATGCTACGAATGCGGCGACCCCGACCACTTCATCGCCGACTGCCCCAAGAAGAAGAACAAGCATCTGGGGAAGGGCGATCATGGGCACAAGTACGACTCCGGCAAGCGCAAGGAGAAGTACGTCCCCGCGAGGCACAAGCGGAGGGGCGGCTTCGACAAGGAGTACATCAAGAAGAAGTACTTGGAGAAGGCCCAGGCTGAGCAGCGTGCGTTCTTCGCCACGCTCAGCGACGTCGACGGCTCGGATGATGACTCCGCTTCATCAAGCGACGACGAGTCCGAGAAGAAGAAGCTAGAGGACAAGTTCAACGGCTTATGCTTCTTCGCCGGCGACGAAGGCCTGTGTACCATGGCGCTCGGAGATGAGGTCGGAGGCGAGCTGGAGCACACACCTCGGAACGACGACGACGACGACACCTCCCAGGTATCTCTCACCTACGACGAGCTTTCCTCCGAGGTTGAGAAGTTGACTGCTGCCCTCCTTAGTCAAGATAAGTTGCTTAGGCGTGCCGCTAGAGAGCGCAAGGAGTTTAGGCAGAAGTGGGAGGACACGGTGAAGGAGCTTGAGTTCGCTCGGTCCACCGTGGTTGTGTCGGAGGAGTTGGAATGCGAGAGTTGCGCCGCGCACATGACGGATCTTCTCACTCTGAGGAGTAAGCATGCTGCGCTGGTAGATGAGGTGGATGAGCTCCGAGCTAGACCGCAGCTGTTGGGTGCGTGCAAGACTTGTCCTGTCTTGCAATCCGAGTTGGCAGAGAAGAATGCCAAGCTTGAGTCTTTAGAGAAGGCCGGCTCGGATAGCACTTGTGTCAAGAGGTGTGTTTTGTGTGAGGGCCTGGAGCAGGAGATGGCCAATGTGAGGCATGACAAGGTGCGTACCGAGGAGGAAAACACATACCTTCGGACCGTCTTGTCATGGGTGTCTTGTGGTGAGCCTCAGCTCGGGATGATGATCTCCCAATTCAAGCGAGCTGCTGGAGGTCCAGGCGTAGGCCTTGCGCAGGGTGTTGATCTTTCCGGTTTTGGGAAGATTGGAGAATCTAGTGGTCTTGATCCGAGTGAGAAGCCCAACTCCACCACTACTCCCAAACTAACCAAGCTTCCACCCAAAGAGCCTGCCAAGCCTGTCACCAAGGATGGAGTTGTAGTTGAACCTCCTAAGGCTCCACCCAAGAATCCACAATGGCAACCCAAGCCCAATCACCTAAAGAACAAGCTTGACACAATGCCACCCATCCGAGAGGAATTGCCACAGAAGGGCAAGGGCAAGGTGGACCATATCCACATCCCTGCAAACCAACAACCCCCTTTGCGCGCGGTGAGGTTTCAGTGTGACTTTTGTGGGCGGGATGGTCACCTGAGTGAGTTCTGCTTTAGGCGCAAGAGAGAGGCGCGCCGTGCTAGGGAGATGCAGAACCCGGACATGTTTCACCCAGCTCGTGGTGGACATGCTCCGAAGCCTCAGGGGAGAGCTGCTAGGTCTGGAGGGAAGCGTACCCAGCCTAGGCAGCAGGAGAGAGCCCCTAGGAGGGAGACTAGGCCTAGAGGTGGAGCACCTCAGTTTGTTAGGCCTAGGCAGGAGAGAGCTCCGAGGAGAGACGCTAGAGTTGAGCACCAGGCTCCTAGGCGTAGACCTCGTAGAGAGCGTGCCCGACGGGGTCCTGCTTTTGCAGGTAACGGACCCCGTGGCGGAGGCCTTGTTGAGCGCTTTGTCCCACCGCAGGTAGAGTTTCGCGGTGAGCGCTTCTTCCCCAGCGGACCACGTTTTCCTCAGCGTGGTGATCGCTTCCCTCGTAGACGTGCTAGGAATGGTTTTTACACTAACCCTTCTTTTGAGCAGCCGGCCCAACACTGGTATTCTCCTTACTTCACTAACCCCAGTGTTGGACCGTATGCTCACCCTATGTCTTTTTATTGATGTAGGTGAGACGGTTGGAGGACATTTGGTTGGTGGATTCTGGTTGCTCGAGGCACATGACCGGAAACACCAAGTGGTTCTCCAGCCTTAGCCCGGTCGCCGGAAAGGAGTACATAACCTTCGGCGACAATAGTAAAGGTAAGGTATTGTCTCGTGGAACTGTGCGGGTTAATGAGCACTTTGTGTTGCGCGATGTTGCTCTTGTTTCTAACCTGCATTTTAACTTGCTTTCTGTTTCGCAACTTTTTGATGATGACTATGAGATTCGTTTCAAACCGAACCTTAGTCGCATCTTAGATCCGCAGGGCGATCTTGTATGTCTGATTTCGCCCTTTGGGAAAGTCTTTCGTGCGAATTTTTCGGAGTCGTTTGGATCTTCTCGCTGTCTTTTGGCTAGTCCTTCTTCTTCCGATCTTTGGAAGTGGCATAGGAGGCTCGGTCACTTAAGCTTCGACTTGCTTGCAAGACTTAGCTCACTTGGCCTAATCCGAGGATTGCCCAAGCTTTCGATGGAGAAGGATCTAGTTTGCCATTCTTGCAGACATGGGAAGATGGTTGCTGCTTCCCACCATCCGGTGACTAAGGTCATGACCTCGCACCCCGGAGAGCTTTTACACATGGACCTTGTTGGTCCGGCTCGGGTGAGCTCGGTTGGTGGCAAGTGGTATGTTTTGGTTGTTGTTGACGACTTTTCGAGATATTCGTGGGTCTTCTTTTTAGCTGAGAAGACCGAGACTTTCTCCTTCGCTCGCAATCTGATTTTGCGTCTTCAGAACGAGTTCCCTTTGAACTCGATGCGAGCTATTCGGAGTGATAATGGTTCCGAGTTTAAAAATTCGGATTTTGAGAAGTTTTGTAACCGCCTTGGTTTGGAGCATCAGTTTTCTTCCCCCTATACACCACCCCAAAATGGTGTTGTAGAGAGGAAGAATCGGACCCTTGTTGAGATGGCCAGGACGATGCTTGATGAGCATAGGACTCCTAGGCACTTTTGGGCCGAAGCTATGAACACTGCATGCTACATTTCGAATCGCATTTTTCTGAGAGCGTTTTTGAAGAAGACCTCTTATGAGTTGCGTTTTGGTCGCCAGCCCAAGGTGAGTTATTTTAGAGTCTTTGGTTGCCACTGTTTTATATTGAAAAAGGGCAACCTGGACAAGTTTGAGTCTCGTTCTTCTGACGGTGTGTTTTTGGGTTATGGCACTCACACTCGAGCTTATCGTGTACTTAACCTTGACACTAACCGAGTCATGGAGACATCAGATGTCACCTTCGACGAGACTCTTGTTTGTCCTTCTTCTCGTTTTGAGCGTGCAGGTGATCATGAGGTTGGAGAACCTCTTTTTGATGACGAGGACGAGGGTGCTGAAGGTATAGATGATCCAGCACCCCCTCGACCTGCCGTGCCGCAAGGAGCGGCCTCGACGACGACTCACGGCCCCGACACTTCTTCTTCCTGGGGGCCGTGGGATCCTCCACCTCGCGCGGTACCTTTTGTACCCGGGGTGGAACCAGCTGCTGTTGAGGGGGAGGTCACTTCTTCCCGGGAGGCGCCACGACATATCCAGCGCCAGCACCCCCCTGAACAGATGATCGGCGACATCAACGAGCGAGTTACTCGCTCCAGGTCACAGCACATCTCGCACTTTGCTCATTCTGCTTTTGTTGCGTCTTTTGAGCCCCGAGATGTTGGACACGCATTGACGGATCCGGACTGGGTCAATGCCATGCATGAGGAGCTAGAGAACTTTGAGCGAAATCGGGTTTGGGTTCTAGTGCCACCACCTCCTGACTGTAAACCTATTGGGACAAAATGGGTATTTAAAAACAAGCAAGGAGAGGAGGGCCACATTGTGAGAAACAAGGCCCGGCTTGTAGCGAAGGGTTATAGTCAGAAGGAGGGGATAGATTATGAGGAGACCTTCGCTCCTGTAGCTCGTTTGGAGGCTATTAGGATACTCTTGGCTTATGCTGCATCCATGGGTTTCAAACTTTTTCAAATGGATGTCAAGAGTGCCTTCTTAAACGGCTACATTGAGGAGGAGGTCTATGTCCAGCAACCCCCCGGTTTTGAAAATCCCAAGTTTCCAAACCATGTCTTTAAACTTCACAAAGCTTTGTATGGTTTGAAACAAGCCCCTAGAGCCTGGTATGAGAGATTAAAAACCTTCTTGCTAGCTAAGGGTTTTAAAATGGGATGTGTTGATAAAACGCTCTTTCTCCTCAAGCAAGGCAAAGATACTCTCTTGGTCCAAATTTACGTGGATGATATCATTTTCGGTGGTTCTTCTCACGCTTTGGTTGCCAAGTTTGCAGATACTATGAGCAGGGAGTTCGAGATGAGCATGATGGGCGAGCTGACTTTCTTTCTCGGGTTGCAAATTAAGCAATCCCGAGAGGGGACGTTTGTGCACCAGGGCAAGTACACGAGGGACTTGCTGAAGCGGTTCGACATGGGTGAGGCCAAGCCTCTTCTGACGCCCATGTCGACGACGACTGCCCTGGATGCCGACACGGATGGAGAAGCAGTGGACCAGAAGGAGTACCGCAGCATGATTGGATCGCTGCTCTACCTGACGGCGACACGGCCGGACATTCAGTTCGCCGTGTGCTTGTGCGCGCGCTTTCAGGCTTCGCCACGCACTTCTCACCGTCAGGCCGTGAAGCGCATCTTCAGGTACCTTCGTTTCACGCCTGAGTTCGGGATTTGGTATTCTGCTTCTTCCACCCTCTCGCTTTGTGGCTTTTCTGATGCTGATTTTGCTGGTTGTCGAATTGAGCGCAAGTCCACTTCTGGGACTTGCCAGTTTATTGGATCTTCTCTTGTATCGTGGTCTTCTCGCAAGCAGTCTAGTGTCGCTCAGTCTACCACGGAGGCCGAATATGTTGCTGCGGCTAGCTGCTGTTCCCAGTTACTCTGGATGATGGCCACTTTGCGTGATTTTGGTTTGAGCTTTACTCGAGTTCCTTTGCTTTGTGACAGCACGAGTGCCATTAGCGTTGCTAAGAACCCCGTGCTTCACTCGAAAACCAAACACATTGATGTGCGCTTTCATTTCTTGCGAGACCACCAGGAGAAGGGTGATATCGACCTTCGCCATGTCGATACTCATCACCAATTGGCTGATATTTTCACCAAGCCTTTAGACGAATCAACCTTTAATAGGTTGAGGGGTGAGCTTGGTGTGTGTTTCCCCTTTTAGATGGGGGAAGCATTTTGAGATGTACAGACTGACTCTTTTATTTTGAGGCTCTTTTCTTTTGAGTTTCTTGAGTCTTTCCAATTGGTATCTTCTTTCTTTCAGTTTTGTGTCGGGCATACGCATTTACATTCTGAGCTTCATGTCTATATTCACTAGAATGTAATTATGCTCTTGTTAGTATTGCTCTGATACTTATGATGATGCTTGTAGCTTATGCTCCTTCTGATCACTGTTACATGTTATGAGCGAGCTATTTTTGGAATGGTGAATTATGCCTAATGTATATAAATCTGAAAATGTTCACCATTGAGATATGCAACTAGCATGTGTAGGGTGTGTTGAGTCCATTCCTGCTTTTCAGATATGCTAGGTTGCTATGTCTCTAGTACTGAGTCATTCACTTGCTTGGTTGTTCATAACTTGCTTAAAATCTGAACCAAGTATTGTTGAATTGAAAAGATCGAGATGGGATTGCTTGTCAACACCTCATGGTATTGAGACTGTTTCTCATTGCACTTTGAGTTAAACTTGAGCCATGTAGTGTATGACCGAAACCGTTGCTTTAAGCTTCTGATTGCTTCGGCATAGGCTTCGCACGGTTGAAAAGTTAGGCAATGACAAGCTTTCAACCTCTCGCAATTACATGCCAAAAATGAACTTGTCAATTCTTTTACCGCTGCAACTCCGATATGAATTTGAAATCACAAGTATATGCTTCATTCCTATGCATGATGATTGAACTTTGCTAGGGGTAGTTCACCTTGTATATATGATTAGCACTTGTTTGGATTCCTTCTATACATGTCTAGTGCTATTTTGATGGTGACTATCCTCTTGGCTTAAAACTGCTCACATGCTCATAAGCTTCATATTTCGTATAAGTGATCAGTTTGAGCCTTTGCTATTTGAGTGCTTAATTGAGATGTTGGAGCTATACTGATTAGAGCATCTTTGCACTTTTTTGACTATATACTTGAAGCTCCTAACTTGCATTTTGACTCCATATGCATTGTGGAAGGAGATCTTGTGTTTAGGGGGAGTTTATGTGAAGAGAATTGCTTCTCCGATACCTTTTGGCCTTGATAAGTGCATTTTCAACTAGGGGGAGAAATTTTATGCAAATCATTTGACCTAGTTGCTTGCATCTGTCGAGGGGGAGTTTGCTAGTTGTGTTGAGCCGTTGCCTCTGTCTTGAGGGACTAGCAAACGTTCCTAGCTTTTCATGAGCTTTCATAAGCTTTTTCATTTGGCTTTCAATTGGTATCGTCTGGTGTGCTTTCCCATTTGGTTTGGGTTGATTTCCAATTGGTTCGGAGTGATTTTCTTGCTAGTTGTGTTGAGCCTCTGTGCCTCTATCTTGAGGGACTAGCATTTTGCCTCTGTTGTCCTCCGATCTTCAATTGGTATCTGCTAGCGGTGTTGAGCCTGTTCTACCTCTTCTTGAGGGCTAGCTTTGCTTTGCTTGGTTGCGTCGAGCCGTTGCCCATGTCTTTGGGGACCAAGTTTTCGCTTCATCCACTTGACCTTTCTTGGCTTTTGTTAGGCTTTTGGGTCATTTGGTTGGGTTTTCTCTTCCCACTCCTTCCTACCTCCTTCTTCTTATTCATGATTTGTTGTGGAGTTGACAATGCACTCATCAAGGGGGAGATTGCGGATACATGGGTGTATGCCGAGTCTCTGAGTGATGAGTGATTGTCAACGGAGATGATGCGCATGTTCTTTGGCTTGTGTTGTGCAGGTGTCGAGCACGGAGACAGTGATCGATGGCGGGTGAAGGTCAAGTTGCGACGTGCCGTGCCGACGGACCGGGCGCGATGAAGGATGGGCGTGCCGTGCGGCGGACGTGCCATGCCGATGTATCGGACGGTGAAGGGCGGACGTGGACTTGGACTGATGGACTGGAGGCCGGAGGATCAGCTGTGGTGGCTGGCAGCCTGCGACAGCGACAAGCGGAGAAGTGCGATCATGTCGGTGGAAGGGGTGCACAGGCGGTGCATCCCCTCTACGACGCCGGTTTGTTGGTAGAGCCCGAGAAAAACCAACGGTGGACGGTTTCCAGGTTTGGGCCTCAAAACCTGGGTGCTGGGTTTCCAGGTTGAGCCTCAAAACCTGGGCGTGGGCCGGTTTCCGAGTTTGGGCCTCAAAACTCGGGCGCGGACGGTTTCCGAGTTTGGCCACAAAACTCGGGCTGGAGGCTGGTTTCCCGGTTTGGGCCTCAAAACCGGGGGCTGATGGAAAAGGCTGGTTTCCCGGTTTGGGCCACAAAACCGGGGGTGCAGAGTGGTGGCGGCACGTGGCGGCGATCTGAAGGTTGCGTGGAGGCGACGCGGAAGACCGTGCGGGCGTGGCCGTCGGATCTACCTACCACCAGCGGGTGGACTAGAATAGCCTTAGGGTTAGGCTGGTCCGCTCTGTAAATACAGTAGTGAGGGGTAGAGTAGGAAATAGACTTAGGCTAGGTTAGTATAAGTAGTCTAGGGGAGACACCCTCCTCCCCATCTCAATCTCAGTTAGCGCAGTCATTTGCTTCCTAGCATTAGGGTTTCCACTCTCCCACACCTCTGCTTTAGCTAGTTGAGATCCGCAGAGAGACTCCACTCTGTGTACTGTTGATTCGAGGAAGTGAGGCCGTATCCTCACCTTGGAGCACTGATCGATGGGTTGATTTGCGTCCTTGATTCGAGTTCGTGGCTGTGATTTCCGTTTTGCTTGTGTTCTTCGCGGAATCCTTTTTGCTCCACGATTTTCCCGTCGCTTGATCTCTTTGCTCGGTTCATCTTTTGCAATTCCGTTTGAACCAAGTTGTTCTAGATCGTGAGGCACTTCTTTCCACCGAAGGAATCATCCTCTAACCTCACGGTCTAGGAGATCGATCGATTTTTCGTTTCGGGTCACTTTTCTTCCCTTCCCCCGAAATTCTTCGATTCACCGATTTGAAGTTAGGTTCGAGCCATGATCTCTTAGAGATAGCTCACTAACCTCTTTGTGACTTCACTCACCAAGTTTGATCCCTAGAGGATTTGTTTTGGGTGAGCTCTAGTCGAATCGGTGGACGAACAGTGAATTCGCGGGGTGACCGGACGCTTCATTCAACGACCGGACGCTACTACAGTGCGTCCGGTGGTTGAACTCTGTCTGAGTTTTTTTGCTTGACCGGACGCTCTGTTCAAATCGACCGGACGCTCCCTTCAGTGAGTCCGGTCAGAAACAGAAAGGTTCCAGAAACGTTTTTCTGTGACCGGACGCGTCCGATGCCCAGTGACCGGACCCTCTGGTGAGTCCGATCGTTTTTCGGTGTTTCGTTTTGCTCGACCGGACGCTGGTTTTTGGAACTGATCGGACGCGCTGCTCGCACTGTTCCCGTGTCTTTGTCTCATCTGACCGGACGCTCAGTGAACGACCGGACGCTTGAGCTCCGTGCGTCCGGTCGCGAACAGAGAGCTCCCAGAGCTGTTTTCTGACGACCGGACGCGTCCGGTCCCTGCTGACCGGACGCAGGCCAGAGTCCGGTCGCTGCAGTTTCGCGCGTCTTCGTTCGCGGTTCGTTCGTTGACGGATTTGTTTCCCGTCTTTTGCGTTGGCTTTCTAGGGTTGTCTAGTGTCCCGCTGTGCTTCTAGGAAGCATCCACCCTACATCTAGGGTCGTGGACATTAGCAAGCTCTAGGTTTCGCTTTTGGGGTTGAGTTTGGGACAGTGGCATCTAGTTTCCGAAAGGAAATTTTGAAGCTCCCATTCACCCCCCCTCTGGTCGCTTTCGGGTAGCTCCTCGGTCCTTCAAGGAGATCGTGTGAATTTCGTGGAAGAACTGCACTGAATCGGGACCATCGGACGCTCAAGCCGTGTGCATCGGATGCTGAGTTCATCACATCGGAAGCATCCGATGCCACGTGTCATCTGACAGCTCTTTTGAAGGAGCATCAGACGCTGACCATCGGAGCTTCCGTTGTCATCGGAAGCGCCGGGGGTCTAGCATCGGAAGCTAGGTTTACACTGTAGCAGCTTCCGATGTCCATGCAGTAAGGGTTCAGTTCTGTTGATTTCGCATCGGAAGCCTCTGGTGCTTTCACATCGGACGCTAGCCAGCTTCCGTTGCTGCTATTTTTGCACTGTTTCTTCCGCGGTTCGTTCGTCTGTTGTCGGTTTTGATTTCCAGCTTTTGCGTTGGGTTTCTAGAGTTGAGTAGTGTCTCGCTGTGCTTCTCGGAAGCATCCACCCTACATCTAGGGTCGTGGACATTATTCAAAACTCTAGGTTTGCTCTTGGGGTGATTCTCGGGACAGTGACAACAAGTTTCTAAAAAGAAATTTTGAAGCTCCCATTCACCCCCCCCCCTCTGGTCGCTTTCTGGTAGCACTTTCAATCCTTCAATTGGTATCAGAGCGGTTTAAGGATCTTCCACCTTAACCGGTTCCAGATCCACAGAAGGCGACATGGATCGCGGCGTGGGCAAACCACCGTTCTTTGATGGGATGAACTATGCGTATTGGAAGATAAGCATGTTGGCCTATCCTCAGAGTATGGGTTCTTCCATCTGGGATATTTGCAACTCTACCAATTACGTGGTTTTGGCTGCTCGTGCTACTCAACATCAGATCGATGAGCACGATGCCAATAGTCGAGCCCGTAATGCTCTTTTCTCCTGTTTGAGCATGTCTGAGTTTGATCGTGTTTCTCATCTCCCCACGGCTCGTGAGATTTGGGCGACCCTCATGCGTTTCCATGAGGGAACCACTCAAGTCAAATCTCGTCTCTACGAGTCACACAAGCGGGAGTATGAGAACTTTTGACACATGCCTAGCGAGAGCATAGAAAGTTTATTCGCTCGCTTTCAGGTGATTGTCAACAGGATGAGGGCTAACAAGGAGCTGTTGCCTTTCGACGATCATGAGAGAGCTTTGAAGCTTTTGCATACTCTCGATCGGTCGGTGTCAGACTCAAAGGTCCAGGCGATTATCGAATCGTCTAACTATGAGACCCTCACATGTGACGAGCTCTTCAATAAGCTCAAGTCCAGTGAGATTGACGCCATGGCGAGGGCTTCTGGCCCATAGATGGCTTTGCTTTCTGGCTCTTCTGCTAACCCCTCTAGAGGATTTGCACTTTCATCTCTTCTTTCTGTCACAGAGGAGTAGCTGGAGTTCATGGGGGATGACGAGTTGGCTTTGCTCGCCAACCGGTTCTTGCGGTTCCACAACAACCACATGAACCGTCGCCGCGGAGGAGGACGCTCGGGTTGTTTCGAGTGCGGCGACCCCAACCACTTCATCGCCAATTGTCCGAAGAAGAACAAGCAAGTCTTCGGCAAGGCGGATCATGTGCACAAGTACGACTCCGGCAATCGCAAGGAGAAGTACGTCTCCGCGAAGCACAAGCGGAAGGGCGGCTTCGACAAGGAGTACATCAACACGAAGTACTTGGAGAAGGCCTAGGCTGAGCAGCGTGCCTTCTTCGCCACGCTCAGCGATGTCGACGACTCGGATGACGACTCCACTTCCTCAAGCGATGACGAGTCCGAGAAGAAGAAGAGGATTGAGGACAAGCTGAACGGCCTCTGCTTCTTCGCCGACAACGAGGGTTTCTGCACCATGGCCCTCGGCAAGGAGGTCGACAACCAGCTGGAGGACATCCCTCAGAACGACGACGACGACACCTCCCAGGTATCTCAGACCCCCGACGAGCTTTCTGCTGAGATCGAGAAACTTACTACCGCCCTTCTTAGTCAAGACAAGTTGCTTAGGCGTGCTGCTAGATAGCGGAAGGAGTTTAGGCAGAAGTGGGAGGATACGGTGAAGGAACTTGAGTTTGCCAAGTCCACCGTAGTTGTCTCTGAGGAGGGTGAGTGTGAGATGTGCACCACGCACATGACTGACCTTCTCACCTTGAGAAGTAAGTAGGTTGCGTTGGTTGGAGAGGTGGATGAGCTTAGAGCTAGATCCTCAGTGCTTGGTGCGTGCAAGTCTTGTGCAGGCTTGCAATTCGAGTTGGCAGAAAAGAATGCCAAGATTGTATCTCTTGAGAAGGCCAGCTCGGGTAGCACTTGTGTGGCTAGGTGTGCTTTGTGTGAGGGCTTGGAGATGGAGATAGCCAACGTGAAGCATGACAAGATGCAAACCGAGGAGGAAAACACATACCTTCGGACCATCCTGTCATGGGTGTCTTGTGGTGAGCCGTAGCTTGGGATGATGATTGCCCAGTTTAAGCGTGCTGCTGGAGGTCCAGGTGTAGGCTTTGCTCAGGGTGTTGAGTGTGCTTCATCTTTTGGCAATATTGGAGAGTCGAGTGGTCTGAACCCATGTGAGAAGCCCAACTCCACCACTACTCCCAAACTTACCAAGATTCCACCCAAAGAGCCTCTCAAGCCTAACACCAAGGATGGGGTGTTTGTTGAACCTCCTAGAGCTCCACCCAGGAAACAGACATGGGCTCCAAAACCTAATCACCTGAGGAACAAGCTAGACACGATGCCACCAATCCATGAGGAGCTCATGCCTCAAAAGAGCCAAGTGATCCATACCCACTACCGTGAGTACCAACAACCCCCTATGAGAGCGGTGAGGTATCATTGTGAGCACTGTGGGAGAGATGGACACTTGAGTGAGTTTTGCTTTCGGCGCAAGAGAGAGGAGCGCCGTGCAAAGGAAATGAACAATGCGGACATGTACCATCCCTTCCATGATGTACATGTGCCGAATGTTCAAAGGCGTGCTGCTAGGCCTAGAGGTCCAATGCCTCAAGTTCCTAGGCCTAGGCCGCAAGGAGGACGTGCTCGGCGGGAGCCTACTTTTGTAGGTTTTGGACCCCGTGGCGATGGCTTTGTAGTTGAGCGTTATTCCCCACCACGTTTTGAGTATCGCGGTGAGCGCTCCTTCCCTAGCGGACCACGTTTTCCTCAGCGTGGTGATCGCTTTCCCCGTAGGCGTGCTAGGCGGCCCAACACTGGTATCATTCCCATTTCACTAACCCCAGTGTTGGACCGTATGCTCACCCTATGTCTTTTTACTGATGTATGTAAAACGACTGGAGAACGTTTGGTTGGTGGATTCTGGGTGCTCAAGGCATATCACCGGAAACGCCAAATGGTTCTTCAGTCTTAGTCTTGTTACCGGAAAGGAGTTCATCACCTTCGGCGACAATAGCAAAGGTAAAGTGTTGTCTCGTGGGTCAGTGCGAGTTAATGAGCACTTTGTGTTGCGTGATGTTGCTCTTGTTTCTAACTTGCATTTTAACCTTCTTTCTGTTTCGCAACTTTTCGATGATGACTATGAAATTCATTTTAAACCGAATCTCAGTCGCATTTTAGATCCTCAGGGCAATCTTGTATGTATGATTTCGCCCTTTGGGAAAGTCTTTCGTGCGAATTTCTCAGAGTCATTTGGAATTTCTCGTTGTCTTTTGGCTGGACCTTCCTCCTCTGTTCTTTGGAAGTGGCATAGAAGACTAGATCACCTGAGCTTCGACTTGCTTGCAAGGCTTAGTTCACTTGGCTTAATCCGAGGATTGCCCAAGTTGTCCGTGGAGAAGGATCATGTTTGCCATTCTTGTAGACATGGGAAGATGGTTGCCGCTCCCCACCATCCAGTGACTCAGGTCTTGACTAAGCGCCCTAGAGAGCTTTTGCACATGGACCTTGTTGGTCCGGCTCGGGTGAGCTCGGTTGGGGGGAAGTGGTACACGCTTGTTGTTGTTGACGATTTTTTGAGATATTCGTGGGTTTTCTTTTTAGCTGAGAAAACCGAGACTTTCTCCTTTGCTCGCAAGCTGATTTTGCATCTTCAGAATGAGTTCCCTATGAACTCAATGCGAGCAATTCGGAGTGACAATGGTTCCAAATTTAAGAATTCGGATTTTCAGAAGCTTTGTAACTCTTTGGGTTTGGAGCATCAGTTTTCTTCTCCCTACACACCGCCACAAAATGGCGTTGTAGAGAGGAAGAATCGGACCCTTGTAGAGATTGCCAGGACGATGCTCGATGAGCATAGGACTCCTAGGCGATATTTGGCCGAAGCTATGAACACTGCATGCTATATTTCCAATCGCATTTTTCTCCGAGCTTTCTTGAAAAAGACTTCTTATGAGTTGCGTTTTGGAAAACTGCCCAAGGGGAGTTACTTTAGAGTCTTTGGTTGCCACTGCTTTATACTTAAGAAAGGCAACCTGGACAAATTTGAGTCTCGTTCTTCTGACGGTGTATTTCTGGGTTATGGCACTCATACTCGTGCATATCGTGTACTTAACCTTGATACTAACCGAGTCATGGAGACATCCGATGTGACCTTCGACGAGACCATGGTTTGTCCTTCTTCTCGTTTTGAGCGTGCAGGTGATCATGAGGTTGGCGAACCTCTTTTTGATGACGAGGACGAGGGTGCTGAAGGGATGGATGATCCAGCACCACCTCCACCTGTTGTGCCGCAAGCGTCGGCTTCTACTACGACGACTCATGGCCCCAACCCTTCTTCGTCGACTACTTGGGGGCTGTGGGATCCGCCACCTCGGGTTGTACCATTTGTACCCGAGGAGGCACCAGCTGCTGTTGAGGGGGAGGTTTCTTCAGCTCGGGAGGCGCCACGACATATTCAGCGCCAACATCCACCTCAACAGATGATCGGCAGCATCGGCGAACGTGTCACTCGGTCAAGGTCACAACAAATCTCTCACTTTGCTCATTCTGCATTTGTTGCTGATTTTGAACCCCGAGATGTTGGACACGCTTTATCTGATCCGCATTGGGTCAATGCCATGCATGAGGAGTTAGAAAATTTTGAAAGAAATCGGGTTTGAGTTTTGGTTCCACCTCCTCATGAGTGTCATCCTATTGGAACAAAATGGGTTTTCAAAAACAAGCAAGGAGAGGATGGCAATGTTGTGAGAAACAGGGTCAGACTTGTAGCCCAGGGGTATAGTCAGAACGAGGGGATAGACTATGAGGAGACTTTTGCTCCTATAGCTCGTTAAGAGGCGATTAGGATACTCTTGGCTTTTGCTGCATCCAAAGGGTTTAAACTCTTTCAAATGGATGTCAAGAGTGCCTTCTTAAACGGCTACATAGAAGAAGAGGTGTATGTGAAAGAACCTCCCGGTTTCGAAAATCCCAAGTTTCCAAACCATCTTTTTAAACTTCACAAAGCTTTATATGGTTTGAAACAAGCCCTAGAGCCTGGTATGATAGGTTGAAAACCTTTTTGCTTGCTAAGGATTTTAAAATGGGGTTTGTGTGGATAAAACGCTTTTTCTTCTCAAGCAAGGCAATGACACTCTCTTGGTCCAGATTTACGTGGATGATATCATTTTCGGTGGTTCTTCTCACGCTTTGGTTGCCAAGTTTGCAGACACTATGAGCAGGGAGTTTGAGATGAGCATGATGAGCGAGTTGACGTTTTTCCTTGGGTTGCAAATCAAGCAATATCGAGAGGGAACGTTTGTGCACTAGGGTAAGTGTACCAAGGATATCCTAAAGAAATTCGATATGGGTGAGGCCAAGCCTCTTCCAACACCCATGTCGACCACGACGGCCCTAGATGCGGACAAGGATGGAGAAGTTGTGGACCAGAAGGAGTACCGGAGTATGATCGGGTCGCTGCTGTACCTGACGACGACACGCCCGAACATCCAGTTCGCAGTGTGTCTTTGCGCGCGATTTCAGTCATCGCCGCGCACCTCACACCGTCAGGCGGTCAAGCGCATTATGAGGTACTTATGCTTCACACCTGAGTTCGGGATTTGGTATTCTGCTTCTTCCACCCTCTCCCTTTGTGGTTACTCGGATGCTGATTTTGCTGGTTGCCGATTTGATCGCAAGTCCACTTCTGGGACTTGTTAGTGTATTGGTTCTTCTCTTGTATCGTGGTCTTCTCGCAAGCAATCTAGTGTCGCCCAGTCTACCACGGAGGCTGAGTATGTTGTTGCGGCTAGCTGTTGTTCCCAGTTGCTGTGGATGATTGCCACTTTGCGTGATTTTGGTCTAAGCTTTTCTCGCGTTCCTTTGCTTTGTGACAGCATGAGTGCTATTAGCTTTGCTAAGAACCCTGTGCTGCATTCTAAGACCAAACACATTGATGTGCGCTTTCATTTCTTGCGAGACCAGTATGAGAAGGGTGATATCGACCTCCACCATGTCGATACTCATCATCAGTTGGCTGATATTTTCACCAAGCCTTTGGACCAATCAACTTTTGCTAGGTTGAGAGGTGAGCTTGGTGTGTGTTTCCCCTTTTAGTTGGGGGAAACATCTTGGTTCTTGTATTACAGACTGAGTCCTTTGTCTTTTCGTTTTTGTTCTCTTTTCTGATGAGTTAGTCTTTGCATTTCATCATGCATATTTACTTTCAGAGCTTCATGTATATAATCTTTCGAATGTGACTGTGCTCTGGTTAGTGTATGCTCCGATGCTATATAATGATGCTTGTAGCTTATGCTCTTTCTGATCACTGATACATGTTGTGAGCTGAGCTATGTTATGAATTATGAACTTGCTTAATGACTTTAAAACTTGAAAATGTTCACCATTGAGATATGCAACTAGCATGTGTAGAATGTGATTGAAATCACTTGTGCTTTTCATATATGCTAGGTTGCTATGTCTCTAGTTCTGAGTCATTCACTTGCTTGGTATATTCATATTCTGCTTTAAATTTGAGCCAAGTTAAATGATTTGGAAAGATCGAGATGGGATTGCTTGTCAGCACATCACAGTATCGAGACTGATCCTCATTGCACTTTTAGTTAAACTTGAGTTGTGTAGTGCATGACCGAAACTGTTGCTTTAAGCTTCTGATTCCTTCTGCATAGGCTTCGCACAGTTGAAAAGTTAGGCAATGAAAAGCTTTCAACCTCTCGCAATCACTTGCTGAAATTTGAACTTGTGTAATTTAACCGCTGCAACTCCGATAAAATTTAAATACACAAGTCTATGATTCTTTCTATAGCATGATGATTGAACCTTGCTAGGGGTAGTTCACTTTGTATACATGTTTAGCACTTGTTTGACTTCCTGTCTATACATGTTTAGTGCTATTTTGATGATGAATACCTTTTTGGCTAAAAACTGCTCACTTTGCTCAAATGTTCATATTTCGTATTTGATGATCAGTTTGAGCCTTTGCTAGCATTCTATGCTTATTGTTGAGTCATCGGATCAGCATTTTGTCGAGCATCTTCATATTCTATCGACTATATTCCTGAAGCTGCTAACTTGCATTTTAACTCATATGCATTTGGAGGGGAGACACTTGATAGTGCATTTTCAACTAAGGGGGAGAAATTCTTGCCAAATCAAAAGGGGGAGAAATCATATCTTGGTTGTGTCCACTATTGGAGGGGGAGTTTGAGTGGGCTCGGAAGTTTGAGTTTGCTCGGATTTTGAGGATTTTGAATTTTCGAATTGGTTCGGAGCTTTTCTGCTAGTTGTGTTGAGCCTCTGTGCCTCTGTCTTGAGGGACTAGCATTCTTTGGCTTTGTTGTTCAATTGGTCCGAGGCTTTTCAGCTAGTTGTGTTGAGCCTCTGTGCCTCTATCTTGAGGGACTAGCAGTTTTGTCTTGTGAGTGTGATTCTCAATTGGTATCGAGCTTTTCTGCTTTTCGGTTGGTATCAAGCTGTTCTCGCTAGCGATGTTGAGCCTATTCTACCTCTTCTTGAGGGCTAGCTTTGCTTTGCTTGGTTGCGTCGAGTCATTGCCCATGTCTTTGGCGACCAAGTTGTTTTGCTCTTTCACTTGACCTTCTTCTGGCTTTGATATGCTTTTTGGTCATTTGGACGAGTTCTCTACTTCTTCCTTCTTCCTCCTTCTTCTACATTATGATTTGTGTTGGTAGTTGACAATGCACTCATCAAGGGGAGATTGCGGATACATGGGTGTATGCCGAGTCTCGAGTGATGAGTGATTGTCAACTGGGATAATGCGCATGTTCTTTGGCTTGTGTTGTGCAAGTGTCGAGCACGGATACAGTGATCGAAGGCAAGGTGAAGGTCAAGTAGAGACATGCCATGCCGATGGACCGAGAGCGGTGAAGGGCGGACGTGAGGCTTGGACTGAGGGACCGGTGGCCTGAGGATTAGCTGTGGTTGCTGATAGCCTGGGACAGCGACGAGCGAAGACTTGCGGGCACGGTGTTGCTTGGGTCGAGGACCTGGGGACACGTGTCGGTGGACGGGGTGCACGGGCGGTGCATCCCCTCTACGGCTCGGTTTGGTGGTTGAGCCACAGAAAAACCACTGAGTGGATGGTTTCCAGGTTTGGGCCTCAAAACCTGGGCGCTGACGGTTTCCGAGTTTGGCCACAAAACTCGGGCTGAGGACGGTTTCCAGGTTTGGGCCTCAAAACCTGGGTGCTGCGGGTTTCTGAGTTTGGGCCACAAAACTCAGGCGATGGACGGCTGGTTTCCCGGTTTGGGCCTCAAAACCGGGGGTTGGTCGTGAAGGCTGGTTTCCCGGTTTGTGCCTCAAAACCGGGGGCGAGGTCCAAGAAAAGGACGAGCAGAGCGGTGGCGGCACGTGGCGGCAATCGGTGAGGTTGCGTCGAGGCAACGCTACTAGTTGTGCGGGCGTGGCCGTCGGATCACCACCTACCACGAGTTGGTTCAGAATAACCGTAGGGTTTAGCTGGTTCGCTTTGTAATTAGTTAGGGGTAGAGTGGGAACTAGAATTAGGATAAGTAGAGGGAGTCACCCACCTCCCATCCTATCTCAGCATTTGCTATTTTCATTCTAGGGTTTCCTGCTTCCCATTCCCTGCTGTAGCTACCGAGATCCGCAGAGACGGTGAACAATACCTCTATGTATTTGCTTTTTGAGGAAACAAGACCGTAATCTCGTTGTCTCCTCGTGGGGATGAATTTCGGCTGGCAATTCGTGGCTCGATTCGCGTTTTGAACTTGTTCTTCATGTTCTTCGTTTTCTCCACGATTTTCCCGGTGTTCGATCTCTTTACTCGGTTCATCTTTCGCGATTCCGTTTGAACTGAGTTGTTCTAGATCGAGAGGCGCATCTTTCCACAGAAGGAATTTGACTCTAACCTCTCGAGCTAGTAGATCGATCGATTTTCATTTCGAATCGAGTTTTGTCTCCTTTGCCCCGAATTCTCCCGATTCACCGATTTGGAGTTAGGTTCGAGCCATGATCTCTTTGGGATAGCTCACTAACCTCCTTGGAACTCCTCATATCAAGTCTAAGCCTTAGAGCTTTTGATTCGGAGGAGATCGAGTGAATTTCGCGGAAGAACTGCACTGAATCGGGACCATCAGACGCTCAAGCCGTGTGCATCGGATGCTGAGTTCATCACATCGGAAGCATCCGATGCCACGTGTCATCTGACAGCTCTTTTGAAGGAGCATCAGACGCTGACCATCGGAGCTTCCATTGTCATCGGAAGCGCCGGGGTCTAGCATCGGAAGCTAGGTTTACACTGTAGCAGCTTCTGATGTCCATGCAGTAAGGGTTCAGTTCTGTTGATTTCGAATCGGAAGCTTCCGGTGCTTTCGCATCGAACGCTAGCCAGCTTCTGATGCTGCTGTTTCTGCACTGTTTCTTCCGCGGTTCGTTCGTCCGTTGTCGGTTTTGATTTCCGGCTTTTGCGTTGGCTTTCTATAGTTGAGTAGTGTCTCGTTGTGCTTCTCAGAAGCATCAACCCTACATCTAGGGTCATGGACATTATTCAAAACTCTAGGTTTGCTCTTGCGGTGATTCTCGGGACAGTGACAACAAGTTTCTGAAAAGAAATTTTGAAGCTCCCATTCACCCCCCCTCTGGTCGCTTTCTAGTAGCACTTTCGGTCCTTCAGGCCTAAACTCGGCAAACCTGCAGCACGCAGGTTTTGTGGCCCAAACCTGGAAACCGTCCACCGGTGGTTTTTCTGTGGCTCAACCACCAAACCAAAGCCGTAGAGGGGATGCACCGCCCGTGCACCCTGTCCACCGACACATGTCCCTAGGTCCTCGACCCGAGCAACACTGTGCCTCGCAAGTCTCTGCTCGTCGCTATCCCAGGCTGTCAGCCACCACTGCTGATCCTCATGCCACCGGTCCCTCAGTCCAAGCCTCATGTCCGCCCTTCACCGCTCTCGGTCCATCGGCACGGCACGCCCCTACTTGACCTTCACCTTGCCTTCGATCACTGTATTCGTGCTCGACACCTGCACAACACAAGCCAAAAACATGCGCATTATCCCAGTTGACAATCACTCCTCACTCGAGACTCGGCATACACCCATGTATCCGCAATCTCCCCCTTGATGAGTGCATTGTCAACTACCAACACAAATCATAATGAAATTGAAGAAGAAGGAAGAAGGAGAAGTAGAGAACTCGTCCAAATGACCCAAAAGCATATGAAAGTGTTGACGGAAGTTATAGCATGTTTTACCTTATCAAAATACCATCAACAGGCCTCGGTTTCAAGGAAGTATAACATATCATGAGGATATTTATCACTAATAAGTTCCACTTGTACTCTTAGCTTGTGAACTTGTAGGAGATGGCAAAATGAACAAAATGAGGCCAGGTGGGCCCACCAAGGGGGTCGGCCGACCCCACCTTGGTGGCCACCTCGGCCAGGGTGACATGGCACGATCCAAGAGAAGCATGCTCAGGCCAATATCAACCCTTGGATCAAACATGTGCTTTTACTCAATGGTGCAAGATGAGAAGCACATGGATTCATGGGTCCACACCGAAACCAAATGCAACCAACTTCACAAGACTTGCTCCATGACATGTGGGGTCACCAAGGGAGAGAAGAAGGTGGGCCAGCCCTATCATAGGGGCGGTCGGCCGACCCCCCTTGGTGGGCCCTGGCTACACTATTCAGCCTGGTGACATCAGTACCTTGTAGAAGCAAAGTGGTGGGCCCACCTATCATTGGCTGGGGTCGGCCGACCCCAGGGTGAATCCCATCCAATGTCGGTTCCTTGAACATGTTTCACACGTGAAGAAATCAAGGCCATCCATCCATGGCGGTTGTTATGGCGGTTTGATCCAATGGCCAAGGAAGGAGAGCACGCGGATCGCTGACGTGGCACCGGAGTAGCCGCTACTCCACCTCCAAGCTATAAATACCCCCCTAGAGCTCTTCATTTGTATCATCCAAGGAGAGAAAGCCTACTTAGTAGCTTTAGTGTTAAAAGAGAGGGAAGGGAGTGAGGAGTTCCACGGAGGAGTCCCGGCCTGTCGGGAATCTTCTCCAAGGTGTGCCTTAGTGGATGCGATTCTTCTTGTAAGTGTTACATCTGAGTCCTTCTAGTATTTAATATTCTGGTCTGGTAATTTAAGTTTACAGTTCTTTTACTTGGCACATTGCTTTACTTTGTTGAAGTGCTCTAGGCCTAATAAGCTTAGCTTTAGAGTAGTGAGATTAGTGTAGACGTGGTGTCTAGGCTATATCTTGCCAGTGTGGACTTCTTGTCGCACTTGTGTAGACGTCTGGTGGTAGGGTGACCGACACAGCCAGTGCTTGGAGTTCCTCTCAAGTGTTGTAGGCAAGTTGAAAATAATAGTTGGGTAGCAGCATTGCCGCCTCAGTAGTTGTTAGGTGGAGAACCTTTTAATCAACTACTATTTCGTCCTTCGCCCCCAGTAAGGAATGAGGTTGTAAACCTCAGTACTCTTAGAAAACCAGTACCAGATATTGATATTAGGAAGACCTCTCTATCCTAGTTATCATATACCCTTTGATCATCCTTTGACGACCCTACTTCTAGTTAATCCACTTCACGTTCCCTGTGGAAATACGATACCTGGAATACTCCCGGTGAAAAGCTACAATTGACTACTGTTCGCTTGCAGTATATCCGTTTGCCACTTCTGGTGTCAACAAGCATCGCTGGTGCCGCTACCGGGGATTAGGCTCCATAGTCTAGTTCTAGTGGTTGCATTAAGAAGTGTCAACAAGCTTTTCTGGCGCCGTTGCCGGTGATTAGACTCCATAGTCTAGTTCTAGTGGTTGCATTAGGAAGTGTCAACAAGCTTTTCTGGCGCCGTTGCCGGGGAACGGTAGCTGTGTTAGCTAGAACAAAGTCGTTAAAGTAATCGTAGTTTGATTAGAACTTCTATTTCATAAATCAATATGGATCAAACAACCCTTTTTGACTACGCTACTCCATCGGGCGCTGTGTTGGAGCCGCCTAGTTCATCTCATGCCGTTTTGGCAGTTCGCTATGAGCTTCGCCCTAGCCTTATAGCGATGGTTCAGGAGAATCCCTTTTCGGGAGAAGTAGATGAGAATCCTTATACCCACCTACGTGATTTCGAACAACTTTGTTCGTGTATTCACATCCAAGGGATGAGGCGAGTCACTCTTAAGTGGAAGCTATTTCCGTTCTCATTAACGGGAAAAGCTAGACGCTGGTATACTCGCTACGTTGGTAGTGTGAACGGAGAATGGGAGAAACTGCAAGCCATGTTCTGCTTAACGTACTTTCCCATATCCCGCGTAGCTCGTCTTCGTAGAGATGTGCTAAACTTCAAACAAGACGAGAAGGAATCTCTAGGTGCGGCCTGGGCACGACTTACAGACTTAGCATCCTCTGGCCCAGATTTAGCTATAACCGAGCCAACCCTTATGCAACATTTCTATCTCGGTCTTAGCCAAAACTCCGCACAATTCCTTGATTTAGCCTCTAAAGGAGCTTTCCGCCATTTACCCATTAGTGAAGGTAAGGAAGTCCTTGCGACCATTCTCAAGAACACCCCCTACACCGATGAGCATGGTGAAACTCTAGAGGAAGATCAAACTCCTAGGGACAAACCCACGACAGCCGAAACTCCTTTACCTATACCCCAAGCTGTCAAACCTGAACCACAACCACCTACTCCTCCAAAGGAAGAAGTAATTCATCCTTTGGATTATCCTCTAAATATCGAGACAGATCTTTTCGCCGATTATGGCAATGTCTCGAAACAACCTGTGCAGAAGAGATCCACAGCCCGTAGAGCTCCTAATAACCACATGCCAATCCAGTTTGAGGCAAGTTACCTTAAGGCGACTGCCGAAGAGCTCATGTCTATTATGAGCAATGAATGGATCAGGGAGGCTGAAGCATCATTAGATGTCATTAAGCTTCTGTCCTGTTTCACATCCATACCGTGTGCCATAAACAAGACGGCTGTAGATTCCCTCTATGATCCCGCTGTAGGAGTAAATTTAATGTCTAAATCATTGATGTTAACACTCCTAGGTGAGGAACCGCTAAACCCGACCAATAAATTCCTTAAGCTTCCTTCTGGAAGATTGGTCGAGAGTTGCGGGATTGCACAGAATATTTCTATCACAATTAACAAGGTTAGCTTCCTCGCAAACTTCTATGTCTTTGACGTAGACAAGGTCGACTTGTTAATTGGGCACCCACTCATGAGATTCATTGAGGGATTTCGTGAAGGGAGCCTTAAGGGTCACCTTGGGAAGGATCTAGATCTTTCAGTTCCTTTTGCCGGCTCCGTTAATTCGATAGCCGAACCAAAACCCGAGCCTGATCCAATAGAGGAGGTGATGTCGGTATCTTCACTAGAAACTTCTCAACCCGATCTAGAAGAAGACGCCCATGACTTTATCCAAGAAGAAGACACTGATTTAGATGAACCGTTAGACTTGGATGAGTCTGAACCTCCACCAAAACCCTCTATAGAGCTTAAGCCACTTCCTACTGTGCTTAAGTATGCCTTCCTTAATGGTGATAGAGAGACTCCCGTGATCATTAGTGATCGACTTACAACGGAAGAAGTTTCTAAACTCGTCACCGTCCTAGAAAAACACCGATCCATCTTAGGATATTCGTTGCAAGATCTCAAGGGAATTAGTCCCGCTCTTTGCACACATCGCATTCCGATCGAACCCGATGCTACACCATCTAGAGAGCCACAAAGGAGGCTCAACAATGTGATGAGAGAAGTAGTAAAGAAGGAGGTCTTGAAGCTCTTGCACGCGGGCATAATCTACCCTGTTCCAAACAGTGAGTGGGTCAGCCCCGTCCAAGTAGTTCCTAAGAAAGGAGGAATGACGGTCGTTAAAAATCAAAACAACGAATTGATTCCACAATGAACCGTCACGGTATGGAGAATGTGCATAGACTACCGAAAACTTAACAAGGCCACAAAGAAAGACCACTTCCCGTTGCCATTCATCGATGAGACGTTGGAACGGCTTGCCAAACATTCCTTCTTTTGTTTCCTTGATGGGTATTCGGGGTACCATCAAATTCCAATCCATCCCGACGACCAAAGTAAGACCACGTTCACATGCCCCTATGGGACATATGCATACAGGCGCATGTCATTTGGCCTGTGCAATGCCCCTGCTTCATTTCAGAGGTGCATGATGTCCATCTTCTCGGATATGATAGAAGAAATCATGGAAGTTTTCTTGGACGACTTTTCAGTCTATGGAACAACCTTTGATCACTGCTTAGAGAATCTGGACCGTGTCTTACAACGTTGTCAAGAAAAGCACTTGATCTTGAACTAGGAGAAATGCCACTTCATGGTTCGAGAAGGGATAGTGCTAGGACATAGAGTATCTGAACGTGGAATAGAGGTAGATAGAGCTAAAATAAAAGTTATAGAACAGCTCCCACCTCCCATGAATGTTAAAGGCATTCGCAGTTTCCTTGGCCACGCCGGTTTTTATAGAAGGTTTATAAAAGATTTTTCTCACATTGCTAGACCTTTAACAAACTTGCTAGCTAAAGACGCACCCTTTGACTTTGACGACAAATGCTTAGACTCTCTTTACCATCTAAAGAAAGCACTTATCTCTGCACCAGTCATTCAACCCCCTGACTGGTCGCCACCTTTTGAGATAATGTGCGATGCTAGTGACTATGTTGTAGGAGCTGTCCTAGGACAGACCCAGGATAAGAAACACTATGCCATTTCCTATGCTAGTAAAACGCTAACCGGACCACAGCTAAACTATGCAACAACAGAAAAAGAACTTTTAGCTGTGGTGTTTGCTATAGACATGTTTAGATCTTACTTGGTAGGAGCCAAGGTGATCGTCTACACCGATCACGCAGCTCTGAAATACCTACTTACTAAGAAAGATGCTAAGCCTCGGCTAATAAGATGGATCCTACTCCTCCAAGAATTTGATCTAGAAATTAAAGACAAAAAGGGAGTAGAGAACTCTGTAGCCGACCACTTGTCTATAATGCAAACTGAGGATAAACAGGACCTGCCCATCAACGACTATCTTCGGGACGACACACTCCTCAAAGTTTCAGACACCTACCCGTGGTATGCAAACATCGTCAACTACATAGTCTCAGGCTACGTACCACCTGGAGTAGACAAAAAGAAACTTATCAAGGAGAGCTCGGTGCATCTATGGGATGACCTGTATCTCTATAGAGTATGCCAAGACGGCATACTAAGAAGGTGTGTGCCCATGAACGAAGCAATCAAGATCATGGAGAAGTGTCATGGAGCAGAGTATGGAGGCCATTATGGAACATTCCGAACCCATGCCAAGATTTGGCAAAGTGGATTCTATTGGCCTACCATGTATGAAGACACCAAGGACTTCGTGAAGAAGTGTGCAAGGTGTCAAAAACATGGGAACATCAATGCCCGTGATGCAATGCCACTCACAAACAACCTACAAGTAGAGCTGTTCGACGCCTGGGGAATTGACTACATGGGTCCTTTCCCCCCGTCTCAAGGCTGTGAGTATATTCTGGTGGCAGTAGACTACGTATCCAAATGGGTTGAAGCCATGCCGTGCAAGTCAGCGGATTCGTTGCACGCAACGAAGATGTTCAAGGAAATAATATTCCCACGGTTTGGCACCCCAAGGTTAGTAATCAGCGATGGAGGAAGCCACTTCATTGACAGAAAGTTCCGACGCTACTTAACAGAAAGAGGGATAAGGCACAATATTGGAACACCTTATCACCCACAAACAAGCGGACAAGCAGAAACATCAAACAAGCAAATCAAGAATATTTTGCAAAAGACTGTCAATGAAATGGGGACAGCATGGAGAAGCATGCTATCAGATGCACTGTGGGCATACAGGACCGCATACAAGACTCCAATTGATATGACCCCATACCAACTTGTATACGGCAAGACATGCCATCTGCCCGTGGAATTGGATCATAGAGCACACTGGGCAATAAAGAGATGGAATATGGATTTGCCCGCAGCTGGAAGAAATAGGAGAATGCAAATCTCTGAACTGGAAGAATGGAGAGAGAAGGCCTATCACAACGCTAGGATCTATAAAGAGAGAACCATGAAATGGCATGACAAGAGGATCAAGCAAAAGGAATTCCATCCGGGAGACAAGGTAATTATGTTCAACTCAAGGGTCAAGCTCTTTGGCCATGGAAAACTAAAAAGCCAATGGGAAGGACCATTCCTCGTGATCGATGCCGCAACGCATGGAGCTATCACGCTTCAGGACACCGACGACAACATCTTTAAGGTAAATGGCCACCGTCTTAAAGTTTTTCATGAACATGATCCCGTAGAAAATGAAGTAGACATGGTAGAGTTCAAACTATACACAACCTAAAACTTACAAGTCTCTTCTCTTCATTGCTTGAACCAAATCCTAAAAGCTCCATGTTAGATTTCTTTTGAATTTCCCTTTTAAATTTCCAATGTATTTCCCTTCTTAGAGAATAAATAAAATATATCTCGTCTCTACTGGTGTGTTTGGCACCAGTAGAGCACTTTGCATTTTACCTTTGCGTCATGTTCAGAGTTCATTTATGGAAAAATTCAAGTGTGTGTGGGGGGGGGGGGTCGGACGACCCCCAGATTTCATCACTGAACTGCTGAGCACAGGCTGACACGCTGCAGTGCACAAAACAGAGGTAAGCAAGGGGTCGGGCGACCCCCGTTCTCTTGAATTTTTGAAAAGAGTTTTTGCAGATGTAAAACTGAATAAAGGAAAAAGCAAATGGCAACGAAAACCACCATTTGGTGGGGTCGGCCGACCCCACCATGGTGACCTAGGCCCACCAGCTCACCTCTGCACAGTAAGCTCAACACTGCTGTCTGGTTCGTTTCCCCTTTTCTTATCTTGATTCAAGCAGTTTCACAATCATTCCATATTCTGAATAAAATAAAATAAAAAGCTACAAAGTGACTTGAGTTATGATATGCTAAGAATGTTAATGACATAAAACCATGTTCTTACATATGTTTATACTCATGGGTAAACTAAATTAGGAAACAGTATTGACTAAGTTGTTGTTAAAAGTGAGATAAATCTTGGCTTAAGACTCAAACGTGTTTTTGTTTAAGGTGCTTAGAGATTTGTTTTTGAAAATATCTCAAAACCATAGTATCATTTACTCCTCTATAGTGAGAAATACCTACCAAAACCATACATATGCATATATGATCAAAACCTTTTACACACATGCTACTTGTTCTTGTCTTGAGTTTGGTCAAACCTTGTTGACCCTAGTCGAGAATTTTGTCATAATCCCAAGATCAAGATCACGTACACACCATCTATATATGCAACTTCTACATTGGAAGTATGCCTGCACATGCCATTCATTTCTACTCTATAGATGCTCCGTGCATTAAAGTTCAACAATATCTCTCTCTCTCTCTAACTCTAGTTACTAAAAAGAGACATTAAGGCTAAGCAAAAAAAAATGTGGACACATGAAGGTCCACTAGAAAAAAAAAATTGTGGACACATGAAGGTCCACTAAAAAAAATATGGACACATGAAGGTCCATTGTTGAAAAATGCTAGCCATGTCTCAAGGTAAAATAAAGTAGAAAGAGAGATTATATTAAAGGAGCATTCTAGTCCACATACTTTCCACACACATGCACATCTTGATCTAGGATTATGACATTCTTCTACTTAGATCCTTATTTTGACTTTACAATATATGCAAAACAAGTATGCTACTTTGTTTATCCCTACCAAGCTCCACATAAGCCTGATAGATTAGGATAAAACAAAAATAAGGCAATCACATGCTATGCCTTGGTGAGGAACCAAACACCTATAAGAGTGTATAGAGAGTACTATATGAGGAGTAAGCATGAACTATGAGTTTTCCTTTCAAATTGTCCTAAAAAAAACTCTAAGTACCAAGAACAAGAATTTAGGGAGATGACTTTGCTTTGAGATTTGTTCTTTTTCTCAACATCTAAAGGATATATGATAGACAATACCACATAACCCATTTGTATAAACTATGTTAGGAATAATGCTTTATGATCATTATCATTTTAAGTATGTAATAATCAGTTGTTCACTTTCTCTAACCTTTACTCGAGGACGAGCAAAGATTCAAGTGTGGGGGATCTTGTTGACAGAAGTTATAGCATGTTTTACCTTATCAAAATACCATCAACAGGCCTCGGTTTCAAGGACGTCAAACATATCATGAGGATATTTATCACTAATAAGTTCCACTTGTACTCTTAGCTTGTGAACTTGTAGGAGATGGCAAAATGAACAAAATGAGGCCAGGTGGGCCCACCAAGGGGGTCGGCCGACCCCACCTTGGTGGCCACCTCGGCCAGGGTGACATGGCACGATCAAAGAGAAGCATGCTCAGGCCAATATCAACCCTTGGATCAAACATGTGCTTTTACTCAATGGTGCAAGATGAGAAGCACATGGATTCATGGGTCCACACCGAAACCAAATGCAACCAACTTCACAAGACTTGCTCCATGACATGTGGGGTCACCAAGGGAGAGAAGAAGGTGGGCCAGCCCTGTCATAGGGGGGGTCGGCCGACCCCCCCCCCTTGGTGGGCCCTGGCTACACTATTCAGCCTGGTGACATCAGTACCTTCTAGAAGCAAAGTGGTGGGCCCACCTGTCATTGGCTGGGGTCGGCCAACCCCAGGGTGAATCCCATCCAATGTCGGTTGCTTGAACATGTTTCACACGTGAAGAAATCAAGGCCATCCATCCATGGCGGTTGTTATGGCGGTTTGATCCAATGGCCAAGGAAGGAGAGCACGCGGATCGCTAACGTGGCACCGGAGTAGCCGCTACTCCACCTCCAAGCTATAAATACCCCCCTAGAGCTCTTCATTTGTATGCATCCAAGGAGAGAAAGCCTACTTAGTAGCTTTAGTGTTAGAAAAGAGGAAAGGAGGGAGGAGTTCCACGGAGGAGTCCCGGCCTATCGGGAATCTTCTCCAAGGTGCGCCTCAGCAGATGCGATTCTTCTTGTAAGTGTTACATCTGAGTCCTTCTAGTATTTAATATTCTGGTATGGTAATTCAAGTTTACAGTTCTTTTACTTGGCACATTGCTTTACTTTGTTGAAGTGCTCTAGGCCTAATAAGCTTAGCTTTAGAGTAGTGAGATTAATGTAGACGTGGTGTCTAGGCTATATCTTGCCAGTGTGGACTTCTTGTCGCACTTGTGTAGACGCCTGGTGGTAGGGTGACAGACACAGCCAGTGCTTGGAGTTCCTCTCAAGTGTTGTAGGCAAGTTGAAAATAATAGTTGGGTAGCAGCATTGCCGCCTCAGTAGTTGTTAGGTGGAGAACCTTTTAATCAACTACTGTTTCGTCCTTCGCCCCCAGTAAGGAATGAGGTGGTAAACCTCAGTACTCTTAGAAAACCAGTACCAGATATTGATATTAGGAAGACCTCTCTATCCCAGTTATCATATACCCTTTGATCATCCTTTGATGACCCTACTTCTAGTTAATCCACTTCACGTTCCCTGTGGAAGTACGATACCTGGAATACTCCCGGTGAAAAGCTACAATTGACTACCGTGCGCTTGCGGTATATCCGTTTGCCACTTCTGGTGTCAACATGCATCTCTGGTGCCGCTACCGGGGATTAGGCTCCACAGTCTAGTTCTAGTGGTTGCATTAAGAAGTGTCAACAGAAAGCCAGAAGAAGGTCAAGTGAAAGAGCAAAACAACTTGGTCCCCAAAGACATGGGCAACGGCTCGATGCAACCAAGCAAAGCAAAGCTAGCCCTCAAGAAGAGGCAGGACGAGCTCAACACCGCTAGCAAGAAAGCTCGATACCAACTGAAATAATGCCAACTAAAAAGCAAAATAGCTCGAAACCAAGTGAGGAGCATATCGGCAAAGTTGCTAGTCCCTCAAGAAAGAGGCAAAGGCTCAACACAACTAGCTACCCAAAAATGCTCCGAAACAGTTGGAAAAATGCTCCGAACCAATTGACAATTCATCAGACGAAACCCGAGCAAACTGAGCATACCCCCCTCCAATAGTGCACATGATATGATTTCTCCCCCTTATGATTAGACAAATTTCTCCCCCTCAGTTGATAATGCACTATCAGGCAGACTTCTCCCTTCCAAATACATATGAGTTAAAAATGCAAGTTAGCAGCTTCAGGAATATAGTCTAGAGAATGAAAAGATGCTCTACATAGTAAAACTCCAATGACTCAACAAGAAGCATACATGCCAACAAAGGCTCAAACTGATCACCAGATACGAAATATGAACATATAAGCAAAGTGAGCAGTTTAGGCATTCAGAAAAGGATGTTCACCATAAAAATAGCACTGAACATGTATATGAAACATAGACTTGTGATTTCAGATTTAAATCGGAATTGCATCGGTGAAATTACACAAGTTCAAAATTCAGCATGTGATTGCGAGAGGTTGAAGGCTTGTCATTGCCTAACTTTTCAACCGAGCTAAGCCTATGCAAAAGCAATTAGAAGCTTAAAGCACCGGTTTCGGTCATACACTACACGGATCAAGTTTAACTCAAATGTGCAATGAGAAACAGCCTCGATACCGTGTTGTGTTGAGAAGCAATCCCATCTCGATCTTTCCAATTACTTAAAGCTTGGTTCAATTTAAAACAGAATATGAACATACCAAGCAAGTAAATGACTCAAAACTAGAGACATAGCAACCTAGCATATATGAGAAGCACAAGTGAATTCAACACATTCTACACATGCTAGTTGCATATCTCAATGGTGAACAATTTTCAAATTGTATGTTCATTAAGCAAGTTCACCAAAAATAGCTCAGCTCGTAACATGTATCAGTGATTAGAGAAAGCATAAGCTACACGCATCATCATATAGCATCAGAGCATACTAGACAGAGCATAATCACATTCTAAAGATTATATACATGAAGCTCAGAAAGTAAACATGCATGATGAAATGCAAGGACTAACCTACCCAAAAATGAAAACAAAATGAAAGAAAGATAGTCAGTCTATGATAAAATAGACAAAATGTTTCCCCCATCTAAAAGGGGAAACACACCCCAAGATCACCTCTCAACCTAGCAAAAGTTGATTGGTCCAAAGGCTTGGTGAAAATATCTGCCAACTAATGATGAGTATCGACATGGCGAAGGTCGATATCAACCTTTTCATAGTGGTCTCGCAGAAAATCAAAGCGCATGTCAATGTGTTTGGTCTTAGAATGCAGCACGGGGTTCTTAGCAACGCTAATAGCACTCGTGTTGTCACAAAGCAAAGGCACGCGAGAAAAACTCAGACCAAAATCACACAAAGTGGCCATCATCCAAAGCAATTGAGAACAGCAGCTAGCCGCAGCAACATACTCAGCCTCTGTGGTAGACTGGGCGACACTAGACTGCTTGCGAGAAGACCAAGATACAAGAGAACAACCAATAAACTGACAAGTCCCAGAAGTGGACTTGCGATCAATTCGACAACCAGCAAAATCGGTATCAGAATAACCGCAAAGGGAGAGGGTGGAGGAAGCAGAATACCAAATCCTAAATTCTGGAGTGAAGCATAAGTACCTCATAATGCGCTTGACCGCCTGACGGTGAGAGATGCGCGGCGACGACTGAAATCGCGCGCAAAGACACACCGCGAACTGGATGTCCGGACGTGTCGCTGTCAGGTACAGCAGCGACCCGATCATACTCTGGTACTCCTTCTGGTCCACAGCTTCTCCATCCACATCCGCATCCAGGGCCGTCATGGTTGACATGGGTGTTGGAAGAGGCTTGGCCTCACCCATATCGAACTTCTTCAGAATGTCCTTGGTGTACTTGCCCTGGTGAACGAACGTCCCCTCTCGGGATTGCTTGATTTGCAACCCAAGGAAAAACGTCAACTCGCCCATCATGCTCATCTCAAACTCCCTACTCATTGTATCTGCAAACTTGGCAACCAAAGCGTGAGAAGAACCACCGAAAATGATATCATCCACGTAAATCTGGACCAAGAGACTGTCATTGCCTTGCTTGAGGAGAAAAAGCGTTTTATGCACACATCCCATTTTAAAACCCTTAGCAAGCAAAAAGGTGTTCAACCTATCATACCAGTCTCTAGCGGCTTGTTTCAAACCATACAAAGCTTTGTGAAGTTTAAAAACATGGTTTGGAAACTTGGGATTTTCAAAACCGGGGGGGGGGGGGGTTGTTTCACATACACCTCTTCTTCTATGTAGCCATTTAGGAAGGCACTCTTGACATCCATTTGAAAAAGCCAAGAGTATCCTAATTGCCTCCAAACGAGCTACAGGAGCAAACGTCTCCTCATAGTCTATCCCCTCCTTCTGACTATACCCTTGGGCTACAAGTCTGGCCTTGTTTCTCACAACATGGCCATCCTCTCCTTGTTTGTTTTTGAAAACCCATTTTGTACCAAAAGGGTGACACTCAGGAGGAGGTGGAACCAAAACCCAAACCCGATTTCTTTCAAAATTTTCTAACTCCTGATGCATGGCATTGACCCAATCTGGATCAGATAAAGCATGTCCAACATCTCGGGGTTCAAAATCAGCAACAAATGCAGAATGAGCAAAGTGAGAGATTTGTTGTGACCTTGACCGAGTGACACGTTCGCTGATGCTGCCGATCATCTGTTGAGGCGGGTGTTGGCACTGAATGTGTCGTGGCGCCTTCCGAACTGAATAAACCTCCCCCTCAACAGCAGCTGGTGCCTCCTCGGGTACAAAAGGTACAGCCCGGGGTGGCGGATCCCACGACCCCCAAGTAGTCGACGAAGAGGGGTTGGGGTCGTGAGTCGTCGTAGTAGAAGCCGACGCTTGTGGCACAACAGGTGGAGGTGGTGCTGGATCATCCATCCCTTCAGCACCCTCGTCGTCGTCATCAAAAAGAGGCTCACCAACCTCATGATCACCTGCACACTCAAAACGAGAAGAAGGACAAACCATGGTCTCGTCGAAGGTGACATCGGATGTCTCCATGACTTGGTTAGTATCAAGGTTAAGTACACGATATGCACGAGTATGAGTGCCATAACCCAAAAATACACCGTCAGAAGAGCGAGACTCAAATTTGTCCAGGTTGCCTTTCTTGAGTATAAAACAGTGGCAACCAAAAACTCTAAAATAACTCACTTTGGGCTGTTTTCCAAAACACAACTCATAAGTCTTTTTCGAGAAAGCTCGGAGAAAAATGCGATTGGAAATATAGCAGACAGTGTTCATAGCTTCGACCCAATATCGCCTAGGAGTCCTATGCTCATCGAGCATCGTCCTGGCCATCTCTACAAGGGTTCGATTCTTCGTCTCTACAACACCATTCTGTGGCGGTGTGTAGGGAGAAGAAAACTGATGCTCTAAACCCAACGAGTTAAAAAACTTCTCAAAGTCCGAATTCTTGAATTCGGAACCATTATCACTACGAATAGCTCGCATTGAGTTCAAAGGGAACTCATTCTGAAGACGCAAAATCAGATTGCGAGCAAAAGAGAAAGTCTCAGTCTTCTCAGCTAAAAAGAAGACCCACGAATATCTCGAAAAATCATCAACAACAACAAGCACGTACCACTTCCCCCCAACCGAGCTCACCCGAGCTGGACCAACAAGGTCCATGTGCAAAAGCTGTCCAGGGCGCTTAGTCATGACCTGAGTCACTGGATGGTAGGGAGCGGCAACCATCTTCCCAAGTCTACAAGAATGGCAAACAAGATCCTTCTCCACGGACAACTTGGGCAATCCTCGGATTAAGCCAAGTGAGCTAAGCCTTGCAAGCAAGTTGAAGCTCAGGTGACCTAGTGTCCTATGCCACTTCCAAAGATCAGAGGAGGAAGGTCCAGCCAAAAGACAACGAGAAACTCCAAACGATTCCGAGAAGTTCGCGTGAAAGACTTTCCCAAAGGGCGAAATCAAACATACAAGATTGCCTTGAGGATCCAAAATACGACTGAGATTCAGTTTAAAACGAATCTCATAGTCATCATCAAAGAGTTGGGAAACATAAAGAAGGTTTTTTTGACGCAAGAACCGTGGGGGAGTTCCCCACGGTGAGAAAAGACTTTAATTAAATAAACGAAGGACAAACCTATACAACGAGGAGCTTACCTCAGAGAAGGAGGGAGAAGGGGGAGGAGACTAGACTAAATAGAACTTACATCAGGGGAAGGAAAGTAGAAGAAAAGAGAGATAAAGAATTACAAAGCATCTAACCACAAACAAGCTAATCTTCTATCATTTTCTTGAAAACTATTTGATTGGAAAGAAGCTTCAATTTTAAAGTTTCCAAGCCACCTTGAAAAGGTAGCCTGAACGCCATAAAACACCAAACGGTTTCTGATTTTCCATAACTCCCAAGCTGCAATCAGAAAAACCTCAGTGAAAAATGGCATCCCTGCTTGCTGCCTTGTGCTCATAATTTTCATATGAATTTCATCATCCTGAGCCCAAACAATTCCAAGCTTGTCCCAGCATCTTTTGGCAAAATTACAGTCAAAAAAGAGGTGAGCAATTGTTTCTTCTTCTCTAGCCGAACAAAGTACACAAAGGCAATTAGGCTGCACGTTGAAGTGTCTTCTAGATAACATGTTTTTTGTGTTCAGTCTGTCCATAAGAACAAGCCAAGCAAAAAACTTAACTCTTGGAGTCACCATGGATTTCCAAACAATTCTGAAGCTTGGAGCTGCAGCCATGGTCAAGAAAGCCAACATGTATAGTTTCTTAGCATCGTACTTATCATTTCCCCAACAGAATAGTCTCTTGCCAGATTCATTATTCAGATTAAAGGCCTGAATTAATTCTCTAATATTTTCCAAATCTTGGGCAGCAGCTTGCGAGATAGGAATAGTGAGAATCTCCTCAAGACAGGAAGCTTCACAGACTTCTTTTACAGACATTGCAGGATCCTTTGCAAAATAAGCAAGATTAGGGAATAAATCCTCAAGACATTCTCCTGCCCAATTGTCCCTCCAAAAAAGAACAGAAGAGCCATCCCCAAGTTGACAGGTGGTAATGAGACCATATAAATTTTTTAATTTGAAAACATCTCTCCACCAGAATGACCCCAACTCCCTTTGCACATGTGGAACTTTGCCATCATAGTATTTAAACCATAGTTGGTTGACCCAATGAATGTCAGATTTGGAATAAAACTTGTGGACTTGCTTCATCAGTAAGGCATCATTCTGTAACATTAAGTTTTTTATGCCAAGGCCTCCTATCTTTTTTGGCCTTTGGACATAATGCCATGCCACTAAATTTCCCCCTCGTTTTCTTTCCGAATTACCTCTCCACAAACATTGCTTTCTTATTCTATCGATGTCATGAATAACCCCCTTGTGCAAATTGAAAGTGCACATAGCATAAGTGATAGTAGGGGTGATGACAATGTTGATATATTCCATTCTCCCGGAGTAGGATAGAAGAGAGGAGCAAGCAGAGAGTTTCCTTTCCACCCTATCCAAGATAGGAGCAAAATCCTCTATTTTTGGCTTGGTCGTGCCCAAGGGAAGTCCAAAGTATGTAAAAGGAAAATAACCAATCTGATATCCCAAGGTGCCCGCCAAGATCTTCATTTTTCCAGCAGAAACATTAATGGGTACAATCAAAGATCTGCTAAAATTCACACTCAGACCAGTAGACATGGCGAAGGAGTTGAGAATGGCTTTAAGACAAAATAGTTGCTTAGCATCTTGTCGAACATCACGCTTGCAGATAAAAATCTTTCCTGGAACTCCATTAAGTAGTACTGAAAGCAGAGCCAGATGATAGAATGGCTTTGACCCAATCAATCCATCTAACAGGAAAACCCAAAGTTATCAACATTTTCAATAATAGCTGAATGTTCCACTGTATCAAATGCTTTTGCAAAATCGAGCTTAACAATAACAATTTCCTTTTGGATTGCTGACACTGATAAATATACTCAAAGCTCCAAGCCAAACAATCTTGAATTGTTCTATGCTTGATGAAACCATATTGGTTCTTATGGATTAATTTCAGAATTATGAGCTGAAGTCTTTCTGCCAGGAGCTTGGTAATCATTTTCACACAGCAATTAAGCTGAGAAATAGGTCTGAAATCAGAAACAGTGATGGGGCAATTGATCTATGGAACTAGGACAATATATGAGTTGTTGATGGGAGACAGATCAACCTTGTTATCATAGAAACAAATCTCATAGTCATCCTCGAGAATACGACTGAGATTTGGCTTAAAACGAATCTCATAGTCATCCTCAAAAATTTGTGAAACAGAAAGAAGGTTAAAATGCAAGTTAGAAACAAGAGCAACATCACGCAAAAGGGCTCATTAACTCGCACAGACCCACGAGACAACACTTTACCTTTGCTATTATCGCAGAAGGTGATAAACTCCTTTCCGGCAACAGGACTAAGACTGGAGAACCATTTGGCGTTTCCGGTCATATGCCTTGAGCACTCGGAATCCACCAACCAAACGTTCTCCAATAGTTTTACCTACATCAATAAAAAGACATAGGGTGAACATACGGTCCAACACTGGGGTTAGTGAAATAAGAAGAATACCAGTGTTGGGCCGGCTGCTCAAAAGAACGGTTTGTAGAAAAACCATTCCTAGCACGCCTACGGGGAAAGCGATCACCACGCTGAGGAAAACGTGGTCCGCTAAGGGAGGAGCATCCATCGCGATACTCAAAACGCGGTGGGGGAAAACATTCAACTACAAAGCCACCACCACGGGGTCCATAGCCCACAACTGCAGGCTCCCGCCGGGCATGACCTCCTTGCGGCCTAGGCCTAGGAACTTGAGGCATTGGACCTCTAGGCCTAGCATCTCTCCATTAAACATTCGGCACATGTACATCATGGAAAGGATGGTACATGTCCGCATTGTTCATCTCCCTGGCACGACGCTCCTCTCTCTTGCGCTGAAAGCAAAACTCCCTCAAGTGTCCATCTCTCCCACAGTGCTCACAATGGTACCTCACCGCTCTCATAGGGGGTTATTGGTACTCACGGTAGTGGGTTTGGATCACATTTCCCTTCTGTGGCATAAGCTCCTCCTAGATAGGTGGCATGGTGTCTAGCTTGTTCTTGAGGTGGTTTGGTTTTGGAGCCCATGTCTGTTTCTTGGGTGGAGCTCTCGGAGGTTCAACAAACACCCCATCCTTGGTGTTAGGCTTGAGAGGCTCTTTGGGTGGAATCTTGGTAAGTTTGGGAGTAGTGGTGGAGTTGGGCTTCTCACATGGGTTTCGACCACTCGACTCTCCAATCTTGCCAAAAGATGAAGCGCACTCAACACCCTAAGCAAAGCCTACACCTGGACCTCCAGCAGCACGCTTAAACTAGGCAATCATCATCCCAAGCTGCGGCTCACCACAAGACACCCATGAGAAGATGGTCTGAAGGTATGTGTTTTCCTCATCGGTTTGCATCTTGTCATGCTTCACGTTCGCAATCTCCATCTCCAAACCCTCACACAGAACACACCTAGTCACACAAATGCTACCCGAGCTGGCCTTCTCAAGAGACACAATCTTGGCATTCTTCTCTGCCAACTCGGATTGCAAGCCTGCACAAGACTTGCACACACCCAACAACACGGGTCTTGCCTGGAGCTCATCCACCTCTCCAACCAACGCAGCATACTTACCTCTCAAAGTGAGAAGGTCAGACATGTGCGTGGTGCACATCTCACACTCACCCTCCTCAGAGACAACTACGGTCGACTTGGCAAACTCATGTTCCTTCACCGTATCCTCCCACTTCTGCCTAAACTCCTTCCGCTCTCTAGCAGCACGCCTAAGCAACTTATCTTGACTAAGAAGGGCGGCAGTAAGTTTTTTGTCCTCAGCAAAAAGCTCGTCGGGGATCTGAGATACCTGGGAGGTGTCGTCGTCGTCGTCGTCGTTTTGAGGGATGTCCTCCAGCTGGTTGGCGACCTCCTTGCGGAGGGCCATGGTGCAGAAGCCCTCATTGTCGGCGAAGAAGCAGAGGCCGTTCAGCTTGTCCTTGATTCTCTTCTTCTTCTCGGACTCGTCGTCGCTTGAGGAAGCGGAGTCGTCATCCGAGCCATCGACATCGCTGAGCGTGGCGAAGAAAGCACGCTGCTCAGCCTGGGCCTTCTCCATGTACTTCTTCTTGATGTACTTGTGCCCATGATCGCCCTTCCCAAAAGCTTGCTTGTTCTTCTTGGGACAGTTGGCGATGAAGTGGTCGGGGTCGCCGCACTTGAAACATCCGGAGCGTCCTCCTCCGCGGCGACGGTTCATGCGGTTGTTGTGGAACCGCGAGAACCGGTTGGCGAGCAAAGCCAACTCGTCATCCCCCGTGAACTCCAGCTGCTCCTCTGTGATAGAAAGAAGAGAAGAAAGTGCAAATGCTCCAGAGGGTTAGCAGAAGAGCCAGAAAGCAAGCATCCGACGGGCCAGAAGGATTTTTATAAGAAGCCCTCGTCATGGCATCAATCTCACTGGACTTGAGCTTACTAAAGAGCTCGTCACATGTGAGGGTCTCATAGTTAGGTGATTTGATGATCGCTTGAACCTTCGAGTCCCACATCGACCGATCAAGAGTATGCAAAAGCTTAAGAGCCCTTTCATGATCGTCGAAAGGCAACAACTCCTTGTTAGCCCTCATCCTGTTGACAATCACTTGAAGCGAGCGAATAAACTCTCTATGCTCTCGCCAGGCATATGTCAAAAGTTCTCATACTCCCGCTTGTGCGACTCGTAGAGATGGGTTTTGACTTGAGTGGTTCCCTCATGGAAACGCATGAGGGTAGCCCAAATCTCCTGTGCCGTAGCGAGGTGAGAAACGCGATCAAACTTCGTCATGCTCAAGCATGAGAAAAGAGCATTACAGGCTCGGCTATTGGCATCGTGCTCATCGATTGATGCTGAGTCGCACGAGCAGCCAAGACCATGTAATCTGCAGCAATGAGTGGAAACAGAAACAGAGATGGAATAGAAGAGGACGACATGCAAAGATAGATAGCGTCATCGATCGATCCAAAAAAAGTCGTATCGAAAACGGCACGACGGATCCAACTTCTGTGGCTCTGATGGAGACCGGCTAAGGTGGAACTTAACGACCGCCGATACCAATTGAAGAGCGCAAGCAAAAGCAAGACGACCAGAAGGGGGGTGAATGGGAGCCTAAAAAATTTCTCTCAAAACTTTGGCCTTTGTCCCAAATCAACCCCCGAAAGCTTCGACCGAAACGTGATGCCCACGACCCTTGGAAGAGGGTGGATGATCCCTAGGATCACAGCGAGGCACCACAAAGCAAGAGCGAACCAAACACCAAAAGGACCGGTTCAAGTTCGACCGCCAAAAACCAACTCCCGAACGTAGGTAGGGAGCTACGTCGAGAAATCTCCAAATACCTATGCCAACAAGTAGCAAAGATACCTAGAGAGGTTACTTGGTCAACTCTAGGGCCAAACGAAAAGTCCGGAAACCAAGCAAAGAAGCCGGGAGAGCAAACGCACTAAAAATCAGCTTTCAGCCGAATCGCGGACTGTCCGCGGATACGGCTGCGGACTGTCTGCCCTACGGCGGACTGTCTGGGCTCAGGTGGCGGACTGTCCGCCGGCCAAAAGTGCAAAATAACAACGCTGCTGAAAGTCCTCTGCTCGACTCCCGGACTGTCCGCGGATTCCTACTGCGGACTGTCCGCCGGTCAATCCGAGACAACACAGCCGAGCCGCGCGACCACTGACTCGGTCGGAGCCTGACGCGCGGACTGTGCACGCCCCCAATGGCGGACTGTCCGCGGATGAACAGAAAGGGCAATTTTGGTCGCCCTCAACTCAAATCTCCTCCAAATCAATCCAAATAAAAATCCCTTGATCCCAAACTTGGTGAGGATGATCACGAGGTAGTTAGGAGACTATCCCCAAGAAATCATCTGCTCAAATCAACTCAATCAATAGGAAATCAAAGGGGAAGGTGTATGAATGAAAAAGCGCCACGAAACTTGAATCGACCCGATCTACTTGTTCGTGAGGAGTTAGATAAATTCCTTCAGTGGAAATGATCTCCTCACTGTAAAGAACAAGTTGATTCAAGTGGATTTCAAAAAGACGCAGTAGAGAGGGAGATTGAGTGACGGGAAAATCGCGGAGAAACGAAGAACGAGAAGAACAAAGTCAAAACGCGAATTAAGACATCAATCTGCAACCGTGTGGCTACCACACGCTACAACAGTGAGATTACGGTCTCACTTCCTCAAAATCTCATGAACACAGAGGTATGGTTCTCATGAACACAGACTAGATTCTTTAAGAACGAGAAATCATCAGAATTATGAAAATTAGAGTGGGGGAATGAATTGTTACCTTGAGAGTTTGTAGGCTAATTCCATCCTTGATTCTGTTGACGGAAACCGTTGTTGTTGTTGATGAAGTTCAAATCTTCATGTAGCTTGGGGCAGTGGCTCCCAGAATGTCCGGTTTCTCCATAGACTTCACAAGTCATGTAGGATTCCAGAGATTGGACACTCTCTTGTTGGTTCATCTTCTCACAGCTGTCCAGCTTCTTTGCCAGCAGGTCCATCTTGGCCATGATCATGTCGGCTTCCTTGAGGGAATGCATACCTCGCTTACGAGGTTGTAGTCTCTCGTCATTCCATCCTTGGTTCGACACCATCTTCTCTATGAGAGCCTTAGCATCTTCAACATTCAAAGAAAAGAATGCACCACCCGCGGCGGCATCCAACTGGCTTCTAGAGAATTGGCTTAGGCCATGGTAGAAGTTCTGGATCAATTGCCAGTCCTCCATACCATGGTGTGGACAAGCAGCAATGTACTCTTGCAACCTCTCCCAAGCCTCGGGAATAGATTCCTCAGCTTGTTGCGTAAAGCTGGAGATTTTGTTGCGTAGAGCATTCGTCTTGCCCAACGGAAAGAATTTGGCGAGAAAAGCATTGGAACACTAGTCCCATGTGTCTACAGCGTTGCGACTGGTATAGAACCATTGCTTCGCTTTTCGTAGCAAAGAGAAAGGAAAGAGACGAAGACGGATGGCTTCTTGGGTTATCCCCTTAATGGTGAAGGTGCCGCAAATCTCCAAAAATTGTTGGAGGTGAGCATTGGCATCCTCATGAGCCTTGCCACAGAACGGGCTAGCTTGGACCATCGTGATCAGAGCTGGTCTCAACTCAAAATTGAGGTTGGCGTCGATCACGTCTGGTCCTATCGCTACATTAGCGGCAGAAGGAGCAGAAAACTCACGAATGGTCTTATTGGCCATCGTGAAGATAGAACGAGATAAGAAAGAAAGAAGTTGAAGAAGATGAAGGAAAAAGATAAGAAGGACTAAGGAAAGAAAGAATGGGGTAAGATAGGATTCGCTAAGCGGGAGCTTAAGCGAAGATAAATTCGACACGGACTCAACCGATACACCGATTGCCTTCCCCAGCAACGGCGCCAGAAATGCTTGTTGACACTTGCTAACGTCGTTACTTGGAGTAGACTATGGAGTCTATCCCCGGCAACGGCGCCAGAAATGCCTGTTGGTAGTTCTTAGCTACACCTAGGATAGGGCAGCTAAAGTAGCTATCTAATAATGCCAAGCGGGGTTGTCAGTCCCGACACTAGTAGGAGCTAACTAGTGAGAATGCAATCTACCAGAAGGAGATTCTGCAAGCGCATAGAACTATCATAGTAGCACTTCGCCTGGGAGTACCAGGTGTCGATTTATTTGATCCCAAGGGAAGGATAGGGTGGTGTAAGAGTCGAGTCAAGGAGGGGATGAGAGTCGAAGAAATAAGAAAAAGGAAAAGAGGAGAAGATTGGAGATGAAGGGATAGAAAGAATATATGGGTGGATAGGTAAGGATGAAATGGATGGTTAAGGTAAGGTGTATGGATAGGTAGATAGAGGGTAACTAAGGGTAACTAAGATAACTAACTACTCCTAGATAACCACGAAGCAAGATAACTCAAGGCAAGATAACTACGAAGCAAGACAGTCAAATGTCAATAAAGCAACTAAGTTAAGTAAAGTTTTATTCCTATCTTATCAAGTATCAAGGCGTACTAGCCTTTACCACTGACTTAGGTTGAACGCTAGCACAACGAGCCTTACTGTTAAATTGGGCCAACTACATGGTGGAATTCAAGGCGCACAGGGCTGTCACCACCTGCTTGCTACCACAGCTATCCGGGGGTCCAGCTGTATCTGAAGGTAAGTCTATAACTAAGCACCACGCTTAACTATATTCTAACTATCTCTACCCTGCTTTGAATAGAGACACCCTTGCGGACGTCAGAGCAAATACTTGACTCAATAAGATAAACACTAAACTAACTAAGCAATCTATTGGCAAAGATCAAACACTAAGCTCACTAGAGATTAACTACTATGTCTAAGTGAATTGAACTGTAGGATAGCTTGGCACTCAAGCAATCAATCAAGTATACCACTCAATACTGATAAGTAGAATAAAGTAATATGAAATGATGAAATAGAATATAATAAAGTGCTTGAGTAACAAGAGCAAAACCTGAACTGGAGATGAAGGAAGACTCTTCGCAGCTCCAGGACCGATCACTCGCACGCCTCTACTCTTGAGCTAAGCCTTGAGCAGCGCTTCCGCGAGGGCAAAGATTCCTTGCTCTACTAGCTACCTACTTGCCTAAGCTCTCTGAGCTTCTAACCTAACTCTCACTTGCTTCTCTTGCTTGTGTGTTGCTTGGTGTGGTCTTGTGTGGGATATGATGCCTCAGGGGGTATTTATAGGCTTGACGAGTGAGGGGGGTACTTATAGGGGGCAGCCAGCCGACCTAGGGCTAACCCTAGTGGTGGGAGCCAACCCTATGTGGCGGCCGCCACCCTCACAACCGTTGGATGCACCGCCTTTGCTTCAATGGCATCCAGGAGCTCCAGAGAGGCGGTTGGTAGGTCGGTTGCATGTCCAAGTAACCGCCATTCGGCCCTGATCCACGCCACTCACTCCTGAGCCGTCCGATGCCACTGACCTAGTGACCAAGGGCCATGATTTGGCCTTGGGATGGTCACACCGATCAGTGACGTGGCAAAGGGGGACAGTTGGGCCTCTCCATGTGGCGGGCGCCACATTTGGGTGGCGGGCGCCACCTCTGGTTGGCGGGCGCCACCCTACTCGGGCCCAAATGGGTCCTGGTGAGTGGGCTCGTCTCCTGGTGAGTCCATTCTCCAAATTTGGTCCATATCCTGCATTCAAATAAAAATCTATGGACATGTGGAATTTGGTTAGTTTGAAACCTATTTGACTACATTTCAAGCCTTTTTGGTGAATGTTAGGGTAAAATGTTGATGGTAAAACAGGTGTTTAAGGACCATCAACAAGCTCCCCCAAGCTAACCTGTTGCTCGTCCTCGAGCAACAATGCGGTTTAAGCATTGAGCATGAAATGGATAGCAACTTAAGATGTATGCAAGTGCATATTGTATAGTGAGAAATAACTTAGCATATGTCATTAATCATAGCAATGTGGGGCTTATAGCTTTTCACTTCAAACATGCAAGAGTGAAATAAAGCAGTAGATAGGAAACTTTTATCTTGCTTAGGTTTGACTAGGATTCTGTCTGGAGGTTTTTCAAAGTTTTCAAAAGATAACAACTTGCTTAAGTCCTCCAAGATTCACTCAATCACTCAATGGTGTTTAAATACTCACTTAGGCCAAAATGTAGCCTTTCCTACTTCTAAAGAATGATATGTGGAGTTATAGGAAGGCTAAGAACCATGAGCAAATTGCCTGATGTTTATTGCTAAGCTAGACACTCAGATCACAAGGAGCAGCAAATCATAAAAATTGAACAAGATGTGCATGTGTGGTTATGTGGAAGTGTATAGAGGGATATTTCATAATCCTTCCTAGTTAATTTCTGGGGTCTAGAGCTAATGATAATTCTCTCTTTTTTTGGATACATAGTGAGTAGACAAAAGATGTGTCCTCACATTTTTTAGGACATAGTCCTCTTTTGAGCTACTTTGCTCACTTTTTTTTTCAGGACATAGTCCTTTCTTGAGCTACTTTGCTCATTTTTCTCTCTCTCTTTTTTTAGCTCTAGATTTCCCCAGGTTATCTATAGGAAAGGATTTTTGAAATGAGTAGGGAAAGGGAGAGAAATGCTTTTTCCCAGTGTAGAAATAGCATAAGGCTAGCAATGGGACGTTTGGCAAGGTATTGCATATCTCCAGTGTAGAGAATGAGCAATTTGTTTGGTGGTTGCAAACTTCCAAAGTGGAAAGTAGGAAATTTATGGTGGGTGTGTGAATATTGATTCAAAAGATATGATAAGCTTCTCTCTAAGATCTATGAGGTCTAACAAAGCTGAACACAGACAAAGCTCTTTGTGGTTTTGACTAACAAATATTTGGCTGGTGGTGGGATGGGATAAAATCTAGGAGTAACTTTTTAGCAAGGTTTTCATAATTTTTTAAAAAAAATCCTCCAGATTAGGTCCTAATTTCACCTTAGCAAGTTTAAAGAATTACTCCATTTCTTACTAACTTTATTCACTAAGCATGATTTCAGTTAAAGCATGTGCAACCCACAAAAGCTACAATTTAGATAAGACCAGTTATTCAAACCATAACAATAGCATTTGCATGACATATTTCAAATCTTATCCAGGTTTCAACTTGTTTAAGCAGATTTTATCAATTTTATTCATGGAATGGTTATTTAGGCAAGCATGTGACATTCAAAAGATATAGAATTTAAGAACTGAATGTAAAGTGTAGGCTTGAGACATACCTTATTGGAGCGGGAGTCTCCCCAAGCTGGCTTCTTGCTTGGTGAAAGATCTTCTTCTTCTCAGTCGGAGCTCTTGTTCTCATTTATTAAAAGGGAAACTATCTAATGTTGTAAAAAGGGAAACTATCCTATTATGATATTTTAATATTTTATTGTTCTAACTAAGTTAACATATACCTATGCATATAACTAATGATAACTGATTTTTTTAGTTACATGCATGACATATGTTATTTATTCGAAAAAGGGAAATTTGAAGGGAGAAATTAAAAGTAAAACCATACCTTAGGTCCATGGAGTTTCATCCTTATCGGGTGGATCTTCTTCCTTGGGTGCTTCTTCTTTAAGTACTCCATCTGGTTCTTCTTCTTTTGGCACCTCTCCCTTGTTATGTGAATTACACAACTCAGGAGGAGGTGGTTTTTTCTTTCTGCTCCACCTTGTTCTTGGGGCCCTCTCTTGGTACGAACGGGTTTTGCTTCCTGCATGTTAGCGGCATATGCGGGACCACGGGAAAAAGAGAATATTTCCTTCCTCCCTCCTAATGTCATTTGAATTTTACCACTTCCCACATATATGCAGGCATCAACAGTGTTCAAGAAGGGTCTACCTAAGATTAGAGGCACATCTTTCCTATTTCCCATATCTAGTATTATGAAATCAGCAGGAACATATGAACCTCTAATATGAACAGGTAAATCATTAACTATTCCTTCTACATAGCAAGTGGATTGATCAGCTAGCACAACATAGGCAGATGTGGATGACATGGGTGGAAAGAAGAATGTTTTCATAGAAATCTTTAGATAAAATGTTCACACTCGATCCTAAATCACACATGGCATTTTTAAAGACTTCACCAAAGATTGAGCATCTAATTATGGGACTACCAGGATCACCCTTTTTAATAGTCATGGTTTGATCTTCATAATAGTTAAAATGTTTTATTTCAACCATATTTGCAGTTTCCATGTCAGGTTTAGCAGGAATTTTGCCAGTTTCAAAAGATGGTATGATAGCAGCAAGTTGAGCTAATTGGGTTTCTAACATCTTATTAAAGCTTAATTGATTTTTCAGAGCAGATGAGAAATCTTCCAGTTTAGCATTTATATTCTCAAGGGTTTTATATTCGACATTAATTTCTTATTCAAAAATTCAGTAGTTCTACCTTGAGAGTAGACTAGATTCTTTAAGAACGAGAAATCATCAGAATTATGAAAATTAGAGCGGGGGAATGAATTGTTACCATGAGAGTTTGCAGGCTGATTCCATCCTTGATTCTTGACGGAAAAGTTGTGTTGTTGATGAAGTTCAAATCTTCATGTAGCTCGGGGTAGTGGCTCCCAGAATGTCCGGTTTCTCCACAGACTTCACAAGTCATGTAGGATTCCAGAGATTGGACACTCTCTTGTTGGTTCATCTTCTCACAGCTGTCCAGCTTCTTTGCCAGCAGGTCCATCTTGGCCACGATCATGTCGGCTTCCTTAAGGGAATGCATACCTCGCTTACGGGGTTGTAGTCTCTCGTCATTCCATCCTTGGTTCGACACCATCTTCTCTATGAGAGCCTTAGCATCTGCAACATTCAGAGAAAAGAATGCACCACCGGCGGCGGCATCCAAATGGCTTCTAGAGAGTTGGGTTAGGTCATGGTAGAAGTTCTGGATCAATAGCCAGTCCTCCATACCATGGTGTGGACAAGCAGCGACGTACTCTTGCAACCTCTCCCAAGCCTCGGGAATAGATTCCTCGGCTTGTTGCGTAAAGCTGGAGATTTTGTTGTGTAGAGCATTCGTCTTGCCCAACGGAAAGAATTTGGTGAGAAAAGCATTGGAACACTTGTCCCATGTGTCTACAGCGTTGCGACTGGTATAGAACCATTGCTTTGCTTTTCCTAGCAAAGATAAAGGAAAGAGACGAAGACGGATGGCTTCTGGAGTTATCCCCTTAATGGTGAAGGTGCCACAAATCTCCAAAAATTGTTGGAGGTGAGCATTGGCAAACTCATGAGCCTTGCCACAGAACGGGGCTAGCTTGGACCATCGTGATCAGAGCCGGTTTCAACTCAAAATTGAGGTTGGCATCGATCACGTCTGGTCCTATCGCTACATTAGCGGCACAAGGAGCAGAAAACTCACGAATGGTCTTATTGGCCATCGTGAAGATAGAACGAGATAAGAAAGAAAGAAGTTGAAGAAGATGAAGGAAAAAAATAAGAAGGACTAAGGAAAGAAAGAATGGGGTAAGATGGGATTCGCTAAGCGGGAGCTTAAGCAAAGATAAATTCGACACGGACTCAACCGATACATCGATGGCCTTCCCCGGCAACGGCGCCAGAAATGCTTGTTGACACTTGCTAACGTCGTTACTAGGAGTAGACTATGGAGTCTATCCCCGGCAACGGCGCCAGAAATGCCTGTTGGTAGTTCTTAGCTACACCTAGTATAGGGTAGCTAAAGTAGCTATCTACTAATGCCAAGCGGGGTTGTCAGTGCCGACACTAGTAGGAGCTAACTAGCGAGAATGCAATCTACCAGGAGAGAGATTCTGCAAGCGCACAGAACTATCGTAGTAGCACTTCGCCTGGGAGTACCAGGTGTCGATTTATTTGATCCCAAGGGAAGGCTAGGGTGGTGTAAGAGTCGAGTCAAGGAGGGGATGAGAGTCGAAGAATAAGAAAAATGAAAAGGAGGAGAAGAGAGGAGATGAAGGGCTAGAAAGAATATATGGGTGGATAGGTAAGGATGAAATGGATGGCTAAGGTAAGGTGGATGGATAGGTAGATAGAGGGTAACTAAGGGTAACTAAGATAACTAACTACTAACTAATAACTACTCCTAGATAACCACGAAGCAAGATAACTACAAGGCAAGATAACTACGAAGCAAGACAGGCAAATGTCAATAAAGCAACTAAGTTAAGTAAAGTTTTATTCCTATCTTATCAAGTATCAAGGCGTACTAGCCTTTACCACTGACTTAGGTTGAACGCTAGCACAACGCCTTACTGTTAAACTGGGCCAACTACGTGGTGGAATTCAAGGCGCACAGGGCTGTCACCACCTGCTTGCTACCACAGCTATCCGGGGGTCCAGCCGTATCTGAAGGTAAGTCTATAACTAAGCACCACACTTAATTATATTCTACCTATCTCTACCCTAGCTTTGAATAGAGACACCGTTGCGGACGTCAGAGCAAATACTTGACTCAATAAGATAAAGTGATAAACACTAAACTAACTAAGCAACCTATTGGCAAAGATCAAATACTAAGCTCACTAGAGATTAACTACTATGGCTAAGTGTATTGAACTGTAGGATAGCTAGGCACTCAAGCAATCAATCAAGTATACCACTCAATACTGATAAGTAGAATAAAGTAATACTTGAAATGATGAAATAGAATATAATAAAGTGCTTGAGTAACAAGAGCAAAATCTGAGCTGGAGATGAAGGAAGACTCTTCCCAGCTCCAGGACCGATCACTCGCACGCCTCTACTCTTGAGCTAAGCCTTGAGCAGCGCTTCCGCGAGGGCAAAGATGCCTTTCTCTACTTGCTACCTACTTGCCTAAGCTCTCTGAGCTTCTAACCTAACTCTCACTTGCTTGTCTTGCTTGTGTGTTGCTTGGTGTGGTCTTGTGTGGGATATGATGCCTCAGGGGGGTATTTATAGTCTTGAGGAGTGAGGGGGGGTACTTATAGGGGGCAGCCAGCCGACCTAGGGCTAACCCTAGTGGCGGGCGCCAGCCCTAGGTGGCGGCCGCCACCCTCACATCCGTTGGATGCACCGCCTTTGCTTCAACGGCATCTAGGAGCTCTAGAGAGGCGGTTGGTAGGTCGGTGCATGTCCAAGTAACCGCCATTCGGCCTTGATCCATGCCACTCACTCCTGAGCCGTCCGATGCCACTGACCTAGTGACCAAGGGCCAAGATTTGGCTTTGGGATGGTCACACGGATCAGTGACGTGGCAAAGGGGGAGAGTTGGGCCTCTCCATGTGGCGGGCGCCACATTTGGGTGGCGGGCGCCACCTCTGGTTGGCGGGCGCCACCCTACTCGGGCCCAAATGGGTCCTGGTGAGTGGGCTCGTCTCCTGGTGGGTCCATTCTCTAAATTCGGTTCAAATCCTGCATTCAAATAAAAATCTATGGACATGTGGAATTTGGTTAGTTTGAAACCTATTTGACTACATTTCATGCCTTTTTGGTGAATGTTAGGGTAAAATGTTGATGGTAAAACTGGTGTTTAAGGACCATCAACAAGTGGCATAGGAGACTTGGTCACTTGAGCTTCGACTTGTTTGCAAGGCTTAGTTCACTTGGCTTAATCTGAGGATTGCCCAAGTTACACATGGAGAAGGATCTTGTTTGCCATTCTTGTAGACATGGGAAAATGGTTGCTGCTCCCCACCATCCTGTGAGTCAAGTTATGACCAAGCGCCCCGGAGAGCTTTTGCATATGGACCTTGTAGGTCCGGCTCGGGTGAGCTCGGTTGGTGGGAAGTGGTATGTGCTTGTTGTTGATGACTTTTTGAGATATCGTGGGTTTTCTTTTAGCTGAGAAAACTGAGACTTTCACTTTTGTTCACAATTTGATCTTGCGACTTCAGAACGAGTTCCTAAGAAACGATGAGAGCTATTCGTAGCGATAATGGTACCGAGTTCAAAAACTCGGACATTGAAAAGTTTTGTAACTCTATGGGTTTAGAGCATCAGTTTTCTTCCCCCTACACACCGCCACAAAATGGTGTTGTAGAGAGGAAAAATCGGACCCTTGTAGAGATGGCCAAGACGATGCTCGATGAGCATAGGACTCCTAGGCGGTATTGGGCCGAGGCTATAAATACTGCATGCTATATTTCCAATCGCATTTTTCACCATGCTTTCTTGAAGAAAACTTCTTATGAGTTGCGATTTGGGAAGCAACCCAAAGTGAGGTTATTTAGAGTTTTTGGTTGCCACTGTTTTATACTCAAGAAAGGCAACTTGGACAAGTTTGAGTCTCGCTCTTCTGCCTGGTGTATTTTTGGGTTATGGTAATCATACTCGTGCATATCGTGTACTTAACCTTGATACTAACCAAGTCATGGAGACATCCAATGTCACCTTCGACGAGACCATGCATTGTCCTTCTTCTAGATTTGAGCGTGCAGGTGATCACGAGGTTGTCGAACCTCTTTTTGATGATGAGGAAGAAGGTGCTGTAGGGATTGATGATCCAGCACTCCCTCCACCTGCTGTGCCGATTCGGTCGACTTCGACCATGACTGCTCGCGGCCCTGACCCGACTTCTTCTACTACATTGGGACCGTGTGATCCACCACCTCGAGCTGTACGATTTGTACCCGAGGAGGCACCAGCTACTGTTGAGGGGGAGGTCACTTCAGCAAGGGAGACGCGACGACACATCCAGCGCCAACACCCACCTCAAAAGATGATCGGCAACATCCACGAACGCGTTACTCGGTCAATGTCACAACAAATCTCTCACTTTGCTCATTCTGCATTTGTTGCTGATTTTGAACCCCGAGATGTTGGACACGCTTTATCTGATCCGGATTGGGTCAATGCCATGCATGAGGAGCTTGAAAATTTTGAGAGAAATCGGGTTTGGGTTCTTGTCCCTCTTCCTCCTAAGTGTCACCCTATTGGGACAAAATGGGTTTTCAAAAACAAACAAGGAGAGGATGGCCATGTTATGAGAAACAAGGCCAGACTTGTAGCCCAGGGGTATAGTCAGAAGGAGGGATAGATTATGAGGAGACTTTTGCTCCTGTAGCTCATTTGGAGGCAATTAGGATTCTCTTGGCTTTTGCTGCATCCAAGGGTTTCAAACTTTTTCAAATGGATGTCAAGAGTGTCTTCCGAAACAGTTACATAGAAGAAGAGGTGTATGTGAAACAACCCCCCAGATTTGAAAATCCCAAGTTTCCAAACCATGTCTTTAAACTTCACAAAGCTTTGTATGGTTTGAAACAAGCCCCTAGAGCCTGGTATGATAGGTTGAAAACCTTTTTGCTTCCCAAGGGTTTTAAAATGCGATGTGTTGATAAAACTCTTTTTCTCCTCAAGGAAGGCAATGACACTTTATTGGTTCAGATTTACGTGGATGATTTCATTTTTGGTGGTTCTTCTCATGCTTTAGTTGCCAAGTTTGCAGATACTATGAGCAGGGAATTTGAGATGAGCATGATGGGCGAGTTGACATTTTTCCCCGGGTTACAAATCAAGCAATCCCGAGAGGGAACGTTTGTGCACTAGGGCAAGTAAACCAAGGACATATTGAAGAAGATCGATATGGGTGAGGCCAAGCCTCTTCCAACACCCATGTCGACCACAACGGCCCTAGATGGGGACAAGGATGGAGAAGCTGTGGACCAGAAGGAGTACCAGAGTATGATCGGGTCGCTACTGTACCTAACAGCGACACGCCCGGACATTCAGTTCGCGGTGTGCCTTTGCGCGCGCTTTCAGGCGTCGCCGCACACTTCTCACCGTCAGGCGGTCAAGCGCATTATGAGGTACTTATGTTTCACATCTGAGTTTGGGATTTGGTATTCTGCTTCTTCCACCCTCTCCCTTTGCGGTTACTCGGATGCTAATTTTGCTGGCTGCCGACTTGAGCGCAAGTCCACTTCTGGGACTTGTCAGTTTTTGGGTTCTTCTCTTGTATCTTGGTCTTCTCGCAAGCAGTCTAGTGTCGCACAGTCTACCACAAATGCTGAATATGATGCTGCGGCTAGCTGCTGTTCCCAGTTCTTGTGGATGATGGCCACTTTGCGTGATTTTGGTCTACGCTTTTCTCGAGTTCCATTGCTTTGTGACATCACGAGTGCGATTAGCGTTGCTAAGAACCCCGTGCTGCATTCTAAGACCAAACACATTGATGTGCGCTTTCATTTCTTGCGAGACCACTATGAGAAGGGTGATATCGACCTTCACCATGTCGATACTCATCTTCAGTTGGCAGATATTTTCACCAAGCCTTTGGACCAATCAACCTTTGCTAGGTTGAGAGGTGAGCTTGGTGTGTGTTTTCCCTTTTAGTTGGCGGAAACATTTTGGTTCTTGTATCATAGATTGACTACTTTTATTTTGTTCTTGTTTAGTTTTTGCATTTCATCATATTTGCATCTTTGTCTTTTCGAGCTTCATGTCTATAATCTGTAGAATGAATCTATGCTCTGATTAGTGTATGCTCCGATGATATATGATGCTTGCAGCTTAGGCTCCTTTTGATCACTGATACATGTTGTGAGCTGAGCTACTTTTCAGAACTGTGAATATGCTTAATTCAACATAAAATTTGAAACATGTTCACCATGGAGATTGACAACTAGCATCTGTAGAATGTGTTGAAGTTGCTTGTGCTATTCCTATATGCTAGGTTGCTATGTCTCTACTTCTAAGTCTTTCACTTGCTTGGTGTGTTCATATTCTGTTAAAATTTGAAATAAGTCTAAGTGAATTGAAAAGATCGAGATGGGAGGTATCGAGAATGTTTCTCATTGCACATTGAGTCAAACTTGAGCCGTGTAATGTAAGACCGAAACCGTTGCTTCAAGCTTCCGATTGCTTATGCATAGGCTTAGCTCGGTTGAAAAGTTAGGCAATGTCAAGTTTTCAACTTCTCGCAATCACATGCTGAAAATTCAAACTTGTGTAATCACCGCTGCAACTCCGATAATTTTTTTGAAAACACAAGTCTATGTTTCATTCTATAGCATGATGATTGAACTTTGCTTGGGGTAGTTCACCTGTGTATATGTTTAGCACTTGTGTAACTTCTTGTCAATACATGTTTGGTGCTATTTTGATGGTGAAACCCTTTCTGAATGGCTTAAAAACTACTCACTTTGCTCATATGTTCATATTTCGTATTCTGTGATCAGTTTGAGCCTTTGCTGCCATTTATACTTGTTGTTGAGTCGTCAGATCAGCACTCTTTAGAGCATCTATTCTTTCTATGGAATATATACCTGAAGCTGCTGACCTGAATTTGTGACTCATATGCATTTGCCTTGTTTTGTGCATTTTCAACTAAGGGGGGGAAATTTGACAAATCATGTCCCTAAGTTGTGTGCACTATTGAAGGGGAGTTCATGTTGAGGGGGAGCTTGCTCATTTTTGCTTGATGATTTGTTCAATTGGTTTGAAGTGATTCATTTTGAATTGGTTTGGAGCCACTTTCAGCTAGTTGTGTTGAGTCTTTGCCTCTTTCTGGAGGGAGTAGCTGGTTCTCTTGAGCTTTAGCTTCTTTGCTCTGAATTTCTCACTAGCGGTGTTGAGCTTGTTCTGCCTCTTCTTGAGGGCTAGTTTTGCTTTGCTTGGTTGCGTCGATTCGTTGCCCATGTCTTTGGGAACCAAGTTGTTTTGCTCACTCCATTCGACTTCTTTTGGCTTTGCTTCGCTACTGATCGTTTAGTTGAGTTCGCTTCTTTCTTCTTCTTTCTTCTACCTTCATATGATTTGTGTTGGTAGTTGACAATGCACTCATCAAGGGGGAGATTGCGGATACATGGGTGTATGCCGGATCTTGAGATGATGAGTGATTGTCAACTGGTATGATGCGCATGTTCTTTGGCTTGTGTTGTGCAGGTGTCGAGCTCAGAGACGGTGATCGAAGGCAAGATGAAGGTCAAGTAGAGACGTGTCGTGCCGATGGACCCGGAGCGGTGAAGGGCGGACGTAAGGCTTGGACTAACGGACCAGTGGCCTGATGATCGGCCGTGGTGGCTGACAGCCCGGGACAGCGACAAGTGAAGACTTGCGGGTGGGCGGGGTGCACGGGAGGTGCATCCCCTCTACGGCGTCGGTTTGGTGGTTGAGCCACAGAAAAACCACCGAGTGGACGGTTTCCAGGTTTGGGCCTTAAAACCTGGGTGCGGCCGGTTTCTGAGTTTGGGCCACAAAACTCAGGCTGAGGACAGTTTCCAGGGGTTTGGGCCTCAAAACCAGGGCGCTGGCGGGTTTCTGTGTTGGGGCCACAAAACTCAGGCGATGGACGACAGGTTTCCCGGTTTCGGCCTGAAAACCGGGGGAAGGCCCAGGTTTCCCTGTTTTGGCCTCAAAACCAGGGGAGGTCCATGAAAAGGACGGAAGGCGTGAGGCGGCACGTGGCGGCATCCGGTGAGGTCGCATCGAGGCGAAGCTACCTGATGTGCGGGCGTGGCTGTTGGATCGACATCAACTTCGAGTTGGTTAGGAATACCCTTAGGGTTAGCCTGTTCGCTCATTAGCTGTAAGGGTAGCAGGGGAATAATTGTATTAGGCTATATAAGGAGAGGTCACCCCTCCCTCCAGACTATCTCAGCCATTGCTATTTTCATTCTAGGGTTTCCTTCTTCCCATTCCTTGCTGTAGCTACTGAGATCCGCAGAGACGGTGAATCATACCTCTGTGTATTTGGATTTTGCGGAAACGGGACCGGATTCCCGTTGTCTCCTCGTGGGGATGAATTTCGGCTGGCAATCGTGGTTGTGATTCACGTTTTGAACTTGTTCTTCGCGTTCTTCTTTTCTCCATGATTTTTCCGTCACTCTATCTCCCTCCTCGCTACGTCTTTTTCGAATCCACTTGAATCAACTTGTTCTTTGATGTGAGGAGAACATTTCCACCGAAGGAATTTATCTCTATCCTCACGAACAAGTAGATCGGGTCGATTCAAGTTTTGTGGCGACTTTTTTGTTCCTACACCTTCCCTTTCGATTTTCCAGAGTTTGAGTTGATTTGAGCGGATGTTTTCTTAGGTATATTCTTCCAACTACCTAAGGATCATTTCCTCCATGTTTGGGATCAAGGGACTTTGATTTGGATCAGATTTGGGGAGATTGGAGAGAAGGGCTATCAAAATCGCCTTCTATGGGTGGTCGCGGATAGTCCGCCACTTTGCCCGCGGACAGTCCACGCTTCGAGCTCGAGCCAGATCAGTGGCTGCACGGCTCGGCTGTTTTGGTCCGGAGTGACCGGCGGACAGTCCGCCGTTGTCAGTTGCGGACAGTCAGGGACTCAACCAAGGAAGTTCAGCAGCAGTGCTATTTTCGTGTTTTGGCCGGCGGACAGTGCGTCATCCATGCGCGGACAGTCCGGGGTAGCCGCGGATAGTACGGGGTCGTACCCGCGGACAGTCTGGGACTTCGCAGACTTGTCCTGTTTAGTGCTTTTGCTCTCCCAGCTTTTCCGCTTTGTTTCCGGACATCTCGTTTGCTTCTAGAGTTCACCAAGGAATCTCTCTTGGTATCTTTGCTACTTGTTAGCATCGGTATTTGGAGGAATTCCGACGTAGCCTTCCATCTACGTTCGGAAGTGGGTTTTTGGGTTTGAATTTGACTAGGGTTTTGTGAGTCTCGGGTTGCTCGTTCTTGTGGTGCCTCGCTGTAATCCTAGGGATCATCCACTCTCTTCTTGAGGGTCGTGGGCATCACATTCTTGCTCGAAGATTTTGGGGGTTGATTTTTGGGACAAAGGCCAGAGTTTCGAAAAAAAAATTTAGGCTCCCATTCACCCCCCATGTGGTCGCTTTCTGGTAGCATTCTCGGTCCTTCAGTATTCTTAACAACACCAAACAAGAGTAAACCAAAGTGATGAAGCAATCTGTTGTTGATCGTGGGTAACAGTTGCAAGATGAACCTGTGCTGACAGAAGTATATGTGGAGCTATGGGTAGGCACAATATGACAGCAAGGATTAGCAATTAATGAGTGCAGATTAGTAAAGTTCAATAAGTATCCAAAGTACAAGTCACAGGTGCTGGCTAAGACGTGTCAAGACATAGCGCAACAAGTTGAAAACAAAGCATGATGGAAAGAACTCACAGAACAAGCAACTAGCTCGAATTTTCCTTTTTCGTGAATTTTCCCTGATTTTCCAAAAAGGTACTAGTAGGAATCAAACTTTTATTTTTTTATATTTTCCTCTGAACAAGGATCACAAAAGATACAACCATACAAATTGGCACTGCAACTGAGGTAGGATGTGGTCTACAGAAAAACAGCAAGTTCTCTGAAAAGCGTGCAGAAACCTTAACAATTGTTTTCTTTATTTTCTTGATTTTTTTTGGTAATTTTGAGGGAACCAAACAGGGCAAACCCAAGTTTTGGTCGGCTCCAAATGGTGTCAAGAAGCTCCACAAAAAATTTTAGATTTTTCTGATAAACGAGCGAAAAGTTATGCCTGTTTTACTGAAGGTATCTCAAGTTATGTTTTTTGGAGGCACAACATGAAAATGGCAGTTAAGGCAACTCGGCAGCGGAAGTTAGGGCAAAGCGACCCTAAACGTCAACACCGATCACAAGATCAATCGTCCTTGTGACTAACAGCAAAAAGGTATTCGCCAGATGATGTAAGGAGGGCTGCGATGCAGGCAAAAATTAGGGCAGTTGGCAAACTATCTAGGGTTTGCGCGGCGGTGAGAAGTTACACAAGGCGGCTAGCGGGGCAAGTCGAGTAAGGTGGTGGCGTCGACTTGTTGTTTAAAACGGTGGATAGGATAGCGGCGGAAACAAACAAACAGTGAGGGCACGTTGAACTACGACGAACGAACACAACCTAAACCAGCAACAAGACTCGACCACAGGCACAAACTCAACAAAGCGAATCTGAAACGAAATTGCAAAGGCACAAAGGACAACCAAAATTGAAAAAAAAAATTAGGCTTTTTGTGAGCTCTAGGTAATGAACAAATATGAATCTAAGGGCAAACGAGACTATGAAGGACCGAATCGGCAACCAGAGGGGGGTGAATGAGAGCCTCAAATTTCTTCTCGAGAAACGATGGCCCTTGTCCCAGAAAATCACCCCAAAAGCGAAGACTCAAACAACCGGTGAGTTCATGACCTACGAATATGTGGATACCCTAGGAGATGAACTAGAGGTACAGCGGAACTACCGAAGAACCCCCAAAACCAAGTGCCAAAGCAACGGGGCAAAACTGCACAAGCAAGCTCCTAAAACAAACGAACCTCCGATAGCGGAACACCCCACTCCTATGGAGAAGAGGAAAGTGTTCGACCAAAACTACTTAGGCCAACTGGTGGCAAAAGCACCTTGGAAAGATCCTTATGAAGTTAGAAAACTAACGCAACAGAAGGATCTCAAATCGGAGCTTGAACGCAAAAGATACGGACGCTAAAACCAACAAAACTCCGAAAGCGGAACACTTAACTCCTATGGAGAAGAAGGAAGTGTCTGACCAAAAATACTTTGACCAATGGTGGAAAAAGTACTTTGGAATGATCCTTAAGAAGATAGGAAACCAACGCAACAAACGGATCTCAAATCGGAGCTCGTACGAAAAAAATACGGACGAAAACAGCAAAACAGTGCAGTGGCGGACTGTCCGCTAGTGAACCGCGGACTGTCCGCTAGTGAACCACGGTGTTAACACTAGATTTTGGTCAACATTGAGAAGATGACAGGTGGACCCAACGAGCAGTGAGAAGAGCATTCGGTAGACGGCCAAGCGGTCGGTTACTCCATTCAGGAAATAGATATGGCAAGAAAAGCCGATCACGAGGATAATCGACCATGACCGTGACAGATTAAACGAGTATTCAAGAAGCAGAGGGTTCTGATCTCATTGGCCAGGAGTTGGATTTGGTGGCGTTGTGATGTGGCAAGCATGCAAAGAAGGCAATATATATAAAGCATGCACATCTCGACGTCCACTTCTATATTTAGCATGAATGGCTTCACGATGAAGCAAAGGCTAGAAGACGACATGCATGTCCAGTGTACGGAGATGGGCGTATGAGGCATTCGGCAAGTATCCATGCGGTCGGCTAGTTTCCAAGGATTCGGCAACTGCTCATGCGGTCGGCTATTCTGAGGAAAGGGAGTTTCCATTGAAACGACGGAAGCGAGAGCCGATCGGGCAACAAAATTGTGACAATTAAGGCAATGAAGATTCCAAAAGGAGTTGAAGGCCAAGAATATTGTATTTTCCTTTAATATTTCATAGTCGTGTCCTCTTAGGACTTGTATTGCGTCCAGGGTATAAATATAAACCCTTGGCTATTGTAAAAAGTGTTCACAACCATATCAATACAAACCGGCCCCGTGCCATCTTCGAGTCCTTAGTCGTGTCATCGAGTTCTTCGAGAGGAATCATCGATCCGTCGACCTCCGTAAGTCCCGGCAACCTTGCTATCATGTCTAGTATCATGCGGTGGATTTAGATATGATGCAAGTAGTCTCGTTCGTTAAGCTTAGTATCGTGCGGTGGATTTAAGCTTATGACTGGAGGTTTTTGCTTATGCCTTGTATTGTGCGGCGGATTAAGTCATGGGTAAAAATAGTTATCGGCTCTATTAGATTTGGCAGATCTGATAGATTCATTAAGTTATCATGTGTTATGTGTTTATTTTATTTAATTCTTGTAACACTCTTTTGCCCAATCTAGATTGATCTTTGTTCGGCCTTGTTCCACAAGTTTGCTTGTGCTTTGCTAATCATAAGATCATGATGGCCGGATCAACTTTCAATCCAGATTGTTACATGTTGTGGGTTCATGCATGTTAATTACAATTAAACTTTGATAAAACTAGGTATCGTGCGGCAGATGCAGGTTTTAGATCAGTTTGATCGTGCTTGCTTGTTTGTTCCTTCTTCATGGACCCCAATTCGGCTGGTTTGCCGATTTTGGTTAAGCTTACACGAGTAATGAGCTTTTATAGATATGTTCAAATATATGCATGCTTTTAGCTTGTTATAATTAGATTGTATCATGCGGTGGATTAATCTAATTATAAGAAGTCGTGTAGACTTATAGCAAGTGGTGTCATGCGGTGGATTAGCTTCGCTTGAGTTTATGCTCGACGTGTTTATGAAGACTAAACGTGCGGCAGATTAGTTGGATTAGCCTATGCATCTGTTATTTGAATAGATCTATTTTTGCAAGTTACCTGTTTATAATATCTTTAATTTGTTCAAGCATGTCTCTCTTTACATATGCATTCGGCAGTTGATATGCTTTACATACTCTGTTCTCATACTGGCCGAATGACTTTACAAACATGCTTTGACAGACAGCTTCTATAGCTGTGTGCCGTCGTGATTGGCTTTCAAAGTCGTACATATGGAACTATCTGGTCTCACCCGGCATGTTCCAGAGGTATTCTCACGTTTTTATCCCTTGTTGGTTTTCAGGTCAAACCGACTGGCACGTCTCCGGATTCAACATACTCCGGGCACCCGATTGAAGCTAGCTTTTCGGCTTGCTGTGTGCTTGCCGCGGGGTGTCACGTTTTGCGTCAACATGCGGACTGTCCGCTATTGAACCCCGGACAGTCCGAGAATGAGTCCCGGACAGTCCGCCGTTCAAAAACGAAAACAGCAACCTTGCTGCCCGTGAACAGCCCCGACCCCCGGAGAGTCCGGGGATGAGTCCCGGACAGTCCGCCACTGTCTAGAAAGCCCAAAAATAGCTCGGGACAAAACCAAAATTGATTGGATCTTCACCAAATCCAACGGGGCTGCAACCAAAATTCTCCCAAGTATTCTTCTACGTGTTGGGAAGCTAATCCTATGATATCATTGCTCCAACCCAACTAATCCATGAGAAATTGAAAGAACACTAGAAAAGGGGGAAGAACGAAGAACGAACGCGATTTCGACCCGATCTATGTGCTCGTGAGGTTAGAGAAGAAATCCTTCGGTGGAAAGAAGGAGCTCATGACATAGAACAATTTGATTCAAACGGAATCGCAAATCGTCGCTCGGAGAGGGAGAACGAGGCAAATCTTCGGGATGGGAAAAACCAAAACGCGAAGAACAAAAACGCGAATCGATCCAAATTTCAGCCAACACAAGAGGAGTAAGAAATTGATCCTTGGATTGCTACGGGATGATGAATTGTGTAGCACACTGTGTCGAGTTACAAGCCACTCCTCGCAACAACAAAGCGTGGATGCCGAAAAGCTCAAGAACAAGAGCCACTCCTCTCTCTCACCCTAGCCTCCTCTCAAATGAACAAAATGAGAGCGACACCTCCAAGGATGAGCTGCCCTAACCAGCCCCTTTCATATATATAGGCGCACGTCCGAAGACCAAAACGCCCTCTCATGAAGCACTGACCCAAATACCCACTTGAGGGTAAAACCGTCCAACTCGGTCATTTTCCATCCGATGGCCACGCGCCTTCTCATCCTTCGCTTCGCCTCGACGCAAGCTCCAGGATGCCGCCACGTGCCGTCACCGTCGACCACCGCGCCTTCCTCACCGATAGCTTCGTCGCAACGCAAGCCTCTCGGTGCCGCCACGCGTTGACCGTTTCACATAGGAACCTCCGCCCGGTTTTGAGGCCCAAACCGGTAAACCCGCCAGCCCAGGTTTTGAGGCCCAAACCTGGTAAACCGTCCACCCCGAGTTTTGAGGCCCAAACTCGCAAACCTGCCAGCCCAGGTTTTGAGGCCCAAACCTGGAAACCGTCCTCGCCGAGTTTTGAGGCCCAAACTCGGAAACCCGCCACCCCGAGTTTTGTCGCCCAAACTCGGAAACCGTTGAGGTTAGCTTTTTGAGGCTCAGCTACGAAACCTGCGCCATAGATGGAGTGTGGTTCACACACCCCGACCACCGACATCGATGCCGATGCATGTCGAGCCTCCACGCCGGGCACAACGGCACTTGCGCCGACGGCACTTGCGCCGCACGCAAGCCCGTGTCCGACCTCCCGCCAAGTGCCACGACGCCATCATATTCCTCCCGACTCGGCCGATGCATCGCACATCCCCATGTGCTCTCGCTCGTCGATGCCACGTGCCAGCTACCACAGCTGGTCCACCGGCCTCTTGGTCCATCGGTCCAAGCCTCACGTCCGCCCTTCACCGCTCTGGGTACATCGACATGGCACGTCCGCTGCATGGCACGCCCATCCTTTACCGCTCCCGGTCTGTCGGCACGACACATCTCCACTTGACCTTCACCTCGCCATCGACCACTGTCTCCGAGCTCAACACCTGCACATCGACAAAGCCAAGAGACACATGTTGCACACACACACACACACCAACACATGAAACACACCACAACTCAACGACACCGGTTAGTCATAAACATTAAGCGCATAGCAAGATATGGACTAAACCGAGAAAAGCCTCAAACCTTCCTCACATATGTCAATCATTCATCATATATGTTCTCAGACTATACCTCGTGGGAAACCTGAAATATTCGATACCAATTGATGAGGGACAGCCCGATCTTCCGTGAGGTAACTAGTAAATTTGATTGGTGGAGATCTCGACGTTGGCGATCCGGCTTCAAATCAGACACGATTTGAACCCTACAACCGTTACATCACTGCTCTGTTGATTATCAACCAAGCACAACTTGATTGACCTCGCCAAGAAGGCTATGCCTGCAAGCGAATCGAAGAACACAAGCAAAAATGTAAAAACACTCAATCTGAAATTGCAAATATGAATCTCGCGAATATCAACAAAGGGGTTCAAGAACTCGGTTCCAAAGGACTAATCGACACAATGGAGGAGATCATGAACGGGGGCCCTGGATCACTGTAAAAGGATTCGACACCACAGTTACAATGAACGATTCAGTTTCTTGATGGAAAACTAAACTCTAAACAAAACCCTAACCCTCAGGATGGCGGCGGCGGCTAATTATAGTATTTAGGTCATCGCCCCTGCTGGACATGACCCCCTAATGGGCTCTAAGACGATACACGACCCATTGGACCGAAAGACGGTGTCACAGCACCCTGGCAGATTCTGGATGCTGACTTGTTTCGACAATTCCCGTTGACTCTGAATGAATTTTGATGTGAAACCCATTGGTTAGCTTATCAAATTATCTTTCCAAGCATATCTGGTTCGTCGAAAACAGAGTCTGTATGCATCCGCGGCATTGATTTTACCTGGGACTGCTCTCGGAATTTCGAGGGTGACGTGGTAGCTGAGTTGGGGACGAATTATAACTTGGGGAAGACCATGGCGTCGGTGTGTCCAACGTGACAATGTCCTCATCAGTCCCACTTCTTCTGGGACGACCATTCCTGAACACGGCTAACGGCGTGATATTTGTCTCTGGAGGAAGGATTCACTTTCAGCTTCCTCAAAAGACCATCCGATGTCGGTTCAATGGATACTTCCACCGTGAACCTACATGGAAGGTGCACAAAGTGAAGAACCCGAAGCCCATCATGCCAACTCCGCCACCCTCGACCAAGCCATGGCCGGTATGGCGGAAGAAGAAGCAACCACCTCAATCTCCTGGGTCGGAAGCTTCTACTTCGGGAAAGTAGAGGAGGTATAGCCTTGCTACCAGGTTATAAATGGTATGTCCTCGGCCAAAGGTTCAATGGTATTTATCCATTTTTAAAATTTATTCAAATTTATATTTGACTTTAATCATGCATAGAAAAGTTTCAAAAATTAAAATTACTTGTTTTTAAATCAAATTTTAAAAATGCATAAAAAATATTTAAAAAACATTTTCCGAATGAAAGAATTTTTATATTACTATTTCCTATTTTTCCAAAATATTTACAAAATCCAAAAAGCATCAAATTTTGTGGAAATTTACAAAACCGGGAGAAAATAATTTTTCTGGAGTAGGAGACCAACGACTAGTTGCTCCAACTAGCCGTTGGAGGCTGCCAGCTAAAGGTGGGGCTGAGTGGGGCCCACAGGGGCTGCCTGGTGCGACCGCACCACGGTAGAGCCCAATGGCTCTCAAATTTAGCCAACGGCTCCTAGTCGTTGCCCTCCCCCCCCTTGGCCGGTCACCAGCTCCATAAATACCAGAGGGACTGGTTGAGCTCATCTCATCCTCACTTCTTCTTATTTCTCTTTCACACTCCATCTCCTAGCTACATACTTCATGTTCACACCACTTTCACAAAGTTTGAGCAAGGTACTAGCAGCAAGACCGTGCCCAAAACGGCTCTCTAGCTTCACTCCACAAAGATCACAAAGGGTTTTGGAAGAGCTCTCTCCGGTGCAATGAAGAAAGCGATGGGGAAGCGCTCGTGAAAGCTGAAGCGCACCCTACTCCGTCGACCAAGAAGAGAGCTCGGTACAAGGAGACTCTCCTACCACAAGCCAAGATGGTGCAGCGAGCGCAGACGACACCAATGTCTTCCTCAATGGAGAATGGGAGTTCCAGGCATACACGATCCTCCGGGACCGTACCTTCGTCCACACGCCGTAGTACGACCCCGACCTGCTCGAGAAGATAGGTATGGATTCCGAATTCCGCGCTATTTTCAAAGCGGTTGGTTGGGAAAAGGTTGACCCCCTCTATGAGGAAGGCTCCCGTTTCCTAACCATCCAATTCTTATGCACCCGCAGTAGAGGTAGAAAATAGCTTTACTTTCCGTATGTTTAACACTGAGTCCTTAGTACCATAAAAGGATTTTGCAAGTCATGTCAGTCTTAATAAGAAATGCTCTATCGATCTTGGCCACTCACTTAAGAGTTTTAATCGCCACAAGTTTTGGGGCAAAATTTCTGGCCAAATGGTACTTGGCAAGTTCCAGCCTCGCAACATGCAAATTCACCATCCCACTTTGAGGCTTATACACCGTTGGATATTCATGACTCTATTTCCTAGCCAGGACATTCGCTTTGTTAGAAATGATGAACTAAGATTACTCTTTGCGATTGTCTATAAAATTAAAATTGCCCCTGCTCGTGAAACGTTTGTACACATGCTAGAGATGTTTCGGGTTTCCACTTCTATATCCTGCACATCTCTTGTAACTCGTATTGCTGAAAGTGTTGGTGCGTTGGAAGGACATGATGTTTCATACATCTCCATCCCCCGCACCATCATCAATGAAGCATACTTGATACAAGGACATAACTTAAAAGTGAAAGAAGATGGAATGATCGTTTACTTTTTCCTTGGATTTATTAACGAGTATCTGTTACCTAACCCAGAACTCACTTTATATAAATGCCAGGAATTTACCCTTCCTCAAAAAAGTACATCATCTCGCAGGGCAACCAGGAGCAGAACAGGGCAGGAAGCATGATCAAGCTCACAGGCACGAACAGTGGCCACTCCACAACCAGCCATGCAGGGATGGTATCCCGTCGGGTAGGTACCTGGGTTCACACCCGGATATCAGCCTGGCTGGGACGACTTACCCCAGTGGTCTACGGCTAGTATGGAGTGGCTTGAAGGAAGCCATGCAGCTTGGGCCCAGGGCACAAGGGCCGAGTCATCAGATTCTGAGGGGCTATCACCTCCAGTCACTCCAAGGCAATCCATCACCTTGGAAGGACTCAACACAAGGATTGAGGGGCTGGAGATCTGCACTAACAACATTCAGGGCTCCCTGAATGAACAAAACCAGTGGAACCAACGATCGGATACCAGACAGGACCAGTTCGACGCCAGACAGGAAAAGTCACTCGAAGAAATGCGCCAAGTCCATGCACTGCTCCGACCACAACAAGAGCAGCAGCTGACGTATTGGGCGTCGCTGGGGTACTATCCCCAGGGTCCATAGCTGCAAGCTAGCTGGGGGGAGGAGCCCCCCCACAGGTACCTTGTATCTTGTATCTGCATTGCATATTTCCCTTTCTAAATCTTGCATTCCATATTTAAAATTGAACTTTTTTATTTCACACTTAAAAGAGAAAAAATATAATAATATAATTCCACTCACATCTGTATGTTAAAGCATGCTTCTGTCGTGTCCTTGTTGAAATGATGAATAGTTGCTCTGTTTCATATTTCAATCTTGCTTAGCTTATGATTTTGAATTCTCTGACATTTAAGTTTATTGGCTAAAAACTATTCATCCTATGAAACATGAAACTTGCGGGTAGCATAAGCATGATCCTTGTCTAAAGTTGTTGCTTGATTTGATTCGATGAAATAGACTTTGCTATGACTTTGTTCTAAGTGATACTCGACATCTGGAGTTTTCATTTTCAAAATATTAAAATTACAAGTTCCTCAATATATATCCTACCAGAGCCATATGAGTTATTCATTTGAATACCTTCCACTCATATGCTACTTGCAATTACATTGAGCCTTGTCAAATTGTTTGTAACCAATGTCGAGATTCTTGTCATACACCCATGATCTGAGATTCACGTACACTCCACAAAACATCGCTAACTCTTCCACCAAGAGTTACGCACAACATGCCATCCATCCACCAAATAAAGCTCCATCCACTTGTCACTTATCTCTCACACAAAAAGTCTAAAAAGAGTTACGAGCTATACTAAAAAAGAGAGAGAAAGAAATATAATAATCCATGCTAAAAGGCATGTTGGAAAAAATGGGCAAGTTCCCGATGTAGAATTAGGAGTATACTCAATACCCACCTGAAAAAAGAGAGAAGGAAAGAAAGATAGCCCGTACCTTCAAAAATACAAAAGAGGGAGAGATCTGACCAAGGAGCTCAAAAACAAAAATATTTCCACACACTTGCACTTCACGATCAAGGTATATGACTTGAATCTCCATGTGGTTCGGTCTTTGACATAGCAAAATATGTAATACAAGTATGCCGCACTTTATCCTCTACCTAAAACTCCACATAAACCTTCATAGTTGGTAGGGAAGAGTAAGGCAACTTCCAAAAGCCTTTGGTAAGGATCAAATACACAATGAGCGATCGAGTGAATCATTTGAGGAACAATCTTTTGAATTTCAAAATATTTTAAAACCTCCGGATTGATAGTAGATCAAAGGATGAAGGATAAGCAGGTCTATGAAAATCGGTCGGCCTCGCAACCGCCAAAGACTTCGAGATTGCTACAACGCCCCACAGGTAACAAGGTAAAAGGGTGTGTAGAATGTCAATTTATTTAAATCAAAGAAAAATTCTCAATTATAAACATAGCAACTTTGAAAAATGATCGGCATTGCAGCAACTCCTGATCAACAACCTAAAGTTATACTGCTTGCTCGGGACGAGCAAGGGGTAAGCTTGGGGGTTTGTTTGGTGGTGCTTACCGACAACTTTTATAAGCCAACCAGGACAAAACAAAGCAAACTTTCATACATATTTATCACCTTGACCTATTTCCACTTGTATTGGAGAATCATTGCTTTTTAGGTATCAAATATGAAAACAATGGAAAAGGCAAGAAGAATACGCTTTCCAACAAAGTGTAAAACCAAGAAATATGGGACAAGCCCACCTAAAGAAAACATTTGGGCTGGAAACCATCACAACATCAACATGCATCGAGCCAAGGGCCCACCACGCGAAGGCAGTGGCCAGTGGGCCCACCAGGGGTGCGGGCGAACTGCCCCTGGCCCCACTGGCCACCGACCTCCTATGGCGGTTGCATGCCTCCATGCATAGGCGGTTCATGTGGGTTTCCATACTTAGCTCCTCTAAACCGACCATGTAGTAGTATAAATAAAGGGGTAGAGCTCCCTCATCAAAGGCATCACACATCAATACATTTGTCATTCATTCCACTTTGTATTTGGAGCTCTCTACCTTAGTTTAGATCTTCTAGTACTTGGAGCAAGTACTACTTGCAAGAGAGGAGGAGGAGTTGTAAAGATCTACTTGGTATGAATACTAAGTTCCTCTTTTCATACTTGTTCTTGTTCTCTTATGATCAACATTGTTATGTTCTTGAATTAGAGCCTTGTTCTTGTTCATTGTTCATCATTCTAGAGCTAGTTCATAGTTTTAGATCCTTGTTCATCATGAACATGAATTTTGTTCTTCATTCAACATGTTTAGATCTTGATTGCTTAGTGATATGTGTTGGGTGGTGTTTTGTCGTGCCTTCGGGTGCGCTTACATCGTTATCGGGGAGGTGTAAGTGTTCTTCATGTGCGCGAGAGTGGTTCTCGGGTATATGGAGTTGGGTGAATGCCTGGCTTAGTCCACGGTTGAGGGATAGGTGGCAGGTGGTGACAACCCTGTCCGTCCTTTGTAATCCCCCACGTTCGGCTTTCGGGTAGGAGTCAAAATTGCCCGGTGTATCCTGCTGGCAGACCAGTGTTCCCGGGTCTCCTAATCCATCCAATACTTAGCACTAATGTTAACTTGATCATAACATGTATACTAAATTCATTAACATGACCTTGTTCAGATCCATGCTCTGTAGGATATTCTTTATTCTTTTATTCTTTCTTCTATCTCTGTAGAAGCTCCATATATTTAGGCAATGTGTGTGTGTGTTGATCCCACTATCCAAATCACCGTTTATCCTCCTGCTATGGTTAATTGGTCAACTATGCACTTATTATGTTCTTGTCATCGATATATCTTGAATCCTTTCGCATCTAGCCTTCCCGGTGGTCAAATATAAATAACGATACCTGGAATACTCCTGGTGAAATGCTACAACGGTAACCCCGTGTGCTTGCGGACCTTGTCTGTAAACGAATTGTTTTACAAGGCCAGCCTCTCAGGTCGTCACTAAAGCCACACGTTTTGGTATATGAAGTGTCATTGCACTTTGGCGGCGATACCGGATGTGTAGCTAGAGTGGCTGCGTCTGAGGCTGACACTGACATCCTTTGGTAGCATCGCTAGGAACCAACATACTCGGTGTATGTCGTTAAGGAATGTCAATAGGCATTCCTGGCGCCTTGCCCAGGGATGATGGCCTACCCTAGTGATGATGCTAAGAGATGCCAGTAAGTATTTCTGGCGTGATCACCGAGAATGGATCCTAACCTATCATTCGGTGGTTGCGCTAAGAAATGCCAACAGTACCCTCATCTAACAGCCCTTCTGTGTACTGTGGATCTCGACACTTGGGGCACACCTCCAAGTTTTTGTACTCGTCTCCACAAAAAATATGCAATCATTGGAACACACATGATTTTTTCAACCTCGAGGCCGATTGGGTAGCTCATTTGCTTTTCAAGGTACGTCTTTTGTGGCAACTCGTTTTTTCTAGGTGTAGTTTTCTTATTATAGCTAACAACTGATCGAAGCTTTTATTACTCGATCTGCTTGTAGATTTGAACTCTAACAACATGATGTCGACCTCTAGTTTGCTCATGGGGCAATCCGTATACAATGGTGTTTGCCATCTTCCCTCATTTTCTCTAACTTTCTCAGTTGTCTATCACTAAGAAATTTGGTCTCGTATTACGTAGCAACTTAGAAATATCGCTGTCATGCTCGGAGTTGTCGGCTAGTGTATGAGAACATATATGATGAATGATTGACATTTATGAGGAAGGTTTGAGGCTTTTCCCGGTTGAGTCCATATCTTGCTATGCGCTTAATATTTATGACTAACCGGTGGTGTCGAGTTGTGTTGTGTTATCGTGTTGGGGTGTGTGTGTGCAACATGTGTCTCTTGGTTGTGTTGATGTGCGGGTGTGGAGCTCGGATATAGTGGTCGATGGCGAGGTGAAGGTCAAGTAGAGACGTACCATGCCAACGGACCGGGAGCGGTGAAGGATGGGCATGCCATGCGGCAGACGTGCCATGTCGATGTACCCAAAGCGGTGAAGGGCGGACATGAGTCTTGGACCAATGGACCGGAGGGCCGGAGGACCAGCTGTGGTAGCTGACACGTGGCATCGGCGAGCAAGAGCACATGGGGATGTGCGGTGCATCGGCAGAGTCGGGAGAAAGACGATGGCGTCGTGGCACTTGGCGGGAGGTCGGACACGGGCTTGCTTGCGGTGCAAGTGCCGTCAGCCGAGTCAAGAAGGAAGGCGAAGGCGTTGTGCCCGTCGTGGAGGCTGGACATGCATCGGCATCGGTGTCGGTGGTCGGGGTGTGAGAACCACACTCCGTCTACGGCGCGGGTTCGGTAGTTGAGCCTCAAAAAGCTACCCTCAACAGTTTTCGAGTTTGGGCCTCAAAACTCGGGGTGGTCGATTTCTGAGTTTGGGCCTCAAAACTCAGGGTGGACGGTTTGCCAGGTTTGAGCCTCAAAACCTGGGCTGGCGGGTTTACCGGTTTTGGGCCTCAAAACCGGGCGGAGGTTCCTATGCGGACCGGTCGACGCGTGGCGGCACCGAGAGGCTTGCGTTGCGGCGAATCTATCAGTGAGGAAGGCGAGGTGGTCGATGGTGATGACACATGGCGGCATCCTGGAGCTTGCGCCGAGGCGAAGCAAAGGATGAGAAGGCGCGTGGCCGTCGGATGGAAAATGACCGAGTTGGACGGTTTTACCCTCAAGGGGATATTTGGGTGGGTCAGTGCTTTATGAGAGGGCGTTTTGGTCTTCGGACGTGCGCCTATATATATGAAGGGGGCTGGTTAGGGCAGCCCATCCTTGGAGGTGTGCCATTCTCATTTTGCTAGTGTGAGAAGAGGCTAGGTTTAAAGAGAGGAGTGGCTCTTGTTCTTTAGGTTTTCACCATCCGAGCTTTGTTGTTGTGAGGAGTGGCTTGTAACCCGACACCGTGTGCTATACAATCCTACATCTTGAGCTAATCCAAGGATCAATTTCGTGCACCACTTGTTCCCCTTTCCCAATCTGAGATTTTTTTTCTATTTTCTGTGTGATTTTCGGAGCTATTTTTGGAGATTTTTTGCTCGTCGGATTTGATACCATTTTGGTTCGTTCTTTTTGCGTTGATTCGTGTTATGACAAGTGATGAAGCTAATCATTGAATGAATCGATCCAATTCCACTCGAGCACGGAGAAATCGATGATTTTATTTTCGGGCTCTTTTTGGTGTTCTCTGACGTGATCTGAAATTCCCGGAGTTTGGATCAATTCCAAGCGATGATTCTTGGGGAACGGGTCCTAGACATGCCTTAAATTGCCTGTGTTTTTTTGGGGATTTTTCTGTGGAGATTTTGTTTAGCTTTCTTCATTCTTTCCGTCGTCCCTCTTTCTGTTCTTAGCCGTTGTACTTCTCTGTTCTTGCGATACAGCCATTGTTCGTTGTTTGCTGGGGCAGGCATGTGGGGTTAAGCAGCAGTGCTACCAACGCCGGCACTCACGTGTCGTTAGTGCTCAGTTGAGCAGCACTTTCCCTAGCGTCCGCTCTTGGCAGATCGAGCGCTAGCCCAGTTGACTACTCACAGGCAAACCCGTGCAGCAATTCGTCTGTCACTGCCTTGTTGCTGTCGGCGGGAGCTGCATCAGCTCTGTGTCATCCTAGGCCACCAGCTCTTGTTTGCTTGTAGCTTCCCTCTGTTCGCTTGGTTCTGCAGCTAGCAGGCAGATTATTCAGCGTCATTTGCAGCATCTAGCACACAGATTGTTCAACACTGTTTTAGTTTGCCAAAGTGCAGTTTGAGCAGCTATTGGTTTTCTTCGTTTTCTGTTTTTCTGGACGAACACTAGCAGACAGCGGTTAGGCAGCGTGGCCAGCAGTTTAGCTGTTTAACTGCTGAATACCGTGCATGGTGCAGGGCTCCATTACTAGGTTGAATAGTAGGTTCCTTCTTTCCTTGCACCCCTTGCACCTCTTGTAGTGATATGGTTAGAAAGAATAATGAGCTATGTTTTTCTCTTGCTAGCTTAAAATCTAAAAATGAAATGTTGGTATCCAATGCTTCCAAACCATGCTTAGTTTGCATTGACTTGCGCAAGGACTTTGATTGTGCTAAAACTGAAATAGCCTTGCTTAAGTCAAATGCTTTGTTACCATGTGTTTCACGTGAGTCTTTGCATGCTGAAATTAATGAACTAAAATTGACTCACACCACATGTGTAGATGAACTTGAGCATGCTAGGGCTGAATTATTGAAATAAATTCTAGGCCTTGTAGCTCATGCTCTTTGAATAAAAATGTTTGCCTTGCTTCTCGTGCTAATCATGATTCTTTGCTTGATGGGAATGGTGATGTTTCTTCCCCACCAATCTCATGTGCCATCATGCATTGATTTGGAAAAAGAAGTTTTGGCTTTGAAGGTTTTGCGCGATGATATGAGCGCCAAGTTGGTTGAGCACATATGCCGAGTGCATTAGAAAGGAGATGGAAAATCTGAAAAATGCTCCATGTGGTACTTGTGATCGCCTCATGTTTGAGAATGAGGTTTTAGCCAAAAGATGCAAGAGTCTTTGTGCTAAGTCTTTTGAGTCACACATTTCTTACAACTCCGATGTTGATATTTCTAAGTTTGCATCTTTGCAACCGGAGTTGAGTTCTTGTGCTGCGCGTGAGTCCTTTGACAATAGCACTTGTGCCAAGGTTTCGGATAGCTCTTTCATAGCTACTCCTAACCTTTTTTTTCTTCGAGTGATGTCCAAGGGACTTCTCTTGACAAGGGTGCTTCTCACATTTTTGGAACTCGTGTTCCCAATCCAATATTTCATTGCACCTTTTGCAAGAAGGATGGACATTCGCTCGATTTTTGTTTCCGCCGTGTCAAACATGAGCCACGTATTCGAGCTATGGCTTTTAGGAAGCCACGTAGCCTTTCGCATGGCACGTGTGCTCCTAATGTTGGCACCAAGTTGAATGTTGATGCTTCTTGTTCTAAGTCCCAAGGGACTTCTCACTTGTCGGACAATGGTGTGCCTTCCAATAGGCCTTTGTACCATTGCTCTTTTTGTGAGAAAGATGGGCATGAAGAAAGCTTTTGCTATCGGCGTGCCAAACGCTTGCGCCAAGCTCGTTCTTCTAGGAAGATGGTGGTTCATAGCCCTTCTCATTGCATGAACGCTTGTCCTCCTAGCAAGAAGCCCCTCTTTGTTGAAGGGTTTTATAACTCCTTTTCTAGTGGGATAGGTCATGATCGTGGACATGTTTCTAGTGCTTCTTGTGTTGGTCCACGTCATGCTTCTCATTGTGCTTCTATTGGTTCTTCTCAAAAAACCTTGGGAGATGTTTGCCTCTTTTCCCGTGGTACGACTCGTTCTTCTCCTCGAGTTGTCCTTTTGAGGAATGCTTCCAAGGATGTTTCAAAATTGAATTTGAACCAACATTTGCATCATGCTAACCCACATGATAATTTGAGTGCCCCTTTGAGATGTGTGACCAAGTCTTGGGTTCCCAAGTATATGTTTGCTAACCCTTCGGGATCCAAGGCTCGGGTTACTTTGTCCTCTTGTGCGTAGGTGTGAGGACGCGGAGTGGAGAACATGCGCCTGATGGAACTTGGTCTTTTAGATGTGATCAAGGTTTGATGGTTCTCTACACCCCGCTTAGAATTTCCTCCAAAGAGGCTTTTGCAGCTTGGTGAGCTTTCTTATACACTCATACCTTGTACATCCATGATCTATTTCTTGTGGTATGAGATGGTCTTTCATGTGCTCACTTGTATAGTTTTTGCATGTACATTTTCTTTTGTATCATGTTTTTATTTAGCCTAGCATGTGCTATCTTTTGTATCATATGCCATGCTAGCTTTGTGTATAGCCTGGTGGATTAGTCACTTTTCATGCTAGTTTGTGATCCTCAAGAATATTGTGCCATGTTTTACCATACTTCTCCAAGAGCTTGATTTGTAGTGGTATGATGTTCATTAGGTGTCACTTTCCAGGTGCTAGTTTTGGTTAGCTACATGTATCCTGTTGATATGTTTAGTTCGAGCACTAGCCTTTCCACAATTTTATCATGTTTCATGCTTCTAGATCTATTCCTATCATTATCTTGCATTGTAGCATGTGTTGAGGTTTAGGCTGCGTTTGTGTTGATCATGTCTCTAGGTTGCATTTTGCTCCATAGTGCTTTATCCTGTTGCATGGCAGCCTTGTCTAGTTTGGATTCAGATCTCCTAGCGGTATCATTCATAGGTAGACCTCTTTTTGTTGAGAGTTCACCTTATGCTTATTATGTGACTAACCATTTTGTGGAGACCTTGAGGTCACACTAGACAAGACAATGCCTTATGTTCCTTCTGTCTATGAGCTTGCAGGAGAACATGTGCTTGGAGAGGGCATTTTGGCTCGCGGACCCGATCCCACTTCTTCCATGACTTGGGGTTTCGTTGGAGCAGCTCTCCAGTGAGCATTAGCTACACCTGAGGGAGCGACAACATCTGGCGATGGGGAGATGACTTTGGCGTGGTAGGCGTCCCCTCGGGTATCACACAAGCAGGCGATCAAGCGCTTCATGAGGTACCTCCAACACACTTCTGAGTTTGGATTTCTGGTACTCTTCTTCTCCAACCCCTTTTTGTTGTGTGATCTTGCCGATGTGGATTTTGCTGGCTGTTCCCTTGAGCGTTTCTTGGCTCTTCACTTGTGAGTTTGGTGTGTGTTTCCCTTCTTACTTGGGGAAGCATTTTGCTTGTTGTATCTTAGTTTGACTTCTCCGATACCCTTTTGTTTTGGGTCTTTCCTTTTAGGCTAGCTTTTGCTCTGTTTCTTATAGACTAGTTTTTGCATGCATTTCATCATGTATTTTAGTGCATTTTAGAGCTTCATGTATATAGTAATGAGAATGATATTATGCTCTTTTTGGTATGCCTTATTGATTCATGATGATGCTTGTAGCTTAGGCTCTTTTTGATCACTTGATACATGATATGAGCTAAGCTACGTTTGCAAATGGTGAACTTGATTAATCAACTATGAAACCTTTAGTTGGTTCACCATTGAGATTGGCAACTAGCATGGGTAGGATGTGTTGAGATCACTTGTGCTATCTTTTGTATGCTAGGTTGCTATGTCTCTTGCACTGAGTCATTCACTTGCTTGGATTGTTCATATTTACCTTGTGCTTAAAATTTGATCCAAGTCTAAGTGAAATGAAAAGATCAAGATGGGATTGCATGTGTCAGCACCTCATGGTATCGAGACTGTTTCTCATTGCACTTTTGAGTTAAACTTGAGCCGTGTAGTGTAAGACCGAAACCGGCGCTTTAAGCTTCTGAATGCTTTTCTTGCATAGGCTTAGCCTAGTTGAGAAGTTAGGCAATGACCATGCTTTCAACCTCTCGCAATCACATGCTTAAATTTGAACTTGTGTTAATACCACTGCAAATTCTGATAAAATTTGAAAATAACACAAGTTTATGCTTCATTCTATGGCATGATGATTGAACTTTGCTAGGGGTAGTTCACCTTTTATACTGGGTTAGCACTTGGTTGATTTCCTGTCTATTCATGCTAAGTGCTAATTTAAGTGGTGAACTCCTTTTCAAATGGCTTAAAACTGCTCATATCCTTAATTATTCATATTTCGTATTCATTTAATCAGTTTGAGCCTTTGCTAGGGTTGACACCTCGGGTGGCACGCAGAAGAAACCGCAAGCGCACGACTATCAGTTGTAGCTTTTCACCTCAGAGTATTCCGGGGTATCGAATCGACGAGGAACACGAAGTGATTTTGAGAAAACTAGGGGGATAAGGATATCTATGATAGATGAAGGGGAACGGGCACTATCTACTGGGGTAGATCCTAGTTCTATTAGACTTCTAGTAATTTAATTTCTTTACTAGTGTACTGTGGGCGTACTAGCCTTTACCAATGACTTATGTTGAACGCTAGCACAACGAGCCCTACTGTTAAACTAGACCAACTACGTGGTGGAATTCAAGGCGCACAAGGCTGTCACCACCTGCTTGCTACCACAGCTATCCAGGGGCCTAGCTGTATTCACTGGCAATATATAGCCTAAGTACCACACTTAATCTATATATTACTACTAATAGCCCTGTACTAGAACTAGAGCACTTGAAACTAATATCAAGCAATGAAACGAGCACACAAGTACTGAAAATAAATACTTGAAGATAAAATAAATACTAAGTTACCAAAGTTGAAGCGCAGAGCAGAGAGAAGCAGAGGTCTCCGACAACTCCGGAACTCTGCAGACTTCTACTCTTCTCCTCTCCAGCTCCTCTTCTAGTGAGGCACTCACACTCTCTCTAATCTCTCTACCATAGCAAGTGTGCTAATCTAACCAAATGGTGAAGACTGATGTGAGGCTCCCCGAATGAGAGCTCTAGGGACCTCTTTATAGTGCTAGGAAGCTAGGGGGTACTTATAGAGTGAAGGGGAGGTCGGTTAGGGTTTAGGGGGTGGCACCCACCACAAAACCCTAGCGGCCGCCACTCCTCTGCCGTCCATTGCAACCGCCATTCATCCAACGGTCTTCACTTGCTCCCCTAAGTCGGTTTGAGGGTCGGTTATGGTTTTAGACACGTGTCCAAAACCCACTATCCAGGTGATACTCCTCTTAGCCCTTGGATCAAACCGTCTTAGTGTGCAATGGCCAGGATTTGAGCTTGAGGTGACTCCCACGGATCGATGACGTGGCTTGGGCCACTTTGGGCAAGATGGCCCTAGCGGCCGCCAGTAATAGGTGGCGGCCGCCACCCTACTCAGGCCCAAATGGGCTAGAGTGGCTTGGCCTTGCTCCTGGTACACTTGTTTGGCCCAATTTCCATCATTTCCTGCATTAAGATAAGAAACTATGCACATGTGGAAATAGGTTAGTTATAAACCAAATCTTCTACTTTTTATGTTGTTTTACCTTGGTTTTGGGTGAAATGTTGATGGTGAAATGAAGCTTTAAGCACCATCAACAAGCTCCCCCACACTAACCTCTTGCTCGCTCGAGAAAGCATGGATTTTAAGGATTGCAACAATTTTATTGAACTAAGCATTCACACAAGATGTTCAACTACCTATACTCATGTTGGTAACCTTTCCAAGTGGCTAATAAATCATACCTATGGCAGTTGAAAGATAGAATAGCTTGCAAATAATAGAAACACACTTTCCTCTTTTACATACCTTGGGGTTTCATGATATTTTCAAAAAGAAAATCATGGTTCATTGAATCTCTCTTTAAATATCAAGGCACTCATGCTGTATATCCTCACTTTATGGCAAAAGAAATGTCAGAGTCTATCCTATGGTTTATGTGGAGTTTTATAGGGAAAGGAAAGAATGTAAGGCACTTCTATCTCTCTTTATTGCTAGGTTCAAGTTTAGGATCATGGGAGAGTATAGTCATGCACTAGCCAAGGTATAGGGTGGACTAACTCAACTCCTTTGTTCTTTTTGAATCTCTTCTCTTACCAAGGATCATGGCTATATGCATCTCTCTCTATTTTTTTGAATACTTGGACACTTGTCCTTTTTAGAGCATTTGCTCTCTTTTTTTTGAATACTGGACACTTGTCCTTTTTAGAGCATTTGCTTCCTTTTTTTGGATACTATATAGCCATGTCCTTTGAGGAATGAGAAAATTTATTCAATTCTTTTAGAACAAAATTTTGGAGGAGAACTACATGAGTATACTCTCAGTGTGAGAGTTGTCTCAAAAATGCATGGTTTGCCTTGGCTTTTAGAGCATGACTAAACTCTTCTACCTAGATCAACTATTCTTGACAAGGCTCAAAGATTGATTTAGAAGGCTTTATGGGCTATTCTCCTATACTCTAATATTTTGGCTTTGGTAGGTGGATAGGAAAGAAAGATCATGAACCATGGTAATTTTGGTTTTCAAAATAAAAACTCCCAAGGTTGTAGCAGAGTACTAATGCAATTTCAATTACTACTTCTATATCTTATCAAGCAACAACCTAGGTTGATTTCCCTATCAAAATGAGTAGGCTACTACACATGAATAAAAGGTAGAATAACATGTCGTGTAAACACTCAATTCAAAAGAAATTGTTTCAGCATTTTTTTTTATTTCCTAACTGCATTTTTAGTTCAAACCGAGACATCCAGTGATCCAAATTGTACAGAATTTAAAACACAGGTTTAGGGGTTCACCGGGGGTGTTTCGGCATAGAGTGGCCTGGCGGCCGCCAGTAATAAGTGGCGGCCGCTATGGGCTTTGGCTCAAACGGCTTGCAAACAGCGTGGTAGCTACCTTGCTAAGAACAGGTTACTGTTTTGAACATTTTAGCACGTTTTACAGTGGTGTTTAAAGAGGGGATTTCCCCCACACTAGAAGTTTTGGCACTTTTTATTTTCAAAAATGAACAATCTTGATGAAGGGAAAAAATAAGGGTGTCTCTTTTTTATTCATTATAAGAATTTTCTAAACAAATATTCTAAATTGAAATTTAAACAAACTAAAATTTAAATCAAGCAAACTAAAACTTAATCTAACTAAGAACATAACTAGACACCTTAAACTTAATCTAATCTACCGAAGGAGTCTCGTAGAGATCCTCGAAGCCCGTCTCTTTGAAGAGACGCTTGATCTTCGAGATGCAGCCCTTACGAAGGATGGTGAACTGATCCTCCATATCCATCCTCCACAGGGCTATCTCTGCCACCTGATCCTCCAAGGCGCTCTTCTCCTTGCGTAGCTTCTTCACCTCGACGGCGAGTTTTTCGAGGGTTAACCCCTCCTCACCACCGCTGTGCTCATCTCACCGGGACTCCTGCCGGCGATGGGATGAGACGGCGGCGCACAGATGGCGCGGAGAGCGACCCATTGGAGTCATGAGTGCTCGCCTCGTGCTCACGCAGCGCCCTCCCATAATGCCCATCGGGCATCCTCACGCCATACACCTCTAGTTTAGCCCTTTTAGGATGGGCTGTAATACGGGTGCGGCTATCCGAGCAAAGTGACCCGGGATTTCACCCTGGATTGGTCGTCTCATCCCTGGCCTTGACGGCCGGAGACTTCCTCGGGGTGATCTCCCCGTGGTCGGCCTGGTGGGCGTCCTCAACTTTTTCCCGGGTGGCGTCACCGGAGGAGGATGAAGACGGAGCAGAGGCGAGGCCAGGGGGCGCTTCACCCCTGCGGCCGCCCCCAGGGGTGGCGCCCGCCACTGGAGTGGTGGCTGGTGCCTTCCCCGCACCCTCCGGTGGTGTCCCCTCGACATAGGTTCCGTCGGGCAGCACCATCGCTAAAGGAGGCACGTCAAGCACCTCCATGTCGTCGTCGATTAATGACCGGATGATGGCTATGGTGGAGGACGAGATGGATCCTTGAGGGTTGTAGGACACAGATTTTCCGTGGAGACGACATGGTTTTGGAGGAGGCTTGGCTAGACTTCATGGTGGATGGAGGAAGAAGAAGGAGTTCTTCTTTTAAGAAGGGGAAGAAGTGGAGGGATAGGCCTTAGATGAACTAACACGCCCTTATCTCCTCCTTCTTTCACTCTCCCGAGCTCGGGATTGGTTGCCACGTGGAGGGGGGCCTCTAAACCGCCCCCTAGTGTGGCGGGCGCCAGGGTTTGGTGGCGGCCGCCAGTTGAGAGTGGCGGCCGCAACTCCTCCTTCGCCAGGCATCGAGCGGGTGTTGACGTTTGTTAACGCAAATAGAATATGAAAGATTCCGCAAGCGCACAGAACATCATTGTAGCATTTTACCAGGAGTATTCCAGGATCGTTATTTATATTTTACCACAGGAAGTTGGTCAAGAATCTGATAACTCACTATCATGCATCTACTAACTCAGAATACTAATTAGACTAAAGCAGGAGTAGTTGATATATGATATATATAATAAGGGAAGCACATCAAAGAGAATTCAATGATAAATGTAAAGACAACTATAGCGGGAGGACAACGGGAGAGATCAAGGTTCCTACGTACTTCTCTATTACATGGGTTCTAAAGCAACAAAGATGAAAAGATATAACAGTCATAAACATTGGCACTTTGGAGCAGCAGGTCCTTTCCAACTCTCGAAGAAGACTGGGAAAAAGGTAGTTGGGAGAGACTGCCAAAAGCTCTACGAAACATCAATCCGAACGTGGTGGACTACGAAGGCCTAACAGAGCTGTCACCCCTGGGGCTACCATAACTATTCCGTGGGATTGAGCGCAACCTCAGGTAACCTATAGACTAAACACCATGTCTAATCTATTGATTACTACTCTAATTACATGAATAACTAGAGCACTCAATACGAGCGAAGATCCCATGCCAAGATATAACAACTATACTAATCATATAATAAAGCATAAAGTAAATAGAGAAGATAAATATATTAAAGCATAAATCTTACAAAGAAAATATACAAGACATACCAAACTCTGAAGACGAAGACTCCTCCGGATCCGGAGCGCAGCTCCGCTCTCCCTAACTCCCGACTGGAGCTAAGCTATTACATTGGAAAATCTAAACCTAATTCTCTAGGGAGGAGAGGTTGTCCTTCGAGGGACGCCTCTACAAAGACTCCCAAATGATGATGGTGTAAAGCCTCAGGGGGGTCCTGGGGTTATTATATAGGGGCTCCTGGCCTCCCCTCCACCTTGAGCAAGCGATGTGGTACTAAATCCTTCGTCATATGCACTTGGGCCAAAATGTGTTGGAGAGGTCGGTTGGAGTGCGTCACGCGAAGGGGGCGAACTTGGGCCCTGTAGAAGACCGATCGGCCCAGGAGGGAGACCGACCGGTCTGTCTCTATGATAGGTGGGTCCCACCTTCCGTGGGTCGCCTTCTCGTGTCTTCTGGAATGTTCCGGAATGTTCTAGAATCTTCCAAGTCATATCCATCGAGGACTCTCGCTCCGGGACTCCAAATATAGCAAATCATATGTCCGTTTCGATCGTCTCGACGAGGTCTTCGCAATGGTGTGCTCTGTTTCATCACTTGAGATACTTTTATATGGTTAAAACATGGATGTCCTACAAAACAAGTGAGAGCTCCAAAACTCGTGGAACTTGTTAGTTTCAAACCCTACAACTATGCTTTGTGATTCATTTAGTGTCATTTCATGCAATAGTTGATGTTAATTATGAGCATTAGTGAGCGTAAACAAGTTCCCCCAAGCTTAACCTGTGCTAATCCCGAGCAAAGCTAATCTCAACAATGGATCAGGAGTTGCTACAATATCTGCAGTTCTAACAAGTACACATGCATTCAAACAAAAGTTCTCATTTGGATAGAAAAAGATATATATTATTTATCACGGGGCTTAGTACTTTACCTTGAATCTTGAGTAATTGAACGACAAAACGATCAATCAAGCACGATGTCTCTAGTTCTTTCACTTCACCATTATCCCGAGTAGTTTTATGAATTTCAAAAGCTTAAGAACATATGTTGCCAAATTAAACAATGGATCCAAAGAGAAAGTCAACCATACCATTGAATCGAGAAGTGCATGCGTATGGAAAATGGAGGCGAATGCTCTTTTGAATATATCACTCTCTTTTGTCTATTAGAAACACATGGCTATCACGCTAATTCTACTATCGGGCATGTGCCCATTTTTCTGATATTCATATATATATATTTTTCTATTCTCTCTTCTTCTTTTTTTTCTCTCTTTTTTTTCTTCGAGGTTCCGGACACTTGTCCCTTTTAATTTTCTCGGGATCTATCTTTTGAGGTTTCGGACACTTGTCCCTTTTTATTTCCTCGGATTTTTTTTCTCTCTTTTTTAATAGCCACATGCTTCCAACAAACTTTTGAGAGGATAGCAACAGATAATCATGAGCATTTATACGAAAGATGGATGAAATGTGTAAGTGATCTCAATTCAATAGTATGATAACTTCTCACAGGGTCAACAAAGCTTAATTGAACTCAATGCAATTATTAGTCATATTAATATTGGAAACTCTCCGGAACTCTAGTGTCGTTTTAGAACAAGATAACAGTCATATCATATCTGTCAATTACCTAGACTCTGGATCAAGCATTTGCTACCCATATATTTAATTTCATTTTAAGGCATCATTAATTTTAAACTTAAGAGAACTCAGGCTTAAAGGCTAGGTACTAGAAAGAAATACAATAGAGCAACCATTCATCATTTCTATTTTAAGAAATTAGGGAGAGAGTTCTTCGGATTTGACATGCTTTATTTATTTAATCTAACACACTATAACCTATTATTTAAAATATTAAGATAGTAGTAAGACATACCTAAATCACGAAGATAACGAGGGTGCGTCTCCCCCAAGCTAATCCTTTCGATCGCATCGAGCCTTCATGTGCCCGAATATTTTTGTTCTTCTTTTTTTTTTTCTTTTTAAGGGTGAGCCTTCATGTGCTAACATTTTTTTATTTTGAATTTATTTATAGAAAGAAAACTTAAGAGGATAAAAATACTTACCTGGATACACGGGGGTGCTTTCCCCTAAGCTGAATGTTGACGTAGTCGTTCCATCTTGCAATGTAGCAGACTGGCGGTGAAAATGTTCTTCCTCCATCGGAGCATTGATTAATGTTGATGGTTGTTGAAATAGTGCTCCAACAGTGGATGAAACATCCACTTGCTCGTCAGCTTTTCTTGGTCTTCAATCCTGTGAAACTCAAATAGACAACAAAACTTGTGGAACAGATTAAGCGTTAGTGGTTGGCCACTCAAGCCTTAGATGTCCAGAGTTTCAGTAAGATCTCTTTGTCAATATTTTTTGTATTTTAATATTTTTTTATGATGCAGAGAAAATGCAACAGGATGAATGTATGCATATTTATTTTTGTTTTATGCCACCATGGTGAATATTTCATGTGGGTTTTTACACATCACAGAATTATTCACATGAGACTTTAGGTTTTATGATGCAGTGCAATAAGTAAAATATTTTTATTTTCTTTTTATGTATGCTGATGCAGAGAAGTAAATATGCTATGGAGAGATGATGATGGAAAGTAAATATGCAAAATGAAAACTAATGCAGAAAAGATGAATATGGATAACTACCGATTTACCTTTCGGCGAGGGTTCAATGTTTTAAGTCCTTTGAACAGGACTTCTCACCATGTTCATTCCTGAGGTGTGTCATTTGATCCTGATATGTAGAGCTTGATAACTACACCTCTTGATATGGTGTCACTCATGTTCTTCGTTCGCCCAGCAATTTGAAGTGAAACATGATGTGAAAGCTGGTAGCATCTTGCTCAGTGTGCATATTCTTGTAGATCTAGGACCTTCACTCTGTAGAATTTGGGAGTTGACAAACTCCTCCATGTTTTGATCAAGAGTGTGTCCTGCTCATAAATACAAGGTAGAGATCAAGTGCATGGGCTCTGTTGGTGGAAAAACACCAACAAAACCAAAAGTTTTCTTCATTCTAACCTTAGGCACATTGAACAAGATAAACTTGTTGTTTATGTATTCTATTCAATCTTAACATGAGTGATAGGATCAGAAGATGAGCATGAAAGTAGCATCTTAAAATATTTAATAGATCAGATTGCTTAACACAAGGAAGGATAATCTATGTATAGTGTGTCGATCTTTTCATGATTGTGATATATCATCTTCCAAAGGTTGGATGCACAAAATTTTAGCTCATTAAGATAGTGAGATTCAATAGAGTAAAGCTACGAACAAAGAACAAAGAACTGAACATGTTGAGTTGATTAGGGTGGATTAAGTGAGGTGCAACCTAAACATGTTTGGTTCTTTATTTATGCGCATACCAGAATCAAAGAGAAGCTTTTAAAGTGATGGTCACATACCTTGAAATGTTATTTTATCATTGAAGAGTGATTGTGTCGAAACACCTTGTGGAAGCTTCTCTTGTCTAGCTGGTTGTGTTCATGAATGGCTTGTCTTCTCTTGTCTATCTCACAGTGGGCCAGATGAGTCTTGTTCTCAATAGGTCCAGACGATGGAGACTTTGTCGACTATTCTCTTGATTTGTAGGCTCGGGTTCTATTTCTCCATCTTCTAATTCTTGCAGTGCAATGGCTTCATACTTCATGATGTAACCCTCAATTCCTGGCAGTTGGTTCTTCATTTATCGGTTGAGTCAACGTCTTCTCTTGGTTTTCTTCGGCTGCTCATAAGTGGTGTAGTTGTTAAAGAAGCAGCAACCCTTTTGATCAAAGATCCAAAAGTGGACGTCTCCATGTCTGACATAGATGACAACATTGGCGGTGTTCAAGAATGTTCTTCCAAGAATGAGTGATGGATCATGTTCTTCTCCCTTCTTGGGATAGCGTCCAGTGGCTTGTACTGATCAAAGTGTTGAAGCTGGATTTCTCCTTCCTCTCCTTGATCGTGAAGCAAATCCAGACAACGGAATTGTGTCTCCCCCAAGCTGGCTTGTGAAGTAGGTGGATGTCCAAATTTCTTCAACAACATGTTCATGAGTTGAAATTGTAGGTCTTGTTGTTGTTGAAGTTCTTCCACCTCATCCCCCAAACTAGCTCTTGTGTTGAAATAATTAGAAGTGAGGAGAACTTCCACTGCTTGTCTTCATAGTGAACCACCAACAGACTTCCTTCGGACGACACATAGATGTTATAATGTAGTGGTATATCGTCACCTTGATATTTGTTGTTGGTGTCGGTGTTGATGTCTTGACAATGCTGAGTGTAGCCATAGATTGACCCATACGGGGTGAGTTGCATCCTATTCGTCATCAGTGTCCTGGCTTAGGCCTTGGGATGGCTCAAAGCTTGGTTGCCTTCGACATCACTAGTGACTTGTCCGATGATGAGTTTTGTCTATCCACGGGTTGGGTTTGGATCTTTAAGTTCACACCATGAACAAGCAAATCTCATCTCCTACAAAATGTTAGTGGACATATACCCGAAGGATTGTACTGAATTTGAAACATGGGTTGTTATCCACAACAATGTGTTATTCATCCATGCTAATGAAAATGATGATTTTAGTATTACTTTAGCATAGACTAGCATTTTATGTGTGGCTGCATTTTAACATGGTTCAAGGCAAAGATACTTGCAGTAGAAGATAAATTGAAATAAACTTTAATACTTACAGTTCTTTTATCCATGATGAATGAGCTGAGTCTTCATTATGCAGTCATCATATGCCTTGCTTCATCTCTGATGTGAATTCATCTCAGGACCTTCCCAAAGTGTATTTAGAGTTCTCTGCAGGGGTTAGTCCAACAAAAATATCCAATGTCTACACAAGCTAATTTCAGATCAATAATCAAACCAAACTCCGTGTCTAATTTGATTAAGGTAGACTATTCAACCTAAGCACCACGCTTAATTTAAAAAGCCTATGAAAGTACCCAATTGAAGTAGTTCCAAACCAAAATATACTAGCATAGACAAAGGTAGAATGAAAGCATAAAAGAGATTTATTCAAATAGAGATGACAGAGTATGATCACAGTGAGGATTTTTTTTCTTTTTTTTAATATTTTTTTGGATGCAGATGACTTGAATGCATGCAAGGAACTTGATATGAGAAAACATAAACTATATGGAGTGGATGAAAGGATGATTCAAAGTAAACATGCAGTGGAATGCAAGGAATTAAAAAGATAACTACTCATAAAGTTTAAAGTCCATGAGCAAGACTATCTCACCTTGATCATACTTACCATGACTCACAACTGGGATTTGTGAGTGGCGCAGCATAAATATCCGTCATATGGGATGAGAGTTGAATTGTTGTGACGACGACCTTTTTTTTTCAATCTACACATGGTTAGAATAGATAATATATATGTATACACAAACCTGTGAGATGGCAGGGTTCCAGGATTAATGATGGATCTTGAATGTTCAGGCACCCTGGGTTCTTCATTCTTGTGGAATCTTTGCCATAAGGTCGAAACGGCATTTGATGTCCTGTCTATTCCACACTCAACAGAACAAGGGGTAATCCTACTAAAGCTAGTGGTACACTAAATTAGCAGATATCAAGATCATTATCAAAATCTTTTCACCAATTGCTTCCCCAGCAACGGCGCCAAAAATGCTTGTTGACGTTTGTTAACGCAAATAGAATATGAAAGATTCCGCAAGCGCACAGAACATCATTGTAGCATTTTACCGGGAGTATTCCAGGATCGTTATTTATATTTTACCACAGGGAAGCTAGGGTCAAGAATCTGATAACTCAGTATCATGCATCTACTAACTCAGAATACTAATTAGACTAAAGCAGGAGTAGTTGATATATGATATATATAATAAGGGAAGCACATCAAAGAGAATTCAATGATAAATGTATAGACAACTATAGCGGGAGGACGGGAGAGATCAAGGTTCCTACATACTTCTCTATTACTTGGGTTCTAAAGCAACAAAGATGAAAAGATATAGCAGTCATAAACATTGGCACTTTGGAGCAGCAGGTCCTTTCCAACTCTCGAAGAAGACTAGGAAAAAGGTAGTTGGGAGAAGGCTGCCAAAAGCTCTACGAAACATCAATCCGAACGTGGTGGACTACGAAGGCCTAACAGAGCTGTCACCCCTGGTTCTACCACAACTATTCCGTGGGATTGAGCGCAACCTCAGGTAACCTATAGACTAAACACCATATCTAATCTATTGATTACTACTCTAATTACCATGAATAACTAGAGCACTCAATACGAGCGAAGATCCCATGCCAAGATATAACAACTATACTAATCATATAATAAAGCATAAAGTAAATAGAGAAGATAAATATATTAAAGCATAAGTCTTACAAAGAAAAGATACAAGACATACCAAAACTCTGAAGACTCCTCCGGATCCAGAGCGCAGCTCCGCTCTCCCTAACTCCCGACTAGAGCTAAGCTATTACATTGGAAAATCTAAACCTAATTCTCTAGGGAGGAGAGGTTGTCCTTCGAGGGACGCCTCTACAAAGACTCCTAGATGATGATGGTGTAAAGCCTCAGGGGGGTCCTGGGTTTATTATATAGGGGCTCCTGGCCTCCCCTCCATGAGCAAGCGATGTGCTACTAAATCCTTCGTCATATCCACTTGGGCCTAAATGGGCCAAAACGTGTTGGAGAGGTCGGTTGGAGTGCGTCCCTTGGGCCCTGTAGCAGACCGATCGACCCAGGAGGGAGACCGATCGGTCTGTCTCTATGACAGGTGGGTCCCACCTTCCGTGGGTCGCCTTCTCGTGTCTTCTGGAATGTTCCGGAATGTTCTAGAATCTTCCAAGTCGTATCCATCGAGGACTCTCGCTCCGGGACTCCAAATATAGCGAATCATATGTCCGTTTCGATCGTCTCGACGAGGTCTTCGCAATGGTGTGCTCTGTTTCATCACTTGAGATACTTTTATATGGTAAAAACATGGATGTTCTACAAAACAAGTGAGAGCACCAAAACTCGTGGAACTTGTTAGTTTCAAACCCTATAACTATGCTTTGTGATTCATTTAGTATCATTTCATGCAATAGTTGATGGTTAATTATGAGCATTAGTGAGTGTCAACAGCGGGAGAAGGTAAGCCTCCTAAAAGTCAAAGTCCCGAGGTTGAAATGGCATGGTTGGGCCTAAAGAGGCCTTTCTCGGGGTTTTGGATGGACTAGGTGCATGAAATGGACAAAGGATAAACTAGGTCCATCTAATAATGGTCATGGGCTTGAGCTACTTCAAAGTTAATTATATCAATTTCGTTGCGGATACATGGGTGTATGCCGAGTCTCTGAGTGATGAGTGATTGTCAACTGGGATAATGCGCATGTTCTTTGGCTTGTGTTGTGCAGGTGTCGAGCACGGATGCAGTGATCAGAGGCAAGGTGAAGGTCAAGTAGAGAGGCCGTGCCGTGCCGAGGGACCGAGAGTGGCGAAGGGCGAACATGAGACTTGGACTGAGGGATCGGTGGCCCGAGGATCAGCTGTGGTGGCTGACAGCCTGGGACAGCGACGAGCGAAGACTTGCGGGCACGGTGTTGCCTGGGTCGAGGACCTGGGGACACGTGTCAGTGGACGGGGTGCACGGGCGGTGCATCCCTCTACAGCTTCGGTTTGGTGGTATTGCCAGAGAAAAACCATCGGGTGGACGGTTTCCAGGTTTGGGCCTCAAAACCTGGGTGCTGATGGTTTCCGAGTTTGGCCACAAAACTCGGACTGAGGACGGTTTCCAGGTTTGGGCTTCAAAACCTGGGTGTTGCGGGTTTGCTGAGTTTGGCCACAAAACTCAGGCGTTGGTGGGCTGGTTCCTGGTTTGGGCCTCAAAAAACCGGGGTTGGCTGTGAAGGCTGGTTTCCCAGTTTGGGCCAAAAAACTGGGGGCGGAGTCCGTGAAGAGGACGCAGAACGGTGGCGGCACGTGGCGGCAATCGGTGAGGTTGCGTCGAGGCAACGCTACCAGTTGTGCGGGCATGGCCGTCGGATCCACCTACCATCGAGTTGGTCCAGAATAACCTTAGGGTTTAGCTGGTTCGCTCTGTAAGTAGTTAGGGGTAGAGTGGGAATTAGGAATAGTTAGAATTAGGATAAGTAGGGGGAGACACTCACCTCCCCATCGATCTCAGTCATTTGCTCTTTCACTCCTAGGGTTTCCTGCTCTCCCCCCACTCCCTGCTTAGCGAACTGAGATCCATAGAGAAGAGAACATACCTCTGTTTCCGTGAGATTTGAGGAAGTGAGACCGTAATCTCATTGTTGTAGCATGTGGTAGCCACACGGTGCAATTCGTGGTTGTGATTCGCGTTTTGTTCTTGTTCTTCGCGGGTTGCTTTTCTCCCCGTTTTTTCCCGTCGTTCGATTTTTCTTGTTCAGTGCATCTCCGCAAATCCGTTTGAAACCAAATTTTCTAGATCGTGAGGCACTTCTTTCCATAGAAGGAATTTACCTCTAACCTCACGGTTAGTAGATCGGTCGATTTTTGTTTCGGGTCAAGTTTTTTTCTCTCTCCCTTCCCCTGAATTTCTTCGATTCATCGATTTGGAGATAGGTTCGAGCCATGATCTCTTAGAGATAGCTCACTATCCTCCTTGTGACCCCCTCACCAGTTTGATCCCTAGAGGATTTGTTTTGGGTGAGATCGAGTCGAATCGGTGGACGAACGAAGCAGTCTCTGGGTGACCGGACGCTGTCATCGAGTTGATCGGACGCGTCCGGTCGTTGAATGTTCACTGTGTTTTTTGAGATGTGGACCGGACGCACCAGTTGACCACTGACCGGACTCGACTGTCACAATGTTCACGGTTTTTGTCTGTGTTGACCGGACGCTCTGACTTCGACCGGACGCACTTCTCACTGTGAGTCCGGTCATTTACAGAGAGCTCCAAAATCGGATTTCGCCTGACCAGACGCGTCCGGTGGTCAGTGACCGGACGCAGGCAGAGTCCGGTCAGTGCTGTTTCGCGCTGTTTCGTCCGCATTTTGACCGTTCGACTTCGGATTTGGTTTTGGGTTTTTGCGTTGGATTCTTGACTTCGTGCTCTACAGAAATTGTGCTTCCCGCTTTGCAAAATAGCCTGAATCCCCCCCTCGCGTTGCTCTCGGGGAGGTTGAGGTTACCCAAAGTTCATCCTGTCACTAGTTGACCGCGTGAACTTGGGCGAGGGAATATTTGTGGTGTCCCGCTGTGTTCCTAGGGAACATCCCCCACTCTCTTGGGTCGTGGACATCATGCGCATCGTTTTTGCTCTTGGGTTAATTTTCGGGATAGTGGCTTAAAGTTTCCGAAAGGAAAATTTGAAGCTCCCATTCACCCCCCCTCTGGTCGCTTTCTCTGGTAGCACTTTTGGTCCTTCAATTGGTATCGGAGCGGTTAGGATCTTCCACCTTAGCCGGTTCCAGATCCACAGAAGGCGACATGGATCGCGGCGTGGGCAAACCGCCGTTTTTCGATGGGACGAACTATGCGTATTGGAATATACGCATGCCGGCCTATCTCCAAAGCATGGGCTCTTCTGTTTGGGAGATTTGCAACAAGGCCGATTACGTTGTCTTGGCTACTCGTGTCACTCAGCTTCAAATAGATGAGCACGATGCAAATAGCCGAGCGCATAGCGCTCTTTTCTCCTGTTTGAGCATGTCCGAGTTGGATCGCGTTTCTCACCTCCCCACGGCTCGTGAGATTTGGGCGACCCTCATGCGCTTCCATGAGGGAACCACTCAAGTCAAATCCCGTCTCTACGAGTCGCGCAAGCGGGAGTACGAGAACTTTTGACACATGCCTGGCGAGAGCATAGAAACTTTATTCGCTCGCTTTCAGGTCATTGTCAACAAGATGAGAGTGAACCAGGAGCTGTTGCCTTTTTGACGATCATGAGAGGCTTTGAAGCTTTTGCACACTCTTGATCGGTCGGTGTGGGACTCAAAGGTCCAGGCGATCATCGAATCGTCTAACTATGAGACCCTCACTTGCGACGAGCTCTTAGCAAGCTCAAGTCTAGTGAGATTGACGCCATGTCGAGGCTTCTTATGAAAATCCTTCTGGCCCGACTATGGCTTTGGTTTCTGGCTCTTCTTGCTAACCCCTCTGGAGGATTTGCACTCTCTTCACTCTTTTTCTGTCACAGAGGACCAGCTGGAGTCTTTGGGGATGACGAGTTGGGCGATGCTCGCCAACCGGTTCTCGGGTTTCACAACAACCACCGCATGAACCGTCGCCGCGGAGGAGAACGCTCAGGATGCTTTGAGTGCGGCGACCCCGACCACTTCATCGCCAACTGTCCCAAGAAGAAAACACAACTGGGAAGGGCGATCATGGGCACAAGTACACTCCGGCAAGCGCAAGAGAAGTACGTCCCCGCGAGGCACAAGCGGAGGGGCGGGTTCGACAAGGAGTACATCAAGAAGAAGTACTTGGAGAAGGCCCAGGCTGAGCAGCGTGCGTTCTTCGCCACGCTCAGCGACGTCGACGGCTCGGATGACGACTTTCGCTTGCTCAAGCGATGACGAGTCCGAGAAGAAGAAGAAGATCGAGGACAAGCTGAACGGTCTCTCTGCTTCTTCGCCGACGATGACGGCTTCTTCTGCAACCATGGCCCTCGGCAAGGAAGTCGATGGCGAGCTGGAGGAGGCCCCTCGGAACGACGACGACGACGACACCTCCCAGGTATCTCTGACCCCCGATGAGCTTTCTGCTGAGGTCGATGAACTTACTACTTACTGCCGCTCTCCTTAGTCAAGACAAGTTGCTAAGGCGTGCCGCTAGAGAGCGCAAGGAGTTTAGGCAGAAGTGGGAGGATACGGTGAAGGAACTTGAGTCTGTCAAGTCCACCGTTGTTGTCACTGAGGAGGAGGAGTGTGAGAGTGCACCACGCACATGACTGACCTTCTACCTTCTCACTTTGAGACGTAAGTATGTGTGCGTTGGTAGGAGAGGTGGATGAGCTGAAGGCTAGACCCTCTCTGTTGGGTGCGTGCAGACTTGTCCTGTCTTGCAATCTGAGTTGGCAGAGAAGAATGCCAAGATTGTGTCTCTTGAGAGGCCAACTCAGGTAGCACATTGTGGCTAGGTGTGTTCTTTGTGAGGGTTTGGAGATGGAGATTGCGAACGTGAAGCATGACAAGATGCAAACCGAGGAAGAAAACACATACCTTCGGACCATCTTGTCATGGGTGTCTTGTGGTGAGCCGCAGCTTGGGATGATGATCTCCCAGTTCAAGCGTGCTGCTGGAGGTCCTGGTGTAGGTTTTGCTCCGGTTGTTGATCTTTCTGCTGCTTTTGGGAAGATTGGAGAGTCGAGTGGTCTTAACCCATGTGAGAAGCCCAACTCCACCACTGCTCCCAAATTTACCAAGCTTCCACCCAAAGAGCCTCTCAAACCTAACACCAAGGATGGGGTCTTTGATGAACCTTTGAGAGCTCCACCCAAGAACCAAGTGTGGCATCCCAAACCCAACCACTTGAAGAACAAGCTTGATACGATGCCACCTATCCAGGAGGACTGTTTGCCACAGAAGGGCAAAGTGATCCAAACCCACAACCGTGTGTACCAACAACCCCCTTTGAGAGCGGTGAGGTACCATTGTGAGCACTGTGGGAGAGATGGACACTTGAGTGACTTCTGCTTTCGGCGCAAGAGAGAGGCGCGCCGTGCTAGGGAGATGAAGAATCCGGACATGTACCATTCTTTCCATGATGTACATGCGACGAATGATCAGAGGCGTGCTGCTAGGCCCAGAGGTTCAGAACCTCAAGTTCCCAGGCCTAGGCAACGGAGAGGACGTGCCCGGCGGGAGCCTACAGTTGTAGGCTATGGACCTCGTGGCGGTGGCTTTGTTGTAGAGCGTTTTCTTCCACCGCGTTTTGAGTATCGCGATGGACGCTCTACCCTTAGCGGACCACGTTTTCCTCAACGTGGTGATCGCTTCCCCCGTAGGCATGCTAGGAATGGTTTTTCTGCTAACCGTTCTTTTGAGCAGCCAGCCCAACACTGGTATTCCTCTTACTTCACTAACCCCAGTGTTGGACCGTATGCTCAACCTATGTCTTTTTATTAATGTAGGTAAAACGATTGGAGAACGTTTGTTGGTGGATTCCGTTTGTTCGAGGCACATGACCGGAAACGCCAAGTGGTTCTCCAGTCTTAGTCCGGTCGCCGGAAAGGAGTTTATCATCTTCGGCGACAATAGCAAAGGTAAGGTTTTGTCTCGTGGGTCGGTGCGAGTTAATGAGCACTTTGTGTTTGCGCGATGTTGCTCTTGTTTCAAACTTGCATTTTAACCTTCTTTCTGTTTCGCAACTTTTCGATGATGATTATGAGATTCGTTTTAAACCGAATCTCATTCGTATTTTGGATCCTCAGGGCAATCTTGTGTGTTTGATTTCGCCCTTTGGAAAGTCTTTCGTGCGAATTTCTCGGAGTCTTTGGCACTTCTCGTTGTCTTGTGGCTGACCTTCCTCCTCTGATCTTTGGAAGTGGCATAGGAACTTGGACATTTGAGCTTCCGACTTGCTTGCAAGGCTTAGTTCACTTGGCCTAATCCGAGGATTGCCCAAGTTTGCATATGGAGAAGATCTTGTTTGCCACTCTTGTAGACATGGGAAGATGGTTCCCGCTCCCCACCATCCAGTGTGAAGGACCGGATTAGCGACCAGAGGGGGGGGGGGTGAATGGGAGCCTCAAATTCAACTCGTGAATAGTATGGCCCTTGTCCCAGAAAATCACCCCAAAAGCGAAGACTCGAAACGACCAGAGAGTTCGCGACCTACGAGTAGGTGGATACCCTAGGAGATGTCCTAGTGGTATAGCGGAACCTCCGGAGAAACTCCAAAACCAACTGCCAAAGCCAACAAACCAAGGACCAAAACTCCACAATCAGCAGATTCGCGGACTGTCCGGGTCAGAGTCCCGGACTGTCCACCGTTGAGTCCCGGACTGTCCGCGACTAGGCCCGGACTGTCCACCGGCAAACGCAGAAACCAAACAGTGCTGCAAGTCTGCTGGACAGGTCCCGGACTGCCCGCGGGTTTGTGTACCGCGGACTGTCTGCCGTTCACTCGACAGTGAACACTCAGGGGTCTGCACCTGACTGAACCACCAAATCCCGATCCTCGGACTGTCCGCCGCTGGGGGCGCGGACTGTCCGCGATGAACAGAAAGCACATTCTGCTCGGATAAAAGGCAAATCAATCGGAACTCCACCAAATCAAGGGGCTTCAATCAAACTTCTCCAAAGTGATCCTCTACGTATTGGCGTGCTAATCCTAAGAAATCATCGCACCAAACCAAGTCAATTGAGAGAAATCCGAAGATCACTGGAAAGGGGAAGAAAAGAGGAACGAACACTAAATCGACCCGATCTATGGATTCATGAGGTTACAATAGAATTCCTTCGGAGGAAAGAAGGATCTCACGACCAAGAACGAGTTGATTCAAGTGGAATCAAAAACCATCTCCGCGAGAGGAACAACAAACTAATTCTCCGGGAGATGAAAAACAAAATGTGAAGAGCACAACAACACAAGACACGATTTGATTTCAGCCGCCGAAATTCCTCCACACGAGGAGACAACGAGAATACGGTCTCGTTTCCTCAAAAGATCCAAATACACAGAGGTATGATTTCCGTCTCTGCGGATCGCTTGCAGCGAGGTATGATTAGAACCTAAGCAGAGGGCTAGAGAGAGAGAGCTCAGGAACAAAAGACTGCAAGGATAGAGAGAGAGGAGGGGTGCCTCTCTTATTTATAGCCTAAAACAATAATCCCCTTCTACTCCTAGATACAAGAGCGAATCGGCCAACCCTAGGGGTATCCCGGTCCAACTCTGCTGATAGCCGATCCGACGGCCACGCGCCCACCTCATCCTTAGCTTCGCCTCGACGCAAGCCTCAGGATGCCGCCACGTGCCGCCTTGTCGACCGCCGCGCCTACTTCGCGAATAGCTGCGCCGCCGCGCCAGCCTCTTCACGCCGCCACACGTCGACCGTCCTTTTTGCGACCTCCCCCCGGTTTTGAGGCCGAAACCGGGAAACCTGGGCCTTCCCCCGGTTTTGAGGCGAAAACCGGGAAACCTGTCCTCAGGCTGAGTTTTGTGGCCAAACTCAGAAACCCGCGCGCCCAGGTTTTGAGGCCCAAACCTGGAAACCGTCCACGCCGAGTTTTGAGGCCCAAACTCGGAAACCGGCCACCCCGAGTTTTGAGGCCCAAACTCGGAAACCGTTGAGGGTAGCTTTTCGAGGCTCAGCTACCGAACCCGTGCCGTAGACGGGATGTGGTTCGCACACCCCGAGTTCCAGCACCGTTGCCGGAGCATGTCCAGCCTCCACGCCGGGCACAGTGCATTCGCCATCCTTCTCGGCCTCCCGCCAAGTGTCACGACGCCATCACCTTCCTCCCGACTCGGCCGATGCACCAGGCATCCCCATGTGCTCTTGCTTGTCGACGCCATGTGCCAGCTACCACAGCTGGTCCTCAGGTCTCCCGGTCCGTCGGACCAAGCTCCACGTCCGCCCTTCACCGCTCCCGGTCCGTCGGCACGGCACGTCCCTACTTGACCTTCACCTCACCTTCGACCACTGCCCGAGCTCCGCACCTGCACATCAACACAGCCAAGAGACATGTTGCCCGTTGATCGATCACTCATCACTCAGGAAGGGAACCACAAGGGCACATATCAACCTTGTGTTCTCAATCTCCCCCTTGATGAGTGCATTGTCAACTCATAGTAACCGTAACCAAAATAGAAAGAAAGCAGAATTGGGTAGAAGGAGAAAACTCACTCGAAATGCCCAAAAGCCAGAGAAAAGGCGAAGAAGGACAATCGAGATAAGCAAAGCTTGGTCCCCAAAGACATGGGCAACGGTTCGACACAACCAAGCAAGATCGGAGCAACAACTCATCAAGAGCAAAACTCGATCAAAATCAGAGCACAAGACTTGGTTCCCAAAGACATGGGCAACGACTCGACGCAACCTAGTCAGAAACAAGCTAGTCCTCAAGAAGAGGCAGAAAGGGCTCAACACCACTAGCTGAGAGCTCGAAGCCACCGAAGACTGCATAACAAGCAGCTACTGCTAGTCCCTCAAGATAGAGGCACAGAGGCTCAACACAACCAGCAGTAAGCACGATACCAATCAAGAACCATCAAATCATGATGAAGAGAGGCACAGAGGCTCAACACAACCAGCAGTAAGCACGATATCAATCAAGAACCATCAAATCATGATGAAGAAAACTGACTCGGAACAGGCATAGAAAAACCCCCCTCACTCAAAGAACTCCCCCTCAGCAAGTGAAGCATAAATTGCAAATTGACACCACCAAAAGAAGCATAAATGCAATTGACACCACCAGAAGCATTCTCCCCCTTGGGGCAATTGCAATCAAAAGAGAGGGTAAAGCTCAAGTAAGGAAGACGGAGCTAGGTCATGCCTATCGGAGTCAAGCAAATGCACATGAGTTAAAAGTGCAAGTTAGCAGCTTCAGGTATATACTCGAAAGAGTGAAAGAATGCTCTAAGGAGTGCTGATCCGACTACTAAGCAACATGTAAAAGTGCTAGCAAAGGCTCAAACTGATCACCGAATACAGAATATGAATGCAGAAGCTTAGTAGCAGTTTTAAGCCATTCAGAAAGGGGTTTCACCATCAAAACAGCACTGAACATGTATAGACAGGAAGTCAAACAAGTGCTAAACATGTATACAAGGTGAACTACCCTAGCAAAGTTCAATCATCATGCTATAGAGTGAAACATAAACTTGTGTTTTTAGATTTTATCGGAGAAATTGCAGCGGTTATTACACAAGTTCAAATTCAGCATGTGATTGCGAGAGGTTGAAAGCTTGTCATTGCCTAACTTTCCAACCGTGCTAAGCCTATGCATATGCAATCAGAAGCTTAAAGCATCGGTTTCGGTCTTACACTACACGGCTCAAGTTTAACTCAAATTGCTATGAGAAACAGTCTCGATACCGTGATGTGCTGACAAAGCAATCCCATCTCGATCTTTTCAAATCACTAACACTTGGTTCATTTTAAGCAGAATATGAACAACCCAAGCAAGTGAAAGACTCAGAGCTAGAACATAGCAACCTAGCATATATGAAATAGCTCATGTGACCTCAACACATCCTACACATGCTAGTTGCCAATCTCAATGGTGAACATGTATCAAATTTTAAGTTCATTAGACATGTTCATCATTCTGAAAAAGAATATAGCTTAGCTCACAGCATGTATCAGTGATCAAAGAGAGCCTAAGCTACAAGCATCATCATATATCATCGTAGCATACACTAATCAGAGCATAAGTTTCATTCTAAGGAATATAGACATGAAGCTCGAAAATGCAAATGTATGCTAGATGAAGTCAGAATCGGAGCCAAAACAAAACCAAAAAGACTCAAGACCCAAAAACAAAAAGGATCAGAAAGTCAGTCTATGGTACAACAAGCAACATGCTTCCCCCATCTAAAAGGGGAACACACACCAAGCTCACCTCTCAACCTAGCAAAAGTTGAGAGATCCAAAGGCTTGGTGAAAATATCCGCAACCTGGTTATGGGTGTCTACATGCCTAAGATCAATGTCGCCTTTCTCATAGTGATCACGAAGAAAGTGAAAGCGACATCGATGTGCTTGGTCTTGGAGTGAAGACCAGGGTTCTTTGCTACACTAATGGCAGAAGTGCTGTCGCAAAGTAAAGGAACTCGACTGAAATCTAGACCAAAATCACGCAATGTAGCAACCATCCATAAAAGCTACGAAGCACAAGAAGCAGCGGCAACATACTCGGCTTCTGTAGTAGACTGGGCTACGTTCGACTGTTTGCGAGAAGACCACGAAACCAGTGAAGAGCCAAGAAACTGACAAGTCCCAGAAGTAGACTTGCGCTCAAGCCGACAGCCGGCAAAATCCGCATCGGAGTAACCACAAAGCGAAAGCGACGAAGAAGAAGAGTACCAAAGTCCGAACTCAGGAGTGTATCGGAGGTACCTCATGATGCGCTTGACTGCTTGCTTGTGGGAAGTCCGAGGGGATGCCTGAAAACGAGCGCATAGACACACAGAGAACTGTATGTCCGCCTCGTTGCCGTCAGGTACAGGAGCGAGCCGATCATGCTCCTGTACTCCTTCTGGTCAACAGCCTCTCCGTCCTGGTCCACGTCCATCGCAGCAGTCGTCGCCATGGGTGTCGTAAGAGGCTTGGCCTCGCCCATGTCGAACTTCTTCAGGATGTCCTTCGTGTACTTGCCTTGATGCACGAACGTCCCGTCTCGGGTTTGCTTGATTTGCAACCCGAGGAAGAAGACCAACTCACCCATCATACTCATCTCGAACTCCCTGCTCATGGTATCTGCAAACTTGGCAACAAGTGCGTGAGAGGAGCCACAAACGATGATATCATCCACGTAAATCTGGACTAATAGGGTGTCATTGCCTTGCTTGAGGAGAAACAAAGTTCTATCGACCCGTCCCATTTTAAAACCCTTGGAGAGCAAGAAGGTTTTCAAACGATACAAAGCTTTTGAAAGTTTATAGACATGGTTTGGAAACTTGGGATCCTCGAAACTAGGGGGTTGCCTAACATAAACCTCTTCCTCTATATACCCATTCAAGAAAGCACTCTTGACATCCATCTGGTAAAGCTTAAAACCCTTCGAAGCAGCAAAGGCTAGAAGGATTCTAATGGCTTCTAACTAAACGGGCTACAGGGGCAAAGGTTTCCTCATAGTCTATCCCTCTTTTTGGCAAAACCCTGGCTACTAGCCTAGCCTTGTTCCTCACTACCATCCCATCCTCACCCTCTTTGTTTTTGAAAACCCATTTGGTACCTATAGGGTGGCATTCTGGTGGAGGTGGAACTAGGGTCCAAACTTGGTTTCGCTCAAAGTTTTCTAACTCCTCATGCATGGCATTAACCCAGTTAGAATCAGAAAGGGCGTGTCCAACATCTTTGGGCTCAAAAGAAGCAACGAATGCAGAATGAGCAAAGTGAGAGATTCCATACTCGCTCGCGACCGCGTGACTCGCTGGTCGATGCCGCCGATCATCTACTGCGGGGGTGAACTTGCTGAACGCTTCGGGGCGCTTGCCTCGCCGAAGTCGCCTCCCCCTCGCCAGATGCAGTCGCTCCCTCAGGTGCAGCAGGTGCTCGCTGGAGAGGTGGCTCTAGAGGACCCCAAGAAGAAGATGTCGTGGGATCGGGTCCTCGAGCTGAAGTAGACGTCGCAGGGTCGACGGGGGCAGCCAGTGGAGTTGGCTCGGGATCACCCCAATCGGCATTCTCCTGCTCCTCCTCCACAAAGATGGTCTCTCCCATCTCCTGTTCTCCTGCAACATCAAAAGCAGAAGAAACACAAGGCATAGTCTCGTCGAATGTGACCTCGCAGGTCTCCACTATCCGGTTAGTTTCCAGGTTAAGAACTCGATAAGCGCGTGAATAAGAAGCATAACCAAGAAACACCCCATCAGCAGAGCGAGATTCAAATTTGTCCAAATTGCCTTGCTTCAGGATGAAGCACTTGCACCCAAACACCCAAAAATGAGACACCTTGGGTACCCATCCAAAACGCAACTCATAAGAAGTCTTTTTCATCAAAGCACGAAGAAAGATGCGATTTGAAACATGGCAAGCGGTGTTGATCGCTTCGGCCCAAAAACGCCTAGGAGTCCTATGCTCATCGAGCATCGTCCTGGCCATCTCAACAAGGGTCCGGTTTTTGCGCTCAACAACACCGTTTGCTGGGGACATAAGGAGAAGAAAACTGATGCTCGATTCCATTAGAAGAACAGAAAGAGGCAAACTGAGAGTTATCAAACTTGTACCATTGTCGCTACGAATAGCTCTAATGGTATCAGGGGGAACTCAGTTTTCAACCTCAGAATTAAATCACGAGCAAAAGGAAAAGCTTCATCCTTACCCTCCATAAAGAACACCCAAGAGTACCTCAAAAAATCGTCAACGATCACTAGAACGTACCACTTCCCACCCGCTGAGCAAACCCGAGCTGGACCAACTGTGTCCATGTGAAAGAGCTCACCGGGTCGCTTTGTCATCACCTGATTAACAGGTGGGTGAGAAGCAGCAACCATCTTCCCGTGACGACAAGGATGGCAAACAAGGTCCTTCTGAAACATAAGCTTGGGCAATCCTTGGATTAGGCCAAGTGAGCTAAGTCTTGCAAGCAAGTCAAAACTCAAGTGACCGAGCCTCCTATGCCACTTCCACAAATCAGAAGAAGGACCAGCCATCAAACATCTAGCAGAGCCGAAAGAGCGAAAGAAATCGGCTCTGAAAACACGGCCAAAAGGGACGATCCAACAAACAAGATCTCCCCGAGGGTCTAAAACACGACTCAAACCCTTCTTAAAGCGCACTTCACAATCATCCTCAAGAAGTTGCGAAACGGAAAGCAAATTGTAATGCAAGTTCAAACCAAAGCAACATCCTTAAGACAAAGTTCTCATTGAGCCGAATAGCTCCTGAGAAACAACCTTACCTCTACTATTATCCCCGAAAGTGATGTACTCCTTGTGCATCACAGGGCTAAGGCTGGAGAACCATTCCTTCTTTCCGGTCATGTGGCGCGAACACCCGGAATCCATGAGCCACATGTTCTCCAACCGAAGTTCCTGCATCAAAAGAGGCAGGAAGTGAGCATATGGCACAACACTAGGGTTAGTATACTGAGAAGGATACCAGTGTTGTGTCATAGGGCCAGAAAAAGTGTTAGCAGCAAACCAAGTTGTCCTCGTCCCATGGGTGGATAGCGATCACCACCGATCTGAAAGGGTGGTCCGCTATGGAACGGAAAACCTCCAAACTAACCTACTTGTCCCATTTGAGGAAAGCGATCACCACCATACTGAAAAGGTGGTCCGCTATGGGACTGAGCAGCAAAACCTCTTACACTCGGCTCACGGTCGTATTGAGGACGACCGGAACCGCGACGGCACGACCACCACCACCACCGTGGTCTAGCTGCCTGGGGCCTAGCAACCTGAGGAGGTGCACCTCCAGGTCTAGCGCCCTGCCTCTGAACTCTCCGACCTTGCACACCATGGAGAGGGTGGTGCCTGGCCTGGTTGTTCAGCTCCAACTCCTTCCTAGCGTCTCTCTTCCTCCGAAAGCAAAACTCAGCTAGGTGACCCTAACGGTGACAGTACTCGCACTCAAACCTCACCACTCTCTTGGGTTGTTGGTTCCTAAAGTTGCGAGGGTTGTTCACACTGGCTGGCTGCTTGCCTCTCGGAAGGGGATCACTAGAGACGTCAGGAAGGGTGTCAAGTGTGTTCCTAAGATGGTTAGGATTGGGAATCCACACTTGCTTGCGAGGTGGAGCCTTGGGAGGTTCATCAAGGATACCATCCTTGGTGATAGGCTTGGGAGGCTCAGGTGGGGTGATCTTGGTAAGCTTAGGGATAGCGGATGGCTTCTCACTCGGGTTCACTCCGCTAAACTCACCGATCTTGCCTGGGTTCACTCCGCCAAACTCACCGATCTTGCCAAAGATACTGGCGCCCTTCCCACCTGAAGCAAAGCCTACTCCCGAGCAATCAGTTCCCCTCTTGAACTGACTGATCATCATGCCCAACTGCGGCTCACTGCATGACACCCAACTCAGGATGGACCGAAGGTATGTGTTTTCCTCCTCGGTTTGCATCCTGTCATGCCGACAGTTGGCAATCTCAAGCTCCATCCCCACGCATCGCTCACATTGAGCGGACAAAGTGCTAACTGAGCTGGCCTTCAAGGCTTCAGCAAACTTGGCATTAACTTCTGCCAACTCAGTTCGCAAGCTAGGACAAAGCTTGCACGCACCAAGCAGGAAGACCTTGCCTTCACTTCCTCCAGCTCCTTCTTCAGGGAGGGACACTCTTTGCAATCACCTACCAAGTCTAGCCTACTCTTCAGCTCATCATACACCTCAATCAAAGAGGCATACTTGGTTTGCAAGGTGGCAAAGTTTGTCATATGCATCGTGCACTCCTCACACTCCTCCACATCAGTCACCTTCACCTCAGACCTAGCTAACTCAAGCCCCTTAAGCGCCTCATTCATCTTAGCCTTAAACTCATTGCGCTCTCGGATAGCTCGCTTAAGTTGCTTGTCCTGAGCGAGAACTATGTCGACAAGAGAATCACGCTCACCGGTAAGACGATCGACAAGAGAAGAGGTTGATACCTCGGAAGCATCGTCGTCGTCGTCGTCGTCATCGGTGTCGGCGTCCTTTGCCTGGCATTTGGCGTCCTCTTCGTCCAAGGCCATGGTGCAGAGACCCTTCGAGGAGTGGCTGAAGAAGCAGAGTCCGTTGAAGCATTCTTCAGTCTTATGCTCGGACCCATCGTCGCTGGAGTCGCCGTCGAAGGTCTTCTCGCCGTCACTCATGGTGGCGAGGAAGGCGCGCCGACCGGCGTCGAAAGCCTTCTCCATGTCCTCTCGGCGGTAGCTGCCCTTCTTCTTCTTCCCGGCCTTGTTCTCCAGCTTGCCCTTGCGCTTGGAGTTGCGGTTCTTGCCGGGGAAGTTCTTGTCGTTCTTGGGGCAGTTCGCCATGAAGTGGTCTAGGTCACCACACTTGTAGCAGCCCTCGCGTGCGCCACCACGCCGGCGATTCAGGCGGTTGTTGTGAAACCGCGAGAACCGGGTGATGACGAGGGCGAGCTCGTCGTCTCCAACCGCCTCCAACTGCTCCTCCGTGACTGTAAGCAAAGATGACAAAGAAAACAGAGGAGGTGACGGGTCAGCAGAGAAAGTCGATCCACCTGTGCCTGAGACCAAAGCCATGGTATGTGAAGATGGGTTCTTCAGCTTGGCCTGAGTCAGGTGATCGATCTCGGTGGACTTGAGCTTGCTGAACAGCTCGTCCACGGTGAGGGTGTCATAAGATGTAGACTCTATGATGGTCGACACCTTCACCTCCCATACCCTTTGATCCAGGTCGTATAGCAACTTGAGAGCCCTCTCATGATCGTCATAGGGTAGGTTAGCCCGATTGGCATGCATCTTGTTCACAATCGTTTGGAAACGCGCGAACATGGCATCAATCGTCTCTCCCTCCAACTGAACAAAGTTCTCGTACTCGCGCTTGTACGTCTCGAAGAGTCTGGTCTTGACCTGAGCGGTCCCCTCGTGATAGCTCTGAAGCTTCACCCAGATCTCTCGTGCCGTCTCAAGCTCAGAGACACGCTCGAACTCAGGAAGGGAGATGCTGGCCAAAAGAGCGTTACGAGCCTTGGAGTTGGCCTCGTGTTGGTCAATCTGGATCTGACCCACACGAGCCGCAAGGACTACGTACTCAGCATTCTCACATATCTCCGAGACAGAAGATCTGATGCTGTTGAGATAAGCACGCATCCGAATCTTCCAATAGGGATAGTTCGTTCCATCAAACCACGGAGCCTTGCCGCTCCCTCGTTCCATCGCCCTTAGGATCCAAACCGACCGATTAAGGTAGAGAAGATCCCTTAACCGGCTCCGATACCAATTTAAGGACCGGATTAGCGATCAGAGGGGGGGTGAATGGGAGCCTCAAATTCAACTTGTGAATAGTATGGCCCTTGTCCCAGAAAATCACCCCAAAAAGCAAAGACTCGAAACGACCAGAGAGTTCGCGACCTACGAGTAGGTGGATACCCTAGGAGATGTCCTAGTGGTACAGCGGAACCTCTGGAGAAACTCCAAAACCAACAGCCAAAGCCACGGACCAAAACTCCACAATCAGCAGATTCGCGGACTGTCCGGGGTCAGAGTACCGGACTGTCTGCCGTTGAGTCCCGGACTGTCCGCGACTAGGAGCCGGACTATCCGCCGGCTAAAACGCAGAAACCAAACAGTGCTGCAAGTCTGTTGGACAGGTCCCGACTGTCCGCGGTTTGTACCGCGGACTGTCCGCCGTTCACTCGACAGTAACAGAACAGTCAGGGGTCTGCACCTGACTGAACCAGCCAAATGCCGATCGCCGGACTGTCCGCCGCTGGGGGCACGAACTGTCCGCGGATGAACAGAAAGCACAATTCTGCTCGGGATAAAAAGGCAAATCGATCGGAACTCCACCAAATCAAAAGGGCTTTGATCAAACTTCTCCAAAGTGATCCTCTACGTATTGGGGTGCTAATCCTAAGAAATCATCGCACCAAACCAAGTCAATTGAGAGAAATCCGAAGATCACCGGAAAGAGGAAAGAAAAGAGGAACGAACACTAAATCGACCCGATCTATGGATTCAAGAGGTTACAGTAGAATTCCTTTGGAGGAAAGAAGGATCTCACGACCAAGAATGAGTTGATTCAAGTGGAATCAAAAACCATCTCGCGGAGAGGAAGAGCGAGACAATTCTCCGGGAGATGAAAAACCAAAACGTGAAGCACACACACAAGACACGATTTGATTTCAGCCGAAATTCCTCCACACGAGGAGACAACGAGAATACGGTCTCATTTCCTCAAAAGATCCAAATACACAGAGGTATGATTTCCGTCTCTGCGGATCGCTTGCAGCGAGGTATGATTAGAACCTAAGCAGAGGGCTAGAGAGAGAGAGCTCAGGAACAAAAGACTGCAAGGATAGAGAGAGAGGAGGGGTGCCTCTCTTATTTATAGCCTAAAACAATAATCCCCTTCTACTCCTAGATACAAGAGCGAATCGGCCAACCCTAGGGGTATCCCAGTCCAACTCTGCTGATAGCCGATCCGATGGCCACGCGCCCACCTCATCCTTAGCTTTGCCTCGACGCAAGCCTCAGGATGCCGCCACGTGCCGCCCTGTCGACCGCCGCGCCTACTTAGCGAATAGCTGCGCCGCCGCGCTAGCCTCTTCACGCCGCCACGCGTTGACCGTCCTTTTTGCTGACCTCCCCCCGGTTTTGAGGCCGAAACCGGGAAACCTAGGCCTTCCCCCGGTTTTGAGGCCGAAACCGGGAAACCTGTCCTCAGGCTGAGTTTTGTGGCCCAAACTCAGAAACCCGCGCGCCCAGGTTTTGAGGCCCAAACCTGGAAACCGTCCACGCCGAGTTTTGAGGCCCAAACTCGGAAACCGGCCACCCCAAGTTTTGAGGCCCAAACTCGGAAACCGTCGAGGGTAGCTTTTCGAGGCTCAGCTACCGAACCCGTGCCGTAGACGGGATGTGGTTCGCACACCCCGAGTTCCAGCACTGTTGCCGGAGCATGTCCAGCCTCCACGCCGGGCACAATGCATTCGCCATCCTTCTCGGCCTCCCGCCAAGTGTCACGACGCCATCACCTTCCTCCCGACTCGGCCGATGCACCGCGCATCCCATCGTGCTCTTGCTTGTTGACGCCTCGTGCCAGCTACCACAGCTGGTCCTCAGGTCTCCCGGTCCGTCGGACCAAGCTCCACGTCCGCCCTTCACCGCTCCCGGTCCGTCGGCACGGCACGTCCCTACTTGTCCTTCACCTCACCTTCGACCATTGCCCGAGCTCCGCACCAGCACATCAACACAGCCAAGAGACATGTTGCCCATTGATCGATCACTCATCACTCAGGAAGGGAACCACAAGGGCACATATCAACCTTGTGTTCTCACAGTGACTCAGGTCATGACCAAACGCCCTGGAGAGCTTTTGCACATGGACCTTGTTGGTCCGGCTCGGGTGAGCTCGGTTGGGGGGAAGTGGTATGTGCTTGTTGTTGTTGACGACTTTTCGAGATATTCGTGGGTCTTCTTTTTAGCTGAGAAGACCGAGACTTTCTCCTTTGCTCGCAATCTGATTTTACATCTTCAGAAGGAGTTCCCTTTGAACTTGATGCGAGCTATTAGGAGTGATAATGGTTCTAAGTGGATAATGTTTCGTGTTTTCTAAATTCGATGTTTTGGAGAAATTTTCTCAAGTCTTTGGTGTTTGGAGCATCATTTTCTCTTCCCCCTACACACCGCCCCAAAATGGTGTTGTAGAGAGGAAGAATGGACCCTGTAGAGAATGGCCAGGACGATGCTCGATGAGATCAGGACTCCTAGGCGATATTGGGCCGAAGCTATGAACACTGCATGCTATATTTCCAATCGCATTTTTCTCCGAGCTTTCTTGGAAAAGACTCTGATGACTGACTGTTGTGGATAGTTAAGTGTTTTTGTGTGATTTAGAGTATTTTGGAGGTGTTCGTTTAGCTTTTGTTTTATATGTCCACTTAAGAAAGGCAACTTGGACAATTTGAGTCTCATTCTCTCTGATCTGGTGGTGTGTTTTGGGTTATGGCGCTCATACTCGTGCTTATCGTGTACTTGACACTAACACTGAGTCCGACATCCGATGTGCACCTTCGACGAGGTACTTCATTGGTCCAGACCATGGTTTGTCCTTCTTCTCGTTTGAGCGTGGTGCAGTCGGATCATGAGGTTGGTGAGCCTCTTTTTGATGATGAGGACGAGGGTGCGAAGGTATGGATGATCCAGCACCCCCTCCACCTGCTGTGCCGCAAGGAGCGGCTTCTATGACGACTCACGGCCCCGACACGTCTTCTTCCTGGGGGCCGTGGGATCCGCCACCCCGTGCGGTACCTTTTGTACCCGGGAGGCACCAGCTGCTGTTGAGGGGGAGATCACTTCTGCACGAGAGGCGCCATGACATATCCAGCGCCAACACCCTCCTCAGCAGATGATCGGAAGCATCGACGAACGTGTCACTCGGTCCAGGTCTCAAATCTCTCACTTTGCTCATTCTGCCTTTGTTGCTGATTTTGAGCCCCGAGATGTTGGACACGCTTTGACGGATCCGGATTGGGTCAATGCCATGCATGAGGAGTTAGAGAACTTTGAGCGAAATCGGGTTTGGGTTTTAGTTCCACACCTCCTCCAGACTGTAAGCCTATTGGGACAAAATGGGTTTTCAAAAACAAGCAAGGAGAGGATGGCCACGTTGTTAGAAACAACGCCAGGCTTGTAGCAAAAGGCTATAGTCAGAAGGAGGGGATAGACTATGAGGAGACGTTTGCTCCTGTAGCTCGTTTGGAGGCTATTAGGATACTCTTGGCTTTTGCAACATCCAAAGGTTTCAAACTTTTCAAATGGATGTCAAGAGTGCCTTCTTAAACGGCTACATAGAAGAAGAGGTTTATGTTGAACAACCCCCAGGTTTTGAAAATCCTAAGTTTCCAAACCATGTTTTCAAACTCCACAAAGCTTTATATGGTTTGAAACAAGCCCCTAGAGCCTGGTATGATAGTTTGAAACCTTTTTGGTTGCTATGGGTTTTAAAATGGGATGTGTGGATAAAACGCTCTTTCTCCTCAAGCAAGGCAAAGACACTCTCTTGGTCCAGATTTACGTGGATGATATCATTTTCGGTGGTTCTTCTCACGCTTTGGTTGCCAAGTTTGCAGATACTATGAGTAAGGAGTTCGAGATGAGTATGATGGGCGAGCTGACTTTCTTTCTCGGATTGCAAATTAAGCAATCCCGAGAAGGGATGTTTGTGCACCAGGGCAAGTATACCAAGGACTTGCTGAAGAGGTTCGATATGGGTGAGGCCAAGCCTCTTCCAACACCCATGTCGACCACGACGGCCCTGGATGCGGACAAGGATGGAGAAGCTATGGACCAGAAGGAGTACCGAAGCATGATCGGGTCGCTGCTCTACCTGACGGCGACACGCACGGACATCTAGTTCGCGGTGTGCCTGTGTGCGCGCTTTCAGGCGTCGCCGTGCACTTCTCACCGTCAGGCGGTCAAGCACATTTTCAGGTACCTTTGTTTCACACCTGAGTTTGGGATTTGGTATTCAGCTTCCTCCACCCTCTCCCTTTGCGGTTATTCCGATGCCGATTTTGCTGGTTGTCGCATTGAGCGCAAGTCCACTTCTGGACTTGCCAGTTTATTGGTTCTTCTCTTGTATCTTGGTCTTCGCGCAAGCAGTCTAGTGTCGCCCAGTTTACCACAGAGGCTGAGTATGTTGCTGTGGCTAGCTGCTGTTCCCAGTTACTTTGGATGGTGGCCACTTTACGTGATTTTGGTCTGAGTTTTTCTCGCGTGCCTTTGCTTTGTGACAACACGAGTGCGATTAGCGTTGCTAAGAACCCCGTGCTTCACTCGAAGACCAAACACATTGATGTGCGCTTTCACTTTTTGCGAGACCACTATGAGAAGGTTGATATCGTCCTTCGCCATGTCGATACTCATCATCAGTTGGCTGATATTTTCACCAAGCCTTTGGACGAATCAACCTTTAATCGGTTGAGGGGTGAGCTCGGTGTGTGTTTCCTTTTTTTAGATGGGAAAACATTTTGGTTTTTGTATCATAGACTGACTATTTTTCGTTTGTCTTGTTTTCTTGTCTCTTTTGTCTTTTGCATTTTCATCATACACTTTTACATTCTGAGCTTCATATATAATCTTTAAAATGTAACTATGCTCTGTTTATATGCTCTGATGCTATTTGTTGATGCTAGTAGCTTATGCTCTTTCTGATCACTAATACATGTTGTGAGCTGAGCTATTTTTGAATGGTGAATCTGCTTAGCAAACATAAAACTTGAAAATGTTCACCATTGAGATATGCAACTAGCATGTGTAGGATGTGTTGAGAAACAACTCAAGTTTGACTCAAAGTGCAATGAGAAACAGTCTCGAAACTGTGATTTGTTGACAAGCAATCCTGTTGGGGAAAGGGGCCCTCGGCAGAGGCACCACGCAGGCTGGCTAAACAAAGCGGCCCTCGCGCGTCCCGCGCACCTGCTCTTCGCCGCCTACCCCCCTATTTCATCCTGTTAAGTCTCTCAGATCGCCAATCAAACCTCTGAATACTGACCCAACCTCGGAGGTGTTCAGGTACTTTTTGCAGGAAAGGGGCGTGAAGAGCGCTGGGAGTGACCCTCGCGCATCCTGCGTACCTTCGCCAAGAGGCCCAGACCCGACTGGTGGCGAGGAACCTCAAACTCTGCAACTGGGCGGATACCTCCGCAAAACGAAGGTCGGCCCTCGTCTTTCCATCGGGGTGAGCGTGAACCGAGCGGCGGCGGGCGCATGGAAAGCAGGCTAGGGTTTCGGCTCCGGCTGTGTTTGTACGAGTTTGCCCTTCTGTATGAGTAGCGCAGAGGAATCTTTCTTGTACCCTACTGTAATTTGGTCGGCACCCCTTGGTATCCCCTGTAAATACCGGGGGGTGAACAGTGTAAAAAAGAACGATCTTTTTTGGGGAACAGAGCCACAGCAACTCTGCCTTCGTTTCCTTAGCCTTCGCTACTGCTCCCGACACTTGGTCACCTTCACCACTCCCCTGCACAAGTGCGGAGGTGGGGCAAGTGTGTTTCCAATAGTTTGGCGCCGACCGTGGAGATCGAACCCACCACCACGTGGTTGGGGGGTTGTTGGGTATGTGACTGTGTATGGTGGATTTTGGCGTTGTGGGATGGTGGTTGGCTGATAAGAGGTTTGGTTGTAGAGTGGGTGATGGGTGTAGATAGGTTGTTGCGAAGGTAGGCCGTAGTTTATGGGGTATAGTGGTATGGGGGATTTGGTGGGTGAAAGTTTGGTTTCCTGGTGTGGTTGATGGTTCGGTTGTCTGCCGAAGCGGCTCTTTTAGACTCCTGGAACTCTTTCCCCTTGGCGAAGCATTCGCATTGTTGGTGGTGTGCCCCTTTCCAAGACCACAGAAATGACAATACATTTTCGCGGGGTCTTTTTGCTGGTTCCGTTGATCTGACGGGGTTGGCAAACCTTGGGGTTTTGGTTGTTCGGAGGTTGAGTGCCCCGTCTTTGGTCTTCATAGTGTACTGTTTGTTGATGGCGCCGATGTTGCTTTGTTCTTGGCGAGGTTGTTTTTTTCTCTTGGTTGAAGCCTCGGCTGCGGCTTCTGCTGTGACCCTCCGAGCATCGGACTTCGCTCTGAAGTCCATGTCTGCTCTACAGTATCTTTCCATTGTCTCGTGTAATTCCTCGATTGTGTTTGCCGGCTTCCTGGCAAATTTCGAAGAGCATGGGCCTGGGCGCAGGCCACTGACTGCAGCGAGGATGACAGCCTCGTCGGATATTCCCGGGGTTCTTGCTCTGATTTGGATGAACCTCCGCCAATAATCTTGAAGTGGTTCGCGCTCTTCTTGTTTGCAGTTAAACAACTCATGGGGTTTGATGGGGCTGGTGTAATGCCTTTGAAGTTTGTACAAAGCCTGTCTCTGAGATTGGCCCAGGAATCTACAGTTCCGGGGCGGAGGTTGCTGTACCAGGTTTGTGGAATGTCTCGCAGGATGATGACAAAAGACTTTGCCATTGTTGATTCATCTCCGCCTGCTGCGGCAACTGCTGCTTCATAGCTCATGATGAATTGGCGAGGGTCGGAAAGCCCATCGTAGCGGGGTAGGTTTTGTGGATTATAGCATGGTGGCCAGGGTTGGGTTTTGAGTATTTGGGAGAGTGGTGACTTTGGGTCATAGGGCATTTGGTGTTGTTGAGGTCTTCGTTGGTTGCGAAGGTTTGGCTCTCTCTCATCTGGGTAGAGTTGGCGAAAGTTTGGTGGCCTCATAGGATGTGGTTCTGGGTGAATTGGTGGTGGTGGGGGTGGTGGATGGCGACGAAGGATGTCTTGATCCTGCTCCTCGTTCCCCTCTTGCGGCGGGGGCATTTCCTCATCATTCCAACCTTCGGCTTCGGCTTCAGCCGCAGCGAGGGATTCCTCCATTCGGCGAAGCTGTTCCCTGGCCTCGCCTGCCCTTTGTCTGATCGAGCGCAATCGGTTATGCCTCTCAAGCTGATCCAGGCGCCTCTTTTTCTCTTGCAGCTCAGCTTCAAGTCTTTCGAGGGCCTCGAGGCCCAACTCCTCCTCGTCTCCCCCTCTCCTTCTCCGGAATGTGGGGGTGCGGCTGTGTCACCATTCGGGCCTGGGGGCCCGGGACTTCAGATTCTGGGGTGACATCCTCGGCTCCCGAGGGTTGCACAATCTCCTCAGCAGGCGGAACCACCGTCGCCGTCTCACTGGCGACGCGTCGGTCCCTAGCTTGTGGGCGCTCTCTGTTTCCTGCCATTTCGAACTCTCTTTCCCCACGGTCGGCGCCAAACTGTTGGAAACACACTTGCCCCACCTCCGCACTTGTGCAGGGGAGTGGCGAAGGTGACCAAGTGTCGGGAGCAGTAGCGAAGGCTAAGGAACGAAGGCAGAGTTGCTGTGGCTCTGTTCCCCAAAAAAGATCGTTCTTTTTTACACTGTTCACCCCCCGGTATTTATAGGGGATACCAAGGGGTGCTGACCAAATTACAGTAGGGTACAAGAAAGATTCCTCTGCGCTACTCATACAGAAGGGCAAACTCATACAAACACAGCCGGAGGCGAAACCCTAGCCTACTTTCCATGCGCCCGCCGCCGCTCGGTTCACGCTCACCCCGATGGAAAGACGAGGGCCGACCTTCGTTTTGCGGAGGTATCCACCCAGTTGCAGAGTTTGAGGTTCCTCGCCACCAGTCGGGTCTGGGCCTCTTGGCGAAGGTACGCAGGATGCGCGAGGGTCACTCCCAGCGCTCTTCACGCCCCTTTCCTGCAAAAGTACCTGAACCACCTCCGAAGGTTGGGTCAGTATTCAGAGGTTTGATTGGCGATCTGAGAGACTTAACAGGATGAAATAGGGGGGTAGGCGGCGAAGGTGCGCGGGACGCGCGAGGGCCGCTTTGTTTAGCCAGCCTGCGTGGTGCCTCTGCCGAGGCCCCTTTCCCCAACAGGATTGCTTGTCAACACATCACAGTTTCGAGACTGTTTCTCATTGCACTTTGAGTCAAACTTGAGCTGTGTAGTGTATGACTGAAACTGTTGCTTTAAGCTTCTGATTGCTTCTGCATAGGCTTCGCACAGTTGGAAAGTTAGGCGATGACAAGCTTTCAACCTCTCGCAATCACATGCTAAAATTTTAACTTGTGTAATCTTAACCGCTGCAACTCCGATAAAATTTGGATACACAAGTCTATGTTTCACTCCATAGCATGATGATTGAACTTTGCTAGGGGTAGTTCACCTTGTATACATGTTTAGCACTTGTCTGATTTCCTGTCTATACATGTTTAGTGCTAATTTTGATGGTGAATACCTTTTTGGCTAAAAACTGCTCACTTTGCTCATATGTTCATATATCATATTTGGTGATCAGTTTGAGCCTTCGCTAGCTTGTATACTTTCCAATGAGTCGTGGAGCTGTACTGTTTAGAGCATCTTTGCATTTTATTGACTATATTCCTGAAGCTGCTAACTTGCATTATGACTCATATGCATTTTGGAAGGGGGAGAACTTCTCTTGTTGGCACTTTTGATGGTGCATTTTCTGAGAGGGAGAAATCGTTTTCAGTTCCTGTTGCTTGATGGTGCATTTTCAACTAATGGGGAGAAAATTTGGACAAATCATGAGGAATCGGTTGTGTGCACCATGCAAGGGGGAGTTTGGCAGGGAGTTTGCTCGTGCTGAATTTTTGAAATTTCCAATTCGTTCGTAGCGCTTTGCTAGTTGTGTTGAGCCTCTGCCTCTATCTTGAGGGACTAGCAGTCGCATCCTTGTTTCAGTTTGGGTTCAGTTGGTATCGAGCTTTTCAGTCGTTGTCGAACTTTCTTGCTAGTTGTGTTGAGCCTCTGTGCCTCTGTCTTGAGGGACTAGCATTTTGCTTTGATTTCTCATTTGGTTTTTGCTAGCGGCGTTGAGCCTGTTCTACCTCTTCTTGAGGCTAGTTTTGCTTTGCTTGGTTGCGTCGAGCCGTTGCCCATGTCTTTGGGAACCAAGTTGTTTTGCTCTTTCCACTTGACCTTCCTCGGCTTTGCTATGCTTTGGGTCATTTGGTTGAGTTCTCTCTTCTCCTTCTTCCTCTTTCTAATTCCATTATGATTTGTGTTGGTAGTTGACAATGCACTCATCAAGGGGGAGAATGCGGATACATGGGTGTATGCCGAGTCTCTGAGTGATGAGTAATTGTCAACTGGGATAATGCGCATGTTCTTTGGCTTGTGTTGTGCAGGTGTCGAGCACGAATGCAGTGATCAGAGGCAAGGTGAAGGTCAGTCGAGACGTGCCTGCCGAGGGACCGAGAGTGGCGAAGGGCGGACGTGAGACTTGGACTGAGGACCGGTGGCCCGAGGATCAGCTGTGGTGGCTGACAGCCTGGGACAGCGACGAGCGAAGACTTGCGAGCACGGTGTTGCCTGGGTCGAGGACCTGGGGACACGTGTCAGTGGACGGGGTGCACGGTGGTGCATCCCCTCTACAGCTTCGGTTTGGTGATAGAGCCAGAGAAAAACCATCGGGTGACGGTTTTCCAGGTTTGGGCCTCAAAACCTGGGTGCTGATGTTTTCCGAGTTTGGCCACAAAACTCGGACTGAGGACGGTTTTCCAGGTTTGGGCCTCAAAACCTGGTGCTGCAGGTTTGCTGAGTTTGGGCCACAAAACTCAGGCGCTGGTGGGCTGGTTTCCCCCGTTTTGGCCTCAAAACCGGGGTTGGCTGTGAAGGCTGGTTTCCCGGTTTGGGCCACAAAACCGGGGCGGAGTCCGTGAAGAGAACGCAGAACGTGGCGGCACGTGGCGGCAATCGGTGAGGTTGCGTCGAGGCAACGCTACCAGTTTGGCGGCGTGGCCGTCGGATCCACCTACCATCGAGTTGGTCCAGAATAACCTTAGGGTTTAGCTGGTTCGCTCTGTAAGTAGTTAGGGTTAGAGTGGAATTAGGAATAGTTAGAATTAGGATAAGTAGGGGGAGACACCCACCTCCCCATCGATCTCAGTCATTTGCTCTTTCACTCCTAGGGTTTCCTGCTCTCCCCCCACTCCTGCTGTAGCGAACTGAGGTCACAGAGAAAGAGAACAATACCTCTGTGTCCGTGAGATTTTGAGGAAGTGAGACCGTAATCTCATTGTGTAGCGTGTGGTAGCCACACGGTTGCAAATTCGTGTTTGTATTCGCGTTTTGTTCTTGTTCTTCACGGGTTGCTTTTCTCCACGTTTTTCCCCGTCGTTCGATCTTCTTGTTCAGTGCATCTCCTGCAAATCCGTTTGAACGCAATGTTCTAGATCGTGAGGCACTTCTTTCCACCGAAGGAATTTACCTCTAACCTCATGTGTTAGTAGATCGGTCGATTTTCGTTCCAGGTCAAGTTTTTTCTCCCTTCCCCCGAATTTCTTCGATTCATCGATTTTGAGATAGGTTCGGCCATGATCTCTTAGAGATAGCTCACTATCCTCCTTGTGACTCTTCCCCTCACCAAGTTTGATCCCTAGAGGATTTGTTTTGGTGAGATCGAGTCGAATCGTGGACGAACGAAGCAGTCTCGGGTGACCGGACGCTGTCATCGAGTGACCCGACGCGTTCGGTCTTTGAATGTTCACTGTGTTTTTTCGAGATGTGGACCGAGACGCACAAGTTGACCACTGACCGGACTCGACTGTCACACTGTTCACGGTTTTTCTGTCTGTTTTGACCGGACGCTCTGACTTCGACCGACGGACCACTTCTCACTGTGAGTCCGGTCATTTACAGAGAGCTCCAAAATCGGATTTTGCCTGACCAAAACGCGTCCGGTGGTCAGTGACTGGACACGCAGCGAGTCCGGTCAGTGCTGTTTCGCGCTTTTTTCGTCCGCAGTTTGACCGTTCGACTTCGGATTTGGTTTTGGGTTTTTGCGTTGGATTCTTGACTTCGTGCTCTACAGAAATTGTGCTTCCCGCTTTGCAAAATAGCCTGAATCCCCCTCGCGTTGCTCGGGGGAGGTTGAGGTTACCCAAAGTTCATCCTGTCACTAGTTGACCTGCGTGAACTTGGGCGAGGGAATATTTGTGGTGTCCCGCTGTGTTCCTAGGGAACATCCACCCACTCTCTTGGTCGGTCGTGGACATCACGCGCATCGGTTTTGCTCTTGGGTTGATTTTCGGGACATTGGCTTAAAGTTTCCGAAAGGAAAATTTTTAGGCTCCCATTCACCCCCCCCCCCCCCACCCCCTCTGGTGTCGCTTTTCTGGTAGCACTTTCGGGTCCTGCATTCGTTTAGCTCATTTTTATCAAAGTCATAGAACATTTTAATCTTTGTCCATTGACTTTGAAGATTTGCCCATCGTCACTTTCCAATGTGACAGCTCCATGGGACGAGGTTGCAACAACCTTGAAAGGTCCTTCCCATTTGCTTCGGAGTTTACCATGTCCGAAAAGTCAAACACGGGAGTTAAAGAGTAAAACTTTATCTCCTACTTCGAACTTTTTCTTTTTGATCCGTTTATCGTGCCATCTCTTAGTCCTCTCTTTATAGAGCTTGGCACTATGATAGGCTTTCTCTCGCCATTCTTCTAGTTCGGAAATTTGCATCTTCCTATTTTGGCCAGCTTGGTCAAGGTCCATGTTCCATTTCTAATGGCCCAATGAGCTTTGAACTCAACCTCAACAGGAAGATGACAAGTTTTCCCATAAACTATTTGGTATGGGGACATTCCAGTTGGGGCCTTATAGGCGGTCCGAGAGGCCCACAGAGCTTCGGGTAACTTATGTTTCCATCCCTTTCCCATTTCTTCTACCGTCTTTTGCAAGATATTCTTTATTTGTTTATTGGACGTTTCGGCCTGTCCACTTGTTGGGGGGTGGTATGCAGTGGCTACATTATGTTGGACTCCTTGACTAGCTAAGAAATGTCAGAAGCTCTTATCTATGAAATGAGGGCCTTCGTCACTAATGACTAGTCTAGGAACTCCAAAACGAGGAAAGATGTTTTCTTTGAACATTTTCTTCGAATGTTTAGCATCTGCCGCTCGACAGGGTATGGCTTCTACCCATTTTGAGACATAATCCACAGCCACAAGAATGTACTCGGCGTCATAGGATTTAGGAAAGGGGCCCATGAAATCTATACCCCAAACATCGAACAACTCAACTTGGAGATTGTTCACGAGAGGCATAGCATCTCGGGTACTAATGTTACCATGCTTTTGGCTACGAGGACAACGTCTCACAAAATTCTTTGTGTCCTCGTACATGGATGGCCAATAAAAACCACTTTGCCATATTTTAGCATGTGTCCGAAAAGCTCCATAGTGTCCTCCATATTCGGCGGAGTGACATCTATCTATGATTTTTGTTGCTTCTTCTATGGGGACACATTTTCTCAAGAGTCCATCTGCACAGACCTTATAGAGATATGGTTCATCCCATAGGTGCGTTCTGCTTTGATATAGTAGTTTCTTTTTATTCTCCCCGGCGGGACATAGCCGACGACTATAAAATTCACGATGTTTGCATACCAAGGGTTGGTATACGTGACTTTTAAAAGGGTATCATCGCGAAGAAAGTCATTTATTGGGAGATTGTCCGAATTATTGACTTGTAGTCTAGACAAGTGATCGGCTACTGAATTCTCTACTCCTTTCTTGTCTCTTATTCCAGGTCAAATTCTTGAAGGAGTAGGATCCAGCGGATCAACCTTGGCTTAGCATCTTTCTTAGTGAAGAGATATTTCAGAGCAGAGTGATCCGTATAAACAATCACCATAGCTCCCACTAAGTAAGATCTAAACTACGGATACATGGGTGTATGCCGGGTCTCTGAGTGATGATGAGTGATTGTCAACTGGGATAATGCGCATGTTCTTTGGCTTGTGTTGTGCAGGTGTCGAGCACAGATACAGTGATCAAAGGCAAGGTGAAGGTCAAGTAGAGACGTGCCATGCCGATGGACCGAGAGTGGCGAAGGGCGGACGTGAGGCTTGGACTGAGGGACCGGTGGCCCGAGGATCAGCTGTGGTGGCTGACAGCCTGGGACAGCGACGAGCGAAGACTTGCGGACACGGTGTTGCCTGGGTCGAGGACTTAGGGACACGTGTCGGTGGACGGGGTGCACAGAAAAACCACTGAGTGGACGGTTTCTAGGTTTGGGCCTCGAAACCTGAGCGCTGATGGTTTCCGAGTTTGGGCCACAAAACTCGGGCTGAGGACGGTTTCCAGGTTTGGGCCTCAAAACCTGGGTGCTGCGGTTTGCTGAGTTTGGGCCTCAAAACTCAGGCCATGGATGGCTGGTTTCCGGTTTGGGCCTCAAAACCGGCGGTTGAACGTGAAGGCTGGTTTCCCGGTTGGGCCACAAAACCGGGGGCGAGGTCCGTGAAAAGGACGAGCAGAGCGGTGCGGCAATCGGTGAGGTTGCGTCGAGGCAACGCTGCCAGTTGTGCGGGCGTGGCCGTCGGATCACCAACTACCACGAGTTGGTCCAGAATAACCTAGGGTTTGGCTAGTTCGCTCTGTAATTAGTGAGGGGGTAGAGTAGGAATTAGAATTAGGATAAGTAGAGGGAGACACCCTCCTCCCATTTTATCTCAGCCATTTGCTATTTGCCTTCTAGGTTTTCCTGCTCTCCTAATCCTCTGTTGTAGCAACTGAGATCCGCAGAGAACCATACCTCTGTGTACTGGAGATTTTGAGGAAGTGAGACCGTAATCTCACTGTTGTAGCGTGTGGTAGCCACACGGTTGAAGATCGATGACTTGATTCGCGTTTTGTTCGTGTTCTTCGCGTTCTTCGTTTCTCCGCGATTTTCCCATCACTCGATCTCCCTCTCTACTGCGTCTTTGCGAAATCCGTTTGAATCAACTTGTTCTTTATAGTGAGGAGATCATTTCCACTAAAGGAATTCATCTAACTCCTCACGAACAGGTAGATCGAGTTGATTTCGTTTTCATGGCGCTTTTTTGTTCATCCTCCTCCCTTTCGATTTCCCGGTGATTGAATCAATTTGAGCGGATGATTTCTTAGGGATAGTCTCCTAACTACCTCGTGATCATTCTCTCCAAGTTTGGAAACACGGGATTGAGATTTGATTCGAATTTGGGAAGAGTTGTGTGAGGGGCGACCGAAATCGCCCACACTAGGAGGTCGCGGACAGTCCGCCGTACCTCCCGCAGACAGTCCGCGCGTCGGGGTCGGTCAGACCAGTGGCCTTACTCCGCGCTGCTGACAAGTTCTTTTTGAACCGCGGACAGTCCGCCGTTGGAGTTCGCGGACAGTCCGGGAACATCCAGGGGACCTGCAACAGCTGTGCTGTTTTGCGTTTTTAGCCGGTGGACAGTCCGGGATCAGCTGGCGGACAGTCCGCAGTAGCCGCGGACAGTCGGGACCTCAGGGCCGGACAGTCCGGGATTTGGCTGAAGCCTCTGGTTTAGTTCATTTGCTCTCCCGGCTTCTCCGCTTGGTTTCCAGATCTCTCGTTTGGCCCTAGAATTGACCAAGGTACCTCTCTAGGTATCTTTGCTACTTGTTAGCATTGGTATTCGGAGATTTCCCAACGTAGCCTTCAATCTACGTTCGGGACATGGTTTTGAAGGTCGAACTTGTTCCAGTGTTTTTGCCGATTGGTTTGCTATCGCTTTGTGGTGCTCCGCTGTGATCCTAGGGATCATCCACCTCTTCCAAGGGTCGTGAGCATCACGGTTTCAATCGAAGCTTTTGGGGTTGATTGGTGGGACAAAGGCCGAAGTTTCGAGAGAAATTTTTGAGCTCCCATTCACCCCCCCCCTCTGGTCGCCTTGCTATTGCATTCTCGGTCCTTCAATTGGTATTGGAGCAGGTTAAGGATCTTCCACCTTAGCCGGTTCCAGATCCACAGAAGGCGACATGGATCGCGGTGTGGGCAAACCGCCGTTTTTCGATGGGACGAACTATGCGTATTGGAAGATACGCATGTCGGCCTATCTGCAGAGTATGGGTCCTTCCATCTGGGATATTTGCATCTCTGCTAATTACGTGGTCTTGGCTGCACGTGGGACTCAGCGTCAGATCGATGATCACGATGCCAATAGCCGAGCCCGTAATGCTCTTTTCTCATGCTTGAACATGACTGAGTTTGATCGTGTTTCTCACCTCGCTACGGCTCGGGAGATTTGGCATCCCTCATGCATTTTCATGAGGGAACCTCTCAAGTCAAAACCCGTCTCTGTGAGTCGCACAAGCGAGAGTATGAGAACTTTCGACATATGCCTGGCGAGAGCATAGAGGGTTTATTCGCTCACTTTCAGGTGATTGTCAACAAGATGAGGGCTAACAAGGAGTTGTTGCCTTTCGACCATCATGAGAGAGCTTTGAAGCTTTTGCATACTCTTGATCGGTCGGTGTGGGATTCCAAGGTTCAGGCGATCATCGAATCGCCTAACCATGAGACCCTCACGTGCGACGAGCTCTTCAGTAAGCTCAAGTCCAGTGAGATCGATGCCATGGCGAGGGCTTCTTATGAAAATCCTTCTAGCCCATCGATGGCTTTGCTTTCTGGCTCTTCTGCTAACTCCTCTAGAGGCTTTGCGTTGTCTTCACTTCTATCTGTCACAGAGAGTAGCTTGAGTTCATGGGGGATGACGAGTTGGCTTTGCTCGCCAACCGGTTCTCGCGGTTCCACAACAACCGCATGAACCGTCGCCGCGGAGGAGGATGCTCGGGATGCTTCAAGTGCGGCGATCCCAACCACTTCATCGCTAATTGCCCGAAGAAGAAGAACAAGCAAGTCTTCGGCAAGGCGGATCATGGGCACAAGTACGACTCCGGCAAGCGCAAGGAGAAGTACGTCCCCGCGAAGCACAAGCGGAAGGGCGGCTTCGACAAGGAGTACATCAAGACGAAGTACTTGGAGAAGGCCCAGGCTGAGCAGCGTGCGTTCTTCGCACGCTCAGCGACGTCGAAGACTCGGATGACGACGACTCTGCGCTGCCTCAAGCGACGACGAGTCCGAGAAGAAGAAGAGGATCGAGGACAAGCTGAACGGCCTCTGCTTCTTCGCCGACGACGAGGGCTTCTGCACCATGGCCCTCGGCAAGGAGGTCGATGGTGAGCTGGAGGAGACTCCTCGGAATGACGACAACGATGACGACACCTCCCAGGTATCTCAGACCCCCGATGAGCTTTCTGCTGAGGTCGAGAAAACTTACTGCCGCTCTCCTTAGTCAAGATAAGTTGCTTAGGCGCGCTGCTAGAGAGCGTAAGGAGTTTAGGCAAGTCCACCGTTGTTGTTACCGATGAGGAGGAGTGCGAGATGTGCACCACGCACATGACTGACCTTCTCACTTTGAGAGGTAAGTATGTTGCGTTGGTAGGAGAGGTGGATGAGCTGAAGGCTAGATCCTCGCTGTTGGGTGCGTGCAAGTCGTGTGCTGGCTTGCAAACCGAGTTGGCAGAGAAGAATGCCAAGATTGTGTCTCTTGAGAAGGCCAGCTCGGGTAGCATTGTGTGTGACTAGGTGTGTTCTTTGTGAGGGTTTGGAGATGGAGATCGCGAACGTGATGAAGCATGACAAGATGCAAACCGAGGAAGAAAGAAAACACATACCTTTGGACCATCTTGTCATGGGTGTCTAGTGGTGAGCCACAGCTCGGGATGATGATGATTCCCCAATTCAAGCGAGCTGCTGGAGGTCCGGTGTTGGTTTTGCTCAGGGTGTTGATGTTTCGTCTTTTGGGAAGATTGGAGAGTCGAGTGGTCTGAACCCATGTGAGGAGCCAACTCCACCACTACTCCCAAGGCTTACCAAGATTCCACCCAAAGAGCCTCTCAAGCCTAACACCGAGGATGAGGTCTTGTTGAACCTCCGAGAGCTCAACCAAACAAAAAAATCTTGGACTCCCAAACCAACCACCTCAAGAACAAGTTGGACACCATGACACCACCACCCATCCAGGAGGAACTTATGCCACAGAAGGGCAAAGTGATCCACACCCACTACCGTGAGTACCAAAAACCCCTATGAGTGCGGTGAGGTACCATTGTGGGCACTGTGGGAGAGATGGACACTTGAGTGAGTTTTGCTTTCGGCGTAAAAGAGAGAGGCGCCGTGCAAAGGAGATGAACAACCCGGACATGTACCATCCTTCCATGATGTACATGTGCCGAACGTTCAGAGGCGTGCTGCTAGGCCTAGAGGTCCAAAACCTCAAGTTTCTAGGCCTAGGCCGCAAGGAGGTCGTGCCCGGCGCGATCCTGCAGTTGTGGGCTATGGATCCCGTGGCGGTGGCTTTGTTGTTGAGCGCTTTCCACCACCGTGTTTTGAGTATCGCGATGGACGCTCTTCCCTTAGCGGACCACGTTTTCCTCAACATGGTGATCGCTCTTCCCGTAGGCGTGCTAGGAAAGGTTTTTCTACTAACCGTTCTTTTGAGCAGCCGGCCCAACACTGGTATTCATCCTACTTCACTAACCCCAGTGTTGGACCCTATGCTCACCCTATGTCTTTTTACTGATATAGGTAAAACGATTGGAGAACGTTTGGTTGGTGGATTCCGGAGTGTTTGAGGCAGATGACCGGAAACGCCAAGTGGTTCTCCAGTCTTAGTCTAGTCGCCGGAAAAAGAAGTTTGTCACCTTCGGCGACAATAGCAAAGGTAAAGTGTTTGTCTCGTGGGTCGGTGCGAGTTAATGAGCACTTTGTGTTGCGCGATGTTGCTCTTGTTTCTAACTTGCATTTTTTAACCTTCTTTCTGTTTCGTTTCGAACTTTTCGATGATGACGATGAAATCAGTTGTTATAAACCGAATCAGTCAGTCATTTTGGATCCTCAGGGCAATCTTGTATGTGTGATTTCGCTCTTTGGAAAAGTCTTTCGTGCGGATTTCTCGGAATCGTTGGAATTCTCGATGTCTTTTGGCTGGACCTTCCTCCTCTGATCTTGGATGGAAGGGCATAGAAGACTAGGTCACCTGAGCTTCGACTTGCTTGCAAGACTTAGCTCACTTGGCTTTAATCTGAGGATTGCCCAAGTTGTCCATGGAGAAGGATCTTGTTTGTCATTCTTGTAGACATGGGAAGATGGGGCCGCTCCCCACCATCCAGTGACTCAGGTCATGACTAGCCCTGGAGAGCTTTTGCACATGGACCTTGTTGGTCCGGCTCGGGTGAGCTCGGTTGGGGGGAGGGAAGTGGTATGTGCTGTTGTTGTTGACGACTTTTCGAGATAGATATTTGTGGGTTTTCTTTTTAGCTGAGAAAACTAAGACTTTCTCCTTGGCTCGCAATCTGATTTTGCATCTTCAGAATGAGTTCCCTTTGAACTCGATGCGAGCTATAGGAGTGATAATGGTTCCAAATTCAAGAATTCGGACTTTGAGAAGTTTTGTAACTCTTTGGGCTTAGAGCATCAGTTTTTCCCCCTACACACCGCCACAAAATGGGTTGTAGAGAGGAAGAATCGGACCCTTGTAGAGATGGCCAGGACGATGCTAGATGAGCATAGGCCTCCTAGGCGATATTGGCCGAAGCTATGAGCACTGCATGCTATATTTCCAATCGCATTTTCTCCGAGCTTTCTTGAAAAAAAGACTTCTTATGAGTTGCGTTTTGAAAACTCCCCAAGGTCAGTTATTTTAGAGTTTTGGTTGCCACTGTTTTATACTCAAGAAAGGCAACCTGGACAAATTTGAGTCTCGTTCTTCCGACGGTGTGTATTTTGGGTGTGGCACTCACACTCGTTGCATATCGTGTACTTAACCTTGATACTAACCGAGTCATGGAGACATCAGATGTCACCTTCGATGAGACCATGGTTTGTCCTTCTTCTCGTTTGAGCGTGCAGGTGATCATGAGGTTGGTGAGCCTCTTTTGATGATGAGGATGAGGGTGCTGAAGGGATGAATGACCCAGCACCACCTCCACCTACTGAGCCGCAAAGACCGGCCTCGACACGACTCACGGCCCTGATCCTTCTTCCTCTACTACAGGGGGGACCGGGGGGTCCGCCCGGAGAGGTACCCTTTCGTACCCGAGGAGGGCACCAGATACTGTTGAGGGGGAGGCTACTTCAGCTCGAGAGGCGCCATGAACATCCAGCGCCAACACCCTCCTCAGCAGAGATCGGCAGCATCGGCGAACGTGTCACTTGGTCAAGGTCACAACAAATCTCTCACTTTGCTCATTTGCATTTGTTGCTGATTTTGAACCCCTAGATGTTGGACACGCTTTATCTGATCCGGATTGGTCAAGCCATGCATGAGGAGTTGGAAAATTTTGAAAGAAATCGGGTTTGGGTTCTTGTTTCTCACTCCTGATGTCATCCTATTGGGACAAAATGGGTTTTCAAAAACAAACAAGGAGAGGATGGCCATGTTGTGAGAAACAAGGCCAGGCTTTAGCCAGGGGTATAGTCAGAACGAGGGGATAGACTATGAGGAGACGTTTGCTCCTGTAGCTCGTTGGAGGCAATTAGGATACTCTGGCTTTTGCTGCATCGAAAGGTTTTAATCTTTTTCAAATGGATGTCAAGAGTGCCTCTAAACGGCTACATAGAAGAAGAGGTGTAGTGAGACAACCTCCCGGTTTCGAAAATCCCAAGTTTCCAAACCATGTCTTTAAACTTCACAAAGCTTTGTATGGTTTGAAACAAGCCCTAAGAGCCTGGTTTGATAGGTTGAAAACTTTTTACTTGCTAAGGGTTTTAAAATGGGATGTGTGGATAAAACGCTTTTTGTCCTCAAGCAAGGCAATGATATCTCTGGTCCAGATTTACGTGGATGATATCATTTTCGGTGGTTCTTCTCTCGCTTTGGTTGCAAGTTTGCAGACACTATGAGCAGGGAGTTTGAGATGAGCATGATGGGTGATTTGACGTTTTTCCTCGTGTTGTTGCAAATCAAGCAATCTCGGGAAGGGACGTTCGTGTGCACCAGGGTAAGTATACCAAGACATTGAAGAAGTTCGATATGGGTGAGGCCAAGCCTCTTCCAACACCCATGTCGACCACGATGGCCCTGGATGCGGATGTGGATGGAGAAGCAGTGGACCAGAAGGAGTAAGGAGTATGATCGGGTCGCTGCTGTACCTGACGGCGACACGCCGGACATTCAGTTTGCGGTGTGTCTTGCGCGCGATTCAGTCGTCGCCGCGCACCTCGCACCGTCAGGCAGTCAACGCATATGAGGTACTTATCCTTCACTCCAGAAATTTGGGATTTGGTATTCTGCTTCTCCACCCTCTCCCTTTGCGGTTATTCGATGCCGATTTTGCTGGTTGTCGTATTGATCGCAAGTCCACTTCTGGGATTGCCAGTTTATTGGTTCTTCTCTTGTATCGTGGTCTTCCGCAAGCAGTCTAGTGTCGCCCAGTCTACCATGGAGGCTGAGTATGTTGCCGTGGCTAGCTGCTGTGTTCCCAGTTACTATGGATGATGGCCACTTTGCGTGATTTTGGTCTGAGCTTTTCTCGTGTTCCTTTGCTTTGTGACAGCACGAGTGCGATTAGCGTTGCTAAGAACCCCGTGCTGCACTCGAAGACCAAAACACATTGATGTGCGCTTTCATTTTCTACGAGACCACTATGAGAAGGGTGATATCGACCTTCGCCATGTCGATACTCATCATCAGTTGGCTGATATTTTCACCAAGCCTTTGACCAAACAACTTTGCTAGGTTGAGAGGTGAGCTTGGTGTGTGTTTCCCTTTGGTTGGGGGAAACATTTGGTTCGTATATATATAAATGACTCTTTCCTTCTTTGGTTTCTTCATGCATCTTTGCATTTTATCTTGCATGTTTCAATTCAGAGCTCATTTATATAATCCTTAGAATGTGACTATGCTCTATATAGTGTATGCTCCGATGCTTTATGTTGATGCTTGTAGCTTATGCTCTTTCTGATCACTGATACATGTTGCGAGCTGAGCTTATTTTATGAATGGTGAATTTTTGATTAATGAACATAAAACTTGCAAAATGTTCACCATTGAGATATGAAACTAGCATGTGTAGAATGTGTTGAAATCACTTGTGCTATTCATTTATGCTAGGTTGCTATGTCTTTAGTTCTGAGTCATTCACTTGCTTGGTATGTTCATATGCTGATTTTGACCAAGTTAAGTGAATTGGAAAGATCGAGATGGGATTGCTTGTCAGCACATCACAATATCGAGACTGTCTCTCATTGCACTATGAGTTAAACTTGAGCTGTGTAGTGTATGACCAAACTGTTGCTTTAAGCTTCTGATTGCTTCTGCATAGGCTTCGCACAGTTGAAAAGTTAGGCAATGACAAGCTTTCAACCTCTCGCAATCACATGCTAAAATTTGAACTTGTGTAATTTAACCGCTGCAACTCCGATAAAACTTGAATACACAAGTCTCTGTTTCATTCTATAGCATGATGATTGAACCTTGCTAGGGGTAGTTCACCTTGTATAAATGTTTAGCACTTGTTTGACTTCCTGTCTATACATGTTTAGTGCTATTTTGATGGTGAATACTTTTTTGGCTAAAATCTGCTCACTTTGCTCATATGTTCAAATTTCGTATTTGGTGATCAGTTTGAGCCTTTGCTAGCTTTTAGTGCTTAATAGTGAGTCATCGAATCAGCACTTTGTCAAGCATCTTCATATTCTATCGATTATATTTCTGAAGCTGCTAACTTGCATTTTGACTCATATGCATTTGGAAGGAGAGTTCTTCTGTCAAGGGGGAGAAATTTGTTTGATGGTGCATTTTCAACTAAGGGGGAGAAATTCTCCAAATCATAAGATCAACTAAGGGGGGATTCCCTAGTTGTGTGCACTATTGAAGGGGGAGCTTGAGTTGGAGTTTGCTCAGATTTTGAGGTTGTTTGAATCTGAAGGACCGAGAATACAAAAGCAAGGCGACCAGAGGGGGGTGAATGGGAGCCAATAAAAATTTCTTACGAAACTTTGGCCAAGTGTCCCAAATCAACCCCCAAGAGATACTACCGAAAACGTGATGCCCACGACCCTTGGAAGAGGGTGGATGATCTCTAGGATCACAGCGAGGCACCCACAAAAACTTCCACACCCAAGTTCACGCAAGTCAACTAGTGACAGGATGGGTTTTCGGTAACCTCAACCTCCCCCGAGCAACGCGAGGGGGATTCAGGCTATTTTGTAAAGCGAGGAGCCCGATTTCTGTAGAGCACGGAGTCGGGAATCCAACGCAACAAGCGGATCGCAAATCGAAGGTCAGACGAACAAACTGCGGACGAAAACGTGCTGACTGCACCTGACCGGACTCTGCCTGCGTCCGGTCAGCAGGCACCGACGCGTCTGGTCGAGCGAAAACCGATTTGGGACCTTACTGTGTTGGACCGGACTCTGGTACACAGTGCGTCCGGTCTTCACTTGTGCGTCCGGTCACTCAAAGACAACACGATGAACAGTGTGTCCGGCGAGTCCGGTCATGCACAGGATGAAGCGTCCGGTCGAACCTCGAAACTGAACAGAGAAAAGTTCAACGACCGGACTCACTCTCAGCGTCCGGTCACCCCAAACCGAGCGTCCGGTCACCCCCTAAGCCCCTCTGTTCTTCCACCGATTCAACTCAAACTCACCCAAAACAAATCCTCTAGGGATCAAACTTGGTGAGTGAAGTCACGAGATGATTAGTGAGCTATCTCTAAGAGATCATGGCTCGAACCTAACTCCAAATCGGTGAATCGAAGGATTTCGGGGGAAGGGAAAAAAAATGACCCGAAACGAAAAATCGATCGATCTCCTAGACCGTGAGGTTGGAGGATGATTCCTTCGGTGGAGAAGTGCCTCACGATCTAGAACAACTTGGTTCAAACGGAATTGCAAAAGATGAACCGAGCAAAGAGATCAAGCGACGGGAAAAACGTGGAGCAAAAGGATTCCGCGAAGAACACAACGAAAACGCGAATCACAGCCACGAACTCGAATCAAGGACGCAAATCATGCCATCGATCAGTGCTCCAAGGTGAGGATACGGCCTCACTTCCTCAAATCAACAGTACACAGAGTGGAGTCTCTCTGCGGATCTCAACTAGCTAAAGCAGGGGTGTGGGAGAGTGGAAACCCTAATGCTAGGAAGCAAATGACTGCGCTAACTGAGATAGGGAGGAGGGTGTCTCCCTTAGACTACTTATACTAACCTAGCCTAAGCCTATTTCCTACTCTACCCCTCACTACTGTATTTACAGAGCGGACCAGCCTAACCCTAAGGCTATTCTAGTCCACCCGCTGGTGGTAGGTAGATCCGACGGCCACGCCCGCACGGTCTTCCGCGTCGCCTCCACGCAACCTTCAGATCGCCGCCACGTGCCGCCACCACTCTGCACCCCCGGTTTTGTGGCCCAAACCGGGAAACCAGCCTTTTCCATCAGCCCCCGTTTTTGAGGCCCAAACCGGGAAACCAGCCTCCAGCCCGAGTTTTGTGGCCAAACTCGGAACCGTCCGCGCCCGAGTTTTGAGGCCCAAACTCGGAAACCGGCCCACGCCCAGGTTTTGAGGCTCAACCTGGAAACCGTCGCGCCCAGGTTTTGTGGCTCAACCTGGAAACCCAGCACCCAGGTTTTGAGGCCCAAACCTGGAAACCGTCCACCGTTGGTTTTTCCCGGGCTCTACCAACAAACCGGCGTCGTAGAAGGGATGCACCGCCTGTGCCCCCTTCCACCGACATGATCGCACTTCTCCGCTTGTCGCTGTCGCAGGCTGCCAGCCACCACAGCTGATCCTCCGGCCTCCAGTCCATCAGTCCAAGTCCACGTCCGCCCTTCACCGTCCGATACATCGGCATGGCACGTCCGCCGCACGGCACGCCCATCCTTCATCGCGCCCGGTCCGTCGGCACGACACGTCGCAACTTGACCTTCACCCGCATCGACCACTGTCTCCGTGCTCGACACCTGCACAACACAAGCCAAAGAACATGCGCATCATCTCCGTTGACAATCACTCATCACAAGAGACTCGGCATACACCCATGTATCCGCAATCTCCCCCTTGATGAGTGCATTGTCAACTCCACAACAAATCATGATAAAAGAAGGAGGTAGGAAGGAGTGGAAGAGAAACCCAACCAAATGACCCAAAAGCCTATCAAAAGCCAAAGAAGGTCAAGTGGATGAAGCGAAAACTTGGTCCCCAAAGACATGGGCAACGGCTCGACGCAACCAAGCAAAGTAAAGGCTAGCCCTCAGAAGAGGTAAACAGGCTCAACACCGCTAGCAGATACCAATTGAAGATCGGAGGACAACAGAAGCAAAATGCTAGTCCCTCAAGAAAGAGGCACAGAGGCTCAACACAACTAGCAAGAAAATCACTCCGAACCAATTGGAAATCAACCCAAACCAAATGGGAAAGCACACCAGACGATACCAATTGAAAGCCAAATGAAAGGCTTATGAAAGCTCATGAAAAGCTAGGAACGTTTGCTAGTCCCTCAAGACAGAGGCAACGGCTCAACACAACTAGCAAACTCCCCCTCGACAAATGCAAGCAACTAGGACAAATGATTCTCCCCTTAGTTGATCAACACAGGAGCATGATTTGCATAAATTTCTCCCCCTAGTTGAAATGCACTTATCAAGGCAAAAGGTATCGGAGAATCAACTCCTCTTCACATAAACTCCCCCTGAACACAAGATCTCCTTCAGAATGCATATGAAGTCAAAATGCAAGTTAGGAGCTTCAAGTATATAGTCAAAAGAGTGCAAAGATGCTCTAATCAGTATAGCTCCAACATCTCAATTAAGCACTCAAATAGCAAAGGCTCAAACTGATCACTTATACGAAATATGAAGCGTATGAGCATGTGAGCAATTTAAGCCAAAAGGATAGTCACCATCAAAATAGCACTAGACATGTATAGAAGGAATCCAAACAAGTGCTAAGCATATATACAAGGTGAACTACCCCTAGCAAAGTTCAATCATCATGCATAGGAATGAAGCATATCCTTGTGATTTCAAATTCATATCGGAGTTGCAGCGGTAAAAGAATTCACAAGTTCATTTTGGCATGTGATTGCGAGAGGTTGAAAGCTTGTCATTGCCTAACTTTTCAACCGTGCGAAGCCTATGCCGAAGCAATCAGAAGCTTAAAGCAACGGTTTCGGTCATACACTACATGGCTCAAGTTTAACTCAAAGTGCAATGAGAAACAGTCTCAATACCATGAGGTGTTGACAAGCAATCCCATCTCGATCTTTTCAATTCAACAATACTTGGTTCAGATTTTAAGCAAGTTATGAACAACCAAGCAAGTGAATGACTCAGAACTAGAGACATAGCAACCTAGCATATATGAAAAGCAGGAATGGACTCAACACGCCCTACACATGCTAGTTGCATATCTCAATGGTGAACATTTTCAGATTTATATACATTAGGCATAAATTCACCATTCCAAAAATAGCTCGCTCATAACATGTAACAGTGATCAGAAGGAGCATAAGCTACAAGCATCATCATAAGTATCGGAGCAATACTAACAAGAGCATAATTACATTCTAGTGAATATAGACATGAAGCTCAGAATGTAAATGCGTATGCCCGACACAAAACTGAAAGAAAGGAGATACCAATTGGAAGGACTCAAGAAACTCAAAAGAAAAGAGCCTCAAAATAAAAGAGTCAGTCTGTACATCTCAAAATGCTTCCCCCATCTAAAAGGGGAAACACACACCAAGCTCACCCCTCAACCTATTAAAGGTTGATTCGTCTAAAGGCTTGGTGAAAATATCAGCCAATTGGTGATGAGTATCGACATGGCGAAGGTCGATATCACCCTTCTCCTGGTGGTCTCGCAAGAAATGAAAGCGCACATCAATGTGTTGGTTTTTTCTGAAGCACGGGGTTCTTAGCAACGCTAATGGCACTCGTGCTGTCACAAAGCAAAGGAACTCGAGTAAAGCTCAAACCAAAATCACGCAAGTGGCCATCATCCAGAGTAACTGGGAACAGCAGCTAGCCGCAGCAACATATTCAGCCTCCGTGGTAGACTGAGCGACACTAGACTGCTTGCGAGAAGACCACGATACAAGAGAAGACCCAATAAACTGGCAAGTCCCAGAAGTGGACTTGCGCTCAATGCGACAACCCGGCAAAATCAGCATCAGAAAAGCCACAAAGCGAGAGGGTGGAAGAAGCAGAATACCAAATCCCGAACTCAGGCGTGAAACGAAGGTACCTGAAGATGCGCTTCACGGCCTGACGGTGAGAAGTGCGTGGCGAAGCCTGAAAGCGCGCGCACAAGCACACGGCGAACTGAATGTCCGGCCGTGTCGCCGTCAGGTAGAGCAGCGATCCAATCATGCTGCGGTACTCCTTCTGGTCCACTGCTTCTCCATCCGTGTCGGCATCCAGGGCAGTCGTCGTCGACATGGGCGTCGGAAGAGGCTTGGCCTCACCCATGTCGAACCGCTTCAGCAAGTCCTCGTGTACTTGCCCTGGTGCACAAACGTCCCCTCTCGGGATTGCTTAATTTGCAACCCGAGAAAGAAGGTCAGCTCGCCCATCATGCTCATCTCGAACTCCCTGCTCATAGTATCTGCAAACTTGGCAACCAAAGCGTGAGAAGAACCACCGAAAATGATATCATCCACGTAAATTTGGACCAAGAGAGTATCTTTGCCTTGCTTGAGGAGAAAGAGCGTTTATCAACACATCCCATTTTAAAACCCTTAGCTAGCAAAAAGGTTTTTAATCTCTCATACCAGGCTCTAGGGGCTTGTTTCAAACCATACAAAGCTTTGTGGAGTTTAAAGACATGGTTTGGAAACTTGGGATTTTCAAAACCGGGGGTTGCTGGACATAGACCTCCTCCTCAATGTAGCCGTTTAAGAAGGCACTCTTGACATCCATTTGAAAAAGTTTGAAACCCATGGATGCAGCATAAGCCAAGAGTATCCTAATAGCCTCCAAACGAGCTACAGGAGCGAAGGTCTCCTCATAATCTATCCCCTCCTTCTGACTATAACCCTTCGCTACAAGCCGGGCCTTGTTTCTCACAATGTGGCCCTCCTCTCCTTGCTTGTTTTTAAATACCCATTTTGTCCCAATAGGTTTACAGTCAGGAGGTGGTGGCACTAGAACCCAAACCCGATTTCGCTCAAAGTTCTCTAGCTCCTCATGCATGGCATTGACCCAATCCGGATCCGTCAATGCGTGTCCAACATCTCGGGGCTCAAAAGACGCAACAAAAGCAGAATGAGCAAAGTGCGAGATGTGCTGTGACCTGGAGCGAGTAACTCGCTCGTCGATGTCGCCGATCATCTGTTCAGGGGGGTGCTGGCGCTGGATATGTCGTGGCGCCTCCCGGGAAGAAGTGACCTCCCCCTCAACAGCAGCTGGTTCCACCCCGGGTACAAAAGTACCGCGCGAGGTGGAGGATCCCACGGCCCCCAGGAAGAAGAAGTGTCGGGGCCGTGAGTCGTCGTCGAGGCCGCCCTTTGCGGCACGGCAGGTGGAGGGGGTGCTGGTTATCTATACCTTCAGCACCCTCGTCCTCATCATCAAAAAGAGGCTCTCCAACCTCATGATCACCTGCACGCTCAAACGAGAAGAGGGACAAACAAGAGTCTCGTCGAAGGTGACATCTGATGTCTCCATGACTCGGTTAGTGTCAAGGTTAAGTACACGATAAGCTCGAGTGTGAGTGCCATAACCCAAAAACACACCGTCAGAAGAACGAGACTCAAACTTGTCCAGGTTGCCTTTCTTCAATATAAACAGTGGCAACCAAAGACTCTAAAATAACTCACCTTGGGCTGGCGACCAAAACGCAACTCATAAGAGGTCTTCTTCAAAAACGCTCTCAGAAAAATGCGATTCGAAATGTAGCATGCAGTGTTCATAGCTTCGGCCCAAAACGCCTAGGAGTCCTATGCTCATCAAGCATCGTCCTGGCCATCTCAACAAGGGTCCGATTCTTCCTCTCTACAACACCATTTTGAGGTGGTGTATAGGGGGAAGAAACCTGATGCTCCAAACCAAGGCGGTTACAAAACTTCTCAAAATCCGAATTTTTAAACTCGGAACCATTATCACTCCGAATAGCTCGCATCGAGTTCAAAGGGAACTCGTTCTGAAGACGCAAAATCAGATTGCGAGCAAATGAGAAAGTCTCGGTCTTCTCAGCTAAAAAGAAGACCCACGAATATCTCGAAAAGTCGTCAACAACAACCAAAACATACCACTTGCCACCAACCGAGCTCACCCGAGCCGGACCAACAAGGTCCATGTGTAAAAGCTCTCCGGGTGCGAGGTCATGACCTTAGTCACCGGATGGTGGGGAGCAGCAACCATCTTCCCATGTCTGCAAGAATGGCAAACTAGATCCTTCTCCATCGAAAGCTTGGGCAATCCTCGGATTAGGCCAAGTGAGCTAAGTCTTGCAAGCAAGTCGAAGCTTAAGTGACCGAGCCTCCTATGCCACTTCCAAAGATCGGAAGAAGAAGGACTAGCCAAAAGACAGCGAGAAGAACCAAACGATTCCGAGAAATTCGCACAAAAGACTTTCCCAAAGGGCGAAATCAGACATACAAGATCGCCCTGAGGATCTAAGATGCGACTAAGGTTCGGTTTAAAACGAATCTCATAGTCATCATCAAAAAGTTGCGAAACAGAAAGAAGGTTAAAATGCAGGTTAGAAACAAGAGCAACATCGCGCAACACAAAGTGCTCATTAACCCGCACCGATCCGCGAGACAACCCTTACCTTTACTATTGTCGCCGAAGGTTATGTACTCCTTTCCGGCGACTGGGCTAAGGCTGGAGAACCACTTGGTGTTTCCGGTCATGTGCCTCGAACAACCGGAATCCACCAACCAAACGTCCTCCAACCGTCTTACCTACATCAATAGAAACATAGGGTGAGCATACGGTCCAACACTGGGGTTAGTGAAATAAGGGTAATACCAGTGTTGGGCCGGCTGCTCAAAAGAACGGTTAGCAGAAAACCATTCCTAGTACGTCTACGAGGGAAGCGATCACCACGCTGAGGAAAACGTGGTCCGCTGGGGAAGAAGCGCTCACCGCGATACTCAAACTGCGGTGGGGGAAAGCGCTCAACAAAGCCTCCGCCACGGGGTCCGTTACCTGCAAAAGCAGGACCCCGTCGGGCACGCTCTCTACGAGGTTTACGCCTAGGAGCCTGGGGCTCAACTGCTCTAGCGTCTCTCCTCGGAGCTCTCTCCTGCCTAGGCCTAACAAACTGAGGTGCTGGACCTCTAGGCCTAGTCTCCCTCCTCGGGGCTCTCATCTCCTGCCTAGGCCTGGGATCCTGTCGTCCGGACCTAGCAGCTCTCCTCTGGGCCTTCGGTACATGTCCACCATGAGCTGGATGGTACATGTCCGGGTTCTCCTCTCTCCCGAGCCCTGCGCGCCTCTCTCTTGCGCCTAAAGCAGAACTCGCTCAAGTGGCCATCTCTCCCACAAAATCACACTGGTACCTCACCGCACGCACAGGGGGTTGTTGGTGACCAGGGCTGTGGGTGTGGCTCACCTTGCCTTTGCCCTTCGGTGCAGCTCCTCACGGATGGGTGGCATAGCATCAAGCTTGTTTCTGAGGTGGTTTGGCTTGGGTGCCCAAACTGGGTTCTTGGGAGGAGCTCTCGGGGGTTCCTCAACCACACCATCTTTGGTGATAGGCTTGGCTGGCTCTTTGAGTGGAAGCTTGGCAAGTTTGGGAGTAGTGGTGGAGTTGGGCTTCTCACATGGGTTCAGACCACTAGACTCTCCAATCTTCCCAAAAGCTGAGAGATCAACACTCTGAGCAAAACCTACACCAGGGGCACCAACAGCTCGCTTGAATTGGGAGATCATCATCCCGAGCTGCGGCTCACTACTGGAGACCCATGACAAGATGGACCGAAGGTATGTGTTTTCTTCCTCGGTTTGCATCTTGCCATGCTTCACATTGGCAATCTCCATCTCCAGGCCCTCACACAAAGCACACCTCAAGACACAAGTGCTATCTGAGCTGGCCTTCTCTAAAGACTCAAGCTTGGCATTCTTCTCTGCCAACTCAGATTGCAAGACAGGACAAGTCTTGCACGCACCCAACAGCTGCGGCCTAGCTCGGAGCTCATCCACCTCATCTACCAGCGCAGCATGCTTACTCCTCAGAGTGAGAAGATCCGTCATGTGCGCGGCGCAACTCTCGCACTCCAACTCCTCCGACACAACCACGGTGGACCGAGCGAACTCAAGCTCCTTCACCGTGTCCTCCCACTTCTGCCTAAACTCCTTGCGCTCTCTAGCGGCACGCCTAAGCAACTTATCTGGCTAAGGAGGGCAGCAGTCAACTTCTCAACCTCGGAGGAAAGCTCGTCGTAGGTGAGAGATACCTGGGAGGTGTCGTCGTCGTCGTTCCGAGGGGTACGCTCCGGCTCGCCGTCGACCTCATCGCCCAGCGCCATGGTGCAGAAGCCGTCGTCGTCGGCGAAGAAGCAGAGGCCGTTCAGCTTGTCCTCGATCCTCTTCTTCTTCTCGGACTCGTCATCGCTCGAGCTGGCGGAGTCGTCATCCGAGCCGTCGACGTCGCTGAGCGTGGCGAAGAACGCGCGCTGCTCAGCTTGCTGCTTCTCCAAGTACTTCTTCTTGATGTACTCTTTGTCGAAGCCGCCCCGTTTCTTGTGCCTGGGGGGACGTGCTTCTCCTTGTACTTGGAGTCGCGCTTGCGCCCATGTTCGCCCTTGCCCGATGCTTGTTCTTCTTCTTGGGGCAGTCGGCGATGAAGTGGTCGGGGTCGCCGCACTCGTAGCATCCCGTGCGTCCTCCTCCTCGACGACGGTTCATGCGGTTGTTGTGGAACCGCGAGAACCGGTTGGCAAGCAAAGCCAACTCGTCGTCTCCCAAAGACTCCAGCTGGTCCTCTGTCACAGAAAAGAGAGAAGAAAGCGCAAAGCCAGCTGAGGGGTTAGAGGAAGAGCCGGAAACCAAAGCCATGGACGGGCGAGAAGGATTTTCAAAAGAAGCCCTCGCCATAGCATCAATCTCACTGGGGACTTGAGCTTACAAAGAGCTCGTCGCAGGTGAGGGTCTCATAGTTCGGCGATTCGATGATTGCCTGAACCTTGGAGTCCCACACCGAACGGTCAAGAGTGTGCAAAAGCTTCAAAGCACGCTCAATCGTCAAATGGCAACTGCTCTCTGTTAGCCCTCATCCTGTTGACAATCACCTGAAAGCGAGCGAATAAACTTTCTATGCTCTCGCCAGGCTGATGTCGAAAGTTCTCATACTCTCTCTTGTACGACTCGTAGAGTCGGGTTTTGACTTGAGAGGTGCCCTCATGAAAGCGCATGAGGGTTGCCAAATCTCCCGAGCCGTAGAGAGGTGAGAAACGCGGTCAAACTCCCATGCTCAACACAAAAGAGAGCATTACGGGCTCGGCTATTGGCTTCGTGCTCATCGATCTGATGCTGAGTGACACGAGCAGCCAGACCCACGTAATCGGCAGAGTTGCAAATATCCCAAATGGAAGCACCCAACTCCTGCAGATAGGCCGACATGCGTATCTTCCAATACGCATAGTTCGTCCCATCGAAAAACGGCGGTTTGCCCACGCCGCGATCCATGTCGCCTTCGGTGGATCTGGAACCGGCTAAGGTGGAAATCCTTAACCCGCTCCGATACCAATTGAAGGACCGAGAATAAAAAGCAGGCGACCAGAGGGGGGGTGAATGGGAGCCAATAAAAATTTCTTACGAAACTTGCCAAGTGTCCCAAAATCAACCCCAAAGCGATACCTAGAGCATACCACATAGACCCTGACTAGACAGAGTGCCACGACCCTTGGAGAGGGTGGATGATCTCTAGGATCACAGCGAGGCACCACAAAACTTCCACACCCAAGTTCACTGCAAGTCAACTAGTGACAGGATGGTTTTTCGGTAACCTCAACCTCCCCCGAGCAACGCGGGGGATTCGGCTAGTTTGTAAAGCGAGGAGCCCGATTTCTGTAGAGCACGGAGTCGGAATCCAAACGCAACAAGCGGATCGCAAATCGCGGTCAGACGAACAAACTCGGACGAAAACGTGCTGACTGCACCTGACCGGACTCTGCCTGCGTCCGGTCAGCAGCACCGACGCGTCTGGTCGAGCGAAAAAACCGATTTGGACCTTCTGTGTTGGACCGGACTCTGGTACACAGTGCGTCGGTCTTCACTTGTGCGTCCGGTCACTCAAAGACAACAACGATGAACAGTGTGTCCGGCGAGTCCGGTCATGCACAGGATGAAGCGTCCGGTCGAACCTCGAAACTGAACAGAGAAAAGTTCAACGACCGGACTCACTCTCAGCGTCCGTCACCCCAAAACCGAGCGCCGGTCACCCCGAAGCCCCTCTGTTCTTCCACCGATTCAACTCAAACTCACCCAAACAAATCCTCTAGGGATCAAACTTGGTGAGTGAAGTCACGAGATGATTAGTGAGCTATCTCTAAGAGATCATGGCTCGAACCTAACTCCAAATCGGTGAATCGAAGGATTTCGGGGGAAGGGAAGAAAATGACCCGAAACGAAAATCGATCGATCTCCTAGACCGTGAGGTTGGAGGATGATCCTTCGGTGGAAAGAAGTGCCTCACGATCTAGAACAACTTGGTTCAAACGGAATTGCAAAAGATGAACCGAGCAAAGAGATCAAGCGACGGGAAAACGTGGAGCAAAAGGATTCGCGAGAACACAAACGAAAACGCGAATCACAGCCACGAACTCGAATCAAGGACGCAAATCATGCCATCGATCAGTGCTCCAAGGTGAGGATACGGCCTCACTTCCTCAAATCAACAGTACACAGAGTGGAGTCTCTCTGCGGATCTCAACTAGCTAAAGCAGGGGTGTGGGAGAGTGGAAACCCTAATGCTAGGAAGCAAATGACTGGCGCTAACTGAGATAGGGAGGAGGGTGTCTCCCTTAGACTACTTATACTAACCTAGCCTAAGCCTATTCCTACTCTACCCCTCACTACTGTATTTACAGAGCGGACCAGCCAACCCTAAGGCTATTCTAGTCCACCCGCTGGTGGTAGGTAGATCCGACGGCCACGCCCGCACGGTCTTCCGCGTCGCCTCCACGCAACCTTCAGATCGCGCCACGTGCCGCCACCACTCTGCACCCCCGGTTTTGTGGCCCAACCGGGAAACCAGCAGCCTTTTCCATCAGCCCCCGGTTTTGAGGCCCAAACCGGGAAACCAGCCTCCAGCCCGAGTTTTGTGGCCAAACTCGGAAACCGTCCGCGCCCGAGTTTTGAGGCCCAAACTCGAAACCGGCCCACGCCCAGGTTTTGAGGCTCAACCTGGAAACCGTCGCGCCCAGGTTTGGTGGCTCAACCTGGAAACCCAGCACCCGGTTTTGAGGCCCAAACCTGGAAACCGTCCACCGTTGGTTTTTCCCGGGCTCTACCAACAAACCGGCGTCGTAGAAGGGATGCACCGCCTGTGCACCCTTCCACCGACATGATCGCACTTCTCCGCTTGTCGCTGTCGCAGGCTGCCAGCCACCACAGCTGATCCTCCGGCCTCCAGTCCATCAGTCCAAGTCCACGTCCGCCCTTCACCGTCCGATACATCGGCATGGCACGTCCGCCGCACGGCACGCCCATCCTATCTCGCGCCCGGTCCGTCGGCACGACACGTCGCAACTTGACCTTCACCCGCCATCGACCACTGTCTCCGTGCTCGACACCTGCACAACACAAGCCAAAGAACATGCGCATCATCTCCGTTGACAATCACTCATCACACAGAGACTCGGCATACACCCATGTATCCGCAGAATCTCCCAATTGGTTTGGAGCTTTTCTGCTAGTTGTGTTGAGCCTCTGTGCCTCTGTCTTGAGGGACTAGCACTTTTGGCTTTGTTGTTCAATTGGTTCGGAGCATTTTTGGTAGCTAGTTGTGTTGAGCCTTTGTCTCTTTCTTGTTGGACTAGCAACCTTGTCTTTATGCTCTCAACTTGGTATCGAGCTTTCTCGCTAGTGGTGTTGAGCCTGTTCTACCTCTTCTTGAGGGCTAGCTTTGCTTTGCTTGGTTGTGCGTCGAGCCGTTTCCCATGTCTTTGGGAACCAAGTTGTGTTGCTCTTTCCACTTGACCTTCTTCGGCTTGATATGCTTTTGGTCATTTGGTCGAGTCTCTCTCCTTCTTCCTTCCTTCTTCTGTTTCCATTATGATTTGTGTGGTAGTTGACAATGCACTCATCAAGGGGAGATTGCGGATAATGGGTGTATGCTGGGTCTCTGAGTGATGAGTGATTGTCAACTGGGATAATGCGCATGTTCTTTGGCTTGTGTTGTGCAGGTGTCACACGGATACAGTGATCAAGGAAAGGTGAAGGTCAAGTAGAGAGGTTGCGATGGACTGAGAGTGGCGAAGGGCGGACGTGAGGCTTGGACTGAGGGACCGGTGGCCCGAGGATCAGTTGTGGTGGCTGACAGCTTGGGACAGCGACGAGCGAAGACTTGCGGACACGGTGTTGCCTGGGTCGAGGACTTGGGGACACGTGTCGGTGGACGGGGTGCACGGGCGGTGCATCTCATCTACGGCTCGGTTTGGTGGTTGAGCCACAGAAAAACCACCGAGTGGACGGTTTCTAGGTTTGAGCCTCAAAACCTGGGCACTGATGGTTTCCGAATTTGGGCCACAAAACTCGGGCTGAGGACGGTTTCCAGGTTTGGGCCTCAAAACCTGGTTTGCTGCGGGTTTGCTGAGTTTGGGCCTCAAAACTCAGGCCATGGATGGCTGGTTTCCCTCCCGGTTTGGGCCTCAAAACTGGGGTTTGATCGTGAAGGCTGGTTTCCCAGTTTGGGCCACAAACACGGGCGGGGTCCATGAAAAGACGAGCGGAGCGGTGGCGGCACGTGGCGCAATCGGTGAGGTTGCATCGAGGCAACGCTACCAGTTGTGCGGGCTGTGCCGTCGGATCACCACCTACCACGAGTTGGTCCAGAATAACCTAGGGTTTAGCTGGTTCGCTCTGTAATTAGCGAGGGGTAGATTAGGAATTAGAATTAGGATAAGTAGAGGGAGACACCCTCCTCCCATTTTATCTCAGCCATTTGCTCTTTGCCTTCTAGGTTTTCCTGCTCTCCCAATCCCCTGCTGTAGCAACTGAGATACGCAGAGAACCATACCTCTGTGTACTGGAGATTTTGAGGAAGTGAGACCGTAATCTCACCATTGTAGCGTGTGGTAGCCACACGGTTGTAGATCGATGACTTGATTCGCGTTTTGTTCGTGTTCTTCGTGTTCTTCGTTTCTCCGCGATTTTCCCGTCACTCGATCTCCCTCTCTCTCCTCTCTGCGTCTTTGTGAAATCCGTTTGAATCAACTTGTTCTTATAGTGAGGAGATCATTTCCACCGAAGGAATTCATCTAACTCCTCACGAACAAGTAGATCGGGTTGATTTCGTTTTCGTGGCGCTTTTTCATTCATCCTCCTCCCCTTTTGATTTCCCGGTGATTGAATCGATTTGAGCAGATGATTTCTTGGGGATAGTCTCCTAACTACCTCGTGATCATTCTCTCCAAGTTTGGAAACACGGGATTGTGATTTGATTCGAATTGGGAAGAGTTTGTGAGGGGCGACCGAAATCGCCCTCACTGGGAGGTCGCGGACAGTCCGCCGTTCCTCCCGCGGACAGTCCGTGCGTCGGGGTCGGTCAGACCAGTGGCCTGACTCCGCGCTGCTGACGAGTTCTTTTTGAACCGCGGACAGTCCGCTGTTGGAGTTCGCGGACAGTCCGGGAACATCCAGGGGACATGCAGCAGCTGTGCTGTTTCGCGTTTTTAGCCGGCGGACAGTCCGGGATCGGCTGGCGGACAGTCTGCAATAGCCGCTGACAGTCTGGGACCTCAGGGCCGGACAGTCTGGGATTTGGCTGAAGCCTCCGGTTTCGTTCATTTGCTCTCCCGGCTTCTCTGCTTGGTTTCCGGATCTCTTGTTTGGCCCTAGAGTTGACCAAGATACCTCTCTAGGTATCTTTGCTACTTGTTAGCATTGGTATTCGGAGATTTCCCAACGTAGCCTTCAATCTACGTTCGGGACTTGGTTTGTGAAGGTCGAACTTGTTCCGGTGTTTTTGCCGATTGGTTTGCTATCGCTTTGTGGTGCTCCGCTGTGATCCTAGGGATCATCCACCCTCTTTCCAAGGTTGGACATCATCACGGTTTCAATCGAAGCTTTTGGGGTTGATTGGTGGGACAAAGGCCGAAGTTTCGAGAGAAATTTTTGAGCTCCCATTCACCCCCCCCCCTCTGGTCGCCTTGCTATTGCATTCTCGGTCCTTCATAAACTTGTCTATGGCAAAGACTACGGCCAAAAGTTCCTTTTCTGTGGTTGCATAGTTTAGCTGGGGGCCAGTCAGGGTCTTACTAGCATAAGAAATAGCATAATGCTTCTTATCTTAGTTTGACCAAGGACGGCTCCCACAGCATAATCACTAGCATCACACATGATTTCGAATGGCAAATTCCAATCTGGGGGTTGGATGATTGGTGCCGAAGTTAGAGCCTTTTTCAAAATATTGAAAGCTTGTAGACAATCCTCGTCAAATTTGAACGGGACGTCTTTTGCTAACAGGCTCGTTAAGGGTCTAGCGACTTGTGAGAAATCCTTAATAAACCTTCTATAAAAGCCGGCATGGCCCAAGAAGCTTCGATTCCTTTCACATTAGTGGGTGGTGGCAATTGTTCAATTTACATCGATTTGGCTTTATCCACTTCTATCCCACGTTCTGAAATTCGATGGCCTAGGACAATTCCTTCCCGCACCATGAGTGACACTTTTCCAGTTAAGAACTAGGTCCTTCTCTTCACAGCGTTGGAGGACTTTGTCTAAATTGGCTAGGCAATCGTCAAAGGTTTTCCCATAGACCAAAAAGTCGTCCATGAATACCTCCATGATTTGTTTAATCATGTCGGAAAAGATGGACGTCATACACCGTTGGAAAGATGCCGGTGCATTGCAAAGTCCAAAGGACATGCGTCTATAGGCATAAGTTCCATACGGGCATGTGAAAGTGGTCTTACTTTGTCCATCTGGATGGATTGGAATTTGGTGATAACCGGAATATCCATCCAGGAAGCAAAAGAAGGAATGGTTTGCCAATCTCTCTAGCATCTCATCTATAAAAGGAAGTGGGAAATGATCTTTCTTTGTGGCTTTATTCAACTCCTCTAGTCTTATACACATCCTCCATCCAGTGACAGTGCGCTGAGGGATTAACTCATTTTTCTCATTCTTAACGACTATCATGCCTCCTTCCTTGGAACCTACTTGCACTACTGGCACGGGACTTACCCATTCACTATAAGGAACTGGATAAATAATTCTCGCGTGCAAGAGTTTCAGAACCTCCTTTTTTCATGACTTCACGCATGGCGTTATTAAGTCATCTTTATAGGCTCTCTTGAAGGGGGTCTCAGGATCGAGAGGGATACGATGGGTGCAGAGATTTGGACTAATTCCCTTCAAATATTGAAGCGAATAGCCAAAGACAGATCAGTGTTTTTCTAAGACAAAGGTCAACCTACGGACTTCCTCTTCAGATAGCTTTCTGCTAATGATTACGGGAGTCTTGGGGTCATTGTTTAGAAAAATGTATCTCAGGTCTTCAGGCAGAGGTTTTAGCTCTATGGAAGGTCGAGATGGCTTTTCCGATTCGTCTAAGCGAAATGGTTCATCTGTCTCGGCTTCTTCTTCGACAAAGAACTCAGAATCTTCTTCAAAATCAGGCTGAGCCAACTCATAAAGGGTAGAGGTTCTAGCTTGATCGAGAAGATCTGGTTCTGGTGGTTGTTCGGCAATAGAATTTAATGCACAAACGAAAGGTACTGAGTACTCTTTTCCACCGATTTGAGCATTAAAGTGCTCTTGACATGGTCCTTGCAAGGCAAGTATGGACCAAGGTGTCCTAAGAAGACGTCAAAAAGGACTACATCGAAAATGTAGAAATCTAAGACCATGTCCCGCTCCATCTACTTGGATGGGACCATCTTTGGGATTCCTTCACTTTCCAAGATGTCACCATTTGGGTCTCTTAAACACCGTTTAGTTGGTTGTCATTGAAGGTCGGGGAATGTTCTGGATACGTAATTACTAGCAAGAACATTAATTTCAACAGAGGTTCGTAAAAGGCAAAGGCTCTTTCTCCCCTATTCGACAATCTATTATGCTAGTACTTTATCTATGCGAGGGATGTTTTCTGTTACTTCGGCTTCCATTGTCGTCCATTCATGACTCATGACAGCTGAAAGTTCGAAAAGACGCTCTCGGCTATAGATTCCATCAGAAGACTCAGGAAGTGGTTTGTCGGATGGGACAGCTTGAACGGAGTAGTTCATAGTATTTCCGTAATCCTCAAACACATCATCCTCTATCTCACCCAAAAATTCCGGAAGAATTTCTTCCCCAGATGTGGACGGAATAGGCTCCGCTAAGTCCAGCGAGCTAGACTCGGGCTCTTCTTGTTGTTCTACGGTCGAAATTTGGGTTTCTACGACTTCTTCCTCAGGGATTTCATCGGAAACTCCAGTATAAGGAGTATTCTCGAGAATTCTATCAAGAACCTCCTTTCCACCTCGTGGAGAAAGATGAAGAAACGCTCCACCTGACGAATGATCAAGGTGAAGAGTGCTCTCTTTCTCTAGACCGACATAAAAATGCTGAAGGAGTATTGGATCGGGTATGGCTAAATGGGTCCTGAATTGATTAAATCAATAAAACGGGCCCAAGCCTCCCCTAATGTCTCCTTATCATTTTGTCTAAAGGTCAACACTTCTACTCGTAGTTGTACCACTCGGTGGACAGGGAAATACGTCAAGATAAACTTGGTCCGTAAAGTTCCCCAGTCTCCTTTGGCACTTTCCACGGTTTGAGCATGCCATGTTTTAGCTGCTCCCGTCAAAGTGAACGGAAACAGCTTCCACTTGACAGTGTCAGGTGAAATGCCCGAAATGTTCAAGCATGCACAGACTTGCTCAAACTCACGTAGATGTGTGTAGGGATTTTCTGAACTTTGTTAATAAAGTCAGGGCGCAATTCGTAACTATCGGCATATATAGGTTGTGATGATGAATGTGGCTCTAATCGCAAACTCTTAGGAGCTGCGAATTGGAAGATAGATTGGTTCTCCATACGGAGAGGGTAAAGATGATCCTAACTCAAGTCTCAAAAATCAGCTACCCTTCCCCGGCAACGGCGCCAGAAAAGCTTGTTGACAGCTTGGGTGGCACGCAGAAGAAACCGCAAGCGCACGGCTGTCAGTTGTAGCTTTTCACCTCAGAGTATTCCGGGGTATCGAATCCACGAGGCACGCGAAGTGATTTTGAGAATACTAGGGGGATAAGGATATCTAGGATAGATGAAGGGAACGGGCACTATCTACTGGGGTAGATCCTAGTTCTATTAGACTTCTAGTGATTTAAGTTCTTTACTAGTGTACTGTGGGTGTACTAGCCTTTACCACTGACTTAGGTTGAACGCTAGAACAACGAGCCCTACTGTTAAACTAGACCAACTACGTGGTGGAATTCAAGGCGCACAGGGCTGTCACCACCTGCTTGCTACCACAGCTATCCGGGGGCCTAACCGTATTCACTGGGAAAATATAGCCTAAGTACCACACTTAGTCTATATATTACTACTACTAGCCCTGTACTAGAACTAGAGCACTTGAAACTAATATCAAGCAATGAAACGAGCACACAAGTACTGAAAATAAATACTTGAAGATAAAATAAATACAAAGTTACCAAAGTTGAAGAGTAGAGCAGAGAGAAGCAGAGGTCTCCGACAACTTCAGAACTCTCCAGACTTCTACTTCTCCTCTCCATCTCCTCTTCTAGTGAGGCACTCACACTCTCTCTAATCTCTCTAGCATAGCAAGTGTGCTAATCTAACCAAATGGTGAAGACTGATGTGAGGCTCTTCGAATGAGAGCTCTAGGGACCTATTTATAGTGCTAGGAAGCTAGGGGGTACTTATAGAGTGAAGGGGAGGTCGGTTAGGGTTTAGGGGGTGGCGCCCGCCACTAAACCCTGTCGGCCGCCACTCCTCTGCCGTCCATTGCAACCACCATTCATCCAACGGTCTTCACTTGCTCCCCTAAGTCGGTTTGAGGGTCGGTTAGGGTTTTAGACACGTGTCCAAAACCCACTATCCAGGTGATACTCCTCTTAGCCCTTGGATCAAACCGTCTTAGTGTGCAATGGCCAGGATTTGAGCTTGAGGTGACTCCCACGGATCGATGACGTGGCTTGGGCCACTTTGGGCAAGATGGCCCTGGCGGCCGCCAGTAATAGGTGGCGGCCGCCACCCTACTTAGACCCAAATGGGCCAGAGTGGCTTGGCCTTGCTCCTGGTACACTTGTTTGGCCCAATTTCCATCATTTCCTGCATTAAGATAAGAAACTATGCACATGTGGAAATAGGTTAGTTATAAACCAAATCTTCTACTTTTTATGTTGTTTTACCTTGGTTTTGGGTGAAATGTTGATGGTGAAATGATGCTTTAAGCACCATCAACATACATCAAGCAGAAGTACTTGGAGAAAGCCCAGGCCAAGCAGTGTGCTTTCTTCGCCACGCTCAGCGATGTCGACGACTTGGACAATGACTCCACTGCATCAAGCGATGATGAGTCTGAGAAGAAGAAGATCGAGGACAAGCTGAACGATCTCTGCTTCCTGGCCGATGATGAGGGCTTCTGCACCATGGCCCTCGGCGATGAGGTCAACAGCGAGCTGGAGGAGATCCCTCGGAACGACGACGACGACTCCTCCCAAGTATCTCAGACCCCCGATGAACTCTCTGCTGAGGTAGAGAAACTTATTGCTGCTCTTCTTAGTCAAGACAAGTTGCTAAAACTTGCTGCGAGAGAGAGGAAGGAGTTTAGGCAGAAGTGGGAGGATGCGGTGAAGGAACTTGTAACAACCCAAAATTTCGGACTTTGTAAAATTTTTCTGTGATTGTGTGGAGCATGTAGTTGCTAGCCGAATCGGGAACAATTTATTGCATTCATATGGTATTGCTTGTAGGAGTTTGTTGGAGATTCTTTTTACATCTTAAGTCATATGTTGGAGAGCACATGACCATAGAAACCTCCATGTATTTCTCTTGGGGTTATCTCGAGTCTCGCTCAATGATCCCCGACTTTCTATCAGGACCACATTTCGACTCTTTCTGGTCTCCCTCACTTGTCCATGATCAATTCACATCTTCCCCTTCTTTATCCCCAATCAATGCTCCTAATAATAATAATAATAATCTTCCAAACCCCCATCGGAACTTGCCTCAAAACTAATCGTTCGAATCCCGTTTAATTTCCTCACAAATTCTTCCACAAACTCTTTTTGAATCCCTCTCATTTTTCCTTAGCAAAATGGCAAAAACTTGTTCACCCACATTGGGCCCGAAGCCTCAACTGGCCCAACTCCTATCCCTCCTTCTCCCTAAGCAGCAAGGGCCAAGGCCCTCTCCACCTGGCCCGCTTCGCCCCTCTCCGCTGGCCCAACCGCACTTCCTCCCTTGCCTACTCGCGCGAGGCCCAGCTCGCCCCACCCCTCTCAAACAGGTCCGCGCGGGCGGCCTGTTCTGCCCAAGTCGCGGCCCAGCAGCCTGTAACACCTCTGGTGTTTAGCATGTAATTAACTTGACATACCATCATTATCATCATTAAGCATCTTAATCATGATTTCATGTGTATGCATTTTGCTAAGTGTATCATTTTATGTGAATTACCTCTATTTCAAAAACCCTAATTAGCCCACTTCTCTCTACTAGGGCAAAATGGTAATTTCATCTCTGTGATTAGCTTTGTGTAATTCTTGTTCCTTTGGTGTCTTGTAGTGTTGTTGTGTTGGCCAAAGTTCAAAGATCAGAATTTGATTTCAAATCCCTTTGTGAAACCCTGATTTCCAAATCCTGGATTTTATCCCTCTTTTTGTAATTCAAAAATTATTCAAAATTTGGGATTGGCCCAAAAAGCAAAGTTGTAGATCTGTCAAAGAGAAACAACTTTGGTATTTACAAATTTTCAAGTTGCAGTACAAAGTTTTGAGTTATTTCAAATTCAATCAAACTCCAGTTTTTGTCCCCTTTTCAGTTTTCAAAATGAGTTCAAAAACTAAGAGTTTCTGGAAAAGTGTATAATAGCAAAGTTGTAGGTTGTTTTGATAAAAGGAACAACTTTCATGTTTACAGATTTTCAAGTTTCAGTTTGAAATCCAGAGTAATTTTGATTTGAATCAAGTTTGAAAAAGTGTCCCCTTTACTGTTTTCAAATTTGTTCAAAAACTATTTGGAATTTGAAAATGTTCATATTGACAAAGTTGTAGATCTCATTTTCTGAACAACTTTGGTGTTTTGAGTTTTTGTCGCACAGTTCAAATTTTGGAAGTAATTTGCAAATTTCAGAAACTAGCCAAAAGTCAAACCCTACACCCTACCCTGTTCATCTTCTCCGGTAGGGGGGGGGGGGACCCGGCCATGGCGCCCGCCGGTGCCGCGTGCACCACGCGTCTGGCAGCCGCACGCCCGCCCCCGACCTGTCGCCCGCAACCGCGACATCATACCGCTCCCGCACGCGCCAAAGTTGACCCGTGCGCCGTCCCCTACAGCTCCCAGATCGTCGCCGCCGCGTGGCCATCGCCGGCGAGCTCACGCCCAGGCCCCGAGCGCGCGTCAACCCTGCTGCCAGAGCACAATCGAGTGCGCACGCCTCCGTGAAGCTTACCCGCCTGCCCGTGACACCTCTCCGCCCCCGAGCGCGCCTATAAAAACCTCCGCCGGTGAGCCGAAGCTCTCACCGCCTCCGCCACCGTGGCCAGCCCAGTCCGAACCCTCCGCGCTCAACCAACCAACTAGCTCAACAGCTCCGCCTTGAGCCCGTGCAGCTTCCCCACTCCTCAATTTGGTCTCTACCGTCCCTGGTTGCCCGGCGTAACTCGCCGTTCCCATCTCCGGCGAGAAGCCCGTCGAGGTCGGGATCGTGAAATACTCCCTCTCCGGCCTTGATCATCTCCCTCCGACCTCCGCATCACCTTCCTTACTCCCGTGCGACTCTAACCCCGCCCCTGTGGACTTGTTTGGTGCTCAGGATCATCGGGACGACGATCGCCGCCGTGAGCTTTCCGCCGGCCACCGTCGACCACCTCCCTCCGTTCATCCCCTTCCCTCGCCGAGCCGCTTAATCGACTCACGGTGAGCTCCTGAACCTCTCCATGCCCTCGGTTTCGCCGCGGAGTGCCCGCAGTGGCCGGCGCAGCAGCGCCGCCGCCGTCGGCCGGCCGCCGGCGAACGGAGGAGAAGAACAGTGTTGTTTTTCAATTTTCTCATACATGTGAATAGTGTTCAGATTTCATTTTTTGTGTGATTTTCTGTGTTGATCCATAAATTCTGAATTTTTGTGGTAGACTCTTTATGCTCTGAAGTATTTTATAAAAATATAAAACTTGACTTTTCTGCAAAATTTGAAAATGAAAAATCTCCCTTTTAATTAATAAATGATGGTTTTGGATTTTTAGAAAATGATTTATAACTCCAAAATTTATGAGATCACTTTTTGTGAGCTAGTTATGCCATGAAGTCTCTGGTGAAATTTTGAAGTCTTTTGAAACAAGTTGATTTTTGAGCTTTATTTTAATTAAGGAATAGTGCCTTTTGTTAATTAAATGTCTAGATTTAATTGAGCACCTTAATGACCTCCAAAAATTATGAAATTTGTTTTGCCATATAGTTGTACTCTAATGAACTTGTGTGATTAATTTGGTAATTTTTGGAGCACCTTCATAAAATGACCTTTTTAAATAAATAAGAAAAATAGAAAAGGTGATTAGGGTTAGCGTTGAATGTCCTGTGAGTGACTTTTGGGATTGCTTGATGTTCATAGACCCTACCCTTTGGTCTATGATGTTTGTGATGCTATGTTGGTTGATGCTTAGGTAGTTATGATAAAGTCTAGTTTAATCAAATTTTGCTTAAGGAAGAAATGGTTACTTTTATGCTCAACCTAGTTCGTTTATGCCTTGCCTTAGAGTAATCTAGTATCAGTGGTTTGTCTTGCACCTTAAGTCCATATCACCATTCTCATGAGCATTCATCATTGCATCCGTATAGTTGACGAAGAAGGCCCTGAAGTCGAGGTGGCCACCGAAGGATCTGTCCCCGAGGCAACCCGAGCTCCGACGCTTATACCTACCCCGAGTCTACTCTTTTGCCGTCCAAGGCAAGCCCCGGTGCATTTAACCCTACCTTGCTTTTATAAATGCTTTCTTTAAATGTTTTGAGTTAAATTATTGCATTAGGTTGATAGGAGTTGAGTGAAATCCTATCTGATGCATTATCTACCTTGACCAATGATACACCCGATACCTGCTTTTCAAAAACTAGTTGCAAAAATGCTTAGCAATGCTATATGATAGATTTGCAATAAAAATGCCAATTTCAAAGGTGTGATCACTTTAAGAATATTTATGGGAATTTCTGGTTTACTCCCACCATTGGCTAAGTATCTGATCCGTACCTAGTCAATGGGAAGGAGAGGTTGTCCTTGCGTACGGTGCCGTCATGTTGTAGTCCGGGACTCAACAGTTGACACCGACCGGGACAGGGTTGAAAAACTGACAGGACCTGTACTCTTGGGTTAGAGTCCCGAGGTGCTTGTCGCTGGCTGGAAAATTTAGGGACCACCTGTATGGGGGCTGATTGACTAAGACTTGCAACTATTCACATACTACGGAAAGCTTCGGCTCCGAGGAATCCTTGATTGGACCGACAACCGCGCACTGGGAGTGGAGAGATGGCGGAAGTAGCATGTACCCACGTGGGTTAGAGGCCCGGATTGGAGTGGTGTACTGTACTTCCGGGTGGCGTAGGACCGGGCCAATCTTGGAGGAATCGTGGTAGACGAGTTGGCATATGCAAGCTTGGGTGCTACATATGCAGTGTGGATAGGGATCCTCAGCTGAGTATTATTTATCCGGATTAACGCTGCTCCTCGGTTATGGAGACTTAGTCACTGACTGTCAACAGGGAGTGGTTCTCAACTAGGTCTGTTTTGAAATGTAAAATGAATCATGAATGATTATGATGGAACAAGGAATACCGAATCTTTCAAAATTAAAATAAGGTTTACCAAAAATGCTTTTCTGCAAAATACTTGAACTTGCTTAAGCCTTACCTTGACTACCCTAAGCCTGCATTCCTGAGTCTTCTCCCTTCTTTAGTCGGGTAAGTCTTGTTGAGTACCTTTGTACTCAGGGTTCTTTTACCCATGTTGCAGGTATGGCAGACTCCTCAGTATGCCTCGGACCCTGCTGTGTGACTGTTGTTCAGGAAGAGGCCGATGAGGCCGATGAGTGATTATTCACCCTCGGGCTGGGTGATGTATCTTTATCTTTTAGTTGTTGTCATCTGCTACCCTGCCAACTCTATTTGAACTATGGTCTGTAATAATTTCACTTTAAGTTTATGTTGAACACTGGTTTGTAAAACTATTGTTATTTAAGTCTTCCGCTATTTACTCCGATGTTATTTGTCAAAATGTTCAAGAGATTGTAACTGAATTGTGAGCTGATCCTGCGGACATCGGGCACTGATGTAGCCCAGTGGCGAACCGGTCTTAATCTCTTGGCTGTACGGATCGACTGTCAGTGGTTGATAGTGATCAGTGGGCCATGGGATTAGGGTCGTTACGTCACAGAGTGGTATCGGAGCATCTCACTACGACGTTGCAATCTTTTTGCGAAAATTTCAAAAGGTTTTTAAGTTCAAAAACTAAACTTGACTATTTTGAGTCCAAATTGCTCTCTCTCTCATCTTGTCTTTGGCAACTAGTAGCAAGACAACTTGTATAAGCCCTATGTACCTTACCTTAGTAGTTGCATTGCCTTGTTCCGTAGGAACGAATCATGCATCATGTCATTATCACTTAAGTTAACTTCCTCTCTAAGTCGGTTGGGTTAGTATGCCTTTACCTTTTCTTGCTAGCCTTTCTCACCTATAATCTCTTGTCCAGATATGGTCATCCTCAAGCGGACTGCTCGCAAGTCGACTGGACCGCATGGGTGTGCCGCGTCACCAGCTGGCGCCACGCACCGGAGAAGAGACTGGAGAATCCTCCAACGGACGTCGCTCGTCCCGCCGCAACCGCAAGCAGCTGAAGGAGGAGATCAAGAATCTAAAGGCTGAAATGGAGAACATGGAGCATGACTTCTATCTTTCTCGCATGGAGTTTTATGAGGCACGAGCTTCCCTGGAGCAGGCCAATCGGAACACAGTTCGCGCTATCGAGCAGCGCAACGATGCTTGGACCCGCGAGATGTCACCAGAGCCCAACTCCATGGACTGCAGCAATACACTGCCCAGATTGAGCAGTACAATGATATACTTCATGAGGAGGTACATCAATTGTACAACCAACTTCACCCCGTGGCTCCACCTGTTGCTGAGGATCCAGAAGATGGAGTCGTGGAGGAACCTGAAGAAGAACATGAGCCAGTCCAGAATGTAGAAATGGAACCTGCTGGAGATGTTCACGTTGAAGATGAAGATGAGGAGGAAGAGCCTGAGCTCATCATCGAAGATGAAGATGACGATGAAGAGATGATCATCATCGATGACGACTAGATTCCTTGTGTCTGTACCATCTGCTCACCTAAAGCCTTAGTCTAGGTTTGGGACGTTAGTTGGTCTTCTGTCTAGTCGAGTCTGTATCGTGTCTTGTACCTTTCCTTTGTCAGTTAGTAGCTATCTATCGAACTTCTGTATCAGTTATCTACCCTTACATCAATGAATCTTATCAGTCAGTTTCGTTCCAAAAGCAATCTTTGGATGCTAAGTTCCCAAATTCTTAACAGATGCCTGTGAACACCCGCACTGGAGCCGGAAGTTCCGGAGGTGCCAACCTTCCAAACCCTCCACCAGTTCCTGCTACCCTGGCAGATGCCATTGCAGCCTTGGCCGCCGCTGCCAACCTAATGGCTCAGAACCAAGGACAGCAGAATGTTGGTCACCGTGGTCGTCACAACCAAGAGACCACCTACGTGGAGTTCACTGAAACCCGTCCACCGGTTTCACCAGAGCCGATGAAACCCTCGAAGCTGATGATTGGCTCCGCACCATGGAGCAGAAGTTTGGTCTCATCCGATGCACTGAAATCCAGAAGCCTCGGTTCGCTTCTCAGCAGCTCCGTGGTCCAGCAAGTGCTTGGTATGCCAACCTCTTGGCTGCCCAGCCTGAAGACACCAGCTGACCTGGGAAGAGTTCCGCACCGCTTTTCGTGCACACCACATCCCATCAGGTCTGATGAAGATGAAGCTTGATCAGTTCCTAGCCCTGCAGCAGAAGGAATCCACAGTGATGCAGTATGTGGGTCAGTTCAACCACCTGAGCCAGTATGCCTCCGACTATGTCAACACGGATGAGAAGAAGAGAGATTGTTTCCTTAGGGGTCTGCACCCTAAGATTCGCAGAGGTCTATCCAACAACCTCAACGGATCTTATCATGATGTCGTTGACCGTGCTGTCGCTTTCGAGGAAAGTAACCGCCAGTATCAGGAGAGAGAAGAAGAAGAAGAAGGCTGGGTCTAGCAGCTTCTCCAGCAACCATAAGCGCCCAAGAATCATCTACCACCCCAGTCACCACCAAAACCGTGCCCCATATCCCCATCAGCAAGTGGTCGTTCGTACCGCGGCCACCACCCATAATGCCAACCAGCAAAGTGCCACTCAGCCGAACGCCCCAGGTGTTCGTATCACCACCCCACAAACAGCTTACAACCATCCATGCTACAACTGTGGCCAAGTTGGTCACTGGTCTCGCGATTGCCCAAAACCCAAGAAGAATGCCCAGCATGCACAGAAAGGCCCTGGAGGATCACAGCAGCAGCACCGTGCACCGCAGCAGCACGTCCAGAAGGGCAAGTTTGTCAAGAAGCACGGGCAAGTCTACTTCACCACCGTCAGTAACATCCCAGAAGGAGAGCCCGTCATGCTCGGTAGGTTCCCTGTTGCCAATCATCCTGCAGTCGTCTTGTTCGATTCTGGTGCATCGCATTCCTTCATCAGTCGCACTTTTGTCATCAAGCATGAGTTACCCATGGGGGAGTTAAAAGAAAGTTTCTGTATACTTTCGCCTGGAGGGCGGATAAATACTAAGGAAGTGGTCCGCAGTATACCAGTAATGTTGGGGGAACATGTCTTTCCTACCACCATGATAGTACTGCGCAATCAAGAGATAGATGTCATCTTAGGCATGAATTGGATGTGTCAGTATAAAGCCATGATAGACATCTTGAATAGAGTTGTGAGAGTGGATATTCCTAACAGCACTTCCAAACTCCTTCTCCAACTTCCTATGCCTCAAAAACCAGCAACCACCCAGTTGAATACCGCCTGTGTTCCGGAAGTCAGGGATATTCCCGTGGTCTGTGAGTTCCCTGATGTCTTCCAGAAGATCTACCCGGTCTGCCTCCTGACCGTGATGTTGAGTTTGCCATAGAGCTAAAGCCCGGGACTGCTCCTATATCCCGCAGAGCTTATCGAATGCCTCCCAGAGAGTTGGCAGAGCTGAAGATCCAATTGCAAGAGCTATTGGACAAGGGTCTCATTCGCCCAAGTTCATCTCCTTGGGGCTGTCCTGCTATTTTGTGAAGAAGAAGGACAAAAGTCTTCGTCTGTGCGTTGACTATCGCCCACTCAACGAGGTCACCATCAAAAATAAATATCCCTTGCCTCGCATTGACCTCCTTTTTGACCAGTTATCTGGAGCCAGAGTGTTCTCCAAATTGATCTCAGATCTGGCTACCACCAGATAAAAATCCGTCCAGAAGACATTCCTAAAACAGCTTTCACCACCAGATACGGCCTCTATGAGTATTTGTCATGTCCTTTGGCTTGACCAATGCCCCCGCTCATTTCATGTATCTCATGAACTCTGTGTTCATGCCAGAGCTCGATAAATTTGTAGTCGTGTTCATTGACGACATCCTTGTCTATTCAAGAACTCCTGAAGATCACGCCAAGCATCTTCGAATCGTTCTCTCTCGTCTCAGAGATCACCAGCTGTATGCCAAGTTCAGTAAATGTGAATTCTGGCTAGATCGAATTCAATTCCTTGGTCATGTCCTGTCCGCTGAAGGGTGTGTCAGTTGACCCTGAAAAAGTGGCAGATATCTTGGATTGGAAGCCACCTACCACTGTCCGCGAAGTTCGCAGCTTCATGGGAATGGCTGGATACTATCGTCGTTTCATCCCAGATTTCTCCAGAGTCGCCAAGCCTATCACAGAGTTGTTGAAGAATTCCGTGGATTTCGTTTGGTCACCAGCCTGTGAGCAAGCCTTTCAAGCCTTGAAGAAACTGCTAACTACCTCACCAGTCCTAGCTCAACCAGATATCGAGAAACCCTTTGATGTATACTGTGATGCATCTGGTACTGGTTTGGGCTGTGTTTTGATGCAAGAAGGACGAGTAATTGCTTATGCCTCACGACAGCTTAAGCGACATGAGGAAAACTACCCAACCCATGATCTTGAGCTAGCAGCAGTCGTGCATGCCTTGAAGATTTGGCGTCACTATCTGTTGGGCAGTATCTGCAATATGTATACGGATCACAAGAGCCTAAAGTATATCTTCACTCAAGAAGAATTGAATATGAGGCAGAGAAGATGGCTTGAGCTGATTAAAGATTATGATCTCAAAGTACATTACCATCCTGGTAAGGCAAATGTAGTTGCCGATGCCCTCAGTCGCAAGTCACACTGCAACTGTCTGATGACGAAGCCCTATGATCTTTCCTTGTGCCATGATCTCGAAAGGATGGGTATCGAAATGATTTCGCAAGGAAGCCTGAACAATGTCAGCATAGAAACAACCATCAAGGATCAAGTCATTGCTGCTCAGAAGGATAACCCTGGAATCAAGCACATCATCGAAAAGGTCCAGACTGGAAAGACTGATTGTTTCAGGATCGATGATGTAGGAGTTGTTTGGTTCAAGAACCGTCTAGTAGTTCCCAAGGTGCCGACTGAATTGAGACAGTTAATCCTTGATGAAGCACACTTGACCAGATTCTCTATTCACCCCGGCAGCAACAAGATGTACCAAGACTTAAAGCAGAGATTCTGGTGGACTAAAATGAAGATTGAGATTGCCCGGTATGTCGCTCAGTGTGATACCTGCCAAAGAGTCAAGGCAGTACACATGAAGCCTGGAGGAGAATTGCAACCTTTGTCAGTACCCGCTTGGAAATGGGACGACATTAGTATGGATTTTGTCAATGGACTACCCAAGACCCAGAAAGGTTTTGATTCCATTTGGGTAATTGTGGACCGACTCACTAAGCAAGCTCACTTTCTGCCAGTGAAGACCAGTTACACCGTCCCCATGTATGCCACCTTGTACAAGAACAACATAGTGAAGCTTCATGGCATACCCAAGACCATTGTCTCTGACCGTGGTACCCAGTTTGTCGCTAAGTTTTGGAAAGCGTTCCATACCTCACTTGGAACCAAGCTCTTACATAGTACGGCATATCATCCGCAAACAGATGGACAAACTGAGCGAGTCAACCAAGTGCTGGAGGACATGTTGAGAGCCTGTGTTCTTACCTTCGCAGATACTTGGGATGACTGTTTGCCTTTGGCAGAGTTCTCTTATAATAACAGTTACCAAGAGAGCATCAAAATGGCACCCTTTGAAGCACTGTACGGTCGTCGTTGTCGTACACCCCTCAGTTGGTCTGAGCCCGGAGAAAGAGAATTCTTTGGAGTTGACCTGGTTAAAGATATGGAAGAGAAAGTCAAGCAGATACAAGAGAATATGAAGATTGCCCAATCTCGACAGAAGAGTTACGCTGACAAGAGACGTCGACCTCTGAAGTTTCAAGTTGGAGATTATGTATATCTCAAGGTCTCACCAACCAAAGGAGTCACTCGTTTTGGAGTCAAAGGAAAGTTAGCACCCCGCTACATTGGTCCGTTTGAGATTTTGGAATGTTGTGGCAAGGTAGCTTACAAGCTGAAGTTGCCCGATCATCTCTCCGCTGTCCACAATGTTTTCCATGTCTCCCAACTCAAGAAGTGTCTCAGAGTACCAGAACATGTCGTGGAAGTTGAAGGTGTTGAGCTAGAGCCTGATCTGTCCTACTCAGAATATCCAGTTCGCGTGTTGGACCACAAGGATCGTGTTACCCGAAGAACCACCACCAGATGGTACAAAATCCAGTGGAACCAGCACTCTGAAGAAGAAGCCACCTGGGAATCCGAAGACTTCTTAGCAAAGAACTACCCCGACTTTCTCGAATCCCTGTCTATGTAAGGTTTTGTCTTTATCCCCTCTTTGTCCTTCCTTAAGACGCAGAATCTCGGGGCGAGATTTCTTTTAGGGGGGGGGCTGTAACACCTCTGGTGTTTAGCATGTAATTAACTTGACATACATCATTATCATCATTAAGCATCTTAATCATGATTTCATGTGTATGCATTTTGCTAAGTGTATCATTTTATGTGAATTACCTCTATTCAAAAACCCTAATTAGCCCACTTCTCTCTACTAGGGCAAAATGGTAATTTCATCTCTGTGATTAGCTTTGTGTAATTCTTGTTCCTTTGGTGTCTTGTAGTGTTGTTGTGTTGGCCAAAGTTCAAAGATCAGAATTTGATTTCAAATCCCTTTGTGAAACCCTGATTTCCAAATCCTGGATTTTATCCCTCTTTTTGTAATTCAAAAATTATTCAAAATTTGGGATTGGCCCAAAAAGCAAAGTTGTAGATCTGTCAAAGAGAAACAACTTTGGTATTTACAAATTTTCAAGTTGCAGTACAAAGTTTTGAGTTATTTCAAATTCAATCAAACTCCAGTTTTTGTCCCCTTTTCAGTTTTCAAAATGAGTTCAAAAACTAATGAGTTTCTGGAAAAGTGTATAATAGCAAAGTTGTAGGTTTTGATAAAAGGAACAACTTTCATGTTTACAGATTTTCAAGTTTCAGTTTGAAATCCAGAGTAATTTTGATTTGAATCAAGTTTGAAAAAGTGTCCCCTTTACTGTTTTCAAATTGTTCAAAAACTATTTGGAATTTGAAAATGTTCATATTGACAAAGTTGTAGATCTCATTTTTCTGAACAACTTTGGTGTTTTGAGTTTTTGTCGCACAGTTCAAATTTTGGAAGTAATTTGCAAATTTCAGAAACTAGCCAAAAGTCAAACCCTACACCCTACCCTGTTCATCTTCTCCGGTAGGGGGGGGGGGGCCCGGCCATGGCGCCCCGCCGGTGCCGCGTGCACCACGCGCCTGGCAGCCGCACGCCCGCCCCCGACCTGTCGCCCGCAACCGCGACATCATACCGCTCCCGCACGCGCCAAAGTTGACCCGTGCGCCGTCCCCTACAGCTCCCAGATCGTCGCCGCCGCGTGGCCATCGCCGGCGAGCTCACGCCCAGGCCCCGAGCGCGCGTCAACCCTGCTGCCAGAGCACAATCGAGTGCGCACGCCTCCGTGAGCTTACCCGCCTGCCCGTGACACCTCTCCGCCCCCGAGCGCGCCTATAAAACCTCCCCGCCGGTGAGCCGAAGCTCTCACCGCCTCCGCCACCGTGGCCAGCCCAGTCGAACCCTCCGCCGCTCAACCAACTAGCTCAACAGCTCCGCCTTGAGCCCGTGCAGCTTCCCCACTCCTCAATTTGGTCTCTACCGTCCCTGGTTGCCCGGCGTAACTCGCCGTTCCCATCTCCGGCGAGAAGCCCGTCGAGGTCGGGATCGTGAAATACTCCCTCTCCGGCCTTGATCATCTCCCTCCGACCTCCGCATCACCTTCCTTACTCCCGTGCGACTCTAACCCGCCCCTGTGGACTTGTTTGGTGCTCAGGATCATCGGGACGACGATCGCCGCCGTGAGCTTTCCGCCGGCCACCGTCGACCACCTCCCTCCGTTCATCCCCTTCCCTCGCCGAGCCGCTTAATCGACTCACGGTGAGCTCCTGAACCTCTCCATGCCCTCGGTTTCGCCGCGGAGTGCCCGCAGTGGCCGGCGCAGCAGCGCCGCCGCCGTCGGCCGGCCGCCGGCGAACGGAGGAGAAGAACAGTGTTGTTTTTCAATTTCTCATACATGTGAATAGTGTTCAGATTTCATCTTTTGTGTGATTTTCTGTGTTGATCCATAAATTCTGAAATTTTTGTGGTAGACTCTTTATGCTCTGAAGTATTTTATAAAAATATAAAACTTGACTTTTCTGCAAAAATTTGAAAATGAAAAATCTCCCTTTTAATTAATAAATGATGGTTTTGGATTTTTAGAAAATGATTTATAACTCCAAAATTTATGAGATCACTTTTTGTGAGCTAGTTATGCCATGACAAGTCTCTGGTGAAATTTTGAAGTCTTTTGAAACAAGTTGATTTTTGAGCTTTATTTTAATTAAGGAATAGTGCCTTTTGTTAATTAAATGTCTAGATTTAATTGAGCACCTTAATGACCTCCAAAAATTATGAAATTTGTTTTGCCATATAGTTGTACTCTAATGAACTTGTGTGATTAATTTGGTAATTTTTGGAGCACCTTCATAAAATGACCTTTTTAAATAAATAAGAAAAATAGAAAAGGTGATTAGGGTTAGCGTTGTTGAATGCCTGTGAAGTGACTTTTGGGATTGCTTGATGTTCATAGACCCTACCCTTTGGTCTATGATGTTTGTGATGCTATGTTGGTTGATGCTTAGATAGTTATGATAAAGTCTAGTTTAATCAAATTTTGCTTAAGGAAGAAATGGTTACTTTATGCTCAACCTAGATTTCGTTTATGCCTTGCCTAGAGTAATCTAGTATCAGTGGTTGTCTTGCACCTTAAGTCCATATCACCATTCTCATGAGCATTCATCATTGCATCCGTATAGTTGACGAAGAAGGCCCTGAAGTCGAGGTAGCCACCGAAGGATCTGTCCCCGAGGCAACCCCGAGCTCCGACGCTTATACCTACCCCGAGTCTACTCTTTTTGCCGTCCAAGGCAAGCCCCGGTGCATTTAACCCTACCTTGCTTTTATAAATGCTTTCTTTAAATGTTTTGAGTTAAATTATTGCATTAGGTTGATAGGAGTTGAGTGAAATCCTATCTGATGCATTATCTACCTTGACCAATGATACACCCGATACCTGCTTTTCAAAAACTATTTGCAAAAATGCTTAGCAATGCTATATGATAGATTTGCAATAAAAATGCCAATTTCAAAGTGTGATCACTTTAAGAATATTTATGGGAATTTCTGGTTTACTCCCACCATTGGCTAAGTATCTGATCCGTACCTAGTCAATGGGAAGGAGAGGTTGTCCTTGCGTACGGTGCCGTCATGTTGTAGTCCGGGACTCAACAGTTGACACCGACCGGGACAGGGTTGAAAAACTGACAGGACCTGTACTCTTGGGTTAGAGTCCCGAGGTGCTTGTCGCTGGCTGGAAAATTTAGGGACCACCTGTATGGGGGCCTGATTGACTAAGACTTGCAACTATTCACATACTACGGAAAGCTTCGGCTCCGAGGAATCCTTGATTGGACCGACAACCGCGCACTGGGAGTGGAGAGATGGCGGAAGTAGCATGTACCCACGTGGGTTAGAGGCCCGGATTGGAGTGGTGTACTGTACTTCCGGGTGGCGTAGGACCGGGCCCAATCTTGGAGGAATCGTGGTAGACGAGTTGGCATATGCAAGCTTGGGTGCTACATATGCAGTGTGGATAGGGATCCTCAGCTGAGTATTATTTATCCGGATTAACGCTGCTCCTCGGTTATGGAGACTTAGTCACTGACTGTCAACAGGGAGTGGTTCTCAACTAGGTCTGTTTTGAAATGTAAAATGAATCATGAATGATTATGATGGAACAAGGAATACCGAATCTTTCAAAATTAAAATAAGGTTTACCAAAAATGCTTTTCTGCAAAATACTTGAACTTGCTTAAGCCTTACCTTGACTACCCTAAGCCTGCATTCCTGAGTCTTCTCCCTTTTCTTTAGTCGGGTAAGTCTTGTTGAGTACCTTTGTACTCAGGGTTCTTTTACCCATGTTGCAGGTATGGCAGACTCCTCAGTATGCCTCGGACCCTGCTGTGTGACTGTTGTTCAGGAAGAGGCCGATGAGGCCGATGAGTGATTATTCACCCTCGGGCTGGGTGATGTATCTTTATCTTTTAGTTGTTGTCATCTGCTACCCTGCCAACTCTATTTGAACTATGGTCTGTAATAATTTCACTTTAAGTTTATGTTGAACACTGGTTTGTAAAACTATTGTTATTTAAGTCTTCCGCTATTTACTCCGATGTTATTTGTCAAAATGTTCAAGAGATTGTAACTGAATTGTGAGCTGATCCTGCGGACATCGGGCACTGATGTAGCCCAGTGGCGAACCCGGTCTTAATCTCTTGGCTGTACGGATCGACTGTCAGTGGTTGATAGTGATCAGTGGGCCATGGGATTAGGGTCGTTACGTCACACGCGCTCCACAGGAACCCTAGGCGCCCAAACCCTGGCGCTTGCACGCCCTGAAGCCGCCGCTGCCACCCAGCGCGTGTGTGCGCGCCCACGCGTTCCCACGCAACTCACGCTCGTGCAGACCCGCTCACACCGCCACCAGGTAGAGCCGCCCTGCGTCGCTACCTCCCCTTGACTTCCGCACTGCGATGGATGCCACATGCCCCGAAGCTCGCACGGACAAAGAAGATCGTCGGTCTCCCTAGGAACCCTAGCCAGCATGGCCATAAAGGCCGAGCAGTCGTGTCGTGCCTCTCCATCTTCCTCCTCCGGACCGCCGCCTCCATGAACTCCAGCCAGCCACCACCTTCCCCTCCCCTTCTCCTCCACGCCGACCATGCCTCGTCCTCATCACGCCGTGGCCTGTCATCCGCGCCGACCGCCTGGGCCCCGGCCGGCCCGCTACAACGCCACGCCGCGACGAACACCAGCTGCTGGACGCCCACGACACCACGCGCCTCCTACCTCGCGCGCACCATGGATGTGCCGAGCACTGGCCACACGCCAGCCATGGTCGTGTCGCTTGCGCCACCCGACGAGCACCGGTCGCGCAGGCTGTGGCCGTGGCCATGCCACGATACGACGTCGCCCAGTGTCCGCGGCCTCGCCTCTGCTCTGCCCGGCTTGCTTCCAGGACGCTGTGCTCACCGCACCGACCTCACCGACGTCGTCCACCAGGTCCGCCACAATGCCACCATGGCGCTCTGCTTCGCTGAGGAAGTCGCGCCCTCACCAAGACAACAGACCACCTCCGCGTCGGCCTGAAGGACCGAGAATGCACTAGCAAGGCGACCAGAGGGGGGGTGAATGGGAACTCAAAAATTTCTTTCGAAACTTTGGTCGATTGTCCCAAAATCAACCCCCAAAAGCTACGACCGAGAACGTGATGCCCACGACCCTTGGAAGAGGGTGGATGATCCCTTGGATCACAGCGAGGCACCCACAAGCGATAGCAAACCAAACGCCAAAGGAACCGACTCAAGTTCAACCCTCAAAAACCAAGCCTCGAACGTAGATAGATGGCTACGTTGAGAAATCCCCAAATACCGATGCTAACAAGTAGCAAAGATACTTAGAGAGGTTCCTTGGTCAACTACAAGGCCAAACGAGAAGTCCGGAAACCAAACGAACAAGCCGGGAGATCAAACGCACTAAACCGGAGGCTTCAGCAGGATCCCAGACTGTCCGGCAGTACGGTCGCAGACTGTCTGCCCAGTGGCGGACTGTCCGGGCTCCGCTCGCGGACTGTCCACCGACCAAAAGAGCAAAACCGCAGTGCTGCTGAAATCCCCTGGACGGTTCCCGGACTGTCCACGAAAACCAATGGCAGACTGTCCGCCGGTCAAAAGAAGACAAGACAGCCGAAGAACACGGCCACTGACCTGGCTCCTCCCCGACGCGCGGACTGTCCGCGGTGGCACCGGCGGACTGTCCGCGAGTGCCCAGAAAGGGCGATTTTGGTCGCCCTCAACTCAAATTTTCTCCAAATCATTTCGAACCAAAATCCCTTGATTCCAAACTTGGAGAGAATGATCACGAGGTAGTTAGGAGACTATCCCCAAGAAATCATCCGCTCAAATCAACTCAATCAACGGGAAATCGAAGGGGAGGGTGTATGAACCGAAAAAGCGCCACGAAATGAAATCAACATGATAAACTCCTTTCCGGCGACCGGACTAAGACTGGAGAACCACTTGGCGTTTCCGGTCATGTGCCTCGAGCAACCGGAATTCACCAGCCAAACGTTCTCCAATCGTTTTACCTACATCAATAAAAAGACATAGGGTGAGCATACGGTCCAACACTGGGGTTAGTGAAGTAGGAAGAATACCAGTGTTGGGCCGGCTGCTCAAAAGAACGGTTAGAAGAAAAAACATTCCTAGCACGTCTACGGGGGAAGCGATCACCATGTTTAGGAAAACGTGGTCCGCTAAGGGAAGAGCGTCCATCGCGATACTCATAACGCGGTGGGGGAAAGCGCTCTACAACAAAGCCACCGCCATGGGGTGCATAGCCTACAACTGTAGACTCTCGCTGGGCACGTCCTCTCCGCTGCCTAGGCCTGGGAACTTGAGGTTCTGGACCTCTGGGCCTAGCAGCACGCCTCTGAACATTCGGCGCATGTACATCATGGAAAGGATGGTACATGTCCGCATTGTTCATCTCCCTAGCACGACGCGCCTCTCTCTTGCGCCAAAAGCAGAACTCACTCAAGTGTCCATCTCTCCCACAAAGCTCACAATGGTACCTCACCGCTCTCAAAGGGGGTTGTTGGTACACACGGTTGTGGGTTTGGATCACTTTGCCCTTCTGTGGCAAACACTCCTCCTGGATAGGTGGCATCGTATCAAGCTTGTTCTTCAAGTGGTTGGGTTTGGGATGCCACACTTGTTTCTTGGGTGGAGCTCTCGGAGGTTCATCAAAGACCCCATCCTTGGTGTTAGGCTTGAGAGGCTCTTTGGGTGGAAGCTTGGTAAGTTTGGGAGTAGTGGTGGAGTTGGGCTTCTCATATGGGTTAAGACCACTCGACTCTCCAATCTTCCCAAAAGTAGAAAGATCAACACCCGAGCAAAACCTACACCAGGACCTCCAGCAGCACGCTTGAACTGGGAGATCATCATCCCAAGCTGCGGCTCACCACAAGACACCCATGACAAGATGGTCCGAAGGTATGTGTTTTCTTCCTCGGTTTGCATCTTGTCATGCTTCACATTGGCTATCTCCATCTCCAGGCCCTCACACAAAACACACCTAGACACACAAGTGCTACCCGAGCTGGCCTCCTCAAGAGACACAATCTTGGCATTCTTCTCTGCCAACTCGGATTGCAAAACAGGACAAGTCTTGCACGCACCCAACAGCGAGGGTCTAGCCTTCAGCTCATCCACCTCTCCTACCAACGCAGCATACTTACCTTTCAAAGTGAGAAGGTCAGTCATGTGCTTGGTGCACATCTCACACTCTACTCCTCAGAACGACCACGGTGGACTTAGCAAACTCAAGCTCTCTCACCGTGTCCTCCCACTTCTGCCTAAACTCGTTGCGCTCTCTAGCAGCACGCCTAAGCAACTTGTCCTGACTAAGCAAGGCGGCAGTAAGCTTCTCGACCTCAGCAGAAAGCTCGTCGTCGGTGAGAGATACCTGAGAGGTGTCATCGTCGTCGTCGTTCCGAGGAGTCTCCTCCAGCTCGCCGTCGACCTCCTTGCCGAGGGCCATGGTGCAGAAACCCTCGTCGTCGGCGAAGAAGCAGAGGCCGTTGAGCTTGTCCTCGATCCTCTTCTTCTTCTCGGACTCGTCGTCGCTTGAGGAAGCGGAGTCATCATCCGAGTCGTCGACGTCGCTGAGCGTGGCGAAGAACGCACGCTGCTCAGCCTGGGCCTTCTCCAAGTACTTCGTCTTGATGTACTCCTTGTTGAAGCCGCCCCTCCGCTTGTGCTTCGCGGGGATGTACTTCTCCTTGCGCTTGCCGGAGTCATACTTGTGCCCATGATCGCCCTTGTCGAAGACTTGCTTGTTCTTCTTCGGGCAATTGGCGATGAAGTGGTTGGGGTCGCCGCATTCGAAACATCCTGAGCGTCCTGCTCCGGGGCGACGGTTCATGCGGTTGTTGTGTGTTGACACTTCTTAATGCAACCACTAGAACTAGACTATGGAGCCTAATCCCCGGCAGCGGCACCAGAGATGCTTATTGCCACCAGAAGTGGCAAACGGATATACCGCAAGCGCATGGTAGTCAATTGTAGCCTTTCACCGGGAGTATTCCAGGTATCGTATTTCCACAGGGAACGTGAAGTGGATTAACTAGAAGTAGGGTCGTGAAAGGATGATCAAAGGGTATATGATAACTGGGATCGAGAGGTCTTCCTATGTCAATATCTGGTACTGGTTTTCTAAGAGTACTGAGGTTTACCACCTCATTCCTTACGGGGGCGAAGGACGAAACAGTAGTTGATTAAAAGGTTCTCCACCTAACAACTACTGAGGCGGCAATGCTGCTACCCAACTATTATTTTCAACTTGCCTACAACACTTGAGAGGAACTCCAAGCACTGGCTGTGTCTGTCACCCTACCACCAGGCGTCTACACAAGTGCGACAAGAAGTCCACACTGGCAAGATATAGCCTAGACACCACGTCTACACTAATCTCACTACTCTAAAGCTAAGCTTATTAGGCCTAGAGCACTTCAACAAAGTAAAGCAATGTGCCAAGTAAAAGAACTGTAAACTTAAATTACCAGACCAGAATATTAAATACTAGAAGGACTCAGATGTAACACTTACAAGAAGAATCGCATCCGCTGAGGCGCACCTTGGAGAAGATTCCCGACAGGCCGGGACTCCTCCGTGGAACTCCTCACTCCCTTCCCTCTCTTCTAACACTAAAGCTACTAAGTAGGCTTTCTCTCCTTGGATGCATACAAATGAAGAGCTCTAGGGGGTATTTATAGCTTGGAGTGGAGTAGCGGCTACTCCGGTGCCACGTCAGCGATCCGCGTGCTCTCCTTCCTTGGCCATTGGATCAAACCGCCATAGTAACCGCCATGGATGGATGGCCTTGATTTCTTCATGTGTGAACATGTGCAAGCAAACCGACATTGGATGGGATTCACCCTGGGGTCGGCCGACCCCAGCCAATGACAGGTGGGCCCACCACTTTGCTTCTAGAAGGTGCTGATGTCACCAGGCTGAATAGTGTAGCCAGGGCCCACCAAGGGGGGTCGGCCGACCACCCTATGACAGGGCTGGCCCACCTTCTTCTCTCCCTTGGTGACCCCACATGTCATGGAGCAAGTCTTGTGAAGTTGGTTGCATTTGGTTTCGGTGTGGACCCATGAATCCATGTGCTTCTCATCTTGCACCATTGAGTAAAAGCACATGTTTGATCCAAGGGTCGATATTGGCCTGAGCATGCTTCTCTTGGATCGTGCCATGTCACCCTGGCCGAGTGTGACGGAATGACCCTAATCCCATGGCCCACGTGTCCCTGTCAACTTCTGACAGCCGAACCCATGTTCCATGTGATTAAGACCTGTTCGCCACCGGGCTACATCAGTGCCCAATGTCCGCAGGATCATCTCACAATTCGGTTACAGCATTTCATACTTTTATAAATAACATCGGAATAAAGAGCGGAAGACTTAAATAACATTAGTTTTACAAACCGAGGTTTCAATGAGGTAAGGAGTACGATTATTACAAACCATTGTTCGGAAATTCAAAGTAGACAACGTAGCGGAAGCAATAACATAAAGATACATGTAACACCCAGCCCGAGGGTGCACATTTACTCATCGGCCTCATCGGCCTCCTCCTGGACGAAGGTCACGCAACAGGGTGCGAGACACATCGGGGTCTCAGGCATACCTGCAACATGGGTAACAAACCCTAAGTACGGGGTACTCAACAAGACTTACCCGACTAAAGAAAAAGGGAGAAGACTCAGGAATGAAGGCTTAGGGTAGTCAAGGTAAGGCTTAAGCAAGATCAAGTATTTTGCAGAAAAGCATTTTGTAAACCTTATTTTATTTTGAAGGATTCGGTATTCCTCAATTCTTCATCGTTCATGATTCATTTTACATTTCAAAACATTCCTAGTTGAGAACCACTCTCCGTTGACAGTCAGTGGACCAAGTCTCCATAACCGAGGAGCAACGTTAATCCGGATAAATAATACTCAGCTGAGGATCCCTATCCACACTGCATATGTAGCACCCAAGCTTGCATATGCCAACTCGTCTACCACGATTCCTCCAAGATTGGGCCCGGTCCTACGCCACCCGGAAGTACAGTACACCACACCAATCCGGGACTTTAACCCACGTGGGTACATGCTACTTCCGCCATCTCTCCACTCCCAGTGCGCGGTTGTCGGTCCAATAAAGGATTCCTCGGAGCCAGAGCTTTCCGAAGTATGTGAATAGTTACAAGTCTTGACCAGCAGGCCCCATACGGATGGTCCCTAATTTTCCAGCCAGAAACTATACTTGGTTATATCTCACCCAAGCGTAATAGTCCTGTCAGTTTTTCAACCCTGTCCCGGTCGGTGTCAACTGTTGAGTCCCGGACTACAACAAGACGGCACCGTACGCTCGGACAACCTCTCCACGTTATTGACTTGGTACGGATCAGGTAACTAGCCAGTAGACGGGAGTAAAGCCAAATTCCCATAAACATTCTTAAAGTGATCACACTTTTGAAATTGGCATTTTTATTGCAAATCTATTGAATAGCATTGCTAAGCATTTTGCAAATAGTTTTGAAACAAGGGTATGTGTATCTTTTGGTGGGGGTAGATTATGCAAGTAATAGGTCATCACACAACTCCTATTACCTAATGCAATAGTTTAACTCAAAACATTTAAAGAAAACATTTATAAAAGCAAGGTAGGGTTAAATGCACCGGGCTTGCCTTGAATGGTAAAAAGGACAGGCTCGGGGTCAGCAGTGCAGTTGACGGGGCTCGGGGTTGCCTCGGGGACAGATCCTTCGGTGGCTACCTCGACTTCAGGGCCTTCTTCCTCGGTCACTATACGTATGCAATGATGCATGCACATGAGTATGCTAGTAAGAACAAAGTGCATGGGATGAACTAGAGTATAGCTTTGCAAAGTATAAGTGGTTGTTAAAGTGGACATAAAAACTTATCTCTTTTTAGCAATTAACAAACTTAATTAAGCAACTTTTATTAAACCTAAGCATGGACATCATAAAGCATCACGAACATCATAGACCAGAGGGGTAGGGGTCTATGAACATCAATCAATCCAAAAGTCACATCACAGGGCATTCAACACTAACCCTAATCACCTTTTTCTATTTTTCTTAATTATATAAAAAGGTCATTTTATGAAGATGCTCCAAAAATTACCAAATTAACCACATAAGTTCATTATGGCATAAATATATGGCAAAACAAATTTCATAATTTTTGGAGGTCATTAAGGTGCTCAAATAAATCTAGGCATTAATTAACAAAAGGCACTATTTAGGAATTAAAATAAATGCCCAAAAATCAACTTGTTTCAAATGACTTCAAAATTTTACCAGAGACTTGTCATGACATAACTAGCTCACAAAAAGTGATCTCATAATTTTTGGAGTTATAAATCTTTTTCTAAAAATCCAAAACCATCATTTATTAATTAAAAGGGAGATTTTTCATTTTCAAATATTTGCACAAAACTCAAGTTTCATATTTTTATAAAATACTTCAAGGTATAAAGAGTCTACCATCAAAATTTCAGAATTTTTGGATCAACACAGAAAATACACAAAAAAGAGAAATCGGAGCACTATTCACATGTTTGAAGAAATAGAAAAAAGGCACTGTTCTTCTCCCTCGCTCACCGGCGGCCGGCCGACGGCGGCGGCGCTGCGCGCTGGCCTCTGCGGGCACTCCGCGGCGAAACCGAGGGCATGGAGAGGTTCAGGAGCTCACCGGCGGTCGATTAGAGGACTCAGCGCGGTGAGGGGATGAACGGAGGGAGGTGGTCGACGGAGCTCGGCGGGAGCTTCACGGCGGCGATCGTCGGCTCGGCGATCCTGCGCGACACAGCGACCGCAAGGGGTCAGTCAGAGGCGCAAAGGAGTAAGGAAGGTGATGCGGGGGTCAGTGGAGGATGATCAAGGCCGGAGAGGGAGTATTTCACGATCCCGACCTCGACGGGATTCTCGCCGGAGATGACAACGGCGAGCTACGCCAGGCGATGGATGAGGCGGTAGCGACCAATTGAGAGTGGGGAAGCTTCACGAGCTCAAGGCGGAGCTTCTGAGCTCGTTGGTTGAGCGGCAGAAGGTCTGGAGTGGGCTGGCCACGGTGGCGGAGGTGAGGTTACTCCGGCGACATCGTCGGGCCTTTTATAGCCGCGGCGAGAGGCTGGCGGAGCGACTGTTCTGGCGCGGATAAGATCGCTCGAGGCATGCGCAATGATTGCGAGGCCGAGGGTCAGCGGTTTGGCACGCAGGGCCCGGGCGTTGTGTTCGCCGGCGGCGAACACGTGGCGGCGAGGTGCTGCGGGGTGGGGGACGGTTGCGCGGCGTCAACTTGTGCACAGAGCGTGCGGAATGATGAACTGAGCATCGGTGTGGGTGGTTGGGCAAAGAAGCTTCGGACACGCGGCGGCATGCGAATCCGGCGAGGGAGGTGGCCGGGCCCCCCCCCTAGCTCGTCGGGGAAGATGAACAGGCTATGGCCCTAGGGTTTGACTTTTGGCTGGTATCTGTATTTTGCAAATTACTCCCAAAATTTGAACTGGGCAACAAAAACTCAAAACATCAAAGTTGTTCAGAAAAATGAGGTCTACAACTTTGTCAATAAGAACATTTTCAAAATCCAAACATTTTTTGAACTATATTTGAAATCAAAGAGAAAAGGGGACACTTTTGAGATTTGAATCAATTCAAAATTACTTTGAATTTTAAACTGAAACTTGAAAATCTGCAAATATGAAAGTTGTTCCTTTAATCAAAACCTACAACTTTGCTAATATACCCTTTTTCTGAAACTCAATAGTTTTTGAATTCATTTTGAAAACTCAAAAAGGGACAAAAACTAGAGTTTGAATGAATTTGAAATTACTTCAAATTTTTATATAGAACTTTGAAAATCTGTAAATACCAAAGTTGTTTCTCTTGGCCACATCTACAACTTTGCTTTTTGGACCAACCTCAAATTTTGAATAATTTTTGAATTACAAAAAGAGGGATAAAATCCAGGGTTTGGAAATCAGGGTTTTGCAAAGGGATTTGAAATCTGATTTTGATTTTTGAACTTTGGCCAACACAACAAAACTTCAAGACACCAAAGGACAAGAATTACACAAAGCTAGTCACAGAGATGAAATTACCATTTTGCCCTTGTAGAGAGAAGTGGGCTAATAAGGGTTTTTGCAATAGAGGTACTTCACATAATAAGATACACTTAGCAAAATGCATACACATGAAATCATGATCAAGATGCTTAAAAATGATAATGATGATATGTCAAGTTAATTACATGCTAAACACCAGAGGTGTTACAGCCTTCCCCCCTAAAAGAAATCTCGCCCCGAGATTCTGCGTCTTAAGAAAGGACAAGAAGGGATAAAGGCAAAACTTTACATTGACAGGGATTCGAGAAAGTCGGACAGTTTTTTGCCAAGAGTCTTCAGGTTCCCAAGTAGCTTCTTCTTCAGAGTGCTGGTTCCACTGGATTTTGTACCATCTCATGGTAGTTCTTCGAGTAACGCGATCCTTGTGGTCCAACACGCGAACTGGATATTCCGAGTAGGATAGATCAGGCTCTAGCTCGACACCTTCAACTTCCGCGACATGTTCTGGTACTCGGAGACACTTCTTGAGTTGGGAGACATGGAAAACATTGTGGACAGCGGAGAGATGATCGGGCAACTTCAGCTTGTAAGCTACCTTGCCACAAACATTCCAAAATCTCAAACGGACCAATGTAGCGGGGTGCTAACTTTCCCTTGACTCCAAAACGAGTGACTCCTTTGGTTGGTGAGACCTTGAGATATATAATCTCCAACTTGAAACTTCAGAGGTCGACGTCTCTTGTCAGCGTAGCTTTTCTGTCGAGATTGGGCAATCTTCATATTCTCTTGTATCTGCTTGACTTTCTCTTCCATATCTTTGACCAGGTCAACTCCAAAGAATTCTCTTTCTCCGGGCTCAGACCAACTGAGGGGTGTACGACAACGACGACCGTACAGTGCTTCAAAGGGTGCCATTTTGATGCTCTCTTGGTAACTGTTATTATAAGAGAATTCTGCCAAGGCAAACAAATCCCAAGTATCTGCGAAGGTAAGAACACAGGCTCTCAACATGTCCTCCAGCACTTGGTTGACTCGCTCCGTTTGTCCATCAGTTTGAGGATGATAAGCTGTGCTATGTAAGAGCTTGGTTCCAAGCGAGGTATGGAACGCTTTCCAAAACTTAGCGACAACAACTGGGTACCACGGTCAGAGACAATGGTCTTGGGTATGCCATGAAGCTTTACTATGTGTTTTTGTACAAGGCGGCATACATAGGAACGGTGTTGCTGGTCTTGACTGGCAGAAAGTGAGCTTGTTTGGTGAGTCGGTCCACGATTACCCAAATGGAATCAAAACCTTTCTGGGTCTTGGGTAGTCCATTGACAAAATCCATACTAATGTCGTCCCATTTCCAAGCGGGTACTGACAAAGGTTGCAATTCTCCTCCAGGCTTCATGTGTACTGCCTTGACTCTTTGGCAGGTATCACACTGAGCGACATACCGGGCAATCTCAATCTTCATTTTAGTCCACCAGAATCTCTGCTTTAAGTCTTGGTACATCTTGTTACTGCCGGGGTGAATAGAGAATCTGGTCAAGTGTGCTTCATCAAGGATTAACTGTCTCAATTCAGGCACCTTGGAACTACTAGACGGTTCTTGAACCAAACAACTCCTACATCATCGATCCTGAAACAATCAGCCTTTCCGGTCTGGACCTTTTCGATGATGTGCTTGATTCCAGGGTGTTATCCTTCTGAGCAGCAATGACTTGATCCTTGATGGATGTTTCTATGCTGACATTGTTCAGGCTTCCTTGCGGGATTATTTCGATACCCATCCTTTCAAGTTCATGGCACAAGGAAAGATCATAGGGCTTCGTCGTCAGACAGTTGCAGTATGACTTGCGACTGAGGGCATCGGCAACTACATTTGCCTTACCAGGATGGTAATGTACTTCGAGATCATAATCTTTAATCAACTCAAGCCATCTTCTCTGCCTCATATTCAATTCTTCTTGAGTGAAGATATACTTAGGCTCTTGTGATCCGTATACATATTACAGGTGCTGCCCAACAGATAGTGACGCCAAATCTTCAAGGCATGCACGACTGCTGCTAGCTCAAGATCATGGGTTGGGTAGTTTTCCTCATGTCGCTTAAGCTGTCGTGAGGCATAAGCGATACTCGTCCTTCTTGCATCAAAACACAGCCCAAACCAGTACCAGATGCATCACAGTATACATCGAAGGGTTTCTCGATATCTGGTTGAGCTAGGACTGGTGATGTAGTTAGCAGTTTCTTCAGGGCTTGAAGGCTTGCTCACAGGCTGGTGATCAAACGAAATCCACGGAATTCTTCAACAACTCTGTGATAGGCTTGGCGACTCTGGAGAAATCTAGGATGAAACGACGATAGTATCCAGCCATTCCCATGAAGCTGCGAACTTCGCGGACAGTGGTAGGTGGCTTCCAATCCAAAATATCTGCCACTTTTCCAGGGTCAACTGACACACCTTCGGCGGACAGGACATGACCAAGGAATTGAATTCGATCTAGCCAGAATTCACATTTACTGAACTTGGCATACAGCTGGTGATCTCTGAGACGAGAGAGAACGATTCGAAGATGCTTGGTGTGATCTTCAGGAGTTCTTGAATAGACAAGGATGTCGTCAATGAACACGACTAAATTTATCGAGCTCTGGCATGAACACAGAGTTCATGAGATACATGAAATGAGCGGGGGCATTGGTCAAGCCAAAAGACATGACCAAGTACTCATATAGGCCGTATCTGGTGGGTGTGAAAGCTGTTTAGGATGTCTTCTGGACGGATTTTTATTTGGTGATAGCCAGATCTGAGATCAATTTTGGAGAACACTCTGGCTCCAGATAACTGGTCAAAAAGAAGGTCAATGCGAGGCAAGGATATTTATTCTTGATGGTGACCTCATTGAGCGGGCGATAGTCAACGCACAGACGAAGGCTTTTGTCCTTCTTCTTCACAAAGATAGCAGGACAGCCCCAAGGAGATGAACTTGGGCGAATGAGACCCTTATCCAATAGCTCTTGCAATTGGATCTTCAGCTCTGCCAACTCTCTGGGAGGCATTCGATAAGCTCTACGGGATATAGGAGCAGTCCCGGGCTTTAGTATATGGCAAACTCAACATCACGGTCGGGAGGCAGACCAGGTAGATCTTCTGGGAAGACATCAGGGAACTCACAGACCACGGGAATATCCCTGACTTCCGGAACACAGGCGGTATTCAACTGGGTGGTTGCTGGTTTTTGAGGCAGGAAGTTGGAGAAGGAGTTTGGAGGTGCTGTTAGGAATACCACTCTCACAACTCTATTCAAGATGTCTATCATGGCTTTATACTGACACATCCAATTCATGCCTAAGATGACATCTATCTCTTGATTGCGCAGTACTATCATGGTGGTAGGAAAGACATGTTCCCCAACATTACTGGTATACTGCGGACCACTTCCTTAGTATTTATCCGCCCTCCAGGGGAAAGTATGCAGAAACTTTCTTTTAACTCCCTATGGGTAACTCATGCTTGATGACAAAAGTGCGACTGATGAAGGAATGCGATGCACCAGAATCGAACAAGACGACTGCAGGATGATTGGCAACAGGGAACCTACCGAGCATGACGGGCTCTCCTTCTGGGATGTTACTGACGGTGGTGAAGTAGACTTGTCCGTGCTTCTTGACAAACTTGCCCTTCTGGACGTGCTGCTGCGGTGCACGGTGCTGCTGCTGTGATCCTCCAGGGCCTTTCTGTGCATGTTGGGCATTCTTCTTGGGTTTTGGGCACTCGCGAGACCAGTGACCAACTTGGCCACAGTTGTAGCATGGATGGTTGTAAGCTGTTTGAGGGGTGGTGACACGAACACCTGGGGCGTTCGGCTGAGTGGAACTTTGCTGGTTGGCATTATGGGGGTTGCCGCGGTACGAACGACCACTTGCTGATGGGGTATGGGGCACGGTTTGGTGGTGGCTGGGGTGATAGATGATTCTTGGGCGCTTATGGTTGCTGGAGAAGCTGCTAGACCCAGCCTTCTTCTTCTTCTTCTCCTCCTGATACTGGCGGTTACTTTCCTCGAAAGCGACAGCATGGTCAACGACATCATGATAGGATCCGTTTAGGTTGTTAGGAGACCTCTGCGAATCTTAGGGTGCAGACCCCTGAGAAACAATCTCTCTTCTTTTCCTCTGTGTTGACATAGTCGGAGGCATACTGGCTCAGGTGGTTGAACTGTCCCACGTACTGCATAACGGTGGAATCTTTCTGTTACAGGGCCAGGAACTGATCCAACTTCATTTTCATCAATCCCGAAGGGATGTGATGTGCTCTGAAAGCGGTGCGGAACTCTTCCAGGTCAGCGGTGACCTTCAGGCTGGGCAGCCAAGAGGTTGGCATACCAAGCACTTGCTGGGCCACGAAGCTGCTGCGAAGCAAACCGAGGCTTCTGGATTTCAGTGCATCGGATGAGACCAAACTTCTGCTCCATGGTGCGGAGCCAATCGTCAGCTTCGAGGGGTTCATCGGCTCTGGTGAAACCGGTGGACGGGTTTCAGTGAAATCCACATAGGTGGTCTCTTGGTTGTGACGACCACGGTGACCACATTCTGCTGTCCTTGATTCTGAGCCATCAGATTGGCAGCGGCGGCCAAGGCTGCAATGGCATCTGCTAGGGTAGCTGGTACAGGTGGAGGGTTTGGGAGACGGTCATCTCCAGCACCTCCGGCTCCGGTACGGGTGTTCACAGGCATCTGTATAAGAACTCGGAACTCAGCATATAGGACAAGGTTCTGAAAGACTTGATTGATAACTTCACTGATACAAAGATAGCTGGCTTGATAAAGATGACAACAGACTGATAAGGGGAAAAGGTACGAAACGAAAGATACAGCCAGACTTGGCACAGACAGACTAACGCCCCCAAACCTAGTCTAAGGTTTTAGGTAAGCAGATGGTACAGACACAAGGAGTCTAGTCGTCATCGATGAAGATCACTCTTCGTCATCATCATCATCCTCGATGATAGCTCAGGCTCTTCCTCCTCATCTTCATCTTCACGTGGACATCTTCAGCAGGTTCCACTTCCTCATTCTGATCGGGCTCGTGTTCCACTTCAGGTTCCTCCACGACTCCGTCTTCGGGGTCCTCAGCAACTGGTGGAATCAGGGTGGGGTGGAGTTGGTTGTGCAGCTGGTGTACTTCCTCATGAAGCATATCATTGTACTGCTCGATCTGGGCGGTGTACTGCTGCAGTCCATGGAGCTGGGCTCTGGTGACATCTTCGCGGGTCCAAGCATCATTGCGCTGCTCGATAGCGCGAACCGTGTCCGATTGGCCTGCTCCAGGGAGCTCGTGCCTATAAAACTCCAGGCGGGAAAGATAGAAGTCATGCTCCATGTTCTCCATCTCAGCCTTCAGATTCTTGATTTCCTCCTTCAGCTGTTTTGCGGGTACGACGGGGAAAACGACGACCATTGGAGGATTCTCCAGTCTCTTTCTCCGGTGCGTGGCGCCAGCTGGTGACGCGGCACACCATTCGGTCCAGTCGACTTGCGGGCGGTCAGCTTGATGCGAGCCATATCTGGACAAAGAGGTTGTAGATGAGAAAGGCTAGCAAGAAAAGGTATAGGTACACTAACCCAACGAACTCATTTATTTACTTAAGTGATATGACATGATGCATGAATCGTTCCTACGGAACAAGGTAATGCAATACTTAACATATTATAGGGCTTAATATATATTGCTCGGCTACTAGTGTTGCCAATTAAAGACAAGATGAGAAAAGCAATTTGGACTCAAAATAGTCAAGTTTAGTTTTTTGGACTCAAAAGAACTTTTGAAGTTTTCGCAAAAAAGAACATTGCAACGTTCGTAGTGAGATGCTCCGATACCACTCTGTGACGGAACGGACCCTAATCCCATGGCCACGTGTCCCTGTCAACTTCTGACAGTCGAACCCATGTTCCATGTGATAAGACCTGTTCGCCACCGGGCTACATCAGTGCCCAATGTCCGCAGGATCATCTCACAATTCGGTTACAGCATTCATACTTTATAAATAACATCGGATTAAAGAGCGGAAGACTTAAATAACATTAGTTTTACAAACGAGGTTTCAAATGAGGTAAGGAGTACGATTATTACAACCATTGTTCGGGAAATCAAAGTTGACACGTAGCGGAAGCAATAACATAAAGATACATTAAACACCCAGCCCGAGGGTGCACATTTACTCATCGGCCTCATCGGCCTCCTCCTGGACAAGGTCACGCAACAGGGTGCGAGGACACATCGGGGTCTCAGCATACCTGCAACATGGGTAACAAAACCCTGAGTACGGGGTACTCAACAAGACTTACCCGACTAAAGAAAAGGGAGAAGACTCAGGAATGAAGGCTTAGGGTAGTCAAGGTAAGGCTTAAGCAAGATCAAGTATTTTGCAGAAAAGCATTTTGTAAACCTTATTTTATTTTTGAAGGATTCGGTATTCCTCAATTCTTCATCGTTCATGATTCATTTTACATTTCAAAAACATTCCTAGTTGAGAACCACTCTCCGTTGACAGTCAGTGGACCAAGTCTCCATAACCGAGGAGCAACGTTAATCCGGATAAATAATACTCAGCTGAGGATCCCTATCCACACTGCATATGTAGCACCCAAGCTTGCATATGCCAACTCGTCTACCACGATTCCTCCAAGATTGGGCCCGGTCCTACGCCACCCGGAAGTACAGTACACCACACCAATCCGGGACTTTAAACCACGTGGGTACATGCTACTTCCGCCATCTCTCCACTCCCAGTGCGCGTTGTCGGTCCAATAAAGGATTCCTCGGAGCCAGAGCTTTCCGAAGTATGTGAATAGTTACAAGTCTTGACAGCAGGCCCCCATACGGATGGTCCCTATTTTCCAGCCAGAACTATACCTTGGTTATATCTCACCCAAGCGTAATAGTCCTGTCAGTTTTTCAACCCTGTCCCGGTCGGTGTCAACTGTTGAGTCCCGGACTACAACAGACGGCACCGTACGCTCGGACAACCTCTCCACTTATTGACTAGTACGGATCAGGTAACTAGCCAAGACGGGAGTAAACCCAAATTCCCATAAATTCTAAAGTGATCACACTTTTGAAATTGGCATTTTTATTGCAAATCTATTGAATAGCATTGCTAAGCATTTTGCAAATAGTTTTGAAACAAGGGTAGGTGTATCTTTTGGTGGGGTAGATTATGCAGTAATAGAGTCATCACACAACTCCTATTAACCTAATGCAATAGTTTAACTCAAAACATTTAAAGAAAACATTTATAAAAGCAAGGTAGGGTTTAAATGCACCGGGGCTTGCCTTGAATGGCAAAAAGGACAGGCTCGGGGTCAGCAGTGCAGTTCACGGGCTCGGGTTGCCTCGGGACAGATCCTTCGGTGGCTACCTCGACTTCAGGGCCTTCTTCCTCGGTCACTATACGTATGCAATGATGCATGCACATGAGTATGCTAGTAAGAACAAAGTGCATGGGATGAACTAGAGTATAGCTTTGCAAAGTATAAGTGGTTGTTAAAGTGGACATCAAATTACTTATCTTTTTTAGCAATATTAACAACTTAATTAAGCAACTTTTATTAAACCTAAGCATATGGACATCATAAAGCATCACGAACATCATAGACCAGAGGGGTAGGGGCTATGAACATCAAGCAATCCAAAAGTCACATCACAGGGCATTCAACACTAAACCCTAATCACCTTTTCTATTTTTCTTAATTATATAAAAGGTTCATTTTATGAAGATGCTCCAAAAATTACCAAATTAATCACATAAGTTCATTATGGCATAAATAGATGGCAAAACAAATTTCATAATTTTTGGAGGTCATTAAGGTGCTCAAATAAATCTAGGCATTAATTAACAAAAGGCACTATTTAGGAATTAAAATAAATGCCCAAAAATCAACTTGTTTCAAATGACTTCAAAATTTCACTAGAGACTTGTCATGACATACTAGCTCACAAAAAGTGATCTCATAATTTTTGGAGTTATAAATCTTTTTCTAAAAATCCAAAACCATCATTTATTAATTAAAAGGGAGATTTTTCAATTTCAAATTTTGCACAAAACTTCAAGTTTTATATTTTTATAAAATACTTCAAGGTAAAAGAGTCTACCATCAAAATTTCAGAATTTTTGGATCACAAGAAAATACCACAAAAAAGAGAAATCGGGCACTATTCACATGTTTGAAGAAATAGAAAAAAAAGGCACTGTCTTCTCCCTCGCTCACGCGGCGGCCGCGCCGACGGCGGCGGCGCTGCTGCGCTGGCCTCTGCGGGCACTCCGCGGCGAAACCGAGGGCATGGAGAGGTTCAGGAGCTCACCGGCGGTCGAATTAGAGGGACTCAGCGCGGTGAGGGGATGAACGGAGGGAGGTGGTCGACGGCGCTCGGCGGGAGCTTCACGGCGGCGATCGTCGGTCGGCGATCCTGCGCGACACAAGCGACCGCAAGGGGTCAGTCAGAGGCGCAAAGGAGTAAGGAAGGTGATGCGGGGGTCAGTGGAGGATGATCAAGGCCGGAGAGGGAGTATTTCACGATCCCGACCTCGACGGGATTCTCGCCGGAGATGACAACGGCGAGCTACGCCGAGCGAATGGAGGCGGTAGCGACCAAATTGAGGAGTGGGGAAGCTTCACGAGCTCAAGGCGGAGCTTCTGAGCTCGTTGGTTCAGCGGCGGAAGGTCTGGAGTGGGCTGGCCACGGTGGCGGAGGTGAGGTTACTCCGGCGACATCGTCGGGCCTTTTATAGCCGCGGCGAGAGGCTGGCGGAGCGACTGTTCTGGCGCGGATAAGATCGCTCGAGGCATGCGCAATTGATTGCGAGGCCGAGGGTCAGCGGTTTGGCACGCAGGGCCCGGGCGTTGTGTTCGCCGGCGGCGAACACGCGGCGGCGAGGTGCTGCGGGGTGGGGGACGGGTGCGCGGGGTCAACTTGTGCACAGACGCGTGCGGAATGATGAACTGAGCATCGGTGTGGGGTTGGTTTGGGCGAAGAAGCTTCGGACACACGGCGGCATGCGAATCCGGCGAGGGAGGTGGCCGGGCCCCCCCCCAGCTCGCCGGGGAAGATGAACAGGCTATGGCCCTAGGGTTTGACTTTTGGCTGGTATCTGTATTTTGCAAATTACTCCCAAAATTTGAACTGGGCAACAAAAACTCAAAACATCAAAGTTGTTCATAAAAATGAGGTCTACAACTTTGTCAATAAGAACATTTTCAAAATCCAAACATTTTTTGAACTATATTTGAAATCAGAAAAGGGGACACTTTTGAGATTTGAATCAATTCAAAATTACTTTGAATTTTAAACTGAAACTTGAAAATCTGCAAATATGAAAGTTGTTCCTTTTATCAAAACCTACAACTTTGCTAATATACCCTTTTTCTGAAACTCAATAGTTTTTGAATTCATTTTGAAAACTCAAAAAGGGACAAAAACTAGAGTTTGAATGAATTTGAAATTACTTCAAATTTTATATAGAACTTTGAAAATCTGTAAATACCAAAGTTGCTTCTCTTGGCCAGATCTACAACTTTGCTTTTTGGACCAACCTCAAATTTTGAATAATTTTTGAATTACAAAAAGAGGGATAAAATCCAGGGTTTGGAAATCAGGGTTTTGCAAAGGGATTTGAAATCTGATTTTGATTTTTGAACTTTGGCCAACACAACAAAACTTCAAGACACCAAAGGAACAAGAATTACACAAAGCTAGTCACAGAGATGAAATTACCATTTTGCCCTTGTAGAGAGAAGTGGGCTAATAAGGGTTTTTGCAATAGAGGTACTTCACATAATAAGATACACTTAGCAAAATGCATACACATGAAATCATGATCAAGATGCTTAAAAAATGATAATGATGATATGTCAAGTTAATTACATGCTAAACACCAGAGGTGTTACACCGAGGTGGCCACCAAGGTGGGGTCGGCCGACCCCCTTGGTGGGCCCACCTGGCCTCATTTTGTTCATTTTGCCATCTCGTACAAGTTCACAAGCTAAGAGTACAAGTGGAACTTATTAGTGATAAATATTCTCATGACATGCTATACTTCCTTGAAACCGAGGCCTGTTGACGGTATTTTGATAAGGTAAAACATGCTATAACTTCCGTCAACAAGATCCCCCACACTTGAATCTTTGCTCGTCCTCGAGTAAAGGTTAGAGAAAGTGAACAAGTGATTATTACATACTTAAAATGATAATGATCATAAAGCATTATTCCTAACATAGTTTATACAAATGGGTTATGTGGTATTGTCTATCATATATCCTTTAGATGTTGAGAAAAGGAACAAATCTCAAAGCAAAGTCATCTCCCTGAGTTCTTGTTCTTGGTACTTAGAGTTTTTTTAGGACAGTTTGAAAGGAAAACTCATAGTTCATGCTTACTCCTCATATAGTACTCTCAATACACTCTTATAGGTGTTTGGTTTCTCACCAAGGCATAGCATGTGATTGCCTTATTTTTGTTTTATCCTAATCTGTCAGGCTTATGTGGAGCTTGGTAGGGATAAACAAAGTAGCATACTTGTTTTGCATATATTGTAAAGTCAAAACAAGGATCCAAGGAGAAGAATGTCATAATCCTAGATCAAGATGTGCATGTGTGTGGAAACTATGTGGACTAGAATGCTCCTTTAATATAATCTCTCTCTCTACTTTATTTAACCTTGAGACATGGCTAGCATTTTTCAACAATGGACCTTCGTGTGTCCATATTTTTTTAGTGGACCTTCAATTCATGTGTCCACATTTTTTTAGTGGACCTTCATGTGTCCACATTTTTTTTTGCTTAGCCTTAATGACTCTTTTTACTAACCAGAGTTAGAGAGAGAGATATTGTAGAACTTTAATGTACGGAGCATCTATAGAGTGGAAATGAATGGCATGTGCAGGCATACTTCCAGTGTGGAAGTTGCATATATAGATGGTGTGTACGTGATCTTGATCTTGTGATTATGACAAAATTCTTGACTAGGGTCAACAAGGTTTAACCAAACTCAAGACAAAAACAGGTAGCATGTGTGTAAAAGGTTTTGATCGTGTATGCATATGTATGGTTTTGGTAGGTATTTCTCACTATAGAGGAGTAAATGATACTATGGTTTTGAGATATTTTCAAAAACAAATCTCTAAGCACCTTAAACAAAAACAGGTTTGAGTCTTAAGCCAAGATTTATCTCACTTTTAACAACAAATTAGTCAATACGGTTTCCTAATTTAGTTTACCCATGAGTATAAACATATGTAAGAACATGGTTTTATGTCATTAACATTCTTAGCATATCATAACTCAAGTCACTTTGTAGCTTTTTATTTTATTTTATTCAGAATATGGAATGATTGTGAAACTGCTTGAATCGAGAGGAGAAAAGGGGAAACGAACCAGACAGCAGTGTTGAGCTTACTGTGCAGAGGTGAGCTGGTGGGCCCAGGTCACCATGGTGGGGTCGGCCGACCCCACCAAATGGTGGTTTTCGTTGCCATTTGCCTTTTTCTCCATTCAGTTTTACATCTGCAAAAGCACTTTTCAAAAATTCAAGAAAACGGGGGTCGCCCGACCCCTTGCTTACCTCTGTTTTGTGCACTACAGCGTGTCAGCCTGTGTTCAGCAGTTTAGTGTGGTTCAGTGATGAAATCTGGGGGTCGTCCGACCCCCCCCACACACACACTTGAATTTTTCCATAAATGAACTCTGAACATGACGCAAAGGTAAAATGCAAATTGCTCTAATAGTGGCAAACACACCAGTAGAGACGAGATATATTTCATTTATTCTCTAAGAAGGGAAATACATTGGAAATTTAAAAGGGAAATTCAAAAGAAATAAATCTAAGATGAAACATGGAAATTCAAAATAAATCTAATATGGAGCTTTTAGGATTTGGTTCAAGCAATGAAGAGAAGAGACTTGTAGGTTTTAGGTTGTGTATAGTTTGAACCCTACCATGTCTACTTCATTTTCTACGGGATCATGTTCATGAAAATTTTTAAGACGGTGGCCATTTACCTTAAAGATGTTGCTGTCGGTGTCCTGAAGCGTGATAGCTCCATGCGTTGTGGCATCGATCACGAGGAATGGTCCTTCCCATTTGCTTTTTAGTTTTCCACGGCCAAAGAGCTTGACCCTTGAGATGAACATAAGAACCTTGTCTCCCGGATGGAATTCCTTTTGCTTGATCCTCTTGTCATGCCATTTCTTGGTTCTCTCTTTATAGATCCTAGCGTTGTGATAGGCCTTCTCTCTCCATTCTTCCAGTTCAGAGATTTGCATTCTCCTATTTCTTCCAGCTGCGGGCAAATCCATATTCCATCTCTTTATTGCCCAGTGTGCTCTATGCTCCAATTCCACGGGCAGATGGCATGTCTTGCCGTATACAAGTTGGTATGGGGTCATACCAATTGGAGTCTTGTATGCAGTCATGTATGCCCATAGTGCATCTGATAGCATGCTTCTCCATGCTGTCCCCATTTCATTGACAGTCTTTTGCAGAATATTCTTGATTTGCTTGTTTGATGTTTCTGCTTGTCCGCTTGTTTGTGGGTGATAAGGTGTTCCAATATTGTGCCTTATCCCTCTTTCTATTAAGTAGCGTCGGAACTTTCTGTCAACGAAGTGGCTTCCTTCATCGCTGATTACTAACCTTGGGGTGCCAAACCGTGGGAATATTATTTCCTTGAACATCTTCGTTGCGTGCAACGAATCCGCTGACTTGCACGGCAGGGCTTCAACCCATTTGGATACGTAGTCTACTGCCACCAGAATATACTCACAACCTTGAGACGGGGGGGAAGGACCCATGTAGTCAATTCCCCAGGCGTCGAACAGCTCTACTTGTAGGTTGTTTGTGAGTGGCATTGCATCACGGGCATTGATGTTCCCATGTTTTTGACACCTTGCACACTTCTTCACGAAGTCCTTGGTGTCTTCATACATGGTAGGCCAATAGAATCCACTTTGCCAAATCTTGGCATGGGTTCGGAATGTTCCATAATGGCCTCCATACTCTGCTCCATGACACTTCTCCATGATCTTGACTGCTTCGTTCATGGGCACACACCTTCTTAGTATGCCGTCTTGGCATACTCTATAGAGATACGGGTCATCCCATAGATGCACCGAGCTCTCCTTGATAAGCTTCTTTTTGTCTACTCCAGGTGGTACGTAGCCTGAGACTATGTAGTTGACGATGTTTGCATACCACGGGTAGGTGTCTGAAACTTTGAGGAGTGTGTCGTCCCGAAGATAGTCGTTGATGGGCAGGTCCTGTTTATCCTCAGTTTGCATTCTAGACAAGTGGTCGGCTACAAAGTTCTCTACTCCCTTTTTGTCTTTAATTTCTAGATCAAATTCTTGGAGGAGTAGGATCCATCTTATTAGCCGAGGCTTAGCATCTTTCTTAGTAAGTAGGTATTTCAGAGCCGCGTGATTGGTGTAGACGATCACCTTGGCTCCTACCAAGTAAGATCTAAGCTTGTCTATAGCAAACACCACAGCTAAAAGTTCTTTTTCTGTTGTTGCATAGTTTAGTTGTGGTCCGGTTAGCGTTTTACTAGCATAGGAAATGGCATAGTGTTTCTTATCCTGGGTCTGTCCTAGGACAGCTCCTACAGCATAGTCACTAGCATCGCACATTATCTCAAAAGGTAGCGACCAGTCAGGGGGTTGAATGACTGGTGCAGAGATAAGTGCTTTCTTTGGATGGTAAAAAGAGTCTAAGCATTTGTCGTCAAAGTCAAAGGGTGCGTCTTTAGCTAGCAGGTTTGTTAAAGGTCTAGCAATTTGAGAAAAATCTTTTATAAACCTTCTATAAAAACCGGCGTGGCCAAGGAAACTGCGAACGCCTTTAACATTCGTGGGAGGTGGGAGCTGTTCTATAACTTCTATTTTAGCTCTATCTACCTCTATTCCACATTCAGATACTCTATGTCCTAGCACTATCCCTTCTTGAACCATGAAGTGGCATTTCTCCCAGTTCAAGATCAAGTGCTTTTCTTGACAACGTTGTAAGACACGGTCCAGATTCTCTAAGCAGTGATCAAAGGTTGTTCCATAGACTGAAAAGTCGTCCATGAAAACTTCCATGATTTCTTCTACCATATCCGAGAAGATGGACATCATGCACCTCTGAAATGAAGCAGGGGCATTGCACAGGCCAAATGACATGCGCCTGTATGCATATGTCCCATAGGGGCATGTGAACGTGGTCTTACTTTGGTCGTCGGGATGGATTAGAATTTGATGGTACCCCGAATACCCATCAAGGAAACAAAAGAAGGAATGTTTGGCTAGCCGTTCCAACATCTCATCGATGAATGGCAACGGGAAGTGGTCTTTCTTTGTGGCCTTGTTAAGTTTTCGGTAGTCTATGCACATTCTCCATCCCGTGACGGTTCGTTGTGGAATCAATTCGTTGTTTTGATTTTTAACGACCGTCATTCCTCCTTTCTTAGGAACTACTTGGACGGGGCTGACCCACTCGCTGTTTGGAACAGGGTAGATTATGCCCGCGTGCAAGAGCTTCAAGACCTCCTTCTTTACTACTTCTCTCATCGCATTGTTGAGCCTCCTTTGTGGCTCTCTAGAAGGTGTAGCATCGGGTTCGATCGGAATGCGATGTGTGCAAAGAGCGGGACTAATTCCCTTGAGATCTTGCAACGAATATCCTAAGACGGATCGATGTTTTTCTAGGACGGTGATGAGTTTAGAAACTTCTTCCGTTGTAAGTCGATCACTAATGATCACGGGAGTCTCTCTATCACCATTAAAGAAGGCATACTTAAGCCCAGAAGGAAGTGGCTTAAGCTCTATAGAGGGTTTTGGTGGAGGTTCAGACTCATCCCAGTCTAACGGTTCATCTAAATCAGTGTCTTCTTCTTGGATAAAGTCATGGGCGTCTTCTTCTAGATCGGGTTAAGAAGTTTCTAGTGAAGATACCGACATCACCTCCTCTATTGGATCAGGCTCGGGTTTTGGTTCGGCTATTGAATTAACGGAGCCGGCAAAAGGAACTGAAAGATCTAGATCCTTCCCAAGGTGACCCTTAAGGCTCCCTTCACGAAATCCTTCAATGAATCTCATGAGTGGGTGCCCAATTAACAAGTCGACCTCGTCTATGTCAAAGACATAGAAGTTTGCGAGGAAGCTAACCTTGTTAATTGTGATAGAAATATTCTATGCAATCCCGCAACTCTCGACCAATCTTCCAGAAGGAAGCTTAAGGAATTTATTGGTCGGGTTTAGCGGTTCCTCACCTAGGAGTGTTAACATCAACGATTTAGACATTAAATTTACTCCTACAGCGGGATCATAGAGGGAATCTACAGCCGTCTTGTTTATGGCACACGGTATGGATGCGAAACATGACAGAAGCTTAACGACATCTGATGATGCTTCAGCCTCCCTGAACCATTCGTTGCTCATAATAGACATGAGCTCTTGGGCAGTCGCCTTAAGGTAACTTGCCTCAAACTAGGTTGGCATGTGGTTATTAGGAGCTCTACATGCTGTGGATCTCTTCTGCACAGGTTGTTTCAAGACATTGCCATAATCGGCGAAAAGATCTGTCTCGATATTTAGAGGATAATCCAAAGGATGAATTACTTCTTCCTTTGGAGGAGTAGGTGGTTGTGGTTCAGGTTTGACAGCTTGGGGTATAGGTAAAGGAGTTTCAGCTGTCATGGGTTCGTCCCTGGGAGTTTGATCTTCCTCTAGAGATTCACCATGGTCATCGGTGTAGGGGGTGTTCTTGAGAATGGTCGCAAGGACTTCCTTACCTTCACTAATGGGTAAATGGAGGAAAGCTCCTTTAGAGGCTAAATCAAGGAATTGTGCGGAGTTTTGGCTAAGACCGAGATAGAAATGTTGCATAAGGGTTGGTTCGGATATAGCTAAATCTGGGCCAGAGGATGCTAAGTCTGTAAGTCGTGCCCAGGCCGCACCTAGAGATTCCTTCTCGTCTTGTTTGAAGTTTAGCACATCTCTACGAAGACGAGCTACGCGGGATATGGGAAAGTACATTAAGCAGAACATGGCTTGCAGTTTCTCCCATTCTCCGTTCACACTACCAACGTAGCGAGTATACCAGCGTCTAGCTTTTCCCGTTAACGAGAACGGAAATAGCTTCCACTTAAGAGTGACTGGCCTCATCCCTTGGATGTGAATACACGAACAAAGTTGTTCGAAATCACGTAGGTGGGTATAAGGATTCTCATCTACTTCTCCCGAAAAGGGATTCTCCTGAACCATCGCTATGAGGCTGGGGCGAAGCTCATAGCGAACTGCCAAAATGGCATGAGATGAACTAGGCGGCCCCAACCCAGCGCCCGATGGAGCAGCGTAGTCAAAAAGGGTTGTTTGATCCATATTGATTTATGAAATAAAAGTTCTAATCAAACTATGATAACTTTAACGACTTTGTTCTAGCTAACACAACTACCGTTCCCCGGCAACGGCGCCAGAAAAGCTTGTTGACACTTCTTAATGCAACCACTAGAACTAGACTATGGAGCCTAATCCCCGGCAGCGGCACCAGAGATGCTTATTGACACCAGAAGTGGCAAACGGATATACCACAAGCGCACGGTAGTCAATTGTAGCCTTTCACCGGGAGTATTGCAGGTATCGTATTTCCACAAGGAACGTGAAGTGGATTAACTATAAGTAGGGTCGTCAAAGGATGATCAAAGGGTATATGATAACTGGGATAGAGAGGTCTTCCTAATGTCAATATCTGGTACTGGTTTTCTAAGAGTACTGAGGTTTACCACCTCATTCCTTACTGGGGGCGAAGGACGAAACAGTAGTTGATTAAAAGGTTCTCCACCTAATAACTACTGAGGCGGCAATGCTGCTACCCAACTATTATTTTCAACTTGCCTACAACACTTGAGAGGAACTCCAAGCACTGGTTGTGTCTGTCACCCTACCACCAGGCGTCTACACAAGTGCGACAAGAAGTCCACACTGGCAAGATATAGCCTAGACACCACGTCTACACTAATCTCACTACTCTAAAGCTAAGCTTATTAGGCCTAGAGCACTTCAACCAAGTAAAGCAATGTGCCAAGTAAAAGAACTGTAAACTTAAATTACCAGACCAGAATATTAAATACTAGAAGAACTCAGATGTAACACTTACAAGAAGAATCGCATCCACTGAGGCGCACCTTGGAGAAGATTCCCGACAGGCCGGGACTCCTCCGTGGAACTCCTCACTCCCTTCCCTCTCTTCTAACACTAAAGCTACTAAGTAGGCTTTCTCTCCTTGGATGCATACAAATGAAGAGCTCTAGGGGGTATTTATAGCTTGGAGGTGGAGTAGCGGCTACTCCGGTGCCACGTCAGCGATCCGCGTGCTCTCCTTCCTTGGCCACTGGATCAAACCGCCATAGTAACCGCCATGGATGGATGGCCTTGATTTCTTCATGTGTGAAACATGTGCAAGCAACCGACATTGGATGGGATTCACCCTGGGGTCGGCCGACCCCAGCCAATGATAGGTGGGCCCACCACTTTTCTTCTAGAAGGTGCTGATGTCACCAGGCTGAATAGTGTAGCCAGGGCCCACCAAGGGGGGTCGGCCGACCCCCCTATGACAGGGCTGGCCCACCTTCTTCTCTCCCTTGGTGACCCCACATGTCATGGAGCAAGTCTTGTGAAGTTGGTTGCATTTGTGAAGGACCGGAAAAGCGACCAGAGGGGGGGGGGGGTGAATGGGAGCTTTAAAATTTCTTCTCAGAAACTTTTAGCCACTGTCCCAGAAGTCACCACAAAGGCAAGCGAAGAGATCGAATAATGTCCACGACCCTAGATGTAGGGTGGATGCTTCCAAGAAGCACAGCGGGACACTACACGACTCTAGGAACCCAACGCAAAAACTGGAAATCAAAACCGACACCGAACGAACGAACCGCGGACGAAACAGTGCGGAATCAGACGCATCGGATGCTGAGGTGCGTCCGATGCCTGATCACCGGACGCGTCCGATGCACACAGTGCGGTTCTGGAACCTTACTGTTCCACCATCGGACGCTGTGAACAGTGATCACCCAGCGTCCGATGCACAGGCTCCGGCGCGTCCGATGGACAACGGACGCGTCCGATGCAACCAAAAACGCTGCGAAAGTGACACGCGTCACCGGAGCGTCCGATGCTATGACTGTAGCGTCCGATGCTCCGGTGTCGAGCGTCCGATGCCCCCGACCAGAGAACTGTTCTTCGATGATTCAACCCGATCTCCTCCGAATCAATTGCACTAGGCCTAGGATTCAATCTGAGGAGTCACAAGGATGTTAGTGAGCTACTCCTAAGAGATCATGGCTCGAACCTAACTCCAAATCGGTGAATCACGATATTTTGGGACAAGGGAACAAGAACGCGATCCAAAACGAAAATCGTTCGATCTCCTAGACCGTGAGGTTTGAGATGGATTCCTTCGGTGGAAAGAATTGCCTCACAATCTAGAACAACTTGGTTCAAGAGGATTTGCAAGAGACGCACCAAGCAAAGAGATCAAGCGACGGGAAAACTAGGAGAAAAAGCAATCCGCGAAGAACATGAACGAAACGCGAATCACAAGCCGGAAAATGCAACCGTGTGTCGAACACACGCTACAAACGTGAGATTACGGTCTCACTTCCTAAACTTCCCAAAAACACAGAGGCATGATTGAGTCTTCTCTGTGGATCCTCTACAACCAGGTATGATTAGAGACTAAGCTGGGGGCTAGAGAGAGAAGGTGCTTAGAGCAAATGGCTGAAAGGATAGTAGGAGAGGAGGGGTGCCTCTCTTATTTATAGCCTAAACAATAATCCCCTTCTAACCCTAGGATAACTGAGCGAAACGGCCAACCCTAGGGGTATCCCGATCCAACTCTGCTTGAAGTCGATCCGACGGCCACGCGCCTTCCTCACCCTTAGCTTCGCCTCGACGCAAGCCTCAGGATGCCGCCACGTGCCGCCCTTGTTGACCACCGCGCCTTCCTTGTGAATAGCTACGCCGCCGCGCCAGCCTCTCCACACCGCCACGTGTCGACCGTCCTTTTTGCGGACCTCCCCCCGGTTTTGAGGCCGAAACCGGGAAACCTGGGCCATCCCCCGATTTTGAGGCTGAAACCGGGAAACCTGTCCTCCGGCTGAGTTTTGTGGCCCAAACTCAGAAACCCGCGCCCCAGGTTTTGTGGCCCAAACGTGGAAAACCGTCCTCGCCGAGTTTTGAGGCCCAAACTCGGAAACCGGCCACCCCAGGTTTTGAGGCCCAAACCTGGAAACCGTCGATGGTAGCTTTTTGAGGCTCAGCTACCGAACCCGTGCCGTAGACGGTATGTGGTTCGCACAACCCGAGTTCCGGCACCGATGCCGGAGCATGTCCAGCCTCCACGCTGGGCACAGTGCATTCGCCATCCTTCTCGGCCTCTCGCCAAGTGTCACGATGCCATCACCTTCCTCCCGACTCGGCCGATGCACCGCACATCCCCATGTCTTCTTGCTTGTCGACGCCACGTGCCAGCTACCACAGCTGGTCCTCAGGTCTCCCGGTCCGTCAGTCCAAGCTCCACGTTCGCCCTTCACCGCTCCCGGTCCGTCGGCACGACACGTCCCGCTTGACCTTCACCTCACCTTCGACCACTGTCTCCGAGCTCCGCACCTGCACATCAACACAGCCAAGAGACATGTTGCCCGTTGATCGATCACTCATCACTCAGGAAAGGAACCACAAGGGCACATATCAACCTTGTGTTCTCAATCTCCCCCTTGATGAGTGCATCGTCAACTCGTAGTAACCGTAACCAAAATAAAAGAAAGCAGAGTTAGGTAGAAGGAGAAAACTTACTCGAGATGTTCAAAAGCCAAGGAAAAGGCCGAAGAAGAACACTCAAGATAAGCAATGCTTGGTCCCCAAAGACATGGTCCAATGGTTCGACACAACCAAGCAAGAAATCGGAGCAACAACTCATCAAGGAGCAAAATCCGATCAAACTCAGAGCACAGGACTTGGTTCCCAAAGACATGGACAACGGCTCGACACAACCAAGTCAGAGACAAGCTAGTCCTCAAGAAGAGGCAGAATGGGCTCAACACCACTAGCAGAAAGCTCAAACATCAACTGAAGACTGCACAAAAAGCAGCTACTGCTAGTCCCTCAAGATAGAGGCACAGAGGCTCAACACAACTAGCAGTAGGCACGATACCAATCAAGAAGCTGAATTTCTGAAGAAAGCAAAACTCCCCCTTACTCAAAGAGAGACTAAGCGAAACTCCTCCTTACTCAAAGACTCCCCCTCAACAAGTGAAGCACAAATTGCAAATTGTCACCAAAAAATCAACTTTCTCCCCCTTGGGGGCAATTTGCAATCAAAAGACAAAGGGAAAAGAGTTTCAAAGAGTTAGGCGGAGCTAAGATCATGCCTATCGGAGCCAGACACATGCATATGAGTCAAAAATGCATGTTAGCAGCTTCAGGTATATACTCGAAAGAGTGAAAAAAATGCTCTAATGAGTGCTGATCCGACTACATAGCAACGTATATAAGCACTAGCAAAGGCTCAAACTGATCACCAAATACAAGAAATGAATGCATAAACCAAGTGAGCAGTTTTAAGCCATTCTGAAAGAGGTTTCACCATTAAAATAGCACTAAACATGTATAGACAGGAAGTCAAACAAGTGCTACATCATGTATGCAAGGTGAACTACCCCTAGCAAGGTTCAACCATCATGCTATAGAATGAAACATAGACTTGTGTTTTCAGATTTTATCAGAGAATTTGCAGCGGTTGTTAACACAAGTTTAAAATCAGCATGTGATTGCGAGAGGTTGAAAGCTTGTCATTGCCTAACTTTTCAACCGAGCTAAGCCTATGCATATGCAATCAGAAGCTTAAAGCATCGGTTTCGGTCTTACACTACACGGCTCAAGTTTAACTCAATGTGCAATGAGGAACAGTCTCGATACCGTGATGTGTTGACAAAGCAATCCCATCTCGATCTTTTCAATTCACTATAACTTGGTTTATTTTAAGCAGAATATGAATAATCCAAGCAAGTGAATGACTCAGAACTAGAGACATAGCAACCTAGCATATATGAAATAGCTCAAGTAACCTCAACACATCCTACACATGCTAGTTGCCAATCTCAATGGTGAACATATATCAAATTTTAAGTTTATTAATCATGTTCAACATTCTGAAAAATAGCTTAGCTCACAACATGTATCAGTGATCAACATGAGCCTAAGCTACAAGCATCATTATATATCATCGAAGCATACGCTAATCAGAGCATAGATTCATTGTCAAGAATATAGACATGAAGCTTGAAAATGAAAGATGAATATATGATGAAGTCAGAATCAGAGCCAAAACAAAAAGACTCAAGACACAAAAACAAAAAGATCAGAACGTTAGTCTATGTACATAACAAAATGCTTCCCCCATCTAAAAGGGGAAACACACACCAAGCTCACCTCTCAACCTAGCAAAAGTTGAGAGGTCCAAAGGCTTGGTGAAAATATCTGCAACCTGGTTATGGGTGTCTACATGCCTAAGGTCAATGTCGCCTTTCTCATAGTGATCACGAAGAAAGTGAAAGCGAACATCGATGTGTTTGGTCTTGGAGTGAAGAACTGGGTTCTTCGCTACACTAATGGCAGAAGTGCTATCGCAAAGCAAAGGAACCCGACTGAAATCTAGACCAAAATCACGCAATGTAGCAACCATCCATAAAAGCTGCGAAGCACAAGAGGCAGCGGCAACATACTCGGCTTCTGTAGTAGACTGGGCTACGTTCGACTGCTTGCGAGAAGACCACGAAACCAAGGAAGAGCCAAGAAACTGACAAGTCCTAGAAGTAGACTTGCGCTCAATCCGACAGCCGGCAAAATCCGCATCGGAATAACCACAAAGCGAGAGGTTCGAAGAGGCAGAATACCAAAGTCCGAACTCAGGAGTGTATCGGAGGTACCTCATGATGCGCTTAACCGCCTGCTTGTGGGAAGTCCGAGGGGACGCCTGAAAACGAGCGCACAGACACACAGCGAACTGTATATCTGGCCTCGTCGCCGTCAGGTACAGGAGCGAGCCAATCATGCTCCTGTACTCCTTCTGGTCAACCGGCTCTCCGTCTTGGTCCGCATCCATCGCCGCAGTCGTCGGCATGGGCGTTGTGAGAGGCTTGGCCTCGCCCATGTCGAATTTCTTCAGGATGTCTTTTGTGTATTTGCCTTGATGTACAAACGTCCCGTCCCGGGTTTGCTTAATTTGCAACCCGAGGAAGAAAGTCAACTCGCCCATCATACTCATCTCGAACTCCCTGCTCATAGTATCTGAAAACTTTGCAACAAGAGCATGAGAAGAGCCACCAAAGATGATGTCATCCACGTAAATCTGGACTAACAGGATATCGTTGCCTTGCTTGAGGAGAAACAAAGTTCTATCGACCCGTCCCATTTTAAAACCCTTAGAGAGTAAAAAGGTTTTCAAGCGATCATACCACGCTCTCGGGGCTTGTTTCAAACCATACAAGGCTTTTGAAAGTTTATAAACATGGTTTGGAAACTTGGGATCTTCGAAACCTGGGGGTTGCCTAACATAAACCTCTTCCTCTATATACCCATTCAGAAAGGCACTCTTAACATCCATCTGATACAGCTTAAAACCCTTCGAAGCAGCAAAGGCTAGAAGGATTCTGATGGCTTCTAAACGGGCTACAGGGGCAAAGGTTTCCTCATAATCTATCCCCTCTTTTTGGCAAAAACCCTGGGCTACTAGCCTAGCCTTGTTCCTCACTACCATCCCATCCTCACCCTCTTTGTTCTTGAAAACCCATTTGGTACCTATAGGGTGGCATTCTGGTGGTGGTGGAACTAGGGTCCAAACTTGGTTTCGCTCAAAGTTTTCTAATTCCTCATGCATGGCATTGACCCAGTTAGAATCAGAAAGTGCGTGTCCAACATCTTTGGGCTCAAAAGAAGCAACGAAAGCAGAATGAGCAAAGTGGGAGATTTCATATGCTCGCGACCGCGTGACTCGCTGGTCGATGCCGCCGATCATCTGCTGTGGGGGATGAGCATGCTGAATGCTTCGGGGCGCTTGCCTCGCCGAAGTAGCCTCCCCCTCACCAGATGCTGTCGCTCTCTCATGTTCAACCGGTGCTTGCTGGAGAAGTGGCTCCAGAGGACCCCAAGAAGAAGAGGTAGTGGGATCGGGTCCTCGAGCTGAAGTAGTCGTCGCAGGGTCGACGGGGGCAGCCAGTGGAGTTGGCTCGGGATCACTCTAATCGGCATTCTCCCGCTCCTCCTCCACGAAAATAGTCTCTCCCAGCTCCTGTTCTCCTGCAACGTCAAAAGCAGAAGAGACACAAGGCATAGTCTCGTCGAATGTGACCTCGCAAGTCTCCACTATCCGGTTAGTTTCAAGGTTAAGAACTCGATAAGCACGTGAATAAGAGGCATAACCAAGAAACACCCCATCAGTAGAGCGAGATTCAAATTTATCCAAATTGCCTTGCTTCAGGATAAAGCACTTACACCCAAACACCCGAAAATGAGACACCTTGGGTACACGTCCAAAACGCAACTCATAAGAAGTTTTCTTCATGAAAACCCGAAGAAAGATGCGATTTGAAACATGGCAAGCGGTGTTGATCGCCTCGGCCCAAAACCGCCTAGGAGTCCTATGCTCATCGAGCATCGTCCTGGCCATCTCAACAAGGGTCCGGTTCTTGCGTTCAACAACACCGTTTTGCTGGGGGACATAAGGAGAAGAAAACTGATGCTCGATTCCATTAGAGGAACAGAAAGAGGCAAACTGGGAGTTATCAAACTCAGTACCATTATCACTACGAATAGCTCTAATGGTATCAGGGGGAAACTTAGTTTTCAACCTCAAAATCAAATTACGAGCAAAAGAAAAAGCTTCATCCTTACCCTCCATAAAAATACCCAAGAGTACCTCAAAAAATCGTCAACGATCACTAGAACGTACCACTTTCCACCCGCTGAGCAAACCCGAGCAGGACCAACTGTGTCCATATGTAAAAGCTCGCCGGGTCGCTTGGTCAACACCTGATTAACAGGTGGGTGAGAAGCAGCAACCATCTTCCCGTGACGACAGGGATGGCAAACAAGGTCCTTCTGAAATTTAAGCTTGGGCAATCCTTGGATTAAGCCAAGTGAGCTAAGTCTTGCAAGCAAGTCAAAACTCAAGTGACCGAGCCTCCTATGCCACTTCCACAAATCAGAAGAAGAACCAGCCATCAAACATCTAGCAGAGCCGAAAGAACGAGAAAAATCGGCTCTGAAAACACGGCCAAAGGGAACAATCCAACAAACAAGATCTCCCCGAGGGTCTAAAACACGACTCAGACCCTTCTTAAAGCGCACTTCACAATCATCCTCAAGAAGTTGCGAGACAGAAAGCAAATTGAAATGCAAATTAGAAACCAAGGCAACATTCTTCAGGACAAAGTTCTCATTGAGCCGAATGGCTCCCTGAGATACAACCTTACCTCTACTATTATCCCCGAAAGTGATGTACTCCTTGTGCATCACGGGGCTAAGGCTGGAGAACCATTCCTTCTTTCCGGTCATGTGGCGCGAACACCCGGAATCCATGAGCCACATGTTCTCCAACCGAAGTTCCTGCATCAATAGAAAGGCAGGAAGTGAGCGTATGGCACAACACTGGGGTTAGTATACTGAGACGGATACCAATGCTGTGTCATAGGCCCAGAAAAAGTGTTAGTAGCAACACCAAGCTGTCCTCGTCCCATGGGTGGATAGCGATCACCACCAACCTGAAAGGGTGGTCCGCTATGGAACGGAAAACCTCCAAACTGACCTACCTGTCCCATCTGAGCAAAGCGATCACCACCATACTGAAAGGGTGGTCCGCTATGGGACTGAGCAGCAAAGCCTCTTACACTCGGCTCACGATCGTATAGAAGACGACCGGAACCGCGACGGGCACGACCACCACCCCGTGGTCTAGCTGCCTGGGGCCTAGCAACCTGAGGGGGTGCACCTCCAGGCCTAGCGCCCTGCCTCTGAACTCCCCGACCCTGCACACCATGGAGAGGGTGGTGCCTGGCCTGGTTGTTCAGCTCCAACTCCTTCCTAGCGTCTCTCTTCCTCTGAAAGCAAAACTCAGCTAGGTGACCCTCACGGTGACAGTACTCGCACTCAAACCTCACCACTCTCTTGGGTTGTTGGTTTCTATGGTTGCGAGGGTTGTTCATCCTAGCCGGCTTCTTGCCCTTCGGAAGGGGATCACTAGAGACGTCAGGAAGGGTGTCAAGTGTGTTCCTAAGATGGTTAGGTTTGGGAACCCACACTTGCTTGCGAGGTGGAGCCTTGGGAGGTTCATCAAGGATGCCATCCTTGGTGACAGGCTTGGGAGGCTCAGGTGGGGTGATCTTGGTGAGCTTAGGGATAGCGGATGGTTTTTCACTCGAATTCACTCCGCTAAACTCACCGATCTTACCAAAGGTACTAGCGCCCTTCCCACCTAAGGTAAAGCCTACTCCCGAGCAATCAGTTCCCCTCTTGAACTGACTGATCATCATGCCCAACTGCGGCTCACTGCATGACACCCAACTCAGGATGGACCGAAGGTATGTGTTTTCTTCCTCGGTTTGCATCCTGGTATGCCGGCAGTTGGCAATCTCAAGCTCCATCCCCACGCATCGCTCACATGGAGCGGACAAGGTGCTAACTGAGCTGGCCTTCATGGCTTCAGCAAGCTTGGCACTAACTTCTGTCAACTCAGTTCGCAAGCTAGGACAAAGCTTGCACGCACCCAACAAAGAAGGCCTAGCCTTCACCTCCTCCAGCTCCTTCTTCAGGGAGGGACACTCCTTGCAATCACCCACCAAGTCTAGCCTACTCTTCAGTTCATCATACACCTCAATCAAAGAGGCATACTTGGTTTGTAGGGTGACAAAGTTTGTCATATGCATCGTGCACTCCTCACACTCCTCCTCATCGGTCACCTTCACCTCGGACCTAGCAAACTCAAGCTCTTTAAGCGCATCATTCATCTTAGCCTTAAACTCATTGCACTCACGGATAGCTCGCTTGAGGGTCTTGTCCTGACCTAGGACTATCTCGGCAAGAGAATCACGCTCACCGGTAAGACGATCGATAAGAGAAGAGGATGATACCTCGGAAGCGTCGTCGTCGTCGTCGGTGTCGTCGTCCTTGTCCTGGCGCTTGCAGTCCTCTCCATCCAAGGCCATGGTGTAGAAGTTCTTGGAGGAATCGCCGAAGAAGCAGAGTCCGTTGAAGCGTTCTTCAGTCTTCTGCTCGGACCCATCGTCGCTGGAGTCGCCGTCGGAAGACTTCTCGCCATCGCTGAGGTTGGCGAGGAAGGCGCGCTTGCCGGCGTCAAAAGCCTTCTTGCCAGCGTCGAAAGCCTTCTCCACGTCCTCTCGGCGGTAGCCGCCCTTCTTCTTCTTCCCGGCCTTGTTCTCCGGCCTGCCCTTGCGCCTGGAGTCGCGGTTCTTGCCGGGTAAGGACTTGTCGCGCTTGGGGCAGTTCGCGACGAAGTGATTCGGATCTCCACATCCGTAGCAGCCCTCACGTGCGCCACCACGCCGGCGATTCAGGCGGTTGTTGTGAAACCGCGAGAACCGGGTGATGATGAGGGCGAGCTCGTCATCGTCCAACGCCTCCACCTGCTCCTCAGTCACTGAAAGCAAAGAAGACAAAGCAAAGGAAGGTGGTGAAGCGTCAGCGGAAAGAGTCGATCCACCCTTGCCTGAGACCAAAGCCATGGAATGTGAAGATGGGTTCTTTAGCTTGGCCTGAGTCAAGTGATCGATCTCGGTGGACTTGAGCTTGCTGAAAAGCTCGTCCACGGTGAGGGTGTCGTAGGAAGCAGACTCAATGATAGTCGACACCTTCACCTCCCATACCCTCCGATCCAGGGCGTATAGCAACTTGAGTGCCCTCTCATGATCGTCATAGGGTAGGTTAGCCCGATTGGCACGCATCTTGTTCACAATCGTTTGAAAACGAGCGAACATAGCGTCAATCGTCTCTAATAGGGATAGTTGGCCTCGGTTGGTCAATCTGGTGCTGACCAACTCGAGCCGCAAGAACCACATAATCAGCATCCTCGCATATTTCCCAAACGGAAGAACTGATGCTGCAAAGATAAGCACGCATTCGAATCTTCCAATAGGGATAGTTCGTCCCATCGAAGTAGGGAGCCTTGCCATTCCCTCGATCCATGTCGCCCTTAGGATCCGAAACCGATTAAGGTAGAAGAGATCCTTAACCGGCTCCGATACCAATTGAAGGACCGGAAAAGCGACCAGAGGGGGGGGGGGTGAATGTGAGCTTTAAAATTTCTTCTCAGAAACTTTTAGCCACTGTCCCAGAAGTCACCACAAAGGCAAGCGAAGAGATCGAATAATGTCCACGACCCTAGATGTAGGGTGGATGCTTCCAAGAAGCACAGTGGGACACTACACGACTCTAGGAACCCAACGCAAAAACCGGAAATCAAAACCGACACCGAACGAACGAACCGCGGACGAAACAGTGCGGAATCAGACGCATCGGATGCTGAGGTGCGTCCGATGCCTGATCACCGGACGCGTCCGATGCACACAGTGCGGTTCTGGAACCTTACTATTCCACCATCGGACGCTGTGAACAGTGATCACCCAGCGTCCGATGCACAGGCTCCGGCGCGTCCGATGGACAACGGACGCGTCCGATGCCGAGCGTCCGATGCAACCAAAAACGCTGCGAAAGTGACACGCGTCACCGGAGCGTCCGATGCTATGACTGCAGCGTCCGATGCTCCGGTGTCGAGCGTCCGATGCCCCCGACCAGAGAACTGTTCTTCGATGATTCAACCCGATCTCCTCCGAATCAATTGCACTAGGCCTAGGATTCAATCTGAGGAGTCACAAGGATGTTAGTGAGCTACTCCTAAGAGATCATGGCTCGAACCTAACTCCAAATCGGTGAATCACGATATTTTGGGACAAGGGAACAAGAACGCGATCCAAAACGAAAATCGTTCGATCTCCTAGACCGTGAGGTTTGAGATGGATTCCTTCGGTGGAAAGAATTGCCTCACGATCTAGAACAACTTGGTTCAAGAGGATTTGCAAGAGACGCACCAAGCAAAGAGATCAAGCGACGGGAAAACTAGGAGAAAAAGGAATCCGCGAAGAACATGAACGAAACGCGAATCACAAGCCGGAAAATGCAACCGTGTGTCGAACACACGCTACAAACGTGAGATTACGGTCTCACTTCCTAAACTTCCCAAAAACACAGAGGCATGATTGAGTCTTCTCTGTGGATCCTCTACAACCAGGTATGATTAGAGACTAAGCTGGGGGCTAGAGAGAGAAGGTGCTTAGAGCAAATGGCTGAAAGGATAGTAGGAGAGCAGGGGTGCCTCTCTTATTTATAGCCTAAACAATAATCCCCTTCTAACCCTAGGATAACTGAGCGAAACGGCCAACCCTAGGGGTATCCCGATCCAACTCTGCTTGAAGTCGATCCGACGGCCACGCGCCTTCCTCACCCTTAGCTTCGCCTCGACGCAAGCCTCAGGATGCCGCCACGTGCCACCCTTGTCGACCACCGCGCCTTCCTTGTGAATAGCTACGCCGCCGCGCCAGCCTCTCCACCACCGCCACGTGTCGGACCTCCTTTTTGCGGACCTCCCACCGGTTTTGAGGCCGAAACCGGGAAACCTGGCCATCCCCCGATTTTTGAGGCTGAAACCGGGGAAACCTGTCCTCCGGCTGAGTTTTGTGGCCCAAACTCAGAAACCCGCGCCCCAGGTTTTTGTGGCCCAAACCTGGAAAACCGTCCTCGCCGAGTTTTGAGGCCCAAACTCGGAAAAACCGGCCACCCCAGGTTTTGAGGCCCAAACCTGGAAACCGTCGATGGTAGCTTTTTGAGGCTCAGCTACCGAACCCGTGCCGTAGACGGGATGTGGTTCGCACACCCCGAGTTCCAGCACCGATGCCAGAGCATGTCCTGCCTCCACGCTGGGCACAGTGCATTCGCCATCCTTCTCGGCCTCTCGCCAAGTGTCACGACGCCATCACCTTCCTCCCGACTCGGCCGATGCACCGCACATCCCCATGTCTTCTTGCTTGTCGACGCACGTGCCAGCTACCACAGCTGGTCCTCAGGTCCTCCCGGTCCGTCAGTCCAAGCTCCACGTTCGCCTTCACCGCTCCCGGTCCGTCGGCACGACACGTCCCGCTTGACCTTCACCTCACCTTCGACCACTGTCTCCGAGCTCCGCACCTGCACATCAACACAGCCAAGAGACATTGTTGCCCGTTGATCGATCACTCATCACTCAGGAAAGGAACCACAAGGGCACATATCAACCTTGTGTTCTCAATTTGGTTTCGGTGTGGACCCATGAATCCATGTGCTTCTCATCTTGCACCATTGAGTAAAAGCACATGTTTGATCCAAGGGTCGATATTGGCCTGAGCAGCTTCTCTTGGATCGTGCCATGTCACACCTGGCCGAGGTGGCCACCAAGGTGGGGTCGGCCGACCCCCTTGGTGGGCCCACCTGGCCCTCATTTTGTTCATTTTGCCATCTCCTACAAGTTCACAAGCTAAGAGTACAAGTGGAACTTATTAGTGATAAATATCCTCATGATATGCTATACTTTCTTGAAAACGAGGCCTGTTAACGGTATTTTGATAAGGTAAAACATGCTATAACTTCCGTCAACATTGTGGAACCGCGAGAACCGGTTGGCGAGCATTGCCAACTCGTCATCCCCCAAAGACTCTAGCTGGTCCTCTGTGACAGAGAAGAGTGAAGAAAGTGCAAATCCTCCAGAGGGTTAGCGAAGAAGAGCCAGAAAGCCAAAACCAACGCCATAGTCGGGCTAGAAGGATTTTCATAAGAAGCCCTCGACATGGCATCAATCTCACTAGACTTGAGCTTGCTAAAGAGCTCGTCGCAAGTGAGGGTCTCATAGTTAGACGATTCGATGATCGCCTGGCCTTTGAGTCCCACACCGACCGATCAAGAGTGTGCACAAGCTTCAAAGCCCTCTCATGATCGTCAAAAGGCAACAACTCCTTGTTCGCTCTCATCTTGTTGACAATGACCTGAAAGCGAGCGAATAAAACTCTCTATGCTCTCGCCACGCATGTGTTGAAAGTTCTCGTACTCCCGCTTGTGCGACTCGTAGAGACGAGATTTGACTTGAGAGGTTCCCTCATGGAAGCGCATGAGGGTCGCCCAAATCTCACGAGCCGTGGGAGGTGAGAAACGCGATCAAAACTCGGACATGCTCAAATAGGAGAAAAGAGCGTTACGCGCTCGGCTATTGGCATCGTGCTCATCCATCTGAAGCTGAGTAACACGAGCAGCCAAGACAACGTAATCATCCCTGTTGCAAATCTCCCAAACAGAAGAGCCCATGCTCTGGAGATAGGCCGACATGCGTATCTTCCAATACGCATAGTTTGTCCCATCGAAAAATGGCGGTTTGCCCACGTCGCGATCCATGTCGCCTTCTGTGGATCTGCAACTGGCTAAGGTGGAAGATCCTTAACCCCTCCGATACCAATTGAAGGACCGAGAATGCACTAGCAAGGCGACCAGAGGGGGGGGTGAATGGGAGCTCAAAAATTTCTTTCGAAACTTTGGCCGATTGTCCCAAAATCAACCCCCAAAATCTACGACCGAGAACGTGATGCCCACGACCCTTGGAAGAGGGTGGATGATCCCTTGGATCACAGCAAGGCACCACAAAGCGATAGCAAACCAAACGCCTAAGGAACCGACTCAAGTTCAACCCTCAAAAACAAAGCCTCGAACGTAGATAGACGGCTACATCGAGAAATCCCCAAATACCGATGCTAACAAGTAGCAAAGATACTTAGAGAGGTTCCTTGGTCAACTACAAGGCCAAACGAGAAGTCCGGAAACCAAACGAACAAGCCGGGAGATCAAACGCACTAAACCGGAGGCTTCAGCAGGATCCCGGACTGTCCGGCAGTACGGTCGCGGACTGTCTGCCCAGTGGCGGACTGTCCGGGCTCAGGTCGCGGACTGTCCGCCGACCAAAAGAGCAAAACCGCAGTGCTGCTGAAGTCCCCTGGACGGTTCCCGGACTGTCCGCGAAAACCAACGGCGGACTGTCCACCGGTCAAAAGAAGACAAGACAGCCGAAGAACACGGCCACTGATCTAGCTCCTCCCCGACGCGCGGACTGTCCGCGGTGGCACTGGCGGACTGTCCGCGAGTGCCCAGAAACGGCGATTTTGGTCGCCCTCAACTCAAATTTTCTCCAAATCATTTCAAACCAAAATCCCTTGATTCCAAACTTGGAGATAATGATCACAAGGTAGTTAGGAGACTATCCCCAAGAAATCATCCGCTCAAATCAACTCAATCAACGGGAAATCAAAGGGGAAGGTGTATGAACCGAAAAGCGCCACGAAAATGAAATCAACCCGATCTACTTGTTCGTGAGGAGTTAGATGAATTCCTTTGGTCAAAATGACCTGCTCACTGTAAAGAACAAGTTGATTGAAATGGATTTTGCAAAGACGCAATAGAGAGGGAGATCGAGTGACAGGAAAATCGCGGAGAAACGAAGAACGCGAAGAACACGAACCAAAACGCGAATCAACACATCGATCTGCAACCATGTGGCTACCACATGCTACAACAGTGAGGTTACAGCCTCACTTCCTCAAAATCTCTAGTACACAGAGGTATGGTTCTCTGCGGATCTCAGCTAGCTACAGCAGGGGATTGGGAGAGCAGGAAACCCTAGCTGCAAAGAGCAAATGACTGAGATGAATGGGGAGTTGGGTGTCTCCCCCTACTTATCCTAATCCTAACTATTCCTAATTCCCACTCTACCCCTAACTACTTACAGAGTGAGCCAGCTAAACCCTAAGGTTATTCTGGACCAACTCGATGGTAGGTGGATCCGACGGCCACGCCAGCACAACTGGTAGCGTTGCCTCGACGCAACCTCACCGATTGCCGCCACCTGTCGCCACCGCTCTGCGTCCTCTTCACGGACTCCGCCCCCGGTTTTGTGGCCGAAACCGAGAAACCAGGCCTTCACGACCAACCCTCGGTTTTGAGGCCCAAAACGGGAAACCAGCCCACCGTAGCCTGAGTTTTGTGGCCCAAACTCAGCAAACCCGCCGCACCCAGGTTTTGAGGCCCAACCTGGAAACCGTCCTCAGCCTGAGTTTTGTGGCCCAAACTCGGAAACCATCAGCGCCCAGGTTTTGAGGCCCAAACCTGGAAACCGTCCACCCGATGGTTTTTCTCTGGCTCTACCACCAAACCGAAGCTGTAGAGGGGATGCAACGCCCGTGCACCCCGTCCACCGACACGTGTCCCCAGGTCCTCGATCCAAGAAACACCGTGCCCCGCAAGTCTTCGCTCGTCGCTGTCCTAGGCTGCCAGCCACCACAGCTGATCCTCAGGCCACCGGTCCCTCAGTCCAAGCCTCACGTCCGCCCTTCGCCACTCTCGGTCCCTCGGCACGGCACGTCTCTACTTGACCTTCCCCTTGCCCTTGATCACTGTCTCTGTGCTCGACACCTGCACAACACAAGCCAAAGAACCTGCGATCAAACCCATTTACAATCACTCATCACTTGAGACTCGGCATACACCCATGTATCCGCACGGCCGAGCACACGCCGACCAGCGCCATGCCAAGTTGGTGCTCCACCCCGACACGCTGCAGCTCTGACATCGCCGCGACACCCGGAGCTCCGGCTATGCCTCTGACTGCACCGCAACTGTGTCGTTGGTCGTCCGCAGCATCGACGCCGAGCCCCTGTTGCGCCTTCCTGCTGAGACGAGGATGCTGCTCACCAAGCTCCTCCCAGCACCTCGCCAACCCTTCCTCGCCGGTGAGCCCCATGAACCGTGCCACCAACATGTCTTCCGTCTTGATGTCGGTCATGTGTCGTGTCTGATTCCCGGCCTTTGTGTCGTGTTCTTCACCGTACAGCAGCAACAGCCATGATGACCATGATGACGAGCGCCATGAGTTCGGCAAGTCCGCGCATCGCTGTTCGGTCGGCGGTGCCTTGCTGATCGGCTGTGCGCCCTGCTGATTCGACCGACCAAACGCAGTAGTTCAGCCAAGACACACCATGTTGAACGATTGACAACACCCTGCTGTTTGGCTAAGACGCACAATAGTTCAATCGACGAGCCCAGACACACCACACGCGTTCGGAGTTCGCTACAAGTCGTCGAAGACCCCTTTTTCATATCCTGCACAAGCTTTTGATTAATCCTTGTAATAACGACTCATATTAATCATCCTTGCCTGCCCGTGCCATCGTGCTGGCTATTTCATGTCCGCGCTAACAAACACTTGTTATCTCATATCAATCAACTTGTATCTTCGATCAAATCCATTCCCTCTAGGTGCGCCACGTGCAGAGGACGAAGGACGAACTATGCGGATGGCACCACGACGCCAAGACCTAGTTGCCAAGCAACGTCATTCATGATTACACAATGAACCATGGTTAGCTAAACATTCTTCTCTTCCAACCCCTGACCCTGCTTGCCGATCTTGGAACGCATAGACCGAGGACAATTCCCACCGATGGACACTCATGCACACACACACGACCGGCCCAAGCCAAATCGAACCCCCGGTGTTCCAAGAACACCGGCGTGTTATTGACCGCCCTGGAAGTATGTCCATGACGAAACCATGACCACGACGTGCTTAGACCAAATGGAACGAACCCTAGTTGACATGCGGGACGACAAGGTAATTCCCCCTAATGGAAATGATAGCTTATGACAAAGGAGACGTCATGACCCTGAATACCGCCGTCATGACCTATTGGGACCCTTGTTATCTTATTGTTGACCTACCAAGCCCCCTGCAAAGTCTCTTATTTATCTATATATACTCATGCTATACCTCGTTCTTACGACCACCTGTAAATGCACATGTGATACAGGATCCATCCAATCTCATGCTATGGGAATGTGCTACTCCACTTATTTAGTTCGATGTGTCTTTATGTCGCTTTATGGTTCTTATCGTTGTATTGATGGATGATTCGTGTGTTTGTCTGTGTGCCGAGCCATTAAGCTGGCTGAGGGATCTGAAGGACCAAAAGTGCTAAGAAAAGGCGACCAGCGTGGGGCCATGATCTCTTTGGGATAGCTCACTAACTTCGGTGGAAAGAACCTAACTCCAAATCGGTGAATCGGAAGAATTCGGGGCAAAGGAGACAAAACTCGATTCGAAACAAAAATCGATCGATCTACTAGCTCGAGAGGTTGGAGTTAAATTCCTTTGGTGGAAAGATGCGCCTCTTGATCTAGATCAACTCAGTTCAAACGGAATTGCGAAAGATGAACCGAGCAGAGAGATCGAACACCGGGAAAATCGTGGAGAAAAGTAACCCGCGAAGAACAACACAAAAACGCTAATCACAACCACGAATTTGCAACCGTGTGGCTACCACACGCTACAACAGTGAGATTACGGTCTCACTTCCTCAAAATCTCACGAACACAGAGGTATGATTGTCTTCTCTGTGGATCTCAGTTTGCTACAGCAGAGGATGGGGAGAGCAGGAAAACCTGGAAGACAAAGAGCAAATGACTGAGATAGGATGGGAGGTGGGTGTCTCCCTCTACTTATCCTAATTCTAATTCCCACTCTACCTGTTGATGGTCCTTAAACACCTATTTTACCATCAACATTTTACCCTAAAATTCACCAAAAAGGCATGAAATGTAGTCAAATAGGTTTCAAACTAACCAAATTCCACATGTCCATAGATTTTTATTTGAATGCAGGAATTTGGACCAAATTTGGACATTTGAACCACCAGAGGCCAAACCCACTCAGCAGGGCCCAATTGGGCCTTAGGGGGGTGGCGCCCGCCACCCCTAGGTGGCGCCTGCCACTTGGGTTGGCCCAAACCATCCCCCCTGCCACGTCACTGATCCATGTGACCACTCCAAGGCCAAATCTTGGCCCTTGGTCACTAGGTCGTTTTGATCGGAGGGCTACGGAGGGGAGTGGCGTGGATCATGACCCAAGTCGGTTGCTAGGACATGGAACCGACTTCCAAACCGCCTTGGACAACCACCTGGAGGTCGTAGGATCTGTGATGATGCATCCAACGGCCAGGGGACTGGCGGCCGCCACCTGACCTAACCCTAGGTCGGTTGGCTGCCCCCTATAAGTACCCCCCCTCACTCATTTGGGCTATAAATACCCCCCGGAGGCATCACTTCATTCACACCATCATATCCCACATCAAGCAACACACAAGCAAGAGAAGCAAGTGAGAGTTAGGTTAGAAGCTCAGAGAGCTTAGGCAAGTAGGTAGCTAGTAGAGCAAGGCATCTTCGCCCTTGCGGTAGCGCTGCTCAAGGCTTAGCTCAAGAGTAGAGGCGGCGAGTGATCGGTTCTGGAGCTGGGAAGAGTCTTCCTTCATCTCCAGTTTAGGTTTTGCTCTTGTTACTCAAGCACTTTACTATATTCTATTTCATCATTTCAAATATTACTTTATTCTACTTATCAGTATTGAGTAGTATACTTGATTGATTGCTTGAGTGCCTAGCTATCCTACAGTTCAATTCACTTAGCCATAGTAGTTAATCTCTAGTGAGCTTAGTGTTTGATCTTTGCCAATAGGTTGCTTAGTTAGTTTAGTGTTTATCTTATTAAGTCAAGTATTTGCTCTGACGTCCGCTAGGGTGTCTCTATTCAAAGCTAGGATAGAGATAGTTAGAATATAGTTAAGCGTGGTGCTTAGTTATAGACTTACCTTCAGATACGGCTGGACCCCCGAATAGCTGTGGTAGCAAGCAGGTGGTGACAGCCCTGTGTGCCTTGAATTCCACCACGTAGTTGGCCCAGTTTAACAGTAAGACTCGTTGTGCTAGCGTTCAACCTAAGTAAGTGGTAAAGGCTAGCACGCCTCGATACTTGATAAGATAGGAATAAAACATTACTCAACTTAGTTGCTTTATTGTCTTTTGCCTGCCTTGCTTCGTAACTATCTTGCTTCGTAGTTATCTTGCTTGTAGTTATCTAGGAGTAGTTAGTAGTAGTTAGTTAGTTATCTTTAGTTATCATATTTCCCTTTATCTACCTATCCATCCACCTTACCTTAGCCATCCATTTCATCCTTACCTATCCATCCATATATTCTTTCTAGCCTTTCATCCCCTCTCTTCCCTTCTCTCCTTTTCCCTTTTCTTATTTCTTCGACTCTCATCCCCTCCTTGACTCAACTCATACACCACCCTAGCCTTCCTTGGGATCAAATAAATCGACACCTGGTACTCCCAGGCGAAGTGCTACTATGATAGTTCTGTGCGCTTGCAGAATCTCCTCCTGGTAGATTGCAATCTCTCTAGTTAGATCCTACTAGTGTTGGGACTGACAACCCCGCTTGGCATTAGTAGATAGCTACTTTAGCTACCCTATCCTAGGTGAAGCTAAGAACTACCAACAAGCATTTCTGGCGCCATCGCCGGGGAAGGCAATCGGTGTATCGGTTGAGTCCGTGTCGAATTTATCTTCGCTTAAGCTCCCGCTTAGCGAATCCCATCTTACCCCATTCTTTCTTTCCTTAACTCTTCTTATCTTTTTCCTTCATCTTCTTCAACTTCTTTCTTTCTTATCTCGTTCTATCTTCACGATGGCCAATAAGACCATTCGTGAGTTTTCTGCTCCTTCTGCCGCTAATGTAGCAATAGGAGCAGACGTGATCGATGCCAACCTCAATTTTGAGTTGAAACCGGCTCTGATCACGATGGTCCAAGCTAGCCCGTTTTGTGGCAAAGCTCATGAGGATGCCAATGCTCACCTCCAACAATTTTTGGAGATTTGTGGCACCTTCACCATTAAGGGGATAACCCAAGAAGCCATCCGTCTTCGTCTCTTTCCTTTCTCTTTGCTAGGAAAAGCGAAGCAATGGTTCTATACCGATCGCAACGCTGTAGACACATGGGACAAGTGTTCCAATGCTTTTCTCGCCAAATTCTTTCCTATGGACAAGATGAATGCTCTGCGCAACAAAATCTCCAGCTTTACGCAACAAGCCGAGGAATCTATTCCCGAGGCTTGGGAGAGGTTGCAAGAGTATGTCGCTGCTTGTCCACACCACGGTATGGAGGACTGGCTATTGATCCAGAACTTCTACCATGGCCTAACCCCTCTCTCTAGAAGCCATTTGGATGCCGCCGCCGGCGGTGCATTCTTTTCTCTGAATGTTGCAGATGCTAAGGCTCTCATAGAGAAGATGGTGTCAAACCAAGGATGGAATGACAAAAGACTACAACACCGTAAGCGAGTTATGCATCCCCTTAAGGAGGCCGACATGATCGTGGCCATGATGGACCTGCTGGCAAAGAAGCTGGACAGCTGTGAGAAGATGAACCAACAAGAGAGTGTCCAATCTCTGGAATCCTACATGACTTGTGAAGTCTATGGAGAAATCGGACATTCTGGGAGCCACTGCCCCGAGCTACATGAAGATTTGAACTTCATCAACAACAACAATGGTTTCCGTCAATAGAATCAAGGATGGAATCAGCCTGCAAACTCTCAAGGTAACAATTCATTCCCCCGCTCTAATTTTCATAATTCTGATAGTCTCTCATTCTTGAAAAATTTAGTTTACTAACAAGGTAGAACTACTGATTTCTTGAATAAGAAATTAATGTCGAATGATAAAACCCTTGAGAATATAAATGCTAAATTGGAAGATTTCTCATCTGCTCTGAAAAATCAATTAAGCTTTAATAAGATGTTAGAAACCCAATTAGCTCAACTTGCTGCTATCATACCATCTTTTGAAACTGGCAAAATTCCTGCTAAACCTGACATGGAAACTGCTAATATGGTTGAAATAAAATATTTTAACTATTATGAAGATCAAACCATGACTGTCAAAAAGGGTGATCCTGGTAGTCCCATAATTAGATGCTCAATCTTTGGTGAAGTCTTTAAAAATGCCATGTGTGATTTAGGATCGAGTGTGAACATTTTATCTAAAGATTTCTATGAAAACTCGTTCTTTCCACCCATGTCATCCACATCTGCCTATGTTGTGCTAGCTGATCAATCCACTTGCTATGTAGAAGGAATAGTTAATGATTTACCTGTTCATATTAGAGGTTCCTATGTTCCTGCTGATTTCATAATACTAGATATGCGAAATAGGAAAGATGTGCCTCTAATCTTAGGTAGACCCTTCTTGAATACTGTTAATGCTTGCATATATGTGGGGAGTGGTAAAATACAAATGACATTAGGAGGGAGGAAGGAAATATTCTCTTTCTCCCGAGGCCCCGCATATGCCGCTAACATGCAGGAAGCAAAACCCGTTCGTACCAAGAAGAGGCGCCAAGAACAAGGTGGAGCAGAAAGAAAGAACCACCTCCTCCTGAGTTGTGTAATTCACATAACAAAGGAGAGGTGCCAAAAGAAGAAGAACCCGATGGAGTACTAAGAGAAGAAGTGCCCAAGGAAGAAGATCCACCCGATAAGGATGAAACTCCATGGACCTAAGGTATGGTTTTACTTTTAATTTTTCCCTTCAATTTTCCCTTTTCAAATAAATAACATATGTCATGCATGTAACTAAAAAAATATCACCATTTATCATTAGTTATATGCATAGGTACATGTTAACTTAGCTAGAATAATAAAATATGATAGTTTCCCTTTTTCACAACATTAGATAGTTTCCCTTTTAATAAAATGAGAACAAGAGCTCCGACCGAGAAAGAAGAAGATCCTTCACCAAGCAAGAAGCCAGCTTGGGGGAGACTCCCGCTCCAATAAGGTATGTCTCAAGCCTACACTTTACATTCAGTTCTTAAATTCTATATCTTTTGAATGTCACATGCTTGCCTAAATAACCACTCCATGAATAAAATTGATGAAATCTTCTTAAACAAGTTGAAAGCTGAATAAGAGTTGAAATATGTCATGCAAATGCTATTGTTATGGTTTGAATAACCGGTCTTATCTAAGTTGTAGCTTTTGTGAGTTGCGCATGCTTTAACTGAAATCATGCTTAGTGAATAAAGTTAGTAAGAAATGGAGTAATTCTTTAAACTTGCTAAAGTGAAATTAGGACCTAATCTGGAGGATTTCTTTTAAAAATCATGAAAACCTTGCTAAAAGTTCCTCCTGGATTTTATCCCATCCCACCACCAGCCAAATATTTGTTAGTCATTAGTCAAAACGACAAAGAGCTTTGTCTGTGTTGAGCTTTGTTAGACCTCATAGGTCTTAGTAGAGAAGCTTATCATATCTTTTGAATCAAGATTCACACACACCCACCATAAATTGCCTACTCTCCACTTGGAAGTTTGCAACCACCAAATAAATTGCTTATTCTCTACACTGGAGATATGCAATACCCTACCAAACATCCCATTACTAGCCTTATGCTTATTCCTACACTGGGAATAATCAATTCTCTCCCTTTCCCTACTCATTTCAAAAATCCTTTCCTATAGATAACCTGGGGAAATCTAGAGCTAAAAGAGAGAGAGAGAGAAAAAAATGAGCAAAGTAGCTCAAGAAAGGACTATGTCCTGAAGAAAAAAAAAGTGAGCAAAGTAGCTCAAAAGAGGACTATGTCCTAAGAAAATGTGAGGACACATCTTTTGTCTACTCACTATGTATCCAAAAAAAAGAGAGAGAGAATTATCATTAGCTCTAGACCCAGAAATTAACTAGGAAGGATTATGGAATATCTCTCTATACACTTCCACATAACCACACATGCACATCTTGATCAATTTTTATGATTTGCTGCTCCTTATGATCTGAGTGTCTAGCTTAGCAATAAACATCAGGCAATTTGCTCATGGTTCTTAGCCTACCTATAACTCCACATAGCATTCTTTAGAAATAGGAGAGGCTACATTTTGGCCTAAGTGAGGATTTAAACACCATTGAGTGATTGAGTGAATCTTGGAGGACTTAAGCAAGTTGTTATCTTTTGAAAACCTTGAAAAACCTCCAGACAGAATCCTAGTCAAACCTAAGCAAGATAAAAGTTTCATATCTACTGCTTTACTTCACTCTTGCATGTTTGAAGTGAAAAGCTATAAGCCCCACATTGCTATGATTAATGATATATGCTAAGTTATTTCTCACTATACAATATGCACATGCATACATCTTAAGTTGCTATCTATTTCATGCTCAATGCTTAAACCGCATTGTTGCTCGAGGACGAGCAACAGGTTAGCTTGGGGGAGCTTGTTGATGGTCCTTAAACACCTGTTTTACCATCAACATTTGACCCTAAAATTCACCAAAAAGGCATGAAATGTAGTCAAATAGGTTTCAAACTAACCAATTTCCACATGTCCATAGATTTTTATTTGAATGCAGGAATTTGGACCAAATTTGGACATTTGAACCACCAGAGGCCAAACCCACTCAGCAGGGCCCAATTGGGCCTTAGGGGGGTGGCGCCCTCCACCCCTAGGTGGCGCCCGCCACTTGGGTTGGCCCAAACCATCCCCCCTGCCATGTCACTGATCCATGTGACCACCCCAAGGACAAATCTTGGCCCTTGGTCACTAGGTCGGTTTGATCGGAGGGCTACGGAGGGGAGTGGCGTGGATCATGACCCAAGTCGGTTGCTAGGACATGCAACCGACTTCCAAACCGCCTTGGACAACCACCTGGAGGCCGTAGGATCAGTGATGATGCATCCAACGGCCAGGGGACTAGCGGCCGCCAGTAGAGGGTGGCGCCCGCCACCTGACCTAACCCTAGGTCGGCTGGCTGCCCCCTATAAGTACCCCCCTCACTCATTTGGGCTATAAATACCCCCCCGGAGGCATCACTTCATTCACACCATCATATCCCACATCACATCAAAAGCAACACACAGCAAGAGAAAGCAAGTGAGAGTTAGGTTAGAAGCTCAGAGAGCTTAGGCAAGTAGGTAGCTAGTAGAGCAAGGCATCTTCGCCCTCGCGGTAGCGCTGCTCAAGGCTTAGCTCAAGAGTAGAGGCGTGCGAGTGATCGGTCTGGAGCTGGGGAAGAGTCTTCCTTCATCTCCAGTTTAGGTTTTGCTCTGTTACTCAAGCACTTACTATATTCTATTTCATCATTTCAAGTATTACTTTATTCTACTTATCAGTATTGAGTAGTATACTTGATTGATTGCTTGAGTGCCTAGCTATCCTACAGTTCAATTCACTTAGCCATAGTAGTTAATCTCTAGTGAGCTTAGTGGTTTGATCTTGCCAATAGGTTGCTTAGTTAGTTTAGTGTTTATCTTATTAAGTCAAGTATTTGCTCTGACGTCCGCAAGGGTGTCTCTATTCAAAGCTAGGATAGAGATAGTTAGAATATATAAGCGTGGTGCATAGTTATAGACTTACCTTCAGATACGGCTGGACCCCGGATAGCTGTGGTAGCAAGCAGGTGGTGACAGCCCTGTGCGCCTTGAATTCCACCACGTAGTTGGCCCAGTTTAACAGTAAGGCTCGTTGTGCTAGCGTTCAACCTAAGTAAGTGGTAAAGGCTAGCACGCCTCGATACTGGATAAGATAGGAATAAAACATTACTCAACTTAGTTGCTTTATTGTCTTTTGCCTGCTTGCTTCGTAACTATCTTGCTTCGTAGTTATCTTGCTTGTAGTTATCTAGGAGTAGTTAGTAGCAGTTAGTTAGTTATCTTTAGTTATCATATTTCCCTTTATCTACCTATCCATTTCATATCTAACTATCATATTTACCTTAGCCATCCATTTTATCCTTACCTATCCATCCATATATTCTTTCTAGCCATTCATCCCCTCTCTTCCCTTCTCTCCTTTTCCCATTTCTTATTTCTTCGACTCTCATCCCCTCCTTGACTCAACTCATACACCACCCTAGCCTTCCCTTGGGATCAAATAAATCGACACCTGGTACTCCCAGGCGAAGTGCTACTACGATAGTTCTGTGCGCTTGCAGAATCTCCTCCTCGTAGATTGCAATCTCTCTAGTTAGCTCCTACTAGTGTCGGGACTGACAACCCCGCTTGGCATTAGTAGATAGCTACTTTAGTTACCCTATCCTAGGTGAAGCTAAGAACTACCAACACTACCCCTAACTAATTACAGAGCGAACCAGCCAAACCCTAAGGCTATCCTGGACCAACTCGAAGATAGTGGTGATCCGACGGCCACGCCCGCACAACTAGTAGCGTTGCCTCGACGCAACCTCACCGATTGCCGCCACCTGCCGCCACCGCTCTGCTCGTCCTTTTCATGGACTTCGCCCCCGGTTTTGAGGCCCAAACCGAGAAACCAGCCTTCACGACCAACCCCTGGTTTTGAGGCCCAAACCGGGAAACCAGTCGTCCATCGCCAGAGTTTTGTGGCCCAAACTCAGAGACCCGCATCACCCAGGTTTTGAGGCCCAAACCTAGAAACCGTCCTCAGCCCGAGTTTTGTGGCCAAACTCGGAAACCATCAGTGCCTAGGTTTTGAGGCCCAAACCTGGAAACCGTCCACTCGGTGGTTTTTCTGTAGCTCAACCACCAAACCGAGCCGTAAATGGGATGCACCGCCCGTGCACCCCGTCCACCGACACGTGTCCCCAGGTCCTCGACCCAAGCAACATCGTGCCCGCAAGTCTTCGCTCGTCGCTGTCCCAGGCTGTCAGCCACCACAGATGATCCTCAGGCCACCGGTCCCTCAGTCCAAGCCTCACGTCCGCCGTTCACCGCTCTCGGTCCATCGGCACGGCACGTCTCTACTTGACCTTCACCTTGCCTTCGATCACTATATCCGTGCTCGACACCTGCACAACACAAGCCAAAGAACATGCGCATTATCCCAGTTGACAATCACTCATCACTCGTGACTCGGCATACACCCATGTATCCGCAATCTCCCCCTTGATGAGTGCATTGTCAACTACCAACACAAATCATAATGTAATAGAAGAAGGAAGAAGAAGGAGAGGAGAGAACTCGTCCAAATGACCCAAAAGCATATCAAAGCTAGAAGAAGGTCAAGTGAAAGAGCAAAACAACTTGGTCCCCAAAGACATGGGCAACGACTCAACGCAACCAAGCAAAGCAGAGCTAGCCCTCAAGAAGAGGTAGAACAGGCTCAACACCGCTAGCGAGAAAACAGCTCGATACCAACTGAAGAATACCGACTGAAGAGCAGAAAAGCTCGATACCAATGGAGAATCACACTCACAAGACAAAACTGCTAGTCCCTCAAGATAGAGGCACAAAGGCTCAACACAACTAGCAGAAAAGCTCTGAACCTTGAACAACAAAGCCCCAAAATGCTAGTCCCTCAAGACAGAGGCACAGAGGCTCAACACAACTAGCAGAAAAGCTCTGAACCAATTGGAAAATTTAAAGTTCACAAAATCTGAGCCAAACTCCCCCTTCAATAGTGCACACAACCAAGATATACTCTCCCTTATGATTTGGCAAAATTCTCCCCATAGTTGAAAATGCGCTAAGAAGAATCTCCCCTCCAAAATGCAGGTTAGCAGCTTCAAGAATATAGTCGATAGAATATGAAGATGCTCGACAAAATGCTGATCCGATGACTCAATAATAAGCACAAAATGCTAGCAAAGGCTCAAACTGATCACCAAATACGAAATCTGAACATTTGAGCAAAGTGAGCAGTTTTTAGCCAAAAGGTATTCACCATCACAAATAGCACTAAACATGTATAGACATGAAGTCAAACAAGTGCTCAACATGTATACAAGGTGAACTACCCCTAGCAAGGTTCAATCATCATGCTATAGAATGAAACATAGACTTGTGTATTCAAATTTTATCGGAGTTGCAGCGGTTAAATTACACAAGTTCAAATTGCAGCATGTGATTGCGAGAGGTTGAAGGCTTGTCATTGCCTAACTTTTCAACTGTGCGAAGCCTATGCAGAAGCAATCAGAAGCTTAAAACAACAGTTTCGGTCATACACTACACAGCTCAAGTTTAACTCGAAGTGCAATGAAAAACAGTCTCGATACTGTGATGTGCTGACAAGCAATCCCATCTCGATCTTTCCAATTCACTTAACTTGGTTCAAATTTAAGGTAGAATATGATCATACCAAGCAAGTGAATGACTCAGAACTAGAGACATAGAAACCTAGCATATATGAAAAGCACAAGTGATTTCAACACATTCTACACATGCTAGTTGCATATCTCAATGGTGAATAATTTCAAGTTTTATGTTCATTAAGAAAATCCACCATTCCTAAAATAGCTCAACTCACAACATGTATCAGTGATCAGAAAGAGCATAAGCTACAAGCATATTATATAGCATCGGAGCATACACTAACCAGAGCACAGTCACATTCTAAAGATTATATACATGAAGCTCTGAATGGAAATATGCATGATGAAATGCAAAGACTAACTCATCAGAAAAGAGAACAAAAACGAAAAGGAAAAAAGAGTCAGTCTATAATACAAGAACCAAAATGTTTCCCCCGACTAAAAGGGGAAACACACACCAAGCTCACCTCTCAACCTAGCAAAAGTTGATTGGTCCAAAGGCTTGGTGAAAATATCAGCCAACTGATGATGAGTATCGACATGGCTATTGGTAACACACTTGCCCAACCTCCGCACACGTGCAGGGGGGTGGCGAAGGTGGCCAATCGTCAGAACTGAGCGAAGATACAAGGGAAACAAGAATAGTGGTGTTGTGGCTCTATTCCCAAAAAATCGCCCCGCATTACACTGTTCACCCCCCGGTATTTATAGGGGAAACCAAGGGGCACCGACCAAATTATAAAAGGGTACAAGAAAGATTCCTCTGCGCTACACAATGGAAGGGCAAAATCGTACAAGCACACAATGTATTGAAACCCTAGCTTGCCCTTCTCATGTGTCCGCCGCCACCCGGCTTGCGTTTGCCCTCGCGAGAACGCGAGGGTCGATCTCCGGCTCGCGGAATCATCCCTCCAGTCGCGAAGTCCGCGTGCGCTCGCCACCCGTGGAGCCTGAGCCTCCTGGCGAGGGCGTGTGGGACGTGCGAGGGTCGCTTTCAGTGTTCCACACGCCTTTAACCTGCAAGAATTGTTAATCATCCCAAGGGTCGAGCCAATGCTCGAGGGATAGAAAAAAGGGCCCGAGGGGCTTATCAGGCGACGAGGGTTTTCTCAAAGAGAAACAGGGCATTAGCGAGGGTCGCTTTCTGACTCAGCCCGCGCGACGTCACTGCCGAGGGTTCTTTCCCCCAACAGTAGCCCCTCGATGGCTCGGATCTAAAAACGATTGATCTTAGGCCCAAGCAGCGCCTTTGTTTGGAAATGAACAGTGTCCCTCAGCAGCGATGCCCACGGCTGCTTGTGGGCCAGCCCATTTGTTTTTGCTTGCGGTGTTTGAGGTTCGTTTCGTTTCCTGTGCCGCATTTTTTAGGATTCGTGCCGAGTTGGTCGGGTTGGATGGTTCGTGTCTTGGCCTATATAATGGTGGGGTTGGTGGTCGATTTGAACTCGTGCCCTTCTGTTGCTATAGCCAACCTGCTGTTGCGATTTGCTTGTAGTGATGGTTTGTTTTAGCTTGTGAGCAAAGGTTGAGATAGGCGCTCGTTGTTCGAAGTTATAGTCAGCTGAAGAGATGGCTAGGTTGAAGCAGACTGCGCGCGCTGTGACTCCGGCTGCCTCGGATGAAGGGATAACCTTCGAGTTTGGGCTTAGCCGAGTCTGTTGTTCGGAGTTGGCAGCTTATGTGAAGCGGGGTTGGATCGAAGATGGAAAGGCGAGGACTAGTGCTGGAGAGACTATTCCGAAGCCGGACGCTGATGAGGTTGTTTTGTTTGAAGAGTTCTTTGTTGCTGGTCTGCGCTTCCCTGCTGCCTCTTTTGTGACCTCAGTTTTACAGAGGTTTAACGTGAGGTTCCATCAGCTGACACCTTCGTGCTTTATGAAGATGTCGGTGTATGTTTGGGCATGCCGCTCCCAGGGCATTGTCCCTCATGTCGAGGGTTTCATTCGCACTCATCGTGTGCATATGCAGCCTCGGAAGGTTGTTGATGGCGAAGGTAACACTAGCCTCGGACAATTTGCGGTGTACACCTTCTGCCATCGTGCCAGATCGGAGCTGCCGGTGCAAGCCCAGAAAAATAAGTGGACCGGTGGATGGCAAGAGTTCTGGTTCTACTACAAGCTTAGTGGCAACGCCGAGCTCTGTGGTGAGCTCCTGGTGCTCGGTGACGTAAGCGCCGAAGCTAAGATGAGCGTCGAGGCGCACGCTGCTATTGACTGTTTGAGAGTGGTGGCGCGCTCTCAGTGTGCTCGAGATTTAGTCGAGGAGTACTATTTTGCCAAGGTTTGGCCCCTCAACCGGAGGCATGTATGGTTTGCAGTCGAGGATGACTCCAAGTACGAGGGTAGGGGTTTGAAGAAACTGAAGGTTGATTTGAATAAGGTTTCGGAAAAAGTTCTTGCGAAGTTTCCGAGCCGCGAGGATGGAATCGAAGCCATCTACAAGCGTGTTTAGCAGAGGGCGGAGGAACTTGTTGGGAAGTTGTCCACATTGGAGGTTAAGGCTATCCACAGTTCGGTGGGTAGCGGAGGTCGAGTCAACAGGTTGTTCGACATTCTTGGGATCCAGTATGCTGACTGGCCTGCTCCTTCGAGCGAGGATGCGCCAAAAAAGAGGAAACGCGCTGCCGCCGAGGAGAAGGGGCTTGCCTCGCGGCCGAAAAGGGGTCGTGGTCGAGGCCGCGGTGGAGCCGGTAGCCGTGTGAAAAAGCTTGCGACGAAGGTCGATGTGGGTTCGGGTGCTGCCGGCATTTCATCCTCTTCGGCCGTTGTTTCGTTACCGAGCGGCCGAGGTCTTGCGAAGGTCGGAGGGCGGGTGCCCCGCGTTGGCGGGATTGGTGCGTTGATTCAAGCTTCGGATGATGAAGAAGAAGTCTCCGACAGTTACGAGAAGGAGGAGGAGAGGGAGGCAGAAAAGGAAGGTGACACTGAAGATGGCTCGTCTGATGATGATAGCGACTCTTCCAGTGGCGAAGGTGATTCCGATGAAGAGGTTTCCATTGGTGATGACCGTGGGAAGACAGTTGTTTCATCTAGCGCGGCTACTCGACGCATCGATGATATTATTCCGGACTTTGAGCCAGAGAGTCCTCCGCGAGGGTCAATTCCCGAGTTTGCTGGCTCGCACTTATGGGTCAATGGTTTTGAGTTTACTGGTGATCTTGAATATGAGCGGACCCCCGGGAAAAGACCATATGGCGAGGCTAGCCGATTGAGCCTTCCTTACTTTGCTAAGAAGCATGGGGTCTCTGATCCGTCGACCGAGCTCTTCACGAGTTCGGACCTTCGAGAGTGTCACTTGCAGTGTGCTCCGGAGGAAAGGCGTTTTCTGGGTCGGGTGTTTAGTCGCATTTGTGTGCCCGAAGCGGAGCTTCGCCTGGCCAACGAGCCCTTGGACAAACTCCATGATGACATCGATGTCAAGGTTGTTGAGTTAATGCTCTTGAACCGCTCGGCGCGCCGGAGGGCGGGTTATAATCTTCATTATTTGAATGACCGGTTGGTTGAAGTCGAGAAGGATAACAAGGACCTTCGCTGGAGCTTGGAGAATAAAGAGATTGAGCTCAAAGCTGCTCTAGAGAAAGTTAAGAAGTCCCAAGAGGAAGCGTAAGAGGTTGCAAATAGTAATACTGAACTCCTGGCTGCTTGTCGACAAAACTACAAGGATTTGTTAGCTGTGAACAGTCGCATACAAGAGCTGTCCACCGAGTTGGCTTCTCATTCCGAGGCTTGGCAGAAGAGCATGGGAGAGGTTAAAAATAAAATCGACACCTGCTTGACTGAGGCCGGTGGTTCTGCTGGGGAGCCGTTACCTGCCGTTGATGCTGTGGCTTTCGAAGCTTGGCTTAAAAATGAGCTGGATGTTTTTAGTTCTCTGGTTGATAATGCGGCTGACTTCGGATGTTACGCCGGAGCTTTGGCTATGGCCGGGACCCTTCGCCAAGCTGACTCTGAGCACCTTCGGAAGATCAGGAAGTCGAACCACGTCTTCCCATCTGTTGACGTGGTTCGTCAAATGAAGGTTGATGATGCGGAGGTTCGGAACTGCGCGATGCGTTTGCTCTGGAGGTTTTGGATCGACGGAGGTGGACGCGCTCTCGTCTTCGAAGAGGCAGCGGAAGCTACCCGTCAGGTATCAACTTGTATGGGATGTTCGTTTCGTGTTACTATTTCATGGACGATTATGTTGGTATTTAACTTGGTGGTCTATTTTTGCAGGCTCAGAAAGATGCACTGCCTTCACCGAGCGCGACTGAGGACGTTCCCGGATGCTCCAAGTCTGCTCCTGCGCCCAGTTCTGCGGAGGTTCTACCAGCGTTGGAGGTACCCTCGGCTAAGGATGCTCCGATGACTGAAGAAGCTAACGTAGAAAAGGCGACGACGGATGAGGCACCTGCTGAGAGCTTGGTAGATGCCACTGGCGAAGGTTTGGATGATGCAACTGGCGAAGCTGGGGCGGATGAGCATGGGGAAGCTGGGCAGGTGTGAAAACTTAGGATTGTTCGGACGAGAAGGTTACTTTGTAATATGTGTGGTAGTTGGAATGACTTGATGACACTGAGATGCTTTTTAATTCTGTGAAAATGCAGGTTCCTGATGGAACCGTGCTAGAAGTATTTGATGTGACGCCGTTGATGCTAAATTATCAAGATACTTTTATAACTGGTGAATCGTGGGCTCGGGCTAGGCTCAAACACCCTTCGCTGTCTTTTGAACGATTTTGGTGGTCGAAGGTGCGAAGGTATGATTTGAAGAACAGCAGATCGAGTCATTTTTGGCGCGAGGCAGATTATACTGATCGGCAGGCCACACGGTATCTATTTGGTTCTTCTTCGTCCTCGCAAGCTGTTGTTGATGATGATATCGATGAGAATACAACTCTGGATTATTTGTTTGGGCGAAGCAAACTAGATTTAGGTTCGGATGGATCGCTTGTGGTTCCGAAAGAGGAACCTTCGGAAGTTAGTGAAGTAAAACATAGATATATGTATAGGGCGAGGGTTTTGTCCGGGGAGCTGCCAATTGTTCCTATTGCTCCTTTGTTGTGGGGACCCATAGTTCCAGTGGATATAGGATTTGAGGAGGGTATCGAGGGTTTGGATGATTTGATGTTGATTGAAGGTGGTGATTGTTCCTTGTAATTTTATTCTTTTTTATTGATTGTATATCACACTGTGGTCAGAGGTGAACAATTTGTGATGTTGTTTTGTGGAGATGCTATTCATTTTTTGCAGTTTGAGGAAGATGATACTCTACTCTCGAGGCTCGCTTTTCGTTTAAGAGAGGAGCCCTTTTCTTTTAGCGAGGCTCGCGTAACTCTTTTGTAAGCTGATTAGGAAAACAGCGACGCCCCCTTTTCTTTTAGCGAGGCTCGGTTAATGCTTTTGTAAGCTGATTAGGAAAACAGCAACGCCACCTTTTCTTTTAGCGAGGCTCGCTTAACGCTTTTGAAAGTTGATTAGGAAAACAACGACGCCCCTTTTCTTTTAGCGAGGCTCGCTTAACGCTTTTGTAAGCTAACGCTTTTGTAAGCTGATTAAGAAAACAGCGACGCCCCCCTTTTCTTTTAGCGAGGCTCGCTTAACGCTTTTGTAAGTTGATTAAGAAAACAGCGACGCACCCCTTTTTCTTTAGCGAGGCTCGGTTAACGCTTTTGTAAGCTGATTAAGAAAACAGCGACGCCCCCCTTTTCTTTTAGCGAGGCTCGCGTAATGCTTTGGCTTTGCGGGGGTACTCGACTTTTGCACTTCGCACCTCCCCTTGTCTTTGGTGGAGGTGAGGTTTGCTTTTGCGAGCCCCTGGCGTTTTTTGCGAGGGTGCTCGACTTTTTTTGGACTTCGCGCCTCCCCTTGTCTTAGGTGGAGGTGAAGTTTGCTTTGCGAGCCCCTGACGTTTTTTGGGAGGGTGCTCGACTTTTTGGGACTTCGCGCCTCCCCTTGTCTTAGGTGGAGGTGAAGTTTGCTTTGCGAGCCCCTGGCGTTTTTTGCGAGGGTGCTCGACTTTTTTGGACTTCGCGCCTCCCCTTGTCTTAGGTGGAGGTGAAGTTTGCTTTGCGAGCCCCTGGCGTTTTTTGCGAGGGTGCTCGACTTTTTGGGACTTCGCGCCTCCCCTTGTCTTTGGTGGAGGTGAGGTTTGCTTTTGCGAGCCCCTGGCGTTTTTTGCGAGGGTGCTCTAATTTTTTGGACTTCGCGCCTCCCGTTGTCTTAGGTGGAGGTGAAGTTTGCTTTGCGAGCCCCCTGGCGTTTTTTGTGAGGGTGCTCGACTTTTGGGACTTCGCGCCTCCCCTTGTCTTAGGTGGAGGTGAAGTTTGCTTTGCGAGCCCCTGGCGTTTTGCGAGGGTGCTTGACTTTTTTGGACTTTGCGCCTCCCCTGGCTTAGGTGGAGGTGAAGTGCTTTTGCGAGCCCCTGGCGTTTTTGCGAGGGTGCTCGACTTTTTTGGACTTCACGCCTCCCTTGTCTTAGGTGGAGGTGAAGTTTGCTTTTCCCAAGTTTGCTTCAAAAAAATTTGTGTTTCGAAGCAATCTTCGGTGTTTTTCATCGATTATAACCGCTCTTGGGTAAGGGCTGCTTTTATCGATGTTTAAGGAAAACTGAAAGAAAGGACTTTAGAGTTTTGTTTTTTTCGGGGTTGATGCCTTTATTAAGGACTTGGAAACTGCCTCGTTAAAAAACCTTATGCCCCTTCGTAAGGAAAAAGAGTGCAGCGCCTTTGTTTTGGTTACAAGTGTGGTGCTGAAAGAAAAAGTGACTGATGGCAGATTACAAGTTGCGAGAGCTCGCTAAGGCTCCGCTATGGGTAGTATTTGCGAAGGTCGTCAACGTTCCAGGTGTGAGGCAGGATGTTTCCCTCGCTGTCAGAGAGGTGAAAGGAGCCGGGACGATTGCATTCTACTATTAAGTATGGACCCGTCCACTTTGGCTGAAACTTTCCCGCCATGTTGGCGTTTTGCTTCCGAATGAGAACGAGGTCACCCTTCTTTAGTTCTTTGATTCTCACCTTTTTGTCTCTCCATTTTTTGTTTCTTCCTGATACTTGCGAAGGTTGTGCACTGTGTTGCATCTTGTTTCTTCGAGTAAATCTTTGTCTAGCAGTTGGTTTTGTTCATCTGTTTCGAGGGTTGTTCTGATTGATCCATGCTTCAATTCTTCTAGTAACATAGCTTCTTCCCCAAACAGGAGCCTGAAGGGAGTAAATTTTGTGGCTCTGCATTCCGATGTGTTATGCGACCAGGTGACCGAGGTTAGTTCTTCTGCCCACTTTCCCTTGGGCCTGCCTTGCAATTTTTTGGATATGGCTTGGAAAATTGTTGCATTGGCTCTTTCAACTAGGCCATTGGATTGAGGGTGGCGGACTAAGGCGAAGCACAAAACTGCTCCGATTTGTGCGCAGAATTCTTTGAAGACCTCGCTGTCAAATTGAGTGCAATTGTCGACAGTTAGGTATTTAGGGACCCCAAACCGACAAACTAATTGCTGCCAGAAAAACTTCTTCACGACCAGGGAGGTGATGGAAGCCAACGGTCTAGTTTCAATCCACTTCGTGAAGTATTCCACAGCTACCACTGCGTAGCGGAGGTTTCCTGGAGCTGTTGGTAGTGGACCAACGAGATCCATTGCCCATCTTTGCAAAGGCCAAGTTGGGCAAATCAGAGTTGTTGGAGCCCCTGGGGCGTTTTGTGTTTTTGCCGTTAGTTGGCAACCCTCGCATCGTTTGACGATGCCTTCTGCATCTTTTATTGTTGTTGGCCAGTAGAAACCTTGTCGGAAGGCTTTTCCAACTAACGCCCTCGGGCCGTTGTGTGAACCATAGATACCTTCGTGAATAAGCTTGAGAATGTCATTTCCTTCAGTTTGTGACATGCATTTGAGCCATGGCGAGGTTACCGAAGCTTTGAACAGGATGTTGTCTACAGTTTTGTACCCTCAAACTCTTTGTTTTAGTCTGTTTTCTTCCTCTTTGGACTCGGGTTCAAGCAACCCGTTGATATAGGCCATGATGGGTGCTCTCCAGTCTTCGTTCTGGATCGCATTGATCAGCTTCACATTTCTTTCGGAGGCTTCAAATGCTGGTTGAGTTGTTACCTCGTGATATACCCATTCAAATGCATTCACAATTATGTCGAGAAAAAAGGATTCTAACCTTCGGACATATTGGAAGTATTTTTGTAGCTCTGGATCTTTTGCTTTGTAATTTTTCTCAATGTGTCCCGCGATGACTTGGGAGTCTGTTTTGATGACCGCCCTTCGGACTGATAAAGATCGAAGCTTCGAGAGTGCTAGTTTTACAGCTTTGTACTCTGCCGAATGTTTTGTGCACTTGAAGTCGAGTCTTTTTGTGTATCTTAACTTCGACCCGGATGGCGAAACTAGAATAGCCGAGGCTCCTGCTCCAGTTGCTCCCCAGGCTCCATCGACGTATACAATCCAAAATGGATCTGATTGTGCTCCATCTCTGCGAGGGTCTGGGGTCCATTCGTCTATGAAATCTGCTAGAGCCTACGACTTGATCGTTGTTCTTCCCACGAAGGTTATGGCATAGCTGTTCAGTTCGACTGCCCATTTTGCTATTCTGCCGACTGCCTCATTGTTCTTGAAAATGTTCTCGAGGGGCTATGCTGATGGTACTTGGATTTTGTGTGCCTGGAAGTAGTGTTTTAGCTTCCTTGAAGCCATGACCACAGCGTATGCTACCTTTTCGAGCTCTGAGTAGTTTCATTTGGGACCTTCGAGGGTTTCTGACACATAGTAGATCGGGGCCTGTCTGTTTTTGTTGTTTTCGTGCAAGTCTTTGATCAACACTGCGCTGGCTGCATGAGGCGAGGCTGCGACATACAGCAGTAGAATGTCCCCTTTGTTCATGCTGGTTAAGACGGTCAAGTTGGTGAGGTACATTTTCAAGTCCTCGAAGGCTTTCTACTGCCGAGGTCCCAAATTGAATGGAGCTGTGCTTCTCAGTGTTTCGAAGAAAGGTAACCCTCGCTCGGCTGATCTGGAGATGAATCTGCTGAGTGCTGCCAACCGGCCTGACAGACGCTGAGCTGCTTTTTTGGTTGTCGAGGGTTCCATGTTGATGATTGCGTCAATTTTTTCGGGATTGCCTTCAATTCCCCTTGTTGAGATGATGCAGCCTAGTAATTTTCCTTCGCTTACCCCGAAAACACATTTTTTGGGGTTTAGTTTCAATCCGGCTGACCGAAGGTTGTTGAACACTCTTGCCAAATTTGAGATGTGGTTTTCTTTCTCTTCGCTTTGGACAATCAAGTCGTCGACGTAGGCGGAGATGGCGTGTTCATCTTTGAAGACTTCAGATGTGATGCGAGCGAAGGTTGATCCAGCATTTCTGAGGCCTTCTGCCATTCTTCGAAAGCAAAAGGTGCCCGAAGGTGTAATGAAGCTTGTTTTTTCCTCATCTTCTTCATTCATCCAGATCTGGTGGTACCCTAAAAAACAGTCGAGGAGATAGAGCACTTGGCAACCAGCTGCTCTGTCGACCAAGGTACTTATGTTAGGCAGGGGAAAATCATCCTTCGGATAGGCTTTGTTCAGGCATGTGAAATCTACACACATTCTCCATTTCTTGTTCTTTTTTTGGACTAGGACCACATTTGATAGCCATGTTAGGTATTTGACTGGGCGGATGACCCCTGTGTCCAAGAGTCTTTTTACCTCTGCCCTTGCTGCCTCTTTCCTTTCTTCTGACATTTTGCGAAGCTTTTGCTTGACTGGGCGGTGTCCTGGCTTTATGTTTAGGCTATGCTCGATCAGAGTTCTGTTACTCCCTTGAGGTCCTCTGCAGACCAAGCGAAGGTGTCGGAGTTTTCCTTGAGGAAGCGGACGAGGTTATTTTCTGATTGGGGGTCTAGGTTGGCTGAGATGAACACTTTCCTTTCTGAGTTGCCCTCGAAGAGTTGGACTTGTTTAGTCTCTTATTTGGGTGATGCTTTTACTCTGTTGATGCATACTTCACCTTCGCCGCTGTGGTTTGTAGCTCGAGGCTTTGACAAATTGTGGACATTGTGTTGCCCCGGTGCTGCTGTTCCTTCAGCTGCTCTTGCAATGTCTTGGTCTCCGTATACTGCCACGACCCCCTTCGGAGCAGGAAGCTTCATGCAGAGGTATGCAGGGTGGATTACAGCGTTGAATGCGTTGGTGACGCCTCGGTCGAATATTGCATTGTAAGGATAGAACATGTCAACCACGTCGAAGGTTATGTTCTCAGTTCTGTAGTTCAGCTGATCTCCGAAGGTAACGGGCAGAGATATTTTTCCAACAGCTCTTACTTGTTGCCCGCCAAAACCGTATAGTGGGTTGTCGGAGGGTTGCAAGAGGTTTCTGTCAAGCTTCATGCTGTCGAAGGTTGTGGCGAACAGGATGTCTGCGGAGCTTCCTGTATCGACGAGAATTTTGGTGACTGTCCACCCTGCTAAGTTAGTCTCGATCACCATTGCAACAGTGTGAGGGTAATCCCTTAACCTCATGTCACTAGGATCGAAGGTTATTGGGATGTGAGACCATCGGCCGAATTTGTGCGGTCCTTCGACGGCTACATGATGTACTCTTCTAGCATGTTCTTTATTTTGCCTCTTGTTGCCATGATCTTCGTTTGAGCCTCCGGTGATAGCTAGTATCACACTGAAGGTTGATGTTGGGTTGTTGATGGTTGTCTGGGTTTGGGCTTCGGATTTGACGGGCTGGGGAGCTGGTAATGCTGGTATTGGTGGTGGTGGTGGTAAAGTGTTGCTCGCTTGTTGGTTGATTTGGTTTTGAGGGGTTGTCGGGTATGTGATAGTGTATTGTGTGTTTTGGCATTGAGGGATAGAGGTTGGCTGATATGGGGTGTGGTTGTAATGTGGGTGTTGAGCGTAGAAATGATGGTGCGAAGGTAAGCCGTAGTTTATGGGTGTGTACTGGTAAGGAGGGTGGGTCGGGTTGAAGTTTGGCTTTCTGGTATGATTGATGGTTCTGTTTTCTGTTGATGAGGTTCTTTTGGATTCCTGGTACTCTTTTCCTTTGGCGAAGCACTCACATTGCTTTGTTGTGTGCCCCTTTCCTTGGCCACAGAAATGACAGTACATTTTGTCCGGGTTCCTCTGTTGGTTTCTTTGGTCAGGCGGGGGTGGAAATCCATGTGGGTTTTGGTTGCCCGAAGGCTGAGTGCCTCTTCTCTGGTCTTCGATTGGATTTGCCTTGTTGATCGCTCCAATGTTGCTCTGATCTTGGCGAGGGTTGTTCTCTCTCGTTGGGGCCTCAGCTGTGGTTTCTGCTGCGACCTTCGAGCATCGGACTTTGCCAGGAAATCCATGTCCGCTCTATAGTACCTTTCCATTGTATCATGAAGCTCTTCGATTGTGTTTGCTGGTTTTCTGGCAAACTTTAAGGAACATGGGCCTGGGCGCAGGCCGCTGACTGCAGCGAGGATCACGGCCTCATCGGATATTCCTGGAGTTCTTGCTCTAATCTGGATAAACCTTCGCCAGTAGTCTTGCAACGGTTCGCGCTCTTCTTGTTTGCAGTTGAAAAGCTCGATGGGGTTTGATGGGGCTGCTGATGCCCTTGAAGTTTGTGCAGAGTCTGTCTCTGAGGTTGGCCCAGGAATCCACCGTTCCGGGGCGAAGGTTGCTGTACCAAGTCTGCGTGATGTCACGAAGGATGATTACGAAAGACTTCGCCATTGTTGACTCATCTCCTCCTGCTGCGGCGACTGCCGCTTCATAGCTCATTATGAATTGGCGAGGGTCAGTGAGTCCGTCGTAACGGGGCAGATTTTGTGGATTGTAGCATGGTGGCCAGGGTTTGGTTTGCAGTATTTGGGAGAGTGGCGATCTTGGGTCGTAGGGCATCTGGTGTTGTTGGGCCCTTCGCTGAATGTGAAGGTTTGGTTCTCACTCTTCTGGGTATAGCTGGCAAAAATTTGGTGGTGATGGTGGTGGTGGAGGTTGACGGGCACCCAACTCCTCATTCCCCTCTTGACGGGGCGTCATTTCTCTATCATTCCAACCCTCGGCTTCGGCTTCAGCTGCCGTGAGGGACTCTTCCATTCGGCGAAGCTGTTCCCTTGCTTCATCCGCCTTTTGCCTGATAGCGCGCAACCGGTTGTGCCTTTCAAGCTGGTCTAGGCGCCTTTTCTTCTCCTGCAATTCAGCTTGGAGCCTGTCCAAGGCCTCGAGACCCAACTCCTCTTCATCTCCTCTTCCACCCCCTCCAGAGGTGTGTGGGTGCGGCTGTGATACTAGCCGAGTGTGAGGCCCCGGGACCTCTGTCCCTGGGGTGACTTCTTCTTCCTGCGAAGGTTCCACATTTTCTTCTATAGGTTGGACCATCACCGCAGCCTCTCTGGTTGTGCAGTTGTCTCTGGTTGAGGATGCTCTTCTATTTCCTTCCATTACGAACTCCGGTTCCCCACGGACGGCGCCAAACTGTTGGTAACACACTTGCCCAACCTCCGCACACGTGCAGGGGGGGTGGCGAAGGTGGCCAATCGTCAGAACCGAGCGAAGATACAAGGGAAACAAGAACAATGGTGTTGTGGCTCTATTCCCAAAAAAATCACCCGCATTACACTGTTCCCCCCGGTATTTATAGGGGATACCAAGGGACACCGACCAAATTACAAAAGGGTACAAGAAAGATTCCTCTGCGCTACACAACGGAAGGGCAAAATCATACAAGCACACAATGTATTGAAACCCTAGCTTGCCCTTCTCATGTGTCCGCCGCCACCCAGCTCGCGTTTGCCCTCGCCAAGAACACGAGGGTCGATCTCCGGCTCGCGGGAATCATCCCTCCAGTCGCGAAGTCCGCGTCCGCTCGCCACCCGTGGAGCCTGAGCCTCCTGGCCGAGGGCGTGTGGGACGTGCGAGGGTCGCTTTCAGTGTTCCGCACACCTTTAACCTACAAGAATTGTTAATCATCCCGAGGGTCGCGCCAATGCTCGAGGGTTAGAAAAAAGGGCCCGAGGGGCTTATCAGCGACGAGGGACGAGGGTTCTCAAAGGGAAACAGGGCATTAGCGAGGGTCGCTTTCTGACTCAGCCCGCGCGACGTCACTACCGAGGGTTCTTTCCCCCAAAATGGCGAAGGTCGATATCACCCTTCTCATAATGGTCTCACAAAAAATGAAAGCGCACATCAATGTGTTTGGTCTTAGAATGCAGCACGGGGTTCTTAGCAACGCTAATAGCACTCGTGCTGTCACAAAGCAAAGGAACGTGAGAAAAGCGCAGACCAAAATCATGCAAAGTGGCCATCATCCAAAGCAACTGGGAACAACAGCTAGCCGCAGCAACATGCTCTGCCTCCGTGGTTGACTGGGTGACACTAGACTGCTTGCGAGAAGACCACGAAACAAGAGAAGAACCAATAAACTGACAAGTCCCAGAAGTGGACTTGCCATCAAGTCGGCAACCAGCAAATCGGCATTGGAATAACCGCAAAGGGAGAGAGTGGAGGAAGCCGAATACCAAATCCCAAATTCTGGAGTGAAGCATAAGTACCTCATAACACGCTTGACTGCCTGACGATGAGAGGTGCGCGGCGACGACTGAAATCGTGCGCACAAAAACACCGCGAACTGGATGTCTGGGTGTGTAGCCGTCAGGTACAGCAGCGACCGATCATACTCTGGTACTCCTTCTGGTCCACAGCTTCTCCATCTACATCCGCATCCAGGGCCGTCGTGGTCGACATGGGTGTTGGAAGAGGCTTGGCCTCACCCATATCGAACTTCTTCAGGATGTCCTTGGTATACTTACCCTGGTGCACAAATGTCCCTTCTCGGGATTGCTTGATTTGCAACCCGAGGAAAATGTCAACTCGCCCATCATGCTCATCTCAAACTCCCTGCTCATAGTGTCTGCAAACTTGGCAACCAAAGCATGAGAACAACCACCGAAAATGATATCATCCACGTAAATCTGGACCAAGAGAGTGTCATTGCCTTGCTTGAGGAGAAAAAGCGTTTTATCCACACATCCCATTTCAAAAACCTTAGCAAGCAAAAAGGTTTTCAACCTATCATACCAGGCTCTAGGGGCTTGTTTCAAACCATATAAAGCTTTGTGAAGTTTAAAAAGATGGTTTGGAAACATGGGATTTTCGAAAACGGGGGGTTGTTTCACATACACCTCTTCTTCTATGTAACCGTTTAAGAAGGCACTCTTGACATCCATTTGAAAAAGTTTAAACCCTTTGGATGCAGCAAAAGCCAAGAGTATCCTAATTGCGTCCAAACGAGCTACAGGAGCAAAAGTCTCCTCATAGTCTATCCCCTCCTTCTGACTATACCCCTAGGCTACAAGTCTGGCCTTGTTTCTCACAACATGGCCATCCTCTCCTTGCTTGTTTTTGAAAATCCATTTTGTACCAATAGGGTGACACTCAGGAGGAGGTGGAACCAAAACCCAAACCCGATTTCTCTCAAAGTTTTCAAGCTCCTCATGCATGGCATTGACCCAATCCGGATCAGATAAAGCGTGTCCAACATCTCGGGGTTCAAAATCAGCAACAAATGCAGAATGAGCAAAGTGAGAGATTTGTTGTGACCTTGACCGAGTGACACGTTTGCCTATGCTGCCAATCATCTGTTGAGGCGGGTGTTGGCGCTGAATGTGTCGTGGTGCCTCCCGAGCGGAAGAAACCCCCTCAATAGCAGCTGGTGCCTCCTCGGGTACGAAAAGGTACAACCCGAGGTGGCGGATCCCACGGCCCTCAAGTAGTCGAAGAAGAAGGGTCAGGGCCATGAGTGGTAGTAGAGGCCGCTGTTTGTGGCTCAGCAGGTGGAGGTGGTGCTGGGTCATCCATTCCTTCAGCACCCTCATCCTCGTCATCAAAAAGAGGCTCACCAACCTCATGATCACCTGCACGCTCAAAATGAGAAGAAGGACAAACCATGGTCTCGTCGAAGGTGACATCGGATGTCTCCATGACTCGGTTAGTATCAAGGTTAAGTATACGATATGCACGAGTATGAGTGCCATAACCCAAAAATACACCATCAGAAGAACGAGACTCAAATTTGTCCAGGTTGCCTTTCTTAAGTATAAAACAGTGGCAACCAAAAGACTCTAAAATAACTCACCTTGGCAGTTTTCCAAAATGCAAGTCATAAGAAGTCTTTTTCAAGAAAGCTCGGAGAAAAATGCGATTGGAAATGTAGCATGCAGTGCTCATAGCTTCGGCCCAATATCGCCTAGGAATCCTATGCTCATCGAGCATCGTCCTGGCCATCTCTACAAGGGTCCGATTCTTCCTTTCTACAACACCATTTTGTGGCGGTGTGTAGGGGGTAGAAAACTGATGCTCTAAGCCCAAAGAGTTACAAAACTTCTCAAAATCTGAATTCTTGAATTCGGAACCATTATCACTCCGAATTGCCCGCATTGAGTTCATAGGGAACTCATTCTGAAGACGCAAAATCAGATTGCGAGCAAAGGAGAAAGTCTTGGTTTTCTCAGCTAAAAAGAAAACCCACGAATATCTCGAAAAATCGTTAACAACAACAAGCACGTGCCACTTCCCCCAACCGAGCTCACCCGAGCCAGACCAACGAGGTCCATGTGCAAAAGCTCTCCAGGGCGCTTAGTCATGACCTGAGTCACTGGATGATGGGGAGCGGCAACCATCTTCCCATGTCTACAAGAATGGCAAACAAGATCCTTCTCCTGGACAACTTGGGCAATCCTCGGATTAGGCCAAGTGAGTTGAGTCTTGCAAGCAAGTCAAAGCTCAGGTGACCAAGTCTCCTCTGCCACTTCCAAAGATCAGAGGAGGAAGATCCAGCCAAAAGACAACGAGAAATTCCAAACGACTCCGAGAAATTCGCACGAAAGACTTTTCAAAGGGCGAAATCAAACATACAAGATTGCCCTGAGGATCCAAAATGCGACTGAGATTCGGTTTAAAACGAATCGCATAGTCATCATCAAAAAGTTGCGAAACAAAAAGAAGGTTAAAATGCAAGTTAGAAACAAGTGCAACATCGCGCAACACAAAGTGCTCATTAACTCGCACCGACCCACGAGACAACACCTTACTTTGCTATTATCGCCGAAGGTGATAAACTCCTTTCCGGCAACTGGACTAAGACTGGAGAACCACTTGGCGTTTCCGATCATGTGCCTCGAGCAACCGGAATCCACCAACCAAACGTTCTCCAATCGTTTTACCTACATCCATAAAAAGACATAGGGTGAGCATACGGTCCAACACTGGGTTAGTGAAGTAGGAAGAATACCAGTGTTGGGCCGGCTGCTCAAAAGAATGGTCAGTAGAGAAAAACCATTCCTAGCACGCCTACGGGGAAAGCGATCTCCACACTAAGGAAAGCATGGTCCGCTAGGGAAGGAGCGCTCACAGCGATAGTCAAAACGCGGTGGGGGGTAACGCTCAACTACAAAGCCACCGCCACGGGGTCCAAAACCTACAAAAGTAGGCTCCCGCCAGGCACGTCCTTCTCGCGGCCTAGGCCTAGGAACTTGAGGTTTTGGACCTCTAGGCCTAGCAGCACGCCTCTGAACATTCGACACATGTACATCATGGAAAGGACGGTACATGTCCGTGTTGTTCATCTCCTTTGCACGGCACGTCTCTCTCTTGCGCCGAAAACAAAACTCACTCAAGTGACCATCTCTCCCACAGTGCTCACAATGATACCTCACCGCTCTCATAGGGGGTTGTTGGTACTCACGGTAGTGGGTGTGGATCACTTTGCCCTTTTGTGGCATAAGCTCCTCCTGGGTAGGTGGCATGGTGTCTAGCTTGTTCTTGAGGTGGTTTGGTTTGGGAGCCCATGTTTGTTTCTTGGGTGGAGCTCTCGGAGGTTCAACAAACACACCATCCTTGGTGTTAGGCTTGAGAGGCTCTATGGGTGGAATCTTGGTAAGTTTGGGAGTAGTGGTGGAGTTTGGCTTCTCACATGGGTTCAAACCACTCGAATCTCCAATCTTGCCAAAAGATGAAGCGCACTCAACACCCTGAGCAAAACCTACACCTGGACCTCCAGCAACACGTCTGAATTGAGCAATCATCATCCCAAGCTGGGGCTCTTCACAAGACACCCATGACAAGATGGTCCGAAGGTATGTGTTTTCTTCCTCGGTTTGCATCTTGTCATGCTTCACATTGGCTATCTCCATCTCCAAGCCCTCACACAAAGCGCATCTAGACACAGGTGCTACCCGAGCTGGCCTTCTCAAGAGACACAATCTTGGCATTCTTCTCTGCCAACTCGGATTGCAAGCCTGCACAAGACTTGCACGCACCAAGCACTGAGGATCTAGCTCTAAGCTCATCCACCTCTCCTACCAACGCAACATACTTTCCCCTCAAAGTGAGAAGGTCAGTCATGTGCGTGGTGCACATCTCACACTCACTCTCCTCAAAAACGACCACGGTGGACTTGACAAACTCAAGCTCCTTCACCGTATCCTCCCACTTCTGCCTAAACTCCTTACACTCTCTAGCAGCACGCCTAAGCAGTTTATCTTGACTAAGAAGAGCGGCAGTAAGTTTCTCGACCTCAGCAGAAAGCTCATCGGGGGTCTGAGATACCTTGGAGGTGTCGTCGTCGTTGTCGTTCCGAGGAATCTCCTCCAGCTCGCCGTCGACCTCCTTGCCGAGGGCCATGGTGCAGAAGCCCTCGTTGTTGGCGAAGAAGCAGAGGTTGTTCAGCTTGTCCTCGATCCTCTTCTTCTTCTCGGACTCGTTATCGCTTGAGGAAGCGGAGTCGTCATCCGAGTCGTCGACGTCGCTGAGCGTGGCGAAGAAAGCAAGCTGCTCAGCCTGGGCCTTCTCCAAGTACTTTATCTTGATGTACTCCTTGTCGAAGCCGCCCTTCCGCTTGTGCTTTGCGGGGACGTACTTCTCCTTGCGCTTGCCGGAGTCATACTTGTGCCCATGATCTGCCTTGCCGAAGACTTGCTTGTTCTTCTTCGGGCAATTGGCGATGAAGTGGTTGGGGTCGCCGCACTCGAAACAACCCGAGCGTCCTCCTCCACGGCGACGGTTCATGCGGTTGTTGTGGAACCGCGAGAACCGGTTGGCGAGCAAAGCCAACTCGTCATCCCCCGTGAACTCCAGCTTCTCCTCTATGACAGAAAGAAGAGAAGAGAGTGCAAATCCTCTAGAGGGGTTAGCAAAAGAGCCAGAAAGCAAAGCCATCGACGGGCCAGAAGGATTTTCATAAGAAGCCCTCGCCATGGCGTCAATCTCACTGGACTTGAGCTTACTAAAAAGCTCGTCGCATGTGAGGGTCTCATAGTTAGACGATTCGATGATCGCCTAGACCTTTGAGTCCCACACCGACCGATCAAGAGTGTGCAAAAGCTTCAAAGCTCTCTCATAATCGTCGAAAGGCAACAGCTCCTTGTTAGCCCTCATCCTGTTGACAATCACCTGAAAGCGAGCGAATAAACTTTCTATGCTCCCGCCAGGCATGTGTCGAAAGTTCTCGTACTCTCGCTTGTGCGACTCGTAGAGACAGGTTTTGACTTGAGTGGTTCCCTCATGGAAACGCATGAGGGATGCCCAAATCTCCCGAGCCGTAGCGAGGTGAGAAACGCGATCGAACTCCGTCATGCTCAAACATGAGAAAAGAGCATTACGGGCTCGGCTATTGGCATCGTGCTCATCGATCTGATGCTGAGTAGCACGAGCAGCCAAGACCACGTAATCGGCAGAGTTGCAAATATCCCAGATGGAAGAACCCATACTCTGCAGATAGGCCGACATGCGTATCTTCCAATACGCATAGTTCGTCCCATCAAAGAACGACGGTTTGCCCACGCCGCGATCCATGTCGCCTTTTGTGGATCTGGAACCGGCTAAGGTGGAAGATCCTTAACCCGCTCCGATACCAATTGAAGGACCGAAAGTGCTAAGACAAGGCGACCAGAGGGGGGGTGAATGGGAGCTTCAAAATTTCTTTTCAGAAACTTTTTGCCACTGTCCCAAGAATCAACCCCACGAGCAAACCTAGAGGTTGCGAATATCCACGACCCTAGATGTAGGGTGGATTCTTCCAAGAAGCACAGTGGTACACTACACAACTCTAGAAACCCAACGCAAAAACCCAAAAACAAATCCGAAGTCAGACGAACAAACTGCGAACGAAATAGTGCAGAACAACGTGCATCGGATGCTGGCTACAGTGGAGCCCTAGCATCCGATGCTAGACCCTCGGACGCTCCGATGACAACGGACGCGCCGATGGTCAGCGTCCGATGCTCCTTAGAAAGCACTGTCACATGACACGTGGCATCGGATGCTTCCGATGTGATGAACACAACATCCGATGCTCCCGACGTCAGCGTCCGATGCCCCAGAAACTGCACTGTTCTTCCGCAGATTCAACCCGATCTCCTCCGAATCAAAAGCTCTAAGGCTTAGACTTTGTATGAGGAGTTCCAAGGAAGTTAGTGAGCTATCCCAAAGAGATCATGGCTTGAACCTAACTCCAAATCGGTGAATTGGAAGAATTCAGGGCAAAGGAGACAAAACTCGATTCGAAACAAAAATCGATCGATCTACTAGCTCGAGAGGTTAGAGTTAAATTCCTTCGGTGGAAAGATGCGCCTCTCGATCTAGAACAACTCAGTTCAAATGGAATCACGAAAGATGAACCGAGTAGAGAGATCGAATACCGGGAAAATCGTGGAGAAAAGTAACCCGCGAAGAACAACACAAAAACGCAAATCACAACCACGAATTTGCAACCGTGTGGCTACCACATGCTACAATAGTGAGATTACGGTCTGAGAACATATATCATGAATGATTGACTTTGATGAGGAAGGTTTGAGGCTTTTCCCGGTTGAGTCATTATTCACTATGCGCTTAATGTTTATGACTAACCGGTGGCGTTGAGTTGTGGTGTTTCCGTGTTGGTGTGCGTGTGCAACATGTGTCTCTTGGCTGTGTTGATGTGCAGGTGTTGAGCTTGGATACAGTGGTCGATGGCAAGGTGAAGGTCAAGTAGAGACGTGTCGTGCCGACGGACCGGGAACGGTGAAGGATGGGCGTGCCGTGCGGCGGACGTGCCATGCCGATGTACCTAGAGCGGTGAAGGGCGTACGTGAGGCTTGGACTGATGGACCAGAGGGTCGGAGGACCAGCTGTGGTAGCTGACACGTGGCATCGATGAGCGAGAACACATGGGATGTGCGGTGCATCAACCGAGTCGGGACGAAGACGATGGCATCGTGGCACTTGGCGGGAGGTCGGACACGGGCTTGCGTGCGGCACAAGTGCCGTCGGCCGAGTCAAGAAGGAAGGCGAAGGCATTGTGCCCGGCGTGGAGGCTGGACATGCATCGGCATCGGTGCCGGTGGTTGGGGTGTGCGAACCCAATCCCGTCTACGGCGCGGGTTCGGTAGCTGAGCCTTAAAAAGCTACCCTCGACGGTTTCTGAGTTTGGGCTCCAAAACTCGGGTGGCCGGTTTCGAGTTTGGGCCTCAAAACTCGGATGGACGGTTTCCAGGTTTGGGCCTCAAAACCTGGGCTCGCGGTTACCGAGTTGGGCCTCAAAACTCGGGGTGGACGGTTTCCACGTTTGGGCCTCAAAACCTGGGCTGGCAGGATTCCCGGTTTGGGCCTCAAAACCAGGGGAAGGTCCAAAAGAACGGTCGACGCGTGGCGGCACTGAGAGGCTTGCGTTGCGGCGAAGCTATCGGTGAGAAGGCACGGCGGTCGATGGTGACGGCACGTGGTGGCATCCTAGAGCTTGCGTCGAGGCAAAGCGAAGGATGAGAAGGTGCGTGGCCGTCGGATGGAAACTGTCAGAGTTGGACGGTTTTACCCTTAGGGGGTATTTGGGTTAGTACTTCATGTTAGGGCGTTTGTGTCATTTGGACGTGCGCCTATATATAGATGAAGGGGATGTGTTGGACAGCCATCCTTGGAGGTGTCACTCTCATTTTGTTTAGGTGAGAGGAGGCTAGGGTGAGAGGAGAGACCGGCTCTTGTTCTTGAGCTTTTCGCCATCCGCGTTTTGTATTGCGAGGAGTGGCTTGTATCCCGACACCGAGTGATAATACAAATCATCATCTTCCCAAATCCAAGGATCAAATTCGTCCTCCTCTTGTTGGCTGCGATTTTGGATCCAATTCGCGTTTTTGTTCTTCGCGTTTCGGTTTTTCCCCTCCCAGAGATTTGTCTTGTTCTCCCTCTCCGAGTGACCATTTGCGATGTCGTTTGAATCAATTTGTTCTATGTCGTGAGCTCCTTCTTTCCACCGAAGGATTTCCTCTCTAACCTCACGAGCACATAGATCGGGTCGAAATCGCGTTCGTTCTTCGTTCTTTCCCCTTTTATAGTGTTCTTCCGATTTCTCATGTATTAGTTGGTTTGGAGCGATGATATTCTCGGATTAGCTTCCCAACATGTAGAAGAACACTTAGGAGAAGTTTGGTTGCAGCCCCGTTCGATTTGGTGAAGATCCAATCGATTTTGGTTTTGTCCCGAGCTGTTTTTGGGCTTTCTGGACAGTGGCGGACTGTCCGGGACTTATCCCCGGACAGTCCGGGGGTCGGGGCAGCGAGGTCGCTGTTTTCATTTTTGAACGGCGGACTGTCCGGGACTCATTCCCGGACTGTCCGGGGTTCAATAGCGGACAGTCCGCGGTTCACTAGCGGACAGTCCGCGGTTCACTAGTGGACAGTCCGCGACTGCACACTTTTGCTGATTTCGTCCGTATCTTTTGCATACGAGCTCCGATTTGTGATCCGTTTGTTATGTTGGTTTCCTAACTTCTTAAGGATCATTCCAAAGTACTTTTGCCACCATTGGTCAAAGTATTTTTGGTCGGACACTTCCTTCTTCTCCATAGGAGTTAAGTGTTCCGCTTTCGGAGTTTCGTTTGTTCTAGCAGCCGTATCTTTTGCGTTCGAGCTCCGATTTGAGATCCGTCTATTGCGTTAGTTTCCTAACTTCATAAGGATCTTTCCAAGGTGCTTTTGCCACTAGTTGGCCTAAGTAGTTTTGGCCGAACACTTTCCTCTTCTCCATAGGAGTGGGGTGTTCCGTTATCGGAGGTTCGATTGTTCTAGGAGCTTGCTTGTGCAGTTTTGCCCCGTTGCTTTGGCGCTTGGTTTTGAGTGTTCTTTGGTAGTTCCGCTGTACCTCTAGGACATCTCCTAGGGTATCCACCTATTCGTAGGTCATGAACTCACCGGTTGATTGAGTCTTCGCTTTTGGGGTGATTTTCTGGGACAAGGGCCATCATTTCTCGAGAAGAAATTTGAGGCTCCCATTCACCCCCCCCCTCTGGTCGCCAATTCGGTCCTTCAATTGGTATCAGAGCTAGTTAAGGATCTCTCTACCTTAACCGGTTCCGGATCCGCGAAGGCGACCTTTTGAGAGCGGTTTGTTTCCAACTTTGCTTGTCGAGGTGTTGAGCTTTTGTTTGGCTAACACTAACGATGCTTTTGGAAGTAGCACCAAGTTCTTCTTCAAGTATGTCTTTGTCTTTTGGTTTGAATGTTTCCAAGGACGACATCTTGGGAAGGAGGAGTGCAGTTGATGAGAGGGATCGTGAGGTGAACGATCTGCTGAACCTTCTACGACATGACGAGCTTTCACCGGAGGATCTCCTATGTCAACTTGGCAAGGCCAAGAGAGGTACACTTGCTTGTGGTCTTGTGACCTTGCACAACCTTATGAGGCTTGCTCTAGGGATGATGAGCTTTGTGATACCTTGCGTAGAAAGGTTGAAAATTTGAAATGCTCCATTGCTAGGTTGAAGTCTAGTGCCTCTTTGCCTTGCACCTCTTGTAGTGACATGGTTAGGAAGAATGATGAGATGATGAGCTAGGCTTTTCTCTTGCTAGATTAAAATCTGAGAATGAATTGTTGAAATCAAATGCTTCCAAACCATGTTTAGTTTGCAATGACTTGGGCAAGGACCTTGATTGTGCTAAAACTGAAATAGCCTTGCTAAAGTCAAATGCTTTGTCACCATGTGATTCTTGTGAATATTTGTCGCTAGACATAGAGAATTATGTTTGATTCACAGGACATGTGTAGATGAACTTGAGCATGCTAGGGCTAAAATTGTTGAATTAAATTCTAAGCCTTGTAGCTCATGCTGTGAATAAGAATGCTTGCCTTACTTCTTGTGCTATTCATGATTCTTTGCTTGATGTGAATGGTGATGTTTCTTCCACCGATTTCATTTGCACATCTTGCATTGATTTAGAAAAAGAAGTTTTGGCTTTGAAGGTTTTGCGCGATGATATGAGCGCTAAGTTGGTTGAGCACAATGATATGAGTTCCAACCTTGAGAAGGAGATTGAGCTCTTGCATACCACACTACCACATATGTCGAGTGCATTGAAAAGGAGATGGAAAACTTGAGAAACACTCCTTGTGGTACTTGTGACCGCCTCATGTTTGAAAATGAGGTTTTGGCCAAAAGATGCAAGAGCCTTTGTGCTAAGTCCTTTGAGTCACGCATTTCTTCCAACTCCGATGTTGATGTTTCCAAGTCTGCATCTTTGCAACCGGACTTGAGTTCTAATGTTGCACGTGAGTCTTTTGACGATAGCACTTGTGCCAAGGTTTCAGATAGCTATTTCATAGCTACTCCTAACCTTGTTGTTTCTTTGAGTGATGTCCAAGGGACTTCTCTTGATAAGGGTGCTTCTCATATTTTTGGGACTCGTGCTCCCAATCCGGTTTTCCATTGCACTTATTGCAAGAAGGATGGACACTCATTCGATTTTTGTTTCCACCGTGTCAAACACGAGCGACGAATTCGAGCTAAGGCTTTTAGGAAGCCGCGTAGCCTTTCCCATGGCACGTGTGCTCCTAGTGTTGGCACCAAGTTGAACGTTGATGCTTCTTGTTCTAAGTCCCAAGGGACTTCTCACTTGTCGGAGGATGGTGTGCCTTCCAATAGGCCTTTGTACCATTGCTCTTTTTGTGAGAAAGATGGGCATCAAGAAAGCTTTTGCTATCGGCGTGCCAAACGTTTGCGCCAAGCTCGCTCTTCTAGGAAGATGGTGGTTCATAGCCCTTCTCATGGCATGAACGCTTGTGCTCCTAGTAAGAAGCCCCTCTTTGATGGTGGATTTTATGACTCCTTTTCTAGTGGGATAGGTCATGTTCGTGGACATGCTTCTAGTGCTTCCTCTCTTGATCCACGTCATGCTTTCATGATGCTTCTATTGGTTCTTCTACAAAAACCCCTTGGAAGATGTTTGCCTCTTTCCCGTGGTGGTACGACTCGTTCTTCTCCTCGAGTGGTTCATTTTGAGGAAGGCTCCCAAGGGTGTTCACAATTGCATTGGAACCAACTTTTGCATCATGCTAACCACAAGAATAAGTTGAGTTTTTGTGACCAAGTCTTGGGTTCCAAGTACATACTTGCTAACCCTTCGGGATCAAGACTCGGGCTTGCTTTGTCCTATTGTGTGTAGATATGAGGACAAGGGGTGGAGAATATGCACCTGATGGAGCTTGATCTTTTAGATGTGATCAAGAGTTGATGGTTCTCTACACTCCACTTAGATTTGCCTCCAAGAGGCTTTTGTTATCTAGTGAGCTTTCATATACACTCATATCTTGTACATCCATGATCTATGTCTTGTGGTATGAGATGGTCTTTCATGTGCTCACTTGTATAGTTCTTGCACGTACATTTTCCTGTGTATCATGTTTTGTTTAGTCTAGCATGTGCTATCTGTATATTATGTCATGCTAGCCTTGTGTATAGTTTTGTGGAGTAGCCATTCATGCTAGTTTGTGATCCTCATGAACATTATGCCATGCTTTACCATACCTCACCATGAGCTTTACTTGTAGAGGTATGATGTTCATTAGGTATCACTTTCAGGTGCTAGTTTTGGTTAGCTACATGTATCATGTTGATATGATTAGTTTGAGCACTAGCCTTTCCACCATTTTATCATGTTACATGCTTTTGGATCTATTGTTATCGTTATCTTGCATTGTAGCATGTGTGAGGTTTAGGCTGTGTTTGGGTTGATCATGTTTTTAGGTTGCAGTTTGCTATACAGTGCTTTATCCTGTTGCATGGTAGTCTTGACTAGTTTGAGTTCAGATCTCCTTGCGGTATCATTCATAGGTAGGCCTCTTTTGTTGAGTGTTCACCTCATGCTTATATGTGACTAACCGCTTTGTGGAGACCTTGAGGTCACACTGGACGAGACAATGCCTTGTGTTTTCTTTGCTTTTGAGTGTGTAGGAGAACAGGAGCCTGGAGAGAGCATTTTGGCTCATGGGACCCGATCCCACTTCTTCCACGATTGGGTTCCATTCGAGCAAGCTCTCCAGCGAGCACTAGTTCACCTGTGGGAGCGACAGCTTCAGGCGAGGGGGAGACGACTTCAGCGAGGCAGGTGTTGACACTTTTATGCAACCACTAGAACTAGACTATGGAGCCTAATCCCCGGTAGCGGCCAGAGATGCTTGTTGACACCAGAAGTGGCAAACGGATATACCGCAAGCGCACGGTAGTCAATTGTAGCTTTTCACCAGGAGTATTCCAGGTATCGTATTTCCAGAGGGAACGTGAAGTGGATTAACTAGAAGTAGGGTCGTCAAAGGATGATCAAAGAGTATATGATAACTGGGATAGAGAGGTCTTCCTAATATCAATATCTGGTACTGGTTTTCTAAGAGTACTGAGGTTTACAACCTCATTCCTTACTGGGGGCGAAGGACGAAACAGTAGTTGATTAAAAGGTTTCCACCTAACAACTACTGAGGCGGCAATGCTGCTACCCAACTATTATTTTCAACTTGCCTACAACACTTGAGAGGAACTCCAAGCACTGGCTGTGTCTGTCACTTACCACCAGGCGTCTACACAAGTGCGACAAGAAGTCCACACTGGCAAGATATAGCCTAGACACCACGTCTACACTAATCTCACTACTCTAAAGCTAAGCTTATTAGGCCTAGAGCACTTCAACAAAGTAAAGCAATGTGCCAAGTAAAAGAACTGTAAACTTAAATTACCAGACCAGAATATTAAATACTAGAAGGACTCAGATGTAACACTTACAAGAAGAATCGCATCCGCTGAGGCGCACCTTGGAGAAGATTCCCGACAGGCGGGACTCCTCCGTGGAACTCCTCACTCCCTTCCCTCTCTTCTAACACTAAAGCTACTAAGTAGGCTTTCTCTCCTTGGATGCATACAAATGAAGAGCTCTAGGGGGGTATTTATAGCTTGGAGGTGGAGTAGCGGCTACTCCGGTGCCACGTCAGCGATCCGCGTGCTCTCCTTCGAAGGAATTCCTTGACCATTGGATCAAACGCCATAGTAACCGTCATGGATGGATGGCCTTGATTTCTTCACGTGTGAAACATGTGCAAACAACCGACATTGGATGGGATTCACCCTGGGATCGGCCGACCCCAGCCAATGACAGGTGGGCCCACCACTTTGCTTCTAGAAGGTGCTGATGTCACCAGGCTGAATAGTGTAGCCAGGGCCCACCAAGGGGGGGTCGGCCGACCCCCTATGACAGGGCTGGCCCACCTTCTTCTCTCCCTTGGTGACACCACATGTCATGGAGCAAGTCTTGTGAAGTTGGTTGCATTTGGTTTCGGTGTGGACCCATGAATCCATGTGCTTCTCATCTTGCACCATTGAGTAAAAGCACATGTTTGATCCAAGGGTTGATATTGGCCTGAGCATGCTTCTCTTGGATCGTGCCATGTCACCCTGGCCGAGGTGGGCACCAAGGTGGGGTCGGCCGACCCCCTTGGTGGGCCCACCTGGCCTCATTTTGTTCATTTTGCCATCTCCTACAAGTTCACAAGCTAAGAGTACAAGTGGAACTTATTAGTGATAAATATGCTCATGATATGCTATACTTCCTTGAAACCGAGGCCTGTTGACGGTATTTTGATAAGGTAAAACATGCTATAACTTCCGTCAACAAGATCCCCCACACTTGAATCTTTGCTCGTCCTCGAGTAAAGGTTAGAGAAAGTGAACAAGTGATTATTACATACTTAAAATGATAATGATCATAAAGCATCATTCCTAACATAGTTTATACAAATGGGTTATGTGGTATTGTCTATCATATATCCTTTAGATGTTGAGAAAAGGAAACAATCTCAAAGCAAAGTCATCTCCCTGAATTCTTGTTCTTGGTACTTAGAGTTTTTAGGACAGTTTGAAATGGAAAACACATAGTTCATGCTTACTCCTCATATAGTACTCTCAAGACACTCTTATAGGTTTGGTTCCTCACCAAGGCATAGCATGTGATTGCCTTATTTTTGTTTTATCCTAATCTATCAGGCTTATGTGGAGCTTGGTAGGGATAAACAAAGTAGCATACTTGTTTTGCATATATTGAAGTCAAAACAAGGATCCAAGGAGAAGAATGTCATAATCCTAGATCAAGATGTGCATGTGTGTGCGGAAAGTATGTGGACTAGAATGCTCCTTTAATATAATCTCTCTCTCTACTTTATTTTACCTTGAGACATGGCTAGCATTTTTCAACAATGGACCTTCATGCGTCCATATTTTTTAATGGACCTTCATGTGTCCACAATTTTTTTTATACTGGACCTTCATGTGTCCACATTTTTTTTTCTTTTCTTTTGCTTAGCCTTAATGTCTCTTTTTACTAACCAGAGTTAGAGAGAGATATTGTAGAACTTTAATGTACGGAGCATCTATAGAGTGGAAATGAATGGCATGTGCAGGCATACTTCCAGTGTAGAAGTTGCATATGTAGATGGTGTGTACGTGATCTTGATCTTGGGATTATGACAAAATTCTCGACTAGGGTCAACAAGGTTTGACCAAACTCAAGACAAAAACAAGTAGCATGTGTGTAAAAGGTTTTGCTCATGTATGCATATGTATGGTTTGGTAGGTATTTCTCACTATAGAGGAGTAAATGATACTATGGTTTTGAGATATTTTCAAAAACAAATCTCTAAGCACCTTAAACAAAAACAGGTTTGAGTCTTAAGCCAAGATTTATCTCACTTTTAACAACAACTTAGTCAATACGGTTTCCTAATTTAGTTTACCCATGAGTATAAACATATGTAAGAACATGGTTTTATGTCATTAACATTCTTAGCATATCATAACTCAAGTCACTTTGTAGCTTTTTATTTTATTTTATTCAGAATATGGAATGATTGTGAAACTGCTTGAATCGAGAGGAGAAAAGGGGAAACGAACCAGACAGCAGTGTTGAGCTTACTGTGCAGAGGTGAGCTGGTGGGCCCAGGTCACCATGGTGGGGTCGGCCGACCCCACCAAATGGTGGTTTTCGTTGCCATTTGCCTTTTCCTCCATTCAGTTTTACATCTGCAAAAACACTTTTCAAAATTCAAGAAAACAGGGGTCGCCCGACCCCTTGCTTACCTCTGTTTTGTGCACTGTAGCGTGTCAGCCTGTGCTCAGCAGTTCAGTGTGGTTCAATGATGAAATCTTGGGGTCGTCCGACTCCCCCCCACACACTGAATTTTTCCATAAATGAACTCTGAACATGACGCAAAGGTAAAATGCAAAGTGCTCTACTGGTGGCAAACACACCAGTAGAGACGAGATATATTTCATTTATTCTCTAAGAAGGGAAATACATGGAAATTTAAAGGGAAATTCAGAAGAAATAAATCTAAGATGAAACTTGGAAATTCAAAATAAATCTAACATGGAGCTTTTAGGATTTGCTTCAAGCAATGAAGAGAAGAGACTTGTAGGTTTTAGGTTGTGTATAGTTTGAACTCTACCATGTCTACTTCATTTTCTACGGGATCATGTTCATGAAAAATTTTAAGACGGTGGCCATTTACCTTAAAGATGTTGCCGTCGGTGTCCTAAAGCGTGACAGCTCCATGCGTTGCGGCATCGATCACGAGGAATGGTCCTTCCCATTTGCTTTTTAGTTTTCCATGGCCAAAGAGCTTGACCCTTGAGTTGAACATAAGAACCTTGTCTCCGGATGGAATTCCTTTTGCTTGATCCTCTTGTCATGCCATTTCTTGGTTCTCTCTTTATAGATCCTAGCGTTGTGATAGGCCTTCTCTCTCCAATCTTCCAGTTCAGAGATTTGCATTCTCCTATTTCTTCCAGCTGCGGGCAAATCCATATTCCATCTCTTTATTGCCCAGTGTGCTCTATGCTCCAATTCCACGGGCAGATGGCATGTCTTGCCGTATACAAGTTGGTATGGGGTCATACCAATTGGAGTATTGTATGCGGTCCTATATGCCCACAGTGCATCTGATAGCATGCTTCTCCATGCTGTCCCCATTTCATTGACAGTCTTTTGCAGAATATTCTTGATTTGCTTGTTTGATGTTTCTGCTTGTCTGCTTGTTTGTGGGTGATAAGGTGTTCCAATATTGTGCCTTATCCCTCTTTCTGTTAAGTAGCGTCGGAACTTTCTGTCAATGAAGTGGCTTCCTCCATCGCTGATTACTAACCTTGGGGTGCCCAACCGTGGGAATATTATTTCCTTGAACATTTCGTTGTGTGCAATGAATCCGTTGACTTGCACGGCATGGCTTCAACCCATTTGGATACGTAGTCTACTGCCACCAGAATATACTCACAACCTTGAGATGGGGGGAAAGGACCCATGTAGTCAATTCCCCAGGCGTCGAACAGCTCTACTTGTAGGTTGTTTGTGAGTGGCATTGCATCACGGGCATTGATGTTCCCATGTTTTTGACACCTTGCACACATCTTCACGAAGTCCTTGGTGTCTTCATACATGGTAGGCCAATAGAATCCACTTTGCCAAATCTTGGCATGGGTTCGGAATGTTCCATAATGGCCTCCATACTCTGCTCCATGACACTTCTCCATGATCTTGACTGCTTCGTTCATGGGCACACACCTTAGTATGCCATCTTGGCATACTCTATAGAGATACGGGTCATCCCATAGATGCACCGAGCTCTCCTTGATAAGCTTCTTTTTGTCTACTCCAGGTGGTACGTAGCCTGAGACTATGTAGTTGACGATGTTTGCATACCACGGGTAGGTGTCTGAAACTTTGAGGAGTGTGTCGTCCCGAAGATAGTCGTTGATGGGCAGGTCCTGTTTATCCTCAGTTTGCATTCTAGACAAGTGGTCGGCTACAGAGTTCTCTACTCCCTTTTGTCTTTAATTTCTAGAACAAATCTTGGAGGAGTAGGATCCATCTATTAGCCTTAGCGAGGCTTAGCATCTTTCTTAGTAAGTAGGTATTTCAGAGCCGCGTGATCGGTGTAGTACGATCACCTTGGCTCCTACCAAGTAAGATCTAAACTTGTCTATAGCAAACACCACAGCTAAAAGTTCTTTTTCTGTTGTTGCATAGTTTAGCTGTGGTCCGGTTAGCGTTTTACTAGCATAGGAAATGGCATAGTGTTTCTTATCCTGGGTCTGTCCTAGGACAGCTCCTACAGCATAGTCACTAGCATCGCACATTATCTCAAAAGGTAGCGACCAGTCAGGGGGTTGAATGACTGGTGCAGAGATAAGTGCTTTATTTAGATGGTAAAGAGTCTAAGCATTTGTCGTCAAAGTCAAAGGGTGCGTCTTTAGCTAGCAGGTTTGTTAAAGGTCTAGCAATTTGAGAAAAATCTTTTATAAACCTTCTATAAAAACCGGCGTGGCCAAGGAAACTGCGAATGCCTTTAACATTTGTGGGAGGTGGGAGCTGTTCTATAACTTCTATTTTAGCTCTATCTACCTCTATTCCACGTTCAGATACTCTATGTCCTAGCACTATCCCTTCTCGAACCATGAAGTGGCATTTCTCCCAGTTCAAGATCAAGTGCTTTTCTTGACAACGTTGTAAGACACGGTCCAGATTCTCTAAGCAGTGATCAAAGGTTGTTCCATAGACTGAAAAGTCCTCCATGAAAACTTCCATGATTTCTTCTATCATATCCAAGAAGATGGACATCATGCACCTCTGAAATGAAGCAGGGGCATTGCACAGGCCAAATGACATGCGCCTGTATGCATATGTCCCATAGGGGCATGTGAACGTGGTCTTACTTTGGTCGTCGGGATGGATTGGAATTTGATGGTACCCCGAATACCCATCAAGGAAACAAAAGAAGGAATGTTTGGCTAGCCGTTCCAACGTCTCATCGATGAATGGCAACGGGAAGTGGTCTTTCTTTGTGGCCTTGTTAAGTTTTCGGTAGTCTATGCACATTCTCCATCCCGTGACGGTTCATTGTGGAATCAATTCGTTGTTTTGATTTTTAACGACCGTCATTCCTCCTTTCTTAGGAACTACTTGGACGGGGCTGACCCACTCGCTGTTTGGAACAGGGTAGATTATGCCCGCGTGCAAGAGCTTCAAGACCTCCTTCTTTACTACTTCTCTCATCGCATTGTTGAGCCTCCTTTGTGGCTCTAGAGAAGGTGTAGCATCGGGTTCGATCGGAATGCGATGTGTGCAAAGAGCGGGACTAATTCCCTTGAGATCTTGCAACGAATATCCTAAGACGGATCGGTGTTTTTCTAGGACGGTGACGAGTTATAGAAACTTCTTCCGTTGTAAGTTGATCACTAATGATCACGGGAGTCTCTCTATCACCATTAAGGAAGGCATACTTAAGCCCAGAAGGAAGTGGCTTAAGCTCTATAGAGGGTTTTGGTGGAGGTTCAGACTCATCCAAGTCTAACAGTTCATCTAAATCAGTGTCTTCTTCTTGGATAAAGTCATGGGCGTCTTCTTCTAGACCGGGTTGAGAAGTTTCTAGTGAAGATACCGACATGACCTCCTCTATTGGATCAGGCTCGGGTTTTGGTTCGGCTATCGAATTAACGGAGCCGGCAAAAGGAACTGAAAGATCTAGATCCTTCCCTAGGTGACCCTTAAGGCTCCCTTCACGAAATCCCTCAATGAATCTCATGAGTGGGTGCCCAATTAACAAGTCGACCTCGTCTACGTCAAAGACATAGAAGTTTGCGAGGAATCTAACCTTGTTAATTGTGATAGAAATATTTTGTGCAATCCCGCAACTCTCGACCAATCTTCCAGAAGGAAGCTTAAGGAATTTATGGTCGGGTTTAGCGGTTCCTCACCTAGGAGTGTTAACATCAATGATTTAGACATTAAATTTCTCCTACAGGGAATCATAGAGGGAATCTATAGCCGTCTTGTTTATGGCACATGGTATGTGAATGAAATGGCCTGATTTTTCACGAAGGAAAAATCCACAGAGTCACGTGTAATAAAACTCTTTCGAGTCAAATTACCCGGTAATCCAGTCGATTATCACAATCCATACTTCGAGTAATAAAAATACATAGTACGTTATTACATTTATTACATCGCCAAAAAGGCTGAAAATTTAAATAAACAGCATCCGGAACAGCTTGAAGTAGACGAAGAAGCGTGATCGAACTCCACACTCGAGCGTAGAGGCGAAAATCCCCTAATCAACGAACTCCTCGGAATGATACTCCACCTCGGAACCTGAAACCTCAATTTTTCAGTACGATTTGTACTGGCCACACTTTCCCATCCTAAATGATTTATATGTGGTAGTAGGTGCACCAGGTAAAAGAAAAGCAGACCTACTAGGCTGGTTTTCCTATGCATAATAGTATCGTAATAGTAATAGTATATATGTTTATCATGTTTCACCAGTTCACCATATCACCATATTCATCACCAATTCCCCACACATACACACACATACTCTCGCTCAGTCGACAGAGGCCAGCTCCCTCCCAGCCTTCGTCTCAACGGCCCGCAGTCTCACCTGACTCACGGCCGGCACACTCTTACCAGAGGGAGAAAAGAGGAGCTCTCACTAGTCGGAAACAAGTCAGGGAAAAGGTCCGCAGCCAACAAGTTGGCTAACGTATCGATCGATCAACCATACACTCTGCAGAGGTTCTACAATAACCACAAGATCGCCATCATCAGCACCCCGGATGTGCCTAGGCGGATACCGGCCGCTTGCCAGCCTAGAGTAATGCCACCCTACCACTCAGCCCTGGAATCATCCCAAGTCTGTCTGGGATGGCTAAGTCTGTGAAGTCACGTTCCCTCTCCCGAAGTGGGGGCCGTGATCGTCTCAGAAGGGTGTGGGACTCTGATACCCGTACCTTCCTCGCACTCTCTCGCCTAGCAGTAGTGGCATACCCTACCAGGTAGTCCGACCGTCCCCGTCCATAAGGAGCGAGTGGCATGTAAAGGTATTCCCCGTGGTCAGGTCCCCGTTCCACCTAGGTTGACTAAGCCGGAATGTCTACTCAAAGGTTTTCATTATATGTGCCACCACAGCACGCTCCTGATCTGGGCTCCACCAGCGGCTCACACCCAGATCCACCTCATGTCACCATTTAACCCACCACAGGTTTCATACCACAGGGGCATCCAGATATGCCCCACGGCAAGACTCGCACCAGGCTCGTCATATATTCCGGCTTGGTCGACACAACCCTCACCACCATACTCACCCAAAAACACACGCAGCACACTCCCCAATATACACCGTATAACAATATGCACCGGTTTTCACCGTAGCATAAATAAATATATTCGAGATAGTATTTACAGCGCGTGTGTCTATCTAACAGCTGGGTAGCAGGGAATAGGTTGCGTCAAGGTATGGGCTTACAAGTAAATCTATCATGCAAGTCCTATACTGAGCATCATTAGATTAGAAATGTAGCATGCGTAATGGGATCTACGAGGTTGGATGGGCTGTGGCACCTTGAGATTGATCGTTGTCTTGTTCCTCCTCGTAGTCGTGATCCTCGTTGTCAGGCGTCCCTTCCGGCTCTGAAAACGTACGAAAACGGTCGCATTAGCGACATCTATAGAATAGCACAAAGAACGAATGAACATTCAAAAGATCCAAATGCACTCAAACATGGTACCATTAGGTAGATCTCGATTTTAGATGAATTTAGCAACTTGAACCACTATTTTTGGAGTCCATATGAATTAGTTATGGATTTCTGAAGTTTATTCTATTTTCTGAAAATAACAAATGGCCGATTTAACCAGGTGATGACACGTGTCCAAAACTAATTGGCTGGTGCGTCTGTACAGTATGTCAGGTGGGTCCGCGGTCAGCGTTGACTCGGTCAACGGATGCTGATGTCAGCATGACGTCAGCATTACGTCATCTCGGACGCTTCTGTTCGCGTCCCTCGAGTAAGTCGAGGCCTACCTCGGACGGTGATGCCGAGGGCGCTACCCTCGAGTAAGTCGAGGCCTCCCTCGGACGGTGATGCCGAGGACGTTACCCTCGAGCCTCGGGCGAATCGGTGTTTTGCTCTGAGGGTCTCTCGAGCCTTGCGCCTCGGGCGAGGCGGATCTTTGCTCCGAGGCCTCCCTCAGCCTCGAGCCTCGGGCGAGACGGATTTTTGCACCGAGGCCTCCCTCAGCCTCGAGCCTCGGGGGGACGGATTTTTGCACCGAGGCCTCCCTCAGCCTCGAGCCTCGGGCGGGACGGATTTTTGCACCGAGGCCTCCCTCAGCCTCGAGCCTCGGGCGTGTCGGAGTTCTCTCCCCCTTTCTCCTCTGTTTTGTTACGGCGGTGCCCCGCCAACGGCGCGCTTGCGCCGGTGCTCGACTTCGCCTCCCCGGACTCGATTCTGTGCTCCAGCGTGATCGTGCTTCTACGGCGGATCGATCCAAGCCACCAATTCCGTGTTCTGGTGATCCTATCGGCCAGCGTGGGTGACTTGGCGGCGGAGCCGCGGCGGTGTTATGCCGTTTGGCTAGTTCCGCTCCTCCCCAACCAAATTCAATCATACGGTCTCCTTCCCATCCCCTCTACTGCCTCCAGATCATGCTGCTGACATCGGTAATCCCGGCAGCTACTCCACGCGTATGATCCCGCACGGCGGCACACAGCGGCGCGACCATGCGACATCGGGACAAGCTCATTAACAGGCACCAGTTAATTCTACGGCGCGCACGGTGTTCTCCATCACTGGGTGATGCTATGCGGCCAGTTAGTTTCCCAACTCGAGGCCCGTGGCAACTGGAGCACAGGTTCGCCACGGCATGCCCAGCCGCGACGTCGCGCATGGTCACGGCGTTCGCCCTCTCGGCTAGAGTGCTCCTTGGTCTATGGCTTCAACTAAAGTGTGCACGGGATTCTACTTCGAGTGGTGATCACCATCGGCTGTCCCGCATCGTCTCTTGTGAGCTGTAGCGTTTGGGACACCGGTTCGCCGCGGCGCGTCAGTCCGCGGCGACGTGCATTGTTTCATCGCCGTGAGCTCGGTCTCCCTACCTAGTTCGGCGTTGCGGTTCATGAGGCATCAACGTGTGCGCGGTGGCGTGAGTTCGCTCCGAGCCGGTAGAGGCTCTGGCCTGCGCGCTCCGGTACGGGCGCCATGGCCGATGTAGAGGACGAAGATGGCGAAGGTGGCCTGAGGCTTACCGTGGTGGCGGTGAAGATAGGATAGCGGTGCAGGGCGATTCGAGGCCGTGTAGCTCCGGTTGCAGTGCCGTGCAGCTCCTGGTTCACCCCGTGCTCCGCTCGCGGATCCTCTTCCTCGCGCCGACGAGAATTCCGCGGCGGCGCCCGATCCTCCACGGCTCCGCTCCTTCGCTACTCTCTTCTCTCGGCTGTGTGGTGTGGTGAGTGCGCCACGGTGTGTGCGACGCTTGCTGGGAACCCAGGGGTTTCGGCGAGGGCTCGGTTTTCTATAGGCACGGGTGCGTGTCACGGCGGAGGGCGGATTGGCCGCGCAACCTTGATCAAAGAGTTACGAGACACTCCGATTCCACACGTCTCCCAATTCAAATCGCAGGGGACGAGATTCCCTAGTTTGTTAGGGGTTTGTTAGCCGCGGTCGGCCGAGGTGGCACGGTGGGGGGCCGCCGCCGTTGCCGTGCTCTTCCTTCCGGCTTGCGCAAGAAGAAGAACAGAGGTGGTGCTCGCTGACGCGTAGGGCCAGTGTGTCAGGGTCTCGGCGCGGAGGCGAGCGGGCGCACGCGATGGCAGGCCGCTCCGGCGCGGCTTGGGCGCGTGCTGTGCACGCGTGGTGACGCCGGGCCGCAATGGCCGTGCAGTGATTTTCCCTCCGGCGGTTAGCTGGGCTGCGCAAAGGGTTTCGGCCCAGCCAGTTCGTTTACCGTTTCTCCATTTCATTTCTAATTAACTCAATGCTAGTGTTGCTCCTTAATCCAAATATTGATCTTAGGTTATGGATTTGTCACGTAACATGCTTTGCAAAGTTTATATATATGTTTTGATGCATTTCACACAAGAAATCCAAGAAGAGCCAAATCACATATGCTTATTAATTGGTTAGTTAGTTGCTTACTATGCTACTAATCATAATGGTCCATAAATGTTAATGCATATGTTTAAGGGTGAAAACAGTAGGTTGTCTCACTCATCATGCAAGGTGAAAAGAAAAGAAAAAAAATTTTGTGGTTGGGATTTTGAGGTAGAAATTTGTGGGTTGTTACAGTCCTCCCCCCTTATTAGGATCTCGACCCCGAGATTAAACCGATACGTACCCGGCGAATAGGTAGGGAAATTGTACTCGTAGATCGGATTCTTTCTCCCACGTTGCTTCTCTTTCAGTGTGGTTACTCCACTGAACTTTACACATTCCGATAATCTTGCTTCGGGTCTCTTTTGTGTCCCAACCCAATATCTTGATTGGATGTTCTCTATACTCGAGTGTATCTTGTAAATCAAGTGCATTAGTGGGCACAACCTCTTCTGGTACTCGTAAACATTTACGTAGCTGAGATACGTGGAACACAGGATGTACCCCTATTAACTCTTTAGGTAGGTTTAGTTCATATGCAAGCTTTCCAACCTTCTCAGTAATTTGATATGGTCCCACGAATCTTGGTGCAAGCTTTCCTTTCTTATGAAATCTGACGGTGCCCCGAAGTGGAGATACTTTTAGGTAAACAAAATCTCCTACCTCAAATGCGAGGTCTCTTCGCCTTTTATCTGCATAACTCTTGTATCGAGTTTGTGCTATCTTTAGATTTTCTCGAACCTGATTCACCCCTTCCTCTGCTTCCTTAATTTTGTGGGTCCAAAGAGTGATCTTTCTCCAGGGTTAGACCACATTAACGGAGTCTGGCATGGTCTTCCGTACAAGGCCTCAAATGGGGACATCTTGATGCTAGCCTGGTAGCTGTTGTTATATGCAAATTCTGCATGTGCTAGGCATTTCTCCCAATCCTTGCCGTAATTTAGCACACTGGCTCGGAGCATATCTTCCAGTATCTGATTTACTCTTTCTGTTTGCCCGTCGGTTTGTGGGTGGTAAGCTGTGCTGTAATCAAGTTTCGTCCCAATTGCCTTATGCAAGGATTTCCAAAATTGAGAAGTAAATTGTGGTCCTCGATCAGACACGATGCTTGATGGTGCCCCATGAAGTTTAAGGACATGCTCCATATACAGGTCAGCTAGCTTGTCGGTATGGTGAGTGGCCTGAACAGGTATGAAGTGAGCAACTTTGGTTAACCGATCCACGATTACCCAAATAGCGTTGCTCCCTTTTTGTGTTCTTGGGAGTCCAACAATAAAATCCATGGTTATACATTCCCATTTCCAATGTGGTATATCTAGTGGTTTGAGTAATCCTGCGGGTCTTCCATGCTCAGCTTTAACCCTGCTGCATGTGTCGCATTTTGCCACGTGTTCTGCTACAGAGGTTTTCATGCCTTTCCACCAGAAGTGTTTCTTCAAATCTTGGTACATTTTGGCTCCTCCAGGGTGAATGCTATACTTAGAGCTATGTGCCTCAGTCAATATTTCATTACGAAGCTCCAGGTTAGTGGGTACACATATTCGATCCTTGTACCAAAGAGTTCCTTGCTCATCTTCTCGGTGATCGGTGCGATACCCAAGCTTCATCAAGCCCCGGATATACTTCATTTCCTCACAATTTTCCTGAGCCTTGCGGATTCTATCTGTGAGGTTGTATTGAATCCGTAACTCATTCAGCAGCCCATGAGGTAAGATTTCTATCTGAAAGTGATCAATTTCCTCCTTCAGTTCAGCTGACACAGATTTGGTTATCAGGGCGTGGCAATAACTCTTGCGGCTGAGTGCATCTGCCACAACGTTAGCCTTTCCTGGGTGATAGTGAATTTCTAGATCATAGTCCTTAATAAGTTCGAGCCATCGGCGCTGCCTCATATTTAGGTCTTCTTGAGTAAAGAAATATTTCAGGCTCTTGTGATCAGTGTAAATATCGCACTTGTTGCCTATCAAGTAGTGCCTCCAAATCTTTAGTGCATGTACCACAGCTGCAAGTTCGAGATCATGAGTGGGATATCGCTGCTCGTGATCTTTCAGCTGTCGGGAGGCATAGGCTATAGCCTTTCCATTCTGCATCAGGACACACCCGAGTCCTTGACGGGAGGCATCACAATAGACTACGAAGCTCTGATTGATATCTGGCAGAGCTAACACAGGGGTGGTAGTGAGTCTCTTCTTTAGCTCAAGAAAGCTATTCTCACATTCATCTGACCACACAAAGTCTGTGTCTTTTTCAACAGATTGGTCATCGGGCGGCAATCTTTGAGAAATTCTCAATGAATCGGCGATAATATCCCGCCAATCCCAGAAAGCTTCTGATTTCACTCACATTACGTGGTGATTCCCAATCTCTGATAGCTTCTATTTTCGTGGGATCAACAGCTACTCCTTCGGCTGATAGTACGTGCCCCAGAAATGCCACTTCTTCAAGCCAGAACTCACATTTGCTGAACTTAGCATAGAGCAGATTTTGTGCCAATCTTTCAAGTACAGTCCTCAAATGCAGCTCATGCTCTTCCGCTGTGGCTGAGTATATAAGAATGTCGTCAATGAATACTACGACAAACTTATCTAACTCCTCCATAAACACCTTATTCATCATGTTCATGAAATAAGCAGGTGCATTTGTGAGTCCAAATGGTACCACTGTGAACTCATACTGTCCATACCTCGTGACAAAAGCTGTTTTGGAAATATCAGTTTCTCTGATCCTCATCTGATGATACCCTGATCGGAGGTCAATCTTAGAAAAGTACTTAGCATTTCGCAACTGATCTAGCAGGTCATCAATCCTCGGCAACGGGTATTTGTTCTTGATAGTCACCGCATTCAGGCTCCTATAATCAACACACATCCTCATTGTGCCATCCTTCTTCCTCACAAACAGTACAGGAGAACCCCAAGGTGATGCACTAGGCCTGATATATCCCTTATCAGCAAGTTCCTTCAATTGTTTCTTTAATTCAGCCAATTCATCAACAGACATGCGATATGGTCTTTTGGCTATAGGCCCTGTTCCCGGCAACAAATTAATCACAAACTCCACTTCCCGTTCCGGGGGCATCCCTGGTATTTCTTCTGGAAACACATCGGCATGGTCTCTGACTACGGGCACATCATCTACTGTCAAAGGTTTGTCCCGGGTGTAACCTTGGTTTTAAGGGCACATAGAAGGGTAGCGGTTTTCTCGGCTTGGGTGTGCATCGCACTGCTTGGCCTGTTGGATGAGTTATTTGAATGTATCTGGGTGAGCAGGATATAATACTCCGGTGCTTGGTTAACCAGTCCATTCCTAAAATAACCTCTAAGCTGGTAGAAGGTAGTAGGGTCAGGTCGGCTGTGAAAACTAATCCTCGATGGTTAATTTCACTCCCTTACATATATGGGTACTTTTTAGGTCTCCTAAGGGTGAGCTAGTTATGATTGGAAGTTGGCGTGGGCTGACCGGAATGCAATGCTCATGTGCAAACTTTGATGATATGTAAGAACATGTAGCTCCTGAATCGAAAAGAACTGATGCTCTAATGCCGTTAACCAAAAACATACCGTACACCACATCTGGGGCATCTTGGGCATCCTCAGCATTCAGGTGAGTAAGGCGACCACGGGAAGCAGATTCCCGGGGTTGAGGTTGAGCTCTTGGTGGTGCCTTCGGGGCTTTGGCATTTTCTGGACAGTTGGCAATCTTGTGGCCAGGCTGTCCACACTTGAAACATGTCCAAGGCATACCGCTGGTGGAAGTTGGTGCGGTTGCCTTCCAAGTAGGAGTGTTCTGCGTGGTGCGATTCTGAGCAGTACGGTCTTGTGACGCACGAAAGCTCCCTGAACGATCCTGAGTACGAGCCGGAGTACGGTCTTGGTATGAGCGAGAGTATTGAGCAGAATGTGAGCCTCCGCTCCTACTGGATCCAGGGCGAGAGTAGCTGGTAACATGGGTCATTCGTGCCTTCTTGCGCTCAGGGTGACGAAAGGAGCCATCTGCTTTGCGCTTCCTCTCTCTGAACTCTTCTCCAGCTTCATTCCGATCCTTTTCGATCTGGATGCTGCGATCTATGAGGTCGCGCAGAGTGTGACTCTTAACTCCTCCCATATTCACCTTGATGCGAGAACTGAGACCCTTGCGGTAGTAGTACAACTTCTCTTCTTCGCTGGTCACTATAGAAAGTGGCGCAAAGCGAAGTAGGTTGGTGAAGCGAGTGGTGTACTCAGTTACCTTCTCATTCCCCATTTTAATGTTACGAAATTCTTCCGCCTTAGCTTGCACTATGCCTTCAGGAACGTGATATTCAGTGAAAGCTTCTACGAACTCATCCCAAGTAATCCCAGCTGGATTTTCATGAGAGTCACTGAAACTGTCCCACCAGGCGCGGGCTGCACCAGTGAGCTGATGGGTTGCGGCTCCAACACACTCTTCATCGGACAGCATGGTAAGGTCGAGCTTCTTTTCCATCTCACGTAGCCAGTCGTTGGCAGCGAGTGGATCAGGATCGGTGCCATCATAGGTAGGTGGCCTGAGTTTGATGAATCCTTCAAGCTTCCTTTGAAAGTCATGTATTGACCACCATTGCGACGATTTGCACCCTCTACGAGTGCAGCTAGCAGCTGAGTCTGATGAGCCATCACTTCAGCCAGACTTGGTGGTGCTGGCGGTGGTGGAGGCGGTGGTGCCGCGCCGATTGGCACGTGATCATCAGCGGGAACATGGTCATCCTCTGCTGGTGGTGGCGTCTGCTCCATATTGAATGGTACTCCACGTCTTCCTCCACGGCCACGACCGTTTCCAGCCCGCGTCCTCGTCCACGGAATCGCCCAGCTCTTACAGCGGGTTCAGGAGTCAGATCACGCGGGTGGCTCAGACGTACTGAGCGGCGTAGCGACATCTGTGTCATAGAATAGATAGAGTTTTAGTATATATATTAATTGTTTAAACATTGCTTTCAAGTTTTATTGGAGTCATTTCAACGATTTAAGAAATCATTATTCTATCCTGCACTCAAACAAAGAAGCGATAAAGATCCATAAGACGCAATAAAATCCGAACACTCATAACATGTTTGTCTTATTTAATAAATAATTTATTCGTACTACGCATCGTGGGTACAACTCTGGAATACATCTCATGGGTGACACACACTGGAACTCATCACATGACCACGCAGGGTCATCACTCACACCTACTCCTGCCCGAACACTGCTTCCGGGAAGCGACTGTCCTCAGCTTCGATGTCCTCGTTAGTCTTGTGGAGTCGGGCTACATACTTAAGCGCTTCGGCAAGCTCTTCAGTAGGCTTGGCTCCAGGTAGAACAGGGCAAGCGTCGAGGTTGAGTCGGGTGGGTGCCAGCTCAAAATCCTCAGTCCTGGGTCGGATTTTGACGCGTTCTTCTTTGGGTAGTTTCTCCCAGATGCTCTTCATCTCCCTGAGTCGTTTTCTGTCTGACTTCTTCCAGGCATCCCGAGTTCGCTCGCATTTCTCTTGTAAGTACTCTGTGTTCTTGACATATTCTATCAGGTGGCCTTGGTTACGCAACGCTTTCACCTGCATCTCCTTGACTTCTTGTTCCAGGGCCTTCACCTTGTTTTGAAGTTTTAGAAACTCCATGCCTTGATTCTTCTTCCGGTTCCAACTCTGGTTTAATGCTTCCGTTCTTTCTTCCAAGTTTCTTTGCAATTCCAGCACTCGACAGTCCAGAAACCAGTTGTCGTTTCCCAAATCTGCAGCCTTGTATCGCAGATCTGCCACTTCCGCCTTGTGCCGTTCCTCTTGTCGCTCCAACTTGTCTTGTAGTTTTGCTATAGTAGCTCTTAGTTCCTCCTGAACGGATCTCTCAATCTTGGTCGCTTCCTGGCACTCCATCAGGTGGTTGCGAGCTGCAGTCTGTTTGAGCTCAAGGTGACTTGCATAGTTGTTCAGGTCATACAAATGGTAAGCTGTGGTGCGTAGGCAGGGATCGGCTTCGGCAAGCACAGACTGGGTGTAAGCATGCTCTTGCTCAACCTGGGTGAGGTGAGGGTGTAAGGCCTGGGGTAGTACCGGAACTCTGTATTCTTCAAGTGGTCTCTGTTGTCTCGTGTTACAACCTTGAGTGCTTGAAAGGACACAGCCTGCACGCACTCATCAATGGTCTCTCCAATCACCATCTCTGAGTAAGCTGGAACGGATGGCAGGGTTTGACTTGCGGGTATCTCCAGTCTGGCCACTATAGGTGCCCTGAGTCCGCCCTCAAGTGCTGGCTCTCCAGAGCAAGTATACAGAATTTGATCAACTGGGACTCCTAGTGCCACAAGGACTTCACGCAGGGTAAGTGGAATTCCTGCGATCCCTTCGCCGTTGGAAACACACTTTGCAGTAAGGCTGAGCAAAGGTCCTAGCGGCGGATACACTGGGGTTGTCTCCATCTGCACGTATCAAAAGCTAAGGTTAGCAAGTCCATAGTAAGATAAGCCTTGCATTGAAAAAGTAAATGCAGGGTCGGTATATAACCGAAGGAGAGTGGCTTCCTGTTTCTAACGTCCATTTTCTAGGGGTTTCGTCCTAAGGTCAAGTATGGCTCTGATACCAACTGAAATGACCTGATTTTTCACGAAGGAAAAATCCACAGAGTCAAGTGTAATAAAACTCTTTCGAGTCAAATTACCCGGTAATCCAGTCAATTATCACAATCCATACTTCGAGTAATAAAAGTACTTAATACGATTATTACATTTATTACATCGCCAAAAGGCGAAAATTTAAATAAACAGCATCCGGAACAGCTTGAAGTAGACGAAGAAGCGCGATCGAACTCCACACTTGAGCGTAGAAGCGAAAATCCCCTAATCAACGAACTCCTCGGAGTGGTACTCACCTCGGAACCTGAAACCTCAATTTTTCAGTACGATTTGTACTGGCCACACTTTCCCATCCTAAATGATTTATATGTGGTAGTGGATGCACCAGGTAAAAGAAATTCAGACCTACCAGGCTGGTTTTCCTATGCATAATAGTATCGTAATAGTATATATGTTTATCATGTTTCACCAGTTCAACATATCACCATATTCATCACCAATTCCCCACACATACACACACATACTCTCGCTCAGTCGACAGAGGCCAGCTCCCTCCCAGCCTTCGTCTCAACGGCCCGCAGTCTCACCTGACTCACGGCCGGCACACTCTTACCAGAGGGAGAAAAGAGGAGCTCTCACTAGTCGGAAACAGAGGTCAGGGAAAGGTCCGCAGCCAACAAGTTGGCTAACGTATCGATCGATCAACCATACACTCTGCAGAGGTTCTACAATATCCACAAGATCGCCATCATCAGCACCCCGGATGTGCCTAGGCGGATACCGGCCGCTTGCCAGCCTAGAGTAATGCCACCCTACCACTCAGCCCTGGAATCATCCCAAGTCTGTCTGGGATGGCTAAGTCTGTGAAGTCACGTTCCCTCTCCCGAAGTGGGGGCCGTGATCGTCTCAGAAGGGTGTGGGACTCTGATACCCGTACCTTCCTCGCACTCTCTCGCCTAGCAGTAGTGGCATTACCCTACCAGGTAGTCCGACCGTCCCCGTCCATAAGGAGCGAGTGGCATGTAAAGGTATTCCCCGTGGTCAGGTCCCCGTTCCACCTAGGTTGACTAAGCCGGAATGTCTACTCAAAGGTTTTCATTATATGTGCCACCACAGCACGCTCCTGATCTGGGCTCCACCAGCGGCTCACACCCAGATCCACCTCATGTCACCATTTAACCCCCACAGGTTTCACACCACAGGGGCATCCAGATATGCCCCACGGCAAGACTCGCACCAGGCTCGTCATATATTCCGGCTTGGTCGACACAACCCTCACCACCATACTCACCCAAAACACACGCAGCACACTCCCCAATATACACCGTATAACAATATGCACCGGTTTTCACCGTAGCATAAATAAATATATTCGAGATAGTATTTACAGCGCGTGTGTCTATCCTAACAGCTGGGTAGGGGGAATAGGTTGCGTCAAGGTATGGGCTTACAAGTAAATCTATCATGCAAGTCCTATACTGAGCATCATTAGATTAGAAATGTAGCATGCGTAATGGGATCTACGAGGTTGGATGGGCTGTGGCACCTTGAGATTGATCGTTGTCTTGTTCCTCCTCGTAGTCGTGATCCTCGTTGTCAGGCGTCCCTTCCGGCTCTGAAAACGTACGAAAACGGTCGCATTAGCGACATCTATAGAATAGCACAAAGAACGAATGAAAATTCAAAGATCCAAATGCACTCAAACATGGTACCATTAGGTAGATCTCGATTTTAGATGAATTTAGCAACTTGAACCACTATTTTGGAGTCCATATGAATTAGTTATGGATTTCTGAAGTTTATTCTATTTTCTGAAAATAACAAATGGCCGATTTAACCAGGTGATGACACGTGTCCAAAACTAATTGGCTGGTGCGTCTGTACAGTATGTCAGGTGGGTCCGCGGTCAGCGTTGACTCGGTCAACGGATGCTGATGTCAGCATGACGTCAGCATTACGTCATCTCGGACGCTTCTGTTCGCGTCCCTCGAGTAGTCGAGGCCTACCTCGGACGGTGATGCCGAGGGCGCTACCCTCGAGTAGTCGAGGCCTCCCTCGGACGGTGATGCCGAGGACGTTACCCTCGAGCCTCGGGCGAATCGGTGTTTTGCTCTGAGGCTTCTCTCGAGCCTTGCGCCTCGGGCGAGGCGGATCTTTGCTCCGAGGCCTCCCTCAGCCTCGAGCCTCGGGCGAGACGGATTTTTGCACCGAGGCCTCCCTCAGCCTCGAGCCTCGGGCGAGACGGATTTTTTGCACCGAGGCCTCCCTCAGCCTCGAGCCTCGGGCGGGACGGATTTTTCACCGAGGCCTCCCTCAGCCTCGAGCCTCGGGCGTGTCGGAGTTCTCTCCCCCTTTCTCCTCTGTTTTGTTACGGCGGTGCCCCGCCAACGGCGCGCTTGCGCCGGTGCTCGACTTCGCCTCCCCGGACTCGATTCTGTGCTCCAGCGTGATCGTGCTTCTACGGCGGATCGATCCAAGCCACCAATTCCGTGTCTGGTGATCCTAGCGGCCAGCGTGGGTGACTTGGCGGCGGAGCCGCGGCGGTGTTATGCCGTTTGGCTAGTTCCGCTCCTCCCCAACCAAATTCAATCATACGGTCTCCTTCCCATCCCCTCACTGCCTCCAGATCATGCTGCTGACATCGGTAATCCCGGCAGCACTCCACGCGTATGATCCGCACGGCGGCACACAGCGGCGCGACCATGCGACATCGGGACAAGCTCATTAACAGGCACCAGTTAATTCTACGGCGCGCACGGTGTTCTCCATCACTGGGTGATGCTATGCGGCCAGTTAGTTTCCCAACTCGAGGCCCGTGGCAACTGGAGCACAGGTTCGCCACGGCATGCCCAGCCGCGACGTCGCGCATGGTCACGGCGTTTCGCCACCTCTCGGCTAGAGTGATCCTTGGTCTATGGCTTCAACAAAGTGTGCACGGATTCTACTTCGAGTGGTGATCACCATCGGCTGTCCCGCATCGTCTCTTGTGAGCTGTAGCGTTTGGGACACCGGTTCGCCGCGGCGCGTCAGTCCGCGGCGACGTGCATTCGTTTCATCGCCGTGAGCTCGGTCTCCCTACCTAGTTCGGAGTGCGGTTCATGAGGCATCAAACGTGTGCGCGGTGGCGTTGAGTTCGCTCCGAGACGGGTAGAGGCTCTGGCCTGCGCGCTCCGGTACGGGCGCCATGGCGATGTAGAGGACGAGATGGGCGAAGGTGGTGAGGCTTACCGTGGTGGCGGTGAAGATAGGATAGCGGTGCAGGGCGATTCGAGGCCGTGTAGCTCCGGTTGCAGTGCCGTGCAGCTCCTGGTTCACCCCGTGCTCCGCTCGCGGTCCTCTTCTCGGCGCCGACGAATTCCGCGGCGGCGCCCGATCCTCCACGGCTCCGCTCCTTCGCTACTCTCTCCTCTCGGCTGTGTGGTGTGGTGAGTGCGCCACGGTGTGGCGACGCTTGCTGGGAACCCAGGGGTTCCGGCGAGGGCTCGGTTTATATAGGCACGGGTGCGCGTCACGGCGGAGGGCGGATTGGCCACGCAACCTTGATCAAAGAGTTACGAGACACTCCGATTCCACACGTCTCCAATTCAATTGCAGGGGACGAGATTCCCTAGTTTGTTAGGGGTTTGTTAGCCACGGTGGCCGAGGTGGCACGGTGGGGGCCGCCGCCGTTGCCGTGCTCTTCCTTCCGGCTTGCGCAAGAAGAAGAACAGAGGTGGTGCTCGCTGACGCGTAGGGCCAGTGTGTCAGGGTCTCGGGCGGCGAGGCGAGCGGGCGCACGCGATGGCAGGGCCGCTCCGCGCGCGGTTGGGCCGTGCTGTGCACGCGTGGTGACGCCGGGCCGCATGGCCGTGCAGTGATTTCCCTCCGGCGGTTAGCTGGGCTGCGCAAAGGGTTTCGGCCCAGCCAGTTCGTTTACCGTTTCTCCATTTCATTTCTAATTAACTCAATGCTAGTGTTGCTCCTTAATCCAAATATTGATCTTAGGTTATGGATTTGTCACGTAACATGCTTTGCAAAGTTTATATATATGTTTTGATGCATTTCACACAAGAAATCCAAGAAAGACAAATCACATATGCTTATTAATGGTTAGTTAGTTGCTTACTATGCTACTAATCATAATGGTCCATTATAAATGTTAATGCATATGTTTAAGGGTGAAAACAAGTAGGTTGTCTCACTCATCATGCAAGGTGAAAAGAAAGAAAAAAAAATTTTATGGTTGGGATTTTGAGGTAGAAATTTGTGGGTTGTTACAGTATGGATGTGAAACAGGACAGAAGCTTAACGACATCTAATGATGCTTCAGCCTCCCTGATCCATTCGTTGCTCATAATAGACATGAGCTCTTCGGCAGTCGCCTTAAGGTAACTTGCCTCAAACTGGATTGGCATGTGGTATTTAGGAGCTCTACGGGCTGTGGATCTCTTCTGCACAGGTTGTATCGAGACATTGCCATAATCGGCGAAAAGATCTGTCTCGATATTTAGAGGATAATCCAAAGGATGAATTACTTCTTCCTTTGGAGGAGTAGGTGGTTGTGGTTCAGGTTTGACAGCTTGGGGTATAGGTAAAGGAGTTTCGGCTATCGTGGGTTCATCCCTAGGAGTTTTGATCTTCCTCTAGAGTTTCACCATGCTCATCGGTGTAGGGGGTGTTCTTGAGAATGGTCGCAAGGACTTCCTTACCTTCACTAATGGGTAAATGGAGGAAAGCTCCTTTTGAGGCTAAATCAAGGAATTGTGCGGAGTTTTGGCTAAGACCGAGATAGAAATGTTGCATAAGGGTTGGCTCGGTTATAGCTAAATCTGGGCCAGAGGATGCTAAGTCTGTAAGTCGTGCCCAGGCCGCACCTAGAGATTCCTTCTCGTCTTGTTTGAAGTTTAGCACATCTCTACGAAGACGAGCTACGCGGGATATGGGAAAGTACGTTAAGCAGAACATGGCTTGCAGTTTCTCCCATTCTCCATTCACACTACCAACGTAGCGAGTATACCAGCGTCTAGCTTTTCCCGTTAACGAGAACGGAAATAGCTTCCACTTAAGAGTGACTCGCCTCATCCCTTGGATGTGAATACACGAACAAAGTTGTTCGAAATCACGTAGGTGGGTATAAGGATTCTCATCTACTTCTCCCGAAAAGGGATTCTCCTGAACCATCGCTATAAGGCTGGGGCGAAGCTCATAGCGAACTGCCAAAACGACATGAGATGAACTAGGCGGCTCCAACTCAGCGCCCGATGGAGCAGCGTAGTCAAAAAGGGTTGTTTGATCCATATTGATTTATGAAATAGAAGTTCTAATCAAACTACGATAACTTTAACGACTTTGTTCTAGCTAACACAGCTACCGTTCCCCGGCAACGACGCCAGAAAAGCTTGTTGACACTTCTTAAGGCAACCACTAGAACTAGACTATGGAGCCTAATCCCCGGTAGCGGCACCAGAGATGCTTGTTGACACCAGAAGTGGCAAACGGATATACCGCAAGCGCACGGTAGTCAATTGTAGCTTTTCACCGGCAGTATTCCAGGTATCGTATTTTCACAGGGAACGTGAAGTGGATTAACTAGAAGTAGGGTCGTCAAAGGATGATCAAAGGGTATATGATAACGGGGATAGAGAGGTCTTCCTAATATCAATATCTGGTACTGGTTTTCTAAGAGTACTGAGGTTTACCACCTCATTCCTTACTGGGGGCGAAGGACGAAACAGTAGTTGATTAAAAGGTTCTCCACCTAACAACTACTGAGGCGGCAATGCTGCTACCAACTATTATTTTCAACTTGCCTACAACACTTGAGAGGAACTCCAAGCACTGGCTGTGTCTGTCACCCTACCACCAGGCGTCTACACAAGTGCGACAAGAAGTCCACACTGGCAAGATATAGCCTAGACACCACGTCTACACTAATCTCACTACTCTAAAGCTAAGCTTATTAGGCCTAGAGCACTTCAACAAAGTAAAGCAATGTGCCAAGTAAAAGAACTGTAAACTTAAATTACCAGACCAGAATATTAAATACTATAAGGACTCAGATGTAACACTTACAAGAAGAATCGCATCCGCTGAGGCGCACCTTGGAGAAGATTCCCGACAGGCCGGGACTCCTCCGTGTAACTCCTCACTCCCTTCCCTCTCTTCTAACACTAAAGCTACTAAGTAGGCTTTCTCTCCTTGGATGCATACAAATGAAGAGCTCTAGGGGGTATTTATAGCTTGGAGGTGGAGTAGCGGCTACTCCGGTGCCACGTCAGCGATCCGCGTGCTCTCCTTCCTTGACCATTGGATCAAACCGCCATAGTAACCGTCATGGATGGATGGCCTTGATTTCTTCACGTGTGAAACATGTGCAAACAACCGACATTGGATGGGATTCACCCTGGGGTCGGCCGACCCCAGCCAATGACAGGTGGGCCCACCACTTTGCTTCTAGAAGGTGCTGATGTCACCAGGCTGAATAGTGTAGCCAGGGCCCACCAAGGGGGGGTCGGCCGACCCCCCTATGACAGGGCTGGCCCACATTCTTCTCTCCCTTGGTGACCCCACATGTCATGGAGCAAGTCTTGTGAAGTTGGTGGCATTTGGTTTCGGTGTGGACCCATGAATCCATGTGCTTCTCATCTTGCACCATTGAGTAAAAGCACATGTTGATCCAAGGGTTGATATTGGCCTGAGCATGCTTCTCTTGGATCGTGCCATGTCACCCTGGCCGAGGTGGCCACCAAGTGGGGTCGGCCGACCCCCTTGTTGGGCCCACCTGGCCTCATTTTGTTCATTTTGCCATCTCCTACAAGTTCACAAGCTAAGAGTACAAGTGGAACTTAGTAGTGATAAATATTCTCATGATATGCTATACTTCCTTGAAACCGAGGCCTGTTGATGGTATTTTGAGAAGGTAAAACATGCTATAACTTCCGTCAACAGCAGGCACCCCGGAGTTCAACAGATTCAGGCGTCCCCTCGGGTATCACACCAGTAGGCGGTCAGGCGCTTCATGAGGTACCTCCGACCCACTTCTGAGTTTGGGTTTTGGTACTCTTCTTCCTTGACCTCTTGTTGCTGTGTGGTCTTTTCGATGTGGATTTTGCTGACTGTCGCTTGAGCGTTTCTTGGCTCTTTATTTGTGAGTTTGGTGTGTGTTTCCCTTTTAGACGGGGAAGCATTTTGCTTGTTGTATCTTAGTTGGACTTCTCCGATACCCTTTTGTTTTGGGTTTTCCTTTTAGGCTAGTTTTGCTTTATCTTTGATAGACTAGCTTTTGCATGCATTTCATCATGTATTCTAGTGCATTTTAGAGCTTCATGTTTAGAGCAATGAGAATGAGATTATGCTCTTTATGGTATGCCTTGTTTATTCATGATGATGCTTGTAGCTTAGGCTCTTTTTGATCACTTGATAGATATTATGAGCTAAGCTATTTTTGGCAAATGGTGAACTTGACTAATCAACTATGAAATTTTTAATTTGTTCACCATTGAGATTGGCAACTAGCATGGGTAGGATGTGTTGGGATCACTTGTGCTATCTTTTGTATGCTAGGTTGCTATGTCTCTTGCATTGAGTCATTCACTTGCTTGGATTGTTCATATTTACCTTGTGCTAAAATTTGATCCAAGTCTAAGTGAATTGAAAAGATCGAGATGGGATTGCATGTGTTAGCACCTCACGGTATCGAGACTGTTTCTCATTGCACAATTGAGTTAAACTTGAGTCGTGTAGTGTAAGACCGAAACCGGTGCTTTAAGCTTCCGATTGCTTTTGTTGCATAGGCTTAGCCCGGTTGAAAAGTTAGGCAATGACCATGCTTTCAACCTCTCGCAATCACATGCTTTTAATTTGAACTTGTGTTAATACCGCTGCAAATTCCGATGAAAAATTGAAAATAACACAAGTTTATGCTTCATTCTATTGCATGATGATTGAACTTTGCTAGGGGTAGTTCACCTTTTATACTTGAGTTAGCACTTGCTCGATTTCCTGTCTATTCATGCTAAGTGCTATTTTAGTGGTGGACTCCTTTTCAAATGGCTTAAAACTGCTCATATGCTTAATTGTTCATATTTCGTATTCATTTGATCAGTTTGAGACTTTGCTAGCATTTGTATTGGTTGCTACACTTTCAGGGCAGCACCCTTTTGAGCATCTTTTCATTCTGATTGCTATACACTTGAAGCTGTTGCATTGTGCATATCATGCATTTTTAGCTTAGTGTACATACCCCCAGCTCCGATACACTTTGTGGTCACTTTCAATGCTTTTCATTGCCTCCATATGCTTTTGGTTGATGACTTGTCTTGTGTTTGTGTCAACTTTGTGAAAAATATCAAAACCCCTCAGCATGTTCCCTTTTGTCAAGGGGGAGAAGCTGTTTGCAAGGGGGAGTTTATGTGTTGGCACAAAGGGGAGATTCATGCATTTTGGGGAGAGCTTTGAGCTAGGGGGAGTTTAGCTCTTTTATGTTCTTCTTCAATTGGTATAGCTCTTTTATGTGTTTCAATTGGTATCCTTCATAGTGAGCTTTGGTGCATAGCCTTTGTGTGTAGGCTTGCCTTTAGGAGGAGTCGCTTTTGTCTTGCTGCTTCTCCGCGTGCTCCGAGTGTTTGTGCTCCATTTAGTGTTGAGCTTCTCTTTGTGTTTTTCTCAATCGGTATCGAGCCTGCTAGTCGTGTTCGGCCGTTGTTGCCTCTCTCTTGAGAGACTAGCAGTTTTTGCTTGGTATTTTTGATTGATATGGAGCCTTCAGCTAGGTGTGTCAAGCCTCTGTGCCTCTGTCTTGAGGAACTAGCTGGTTTCACCAATTTTTGGCTATTTGTGATTGGTATCGAGTCTGCTAGTTGTGTTGAGCCTCTGTGCCTCTATCTTGAGGGACTAGCAGTTTTGCATTCAAATGCGTTGTTTCAGCCTCAATTGGTATCGAGCCTTGAGCTAGTGGTGTTGAGCCATTTTCTGCCTTTTCTTGAGGGCTAGTCATTTTTGACTTGGTTGCCTCGAGTCGTTGCCCATGTCTTTGGGAACCAAGTCTTTCGCTCTATGTGATCGAGTTTTGCTCTTTTATGAGTTGTTGCTCCGATCCTTTGCTTGGTTGCGTTGAGCCGTTGCCCATATCTTTGGGGACCAAGTTTTCTGTTTTGGTATCTCAAACCATCTCTTTGTGTTTAGTCTTTGTCAATTCAATCATCTAGGGGGAGAAATTTCGAAACCCGACTGGTTAACCTCCTAAGTGGATAAGTACCTTGGTTTCTTTTGTGATGATTGTTTGACAAATTATTTAAGATTGGTTTTTGAGTGCCTTTTGGGATTCATGAAACTCTTGTTTTCACTTAACTCTTCGGTTCTGGAGGTTTTGCCCGCTTTTCCCGTTTCTTTTGGGACCGAGAGGTTTTATTTGGAGTTCTCATGATCCTTCCTCATCTCAAGTGGCCTTGTGTTTGCCTTTTCTTGGCTTTTGGGCACTTGAATGAGGCTTGCCTTCAAACCCTTCCTTTGTGGTTTTATTTTTAGTCAATGCATTCATCAAGGGGGAGATTGAGAACATATATGATGAATGATTGACTTTGATGAGGAAGGTTTGAGGCTTTTCCCGGTTGAGTCAATATTCACTATGCGCTTAATGTTTATGACTAACCGGTGGCGTTGAGTTGTGGTGTTTCCGTGTTGGTGTGCGTGTGCAACATGTGTCTCTTGGCTGTGTTGATGTGCAGGTGTTGAGCTCGGATACAGTGGTCGATGGCTAGGTGAAGGTCAAGTAGAGACGTGCCGTGCCGACGGACCGGGAACGGTGAAGGATGGGCGTGCCGTGCGGCGTACGTGCCATGCTGATGTACCAGAGCGGTGAAGGGCGGACGTGAGGCTTGGACTGATGGACCACAGGGCCGGCGGACCAGCTGTGGTAGCTGACACGTGGCATCGACGAGCGAGAGCACATGGGGATGTGCGGTGCATCAGCCGAGTCGGGACGAAGACGATGGCATCGTGGCACTTGGCGGGAGGTCGGACACGGGCTTGCGTGCGGCGCAAGTGCCATCGGCCGAGTCAAGAAGGAAGGCGAAGGCGTTGTGCTCGGCGTGGAGGCTGGACATGCATCGGCATCGGTGTCGGTGGTCGGGGTGTGGGAACCACATCCCGTCTACGGCGCGGGTTCGGTAGCTGAGCCTCAAAAAGCTACCCTTGACGGTTTCCGAGTTTGGGCCTCAAAACTCGGGTGGTCGGTTTCCGAGTTTGGGCCTCAAAACTCGGGATGGACGGTTTCCTGGTTTGGGCCTCAAAACCTGGGCTCGCGGGTTTCCGAGTTTGGGCCTCAAAACTCGGGGTGGACGATTTCCAGGTTTGGGCCTCAAAACCTGGGCTGGCAGGTTTCCCGGTTTGGGCCTCAAAACCGGGGGAAGGTCCAAAAGGACGGTCGACGCGTGGCGGCACTGAGAGGCTTGCGTTGCGACGAAGCTATCGGTGAGAAGGCGCGGCGGTCGATGGTGACAGCACGTGGCGGCATCCTAGAGCTTGCGTCGAGGCAAAGCGAAGGATGAGAAGGTGTGTGGCCGTCGGATGGAAACTGCCAGAGTTGGACGGTTTTACCCCTAGGGGGTATTTGGGTTAGTACTTCATGTTAGGGCATTTGTGTCATTTGGACGTGCGCCTATATATAGATGAAGGGGCTGTGTTGGACAGCCATCCTTGGAGGTGTCACTCTCATTTTGTTTAGGTGAGAGGAGGCTAGGGTGGGAGGAGAGACCGGCTCTTGTTCTTGAGCTTTTCGCCATCCGCGTTTTGTATTGCGAGGAGTGGCTTGTAACCCGACACCGATTGATAATACAAATCATCATCTTCACAAATCCAAGGATCAAATTCGTCCTCCTCTTGTTGGCTGCGATTTTGGATCGAATTCGCGTTTTTGTTCTTCGCGTTTCGGTTTTTCCCCTCTCGGAGATTTGTCTCGTTCTCCCTCTCCGAGCGACGAGTTGTGATTCCGTTTGAATCAATTTGTTCTATGTCGTGAGCTCCTTCTTTCCACCGAAGGATTTCATCTCTAACCTCACGAGCACATAGATCGGGTCGAAATCGCGTTCGTTCTTCGTTCTTTCCCCTTTTCTAGTGTTCTTCTGATTTCTCATGGATTAGTTGGTTTGGAGCGATGATATCCTAGGATTAGCTTCCCAACACGTAGAAGAACACTTGGGAGAAGTTTGGTTGCAGCCCCATTCGATTTGGTGAAGATCCAATCGATTTTGGTTTTGTCTCAAGCTGTTTTTGGGCTTTCTGGACAATGGCGGACTGTCCGGGACTTATCCCCGGACTGTCCGGGGGTCGGGGCTATTCACGGGCAGCGAGGTCGCTATTTTCATTTTTGAACGGCGGACTGTCCGGGACTCATTCCCGGACTGTCCGGGGTTCAATAGCGGACAGTCCGCGGTTCACTAGCGGATAGTCCGCGACTGCACACTTTTGCTGATTTCATCCGTATCTTTTGCATACGAGCTCTGATTTGTGATCCGTTTATTGCGTTGGTTTCCTAACTTCTTAAGGATCATTCCAAATTACTTTTGCCACCATTGGTCAAAGTATTTTTGGTCGGACACTTCCTTCTTCTCCATAGGAGTTAAGTGTTCCGCTTTTGGAGTTTCGTTTGTTCTAGCGGTCGTATCTTTTGCGTTCGAGCTCCAATTTTGATATGTCTGTTGCGTTAGTTTCCTAACTTCATAAGGATCTTTCTAAGGTGCTTTTGCCACTATTTGGCCTAAGTAGATTTGGCCGAACACTTTCCTCTTCTCCATAGGAGTGGGGTGTTCCGTTATCGGAGGTTCGATTGTTCTAGGAGCTTGCTTGTGCAGTTTTGCCCCATTGCGGATACATGAGTGTATGCACAGTCTCTGAGTGATGACTGATTGTCAACTGGGATAATGCGCATGTTCCTTGGCTTGTGTTGTGCAGGTGTCGAGCACGGATACAGTGATCAAAGGCATGGTGAAGGTCAAGTAGAGACATGCTGTGCCGATGGACCAAGAGTGGTGAAGGGCGGACGTGAGGCTTGGACTGAGGGACCGGTGGCCCGAGGATCAGCTGTGGTGGCTGACAGCCTAGGACAGCGACGAGCGAAGACTTGTGGGCACGTTGTTGCCTGAGTCGAGGACTTGGGGACACGTGTCGGTGGACGGGGTGCACGGGCGGTGCATCCCATCTATGGCTCGGTTTGGTGGTTGAGCCACAGAAAAACCACCGAGTGGACGGTTTCCAGGTTTGGGCCTCAAAACCTGGGTGCTGCGGGTTTGCTGAGTTTGGGCCACAAAACTCAGGCCATGGATGGCTGGTTTCCCGGTTTGGGCCTCAAAACCAGGGGTTGGCTATGAAGGCTGGTTTCCCTGTTTGGGCCACAAAACTGGGGGTGCGACGTCCGGGAAAAGGACAAGCAGAGCGGTGGCGGCACGTGGCGGCGATCGGTGAGGTTGCGTCGAGGCAACGCTACCAGTTGTGCGGGCATGGCCGTCGGATCACCACCTACCATGAGTTGGTCCAGAATAACCCTAGGGTTTAGCTGGTTCGCTCTGTAATTAGTGAGGGGTAGAGTAGGAATTAGAATTAGGATAAGTAGAGGGAGACACCCTCCTACCATTCCATCTCAGTCATTTGCTCTTTGCTTCTAGGGTTTCCTGCAGTCCCAATCCCCTGTTGTAGCTACTGAGATCCGCAGAGAATCATACCTCTGTGTACTGGACATTTTGAGGAAGTGAGACCGAAATTGTGACGGAACCTCCTGGATTATTAGGGCCCACACGTACCTGTCCTTGTCCTACAGACCTCGAACAGACATACACTGCGTCCAATAGCCCAAAAGACCCACCACGTGTCATCGGGTAACCGACTCATCCATTTCCTTACACTCCCAGGATCATTGTAAGAGTCATTGCAGTATTTCAACATTTCACAAATAATATACATTAGAGTTAAAAGTGCGGAAGTATTACACCATAAGTTTTACAAACCAGTTGTTCAAACTCACGTCGTTATTACAAACCATAGTTTCAAACTTTATCCTAGGTAGTGGAAGTAGCATTAATAGAACTATATTTCACACAAACAACCCCGCCTAAGGGTTGCATTACTCCTCCCCGGACACGTCCTCCTCAATGACGGTCACGCAACAAGCCTCAAAGCAAGGCTGCTCGTGCACGTCACCTGCAACAGGGGATTAACAAACCCTGAGTACAAAGGTACTCAACAAGGCTTACCCGACAAGAGAAGAGAAGAACAGGTATGCTGGCTGGGGTAGGCTCAACAGAATTTTTCATTTGCATAAAAGCTTACTAAAGTAGTTCTAGATCCAAATTTTACTTAATCATTTGAGTATTTGGTAAGAACTAAAAGTGAACATTAGTGAAAGATCATCATCATTCTTTCTTAAACCAGTTCCATTTTCATTCTATGGTGCGGGTCGAAAGATTGAGTCTCCTTAACCGAGGAGCACGACGATTCGAACCGATTCAACCAGATCTGGGAGTTTTCCACGATCATACGATATATGTAGACCCATGATCACACACATACCAACCCCAACCTCGGATCCTCCAAACAAGACCGGGTCCGCGCCACCCGAGAGTACTTGTACACCTCCAATCCGGGACTTTAACCCACGAGGGGAGCTAGTACTCCCGCCATCTCTCCACTCCCAGTGTGCGATTAGCCGTTCTCATTTAAGAACCACCAAGGTAGGGCTTACCGTGGCATATGATCGGTACTTCACAATTTCTCAATCTAGCAGGCCAACAACGGTTAACCCTAAACCGACACATCCGGGTCACCCTACACCGACCCAAGGTTCGATGCATGTGCCCGTCTGGTCTTAACCATCATTATTTCTCATTATCATTCCAAAACGATAAGTATCAAAACATTTATCGGGAGCGTGAAAAGCAAGGCTGAGCTTTTCTATCATTTGCATAAAGCAGGTATCAAGGAATGATATATCGATAACAAGGTTGATCATGCATCAACAGGTTTAAAACATTTATTTGATAAACATTTAATGCATCAGGTTATCGAAAATAAGTGTAATTGTAAATCCAAGAAATGGTTAAATGAACCGGGGCTTGCCTTGTTGACTGGAAGATTCTGGAATCCTGGTAATCCGGATCAACTGGATACTCTGAAGCTTCCGTACAACCTCGTTCGGACACTCGATCACTTCGGAAGCTACACGATAATAGAGTGCATGCTTAATGGAATGCTCATGACATGATCATGGTAAAGATGGAAATTTACTAGGTTATAAACACTTGACTTGCAACAACTTGCCTCCACGGTAAAGTTGCAAACCAACAAAACTAACCTATATAAACATACATGGTTACAATGAGTAACTCTTGCCTGCATCAAGCAGCAGATCAAGATAATTCATTTATCTTAACCATTAAAATTACTCTAAAGAACTTGGGTTTTATGTTTTATAACACTTTTAACCATAAAGAAAGCAATTTTAATTAGCCGAAAATAAATTGTGCAGCAAACTATGTTCAAATTAGTTCAAACTTGGTACACAGATTGGTTATGATTCAAACAATGCACAAAATAAATTTCAGCATTTTTGGAGTTAAACTTGATTTTATAAAAATCATTGAATCCTTATTCAAGAATTAAGAGGCATAAATTTACTGCAAAACAAAATACAGAAACATGCCCATTTTATATTTTTCATAAAAACTACACATTTCATAGAACATGTACAAATTTTTCATGATTTGGATCAACAGATTAATTCATACAAAAATAACAAAACCAGCAACAGTATGCACACATCAAGAAATAGATTAAAAAGTTTAAAACAAACAACCCCCAATGGGCCGAATCTGGCCCGATCGGCCCATCCCGCGCACAAGCGGCCCAACGGGCCTGCCGCGCTCTGGCACTGCCAGTTTTGCAGAAAAGCCCTCTGGCTTTAGCAAAACTACAACCAAGCCCTTGACACTATTGAGCACTATTCCTCTGAGTCTAGGACTTTTCACTTAGGCCCTCGGGTTTAGTCGAATTCTCGTCGACACGTCCCCGATGCCAAGGCTGCCGGCGGCGAGCTTCGGCTCGCGCACGCCGGAGCAACTGGACCTTCTCCGGCCAAACCAACCAGCTCAGCACCTTCCCCTTCACCTCACGACTCTGATGAGCCCACAAACTCCCTTCCTCGACCTCTCTCTCTACTTGACTACGACAGCGGCGGACACAGCGGCGGTACGGCGGCGGCACGCCGGCCAACTGGGAGCTCTAACGAGCCCACGAACAAGCGCATCAGCACCAGAGGCTCACCACGACCTAGCGGGCTAGGTCTCCGAGGCTGACGCGGCTCCGAACGGTGATGACGACGACGACGGCGGGTTCCAACGGTGCGGTTCGACGGCGACGACCTGTTCCGGCTGAGACAGGGGGAGATAAGGTCAAAGACCTGGCGTTAGAGCATCAGGAAGAGATAAGCAAGAGAGAACGAGGTTCAGGTGAGGATGATAGAGCCCGAGCTTGCTGACCACGGCGGCGGCGTCGATGGTGGTGCTGGAACCGGAGATGAAGAAGACGACCACGCCGGGCGGCTGCGGGGGCGAGCGAGGCTACGACCTAGCTCTACGGCTCCGCAACGATGAGGCGAACACGGTGACGTGGTTGAACGGGATGAACGAGCGCTCACGGGGCTGGCGTAGCTGAGCAGAGGACGGCGGCGACGGCGAGCGAGCAGAGGAGAAAAGCGAAGCACGGGTCTGCAGAGCGATAATGCTGAAGAAGGGACGGCGACGTGAAGAACTCGCGCACGCAGCTACCAAGCAGCTCGCTGGCGCGACGCATGCGCCCCAGCGCGAGCACGGCCCGGGGGAGCAGCTCGCTGGCGAGCTTCCAGGCGTCTCCCCCTTTGCACTGTTCCTTGCTCTCTCCCCCCTTTCTGAAATTTTGAAAATACTTCAGAAATTTGAACTGCACTTCAAGTTTTGCCAAAATATGAACTGTAGAGTTTGAAAAGTTGTACAACTTTGCTTTAACACCCCATGGCTGATTTCAAATGGAAATAAGTCAATTTGATCAAAACATTTCAAATCCATTTCAAATTGGAAATTTGAAAAGGGGACAGAACTAGGGTTTTGTAGTAGAAGCAAAATTACTTTTGATTTTGCAATGACACTTGGAAAATGGTCAATGTATGAAATGTTCCTTTTGAAATTCTCTACCACTTTGATGTAAACCTCAAACTCAGATTTCAAATAGTTTTTGAAATGCAAGTTTAGAATCAAAAGGGGACCATTCCTAGGGTTTGAATAGATTCAAAATTACTTAGAATTTTGTACAGAAACTTTGAAAACTTTGAATACCAAAGTTGTACCTCTTCTCAAGATCTACTAAAAGCTTTTAGGGTCAGCCCCTAAATATGCACAGATTTTGAGTTAACTAGAAAGGGTTAATTAACTTATATAGGAAATTAAATGATTTTCCCCTTCTTAAGCTAGATGAATTTTGTAACCTTTTGAATGTTGAACTGGTTTCATGCCTTTACATGACTTTAGTCAAATAGGAATGAACACAAGTTATTTCATAATGACATTCCAAATTAGGGTTTTGAGCTACCTCACAAGCACTAACAAAATGCTCACACATTAGGAATTAAACTCATTTTAGTGAATGCATCTCAAGGTGAGCTAGCACATGATGCTATGGAATGCTTATGATGGCATGACAATATTTTATTCATGTAAACACCTGAGGTGTTACATCCTTTCCCCCTAAAAGAAATCTCGACCCGAGATTTCACCACAAAAACTAAACCAACTACTAAAGTTGTGGGTACGGGGATAAAGATTACAAACTTTTTACAAAACTAGGAACACGTTCTATTGTCAACCTCTTTCACTGCCCTGACTGTATGGTTGCATAGAATTCAGGAAACTGCTCTATTAGGAATTCTTCGGTTTCCCAAGTTGCTTCCTCCTCAGAATGCTGACTCCATTGAACTTTATAGAACCTGTGAGTGTGTCGTCGAGTCACTCTATCTCGTTGATCGAGGATTTTGATGGGATACTCTGAGTATGTCATATCAGGCTCAAGTTGTACCCCTTCAACATCAACCACTTGGTCAGGAACTCGTAGACACTTCTTCAGCTGAGAGATGTGAAACACATTATGAATCTCTGATAGATGAGCTGGTATTGAATACGGTATGCCACTTTGCCACACTTGGCCAGAATTTGAAATGGCCCAATGTACGGGGAGCAAGTTTTCCTTTGACCCCGAAACGATAAACACCTTGGTGGGTGACACCTTTAGATACACAAAATCTCCTTTGGCAAACGTCAAAGGTCTACGTCTTTTGTTGCATAGCTTTTCTGTCGAGATTGTGCTATTTTCATATTTCTTTGTATGAGTTTGACCTTCTGTTCAGTCTCTTGAACTAGATTGACACCAAAGAACCATCTTTCACCAGGTTCGGACCAATGTAAAGGAGTCCGACACCTTCTGCCATATAAAGCTTCAAATGGTGCCATACGGATACTCTCTTGATAGCTATTGTTGTATGAGAACTCTGCTAATGGTAAGCACTCATCCCACTTAAATGGAAAGTTAAGAGCACACGCTCTGAGCATATCTTCTAATATCTGATTTACTCTTTCAGTCTGACCATCTGTTTGTGGGTGGTAAGCTGTACTGTGTAAGAGTTTAGTGCCCAGAGACTCATGTAGACTTTCCCAGAATTTTGAAACAAACTGAGTACCCCTATCTGAGACAATAGTCTTCGGAACTCCATGCAAACTCATAATCCTCTGAAAGTATATCTTGGCATATGTGGATGCTGAGTAGATGGTCTTGACTGGTATAAAATGCGAAACCTTGGTTAGACGATCTACTATAACCCAAATAGAGTCGTAGCCCTTGGATGTTCTTGGTAAACCAACAATAAAATCCATACTGATGTCCTCCCATTTCCAAGCAGGAATTGGCAATGGCTGCAGTTCACCGGCTGACTTAAGATGAATGGCTTTGACTTTCTGACAAGTATCACATCTGGCTACATACTTTGCAATTTCGATTTTCATCTTAGTCCACCAGAATCTTTGCCTAAGATCCTGGTACATTTTTGTACTTCCCGGATGAATCGCAAACGGGGTAAGATGAGCTTCATCCAGAATCTGCTTCCTCAACTCAGGATTCTTCGGAACGACCAGTCTATCTTTGAACCAGACCACTCCTGCTTCATCGACTCGGAAGCAAGAAGCTTTGTCTGCCTTGGCTTCTCTTTGAGGTGAACAATACCCTTGTTTTCTTTCTGAGCAGCTACAATCTGATCTTTGATAGATGACTGAACTGATATATTAGACAAACTGCCCTGAGTGATCATCTGAATACCCAGTTTTTCTAACTCGGAACAGAGAGTAAGATCTACTGGTCTGACAGTGATACAGTTGCAACGAACCTTCCTACTAAGAGCATCGGCTACAACATTTGCCTTTCCGGGATGGTAATGCACTTCAAGATCATAATCCTTGATTAGCTCTAACCACCTCCGTTGTCTCATATTTAACTCTGACTGAGTGAATATATATTTCAGACTCTTGTGGTCGGTGTATATGTGACATGTGTTGCCCAAGAGGTAATGACGCCAAATCTTTAAGGCGTGAACAACTGCTGCTAACTCTAAGTCATGAGTTGGATAGTGTTCTTCATGACGTTTCAACTGTCTGGATGCATAAGCTATCACTCTGCCCTCTTGCATCAAAACACAACCAATCCCGATACCAGAAGCATCACAATACACATCAAACGGCTTCTCAATATTGGGTTGGGCTAAGACTGGAGCTGTAGTTAAGAATTCTCTTAGCTTCTGAAAAGCTTTTTCACATTTATCCGACCAAACAAACTTGACTTCATTCTTTAACAACTGGGTTATAGGTTTGGCAACTTTGGAGAAGTCCGGAATAAACCTGCGGTAATAACCTGCCATACCCAGAAAACTGCGAACTTGATGGACAGTTCTGGGGGATTCCCATTCAAGGATTTCTTGTACCTTGCCTGGATCCACAGCTACACCTTCAGCCGATAACACATGACCCAAAAATGGAACTTTGTCTAACCAGAACTCAACACTGAACTTTGCATAAAGCTGATGGTCTCTCAGACGACCCAACACTACTCTGAGGTGTTCAGCATGTTCTTGTGGATTCTTGGAATATATCAAAATATCATCAATGAACACCACTACAAACTTGTCTAGCTCAGGCATGAATACTGAGTTCATCAGGTACATGAAGTGAGCTGGAGCATTGGTCAACCCAAAGGACATGACCAAGTACTCATATAGGCCATATCTGGTGGTGAAAGCAGTTTTAGCAATATCTTCAGGCCTTATCTTTATCTGGTGATACCCAGATCTCAGATCTATCTTGGAAAATACCTTGGCGCCCGCGAGTTGATCAAACAGAAGATCAATCCGCGGCAAGGGTACTTATTCTTCACTGTCACTTCATTGAGCGGACGATAGTCCACACATAGCCTCAATGTTTGGTCTTTCTTTTTGACAAACAAAGCAGGACAGCCCCATGGTGATGAACTAGGTCTGACATAACCTTTATCAAGCAGTTCTTGCAACTGAACTTTCAATTCTGCCAGTTCTTTAGGTGGCATTCTATAGGCTCGTCGAGATATTGGTGCGTTCCTGGTTTTAGCTCTATGCTGAACTCAACATCACGGTCTGGTGGTAACCCCGGCAAGTCCTCAGGAAACACATCCGAAAACTCGCAGACTACTGGAATATCCTGAATCTCTTTAACTGGTGTTGCACAGACGTTGCCGCACATCTGGTCAACGGTTTTCTTGGGAATTGGAAGTTGGATAAAGAGTTCAGAAGTACTATTAGGTATGATCAACCTGATGTTCTATGCAAGGCATCTAATACTGCCTTCTGCTGGTACATCCAGTTCATTCCTAGGATCACATCTATATCCTGATCCTTGATTACTATCATATTAGTGGGATAAGTATGCCCGGCAAATTCTACGGGCACCTGATGCACCACTTCCTTTGTATACAAACGACCTCCCGGTGTGTGTATAAGGAAATTTTCTTGTGCTTCCCCAGTAGGTATATGATGCTTTTCAACAAAACTCTTACTGATAAAGGTATGCGATGCACCAGAATCAAATAGTACTATTGCAGGATGATGAGCAACTGAAAACATACCCATCATGACGGGTTCCCCTTCAGGAATATCTGCCACTTGTGCGTAATACACCCGGCCAGTCTTCTGGACGGTCTTATTCTTCTGATTATTATTGTGGCCTTGATTCTGCTGTGTTGTTGTGCGGCCGCTGCTGGGAATTCTGACCACTTTGCCCTGTGGAGTATTTGAGTAATCTTCTGGGATATGGGCAATTACGGGAGAAATGGCCCGGCTTCCCACAGTTGTAGCATGGGTAGTTGTGGTTCTGGGAGTTTGGGTTCGAATGCCAGGGGCATTCGGCTGTCGTGGATAATTAGAGTTCACAACAGTTTTAGCGGATGACTGCTGTGAGCTGGCTTGTTGTTGCTGGGGTGGACGGTACTGTGGACGGTTGTGCTGGACTGGGTGGTATATGATACGCTGGCGCTTCTTATTGCCACCAAACGATCCAGTCGAACTCCCACCCTTCCTCTTTTTAGCTTCGAGATGCTTGAAATGCTTCTCTTCTGCAGATATAGCTTTATTCCACCGCATCATTGAAGGAGATATTATCGTCACACATTGCCAGCATCTTCTGCATCTTCGTATTCAGCCCCTCATGAAGCAACTGCGCTTCTTGTCATCGGTGTTCACATGATCCAAAGCATACTGAGACAGATGATTAAACTTGCCAATATACTGCTGTACTGGCTGATCCCCTTGCCTGAGGGCTAAGAACTCTTCGGCCTTCATCCGCATCACACCCGCTGGAATGTAGTGAGCCTTGAAAGCTCTCGAGAACTCATCCCAGGTAATGCGGTGTTCTGGAGCTTGTGCAGCCTCGAAGTTTGCCCACCAAGTTCCCACAGCTCCTCTCAACTGCTGGGCTGCGAAGACTGGCTTCTGAGTTTCCGTGCAGTGGATTAGCTCAAACTTCTGATTCATGGTACGGAGCCAATCTGCAGCTTCTAGAGGCTCCTCAGCCTTAGTGAATACCGGCGGCCTGGTCTCTATGAAATCTTGATAAGTACTTTCCTGGACCTGATGATGATGTCGGCCACGCTGCCCATATGGTGCATTCTGAACTAGGCCCTGTAGCAGACGTGCATTGTCTGTTGTGGCACGCATGAGTGCAGCAATGGCTTCTGCCAGTGTTGGGGGACTGGGGTGCATTGGGAACACCCTCCCCATCATGAGACGAACCAGTCCCATCAGCAGCACGGGTACGAGGCATCTGCTCATAAACAAACCAAACTTTATTGATCTCTGGGTTATGATACAAAAACAGTAACTGCTTACACACTCATGTTACATTATTCATGCATAACAGAACTGATACATGATTCAACTAGCTTAAGATCATGTTCAGCTAAACTATTACACAGCCCCTATCCCCTAGGGTTTAAGATCCACGCCTGACACTCTAGTGGAAGACGACTCACTCGTCACCCCCACTCTCACTGTCGCTGTCATCAGCAGACTCAACCACATCAGGATCTTCCTCACTCTGCCCTTCTACCTTTTCCTCATCCGTGAGTGTACCCATCTCATCTTCGGCTGCATTTGGAGGTGGAGGTGGATGAAGTTGATCATGCAGCACATGGACTTCCTCATGTAACTGGTCATTGAATGCTTCTATATCCGTCACATATGCCTCCAACTCATGCAGACGGGCTAACGCGGCATCTTCTCGCTGCCAAGCAGTGTTCCGCTCTCCAAGCATTTTAGTCATGAGTTTTTCTGCATTGACCACGCTTCTGTTGGCCCCCTCAAGCTTGAGTTTCATGCCTCCAGCTTTGGCAAGTGCTAAACTCTTCTCCCGAGAGGTGGTGGCCAACTGAGATTTCAACTCACGAACCTCTGCTCGTAAGTCCTCATTGATCTCTTGACTCCTGCTGGACTCTTCCTCCTTGCGGGATGCGAGTTGGTGCCTGGGTACACCATGAGGACCTGTACTCTTGCGAGGTGTTTCCTTACCGCGCGGCATCCTAGTAAGATACGATTTTGAATTAGGCAGATAAAGGAAAATACTTTTTGGATAGCAAGAAAGGATTGGATTCTAACCCTTACCCCACTATACCTTAAACCATTAAGCATGATGCATGAAACGTACTTACGCATAAGGCATATAAAATTTAAATTATACTCCCTTATATAGGAGTAGAAATTTATCAACAATTTCCAGTTAAGGCTTAACTTAACATGCTGCTCCACTTAACAATCTACGATCCACTACTTTTAAGACAGAACATAGATCGAAGAGCATGAACAAGGTAAGTCAAAAGCATTTTGGATCAAACTAGATTTCAAATAGTTTTGACTCAAATCATTTTGAAGTTTTGCAAAAATACTACAAGACTGCTGCAATGATCGCTCCGATACCAGCTGTGACGGAACCTCCTGGATTATTAGGGCCCACACGTACCTGTCCTTGTCCTACAGACCTCGAACAGACATACACTGCGCCCAATAGCCCAAAAGACCCACCACGTGTCATCGGGTAACCCGACTCATCCACGTTTCCTTACACTCCCAGGATCATTGCAAGAGTCATTGCAGTATTTCAACATTTCACAAATAATATACATCAGAGTTAAAAGTGCGGAAGTATTACACCATAAGTTTTACAAACCAGTTGTTCAAACTCACGTCGTTATTACAAACCATAGTTTCAAACTTTATCCTAGGTAGTGGAAGTAGCATTAATAGAACTGTATTTCACATAAACACCCCACCTAAGGGTTGCATTACTCCTCCCGGACACGTCCTCCTCAATGACGGTCACGCAACAAGTCTCAAAGCAAGGCTGCTCGTGCACGTCACCTGCAACAGGGGATAACAAACCCTGAGTACAAAGGTACTCAACAAGGCTTACCCGACAAGAGAAGAGAAGAACAGTATGCTGGCTGGGGTAGGCTCAACAGAATTTTTCATTTGCATAAAAGCTTACTAAAGTAGTTCTAGATCCAAATTTGACTTAATCATTTGAGTATTTGGTAAGAACTGAAAGTGAACATTAGTGAAAGATCATCATCATTCTTTCTTAAACCAGTTCCATTTTCATTCTACGGTGCGGGTCGAAAGATTGAGTCTCCTTAACCAAGGAGCACGACGATTCGAACCGATTCAACCAGATCTGGGAGTTTTCCACGATCATACGATATATGTAGACCCATGATCACACATATACCAACCCCAACCTCGGATCCTCAAACAAGACCGGGTCCGCGCCACCCGAGAGTACTTGTACACCTCCAATCCGGGACTTTAACCCACGAGGGAGCTAGTACTCCCGCCATCTCTCCACTCCCAGTGCGCGATTAGCCGCTCTCATTTAAGAACCACCAAGGTAGGGCTTACCGTGGCATATGATCGGTACTTCACAATTTCTCAATCTAGCAGGCCAACAACGGTTAACCCTAAACCGACACATCCGGGTCACCCTACACCGACCCAAGGTTCGATGCATGTGCCCGTCTGGTCTTAACCATCATTATTTCTCATTATCATTCCAAAACGATAAGTATCAAAACATTTATCGGGAGCGTGAAAAAGCAAGGCTGAGCTTTTCTATCATTTGCATAAAGCAGGTATCAAGGAATGATATATCGATAACAAGGTTGATCATGCATCAACAGGTTTAAAACATTTATTTGATAAACATTTAATGCATCAGGTTATCGAAATAAGTGTAATTGTAAATCCAAGGAAATGGTTAAATGAACCGGGGCTTGCCTTTGTTGACTGGAAGATTCTGGAATTCCTGGTAATCCGGATCAACTGGATACTCTGAAGCTTCCGTACTAACCTCGTTGGGACACTCGATCACTTCGGAAGCTACACGATAATAGAGTGCATGCTTAATGGAATGCTCATGACATGATCATGGTAAAGATGGAAATTTACTAGGTTATAAACACTTGACTTGCAACAACTTGCCTCCACGGTAAAGTTGCAAACCAACAAAACTAACCTATATAAACATACATGGTTACAATGAGTAACTCTTGCCTGCATCAAGCAGCAGATCAAGATAATTCATTTATCTTAACCATTAAAATTACTCTAAAGAACTTGGGTTTTATGTTTTATAACACTATTTAACCATAAAGAAAGCAATTTTAATTAGCCGAAAATAAATTGTGGAGCAAACTATGTTTAAATTAGTTCAAACTTGGTACACGGATTGGTTATGATTCAAACAATGCACAAAATAAATTTCAGCATTTTTGGAGTTAAACTTGATTTTATAAAAATCATTGAATCCTTATTCAAGAATTAAGAGGCATAAATTTTACTGCAAAACAAATATAGAAACATGGCCATTTTATATTTTTCTTAAAAACTACACATTTCATAGAACATGTACAAAATTTTTCATGATTTTTGGATCAACGAATTAATTCATACAAAAATAACAAAACCAGCAACAGTATGCACACATCAGAAATAGATTAAAAAGTTTAAACAAACAAAACCCCAATGGGCCGAATCTGGCCCGATCGGCCCATCCCGCGCACAAGCCGGCCCAACGCGGGCCTGCCCGCGCTGGCACTGCCAGTTTTGCAGAAAGCCCTCTGGCTTTAGCAAAACTACAACCAAGCCCTTGACACTATTGAGCACTATTCCTCTGAGTCTAGGACTTTTCACTTAGGCCCTCGGGTTTAGTCAAATTCTCGTCGACACGTCCCCGATGCCAAGGCTGCCGCGGCGGCGAGCTTCGGCTCGCGCACGCCGGAGCAACTGGACCTTCTCCGGCCAAACCAACCAGCTCAGCACCTTCCCCTTCACCTCACGACTCTGATGAGCCCACAAACTCCCTTCCTCGACCTCTCTCTCTACTCTGACTACGACAGCGGCGGACACGGCGGTACGGTGGCGGCACGCCGGCCAACTGGGAGCTCTAACGAGCCCACGAACAAGCGCATCAGCACCAGAGGCTCACCACGACCCTAGCGGGCTAGGTCTCCGAGGCTGACGCGGCTCCGAACGGTGATGACGACGACGACGGTGGGTTCCAACGGTGCGGTTCGACGGCGACGACCTATTCCGGCTGAGACAGGGGAGATAAGGTCAAAGACCTGGCGTTAGAGCATCAGGAAGAGATAAGCAAGAGAGAACGAGGTTCAGGTGAGGATGATAGAGCCCCGAGCTTGCTGACCACGGCGGCGGCGTCGATGGTGGTGCCTGGAACCGGAGATGAAGAAGACGACCACGCCGGGCGGCTGCGGGGGCGAGCGAGGCTACGACCTAGCTCTACGGCTCCGCAACGATGAGGCGAACACGGTGACGCGGTTGAACGGGACGAACGAGCGCTCACGGGCCGGCGTAGCTGAGCAGAGGGACGGCGGCGACGGCGAGCGAGCAGAGGAGAAAAGCGAAGCACGGTGCTTCTGCAGAGCGATAACGCTGAAGAAGAGGACGGCGACGTGAAGAACTCGCGCACGCAGCTACCAAGCAGCTCGCTGGCGCGACGCATGCGCCCCAGCGCGAGCACGGCCCGGGCGGAGCAGCTCGCTGGCGAGCTTCCAGGCGTTTCTCCCCTTTGCACTGTTCCTTGCTCTCTCCCCCCTTTCTGAAATTTTGAAAATACTTCAGAAATTTGAACTGCACTTCAAGTTTTGCCAAAATATGAACTGTAGAGTTTGAAAAGTTGTACAACTTTGCTTTAACACCCCATGGCTGATTTCAAATGGAAATAAGTCAATTTGATCAAAACAGTTCAAATCCATTTCAAATTGGAAATTTGAAAAGGGGACAGAACTAGGGTTTTGTAGTAGAAGCAAAATTACTTTTGATTTTGCAATGACACTTGGAAAATGGTCAATGTATGAAATGTTCCTTTTGAAATTCTCTACCACTTTGATGTAAACCTCAAACTCAGATTTCAAATAGTTTTTGAAATGCAAGTTTAGAATCAAAAGGGGACCATTCCCAGGGTTTGAATAGATTCAAAATTACTTAGAATTTTGTACAGAAACTTTGAAAACTTTGAATACCAAAGTTGTACCTCTTCTCAAGATCTACTAAAAAGCTTTTAGGGTCAGCCCCTAAATATGCACAGATTTTGAGTTAACTAGAAAGGGTTAATTAACTTATATAGGAAATTAAATGATTTTCCCCTTCTTAAGCTAGATGAATTTTGTAACCTTTTGAATTGTTGAACATGGTTTCATGCCTTTACATGACTTTAGTCAAATAGGAATGAACACAAGTTATTTCAAAATGACATTCCAAATTAGGGTTTGAGCTACCTCACAAGCACTAACAAAATGCTCACACATTAGGAATTAAACTCATTTTAGTGAATGCATCTCAAGGTGAGCTAGCACATGATGCTATGGAATGCTTATGATGGCATGACAATATTTTATTCATGTAAACACCTGAGGTGTTACAGAAATCTCACTGTTGTAGCGTGTGGTAGCCACACGGTTGCAGATCGATGACTTGATTCGCATTTTGTTCGTGTTCTTCGCGTTCTTCGTTTCTCCGCAATTTTCCCGTCACTCGATCTCCCTCTCTATTGCGTCTTTGTGAAATCCATTTGAATCAACTTGTTCTTTATGGTGAGGAGATCATTTCCACTAAAGGAATTCATCTAACTCCTCACGAACAAGTAGATCGGGTTGATTTCGTTTTCGTGGCGCTTTTTCGTTCATACTCCTCCCCTTTCGATTTCCCGGTGATTGAATCGATTTGAGCGGATGATTTCTTGGGATAGTCTCCCAACTACCTCGTGATCATCTTCTCCAAGTTTGGGAACGTGGGATTGAGTTTTGATTCAGATTTGAGAAGAGTTGTGTGAGGGGCGACCAAAATCGCCCTCACTGGGAGGTCGCGGACAGTCCGCCATTCCTCCCGCGGACAGTCCGCGCGTCGGGGACTTGGCCAGAGCAGTGGCCGCGAGTCCTTGCTGTTTGGGTCTCGGTTGACCAGCGGACAGTCCGCCGGTATAACCCGCGGACAGTCCGGGACTGTCCACGGGACTTTCAGAACCAGTGCGTTTTTGCACTTTTGACCGGCAGACAGTCCGCCATCCCCTAGCGGACAGTCCGCAGTAGGGGCGGATAGTCCGCGAGTTGGCTGTTTGCTCCGGTTTAGTGCATTTGCTTTTCCGGCTTCTTCGCTTGGTTTTTGGACGTCTCGTTTGGCCCTAGAGTTGATCAAGGAACCTCTCTAGGTATCTTTGCTACTTGTTAGCATAGGTATTTGGGAGTTTCTCGACGTAGCCGTCTATCTACGTTCGGGACATGGTTTTTGAGGGTCGAACTTGTTCCGGTGCTTTTGGCGTTTGGTTCGCTATCGCGTTGTGGTGCCTCGCTGTGATCATAGGGATCATCCACCCTCTTCCAAGGGTCGTGGGCATCACGGTTTCTATCGAAGCTTTTGGGGTTGATTTTGGGGACAGAAGGCCAAAGTTTCGAGAGAACTTTTTTTAGCTCCCATTCACCCCCCGCCCCTCTGGTCGCCTTGCTATTGCATTCTCGGTCCTTCAATTGGTATCGGAGCGGGTTAAGGATCTTCCACCTTAGCCGGTTCCAGATCCACCGAAGGTGACATGGATCGCGGCGTGGGCAAGTTTTTCGATGGACGAACTGCGTATTGGAAGATACGCATCGTCGTGCTGCGCTTTGATACGCTTGCTCCATCACTTTTGCTGAGTATGGGTGCTTCCATCTGGGATATTTGCAACTCTGTTGATTATGTGGTCTTGGCTGCTTGTGTTACTCAGCGTCAGATCGATGATCACGATGCCAATAGCCGAGCCCGTATTGCTCTTTTCTCATGTTTGAGCATGACTGAGTTTGATCGTGTTTCTCACCTCGCTAAGGCTCGGTAGATTTGGGCATCCCTCATGCGTTTCCATGAGGGAACCTCTCAAGTCAAAACCCGTCTCTACGAGTCGCACAAGCGAGAGGATGAGAACTTTCGACATATGCCTCGCGAGAGCATAGAGAGTTTATTCGCTCGCTTTCATGTGATTGTCAATAGGATGAGGGCTAACAAGGAGTTGTTGCCTTTCGACGATCATGAGAGAGCTTTGAAGCCTTTGCATACTCTTGATCGGTCGGTGTGGGACTCAAAGGTCCAGGCGATCATCGAATCGCCTAACTATGAGACTCTCACATGCGACGAGCTCTTTAGTAAGCTCAAGTCCAGTGAGATTGACGCCATGGCGAGGGCTTCTTATGAAAATCCTTCTGGCCCGTCGATGGCTTTGCTTTCTGGCTCTTCTGCTAACTCCTCTGGAGGCTTTGCTTTGTCTTCACTTCTATCTGTCACAGAGGAGCAGCTTGAGTTCATGGGGGATAACGAGTTGGCTTTGCTCGCCAACCGGTTCTCGCGGTTCCACAACATCCGCATGAACCGTCACCGCGGAGGAGGACGCTCGGGATGTTTCGAGTGCGGCGACCCCAACCACTTCATCGCCAATTGCCCGAAGAAGAACAAGCAAACCTTTGGCAAGGCGGATCATGGGCACAAGTACGACTCCGGCAAGCGCAAGGAGAAGTACATCCCCGCGAAGCACAAGCGGAAGGGCGGCTTCGACAAAGAGTACATCAAGACGAAGTACTTGGAGAAGGCCCGAGCTGAGCAGCGTGCATTCTTCGCCATGCTCAGCGACGTCGATGACTCGGATGACGACTCCGCTGCCACAAGCGACGACGAGTCCGAGAAGAAGAAGAGGATCGAGGACAAGCTGAATGGCCCCTGCTTCTTCACCGACGATGACGGCTTCTGCACCATGGCCCTCGGCAAGGAGGTCGACGGCGAGCTGGAGGACACCCTCGGAACGACGACGACACCTCCTAGGTATCTCAGACCCCTGACGAGCTTTCTGTTGAGGTCGAGAAACTTACTGCCGCGCTTCTTAGTCAGGATAAGTTGCTTAGGCGTGCTGCTAGAGAGCGCAAGGAGTTTAGGCAGAAGTGGGAGGATACGGTGAAGGAGCTTGAGTTTGCCAAGTCCACCGTAGTCGTGTCTGAGGAGGTTGAGTGCGAGATGTGCACCACACACATGACTGACCTTCTCACTTTGAGAAGCAAGTATGCTATGTTGGTAGGAGAGGTGGATGAGCTGAAAGCTAGATCCTCGCTGTTGGGTGCGTGCAAGTCCTGCGCGGGCTTGCAATCTGAGTTGGCAGAGAAGAATGCCAAGATTGTGTCTCTTGAAAAGGCCAACTCAGGTAGCACATGTGTGGCTAGGTGTGTTCTTTGTGAGGGTTTGGAGATGGAGATAGCCAATGTGAAGCATGACAAGATCCAAACCGAGGAGGAAAACACATACCTTCGGACCATCTTGTCATGGGTATCTAGTGGTGAGCCACAGCTCGGGATGATGATCTCCCAATTCAAGCGAGCTGCTGGAGGTCCAGGTGTAGGTTTTGCTCCGGGTGTTGATGTTTCATCTTTCGGCAAGATTGGAGAGTCCAGTGTTCGAACCCATGTGAGAAGCCCAACTCCACCACTACTCCCAAGCTTACCAAGATTCCACCCAAAGAGCCTCCCAAGCCTAACACCATGGATGGGGTCTTTGTTGAACCTCCGAGAGCTCCACCAAAGAAACAATCTTGGGCTCCCAAACCAAACCACCTCAAGAACAAGCTGGACACCATGCCACCCATCCAGGAGGAGCTTATGCCAGAAGGGCAAAGTGATCCATACCCACTACCGTGAGTACCAACAACCCCCTATGAGAGCGGTGGGGTACCATTGTGAGCATTGTGGGAGAGATGGACACTTGAGTGAGTTTTGCTTTCGGCGCAAGAGAGAGGTGCGCCGTGCAAAGGAGATGAACAATCCGGACATGTACAGTCCTTTCCATGATGTACATGTGCCGAACGTTCAGACGCGTGCTGCTAGGCCTAAAGGTCCAGAACCTCAAGTTCCTAGGCCTAGGCAGCGGAGAGGACGTGCCCGGCGGGAGCCTGCAGTTGTAGGCTATGGACCCCGTGGCGGTGGCTTTGTAGTTGAGCGTTTTCCCCCATCGCGTTTTGAGTACCGCGATGGACGCTCCTCCCTTAGCGGACCATGTTTTCCTCAGCGTGGTGATCGCTCTTCCCGTAGGCGTGCTAGGAATGGTTTTCTACTAACCGTTCTTTTGAGCAGCCAGCCGAACACTGGTATTCTTCCTACTTCACTAACCCCAGTGTTGGACCGTATGCTCACCCTATGTCTTTTTATTGATGTAGGTAAAACGATTGGAGAACGTTTGGTTGGTGGATTCCGGGTGTTCGAGGCACATGACCGGAAACGCCAAGTGGTTCTCCAGTCTTAGTCCGGTCGCCGGAAAGGAATATATCACCTTCGGCGACAATAGCAAAGGTAAGGTGTTGTCTCGAGGGTCTGTGTGGGTTAATGAGCACTTTGTGTTGCGCGATGTTGCTCTTGTTTCTAACTTGCATTTTAACCTTCTTTCTGTTTCGCAACTCTTTGATGACGACTATGAGATTTGTTTTAAGCCGAATCTCAGTCGTATTTTGGATCCTCAGGGCAATCTTGTTTGCGTGATTTCGCCCTTTGGGAAAGTCTTTCGTGCGGATTTCTCGGAGTCTTTTGGCATTTCTCGTTGTCTTGTGGCTGGACCTTCCTCCTCTGATCTTTGAAAGTGGCATAGGAGTCTAGGACATTTGAGCTTCGACTTGCTTGCAAGACTTAGTTCACTTGGCCTAATCCGAGGATTGCCCAAGTTATCCATGGAGAAGGATCTTGTTTGCCATTCTTGTAGACATGGAAGATGGTTGCCGCTCCCCACCATCCAGTGACTCAGGTCATGACTAAGCGCCCTGGAGAGCTTTTGCACATGGACCTTGTTGGTCCGGCTCGGGTGAGCTCGGTTGGGGGGAAGTGGTATGTGCTTGTTGTTGTTGACGACTTTTCGAGATATTCGTGGGTTTTCTTCTTAGCTGAGAAAACTGAGACTTTCTCCTTAGCTCGCAATCTGATTTTGCGTCTTCAGAACGAGTTCCCTTTGAACTCGAGGCGAGCTATTAGGAGTGATAATGGTTCCAAATTCAAAAATTTGGATTTTGAGAAGTTTTGCAACTCTTTGGGTTTGGAGCATCAATCTTCTCCCTACACACCACCCCAAAATGGTGTTGTGAGAGGAAGAATCGGACCCTTGTACAAATGGCCAGGACGATGCTCGATGAGCATAGGACTCCTAGGCGATATTGGGCCGAAGCTATGAGCACTGCATGCTATTTTTCCAATCGCATTTTTTCTCAAGCCTTCTTGAAAAAGACTTCTTATGAGTTGCGTTTTGGAAAACTCCCTAAGGTGAGTTATTTTAGAGTTTTTGGTTGCCACTATTTTTACTCAAGAAAGGCAACCTGGACAAGTTTGAGTCTTGTTCTTCCGATGGTGTGTTTTTGGGTTATGGCGCTCATACTCGTGCTTATCGTGTACTTAACCTTGACACTAACCGAGTCATGGAGACATCCGATGTCACCTTCGACGAGACCATGGTTGTCCTTCTTCTTGTTTTGAGCGTGCAGGTGATCATGAGGTTGGTGAACCTCTTTTTGATGACGAGGACGAGGGTGCTGAAGGTATGGATGATCCAGCACTTCCTCCACCTGCTGCTCCTAGTGGGTCGACCTCAACCACGACTGCACGTGGCCACGACCCTTCTTCCTCTACTACATGGGGGCCGTGTGATCCCCCACCTCGGGCTGTACCGCTCGTACCCGAGGAGGCACCAGCTGCTGTTGAGGGGGAGGCCACATCGGCAAGGGAGGCGCCACGACACATTCAGCGCCAGCACCCGCCTCAACAGATGATCGGCGACATCAACGATCGCGTCACTCGGTCTAGGCAAATCTCTCACTTTGCTCATTCTGCATTTGTTGCTGATTTTGAACCCCAAGATGTTGGACACGCTTTGACAGATCCAGATTGGGTCAATGCCAAGCATGAGGAGTTAGAAAATTTTGAAAGAAATCGGGTTTGGGTTCTAGTTTCTCCTCCCTCTGAGTGTCACCCAATTGGGACAAAATGGGTTTTCAAAAACAAACAAGGAGAGGATGGCCATGTTGTGAGAAACAAGGCCGGACTTGTAGCCCAGAGGTATAGTCAGAAGGAGGGAATATACTATGAGGAGACTTTTGCTCCTGTAGCTCGTTTGGAGGCTATTAGGATACTCTTGGCTTTTGCTGCATCCAAAGGGTTTAAACTTTTTCAAATGGATGTCAAGAGTGCCTTCTTAAACGGCTACATAGAAGAGGAGGTGTATGTGAGACAACCCCCCGGTTTCGAAAATCCCAAGTTTCCAAACCACGTCTTTAAACTTCACAAAGCTTTGTATGGTTTGAAACAAGCCCCTAGAGCCTGGTATGATAGGTTGAAAACTTTTTTGCTTGCTAACGGTTTTAAAATGGGATGTGTAGATAAAACGCTCTTTCTCCTCAAGCAAGGCAACGATACTCTCTTGGTCCAGATTTACGTGGATGATATCATTTTCGATGGTTCCTCTCACGCTTTGGTTGCCAAGTTTGCAGATACTATGAGCAGGGAGTTTCAAGATGAGCATGATGGGCGAGTTGACATTTTTCCTCGGGTTGCAAATCAATCAATCCCGAAAGGGACGTTTGTGCACCAGGGTAAATATACCAAGGACATTCTGAAGAAGTTCGATATGGGTCAGGCCAAGCCTCTTCCAACACCCATGTCGACCACGACGGCCCTGGATGCGGATGTGGATGGAGAAGCTGTGGACCAGAAGGAGTACCGGAGTATGATCGGGTCGCTGCTGTACCTGACGGCGACACGCCCGGACATCCAGTTTTGCGGTGTGTCTTTGCACACGATTTCAGTCGTCGCCGCGCACCTCTCACCGTCACGCGGTCAAGCGCATTATGAGGTACTTATCCTTCACTCCAGAATTTGGGATGATGGCCCAGTCTACCACGGAGGCTGAGCATGTTGCTGCGGCTAGCTGCTGTTCCCAGTTACTCTGGATGATGGCCAGTTTGCGTGATTTTGGTCTGAGCTTTTCTCGTGTTCCTTTGCTTTGTCGTGACAGCACGAGTGCGATTAGCGTTGCTAAGAACCCCGTGGCTGCACTCGAAGTCCAAACACATTGATGTGCGCTTTCATTTTCTGCGAGACCACTATGAGAAGGGTGATATCGACCTCACCATGTCGATACTCATCATCAGTTAGTGATATTTTCACCAAGCCTTTGACCAATCAACTTTGCTAGGTTGAGAGGTGAGCTTGGTGTGTGTTTCCCTTTAGTTGGGGGAAACATTTTGGTTTGGTATTATAAACTGACTCTTTCTTTTGGTTTCTTCATGCATCTTTGCATTTCATCTTGCATATTTACATTCCAAGCTTCATCTATATAATCCTTAGAATGTGACAATGCTTTACTTAGTGTATGCTCCGATGCTATTTACTGATTCTTGTAGCTTATGCTCTTTCTGATCACTGATACATGTTGTGAGCTGAGCTATTTTCTGAATGGTGAATTTTCTTAATCAACATAAAACTTGAAAATGTTCACCATTGAGATATGCAACTAGCATGTGTAGAATGTGCTGAAATCACTTGTGTTTTTCATATATGATAGGTTGCTATTGTCTCTAGTTCTGAGTCATTCACTTGCTTGGTATGTTCATATGCTGCTTTAATTTTGAACCAAGTTAAGTGATTGGAAAGATCGAGATGGGATTGCTTGTCAGCACATCACAGTTTCGAGACTGTTTTCATTGCACTATGAGTTAAAACATGAGCTGTGTAGTGTATGACCGAAACTGTTGCTTTAAGCTCTGTCTGATTGCTTCTGCATAGGCTTCGCACAGTTGAAAAGTTAGGCAATGACAAGTTTTCAACCTCTCGCAATCACATGCTGAAATTTGCACTTGTGTAGTTTTAATCGCTTCAACTCCGATAAAATTTTGAATACACAAGTCTATGTTTCTTTCTATAGCATGATGTTTGAACCTTGCTAGGGGTAGTTCACCTTGTATACATGTTTAGCACTTGTTTGACTTCCTGTCTATACATGTTTAGGTTATTTTGATGGTGAATACCTTTTTGGCTAAAAATTGCTCACTTTGCTCATTTATTGATATTTAATATTTGGTGATCAGTTTGAGCCTTTGCTAGCATCGTGTGCATATTGTTGAGTCATCGGATCGACATTCTGTCAAGCATTCTTCATTTTTAAAAGACTATATTCTGAAGCTGCTAACTTGCATTTTGACTCATATGCATTTGGAGGGAAAGTTCTTCTGTCAAGGGGGCAGAATTTGGTTGATAGTGCATTTTCAACTAAGGGGGAGAAATTCCCGAAATCATAAGATTAACTAAGGGGGAGATTCCCTAGTTATGTGCACTATTGGAGGGGGAGCTTTGAATGGAGTTTGCTCGATTTGGAGGTTGTTTGGATATCCCAATTGGTTCGGAGCTTTTCTGCTAGTTGTGTTGAGCCTTTGTGCCTCTGTCTTGAGGGACTAGCATTTTTGGCTTTGTTGTCCAATTGGTTCGGAGCAGTTTTGGGCTAGTTGTGTTGAGCCTTTGCCTCTTTCTTGAGGGACTAGCAACCTTATCTTTATGTTGTTTCAGGTGGTATCGAGTTTCTCGCTAGCAGTGTTGAGCCTGTTCTACCTCTTCTTGAGGGCTAGCTTTGCTTTGCTGGTTGCGTCGAGCCGTTGCCCATGTCTTTGGGAACCAAGTTATTTCGCTCTTTCCACTTGACCTTCTTCGGCTTTGCTATGCTTTTGGGTCATTTGGTCGAGTTTTCTCTCCTTTTCTTCCTTCTTCTATTTCATTATGATTTGTGTTGGTAGTTGACAATGCACTCATGAAGGGGGAGATTGCGGATACATGGTGTAGCCGAGTCTCTGAGTGATGAGTGATTGTCAACTGGGATAATGCGCATGTTCCTTGGCTTGTGTTGTACAGGTGTCGAGCACGGATACAGTGATCAAAGGCAAGGTGAAGGTCAAGTAGAGACGTGTTGTGCCCATGGACCAAGAGTGGCGAAGGGCGGACGTGAGGCTTGGAATGAGGGATCGGTGGCCGAGGATCAGCTGTGATGGCTGAAAGCTGGGACAGTGACGAGTGTGACGACTTGTGGGCATGGTGTTGCCTGAGTCGAGGACTTGGGGACACGTGTCGGTGGACGGGGTGCACGGGCGGTGCATCCCATCTACGGCTCGGTTTCGTGGTTGAGCCACAGAAAAACCACGAGTGGACGGTTTCCAGGATTGGGCCTCAAAAACTGGGTGCTGCGGGTTTGCTGAGTTTGGGCCACAAAACTCAGGCTATGGATGGTGGGTTTCCCGGTTGGGGCCTCAAAACCGGGGGTTGGCTGTGAAGGCTGGTTTCCCGGTTTGGGCCACAAAAACGGGTGGTGCGACATCAGGGAAAAGGACAAGCAGAGCGGTGGGCGGCACGTGGCGGCGATCGGTGAGGTTGCGTTGAGGCAACGCTACCAGTTGTGCAGGCATGGCGTCAGATCACCACCTACCATGAGTTGGTCCAGAAATAACCCTAGGGTTTAGCTGGTTCGCTCTGTAATTAGTGAGGGGTAGTGTAGGAATTAGAATTAGGATAAGTAGAGGGAGACACCCTCCTCCCATTCCATCTCAGTCATTTGCTCTTTGCTTCTAGGGTTCCTGCTCTCCCAATCCCCTGCTATAGCTACTGAGATCCGCAGAGAATCATACCTCTGTGTACTGGAGATTTTGAGGAAGTGAGACCGAAATCTCACTGTTGTAGGTGTGGTAGCCACACGGTTGCAGATCGATGACTTGATTCGCATTTTGTTCGTGTTCTTCGCGTTCTTTGTTTCTTCGCGATTTCCCCGTCACTCGATCTCCCTCTCTATTGCGTCTTTGCAAAATCCGTTTGAATCAACTTGTTCTTTATGGTGAGGAGATCATTTCCACCGAGGAAGATTCATCTAACTCCTCACGAACAAGTAGATCAGGTTGATTTCATTTTCGTGGCGCTTTTCGTTCATACTCCTCCCTTTCGATTTCCCCGTGATTGAATAGATTTGAGCGGATGATTTCTTAGGGATAGTCTCCCAACTACCTCGTGATCATCTTCTCCAAGTTTGGGAACGTGGGATTGAGTTTTGATTCGGATTTGGGGGAAAGAGTTGTGTGAGGGGCGACCAAAATCGCCCTCACTGGGAGGTCGCAGACAGTCCGCATTCCTCCCGCGGACAGTCCGCGCGTCGGGGACTTGGCCAGAGCAGTGGCCGCGAGTCCTTGCTGTTTGGGTCTCGGTTGACCGGCGGACAGTCCGCCGGTATAACCCGCGGACAGTCCGGGACTGTCCAGGGGACTTTCAGAACAGTGCGTTTTTGCACTTTTGACCGGCAGACAGTCCGCCATCCCCTAGCGGACAGTCCGTAGTAGGGCGAACAGTCCGCAGTAGGGGCGGACAGTACGGGATCCCAGGTCCGGACAGTCCGCGAGTTGGCTGTTTGCTCCGGTTTAGTGCATTTGCTTTTCCGGCTTCTTCGCTTGGTTTCCGGACTTCTCGTTTGGCCCTAGAGTTGATCAAGGAACCTCTCTAGGTATCTTTGCTACTGTTAGCATAGGTATTGGGAGTTTCTCGACGTAGCGTCTATCTACGTTGAGGACTTGCTTTTTGAGGGTCGAGCTTGTTCCGGTGCTTTTGGCGTTTGGTTCGCTATCGCGTTGTGGTGCCTCGCTGTGATCCTAGGGATCATCCACCCTCTTCCAAGGGTCGTGGGCATCACGGTTTCTATCGAAGCTTTTGGGGTTGATTTTGGGACAGAAGGCCAAAGTTTCGAGAGAAATTTTGAGCTCCCATTCACCCCCCCCCCCTCTGGTCGCCTTGCTATTGCATTCTCGGTCCTTCACCGTTGCTTTGGCGCTTGGTTTTGAGCGTTCTTCGGTAGTTCCGCTGTACCTCTAGGACATCTCCTAGGGTATCCACCTATTTGTAGGTCGTGAACTCACCGATTGATTGAGTCTTCGCTTTGGGGTCATTTTCTGGTACAAGGGCCATCATTTCTCGAGAAGAAATTTCTGGCTCCCATTCACCCCCCCTCTGGTCGCCAATTCGGTCCTTCACGGTCTCATTTCCTCAAAATCTCACGAACACAGAGGTATGATTGTCTTCTCTGTGGATCTCAGTTTGGTACAGCAGAGGATGGGGAGAGCAGGAAAACCTAGAAGGCAAAGAGCAAATGACTGAGATAGGATGGGAGGTGGGTGTCTCCCTCTACTTATCCTAATTCTAATTCCCACTCTACCCCTAAACTAATTACAGAGCGAACCAGCCAAACCCTAAGGCTATCCTGGACCAACTCGAAGATAGTGGTGATCCGACGGCCATGCCCGCACAACTGGTAGTGTTGCCTCGATGATGCAACCTCACCGATTGCCGCCACGTGCCGTCACCGCTCTGCTCGTCCTTTTCCCGGACTTCGCCCCCGATTTTGAGGCCGAAACTGGGAAACCAGCCGTCCATCGCCTGAGTTTTGTGGCCCAAACTCAGGACCCGCATCACCCAGGTTTTGAGGCCCAAACCTGGAAACTGTCCTCAGCCCGAGTTTGTGGCCAAACTCAGAAACAGTCAGCGCCCAAGATTTGAGGCCCAAACCTGGAAACCGTCCACTCAGTGGTTTTTCTGTGGCTCAACCACCAAACCGAGCCGTAGATGGGATGCACCGCCCGTGCACCCCGTCCACCGACACGTGTCCCCAGGTCCTTGTTGACACTTCTTAATGCAACCACTGGAACTAGACTATGGAGCCTAATCCCCGGCAGCGGCACCAGAGATGCTTGTTGACACCAGAAGTGGCAAACGGATATACCGCAAGCGCACGGTAGTCAATTGTAGCCTTTCACCGGGAGTATTCTAGGTATCGTATTTCCACAGGGAACGTGAAGTGGATTAACTAGAAGTAGGGTCGTCAAAGGATGATCAAAGGGTATATGATAACTGGGGATAGAGGTCTTCCTAATGTCAAATCTGGTACTGGTTTCTAAGAGTACTGAGGTTTACCACCTCATTCCTTACTGGGGGCGAAGGACGAAACAGTAGTTGATTAAAAGGTTCTCCACCTAACAACTACTGAGGCGGCACTGCTGCTACCCAACTATTATTTTCAACTTGCCTACAAACACTTGAGAGGAACTCCAAGCACTGTCTGTGTCTGTCACCCTACCACCAGGCGTCTACACAAGTGCGACAAGAAGTCCACACTGGCAAGATATAGCCTAGACACCACGTCTACACTAATCTCACTACTCTATAAAGCAAGCTTATTAGGCCTAGAGCACTTCAACAAAGTAAAGCAATGTGCCAAGTTAAAGAACTGTAAACTTAAATTACCAGACCAGAATATTAAATACTAGAAGGACTCAGATGTAACACTTACAAGAAGAATCGCATCCGCTGAGGCGCACCTTGGAGAAGATTCCCGACAGGCCAGGACTCCTCCGTGGAACTCCTCACTCCCTTCCCTCTCTTCTAACACTAAAGCTGCTAAGTAGGCTTTCTCTCCTTGGATGCATACAAATGAAGAGCTCTAGGGGGGTATTTATAGCTTGGAGGTGGAGTAGCGGCTACTCCGGTGCCACGTCAGCGATCCGCGTGCTCTGCTTCCTTGGCCATTAGATCAAACCGCCATAACAACCGCCATGGATCGATGGCCTTGATTTCTTCATGTGTGAAACATGTGCAAGCAACTGACTTGGATGGGATTCACCCTGGGGTCGGCCGACCCCAGCCAATGACAGGTGGGCCCACCACTTTGCTTCTAGAAGGTGCTGATGTCACAAGGCTGAATAGTGTAGCCAGGGCCCACCAAGGGGGGGTCGGCGACCCCCCTATGATAGGGCTGGCCCACTGTTTGTCTCCCCTAGTGTCCCCACATGTCATGGAGCATGGTGTCATATGTTGGTTGCATTTGCTTTCTCGTGTGGGCCCATGGATCCATGTGCTTCTCATCTTTCACCGTTGAATGCAAACACATGTTTGATCTGATGGGGGAAAGTAGCATGGTGAAGCTTCACTTGGATAGTGCCACGTCACCAAGCCCGAGGAGCTCCCATGGTGGGGTCGGCCGACCCCACCTTGGGTGGGTCCAGGTGTCCATTTCCTTCTTATTTTGTTATACCTGCAAATCAAATACTAACAGTACAAGTGGAACTTATTAGTGATAAATATGCTCATGATATGCTATACTTCGTTGAAACCGAGGCCTGTTGACGGTACTTGATAAGGTAAAACATGCTATAACTTCCGTCAACAGTCCTCGACCCAAGCAACATCGTGCCCGCAAGTCTTCGCTCGTCGTCGTTGTCCCAGGCTGTCAGCCACCACAGCTGATCCTCAGGCCACCGGTCCCTCAGTCCAAGCCTCACGGCCGCCCTTCACCGCTCTCGGTCCATCGGCACGGCACATCTCTACTTGACCTTCACCTTGCCTTCGATCACACTGTGAAGGACCGAGAATGCAACAGCAAGGCGACCAGAGGGGGGGGGGGGGTGAATGGGAGCTCAAAAATTTCTCTCGAAACTTCGGCCTTTGTCCCACCAATCAACCCAAAAGCTTCGATTGAAACCGTGATGTTCACGACCCTTGGAAGAGGGTGGATGATCCCTAGGATCACAGCGGAGCACCACAAAGCGATAGCAAACCAATCGGCAAAAAAAACCAGAACAAGTTCGACCTTCAAAAACCAAGTCCCGAACGTAGATTGAAGGCTACATTGGAAAATCTCCGAATACCAATGCTAACAAGTAGCAAAGATACCTAGAGAGGTACCTTGGTCAACTCTAGGGCCAAATGAGAGATCCGGAAACCAAGCGGAGAAGCCGGGAGAGCAAATGAACTAAACGGAGGCTTCAGCCAAATCTCGGACTGTGCGTCCCTGAGGTCGGCTACTGCGGACTGTCCGCCAGCCGATCCCGGACTGTCCGCCCGGCTAAAAATGCGAAACAGCACAGCTGCTGCAAGTCCCCTGGATGTTCCCGCACTGTCCGCGAAACTCCAACGGCGGACTGTCCGCGGTTCAAAAAGAAACTCGTCAGCAGCGCGGAGTCAGGCCACTGGTCTGACCGACCCCGACGCGTGGACTGTCCGCGGGATGAACGACGGACTGTCCGCGACCTCCCAATGAGGGCGATTTCGATCGCCTCTCACACAACTCTTCCCAAATTCGAATCAAATCACAATCCCGTGTTTCCAAACTTGGAGAGAATGATCACGAGGTAGTTAGGAGACTATCCCCAAGAAATCATCCGCTCAAATCGATTCAATCACCAGGAAATCGAAAGGGGAGGAGGATGAACGAAAAAGCGCCACGAAAACGAAATCAACCCGATCTACTTGTTCGTGACGAGTTAGATGAATTCCTTCGGTGGAAATGATCTCCTCACTATAAAGAACAAGTTGATTCAAACAGATTTCGCAAAGACGCAGTAGTAGAGAGGGAGATCGAGTGACGGGGAAAATCGCGGAGAAACGAAGAACGCGAAGAACACGAACAAAACGCGAATCAAGTCATCGATCTGCAACCATGTGGCTACCACACGCTACAACAGTGAGATTACGGTCTCACTTCCTCAAAATCTCCAGTACACAGAGGTATGGTTCTCTGCGGATCTCAGTTGCTACAGCAGGGGATTGGGAGAGCAGGAAAACCTTGAAGGAAAGAGCAAATGGCTGAGATAAAATGGAGGAGGGGTGTCTCCCTCTACTTATCCTAATTCTAATTCCTACTCTACCCCTCACTAATTACAGAGCGAACCAGCTAAACCCTAGGGTTATTCTGGACCATCTCGTGGTAGGTGGTGATCCGACGGCCACGCTCGCACAACTGGTAGCGTTGCCTCGACGCAACCTCACCGATTGCCGCCACGTGCCGCCACCGCTCCGCTCGTCCTTTTCACGGACCTCGCCCCTGGTTTTGTGGCCCAAACCGGGAAACCAGCCTTCACGATCAAACCCCCGGTTTTGAGGCCCAAACCGGGGAAACCAGCCATCCATGGCCTGAGTTTTGAGGACCAAACTCAGCAAAACCCGCAGCACCCAGGTTTTGAGGCCCAAAGCTGGAAAACCGTCCTCAGCCCGAGTTTTGTGGCCCAAACTCGGAAACCATCAGCGCCCAGGTTTTGGGGCCCAACCTGGGAAACTGTCCACTCGGTGGTTTTTCTGTGGCTCAACCACCAAACCGAGCCGTAGATGAGATGCACCGCCCGTGCACCCCGTCCACCGACACGTGTCCCCAAGTCCTCGACCCAGGCAACACCGTGTCCGCAAGTCTTCGCTCATCGCTGTCCCAGGCTGTCAGCCACCACAGCTGATCCTCGGGCCACCGGTCCCTCAGTCCAAGCCTCACGTCCGCCCTTCGCCACTCTCGGTCCATCGGCATGGCTGTCTTTACTTGACCTTCACCTTGCCTTTGATCACTGTATACGTGCTCGACACCTGCACAACACAAGCCAAAGAACATGCACATTATCCCAGTTGACAATCACTCAGAGACCCGGCATACACCCATGTATCCGCAATCTCCCCCTTGATGAGTGCGTTGTCAACTACCAACACAAATCATAATGGAAACAGAAGAAGGAAGGAAGAAGGAGAGAGAACTCGACCAAATGACAAAGCATATCAAAAGCCAAAGAAGAATGTCAAGTGGAAAGAGCACAACAACATGGTTCCCAAAGACATGGGCAACGGCTCGACGCAACCAAGCAAAGCAAAGCTAGCCCTCAAGAAGAGGTAGAACAGGCTCAACACCACTAGCGAGAAAGCTCGATACTAAGTGAAGAGCATAAAGACAAGGTTGCTAGTCCCTCAAGAAAGAGGCAAAGGCTCAACAAACTAGCTACCAAAAATGCTCCGAAACAATTGAACAAACAAAGCAAAAGTGCTAGTCCCTCAAGACAGAGGCACAGAGGCTCAATACAAATAGCAGAAAATCTCCAAACCAATTGGGAGATTCAAACAACCTCAAAATCCGAGCAAACTCCAACTCAAGCTCCTCCTTCAATAGTGCACACAACTAGGGAATCCCCCCCTTAGTTGATCTTATGATTTGGAGAATTTCTCCTCTTAGTGAAAATGCACCATCAAACAAATTTCTCCCCCTTGACAGAAGAACTCTCCTTCCAAATGCATATGAGTCAAAATGCAAGTTAGCAGCTTCAGAAATATAATCGATAGAATATGAAGATGCTTGACAAAGTGTGCTGATTCGATGACTCACTATTAAGCACTAAAAGCTAGCAAAGGCTCAAACTGATCACCAAATAAGAAATTTGAACATATGAGCAAAGTGAGCAGATTTTAGCCAAAAAAGTATTCACCATCAAAATAGCACTAAACATGTATAGACAGGAAGTCAAACAAGTGCTAAACATGTATACAAGGTGAACTACCCTAGCAAGGTTCAATCATCATGCTATAGAATAGAATGAAACAGAGACTTGTGTATTCAAGTTTTATCGGAGTTGCAGCGGTTTAAATTACACAAGTTCAAATTTTAGCATGTGATGCGAGAGGTTGAAAGCTTGTCATTGCCTAACTTTTCAACTGTGCGAAGCCTATGCAAAAGCAATCAGAAGCTTAAAGCAACAGTTTTGGTCTCAACACTACACAACTCAAGTTTAACTCATAGTGCAATGAGAGACAGTCTCGATACTGTGATGTGCTGACAAGCAATCCCATCTTGATCTTTCCAATTCACTTAACTTGGTTCAAATCAGCATATGAACATACCAAGCAAGTGAATGACTCAGAACTAGGACATAGCAACCTAGCATAATGAATAGCACAAGTGTTTCAACACATTCTACACATGCTAGTTTCATATCTCAATGGTGAACATTTTGCAAGTTTTATGTTCATTAATCAAAATTCACCATTCATAAATAGCTCAGCTCACAACATGTATCAGTGATCAGAAAGAGCATAAGCTACAGCATCAACATAAAGCATCGGAGCATACACTATAAAGAGCATAGTCACATTCTAAGGATTATATAAATGAAGCTCTGAATTGAAACATGCAAGATAAAATGCAAGATGCATGAAGAAACCAAAAGAAGGCAAAGGAAAAGAGTCAGTTATAATATACGAACCAAAATGTTTCCCCAACTAAAAAAGGGGAAACACACACCAAGCTCACCTCTCAACCTAGCAAAAGTTGATTGGTCCAAAGGCTTGGTGAAAATATCAGCCAACTGATGATGAGTATCGACATGGCGAAGGTCGATATCACCCTTCTCATAGTGGTCTCGCAGAAAATGAAAGCGCACATCAATGTGTTTGGTCTTCGAGGCAGCACGGGGTTCTTAGCAACGCTAATCGCACTCGTGCTGTCACAAAGCAAAGGAACATGAGAAAAACTCAGACCAAAATCACGCAAAGTGGCCATCATCCAGAGTAACTGGGAACAGCAGCTAGCCGCAGCAACATACTCAGCCTCCGTGGTAGACTGGGCGACACTAGACTGCTTGCGAGAAGACCATGATACAAGAGAAGAACCAATAAACTGGCAAGTCCCAGAAGTGGACTTGCGATCAATACGGCAACCAGCAAAATCAGCATCGGAATAACCGCAAAGGCAGAGGGTGGAGGAAGCTGAATACCAAATCCCAAACTCTGGAGTGAAGGATAAGTACCTCATAATGCGCTTGACCGCCTGACGGTGCGAGGCGCGCGGGGATGACTGAAATCGCGTGCAAAGACACACCGCGAACTGAATGTCCGGGCGTGTCGCCGTCAGGTATAGCAGCGACCCGATCATACTCCGGTACTCCTTCTGGTCCACTGCTTCTCCATCCACATCCGCATCCAGGGCCGTCGTGGTCGACATGGGTGTTGGAAGAGGCTTGGCCTCACCCATATCGAACTTCTTCAAGATGTCCTTGGTATACTTACCCTGGTGCACGAACGTCCCCTCCCGAGATTGCTTGATTTGCAACGCGAGGAAAAACGTCAACTCGCCCATCATGCTCATCTCAAACTCCCTGCTCATAGTGTCTGCAAACTTGGCAACCAAAGCGTGAGAAGAACCACCGAAAATGATATCATCCACGTAAATCTGGACCAAGAGAGTATCATTGCCTTGCTTGAGGAGAAAAGCGTTTTATCCACACATCCCATTTTAAAACCCTTAGCAAGTAAAAAAGTTTTCAACCTATCATACCAGGCTCTAGGGGCTTGTTTCAAACCATACAAAGCTTTGTGAAGTTTAAAGACATGGTTTGGAAACTTGGGATTTTCGAAACCGGGAGGTTGTCTCACATACACCTCTTCTTCTATGTAGCCATTTAAGAAGGCACTCTTGACATCCATTTGAAAAAGTTTAAAACCTTTGGATGCAGCAAAAGCCAAGAGTATCCTAATTGCCTCCAAACGAGCTACAGGAGCAAACGTCTCCTCATAGTCTATCCCCTCCTTCTGACTATACCCCTGGGCTACAAGCCTGGCCTTGTTTCTCACAACATGGCCATCCTCTTCTTGTTTGTTTTTGAAAACCCATTTTGTCCCAATAGGATGACAATCAGGAGGAAGAGAAACAAGAACCCAAACCCGATTTCTTTCAAAATTTCCAACTCCTCATGCATGGCATTGATCCAATCCGGATCAGATAAAGCGTGTCCAACATCTCGGGGTTCAAAATCAGCAACAAATGCAGAATGAGCAAAGTGAGAGATTTGTTGTGACCTTGGCCGAGTGACACGTTCGCCGATGCTGCCGATCATCTGCTGAGGAGGGTGTTGGCGCTGGATGTGTCGTGGCACCTCTCGAGCTGATGTAGCCTCCCGCTCAACAGCAGCTGGTGCCTCCTCGGGTACGAAAGGTACCGCTTGAGGTGGCGGATCCCACGGCCCCCATGTAGTAGAGGAAGAAGGATCAGGGTCGTGAGTCGTAGTAGAGGCCGCTCTTTGCGGCTCAGCAGGTGGAGGTGGTGCTGGGTCATCCATCCCTTCCGCACCCTCGTCCTCATCATCAAAAAGAGGCTCACCAACCTCATGATCACCTGCACGCTCAAAACGAGAAGAAGGACAAACCATGGTCTCATCGAAGGTGACATCTGATGTCTCCATGACTCGGTTAGTATCAAGGTTAAGTACACGATATGCACGAGTGTGAGTGCCATAACCCAAAATACACCGTCGAGAAGAACGAGACTCAAATTTGTCTAGGTTGCCTTTCTTGAGTATAAAACAGTGGCAACCAAAAACTCTAAAATAACTCACCTTGGGAGTTTTCCCAAACGCAACTCATAAGAAGACTTTTTCAAGAAAGCTCGGAGAAAAATGCGATTGGAAATATAGCATGCAGTGCTCATAGCTTCAGCCCAATATCGCCTAGGAGTCCTATGCTCATCGAGCATCGTCCTGGCCATCTCTACAAGAGTCCGATTCTTCCTCTCTACAACACCATTTTGTGGTGGTGTGTAGGGGGAAGAAAACTGATGCTCTAAGCCCAAAGAGTTACAAAACTTCTCAAAGTCCGAATTCTTGAATTCGGAACCATTATCACTCCTAATAGCTCGCATCGAGTTCAAAGGGAACTCATTCTGAAGACGCAAAATCAGATTGCGAGCAAAGGAGAAAGTCTCAGTTTTCTCAGCTAAAAAGAAAACCCACGAATATCTCGAAAAGTCGTCAACAACAACAAGCACATACCACTTCCCCCAACCAAGCTCACCCGAGCCGGACCAACAAGGTCCATGTGCAAAAGCTCTCCAGGGCGCTTAGTCATGACCTGAGTCACTGGATGGTGGGGAGCGGCTACCATCTTCCATGTCTACAAGAATGGCAAACAAGATCCTTCTCCATGGACAACTTGGGCAATCCTCATATTAAGCCAAGTGAGCTAAGTCTTGCAAGGAAGTCGAAGCTCAGGTGACCTAGTCCCCTATGCCACTTCCAAAGATCAGAGGAGGAAGATCCAGCCAAAAGACATCGAGAAATTCCAAACGATTCTGAGAAATCCGCACGAAAGACTTTTCCAAAGGGCGAAATCACACATACAAGATTGCCCTGAGGATCCAAAATGCGACTGAGATTCGGTTTAAAACGAACAATCTCATAGTCATCATTGAAAAGTTGCGAAACAGAAAGAAGGTTAAAATGCAAGTTAGAAACAAGAGCAACATCGCGCAACACAAAGTGCTCATTAACTCGCACCGACCCACGAGACAACACTTTACCTTTGCTATTGTCGCCGAAGGTGATAAACTCCTTTCCGGCGACTGGACTAAGACTGGAGAACCACTTGGCGTTTCCGGTCATGTGCCTCGAACACCCAGAATCCACCAACCAAACGTTCTCCAATCGTTTTACCTATATCAGTAAAAAGACATAGGGTGAGCATACGGTCCAACACTGGGGTTAGTGAAGTAGGAAGAATACCAGTGTTGGGCCGGCTGCTCAAAAGAACGGTTAGCAGAAAAACCATTCCTAGCACGCCTACGGGAAGAGCGTCCATCGCGATACTCAAAATGCGGTGGGGAAAGCGCTCAACAACAAAGCCACCGCCACGGGGTCCATATCCCACAACTGCAGGCTCCCATCGGGCACGACCTCCTCGCAGCCTAGGCCTAGAAACTTGAGGTTTTGGACCTCTAGGCCTAGCAGCACGCCTCTGAATGTTCGACACATGTACATCATGGAAAGGATGGTACATGTCCGGGTTGTTCATCTCCTTTGCACAGCGCGCCTCTCTATTACGCCGAAAGCAAAACTCACTCAAGTGTCCATCTCTCCCACAGTGCTCACAATGGTACCTCACCGCACTCATAGGGGGTTGTTAGTACTCACGGTAGTGGGTGTGGATCACTTTGCCCTTCTGTGGCATAAGTTCCTCCTGGATTGGTGGCATGGTGTCCAACTTGTTCTTGAGGTGGTTTGGCTTGGGAGTCCAAGATTGTTTCTTTGGTGGAGCTCTCGGAGGTTCAACAAAGACCCATCCTCGGTGTTAGGCTTGAGAGGCTCTTTGGGTGGAATCTTGGTAAGCTTGGGAGTAGTGGTGGAGTTGGGCTTCTCACATGGGTTCAGACCACTCGACTCTCTAATCTTCCCAAAAGACGAAACATCAACACCCTGAGCAAAACCAACACCGGGACCTCCAACAGCTCGCTTGAATTGGGAGATCATCATTCCGAGCTGTGGCTCACCACTAGACACCCGTGACAAGATGGTTCGAAGGTATGTGTTTCTTCCTCAGTTTGCATCTTGTCATGCTTCACGTTCGCGATATCCATCTCCAAACCGTCACAAAGAACACACCTAGTCACACAAGTGCTACCCGAGCTAGCCTTCTCAAGAGACACAATCTTGGCATTCTTCTCTGCCAACTCGGTTTGCAAGCCAGCACACGACTTGCACGCACCCAACAGCGAGGATCTAGCCTTCAGCTCATCCACCTCTCCTACCAACGCAACATACTTACCTCTCAAAGTGAGAAGGTCAATCATGTGCATGGTGCACATCTCGCACTCCTCCTCATCGGTAACAACAACGGTGGACATGATAGATTCAAGTTCCTTCACCGTATCCTCCCACTTCTGCCTAAACTCCTTACGCTCTCTGGCAGCGCGCCTAAGCATCTTATCTTGACTAAGGAGAGCAGCAATAAGTTTCTCAACCTCAGCAGAAAGCTCATTGGGGTCTGAGATACCTAGGAGGTGTCGTCGTCGTCGTCGTTCCGAGGAGTCTCCTCCAGCTCACCATCGACCTCCTTGCCGAGGGCCATGGTGCAGAAGCCCTCGTCGTCGGCGAAGAAGCAGAGGTCGTTCAGCTTGTCCTCGATCCTCTTCTTCTTCTCGGACTCGCCGTCGCTTGAGGCAGCGGAGTCGTCATCCGAGTCGTCGACGTCGCTGAGCGTGGCGAAGAACGCACGCTGCTCAGCCTGGGCCTTCTCCAAGTACTTCGTCTTGATGTACTCCTTGTCGAAGCCGCCCTTCCGCTTGTGCTTCGCGGGGACGTACTTCTCCTTGTGCTTGCCAGAGTCATACTTGTGCCCATGATCCGCCTTGCCGAAGACTTGCTTGTTCTTCTTCGGGCAATTGGCGATGAAGTGGTTGGGATCGCCGCACTCGAAGCATCCCGAGCGTCCTCCTCCGCGGCGACGGTTCATGCGGTTGTTGTGGAACCGCGAGAACCGGTTGGCGAGCAAAGCCAACTCGTCATCCCATGAACTCAAGCTACTCCTCTGTGACAGATAGAAGTGAAGACAAAGCAAAGCCTCCAGAGGAGTTAGCAAAAGAGCCAGAAAGCAAAGCCATCGACGGGCCAGAAGGATTTTCATAAGAAGCCCTCGCCATGGCATCGATCTCACTGGACTTGAGCTTACTGAAGAGCTCGTCGCACGTGAGGGTCTCATAGTTAGGCGATTCGATGATCGCCTGAACCTTGGAATCCCACACCGACCGATCGAGAGTAGGCAAAAGCTTCAAAGCTCTCTCATGATCGTCGAAAGGCAACAGCTCCTTGTTAGCCCTCATCCTATTGACAATCACCTGAAAGCGAGCAAATAAACTCTCTATGCTCTCGCCAGGCATATGTCAAAAGTTCTCGTACTCTCGCTTGTGCGACTCGTAGAGACGGGTTTTGACTTGAGAGGTTCCCTCATGAAAACGCATGAGGGATGCCCAAATCTCCCGAGCCGTAGCGAGGTGAGAAACACACGATCAAACTCAGTCATGCTCAAGCATGAGAAAAGAGCATTACGGGCTCGGCTATTGGCATCGTGATCATCAATCTGACGCTGAGTCACACGTGCAGCCAAGACCACGTAATCAGCAGAGTTGAAAATATCCCAGATGGAAGCACCCATACTCTGCAGATAGGCCGACATGCATATCTTCCAATACGCATAGTTCGTCCCATCGAAAAACGGCGGTTTGCCCACGCCGCGATCCATGTCGCCTTCTGTGGATCTGGAACCGGCTAAGGTGGAAGATCCTTAACCTGCTCTGATACCAATTGAAGGACCGAGAATGCAATAGCAAGGCGACCAGAGAGGGGGTGAATGGGAGCTCAAAATTTTTCTCGAAACTTCGGCCTTTGTCCCACCAATCAACCCCAAAAGCTTCGATTGAAACCGTGATGCTCATGACCCTTGGAAGAGGGTGGATGATCCCTAGGATCACAGCGGAGCACCACAAAGCGATAGCAAACCAATCGGCAAAACACCGGAACAAGTTCGACCTTCAAAAACCAAGTCCCGAACGTAGATTGAAGGCTACGTTGGGAAATCTTCGAATACCAATGCTAACAAGTAGCAAAGATACCTAGAGAGGTACCTTGGTCAACTCTAGGGCCAAACAAGAGATCCGGAAACCAAGCGGAGAAGTCGGGAGAGCAAATGAACTAAACCGGAGGCTTCAGCCAAATCCCGGATTGTCCGGCCCTGAGGTTCCGGACTGTCCGCGGCTACTGCGGACTGTCCGCCAGCCGATCCCGTACTGTCCGCCGGCTAAAAACGTGAAATAGCACAGCTGCTGCAAGTCCCCTGGATGTTCCCGGACTGTCCGCGAACTCCAACGGCGGACTGTTCGCGGTTCAAAAAGAACTCGTCAGCAGCGCGGAGTCAGGCCACTGGTCTGACCGACCCCGACGCGCGCGGACTGTCCGCGGGAGGAACGGCGGACTTCGCGACCTCCCAGTGAGGGCGATTTCGGTCGCCCCTCACACAACTCTTCCCAAATTCGAATCAAATCACAATCCTGTGTTTCCAAACTTGGAGAGAATGATCACGAGGTAGTTAGGAGACTATCCCCCAAGAAATCATTCGCTCAAATCGATTCAATCACCGGGAAATCGAAAGGGGAGGAGGATGAACGAAAAAGCGCCACGAAAAAAGAAATCAACCCGATCTACTTGTTTGTGAGGAGTTAGATGAATTCCTTCGGTGAAAATGATCTCCTCACTATAAAGAACAAGTTGATTCAAACGGATTTCGCAAAGACGTAGTAGAGAGGGAGATCGAGTGACGGGAAAATGGCGGAGAAACGAAGAATGCGAAGAACATGAACAAAACACGAATCAAGTCATCGATCTGCAACCGTGTGGCTACCACACGCTACAACAGTGAGATTACGGTCTCACTTCCTCAAAATCTCTAGTACACAGAGGTATGGTTCTCTGCGGATCTCAGTTGCTACAGCAGGGGATTGGGAGAGCAGGAAAACCTAGAAGGCAAAGAGCAAATGGCTGAGATAAAATGGGAGGAGGGTTGTGACGGAACGACCCTAATCCCATGGCCCACGTGTCCCTGTCAACTTCTGACAGCCGAACCCATGTTCCATGTGATTAAGACCTGTTCGCCACCGGGCTACATCAGTGCCCAATGTCCGCAGGATCATCTCACAATTCGGTTACAGCATTTCATACTTTTATAAATAACATCGGAATAAAGAGCGGAAGACTTAAATAACATTAGTTTTACAAACCGAGGTTTCAAATGAGGTAAGGAGTACGATTATTACAAACCATTGTTCGGGAAATTCAAAGTAGACAACGTAGCGGAAGCAATAACATAAAGATACATGTAACACCCAGCCCAAGGGTGCACATTTACTCATCGGCCTCATCGGCCTCCTCCTGGACGAAGGTCACGCAACAGGGTGCGAGACACATCGGGGTCTCAGGCATACCTGCAACATGGGTAACAAACCCTGAGTACGGGGTACTCAACAAGACTTACCCGACTAAAGAAAAAGGGAGAAGACTCAGGAATGAAGGCTTAGGGTAGTCAAGGTAAGGCTTAAGCAAGATCAAGTATTTTGCAGAAAAGCATTTTTGTAAACCTTATTTTATTTTGAAAGATTTGGTATTCCTCAAATCTTCATCGTTCATGATTCATTTTACATCTCAAAACATTCCTAGTTGAGAACCACTCTCCGTTGACAGTCAGTGGACCAAGTCTCCATAACCGAGGAGCAACGTTAATCCGGATAAATAATACTCAGCTGAGGATCCCTATCCAAACTGCATATGTAGCACCCAAGCTTGCATATGCCAACTCGTCTACCACGATTCCTCCAAGATTGGGCCCGGTCCTACGCCACCCGGAAGTACAGTACACCACTCCAATTTCCGCCAGCGACAAGTACCTCGGGACTCTAACCCAAGAGTACAGGTCCTGTCACGTGGGTACATGCTACTTCCGCCATCTCTCCACTCCCAGTGCGCGGTTATCGGTCCAATAAAGGATTCCTCGGAGCCAGAGCTTTCCGTAGTATGTGAATAGTTACAAGTCTTGACCAGCAGGCCCCCATACGGATGGTCCCTAATTTTCCAGCCAGAACTATACCTTGGTTTATCTCACCCAAGCGTAATAGTCCTGTCAGTTTTTCAACCCTGTCCCGGTCGGTGTCAACTGTTGAGTCCCGGACTACAACAAGACGGCACCGTACGCTCGGACAACCTCTCCACGTTATTGACTAGGTACGGATCAGGTAACTAGCCAGTAGACAGGGGAGTAAAGCCAAATTCCCATAAACATTCTTAAAGTGATCACACTTTTGAAATTGGCATTTTTATTGCAAATCTATTGAATAGCATTGCTAAGCATTTTGCAAATAGTTTTGAAACAAGGGTATGTGTATCTTTTGGTGGGGGTAGATTATGCAAGTAATAGGTCATCACACAACTCCTATTACCTAATGCAATAGTTTAACTCAAAACATTTAAAGAAAAAAATTATAAAAGCAAGGTAGGGTTAAATGCACCGGGGCTTGCCTTGAATGGCAAAAAGGACAGGCTCGGGGTCAGCAGTGCAGTTGACGGGGCTCGGGTTGCCTCGGGGACAGATCCTTCGGTGGCTACCTCGACTTCAGGGCCTTCTTCCTCGGTCACTATACGTATGCAATGATGCATGCACATGAGTATGCTAGTAAGAACAAAGTGCATGGGATGAACTAGAGTATAGGTTTGCAAAGTATAAGTGGTTGTTAAAGTGGACATAAAATTACTTATCTCTTTTTAGCAATATTAACAAACTTAATTAAGCAACTTTTATTAAACCTAAGCATGGACATCATAAAGCATCACGAACATCATAGACCAGAGGGGTAGGGGTCTATGAACATCAATCAATCCAAAAGTCACATCACAGGGCATTCAACACTAAACCCTAATCACCTTTTTTATTTTCTTAATTATATAAAAAGGTCATTTTATGAAGATGCTCCAAAAATTACCAAATTAACCACATAAGTTCATTATGGCATAAATAGACGGCAAAACAAATTTCATAATTTTTGGAGGTCATTAAGGTGCTCAAATAAATCTAGGCATTAATTAACAAAAGGCACTATTTAGGAATTAAAATAAATGCCCAAAAATCAACTTGTTTCAAATGACTTCAAAATTTCACCAGAGACTTGTCATGACATAACTAGCTCACAAAAAGTGATCTCATAATTTTTGGAGTTATAAATCTTTTTCTAAAAATCCAAAACCATCATTTATTAATTAAAAGGGAGATTTTTCATTTTCAAATATTTGCACAAAACTCAAGTTTCATATTTTTATAAAATACTTCAAGGTATAAAGAGTCTACCATCAAAATTTCAGAATTTTTGGATCAACACAGAAAATACCACAAAAAAGAGAAATCGGAGCACTATTCACATGTTTGAAGAAATAGAAAAAAAAGGCACTGTTCTTCTCCCTCGCTCACCGGCGGCCGGCCGACGGCGGCGGCGCTGCTGCGCCGGCCTCTGCGGGCACTCCGCGGTGAAACCGAGGGCATGGAGAGGTTCAGGAGCTCACCAGCGGTCGATTAGAGGACTCAGCGCGGTGAGGGGATGAACGGAGGGAGGTGGTCGACGGAGCTCGGCAGGAGCTTCACGGCGGCGGCGATCGTCGGCTCGGCGATCCTGCGCGACACAAGCGACCGCAAGGGGTCAGTCAGAGGCGCAAAGGAGTAAGGAAGGTGATGCGGGGGTCAGTGGAGGATGATCAAGGCCGGAGAGGGAGTATTTCACGATCCCGACCTCGACGGGATTCTCGCCGGAGATGACAACGGCGAGCTACGCCGGGCGAATGGAGGCGGTAGCGACCAAATTGAGGAGTGGGGAAGCTTCACGAGCTCAAGGCAGAGCTTCTGAGCTCGTTGGTTGAGCGGCGGAAGGTCTGGAGTGGGCTGGCCACGGTGGCGGAGGTGAGGTTACTCCGGCGACATCGTCGGGCCTTTTATAGCCGCGGCGAGAGGCTGGCGGAGCGACTGTTCTGGCGCGGATAAGATCGCTCGAGGCATGCGCAATTGATTGCGAGGCCGAGGGCTCAGGGTTTGGCACGCAGGGCCCGGGCGTGTGTTCGCCGGCGGCGAACACGCGGCGGCGAGGGCTGCGGGGTGGGGGGGGACGGGTGCGGGGTCAACTTGTGCACAGACGCGTGCGGAATGATGAACTGAGCATCGGTGTGGGGTTGGTTGGGGCGAAGAAGCTTCGGACACGCGGCGGCATGCGAATCCGCAAGGGAGGTGGCCGGGCCCCCCCCTAGCTCGCCGGGGAAGATGAACAGGCTATGGCCCTAGGGTTTGACTTTTGGCTGGTATCTGTATAATGCAAATTACTCCCAAAATTTGAACTGGGCAACAAAAACTCAAAACATCAAAGTTGTTCAGAAAAATGAGATCTACAACTTTGTCAATAAGAACATTTTCAAAATCCAAACATTTTTTGAACTATATTTGAAATCAGAAAAGGGGACACTTTTGAGATTTGAATCAATTCAAAATTACTTTGAATTTTAAACTGAAACTTGAAAATTTGTAAATACCAAAGTTGTTTATCTTGGCCAGATCTACAACTTTGCTTTTTGGACCAACCTCAAATTTTGAATAATTTTTGAATTACAAAAAGAGGGATAAAATCCAGGGTTTGGAAATCAGGGTTTTGCAAAGGGATTTGAAATCTGATTTGATTTTTGAACTTTGGCCAACACAGCAAAACTTCAAGACACCAAAGGAACAAGAATTACACAAAGCTAGTCACAGAGATGAAATTACCATTTTGCCCTGTAGAGAGAAGTGGGCTAATAAGGGTTTTTGCAATAGAGGTACTTCACATAATAAGATACACTTAGCAAAATGCATACACATGAAATCATGATCAAGATGCTTAAAAAATGATAATGATGATATGTCAAGTTAATTACATGCTAAACACCAGAGGTGTTACAGCCTCCCCCCTAAAAGAAATCTCGCCCCGAGATTCTGCGTCTTAAGAAAGGACAAAGAAGGGATAAAGGCAAAACTTTACATTGACAGGGATTCGAGAAAGTCGGGATAGTTTTTTGCCAAGAAGTCTTCAGGTTCCCAAGTAGCTTCTTCTTCAGAGTGCTGGTTCCACTGGATTTTGTACCATCTCGTGGTAGTTCTTCGAGTAACGCGATCCTTGTGGTCAAACACGCGAACTGGATATTCCGAGTAGGATAGATCAGGCTCTAGCTCGACACCTTCAACTTCCGCGACATGTTCTGGTACTCGGAGACACTTCTTGAGTTGGGAGACATGGAAAACATTGTGGACAGCGGAGAGATGATCGGGCAACTTCAGCTTGTAAGCTACCTTGCCACAACATTCCAAAATCTCAAACGGACCAATGTAGCGGGGTGCTAACTTTCCCTTGACTCCAAAACGAGTGACTCCTTTGGTTGGTGAGACCTTGAGATATACATAATCTCCAACTTGAAACTTCAGAGGTCGACGTCTCTTGTCAGCGTAGCTTTTCTGTCGAGATTGGGCAATCTTCATATTCTCTTGTATCTGCTTGACTTTCTCTTCCATATCTTTGACCAGGTCAACTCCAAAGAATTCTCTTTCTCCGGGCTCAGACCAACTGAGGGGTGTACGACAACGACGACCGTACAGTGCTTCAAAGGGTGCCATTTTGATGCTCTCTTGGTAACTGTTATTATAAGAGAATTCTGCCAAGGCCAAACAATTATCCCAAGTATCTGCGAAGGTAAGAACACAGGCTCTCAACATGTCCTCCAGCACTTGGTTGACTCGCTCCGTTTGTCCATCAGTTTGAGGATGATAAGCTATGCTATGTAAGAGCTTGGTTCCAAGCGAGGTATGGAACGCTTTCCAAAACTTAGCGACAAACTGGGTACCATGGTCAGAGACAATGGTCTTTGTGGCGGAACCGTCCTGATTATAAGAGCTCAAGTATTATCTTAGCCAAATTCGTCTGACTTCGACTGATACTTGAACCCATATAACCCCGGTAGTCCGGAAATCACGAAGGATTTCTAACACCATACATCATACAGGATCGCATTGTTCAAGGATCACATTCGTAAAGATACATCATAGCGAAAATGAAATCCGAATTTAAAATATCAGAGTGCGAATTTTAAACTGGAGTTATTACAATACCGAGTTTGAAAGTGCGGAAGCTGAAATAGTTTGAAGCACGACCACTACACATGTGGTCCAAATAAAACATTGTTTGATAAACCAACTCACACAACTCACTCTTCCCTTTTTAGATAATGTGCCACTAGTAGTCTCAGTCCAGCAAAAGAAAATGGGAAAAGCTTCTGGAAGACCCTGCCCTGGGCCTACTCCTCATCACCTTCCACGGGGTAGAGGCAGTGCTTACAATAGCCAAAGTAGACCTGGCCATCTGCAACAAACGGGATAAACCCTGAGTACGGGAATGTACTCAGCTAGACTTACCCGTCCAACTGAAAATAAAGACACCAAGGACATGCAAGGCTTTTGAGGTAGAGCTGGGATCTTTTAGTTGCGAAAAGCACAATTTCCGTTAGGCGATTACTAGATGTAAAGATGAGCTGCCATTTTTAGACCTATTCCTTAACTCTAGGTTTTTCACCTGTACTAGAGCACTCACTTGAATCTATCAATCAATAATATGACCATATCCAGTTGACTTGTCCACATTTTAGTTGAACCTTTAGATATCACGTGGAGTTGTATCGTGGTGAAGCTCGCCATAGTTTCCCACTAACCGGGGGAGACGGCGACTCGAATCGAATTCCAAACCAGCTGGTGAAAGACCTTTAATACCAGCCCACACTTTCCCCGTCGGGTCCATGCATTGGGCAACCGCTCGACGCTTGTTCGTGGTGGTAATCGTCGCGGTTCAAGCACGGACCGCCCAATCAGAGTCTGGCGATGGCCTCACGCGGCAGATCGCAACTTCCGTACTAGAGGGCACGACACGGGTTGAAACCGGCCCGAACAGCTTCTAACCGGCTTTGGGGTCGATGATTACAGCACCGACATATCCCTAAGTAAAAGGGCGCGTTCAAAAATGAACGAGGGCCAACATCGATACAAACCTACACGATCCAACGGATGGACTGCCCCAAGTTTCCGAACTTGTGCCCTGCCATCCCGTTGACCGTATTTCATTACTACTCAGGTTCTTTTCCACGATAGCAAATATAGCCAACCGTGATCCGGCAAATACCCATCCGGGTATTACGGAAACCTCCTTAACTACCACTTTTATTAAGCAGGCTAAGCAATTCTACAGTTGCAATAAATAACAGGATAACAAGGTAGATATTAATCAATAACCAAGGAATGGTAATGCAGCAAGTAGGATTCATTCAACTCCTAAACCTAATGCATCACAATATAAAAGGACTCAAGTGATTTTAATTGTAAATACTGGGAGACTTAGAATGCTCCGGGGCTTGCCTTGGGTGAAGACCGAGGCCTCGTGGGAGGGGCACTCGGGCAAGTTAGTGTCGTGGATGGGGTCGACTTCCTCTGGCTGCTGCAGCTCCTGGATCTCCGGTTCGGCGTTTAGCTCCTGCTCTTGGTGGGGCTCCGGCGGGGTCGATCCTATTGTATGCGATGATTAATAAATAATTCAAAAGAACTTAGGTTTGAACTGCAAGTGCACTTTTCTGGAATCAGAAAAATCCACGAAAATTCCAGAAGGCAAATAACAGGTGCTGGACTCCACTGAACAAATTTCAGCCAAAAATAAAATTCAGAACTGCAGATATAAAAATGGCAAGCAAACTGCCCCAAAAGGTACTTTGAACTACAACCCTACTGTAAAAGGGCGCACAACTCTATTTAATATTTTTCCCAGATTCTACTTCAAATTTTATGCTTATCCAGAAAATTCCATGAACAGAAACATTATATTATTTCTTACATGAATTTCCAAAGATAAACACAGACAAACACAGTTGTGAAGTAACTACAACTTTTTCCATAAAACAGATCAGGTTTATATTTTTCTTAGACTCTTCATGGCATACAGAGACTGCACAAAATTTCCCATATTTTATTTTGACATATAAAACACCTTAACATTTATTCTAAGAAATCAGCCAAAAAGGACTTTTAAGCATAAAAGAAACTTTTTCCACATAAACAGTGCATAATATATTTTTCACAGGTGTAAGACAGTATAATACACTTACACAAAATTTTCCAGGAATTATCTCAACCAGAAAACACATATAACCATTTATCTAAACAAAAGCATATAAACTGAAATAAATGAAAACAGTAAAATAAACTCCTACCAAAAATACTTTCATATTCTACCATGGTAGATCTACTCATAAACAAGCCAACAAAACTGAAAGTACTCCAATTGGACTTATAAATCATGCTGCACAAAAATAACAAGCATCTCTGGAAAATAAAACCCTAAAAGAAAAACATTTGAAATCTCCCGGCTTGGCTTGCGGGAACCTGGTCCGACTCGACCCAATCCTGGCTCGAGCGCACGGCGGAAGGCGTGTGTGTTCGCTCGAGGCCCGGCTCGGTCGAGACAGCGCCCGGGGGTTCGCTCAAGGTCGAGGCCCGTCCGAGGCCTGGCTCGAGGGCTCGGTCGAGGCCTGGCTCGAGGGCTCGGGCGAGACGGAAAAACACTCGCCCGTCCGAGGCCTGGCTCGAGGGCTCGGTCGAGGCCTGGCTCGAGGGCTCGGGCGAGACGGAAAAACACTCGCCCGTCGAGGCCTGGCTCGAGGGCTTGGTCGAGACGGAAAAACGTTCGCCCGTCCGAGGCCTGGCTCGAGGGCTTCGTCGAGACGGAAGTCTGTCCGAGGCCTGGCTCGAGGGCTCGGGCGAGACGGAAGTCTGTCCGAGGCCTGGCTCGAGGGCTCGGCGAAGGTTCGGGTGGATGCGGTCCATGGACCGAACAGAGGCTGACGCGCGGGGTCCGTGGGTCAACGGGACCCACCCGTCAGAGAGAGGAAAACAGGGGAGAGGTTTGACCGGCGGCTGCTCGCCGGCGGTGAGGTTTCCGGCGGCGAGGCTAGGCTAGATAGATTCGTCTCGACGAGGCGCATCCGGTGGTGGTGATGGTTTGGCCAGCGCATGGCCGGAGCATGCCGGCGACGAGCTACGGCGGACGGTGGCGTCGGTGAGGCTCGGCTTGGCCGTGTCCGGCGGTCGCCGGAGAAATTAGGGGAGGCAAAAGCTCGTGTGAACCCTAAGGAGCACAGCTACGGGGTTGGTTTGGCTTGATTGGCTCCAGAGGAGCTTGGCCACGAGCGAGGTCCGCGGCGGACGGCTATGGCGTTCGGCCGGGGAAGAAGATGTGGGAGAGAGCGGTAGCGTTGAGGCTAGACGGTGTTCTCACCTTGCCTTGACTCGGTGAAGCTTGACGGTGAAGGAGGGAGACGGTGGAGCTCGGGTTGAGGAAGAACGGCGTTGCGGCTCGGCGGTGGCGACTGGCGGACCGAAAGAGGCGCTACGTCCTCCGGCGGCGTCGGGGCTCGGTCGGTGATGACGACGTGCGCACGGCGTGTGCACGGCGTAGGCGGAGCTTGGTGCAGAAGTAATCGGACGGTGGTTCTCGGTGGGATTGGGAACGGAGAGGGGAGGTTGCGGTGGAGGTCGCGGCGAGAGCGAGCCGAGCGCTTGCTCTGGCTTGGTGGCGAGGGGAGGAGAGTGCGAGCGAGAGTGGGAGAGTTTGTGCGGGAGTGTGAGGGAGTGAAGGGGTGCTCGGGGTTTTGATCGGCTTGACCGGTGGTCGTGGCGGGGCCACGGCAGCGCGGTCGGCGAGGCAGCGCGGTGATGCCGTGCACGGCGAGAGGGTGCGGCAGGCGAGGCGAGCGGAGAGTGGCCGGGGAAGATAGCTTGCGTGCTCGGGTGAGAGAGGATCGAGCGAGGAGTGGCCGGCGAGGATCCTCGGCAGCATGCGACGGCCACGTGGCGTTTGCGGCCGGCGTACGGCGCGGGCGTGTCAGCGGCGATGTCGCGCGCGGCGAGGCGGAAGCGGACCGGCGCGCGCGAGCGAGCGAGCTGGGCCAGCGCGCGCGAGGTTGGGCCGAAAGGCCAGATGGGCCAAAAGGTGGGGCGCCGGGAGAAATCGTTTTCCTTTTTCTTTTTCGAACTTCTTTTCAAACTTTGACCACTCAAAACAGTTTTAAAAACTTCAAACTAGGGTTTGACCCAAAAATAAAAGTTGCTCAAAATAATTTTCTCTACAACTTTCATATAGGACACTTTTTCTGAAAACCATTTTTAAAACCTCCTCATAAATAAAGCCAAAACAGAGATCCAATTAAATCATCAAGTCAAATAGAAATCCAAATCCAAATAAATAAACAAAAGACAAAAGCACTCTTATGCACATGAAATGATGCAATGCATTGCTTATGCTTCTTTAGTAGCTAATGAAGTTCCTAATGCAGTGCTTGACACTAGGGTGTCACAGTCTTGGGTATGCCATGAAGCTTTACTATGTTGTTTTTGTACAAGGCGGCATACATAGGAACGGTGTAGCTGGTCTTGACTGGCAGAAAGTGAGCTTGTTTGGTGAGTCGGTCCACGATTACCCAAATGGAATCAAAACCTTTCTGGGTCTTGGGTAGTCCATTGACAAAATCCATACTAATGTCGTCCCATTTCCAAGCGGGTACTGACAAAGGTTGCAATTCTCCTCCAGGCTTCATGTGTACTGCCTTGACTCTTTGGCAGGTATCACACTGAGCGACATACCGGGCAATCTCAATCTTCATTTTAGTCCACCAGAATCTCTGCTTTAAGTCTTGGTACATCTTGTTACTGCCGGGGTGAATAGAGAATCTGGTCAAGTGTGCTTCATCAAGGATTAACTGTCTCAATTCAGGCACCTTGGGAACTACTAGACGGTTCTTGAACCAAACAACTCCTACATCATCGATCCTGAAACAATCAGCCTTTCCGGTCTGGACCTTTTCGATGATGTGCTTGATTCCAGGGTTATCCTTCTGAGCAGCAATGACTTGATCCTTGATGGATGTTTCTATGCTGACATTGTTCAGGCTTCCTTGCGGGATCATTTCGATACCTGTGGCGGAACCGCCCTGATTATAAGAGCTCAAGTATTATCTTAGCCAAATCCGTCTGACTTCGACTGATACTTGAACCCATATAACCCCGGTAGTCCGGAAATCACGAAGGATTTCTAACACCATACATCATACAGGATCGCATTGTTCAAGGATTACATTCGTAAAGATACATCACAGCGAAATGAAATCCAATTTAAACATCAGAGTGCGGAAATAAGCAGAGTTATTACAATATTGAGTTTTCAAAAGTGCGGAAGCTTAAATAAGTTTGAAACACGACCACAACACACGTGGTCCAATAAAACATTGTTTGGTAAATAAACCCAACACAAGTCATTCCTCCTTTTTAAAGATAATGTGCCACCAGTAGTCTCAGACCAACAAAAGAAAGAGGAAAGCTTCTGGACGACCCGGCCCTGGGTCTACTCCTCATCACCTTCCACTGGGTAGAGGCAGTGCTTACAATAGCCAAAGTAGACCTGGCCATCTGCAACAAACGGGATAAACCCTGAGTACGGGAATGTACTCAGCTAGACTTACCCGTCTAACCGAAAATAAAGGACTCCAAGGGTATGCAAGGCTGTTGAGGTGGAGTTGGGATCTTTAGTTGCGAAAAGCTCAATTTCAGATAAGAGGTAACTAATGATGATGATGAGCTGTTACTTTTAAACCTATTCCTTAGTTCTAGGTTATTACCTGTACTAGAGCACTCACTTGAATCTAACAATCAATAATATAACTATATCCAGTTGACTCATCCATATTTTAGTTGAACCATTAAACATCACATGGAGTTGTATCGTGGTGAAGCTCGCCATAGTTTCCCACTAACCGGGGGAGACGGCGACTCGAATCGAATTCCAAACCAGCTGGTGAAAGACCTTTAATACCAGCCCACACTTTCCCCGTCGGGTCCATGCATTGGGCAACCGCTCGATGCTTGTTCGTGGTGGTAATCGTCGCGGTTCAAGCACGGACCGCCCAATCAGAGTCTGGCGATGGCCTCACGCGGCAGATCGCAACTTCCGTACTAGAGGGCGCGACTCGGGTTGATTCCGGCCCGAACAGCTTCTAACCGGCTTTGGGGTCGATGATTACAGCAACGACATATCCCTAAGTAAAAGGGTGCGTTCAAAAATGAACGAGGGCCAACATCGATACAAACCTACACGATCCAACGGACGGACTGCCCCAAGTTTCCAAACTTGTGCCTTGCCTTCCAGTTGACCGTATTTCACTACAACTCAGGTTCTTTTCCACGATAGCAAATATAGCCAACCGTGATCCGGTAACTACCCATCAGGGTATTACGGAAACATCCTTAACTACTACTTTTATTAAGCAGGCTAAGCAATTCTACATATAAAGCGGTAACAGGATAACAAGGTAGATAGTAATCAATAATCAAGGAATGGTAATGCAACAAATAGGATTCAATCAACTCCTATACTTAATGCATCACAGTATAAAAGGACTCAAATAATTTAATTATAAAAACTGGGAGGCTTAGAATGCTCCGGGGCTTGCCTTGAGTGAAGACTGATGCCTCGTGAGAGGGGCACTCAGGTAAGTTATGGTCGTGGACGGGGTCGACTTCCTCCGGTTGCTGCAGCTCCTGGATCTCCGGCTCGGCGTTTAGCTCCTGCTCTTGGTGGGGCTCTGGCGGGGTCGATCCTATTGCATGCGATGGGTATATAATTAATAAATGCGGTGCAAGATGAAGGTGGCATGAAAAGAATAATGGTTGCAAACCAACAAAGCCAACTTGTTGAACCACTTTTGACATTGAGGCAACATCTTAATTATTTCATAAAACAAAATCCGATTATCCACCTTGCTGAAATAAATCTAATTAAATTAGCCTATAACAGCAACCCATCTTTGATAGCGTCAGAAAAATCTACAGAAATTACTGGAAGTTAACAACACTTAATCTAATTCTCTGTCCAAATTTTATCCCATTTGGACCTAGACTTCATCCTCTATGAAACAGACAAATTCTATCATGAAAAGGTACTTTGAACTACACCCCGTAGCACAAAGTGTCAAACAACAGATTTCTTATTTTTCTACTGAACTTCCTAGCATAAGAGCAGTGTGCCTAAATTCTCAGGTTCATATTCCTCATATTTTAATTACTACAAAATAAACAAGAAAGCAGCATTTAACCATTTTGATTACTACTGCCAACTTATTTCATAGAGCAACCTCATATTATATTTTGCTCTGAAACTACACATCCATACAAACCTAACAAAACTGGAATCACATTTTTCCGACTTATACATGATTAGTTATGCATTTTCCAAGTTATCAGCATTTTTCTAATTTAACTAAATCTACTCATAAACATATCACCAACAATGCATTTAACATACTTCACAGATAGATCTAATCATGTTGAACTCAACAAAATTTGTTTCACAGGATTTGGACTTAAATGAGCCTTGTAAGAATTTTTGAAGCCTTTACATGGATTCTGCAAAACACATTAAAAGGGAAACTCAAACCTAAACGTACAGACTTCGGCTGAGGCACAAGACAGACGCTCGGCACTCTCGGCACGATTCGGCCGGGGCACAAGACACACACAACGATTCGGCCGAGGCTACGGCACACTTTACCGATTCGGCCGAGGCTAACTTGACTCAGCCGAGGCTCGACATACTTCTACCGATTCGGCCGAGGCTAACTTGACTCAGCCGAGGCTCGACATACTTCTACCGATTCGGCCGAGGCTAACTTGACTCAGCCGAGGCTCGAGGCGAAGGCAAAGGCTCGGCGCATTTGGCTCGACTCGACCGAAGCTTACGCGACGCAGCTGAGGCTAACTAGACAAGCGACTATGCTACCGAGGCCGGCTCGGCCAGCTACTGCACGAGGCCAGGCTCGGCAGTCAACGACGGAGAATTGCGCCGCTACTGTTGACCGGCCCTAGCTTACAGGCGGCGAAGCTTTTGGCGATGCCGAGACCATCACTAGGTGCGGGTTTTTGAGACGAACACGAGCGACTAACTTGCTGAGCCAGAGGAATACCGGAGTAAGATCGACGGCAGCCATGGCGGAGCGGCGGCTCTGCGACTCGGCGGCAGACTCTACCCGGCAGGCTTGCGACTCGGTCGAGACAAAAACTAGCCCACGCAAGACTCAAGCAACCTACTGGAACAACTTCCAGGCCTCTGCATCCTTGGCATTACTCGAAGCGATGCATGGCGGCGGTCCCGGGCGGCCATGGCGCGACTGGCTCTTGATCCGGCGAACATAGGGCACGGGAGAGGTCTCCATCTAAACCTAAGCTATCATGGAGGTTGGGGAGGTAGGAACTGGGCTCGGATTGTGGTGGTTTGGCCGGAGACAGTCGGCTCACGGAACGGTCATGGCGGAGGCCATGGCGGAAGCTTGAAGGCGGCAACCGCGGTTCCGGCGGCCAAAGAAGAAAGGAAGGGAAACCAACCCTTGCTGGAGGAAGAGAAGATCAAGGCGGAGAGACTGGCGGGAGGAGTCGAACGGCGGCGCACGGTGGAGCGAGCAATCGCTCGTCGTAGCTCGGCGGAAATGGCGGCGGCGCTTTGCTCTGTGAATGTGGAGTGGAGTGGAGCGACGAATGCTTTCTGGCTTGCAAGCTCAAGGCGGACGAAGACAAAAGGAACAAGGGCTGGGTGCATTGCACCTGGCCAGTTCCCGTCGGGGGAACTCCCGACCGGACGCGGCGGCGGCAGGAGTCGAGCTCCACGCGGTGGGCATGCAACGAGCTCCTGGGCGTCGTGGCAAGCTTACAGCGAGCGAGGGGCGACGTGGCGCATGCAGCGCGAAACCAGGGGCGACGATGCCGGTGGTTTGGCCGGCGGCCGAGGCGGTCTCGCGACAGCGGCAGGCTCGGTCGGCGCGGAGGGCGCGGCGCGCGCGGGGAAGAAGGGAAAGAGAGGCTGACAGGCCGGGCCCACTAGGGTTAAACAAAGGAAGTTTGGTTGCAAACTTTGATGCTCCAAAACTCCTAAACTAAGCCGAACTAGGAAAAGGTCCTAAAAGCAAAGTTGCTTAGAATTTTGTAAGGAACAAATCATCTTTAAGGCTCGAGTCCAATTTCTGCTTAGAAAGAGAAATTTAGTGCTAAATCATTTTTCTAATGCAAGAAATCATAATTTAAAAGCTTTTTCTGAGAAAGTGCTTTAAAGCAAAGTTGTTCCTTTTATCAAGATCTACAACTTTGTTATAAGGCACTTGGTCAGAAACAGAAAGCATAACAAGGTTATACTAGACACTAACACAAGAACTTAAGCATTCAACAAGCATATGCACATGAAATGATGAGATGCTATGCTCATGCCATGACCAATTATGCATTGCTTATGTTTTCCTTAGTAGCTAATTGCAGTGCCTAATGCAGTGCTTGACACTAGGGTGTCACAGCTCTTCCCCCCTTAAAGAAATCTCGTCCCGAGATTTAAGTTACGTACCATTTCTTAACAAAAGCGGGATAGTTCACACGTAAGTACTCCTCTGTTTCCCAAGTTGCATCATTGGGTCTGTGATTGCTCCAGAGAATCTTGTAAGTCTTCACTGCTCGGTTGCGAGTCTCTCGGGTCTTGGTATCCAAAATCTCTTTAGGTTGTTCGTAGTACTCCAGATCTGATCTGATCGTGACATCTGGAATCCGAATTTCTTCTTGTTCTGGAACTCGAAGACACTTCTTTAACTGTGATACGTGGAATACCGGGAAAACTGTGCTCATTTCTGGGGGTAACTGTACTTCGTATGCCACTTGTCCCTTCTTTGCTATGATCGGGTATGGTCCCACATATCGAGGTGCTAGCTTCTTCTTGATTCCAAAACGTTGGACCTTCCTCATAGGTGAAACCTTGAGATACACATAGTCTCCAACTTGAAATTCCAAAGGTCTCCTTCGGGTGTCAGCATAACTCTTTTGTCGAGACTGTGCTACCTTGATATGTTGCTGTACGGTCTGCACGATTTCCTCGGCATCTTTTACATAATCTGATCCATAGAATCCTCGATCTCCTGACTCAACCCAATTTACTGGGGTTCTGCATCTTCGTCCATATAAAACTTCAAACGGTGCCATCTTTATACTCTCTTGGTAACTGTTGTTATATGAAAACTCGGCAAGGGGTAACCATTTCTCCCATGATTCTCCTGAAGATAAAACACAAGCTCTTAGGATATCTTCCAGAATCTGATTCACTCTCTCCGTCTGTCCTGCAGTTTGAGGGTGATAGGCGGAACTTCTGACCAACTTGGTTCCTAACTCTTTGTGCAACTGTTCCCAAAAACGTGCTATGAATTGGGGTCCTCTATCGGAAACTATCCGCTTCGGAATTCCATGTAACCTTAAGATATTCTGGATATACAAGTCTGCATACTGATGAGGGCGGTGCGTAGTTTTAACTGGTATGAAGTGAGCCACTTTAGATAACCGATCCACGATAACCCAAATCGAATCATTCCCTTTCTGAGTAGTGGGAAGTCCGGTGATAAAGTCCATACTGATCTCTTCCCACTTCCACTCTGGGATTGACAACGGTTGTAACTGTCCGGCGGGTTTCAGATGTATTGCCTTTATTCTGCAACAAGTATCACATCTGGCGACATAGGCTGCGACTTCTTTCTTCATCTTTGACCACCAATACCTGGTTTTCAAATCCTGGTACATCTTACTGCTTCCTGGATGGATAGATAACTTTGAATTGTGAGCTTCATTCAGAATTCTTCCTTTCAGCTCTGCGTCCTTAGGAACAACCAACCTCTGATTATACCATAGAATTCCCTGCCCATCTGTTCTGAAGTTCAACGATCTACTGGTTTCCATCTTCTTCTTTATCTGACAGATTTCTTCATCGGTCTTCTGTCTCTCGATGATGTCACTTTCTAAGGTGCACTGAAGAGTGATATTGTTCACCATAACGGGGTGCATAAGGTTAAATCCATCTTCCAACAGTGGTTGTAGAGAGTTGCAATGAGTCTTGCGACTCAAGGCATCAGCTACAACATTCGCTTTTCCGGGGTGGTAATGCACTTCCAGGTTATAATCCTTAATTAACTCTAGCCATCTTCTCTGCCTCATGTTCAACTCTGGCTGGGTGAAGATATATTTTAGACTTTTATGATCCGTGTACACATGACATAGATTTCCCATAAGATAGTGCCTCCAAATCTTGAGTGCATGCACGACGGCTGCTAATTCCAAATCATGAGTGGGATAATTCTCTTCGTGCGGTCTCAACTGGCGAGAAGCATAGGCGATAACTCTTCCATTTTGCATAAGTACACATCCAAGTCCAATCTTGGATGCGTCGCAAAACACATCAAAAGGTTCCTCCAAGTTTGGCTGAGCCAAAACAGGTGCGGATGTTAACAACATTCGCAGAGCGCGAAAAGCTGCTTCACACTCGGGAGTCCATTCGAACTTCTTGTTTTTCTGCGTTAAACGGGTCATAGGCTTGGCTATTCTTGAAAAATCCGGAATAAACCGACGGTAGTATCCAGCCAAACCCAAAAAGCTGCGTACTTCGTGTACGGTGGTAGGTGCTTGCCAATCCATAACTTCCTGTACCTTAGAGGGGTCCACAGAAATTCCTTCCTCTGAAAGGACATGACCAAGGAAAGGTACCTTCTTCAACCAAAACTCACACTTGCTGAACATAGCATACAACTTGTGCTTTCTAAGCCGGGTTAGAACGACTCGTAGATGCTCAGCATGGTCCTTCTCGTTCTCAGAGTATACCAAGATATCATCGATGAACACTACAACAAACTTATCCAACTCTGGCATGAAGACAGAATTCATTAGGTACATGAAATGTGCCGGTGCATTGGTCAATCCAAAGGACATAACTAGATACTCATAGAGTCCGTATCTGGTGGAGAAAGCTGTTTTCGGTATATCTTCTCTTCTGATCTTGATCTGATGGTACCCTGACCTCAGGTCGATCTTGGAGAACACTTTTGCTTTAGATAACTGGTCAAACAAGACATCGATTCGAGGTAAGGGGTACTTATTCTTTATAGTTACTGCATTAAGCGGCCTATAATCCACACACATTCTCAGAGTCTTATCTTTCTTCTTCACAAAGATAGCGGGACATCCCCAAGGTGACGAACTAGGACGTATCAAACCCTTATCCAAAAGTTCTTGCAACTGAACCTTAAGTTCTGCTAACTCCTTAGCGTGCATTCTATACGGTCTTCGGGATATAGGTGCTGTTCCCGGGATTAACTCTATAGCAAACTCCACATCTCTATCTGGCGGTAGTCCAGGCAACTCATCAGGAAAAACATCCGGAAACTCACGTACTACCGGAATTTCAGCTATCTGCTTTGCCGTGATATTGAACAACACTCCAATCTCATGGGGGTTTCGAGGTAACTTAAATCGGAAGGAATACTCATTCCGGGGGCACACTAGGGAAACCACTCGTTCGGCAATATCCAAATTAACCTTCCAACGCTTCATCCATCCCATCCCCAAAATGACATCCAAACCTAATCCGGGAATTACGATAAGATCCACAGATATCTTTTTATTCCCAAAGGTGATTTCCATCTCCTTAGCCATGGTATGGGCAGAAAGAACAGCCCCTGCTGAACTTATCTGATAACCCTTATCCAATTCTACTAGCTTAGGCTTACTTCTCATAACAAAATTCTCACTTATGAAAGAATGCGATGCTCCGGAATCAAACAACACAACTGCAGGGCATTGATTAACAAGAAACGTACCAGCAGTGACAGGCTCTCCTTCTGGCACTTCTTCCACAGTGGTATAATGCACATGACCGGTACGAGGTGGGGGCTGAGTGTACTGCTTCTTCGGGCGAGGGCACTGGCGTGACAAGTGTCCGGTCTGACCACAGTTGTAGCACGGGCCAATCACATAGGGAGTCTTGGGACCTCCTGCACTCCCTGCTTTGCTTTTGTTCTGCATCATGGGGGCGGTGTAGGGCTTCTGGAAGCTGGGACGAGGACGGTTGGTGGTGATCTTCCTCTGTGGGGGACGGTATCTTGCTCCTGTGACAGGCGGGCGATATGGAGCGCGTGCTCCAAAAGGGGTCCTCTGCTGGGATGAACCTCCTTCATTCGCACGACGGCGTGTCTCTGTTGCTAGCCGACTGTCATTGGCCTCTTGATTCAGACAGTCACTGACAAAGTCACTGAAGGTAGTGCGGTGACTGTTGCCCATCTTGGAAAGCATGGCGGCACTCATGCCACGCTTAAAGCTTGCGATCTTCTTGGCTTCAGTATTAACAAAGTCTGGAGCATAGCGAGCTAGGTTGTTGAAGCTGTGCAGATATTCTGACATAGATCTGGTTCCCTGAGACAACCTCATGAACTCTGCAACTTTCATTTCCATCAGGCCACTAGGGATGTAGTGGTTACGCATGGCAGTGGAGAACTGATCCCAAGTGGTACGTGCATTTACTGGCAAGGATGCACGGTACTGGGCCCACCACAAACCGGCGGGTCCTTCCAACATGTGGGCGGCGTACTCTGCCTAGAGCTCTTCCGTCAGACGAAGCAGACGAAACTTCTGGGTGATGGAGTTGAGCCATTCATCAGCTTCGAGCGGTTCGGTGGCTTCCTTGAACACAAGAGGGCGAGTGTCCAAGAAGTCACGGTAAGAGCTGTACTGGTTGGGCTCCGGACCTTGACGTTGATGATGCTGCTGTGCAGTGTTGTTAGCGATATTGCGAAGGGTGGCCTCCATGTGCCTCTGCATTTCCTCCATATTCCTTTGGCTGCCCAAGAACTGGCCAAAGAACGCTTCCGGCGTCATTGGTGCTTGTGGGGGTGGCGGCAGATTCTCCTCTGCTCCAGACCCTTGCCCACGTTGGCTGCGAGTGTGTGCCGGCATCTGCATATCCCATTAATAAGCAATCATTAGGTGATGTTACATCGATCATGAATAAATACTGCGCTATGCATAATTCGAAAATTTAGCACACGACCAAGTATAATTATTCATTTCCATACAACATCACAGAATAATTGCTCGGAATTAGACATGCAAACGACGGATTTCCATAAAAGGGATGCCGGATCGAAGTCCGGACTTTGTCCAAAAGCTTACATGCCATCATTACTTAAACATAAAAACCATCACATGTTCAGGACATTACATTACTTTAGCGAGCAAGCTCAAGCTATACAAAGAAAACGATCCCTAACAAACTAGCGCTCAGGGATCTCCAGCGGCGGATGCGGCGTCCTCTGCGTCGACGTCGATCATAGGCTCGTCGGCGGGGAAACGGGCGATGAGATCCTTCAGCACAAGATACGCTGCCCTGTTGGCTCCATCCTTGGCACCGGTGCCTCTGGTGGTCTCTGTCCATCCTGTCCAGTGAGGCTTAGCAGGTAAGGCCTTGACCTTGACCTGCACCATAACCAGCGAATCCTATCATAAATCTCCTTCTGCCTGGAGTACCTGGGCTCCTGTCCTTCCTTATAGCCAACGGCCTGCAGAATCCTCCAAAGGATAGTCGGCAACCCGAAGTAGGACAAGAACGTCTTCCGGGTTAACTTGGTGGCCAAGTGGTGACGCGGAACTCCTCTGCCTCCGGTGGCCTTGTGAGCAGTCAACTTAGTCCGGGCCATCTTGTAGACACAAAAGGGTTTCGAACTCTCGTGAGACGGATATTAAGTTGGCAAATTTTATAGAAAAGAGACAACTTTTAATTTAAGGGGAGGTAATGCAAGTGCAAGAATATAAACATGATGCATGATCGTACTTACGTTCTCACTCACTAACATGACTCGCAAGTCCTAACGTTTTAGTCGGTGGTAAGAACGATCTCTCATGCGTTATGTACACGTTCTACTCGTTCGCATAGTTAGTGTACCTGCAGAAGATTCATTTCAGCCCAAAGAAATTCCCAATGATAAAACAATTGAGTATTGGCCAATATGCGCAAAATACATAGAAGCCAACACTAAACACCATGCACCAACATAGAAAACACCCTGGAAAACATTGATACCCTCGTATGTGTCTGCGTAGAGCTCGCACATACTTGGTATAAGAACTCTCACCTAGACCGACGGTTGGACGGTCATGCTCTCATATCTCACAAAATCATTTTATGCATGTTTTCGCAATCGACACATTCTCTTTTCCCGAGAATGGACCAGCAAATAAAGATCCAGCATGAAGCAAAACCCTGAACCCTGTTAGCAGTTAAACCACCTGAATCCTAGTATAGGGCTTAAGGACGAGACTGGGCACACTTAGTAATTGAAAATAGTTTTGAAAATAGTTTTGAAATACCCATTTTATTTTGAAAATAGCTCTTTACGGAGGTAATCACTTGAACCATGCTCCGATACCAGGCTGTGGCGGAACCGCCCTGATTATAAGAGCTCAAGTATTATCTTAGCCAAATCCGTCTGACTTCGACTGATACTTGAACCCATATAACCCCGGTAGTCCGGAAATCACGAAGGATTTCTAACACCATACATCATACAGGATCGCATTGTTCAAGGATTACATTCGTAAAGATACATCACAGCGAAATGAAATCCAATTTAAACATCAGAGTGCGGAAATAAGCAGAGTTATTACAATATTTAGTTTTCAAAAGTGCGGAAGCTTAAATAAGTTTGAAACACGACCACAACACACGTGGTCCAATAAAACATTGTTTGGTAAATAAACCCAACACAAGTCATTCCTCCTTTTTAAAGATAATGTGCCACCAGTAGTCTCAGACCAACAAAAGAAAGAGGAAAGCTTCTGGACGACCCGGCCCTGGGTCTACTCCTCATCACCTTCCACTGGGTAGAGGCAGTGCTTACAATAGCCAAAGTAGACCTGGCCATCTGCAACAAACGGGATAAACCCTGAGTACGGGAATGTACTCAGCTAGACTTACCCGTCTAACCGAAAATAAAGGACTCCAAGGGTATGCAAGGCTGTTGAGGTGGAGTTGGGATCTTTAGTTGCGAAAAGCTCAATTTCAGATAAGAGGTAACTAATGATGATGATGAGCTGTTACTTTTAAACCTATTCCTTAGTTCTAGGTTATTACCTGTACTAGAGCACTCACTTGAATCTAACAATCAATAATATAACTATATCCAGTTGACTCATCCATATTTTAGTTGAACCATTAAACATCACATGGAGTTGTATCGTGGTGAAGCTCGCCATAGTTTCCCACTAACCGGGGGAGACGGCGACTCGAATCGAATTCCAAACCAGCTGGTGAAAGACCTTTAATACCAGCCCACACTTTCCCCGTCGGGTCCATGCATTGGGCAACCGCTCGATGCTTGTTCGTGGTGGTAATCGTCGCGGTTCAAGCACGGACCGCCCAATCAGAGTCTGGCGATGGCCTCACGCGGCAGATCGCAACTTCCGTACTAGAGGGCGCGACTCGGGTTGATTCCGGCCCGAACAGCTTCTAACCGGCTTTGGGGTCGATGATTACAGCAACGACATATCCCTAAGTAAAAGGGTGCGTTCAAAAATGAACGAGGGCCAACATCGATACAAACCTACACGATCCAACGGACGGACTGCCCCAAGTTTCCAAACTTGTGCCTTGCCTTCTAGTTGACCGTATTTCACTACAACTCAGGTTCTTTTCCACGATAGCAAATATAGCCAACCGTGATCCGGTAACTACCCATCAGGGTATTACGGAAACATCCTTAACTACTACTTTTATTAAGCAGGCTAAGCAATTCTACATATAAAGCGGTAACAGGATAACAAGGTAGATAGTAATCAATAATCAAGGAATGGTAATGCAACAAATAGGATTCAATCAACTCCTATACTTAATGCATCACAGTATAAAAGGACTCAAATAATTTAATTATAAAAACTGGGAGGCTTAGAATGCTCCGGGGCTTGCCTTGAGTGAAGACTGATGCCTCGTGAGAGGGGCACTCAGGTAAGTTAGGGTCGTGGACGGGGTCGACTTCCTCCGGTTGCTGCAGCTCCTGGATCTCCGGCTCGGCGTTTAGCTCCTGCTCTTGGTGGGGCTCTGGCGGGGTCGATCCTATTGCATGCGATGGGTATATAATTAATAAATGCGGTGCAAGATGAAGGTGGCATGAAAAGAATAATGGTTGCAAACCAACAAAGCCAACTTGTTGAACCACTTTTGACATTGAGGCAACATCTTAATTATTTCATAAAACAAAATCCGATTATCCACCTTGCTGAAATAAATCTAATTAAATTAGCCTATAACAGCAACCCATCTTTGATAGCTTCAGAAAAATCTACAGAAATTACTGGAAGTTAACAACACTTAATCTAATTCTCTGTCCAAATTTCATCCCATTTGGACCTAGACTTCATCCTCTATGAAAAAGACAAATTCTATCATGAAAAGGTACTTTGAACTACACCCCGTAGCACAAAGTGTCAAACAACAGATTTCTTATTTTTCTACTGAACTTCCTAGCATAAGAGCAGTGTGCCTAAATTCTCAGGTTCATATTCCTCATATTTTAATTACTACAAAATAAACAAGAAAGCAGCATTTAACCATTTTGATTACTACTGCCAACTTATTTCATAGAGCAACCTCATATTATATTTTGCTCTGAAACTACACATCCATACAAACCTAACAAAACTGGAATCACATTTTTCCGACTTATACATGATTAGTTATGCATTTTCCAAGTTATCAGCATTTTTCTAATTTAACTAAATCTACTCATAAACATATCACCAACAATGCATTTAACATACTTCACAGATAGATCTAATCATGTTGAACTCAACAAAATTTGTTTCACAGGATTTGGACTTAAATGAGCCTTGTAAGAATTTTTGAAGCCTTTACATGGATTCTGCAAAACACATTAAAAGGGAAACTCAAACCTAAACGTACAGACTTCGGCTGAGGCACAAGACAGACGCTCGGCACTCCCGGCACGATTCGGCCGGGGCACAAGACACACACAACGATTCGGCTGAGGCTACGGCACACTTTACCGATTCGGCCGAGGCTAACTTGACTCAGCCGAGGCTCGACATACTTCTACCGATTCGGCCGAGGCTAACTTGACTCAGCCGAGGCTCGACATACTTCTACCGATTCGGCCGAGGCTAACTTGACTCAGCCGAGGCTCGAGGCGAAGGCAAAGGCTCGGCGCATTTGGCTCGACTCGACCGAAGCTTACGCGACGCAGCTGAGGCTAACTAGACAAGCGACTATGCTACCGAGGCCGGCTCGGCCAGCTACTGCACGAGGCTAGGCTCGGCAGTCAACGACGGAGAATTGCGCCGCTACTGTTGACCGGCCCTAGCTTACAGGCGGCGAAGCTTTTGGCGATGCCGAGATCATCACTAGGTGCGGGTTTTTGAGACGAACACGAGCGACTAACTTGCTGAGCCAGAGGAATACCGGAGTAAGATCGACGGCAGCCATGGCGGAGCGGCGGCTCTGCGACTCGGCGGCAGACTCTACCCGGCAGGCTTGCGACTCGGTCGAGACAAAAACTAGCCCACGCAAGACTCAAGCAACCTACTGGAACAACTTCCAGGCCTCTGCATCCTTGGCATTACTCGAAGCGATGCATGGCGGCGGTCCCGGGCGGCCATGGCGCGACTGGCTCTTGATCCGGCGAACATAGGGCACGGGAGAGGTCTCCATCTAAACCTAAGCTATCATGGAGGTTGGGGAGGTAGGAACTGGGCTCGGATTGTGGTGGTTTGGCCGGAGACAGTCGGCTCACGGAACGGTCATGGCGGAGGCCATGGCGGAAGCTTGAAGGCGGCAACCGCGGTTCCGGCGGCCAAAGAAGAAAGGAAGGGAAACCAACCCTTGCTGGAGGAAGAGAAGATCAAGGCGGAGAGACTGGCGGGAGGAGTCGAACGGCGGCGCACGGTGGAGCGAGCAATCGCTCGTCGTAGCTCGGCGGAAATGGCGGCGGCGCTTTGCTCTGTGAATGTGGAGTGGAGTGGAGCGACGAATGCTTTCTGGCTTGCAAGCTCAAGGCGGACGAAGACAAAAGGAACAAGGGCTGGGTGCATTGCACCTGGCCAGTTCCCGTCGGGGGAACTCCCGACCGGACGCGGCGGCGGCAGGAGTCGAGCTCCACGCGGCGGGCATGCAACGAGCTCCTGGGCGTCGTGGCAAGCTTACAGCGAGCGAGGGGCGACGTGGCGCATGCAGCGCGAAACCAGGGGCGACGATGCCGGTGGTTTGGCCGGCGGCCGAGGCGGTCTCGCGACAGCGGCAGGCTCGGTCGGCGCGGAGGGCGCGGCGCGCGCGGGGAAGAAGGGAAAGAGAGGCTGACAGGCCGGGCCCACTAGGGTTAAACAAAGGAAGTTTGGTTGCAAACTTTGATGCTCCAAAACTCCTAAACTAAGCCGAACTAGGAAAAGGTCCTAAAAGCAAAGTTGCTTAGAATTTTGTAAGGAACAAATCATCTTTAAGGCTCGAGTCCAATTTCTGCTTAGAAAGAGAAATTTAGTGCTAAATCATTTTTCTAATGCAAGAAATCATAATTTAAAAGCTTTTTCTGAGAAAGTGCTTTAAAGCAAAGTTGTTCCTTTTATCAAGATCTACAACTTTGTTATAAGGCACTTGGTCAGAAACAGAAAGCATAACAAGGTTATACTAGACACTAACACAAGAACTTAAGCATTCAACAAGCATATGCACATGAAATGATGAGATGCTATGCTCATGCCATGACCAATTATGCATTGCTTATGTTTTCCTTAGTAGCTAATTGCAGTGCCTAATGCAGTGCTTGACACTAGGGTGTCACAATACCCATCCTTTCAAGTTCATGGCACAAGGAAAGATCATAGGGCTTCGTCGTCAGACAGTTGCAGTATGACTTGCGACTGAGGGCATCGGCAACTACATTTGCCTTACCAGGATGGTAATGTACTTCGAGATCATAATCTTTAATCAACTCAAGCCATCTTCTCTGCCTCATATTCAATTCTTCTTGAGTGAAGATATACTTTAGGCTCTTGTGATCCGTATACATATTACAGGTGCTGCCCAACAGATAGTGACGCCAAATCTTCAAGGCATGCACGACTGCTGCTAGCTCAAGATCATGGGTTGGGTAGTTTTCCTCATGTCGCTTAAGCTGTCGTGAGGCATAAGCGATTACTCGTCCTTCTTGCATCAAAACACAGCCCAAACCAGTACCAGATGCATCACAGTATACATCGAAGGGTTTCTCGATATCTGGTTGAGCTAGGACTGGTGATGTAGTTAGCAGTTTCTTCAGGGCTTGAAAGGCTTGCTCACAGGCTGGTGACCAAACGAAATCCACGGAATTCTTCAACAACTCTATGATAGGCTTGGCGACTCTGGAGAAATCTGGGATGAAACGACGATAGTATCCAGCCATTCCCATGAAGCTGCGAACTTCGCGGACAGTGGTAGGTGGCTTCCAATCCAAAATATCTGCCACTTTTCCAGGGTCAACTGACACACCTTCGGCGGACAGGACATGACCAAGGAATTGAATTCGATCTAGCCAGAATTCACATTTACTGAACTTGGCATACAGCTGGTGATCTCTGAGACGAGAGAGAACGATTCGAAGATGCTTGGTGTGATCATCAGGAGTTCTTGAATAGACAAGGATGTCGTCAATGAACACGACTACAAATTTATCGAGCTCTGGCATGAACACAGAGTTCATGAGATACATGAAATGAGCGGGGGCATTGGTCAAGCCAAAAGACATGACCAAGTACTCATATAGGCCGTATCTGGTGGTGAAAGCTGTTTTAGGAATGTCTTCTGGATGGATTTTTATTTGGTGATAGCCAGATCTGAGATCAATTTTGGAGAACACTCTAGCTCCAGATAACTGGTCAAAAAGAAGGTCAATGCGAGGCAAGGGATATTTATTCTTGATGGTGACCTCATTGAGCGGGCGATAGTCAACGCACAGACGAAGGCTTTTGTCCTTCTTCTTCACAAAGATAGCAGGACAGCCCCAAGGAGATGAACTTGGGCGAATGAGACCCTTATCCAATAGCTCTTGCAATTGGATCTTCAGCTCTGCCAACTCTCTGGGAGGCATTCGATAAGCTCTACGGGATATAGGAGCAGTCCCGGGCTTTAGCTCTATGGCAAACTCAACATCACGGTCGGGAGGCAGACCAGGTAGATCTTCTGGGAAGACATCAGGGAACTCACAGACCACGGGAATATCCCTGACTTCCGGAACACAGGCGGTATTCAACTGGGTGGTTAATGGTTTTTGAGGCATAGGAAGTTGGAGAAGGAGTTTGGAGGTGCTGTTAGGAATATCCACTCTCACAACTCTATTCAAGATGTCTATCATGGCTTTATACTGACACATCCAATTCATGCCTAAGATGACATCTATCTCTTGATTGCGCAGTACTATCATGGTGGTAGGAAAGACATGTTCCCCCAACATTACTGGTATACTGCGGACCACTTCCTTAGTATTTATCCGCCCTCCAGGGGAAAGTATGCAGAAACTTTCTTTTAACTCCCCTATGGGTAACTCATGCTTGATGACAAAAGTGCGACTGATGAAGGAATGCGATGCACCAGAATCGAACAAGACAACTGCAGGATGATTGGCAACAGGGAACCTACCGAGCATGACGGGCTCTCCTTCTGGGATGTTACTGACGGTGGTGAAGTAGACTTGTCCGTGCTTCTTGACAAACTTGCCCTTCTGGACGTGCTGCTGCGGTGCACGGTGCTGCTGCTGTGATCCTCCAGGGCCTTTCTGTGCATGTTGGGCATTCTTCTTGGGTTTTGGGCACTCGCGAGACCAGTGACCAACTTGGCCATAGTTGTAGCATGGATGGTTGTAAGCTGTTTGAGGGGTGGTGACACGAACACCTGGGGCGTTCGGCTGAGTGGCACTTTGCTGGTTGGCATTATGGGTGGTGGCCGCGGTACGAACGACCACTTGCTGATGGGGGTATGGGGCACGGTTTTGGTGGTGGCTAGGGTGATAGATGATTCTTGGGCGCTTATGGTTGCTGGAGAAGCTGCTAGACCCAGCCTTCTTCTTCTTCTTCTCCTCCTGATACTGGCGGTTACTTTCCTCGAAAGCGACAGCATGGTCAACGACATCATGATAGGATCCGTTTAGGTTGTTAGATAGACCTCTGCGAATCTTAGGGTGCAGACCCCTGAGGAAACAATCTCTCTTCTTTTCCTCTGTGTTGACATAGTCGGAGGCATACTGGCTCAGGTGGTTGAACTATCCCACGTACTGCATAACGGTGGAATCTTTCTGTTGCAGGGCCAGGAACTGATCCAACTTAATTTTCATCAATCCCGAAGGGATGTGATGTGCTCTGAAAGCGGTGCGGAACTCTTCCCAGGTCAGCTGGTGACCTTCAGGCTGGGCAGCCAAGAGGTTGGCATACCAAGCACTTGCTGGGCCACGAAGCTGCTGCGAAGCAAACCGAGGCTTCTGGATTTCAGTGCATCGGATGAGACCAAACTTCTGCTCCATGGTGCGGAGCCAATCGTCAGCTTCGAGGGGTTCATCGGCTCTGGTGAAAACCGGTGGACGGGTTTCAGTGAAATCCACATAGGTGGTCTCTTGGTTGTGACGACCACGGTGACCAACATTCTGCTGTCCTTGATTCTGAGCCATCAGATTGGCAGCGGCGGCCAAGGCTGCAATGGCATCTGCTAGGGTAGCTGGTACAGGTGGAGGGTTTGGGAGACGGTCATCTCCAGCACCTCCGGCTCCGGTACGGGTGTTCACAGGCATCTGTATAAGGAACTCGGAACTCAGCATATATGGACAAAGGTTCTGAAACGACTTGATTGATAACTTCACTGATACAAAGATAGCTGGCTTGATAAAGATGACAACAGACTGATAAGGGGAAAAGGTACGAAAAGAAAGATACATGCCAGACTTGGCAACAGACAGACTAACGCCCCCAAACCTAGTCTAAGGTTTTAGGTAAGCAGATGGTACAGACACAAGGAGTCTAGTCGTCATCGATGAAGATCAACTCTTCGTCATCATCATCATCCTCGATGATAAGCTCAGGCTCTTCCTCCTCATCTTCATCTTCAACGTGGACATCTTCAGCAGGTTCCACTTCCTCATTCTGATCGGGCTCGTGTTCCACTTCAGGTTCCTCCACGACTCCGTCTTCGGGGTCCTCAGCAACTGGTGGAATCACGGGGTGGAGCTGGTTGTGCAGCTGGTGTACTTCCTCATGAAGCTTATCATTGAACTGCTCGATCTGGGCGGTGTACTGCTGCAGTCCATGGAGCTGGGCTCTGGTGACATCTTCGCGGGTCCAAGCATCATTGCGCTGCTCGATAGCGCGAACCGTGTTCCGATTGGCCTGCTCCAGGGAAGCTCGTGCCTCATAAAACTCCAGGCGGGAAAGATAGAAGTCATGCTCCATGTTCTCCATCTCAGCCTTCAGATTCTTGATTTCCTCCTTCAGCTGTTTGCGGGTACGACGGGGAAAACGACGACCATTGGAGGATTCTCCAGTCTCTTCTCCGGTGCATGGCGCCAGCTGGTGACGCGGCACACCGTTCGGTCCAGTCGACTTGCGGGCGGTCAGCTTGATGCGAGCCATATCTGGACAAGAGGTTGTAGATGAGAAAGGCTAGCAAGAAAAGGTATAGGTACACTATCCCAACGAACTCATTTATTTACTTAAGTGAATATGACATGATGCATGAATCGTTCCTACGGAACAAGGTAATGCAATACTTAACATATATATAGGGCTTAATATATATACTGCTCGGCTACTAGTGTTGCCAATTAAAGATAAGATGAGAAAAGCAATTTGGACTCAAAATAGTCAAGTTTTAGTTTGTTTGGACTCAAAAGAACTTTTGAAGTTTTCGCAAAAGAAACACCGCAACGTTAAAGTGAGATGCTCCGATACCACTCTGTGACGGAACGACCCTAATCCCATGGCCCACGTGTCCCTGTCAACTTCTGACAGCCGAACCCATGTTCCATGTGATTAAGACCTGTTCGCCACCGGGCTACATCAGTGCCCAATGTCCGCAGGATCATCTCACAATTCGGTTACAGCATTTCATACTTTTATAAATAACATCGGAATAAAGAGCGGAAGACTTAAATAACATTAGTTTTACAAACCGAGGTTTCAAATGAGGTAAGGAGTACGATTATTACAAACCATTGTTCGGGAAATTCAAAGTAGACAACGTAGCGGAAGCAATAACATAAAGATACATGTAACACCCAGCCCGAGGGTGCACATTTACTCATCGGCCTCATCGGCCTCCTCCTGGACGAAGGTCACGCAACAGGGTGCGAGACACATCGGGGTCTCAGGCATACCTGCAACATGGGTAACAAACCCTGAGTACGGGGTACTCAACAAGACTTACCCGACTAAAGAAAAAGGGAGAAGACTCAGGAATGAAGGCTTAGGGTAGTCAAGGTAAGGCTTAAGCAAGATCATGTATTTTGCAGAAAAGCATTTTTGTAAACCTTATTTTATTTTTGAAAGATTCGGTATTCCTCAAATCTTCATCGTTCATGATTCATTTTACATCTCAAAACATTCCTAGTTGAGAACCACTCTCCGTTGACAGTCAGTGGACCAAGTCTCCATAACCGAGGAGCAACGTTAATCCGGATAAATAATACTCAGCTGAGGATCCCTATCCACACTGCATATGTAGCACCCAAGCTTGCATATGCCAACTCGTCTACCACGATTCCTCCAAGATTGGGCCCGGTCCTACGCCACCCGGAAGTACAGTACACCACTCCAATTTTCCGCCAGCGACAAGTACCTCGGGACTCTAACCCAAGAGTATAGGTCCTGTCACGTGGGTACATGCTACTTCCGCCATCTCTCCACTCCCAGTGCGCGGTTGTCGGTCCAATAAAGGATTCCTCGGAGCCAGAGCTTTCCGTAGTATGTGAATAGTTACAAGTCTTGACCAGCAGGCCCCCATACGGATGGTCCCTAATTTTCCAGCCAGAACTATACCTTGGTTATATCTCACCCAAGCGTAATAGTCCTGTCAGTTTTTCAACCCTGTCCCGGTCGGTGTCAACTGTTGAGTCCCGGACTACAACAAGACGGCACCGTACGCTCGGACAACCTCTCCACGTTATTGACTAGGTACGGATCAGGTAACTAGCCAGTAGACGGGAGTAAAGCCAAATTCCCATAAACATTCTTAAAGTGATCACACTTTTGAAATTGGCATTTTTATTGCAAATCTATTGAATAGCATTGCTAAGCATTTTGCAAATAGTTTTGAAACAAGGGTATGTGTATCTTTTGGTGGGGGTAGATTATGCAAGTAATAGGTCATCACACAACTCCTATTACCTAATGCAATAGTTTAACTCAAAACATTTAAAGAAAACATTTATAAAAGCAAGGTAGGGTTAAATGCACCGGGGCTTGCCTTGAATGGCAAAAAGGACAGGCTCGGGGTCAGCAGTGCAGTTGACGGGGCTCGGGGTTGCCTCGGGGACAGATCCTTCGGTGGCTACCTCGACTTCAGGGCCTTCTTCCTCGGTCACTATACGTATGCAATGATGCATGCACATGAGTATGCTAGTAAGAACAAAGTGCATGGGATGAACTAGAGTATAGCTTTGCAAAGTATAAGTGGTTGTTAAAGTGGACATAAAATTACTTATCTCTTTTTAGCAATATTAACAAACTTAATTAAGCAACTTTTTTTAAACCTAAGCATGGACATCATAAAGCATCACGAACATCATAGACCAGAGGGGTAGGGGTCTATGAACATCAATCAATCCAAAAGTCACATCACAGGGCATTCAACACTAAACCCTAATCACCTTTTTCTATTTTCTTAATTATATAAAAAGGTCATTTTATGAAGATGCTCCAAAAATTACCAAATTAACCACATAAGTTCATTATGGCATAAATAGATGGCAAAACAAATTTCATAATTTTTGGAGGTCATTAAGGTGCTCAAATAAATCTAGGCATTAATTAACAAAAGGCACTATTTAGGAATTAAAATAAATGCCCAAAAATCAACTTGTTTTAAATGACTTCAAAATTTCACCAGAGACTTGTCATGACATAACTAGCTCACAAAAAGTGATCTCATAATTTTTGGAGTTATAAATCTTTTTCTAAAAATCCAAAACCATCATTTATTAATTAAAAGGGAGATTTTTCATTTTCAAATATTTGCACAAAACTCAAGTTTCATATTTTTATAAAATACTTCAAGGTATAAAGAGTCTACCAACAAAATTTCAGAATTTTTGGATCAACACAAAAAATACCACAAAAAAGAGAAATCGGAGTACTATTCACATGTTTGAAGAAATAGAAAAAAAAGGCACTGTTCTTCTCCCTCGCTCACCGGTGGCCGGCCGACGGCGGCGGCGCTGCTGCGCCGGCCTCTGCGGGCACTCCGCGGCGAAACCGAGGGCATGGAGAGGTTCAGGAGCTCACCGGCGGTCGATTAGAGGACTCAGCGCGGTGAGGGGATGAACGGAGGGAGGTGGTCGACGTAGCTCGGCGGGAGCTTCACGGCGGCGATCGTCGGCTCGGCGATCCTGCGCGACACAAGCGACCGCAAGGGGTCAGTCAGAGGCGCAAAGGAGTAAGGAAGGTGATGCGGGGGTCAGTGGAGGATGATCAAGGCCGGAGAGGGAGTATTTCACGATCCCGACCTCGACGGGATTCTCGCCGGAGATGACAACGGCGAGCTACGCCGGGCGAATGGAGGCGGTAGCGACCAAATTGAGGAGTGGGGAAGCTTCACGAGCTCAAGGCGGAGCTTCTGAGCTCGTTGGTTGAGCGGCGGAAGGTCTGGAGTGGGCTGGCCACGGTGGCGGAGGTGAGGTTACTCCGGCGACATCGTCGGGCCTTTTATAGCCGCGGCGAGAGGCTGGCGGAGCGACTGTTCTGGCACGGATAAGATCGCTCGAGGCATGCGCAATTGATTGCGAGGCCGAGGGTCAGCGGTTTGGCACGCAGGGCCCGGGCGTTGTGTTCGCCGGCGGCGAACACGCGGCGGCGAGGTGCTGCGGGGTGGGGGACGGGTGCGCGGGGTCAACTTGTGCACAGACGCGTGCGGAATGATGAACTGAGCATCGGTGTGGGGTTGGTTTGGGCGAAGAAGCTTCGGACACGCGGCGGCATGCGAATCCGGCGAGGGAGGTGGCCGGCCCCCCCCCCTAGCTCGCCGGGGAAGATGAACAGGCTATGGCCCTAGGGTTTGACTTTTGGCTGGTATCTGTATTTTGCAAATTACTCCCAAAATTTGAACTGGGCAACAAAAACTCAAAACATCAAAGTTGTTCAGAAAAATGAGATCTACAACTTTGTCAATAAGAACATTTTCAAAATCCAAACATTTTTTGAACTATATTTGAAATCAGAAAAGGGGACACTTTTGAGATTTGAATCAATTCAAAATTACTTTGAATTTTAAACTGAAACTTGAAAATTTGTAAATACCAAAGTTGTTTATCTTGGCCAGATCTACAACTTTGCTTTTTGGACCAACCTCAAATTTTGAATAATTTTTGAATTACAAAAAGAGGGATAAAATCCAGGGTTTGGAAATCAGGGTTTTGCAAAGGGATTTGAAATCTGATTTTGATTTTTGAACTTTGGCCAACACAACAAAACTTCAAGACACCAAAGGAACAAGAATTACACAAAGCTAGTCACAGAGATGAAATTACCATTTTGCCCTTGTAGAGAGAAGTGGGCTAATAAGGGTTTTTGCAATAGAGGTACTTCACATAATAAGATACACTTAGCAAAATGCATACACATGAAATCATGATCAAGATGCTTAAAAAATGATAATGATGATATGTCAAGTTAATTACATGCTAAACACCAGAGGTGTTACAAGGGTGTCTCCCTCTACTTATCCTAATTGTAATTCCTACTCTACCCCTCACTAATTACAGAGCGAACCAGCTAAACCCTAAGGTTATTCTGGACCAATTCGTGGTAGCTGGTGATCCGACGGCCAGGCCCGCACAACTGGTAGCGTTGCCTCGACGCAACCTCACCGATTGCTGCCACGTGCCGCCACCGCTCCGCTCGTCCTTTTCACGGACCTCGCCCCCGGTTTTGTGGCCCAAACCGGGAAGCCAGCCTTCACGATCAACCCCCGGTTTTGAGGCCCAAATAGGGAAACCAGCCATCCATGGCCTGAGTTTTGAGGCCCAAACTCAGCAAACCCGCAGCACCCAGGTTTTGAGGCCCAAACCTGGAAACCGTCCTCAGCCCGAGTTTTGTGGCCCAAACTCGGAAACCATCAGCGCCCAGGTTTTGAGGCCCAAACCTGGAAACCGTCCACTCGGTGGTTTTTCTGTGGCTCAACCACCAAACCGAGCCATAGATGAGATGCACCGCCCGTGCACCCCGTCCACCGACACGTGTCCCCTAGTCCTCGACCCAGGCAACACTGTGTCCGCAAGTCTTCGCTCGTCGCTGTCCCAGGCTGTCAGCCACCACAGCTGATCCTCGGGCCACCGGTCCCTCAGTCCAAGCCTCACGTCTGCCCTTCGCCACTCTCGGTCCATCGGCACGGCACGTCTCTACTTGACCTTCACCTTGCCTTAGATCACTGTATCCGTGCTCGACACCTGCACAACACAAGCCAAAGAACATGCGCATTATCCCAGTTGATAATCACTCATCACTTAGAGACCCGGCATACACCCATGTATCCGCACACTGTATCCATGCTCGACACCTGCACAACACAAGCCAAAGAACATGCGCATTATCCCAGTTGACAATCACTCATCACTCGAGACTCGGCATACACCCATGTATCCGCAGGATCGTACCTCGTTCGGATGTTATGATCGCGAGACCCGTCTCGCCATGGCCGTGTTGCCGAATGTAACACGACCCCTGTTAGTGTATCTTGTGGTTGCGAGAACATCTCGCCATGACCATGGAGCTACGCTCTTTTTCACTTATTTGAATATGCTTTATAAATGCTTCTTTGTGCACAAACTCTTGTGTGCTTGTACTCATTGACCACTGCATATCTTGATTCTCTCGGTGACAACTGCACCACTACGAATCTAGAAATGACTAAGTGCCAGAGCACCCCGGTTGGGTACCCTACAAGTAGTTTACGCACTTGCATCTTATATTGTGCCACTCCTTCCAACACTCTGTCTTCTACCATGACGTGTGCATTGGAATGAACCTTTAACTTATATATTTGTACCCTCGTTATTTCTTTTGTTAGCAAAGTTATGGTCTATGTGTATCTCAGGACTCCGCGCGTCGACTCGATCGACCACCTAAACACATTTCTTTAGAGATGTGCCTGAGAACTTGGCATAGATGTGCTGAGCTAACCCCGCTCTTCTAGGTATAAGTGAGTAACCCTGAGTCTTGGTTACTGACGTACTGTGTCATGGGGATCAAGAGGATTGTAGACCACCAACCCTTTTGCGCTACCGCTTTTGCCATAGCGGGCAAGCCAAGGTACCTTGGAGACAGGTCAAATGGTGTTAATCATTCGGATAAGGCTACAAGAACCGACCCCGTGTTGACATTTGTTAACGCAAATAAGAATATGAAAGATTCTGTAAGCGCACAGAACATCATTGTAGCATTTTACCGGGAGTATTCTAGGATCGTTATTTATATTTTACCACATGGAAGCTAGGGTCAAGAATCTGATAACTTACTATCATGCATCTACTAACTCAGAGTACTAATTAGACTAAAGCAGGAGTAATTGATAAATGATATGATAATGAAAGCACATAAAAGAGAATTTCATGATAAATGTAAAGATAACTATAGTGGGAGGACAACGGAAGAGATCAAGGTTCATATGTACTTCTCTATTACTTGGGTTCTAAGGTAACAAGGATGAAAAGATATAGCAGTCATATAATAACACTTCGGGACATCAGAACACCAACCACAGAAAGGGATGAGGAGGGGGTTGGGAAGCTCTGACTACGGTCCTACGAACATCAACCTGAACGTGGTGGAATACGTCGGCCATCAGGGCTGTCACCACCTGGGGCTACCACAACTATCCGTGGGGTTGACCGCAACCTCAGGTAACATATAGACTAAACACCAAGTCTAATATATCAATTACTACTCTAATTATGGCCTATAACTAGAGCACTCGATACGAGCAGAGATCCTATGCTAGAACATAACAACTATACTAATCATAATATGAAAGGCATAAAGTAAATAGAGAAGATAAATATATTAAAGCATAAGTCTTACAAAGAAAAGATACAAAGACATACCAAAACTCTGAAGACTCCTCCTGAACCGGAGCGCAGCTCCACTCTCCCTAACTCCCGACTAGAGCTAAGCTATTACATTGGAAAATCTAAACCTAATTACATAGAGAGGAGAGGTTGTCCTTCGAGGGACGCCTCTACAAAAACTCCCTAATGATGTTGTATTGCCTCAGGGGGGTCCTGGGTTTATTATATAGGGGCTCCTGGCCTCCCCTCCACCTTGGGCAAGCGATGTGGGACTAAATCCTTCGCCATATGCACATGGGCCTTAATGGGTCAAAACGCGTTGGAGAGGTCGGTTGGAGTGCGTCACGTGAAGGGGAGCGAGCTTGGGCCCAATACTTGACCGACCGGCCCAGGAGGGAGACCGGTCGGTCTGCTTCTATGATAGGTGGGCCCCGCCTTCCGTGGGTGGCCTTCTCATGTCTTCTGGAATGTTCCATAATGTTCTAGAATCTTCCAAGTCGTATCCATCGAGGACTCTCGCTCCGGGACTCCAAATATAGCAAATCATATGTCCGTTTCGATCGTCTCGACAAGGTCTTCGCAATGGTGTGCTCTGTTTCATCACTTGAGATACTTTTATATGGTAAAAACATGGATGTCCTACAAAACAAGTGAGAGCACCAAAACTCATGGAACTTGTTAGTTTCAAACCCTATAACTATGCTTTGTGATTCATTTAGTGTCATTTCATGCAATAGTTGATGGTTAATTATGAGCAATAGTGAGCGTCAACAAGTTCCCCCAAGCTTACCCTTATAAAAGTCAAACTCAACAATGGATCAGGAGTTGCTACAATATCTGCACTTCTAACAAGTACACATGCATTCAAACAAAAGTTCTCATTTGGATTAGGAAAATGATATCATATTATTTATCATGGGCTTAGTACTTTACCTTGAATCTTGAGTAAGTGGAAGATAGAACGATCAAATCAAGCACTATGTCTCTAGCTCGTTCACTTCACCATTATCCCAGAGTTTTTATGAATTTTCAAAAAGCTTAAAAACATATGTTGCCAAATTAAACAATGGATCCAAAGAGAAAGTCAACCACACCATTGAATCAAGAAGTGCATGTGTATGGAAAATGGAGGCGGATGCTTGTTGGTAGTTCTTAGTTTCACCTAGGATAGGGTAGCTAAAGTAGCTATCTACTAATGCCAAGCGGGGTTGTCAGTCCCGACACTAGTAGGAGCTAACTAGAGAGATTGCAATCTACCAGGAGGAGATTCTGCAAGCGCACAGAACTATCATAGTAGCACTTCGCCTGGGAGTACCAGGTGTCGATTTATTTGATCCCAAGGGAAGGCTAGGGTATGAGTTGAGTCAAGGAGGGGATGAGAGTCGAAGAAATAAGAAAAGGGAAAAGGAGAGAAGGGAAGAGAGGGGATGAAAGGCTAGAAAGAATATATGGATGGATAGGTAAGGATGAAATGGATGGCTAAGGTAAGGTGGATGGATAGGTAGATAAAGGGAAATATGATAACTAAAGATAACTAACTAACTGCTACTAACTACACCTAGATAACTACAAGCAAGATAACTACGAAGCAAGACAGTTACGAAGCAAGGCAGGCAAAAGACAATAAAGCAACTAAGTTGAGTAAAGTTTTATTCCTATCTTATCAAGTATCGAGGCGTACTAGCCTTTACCACTTACTTAGGTTGAACGCTAGCACAACGAGCCTTACTGTTGAACTGGGCCAACTACGTGGTGGAATTCAAGGTGCACAGGGCTGTCACCTCCTGCTTGCTACCACAGCTATCCGGGGGTGCAGCCGTATCTGAAGGTAAGTCTATAACTAAGCACCACGCTTAACTATATTCTAACTATCTCTACCCTAGCTTTGAATAGAGACACCCTTGCGGACGTCAGAGCAAATACTTGACTTAATAAGATAAACATTAAACTAACTAAGCAACCTATTGGCAAAGATCAAACACTAAGCTCACTAGAGATTAACTACTATGGCTAAGTGAATTGAACTGTAGGATAGCTAGGCACTCAAGCAATCAATCAAGTATACTACTCAATACTGATAAGTAGAATAAAGTAATACTTGAAATGATGAAATAGAATATAGTAAAGTGCTTGAGTAACAAGAGCAAAACCTGAACTGGAGATGAAGGAAGACTCTTCCCAGCTCCAGAACCGATCACTCGCACGCCTCTACTCTTGAGCTAAGCCTTGAGCAGTGCTACCGCGAGGGCGAAGATGCCTTGCTCTACTAGCTACCTACTTGCCTAAGCTCTCTGAGCTTCTAACCTAACTCTCACTTGCTTCTCTTGCTTGTGTGTTGCTTGATGTGGGATATGATGGTGTTAATGAAGTGATGCCTCCGGGGGGTATTTATAGCCCAAATGAGTGAGGGGGTACTTATAGGGGGCAGCCAACCGACCTAGGGTTAGGTCAGGTGGCGGGCGCCACCCCCTACTGGCGGCCGCCAGTCCCCTGGCCGTTGGATGCATCATCACTGATCCTACGGCCTCCAGGTGGTTGTCCAAGGCGGTTTGGAAGTCAGTTGCATGTCCTAGCAACCGACTTGGGTCATGATCCACGCCACTCCCCTCCGTAGCCCTCCGATCAAACCGACCTAGTGACCAAGGGCCAAGATTTGGCCTTGGGGTGGTCACATGGATCAGTGACGTGGCAGGGGGGATGGTTTGGGCCAACCCAAGTGGCGGGCTCCACCTAGGGGTGGCGGGCGCCACCCCCCTAAGGCCCAATTGGGCCCTGCTGAGTGGGTTTGGCCTCTGGTGGTTCAAATGTCCAAATTTGGTCCAAATTCCTGCATTCAAATAAAAATCTATGGACATGTGGAATTTGGTTAGTTTGAAACCTATTTGAATACATTTCATGCCTTTTTGGTGAATTTTAGGGTAAAATGTTGATGGTAAAACAGGTGTTTAAGGACCACCAACAATGCTCTTTTGAATATATCACTCTTTTTTGTCTATTAGAAACACATGGCTATCAGGCTAATTCTACTGGCGGGCACGTGCCCATTTTTTCTGGTATTCATATATATATATTTTCGAGGTTTCGGACACTTGTCCCTTTTTATTTCCTCATAATCTATCTTTTTGAGGTTTGAGACACTTGTCCCTTTTTATTACCTCAGATTTTTTTTTCTTTTTTTCTTTTTCAATAGCCACATGCTTCTAACAAACTTTTGAGAGGATAGCAACAGATAATCATGAGCATTTATGCGAAAGATGGATGAAATGTGTAAGTGATCTCAATTCAATAGTATGATAACTTCTCACAGGGTCAACAAAGCTTAAATTAACTTAATGCAATTATTTGCTATATTAATATTATACATTCTCCAGAACTCTAGTGTTGTTTCAGAACAAGATAACAGTAGCTCAGATCATCACATATCATATCTGTCAATTACTTAGACTCTAGATCAAGCATTTGCTACCCATATATTTAATTTAATTTTAAGGCATCATTAATTTTTTAAACTTAGGAGAACTCATGCTTAAAGGCTAGGTACTAGAAAGAAATACAATAGAGCAACTATTCATCATTTCCATTTTAAGAAATTAGGGAGAGAGTTCTTCAGATTAGACATACTTTATTTATTTAATCTAACACACACTATAACCTATTACTTAAAAATATTAAGGTAGTAGTAAGACATACCTAAATCACGAAGATAACGGGGGTGCGTCTCCCCCAAGCTAATCCCTTTGATCGCATCGAGCCTTCTGAAGGACCGAGAATGCATTAGCAAGGCGACCAGAGGGGGGGTCAATGGGAGCTCAAAAATTTCTTTCGAAACTTTGGCCGATTGTCCCAAAATCAACCCCCAAAAGCTACGACCGAGAACGTGATGCCCACGACCCTTGGAAGAGGGTGGATGATCCCTTGGATCACAGCGAGGCACCACAAAGCAATAGCAAACCAAACGCCAAAAGCACCGGAACAAGTTCAACCCTCAAAAACAAAGTCTCGAACATAGATAGACGGCTACGTCGAGAAATCCCCAAATACCGATGCTAACAAGTAGCAAAGATACCTAGAGAGGTTCCTTGCTCAACTACAAGGCCAAACGAGAAGTCCGGAAACCAAACGAACAAGCCGGGAGATCAAACGCACTAAACCGGAGGCTTCAGCAGGATCCCGGACTGTCCGGCAGTATGGTCGCGGACTGTCTGCCCAGTGGCGGACTGTCCGCCGGCTAAAAGAGCAAAACCGCAGTGCTGCTGAAGTCCCCTGGACGGTTCCCGGACTGTCCGCGAAAACCAACGGCGGACAGTCCGCCGGTCAAAAGAAGACAAGACAGCCGAAGAACACGGCCACTGATCTGGCTCGTCCCCGACGCGCGGACTGTCCGCGGTGGCACCAGCGGACTGTCCGCGAGTGCCCAGAAAGGGCGATTTCGGTCGCCCTCAACTCAAATCTTCTCCAAATCGATCCAAACCAAAATCCCTTGATCCCAAACTTGGAGAGGATGATCACGGGGTAGTTAGGAGACTATCCCCAAGAAATCATCCGCTCAATTCAACACAATCAACGGGAAATCGAAGGGGAAGGTGTATGAACCGAAAAAGCGCCACGAAAACGAAATCAACCAGATCTACTTGTTCGTGAGGAGTTAGATGAATTCCTTTGGTCGAAATGACCTCCTCACTGTAAAGAACAAGTTGATTCAAACGGATTTCGCAAAGACGCAATAGAGAGGGAGATCGAGTGACGGGAAAATCATGGAGAAACGAAGAACGTGAAGAACACGAACCAAAACGCGAATCAACACATCGATCTGCAACCGTGTGGCTACCACACGCTACAACAGTGAGGTTACGGCCTCACTTCCTCAAAATCTCTAGTACACAGAGGTGGGTGTCTCCCCCTACTTATCCTAATTCTAACTATTCCTAATTCCCAACCTACCCCTAACTACTTACAGAGGGAACCAGCTAAACCCTAAGGTTATTCTGGACCAACTAGAAGGTAGGTGGATCCGACGGCCACGCCCGCACAACTGGTAGTGTTGCCTTGACGCAACCTCACTCATTGCCGCCACGTGCCGCCACCACTCTGCGTCCTCTTCACGGACTCTGCCCCCGGTTTTGAGGCCCAAACCGGGAAACCAGCCTTCACGACCAACCCCCGGTTTTGAGGCCCAAACCGGGAAACCAGCCGCCCATCGCCTGAGTTTTGTGGCCCAAACTCAGAAACCCGCAGCACCCAGGTTTTGAGGCCCAAACCTGGAAACCATCCTCAGCCCGAGTTTTGTGGCCAAACTCGGAAACCATCCTCAGCCCGAGTTTTGTGGCCAAACTCGGAAACCATCCGCGCCCTGGTTTTGAGGCCCAAACCAGGAAACCGTCCACCCGATGGTTTTTCTCTGGCTCTACCACCAAACCGAAGCTGTAGAGGGGATGCACCGCCCGTGCACCCCGTCCACCGACACGTGTCCCCAGGTCCTCGACCCGAGCAACACCATGCCCCGCAAGTCTTCGCTCGTCGCTGTCCCAGGCTGTCAGCCACCACAGCTGATCCTCAGGCCACCGGTCCCTCAGTCCAAGCCTCACGTCCGCCCTTCACCGCTCCCGGTCCGTCGGCACGGCACGTCTCTACTTGACCTTCACCTTGCCCTCGATCACTGTCTCTGTGCTCAACACCTGCACAACACAAGCCAAAGAACATGCGCATTATCCCAGTTGACAATCACTCATCACTCAGAGACTCGGCATATACCCATGTATCCGCAATCTCCCCCTTGATGAGTGCATTGTCAACTACTTACAAATCATAATGGAAATAGAAGGAGGAAGAAGGAGAAGAGAGAACTCGACCAAATGACCCAAAAGCATAGCAACGCCGAAGAAGGTCAAGTGGAAAGAGCAAAACAACTTGGTTCCCAAAGACATGGGCAACGGCTCGACGCAACCAAGCAAAGCATAAGCTAGCCCTCAAGAAGAGGTAGAACAGGCTCAACACCGCTAGCAAATACCAAATGAAAAATCGAAGCAAAATGCTAGTCCCTTGAGATAGAGGCACAGAGGCTCAACACAACTAGCAAGAAAGCTCGACATCATCTGAAAAGCTCGAAACCAACTGAACCCAACTGAAGCAAAGATGCGACTGCTAGTCCCTCAAGATAGAGGTAAAAGCTCAACACAACTAGCAAGGCGCTCCGAACCAATTGGAAATTTCAAAAATTCAGCACGAGCAAACTCCCCCTTGCATGGTGCACACAACCGCCAACATGGGAGACATGTTTTGTCCAATTTTCTCCCCCTTAGTTGAAAATGCACCATCAAGCAAAAGGAACTGAAAGCAATTTTCTCCCCCTTAGAAAATGCACCATCAAAAGTGCCAACAAGAGAAGTTCTCCCCCTTCCAAAATGCATATGAGTCATAATGCAAGTTAGCAGCTTCACGAATATAGTCAAGAAAATGCAAGGATGCTCTAAACAGTATAGCTCCAACGACTCACTGGAAAGCATACAAGCTAGCAAAGGCTCAAACTGATCACCAAATATGAAATATGAACATATGAGCAAAGTGAGCAGTTTTTAGCCAAAAAGGTATTCACCATCAAAATTAGCACAAAACATGTATAGACAGGAAATTAGACAAGTGCTAAACATGTATACAAGGTGAACTACCCCTAGCAAAGTTCAACCATCATGCTATAGAATGAAACATAGACTTGTGTATCCAAATTTTATCGGGGTTGCAGCGGTTAAGATTACACAAGTTAAAATTTCAGCAAGTGATTGCGAGAGGTTGAATGCTTGTCATTGCCTAACTTTCCAACTGTGCAAAGCCTATGCAGAAGCAATCAGAAGCTTAAAGCAACAGTTTCGGTCATACACTACACAGCTCAAGTTTAACTCAAAGTGCAATGAGAAACAGTCTCAAAACTGTGATGTGTTGACAAGCAATCCCATCTCGATCTTGTCAATTCACTCAAAACTTGGTTCAGATTTTATTGACAGAATATGAACAGACCAAGCAAGTGACAGACTCAGAACTAGAGACATAGCAACCTAGCATATATGAAAAGCATGAGTGAATTCAACACATCCTACACATGCTAGTTGCATATCTCAATGGTGAACATTTTCATGTTTAAGTTCATTAAGCAGGTTCACCATTCAAAAATACCTCGGCTCACGACATGTATTAGTGATCAGAAAGAGCATAAGCTACTAGCATCAACAAATAGCATCGGAGCATACTAAATAGAGCATAGTTACATTTCAAAGATTATATACTTGAAGCTCATAATGTAAAAGCGTATGCTGAAATGCAAAAGAAAGACAAAACAAACGAGAAATAGTCAGTCTATGATACAAGATCCAAAATGTTTACCCCATCTAAAAGGGGAAACACACACCAAGCTCACCCCTCAACCGATTAAAGGTTGATTCGTCCAAAGGCTTCGTGAAAATATCAGCCAACTGATGATGAGTATCAACATGGCGAAGGTCGATATCACCCTTCTCATAGTGGTCTCGCAGAAAATGAAAGCGCACATCAATGTGTTTGGTCTTCGAGTGAAGCACGGGGTTCTTAGCAACGCTAATCGCACTCGTGCTGTCACAAAGCAAAGGAACACGAGAAAAGCTCAGACCAAAATCACGCAAAATGGCCATCATCCAAAGTAACTGGGAACAGCAGCTAGCCGCAGCAACATACTCAACCTCCGTGGTAGACTGGGCGACACTAGACTGCTTGCGAGAAGACCACGATACAAGAGAAGAACCAATAAATTGGCAAGTCCCAGAAGTGGACTTGCGCTCAATGCGACAACCAGCAAAATCGGCATCGGAATAACCGCAAAGGGAGAGGGTGGAGGAAGCTGAATACCATATCCCGAACTCAGGTGTGAAACGAAGGTACCTGAAAATGCGCTTGACCGCCTGACGGTGAGAGGTGCGCGACGACGCCTGAAAGCGCGCACACAGACACACCGCGAACTGGATGTCCGGGCGTGTCGCCGTCAGGTAGAGCAGCGACCCGATCATGCTTCAGTACTCCTTCTGGTTCACATCTTCTCCATCCTTGTCCGCATCCAGGGCCGTCGTGGTCGACATGGGTGTTGGAAGAGGCTTGGCCTCACCCATATTGAACCTCTTCAGCAAGTCCTTGGTATACTTGCCCTGGTGCACAAACGTCCCTTCTCGGGATTGCTTAATTTGCAATCCGAGAAAGAAAGTCAGCTCGCCCATCATACTCATCTCAAACTCCCTGCTCATCAAGTCTGCAAACTTGGCAACCAAAGCGTGAGAAGAACCACCGAAAATGATATCATCCACGTAAATCTGGACCAAGAGAGTGTCTTTGCCTTGCTTGAGAAGAAAGAGCGTTTTATCCACACATCCCATTTTAAAACCCTTAGCAAGCAAAAAGGTTTTCAACCTATCATACCAGGCTCTAGGGGCTTGTTTCAAACCATATAAAGCTTTGTGGAGTTTGAAAACATGGTTTGGAAACTTGGGATTTTCAAAACCGGGGGGTTGTTCAACATAAACCTCTTCTTCTATGTAGCAGTTTAAGAAGGCACTCTTGACATCCATTTGAAAAAGTTTGAAACCTTTGGATGTTGCAAAAGCCAAGAGTATCCTAATAGCCTCCAAACGAGCTACAGGAGCAAAAGTCTCCTCATAGTCTATCCCCTCCTTCTGACTATAGCCCTTCGCTACAAGCCTGGCCTTGTTTCTAACAACGTGGCCATGCTCTCCTTGCATGTTTTTGAAAGCCCATTTTGTCCCAATAGGCTTACAGTCTGGAGGAGGTGGAACTAAAACCCAAACCCGATTTCGCTCAAAGTTCTCTAACTCCTCATGCATGGCATTGACCCAATCCGGATCCATCAAAGCGTGTCCAACATCTCGGGGCTCAAAATCAGCAACAAAAGCAGAATGAGCAAAGTGAGAGATTTGAGACCTGAACCGAGTGACACGTTCGTCAATGTTGCTGATCATCTGCTAAGGGGGGTGTTGGCGCTGGATGTGTCGTGGCGCCTCCCGTGCAGAAGTGATCCCCCCCTCAACAGCAGCTGGTGCCTCCCCGGGTACAAAAGGTACCGCTCGGGGTGGCGGATCCCACGGCCCCCAGGAAGAAGAAGTGTCGGGGCCGTGAGTCGTAGTAGAAGCCGCTCCTTGCGGCACAGCAGGTGGAGGGGGTGCTGGATCATCCATACCTTCAGCACCCTCATCCTCGTCATCAAAAAGAGGCTCACCAACCTCATGATCACCTGCACGCTCAAAACGAGAAGAAGGACAAACCATGGTCTCGTCGAAGGTGACATCGGATGTCTCCATGACTCGGTTAGTGTTAAGGTTAAGTACACGATAAGCTCGAGTGTGAGTGCCATAACCCAAAAACACACCGTCAGAAGAACGAGACTCAAACTTGTCCAAGTTGCCCTTTTTGAGTATAAAACAATGGCAACCAAAAACTCGAAAATAACTCACCTTGGGCAGTTTTCCAAAACGCAACTCATAAGAAGTCTTTTTCAAGAAAGCTCGGAATAAAATGCGATTGGAAATGTAGCATGCAGTCCTCATAGCTTCGGCCCAATATCGCCTAGGAGTCCTATGCTCATCGAGCATCGTCCTGGCCATCTCTACAAGGGTCCGATTCTTCCTTTCTACAACACCATTCTGTGGCGGTGTGTAGGGGGAAGAAAACTGATGCTCCAAACGCAAAGAGTTACAAAACTTCTCAAAATCCGAATTCTTTAATTCGGAACCATTATCACTCCTAATAGCTCGCATCGAGTTCAAAGGGAACTCGTTCTGAAGATGCAAAATCAGATTGCGAGCAAAGGAGAAAGTCTCGGTCTTCTCAGCTAAAAAGAAGACCCACGAATATCTCGAAAAATCGTCAACAACAACAAGCACATACCACTTTCCCCCAACCGAGCTCACCCGAGCCGGACCAACAAGGTCCATGTGCAAAAGCTCTCCAGGGCGCTTGGTCATGACCTGAGTCACCGGATGGTGGGGAGCGGCAACCATCTTCCCATGTCTACAAGAATGGCAAATAAGATCCTTCTCCATAGATAGCTTGGGCAATCCTCAGATTAGGCCAAGTGAACTAAGCCTTGCAAGCAAGTCGAAGCTCAAATGTCCAAGTCTCCAATGCCACTTCCAAAGATCAGAAGAGGAAGGTCCAGCCAAAAGACAACGAGAAATTCCGAACGACTCCGAGAAATCCGCACGAAAGACTTTCCCAAAGGGCGAAATCACGCAAACAAGATTGCCCTGAGGGTCCAAAATACGACTGAGATTCGGCTTAAAATGAATCTCATAGTCGTCATCAAAGAGTTGCGAAACAGAAAGAAGGTTAAAATGCAAGTTAGAAACAAGAGCAACATCGCGCAACACAAAGTGCTCATTAACTCGCACCGACCCACGAGACAACACTTTACCTTTGCTATTGTCGCCGAAGGTGATAAACTCCTTTCCGGCGACAGGACTAAGACTGGAGAACCACTTGGCGTTTCCGGTCATGTGCCTCGAGCAACCGGAATCCACCAACCAAACGTCCTCCAATCGTTTTACCTACATCAATAAAAAGACATAGGGTGAGCATACGGTCCAAAACTGGGGTTAGTGAAGTAGGAAGAATACCAGTGTTGGGCTGGTTGCTCAAAAGAACGGTTAGTAGAAAAACCATTCCTAGCACGCCTACGGGGGAAGCGATCACCACGTTGAGGAAAACGTGGTCCGCTAAGGAAAGAGCGTCCATCGCGATACTCAAAACGCGGTGGGGGAAAACGCTCAACTACAAAGCCACCGCCACGGGGTCCATAGCCTACAACTGCAGGCTCCCGCCGAGCACATCCTCCTCGCTGCCTAGGCCTGGGAACTTGAGGTTCTGGACCTCTGGGCCTAGCAGCTCTCCTTGGAGATTTCCTCTGAACATTCAGCACATGTACATCATGGAAAGGATGGTACATGTCCGGGTTGTTCATCTCCCTAGCACGGCGCGCCTCTCTCTTGCGCCGAAAGAAAAACTCACTCAAGTGTCCATCTCTCCCACAATGCTCACAATGGTACCTCACCGCTCTCAAAGGGGGTTGTTGGTACTCACGGTAGTGGGTGTGGATCACTTTTCCCTTCTGTGGCATAAGCTCCTCCTGGATAGGTGGCATCGTATCAAGCTTGTTCTTCAAGTGGTTGGGTTTGGGATGCCACACTTGGTTCTTGGGTGGAGCTCTCGGAGGTTCATCAAAGACCCCATCCTTGGTGTTAGGCTTGAGAGGCTCTTTGGGTGGAAGCTTGGTAAGTTTGGGAGTAGTGGTGGAGTTGGGCTTCTCACATGGGTTAAGACCACTCGACTCTCCAATCTTCCCAAAAGCAGAAAGATCAACACCCGGAGCAAAACCTGCACCAGGACCTCCAGCAGCACGCTTGAACTGGGAGATCATCATCCCAAGCTGCGGCTCACCACAAGACACCCATGACAAGATGGTCCGAAGGTATGTGTTTTCCTCCTCGGTTTGCATCTTGTCATGCTTCACGTTCGCAATCTCCATCTCCAAACCCTCACAAAGAACACACCTAGCCACACATGTGCTACCTGAGTTGGCCTCTTCAAGAGACACAATCTTGGCATTCTTCTCTGCCAACTCAGATTGCAAGACAGGACAAGTCTTGCACGCACCCAACAGCGAGGGTCTAGCCTTCAGCTCATCCACCTCTCCTACCAACGCAGCATACTTACCTCTCAAAGTGAGAAGGTCAGTCATGTGCTTGGTGCACATCTCACACTCTACCTCCTCAGAAACGACCACGGTGGACTTAGCAAACTCAAGCTCTCTCACCGTGTCCTCCCCTTTCTGCCTAAACTCCTTGCGCTCTCTAGCAGCACGCCTAAGCAACTTGTCCTGACTAAGCAAGGCAGCAGTAAGCTTCTCGACCTCAGCAGAAAGCTCGTCGTGGGTGAGAGATACCTGAGAGGTGTCGTCATCGTCGTTCCGAGGAGTCTCCTCCAGCTCGCCGTCGACCTCCTTGCCGAGGGCCATGGTGCAGAAGCCGTCATCGTCGGCGAAGAAGCAGAGGCCGTTCAGCTTGTCCTCGATCCTCTTCTTCTTCCCGGACTCGTCATCGCTTGAGCAAGCGGAGTCGTCATCCGAGCCGTCGACGTCGCTGAGCGTGGCAAAGAACGCACGCTGCTCAGCCTGGACTTTCTCCAAGTACTTCTTCTTGATGTACTCCTTGTCGAAGCCGCCCCTCCGCTTGTGCCTCGCGGGGACGTTCTTCTCCTTGCGCTTGCCGGAGTCATACTTGTGCCCATGATCGCCCTTCCCAGATGTGTGCTTCTTCTTGGGACAGTTGGCGATGAAGTGGTCGGGGTCGCCGCACTCAAAGCATCCTGAGCGTCCTCCTCCGCGGCGATGGTTCATGCGGTTCTTGTGGAACCGCGAGAACCGGTTGGCGAGCAATGCCAACTCAGCATCCCCCAAAGACTCCAGCTGGTCCTCTGTGACAGAAAAGAGTGAAGAAAGTGCAAATCCTCCAGAGGGGTTAGCAGAAGAGCCAGAAACCAAAGCCATAGTCGGGCCAGAAGGATTTTCATAAGAAGCCCTGGACATGGCGTCAATCTCACTAGACTTGAGCTTGCTAAAGAGCTCGTCGCAAGTGAGGGTCTCATAGTTAGACGATTCGATGATCGCCTCGACCTTTGAGTCCCACACCAACCGATCAAGAGTGTGCAAAAGCTTCAAAGCCCTCTCATGATCGTCAAAAGGCAACAGCTCCTTGTTCGCTCTCATCTTGTTGACAATGACCTGAAAGCGAGCGAATAAACTCTCTATGCTCTCGCCAGGCATGTGTCGAAAGTTCTCGTACTCCCGCTTGTGCGACTCGTAGAGACGAGATTTGACTTGAGAGGTTCCCTCATGGAAGTGCATGAGGGTAGCCCAAATCTCACGAGCCGTGGGGAGGTGAGAAACGCGATCAAACTCGGACATGCTCAAACAGGAGAAAAGAGCGTTACGCGCTCGGCTATTGGCATCGTGCTCATCCATCTGAAGCTGAGTAACACGTGCAGCCAAGACAACGTAATCGTCCCTGTTGCAAATCTCCCAAACAGAAGAGCCCATGCTCTGGAGATAGGCCGACATGCGTATCTTCCAATACGCATAGTTCGTCCCATCGAAAAACGGCGGTTTGCCCACGCCGCGATCCATGTCGCCTTCTGTGGATCTGGAACCGGCTAAGGTGGAAGATCCTTAACCCGCTCCGATACCAATTCAAGGACCGAGAATGCACTAGCAAGGCGACCAGAGGGGGGGGGTGAATGGGAGCTCAAAAATTTCTTTCGAAACTTTGGCCGATTGTCCCAAAATCAACCCCCAAAAGCTACGACCGAGAACGTGATGCCCATGACCCTTGGAAGAGGGTGGATGATCCCTTGGATCACAGCGAGGCACCACAAAGCAATAGCAAATCAAACGCCAAAAGCACCGGAACAAGTTCAGCCCTCAAAAACCAAGTCTTGAACGTAGATAGACGGCTACGTCGAGAAATCCCCAAATACCGATGCTAACAAGTAGCAAAGATACCTAGAGAGGTTCCTTGGTCAACTACAAGGCCAAACGAGAAGTCGGAAAACCAAACGAACAAGCCGGGAGATCAAACGCACTAAACCGGAGGCTTCAGCAGGATCCCGGATTGTCCGGCAGTACGGTCGCGGACTGTCTGCCCAGTGGCGGACTGTCCGGGCTCAGGTCGCGGACTGTCCGCCGGCTAAAAGAGCAAAACCGCAGTGCTGCTGAAGTCCCCTGGACGGTTCCCGGACTGTCCGCGAAAACCAACGGCGGACTGTCCGCCGGTCAAAAGAAGACAAGACAGCTGAAGAACACGGCCACTGATCTGGCTCGTCCCCGACACGCGGACTGTCCGCGGTGGCACTGGCGGACTGTCCGCGAGTGCCCAGAAAGGGCGATTTCGGTCGCCCTCAACTCAAATCTTCTCCAAATCGATCCAAACCGAAATCCCTTGATCCCAAACTTGGAGAGGATGATCACGGGGTAGTTAGGAGACTATCCCAAAGAAATCATCCGCTCAAATCAACACAATCAACGGGAAATCGAAGGGGAAGGTGTATGAACCGAAAAAGCACCACGAAAATGAAATCAACCCGATCTACTTGTTCGTGAGGAGTTAGATGAATTCCTTTGGTCGAAATGACCTCCTCACTGTAAAGAACAAGTTGATTCAAACGGATTTCGCAAAGACGCAATAGAGAGGGAGATCGAGTGACGGGAAAATTGCGGAGAAACGAAGAACTCGAAGAACACGAACCAAAACGCGAATCAACACATCGATCTGCAACCGTGTGGCTACCACACGCTACAACAGTGAGGTTACAGCCTCACTTCCTCAAAATCTCTAGTACACAGAGGTATGGTTCTCTGCGGATCTCAGCTAGCTACAGCAGGGGATTGGGAGAGCAGGAAACCCTAGAGGCAAAGAGCAAATGACTGAGATAGATGGGGAGGTGGGTGTCTCCCCCTACTTATCCTAATTCTAACTATTCCTAATTCCCACTCTACCCCTAACTACTTATAGAGCGAACCAGCTAAACCCTAAGGTTATTCTGGACCAACTCAAAGGTAGGTGGATCCGACGGCCACGCCCGCACAACTGGTAGCGTTGCGTCGACGCAACCTCACCGATTGCCGCCACGTGCCGCCACCGCTCTGCGTCCTCTTCACGGACTCCACCCCCGGTTTTGAGGCCCAAACCGGGAAACCAGCCTTCACGACCAACCCCCGGTTTTGAGGCCCAAACCGGGAACCAGCCGCCCATCGCCTGAGTTTTGTGGCCCAAACTCAGAAACCCGCAGCACCCAGGTTTTGAGGCCCAAACCTGGAAACCGTCCTCAGCCCGAGTTTTTTGGCCAAACTCGGAAACCATCCTCAGCCCGAGTTTTGTGGCCAAACTCGGAAACCATCCGCGCCTAGGTTTTGAGGCCCAAACCTGGAAACCGTCCACCCGATGGTTTTTCTCTGGCTCTACCACCAAACCGAAGCTGTAGAGGGGATGCACCGCCCGTGCACCCCATCCACCGACACGTGTCCCCAGGTCCTCGACCCGAGCAACACCATGCCCCGCAAGTCTTCGCTCGTCGCTGTCCCAGGCTGTCAGCCACCACAGCTGATCCTCAGGTCACTGGTCCCTCAGTCCAAGCCTCATGTCCGCCCTTCACCGCTGTCGGTCCATCGGCACGACACGTCTCTACTTGACGTTCACCTTACCCTTGATCACTGTCTCTGTGCTCAACACCTGCACAACACAAGCCAAAGAACATGCGCATTATCCCAGTTGACAATCACTCATCACTCAGAGACTCGGCATACACCCATGTATCCGCACCTTCATGTGCCCGAATATTTTTGTTCTTTTTCTTTTTTAAGGGTGAGCCTTCATGTGCTCACATTTTTTTGAATTTATTTATAAAAAGAAAAACTTAAGAGGATAAAGATACTTACCTGGATACACAGGGGTGCTTTCCCCCAAGCTGGATGTTGACATAGTCGTTCGATCTTGCAATGTAGCAGACTGGCAGTGAAAATGTTCTTCCTCTATCAGAGCATTGATTGATGTTGATGGTTGTTGAAATAGTGCTCCAATAGTGGGTGGAACATCCACTTGCTCGTCAGCTTTTATTGGTCTTTCAAATCCTGTGAAACTCAAATAGACAACAAAACTTATGGAACAGATTAAGCATTAGTGGTTGGCCACTCAAGCCTTAGTTGCCCAGAGTTTTAGTAAGATCTCTTTCTCAAGCCTTAGTGGCGAGCAAAAAGGTTTTCAACCTATCATACTAGGCTCTAGGGGCTTGTTTCAAACCATACAAAGCTTTGTGGAGTTTAAAGACATGGTTTGGAAACTTGGGATTTTCAATACCGAGGGGTTGTCTAACATACACCTCCTCTTCTATGTAGCCGTTTAAGAAGGCACTCTTGACATCCATTTGAAAAAGTTTGAAACCTTTGGATGCAGCAAAAGCCAAGAGTATCCTAATTGCCTCCAAACGAGCTATAGGAGCAAACGTCTCCTCATAGTCTATCCCCTCCTTCTGACTATATCCCTGGGCTACGAGTCTGGCCTTATTTCTCACAACATGGCCATCTTCTCCCTGTTTGTTTTTGAAAACCCATTTTGTCCCAGTTGGGTGACACTCAGAAGGTGGAGACACTAGAACCCTGTAACACCCTAAATTTCATTTTCCTATAATTAGTAATAAGTTTGAGCTTTTATTTAATTTTCTGAGCATTTAACATAGGACAAATAATAATTTTTGAATATTTAAAATAAACCCTAGGGTTTTGGAAACATTTTCTTTGCATTCATGCCAGTGCATAATATTTTTATTTGAGTGTAGGATAGGTTGGTTGTGTTCAAATTCAACTGCAAATTTGAATTTGATCAAAATTTGAGCTTTTAGAAAATGAAAAGCTTTCTTTTAAACTCCCTTCCTTTCAGCCCAACTCCAGAAAACGGCTCAACCGTGGCCCGCTCACTCCCTCCCTCCTATCTAGCCCATCTGCAGAATCGGCCCGACCTGCTCTCAATTTCACTCCCCTCTCTCCGCGTGGGCTTGGCCCAGCTCGAAGCCGGCAGCCCGCCTCCATCCTCTCTCACGGGTGCGTGCGCAAGCCCGCTCAGCAGCCCGTTCCCTCCCCTCCAGCTTTGCGCGCGCCGCGGCCCAGCGCGGCCTGCCGCTCGCCCGCCACACTCCCTCCTTCCTCTCACTGCACAGCGGGCCCCACATGTCTGCCGAATCGGCCCCGTCCACGTCCCTTCTTTCTCTCTCTGCTCCATGGTCCCCGCGTGTCAGCCACACCATCTTCTTCTCCACCGAGCCCCGTCCTCCCCAGTCTCGCCATTACGCCGATGCCATTAATCGGCCGAGTGAATGAGGGCCATCAAGGGCCTTCAAGCCGTGCCTTGACGCCCTCGGTCGTAACCGCCCCCGTCCGCTCCTCTTCTGAGCCCCAACGCCCTATAAAAGCCCCTATCGAGCCCTCCTATTCCTCTTTCCCTATCACCGAGCGCCCGCTCCCTCATCCCCGCTTGGCGCCGGCCTCTGCAGAGCCTCCCCGGCATCACGAACCCCACCTTCGAGCTCGGGGTAACGCTCTCTTCCTCCCCGTGCTCTTATCTTTAAGATTGGTGCCCTGCATCGCTTTATCCGCCGAGCTCCGAGACTTATCTATGGCCGCCGCCGCGTTAGGGTTTCTCTCCGGTGACCCTCACCACCCCAAAACCCCAACCGCGAGTTCGCACGGTCCCGGTGACCCTTTTGGTGGTTTCGGTTTGGTCTAGAACGGCCGGAATCGCCGTTCTGGCGACCCACCGCCGAGCTCCGGCCGGAACCCATGGCGCGTCGCCGCGAACGCGCCGCCCAGGCCGCCGGCTTTGGCCCTGAGTTCCCGTGACCGTTGGATGAAACACAGGCGGCCCAGATTAGAAGATACCCTTTCGGGTATGTAACCGGTCCACCGGTGCACTCGTGCACCCAGTCCACGCCGCTGCCGCAGCAGGTCCACAGCAACGTGGTGGACCGCGCCAATCGCGCGTTGCCGCGTGGCCGCCACGTCAGCCGGCGACCTGGTCAGCAGATCACGCCAGCGCCACTTTGCATAAAAGCCCCCGTCTTTTACCAAAATTAACCCGCACTCCACCGCAGTTCTAAACAGCCAAGTTTTTATTCGCTTAAGCCCCTGTAGTTTACGAAAATAGGAAGCGCCGTCCAGATTGCGCAGAAATAACGAAATGCTTTTGTTTTAATTCAAAAAAGGAGTTCTGTTTATTTACAAAAGTGCCATTGAACCTTGTTTTGAGCATAACTTTTGATTTAAAACTCCGATTAGAGTGATTCTTGCGCTCACGTGTTCGTAGAAATGCATAGAATAGTTTTAGAAGCTTTTTACTTTGTTTTAGTACTGCTTGGTGTACTGTTCTAATAGAATATAATTTGTTTGCTTGTAGTGATTGATTTGGAGGCTTGTATGGTGTTTATGTCCACATCTAGGGTGTAATCTCTCAGTGTTTATCAAGAAGCAAGTGATTGGACTTCAAGATCAGCAGTAAGCTAAGGATTGAGACAGGCAAGTGTAACAAAGGAAATCCTTGTACCTATTCAATATTTAATAATTCATTTATGCATGTGTCTAATATTGAAAAGCCTATAGGGACTTACCTAGATTACTTTGTACTTATATCCTTGTATCCTATGGGTTGGTATGCATGTTTGGATAGATGCTTCCGCGCATAACCAAGATTAAATAATTAATTTGACTAATGATTTATGCAATATGGATAAAATGATGCTTTTTAGCAACATGGTTTGGAGGACTCTATCCTAAAGCGACAACCCAGGATTTTACCGTACAACCATGAGGATCACATGGCTCTGATCTTAGATAAATACTCAGATTAGTTCTAGCTCGTCTGTAGCCTACCGAAAGGGCAAGAGTGGGGTACCATGTAGCTTATGGGCCCTGTCCTGCTAGGGTGAGCATTGTGTGGTTTTGGAGTGTCACCTTAGGGGAAGGTGTCTATAACTCTTGGGAGACTGAAACCTCAGCGGCTACGACTTGTTAGGGCGTCTTTGGAAAGGCTTCGTAGTGAGACCCTGCCGCACATCCTTGGCAGATGTGATATGGGAGTAATTAACCCTGGCATTTGGGAATCACGACTCACGGGTAAAGTTGTACACACTCTGCAGAGTTTTGATCAAACTGTTATAACAGTCGTGCTCACGGACACGAGCGACCTGGATCCTTTATGATTGGGTACTACCTGGAATCTTTTGGAAATGATATTAATCCTGATTAATGATACTTCAACTTGGGATGGTTTATTCACTAAAGTAGTGATTCAGGTATAATAAAATATGACCAACTAAAATGGCTAACCGCAGTCAAACCGAGTCAAGCCTTTTGAGCCTTCATAAACCCCTGAGTTATACTTGCTAAGCATGGTGCGCTTACGCTTGTTTCACTATCAATGAAAATCCCTGATGGGTACCAGTTGAAGGAGTCTAGAAAAGGGACCATGGAGTTTTTAGAAGCTGAATGTTGAGGTTCACCAGTCAACGTCCCTGTGGAATCGTGGCGTTCTCCTGAAGATTAGTTTACCTTTTCCGTTGTGTACCTATTCAAGACTTGTAAATCTTGTTGTAATGTTTAATTATCGCTATGTAATAAAGCATAACTTTTGGTATCTACCTTGTTTTGTCACTGTATGTGTGATTTGACGTCCTGGGCACACATATGGTTAGCATTCGGTTTTATCCTTAAAATCGGGTGTGACAAACCCAAACCCGATTTCTCTCAAAGTTCTCAAGCTCCTCATGCATGGCATTGACCCAATCCGGATCCGTCAAAGCGTGTCCAACATCCCGGGGTTCAAAATCAACAACAAATGCAGAATGAGCAAAGTGAGAGATTTGCCTTGACCGGGTGACGCGTTCATCGATGCTGCCGATCATCTGCTGAGGCGGGTGCTGGCGCTGAATGTGTCGTGGCGCCTCCCTTGCCGAAGTGGCCTCCCCCTCAACAGTAGCTGGTGCCTCCTCGGGTACAAAGGGTATCGCTCGAGGTGGCGGATCCCACGGCCCCCAGGAAGAAGACGTGTCGGGGCCGTGAGTCGTAGTAGAAGCCGCTCCTTGCGGCACAGCAGGTGGAGGGGGTGCTGGATCATCCATACCTTCAGCACCCTCATCCTCGTCATCAAAAAGAGGCTCACCAACCTCATGATCACCTGCACGCTCAAAACGAGACGAAGGACAAACCATGGTCTCGTCGAAGGTGACATCGGATGTCTCCATGACTCGGTTAGTGTTAAGGTTAAGTACAGGATAAGCTCGAGTGTGAGTGCCATAACCCAAAAACACACCGTCAGAAGAACGAGACTCAAACTTGTCCAAGTTGCCCTTTTTGAGTATAAAACAATGGCAACGAAAAACTCGAAAATAACTCACCTTGGGCAGTTTTCCAAAACGCAACTCATAAGAAGTCTTTTTCAAGAAAGCTCGGAGAAAAATGCGATTGGAAATGTAGCATGCAGTGCTCATAGCTTCGGCCCAATATCGCCTAGGAGTCCTATGCTCATCGAGCATCGTCCTGGCCATCTCTACAAGGGTCCGATTCTTCCTCTCTACAACACCATTCTGTGGTGGTGTGTAGGGGAAGAAAACTGATGCTCTAAACCCAAAGAGTTACAAAACTTCTCAAAATCCAAATTCTTGAATTCGGAACCATTATCACTCCTAATAGCTCGCATCGAGTTCAAAGGGAACTCGTTCTGAAGACGCAAAATCAGATTGCGAGCAATGGAGAAAGTCTCGGTCTTCTCAGCTAAAAAGAAGACCCACGAATATCTCGAAAAGTCATCAACAACAACAAGCACATACCACTTCCCCCCAACTGAGCTCACCCAAGCCGGACCAACAAGGTCCATGTGCAAAAGCTCTCCAGGGCGCTTGGTCATGACCTGAGTCACTGGATGGTGGGGAGCGGCAACCATCTTCCCATGTCTACAAGAGTGGCAAACAAGATCCTTCTCCATGGATAACTTGGGCAATCCTCGGATTAGGCCAAGTGAACTAAGTCTTGCAAGCAAGTCGAAGCTCAAATGTCCAAGTCTCCTATGCCACTTCCAAAGATCAGAGGAGGAAGGTCCAGCCACAAGACAACGAGAAGTACCAAAAGACTCCGAGAAATTCGCACGAAAGACTTTTCCAAAGGGCGAAATCAAACATACAAGAATGCCCTGAGGATCCAAAATACGACTGAGATTCGGTTTAAAACGAATCTCATAGTCATCATCGAAAAGGTGCGAAACAGAGAGAAGGTTAAAATGCAAGTTAGAAACAAGAGCAACATCGCGCAACACAAAGTGCTCATTAACTCGCACCGACCCACGAGACAAAACCTTACCTTTGCTATTGTCGCCGAAGGTAATGTACTCCTTTCCAGCGACCGGACTAAGACTGGAGAACCACTTGGCGTTTCCGGTCATGTGCCTCGAACACCCGGAATCCACCAACCAAACGTTCTCCAATCGTTTTACCTACATCAATAAAAAACATAGGGTGAGCATACGGGCCAACACTGGGGTTAGTGAAGTAAGGGGAATACAGTGTTGGGTCGGCTGCTCAAAAGAACGGTTAGCAGAAAAACCATTCCTAGCACGCCTACGAGAGGAGCGATCACCACATAGAGGAAAACGTGGTCCGCTAAGGGAGGAGCGTCCATCGCGATACTCAAAACGCGGTGGGGGAAAACGCTCAACTACAAAACCACCGCCACGGGGTCCATAGCCTTCAACTGCAGGCTCCCGCCGGGCACGCTCTATACGCGGCCTAGGCCTAGAAACTTGAGGTTTTGGACCTCTAGGCCTAGCAGCTCTCCTCTGAATATTCGGCACATGTACATCATGGAAAGGATGGTACATGTCCGTGTTGTTCATCTCCTTTGCACGGCGCGCCTCTCTCTTGCGCCGAAAGCAGAACTCACTCAAGTGTCCATCTCTCCCACAATGCTCACAATGGTACCTCACCGCTCTCAATGGGGGTTGTTGGTACTCATGGTAGTGGGTGTGGATCACTTTGCCCTTCTGTGGCATAAGCTCCTCCTGGATGGGTGGCATGGTGTCCAGCTTGTTCTTGAGGTGGTTTGGTTTGGGAGCCCATGATTGTTTCTTGGGTGGAGCTCTCGGAAGCTCAACAAAGACCCCATCCTCGGTGTTAGGCTTGAGAGGCTCTTTGGGTGGAATCTTGGTAAGCTTGGGAGTAGTGGTGGAGTTAGGCTTCTCACATGGGTTAAAACCACTCGACTCTCCAATCTTGCCGAAAGATGAAACATCAACACCCGGAGCAAAACCAACACCGGGACCTCCAACAGCTCGCTTGAATTGGGAGATCATCATCCCGAGCTGTGGCTCATCGCTAGACACCCATGACAAGATGGTCCGAAGGTATGTGTTTTCCTCCTCGGTTTGCATCTTGTCATGCTTCACGTTTGCGATCTCCATCTCCAAACCCTCACAAAGAACACACCTAGCCACACATGTGCTACCTGAGTTGGCCTCTTCAAGAGACACAATCTTGGCATTCTTCTCTGCCAACTCAGATTGCAAGACAGGACAAGTCTTGCACGCACCCAACAACATGGGTCTAGCCCGGAGCTCATCCACCTCTCCTACCAACGCCACATACTTACCCCTCAAAGTGAGAAGGTCAGTCATGTGCGTGGTGCACATCTCACACTCCTCCTCCTCGGTGACAACAACGGTGGACTTGACAGATTCAAGTTCCTTCACCGTTTCCTCCCACTTCTGCCTAAACTCCTTGCGCTCTCTAGCAGCACGCCTAAGCAACTTGTCCTGACTAAGCAAGGCGGCAGTAAGCTTGTCGACCTCAGCAGAAAGCTCGTCGTGGGTGAGAGATACCTGGGAGGTGTCATCGTCGTCGTCGTCGTTGTTCCGAGGAGTCTCCTCTAGCTCGCCGTCGACCTCCTTGCCGAGGGCCATGGTGCAGAAGCCGTCGTCGGCGGCGAAGAAGCAGAGGCCGTTGAGCTTGTCCTCGATCCTCTTCTTCTTCTCGGACTCGTCGTCGCTTGAAGAAGCGGAGTCGTCGTCCGAGTCATCGACGTCACTGAGCGTGGCGAAGAAAGCACGCTGCTCAGCCTGGGCCTTCTCCAAGTACTTCGTCTTGATGTACTCCTTGTTGAAGCCGCCCTTCCGCTTGTGCTTTGCGGGGACGTACTTCTCCTTGCGCTTGTCGGAGTCGTACTTGTGCCCATGATCGCCCTTCCCAGATGAGTGCTTCTTCTTGGAACAGTTGGCGATGAAGTGGTTGGGGTCGCCGCACTCGTAGCATCCCGAGCATCCTCCTCCGCGGCGACGGTTCATGCGGTTGTTGTGGAATCGCGAGAACCGGTTGGCGAGCATAGCCAACTCGTCATCCCCCAAAGACTCCAGCTGCTCCTCTGTGACAGAAAAGAGAGAAGAGAGTGCAAAACCTCCAGAGGGGTTAGCAGAAGAGCTAGAAAGCAAAGTCATCGACGGGCCAGAAGGATTTTCATAAGAAGCCCTCGCCATGGCATCGATCTCACTAGACTTAAGGTTACTGAAGAGCTCGTCGCACGTGAGGGTTTCATAGTTAGGCGATTCGATGATCGCCTGAACCTTGGAATCCCACACCGACCGATCAAGAGTATGCAAAAGCTTCAAAGCTCTCTCATGATCGTCGAAAGGCAACAGCTCCTTGTTAGCCCTCATCCTGTTGACAATCACCTGAAAGCGAGCGAATAAACTTCTATGCTCTCGCTAGGCATATGTCAAAAGTTCTCGTACTCTCGCTTGTGCTACTCGTAGAGACGGGTTTTGACTTGAGAGGTTCCCTCATGGAAACGCATGAGGGATGCCCAAATCTCCCGAGCCGTAGCGAGGTGAGAAACACGATCAAACTCCGTCATGCTCAAGCATGAGAAAAGAGCATTACGGGCTCGGCTATTGGCATCGTGATCATCGATCTGACACTGAGTCACACGTGCAGCCAAGACCACGTAATCAGCAGAGTTGCAAATATCCCAGATGGAAGCACCCATACTCTGCAGATAGGCCGACATGCGTATCTTCCAATACGCATAGTTCGTCCCATCAAAAACGGCGGTTTGCCCACGCCACGATCCATGTCGCCTTCGGTGGATCTGGAACCGGCTAAGGTGGAAGATCCTTAACCCGCTCCGATACCAATTGAAGGACCGAGAAAGCACTAGCAAGGCGACCAGAGGGGGGGTGAATGGGAGCTTCAAAATTCCTTTCGGAAAACTTGTCGCCACTGTCCCAAAATGAACCCCAAGAGCAAACCCTAGACCTTGCAAGTGTCCACGACCCTAGATGTAGGGTGGATGCTTCCAAGAAGCACAGCGAGACACTATACAACTCTAGAAACCCAACACAAAAGACGGAAACCAAAACCGACAATGAACAACCGGACTGCGGATGAAACAGCGCGAAACAGCACTGACCGGACTCTGGCCTACGTCCGGTCAGGGAGCACCGGACGCGTCCGGTCTCAAAAATTCCTCTCGGGACCCTTACTGTTTCTGACCGGACTCACAGGCGAGGAGCGTCCGGTCGAGAGCAGTGCTTTCGGTCAGTAGAAGACAAACGCAATGAACAGTAGAACCTATGCGTCCGGTCGGCAACCAAGCAGAGCGTCCGGTCGACTACTGAAATTTCATACACGTGGCATTCAAACACCGGACGCATCCGGTCAACCCGAGCAAGCGTCCGGTCACCCCGCAGAAGCACTGTTCGACCACCAATTCGACTCGATCTCACCCAAAACAAATCCTCTAGGGATCAAACTTGGTGAGAGGAGTCACAAGGAGGATAGTGAGCTATCTCTAGGAGATCATGGCTCGAACCTTTCTCCAAATCAATGAATCGAAGAATTTCGGGGGAAGGGAAAAAAACTTGACCCAAAACCAAAATCGATCGATCTCCTAGACCGTGAGGTTAGAGGTGAATTCCTTCGGTGGAAAGAAGTGCCTCACGACCTAGAACAACTTGGTTCAAACGGATTTGCAAAAGATGAACCGAGCAAAGAGATCGAGCGACGGGAAAACGAGGAGAAAAAAGGATTCCGCGAAGAACACGAACAAAATCTCCAGTGAGGTTACCAAATTGCAACCGTGTGGCCACCACACGCTACAACAGTGAGGTTACGGCCTCACTTCCTCAAAATCTCCAGTACACAGAGCTATGGTTCTCTGCGGATCTCAGCTACCTACAGCAGGGGATTGGGAGAGCTGGAAACCCTAGAAGCAAAGAGCAAAATGACTGAGATGGATGGGGAGGTGGGTGTCTCCCCCTACTTATCCTAATTCTAACTATTCCTAATTCCCACTTGAGAACATATATGATGAATGATTGACTTTGATGAGGAAAGTTTGAGGCTTTTCCCGGTCTAGTCATTATATCGCTATGCGCTTAATGTTTGTGACTAACCGGTGGCGTTGAGTTGTGGTGTTTATGTGTTGGTGTGCGTGTGCGACATGTGTCTCTTGGCTGTGTTGATGTGCAGGTGTTGAGCCCGGATACAGTGGTCTATGGCGAGGTGAAGGTCAAGTAGAGACGTGTCGTGCCGACGGACCGGGAGCGGTGAAGGATGGGCGTGCCGTGCGGCGGACGTGTCGTGCGGCGGACGTGCCATGCCGATGTACCCAGAGCGGTGAAGGGCAGACGTGAGGCTTGGACTGACAGACCGGAGGGCCAGAGGACCAGCTGTGGTAGCTGGCACGTGGCATCGGCGAGCGAGAGCACATGGGGATGTGCGATGCATCGGCTGAGTCGGGAGGAAGGCGATGGCGTCGTGGCACTTGGCGGGAGGTCGGACACGGGCTTGCGTGCGGCGCAAGTGCCGTCGGCCGAGTCAAGAAGGATGGCAAAGGCGTTGCGCCCGGCGTGGAGGCTGGACATGCATCGGCATTGGTGCCGGTGGTCGGGGTGTGCGAACCACATCCCGTCTACGGTGCGGGTTCGGTAGCTGAGCCTCAAAAAGCTGCCATCGACAGTTCCCGAGTTTGGGCCTCAAAACTCAGGTGGATGGTTTCCAGGTTTGGGCCTCAAAACCTGGGTGGCCGGTTTCCGAGTTTGGGCTTCAAAACTCAGGTTGGACGGTTTCTAGGTTTGGGCCTCAAAACCTGGGCTCGCGGGTTTTCGAGTTTGGGCCTCAAAACTCGGGGTGGACGGTTTGCCAGGTTTGGGCCTCAAAACCTGGGCTGGCAGGTTTCCCGGTTTGGGCCTCAAAACCAGGGGAAGGTCCAAAAGGACGGTCGACGCGTGGCGACGTGGAGAGGCTGGCGCGGCGGCGAAGCTATCCACGAGGAAGGCGCGGTGGTCGACGATGACGGCACATGGCAGCATCAGGGAGGTCGCGTCAAGGCGAAGCTACCGGATGTGCGGGCGTGGCCTGTAACAGAACCGACCAATTTATAAGAGCACAAGTACGAAATTCTCCACCGAGGCAGTAAATTAGCACACTTGAGCCCCTATAAACCCGGTAGTCCGTGAAATCACGAAGGATTTCAAACTTTCCAACATCAACAACATAGGATCGTAATATTCAGCATCGACCGTCATACGACAGAGATTACACAAATAGTTTCGGAGTAGCAACTTAGTTATTACAAACCAGGTTCGAAAACAGTAGCGGAAGCTTAACTTGAAACATTGTTCCGAAATTCACGCACGCACACTTAATGATTACAGTGCCATTTAGTAGTCATCCTTAACATAGCAAAAGATACGAACAGAAGAGGTCATCGCCCGTGACCTAGAATTCACCCGAGGCTGGAAAGAGACAATTGATGCAATAACCATGGAAGACCTGGCCATCTGCAACAACAAAGGGTAGAACCCTGAGTACGAGAAGGTACTCAGCTAGACTTACCCGCCTAAAACCAGAAATAAAATGACACCAAGGAGTATGCAAGGCTAGTATATAGTGGAGGCTGGCAATAGACCACATTTTGCATAAAAGCCATTTGTTAATTAAGTAGTTCTCCTGCCTTTAGCTGTCAATTTAAATAGTAATTATCCTATATACTAGATTAGCAAAACTGCACTATAACAAACATAGTAGTGATCCAACGATCACCGAAAATGTAACAAACAGACCGAGTGACCATTTCCAAAAGTATAATGATAGCTGTCTCGTGTTCCACATTTTTCAGTATCAAGGTCGATCAGCGTTCGAGTCAAGTGCTCACTATCCAGGAGCGATGGCGATTATAATCGATTCCTAACCAGCTGGTGATTTATTTCCCACACAAACCACACCCACCCGTCGGTGAGCTACAGATGACCACAACATTGTTCCAGGAGTCGCGGTTTCAACCGCCACCATCACACCCGGAGGCAAGCCCGACTGCCAAGGAGTTGGACTTAACCACCATCACCCGGGTCTTACTATTCGCGCCCCCGCGTCCCACTAACTCTCCACCGTGGCTTCGGCTGATGCGTAGGACCTGAGAGCCGGCCTGGAACAATGAGCGGCTTCGCGGTCGGAACGAGTTATCCTTCCAGCTAAATGTGGGACATGCGTTCAACATGACAAGAAGTCTATCTCACAAGATACTGATTCCCATAAAACACGGCTAGAAATACTGTAGCATACACTACAGGAATCTGCCGATCTCCATTTTCCACAACACTCAGTTATCCCACTTAATGGAAATATCCGGTTAATCGGTCAAGTAACCACCTATTGCTCGCGGGTAACATGAAGGTTGCCCGACTTCTACCGGTCTAAGCAATTCTAAGCATAACTCGGACCTGATTCTATAGTAGGTATCAAGGATTATATTTCAAGATAACAAGGTATGAATAGTGATGCATCAACGGTATCAAACAACTCCTATACTTAATGCAACAAACATAAGCAGATTAAGTTAATCAAAAACTGTAGGTAGTTAGAAATGCTCCGGGGCTTGCCTTTCTCGAAGGTGCTCGGTTGGTGATTCGGGCACTCCGAAAGTTCTTCTTCAAACTCTTCCCCGACAGCTCCTGGTTCCTGCTCCTGGGGCTGCTCCTCGTTTTCCTCTGCTATCACTGTCTCTTCTACCGAACCTGTTATGATGCATATGCGAGAATGAATGGATGATACATGGGCATAGAAAATGCATTGCAATTGAATTGACCGAATAGGCGCATATTTCCTCTACGGTAGAGTACAACACTCTATTTAGAGAGAAGCTACACCACTCATGCAAAGCACAGTCAACATGCATACACTGAAAAGACTATTTTACCCCTGCTGGTTTCCACATAAAAGAGACCTAAAAGCTTAATTTAATTAAACTAATTATTCTACTAAAAACAAGCTTATAACTGCACCTTATAGCTAACAGTTTTAGAAAAATCTACAAAAATTACTGTAGGTTCCTAACAGAAAGTAAAGCATACTGTACAAAATTCAGGACATTTGCATTTATACATAATTCTGTATGAAAAAGACAAATATCAGGGTGAAAAGGTACTTTGAACTACACCCTGTCTTAAAAAGTGTCCAACAACAGATTTCATATTTTTGTTTAGAGCTTTCCAGCATAAGAGCAGTCTATAAAAATTATGAAACTCAAATTCCATATATTTTAATTACTACCAATTATACAAGAAAACAGCATTTAATCCATTTAAAGGTTAACTTCAAATTATTTCATAACCCAACAGTAGTTATCATTTTTCTGTGACTCTACATCACCTACATAGCTCATCAAAACAAATCCCATATTTTTCTGAGCAAAACATGATTTACTATGCATTAAACAAGATATCAGCCTAAACACAAATTAATTATTACTGCATATAAAAACTATCATAACAGAGCATATTATATTTTTCATGTACAGATCTCATCAAAACAAACTTAACAAAATTGGTTTCACATTTATTGGATTAACAGAACACAAGTTATGATTTAAACAAGCATTATCAGCATTTCTGAAAAACATATATTCAAAAACACTAAACCCTAACTGCTATACGCACACGACACAACTGCACCCAAGCGGCTGACAGCCGGGGCCCGTGGTCAAAGAGACCCCACCTGTCACACACACGAAAACAGAGGAGGTGTTGACCTCGCCGGAGCTCGCCGACGGCGGCTCCTCCGGCGAAACTAACTCCACCGACGGACTCCTCTCATCCTTCCGCGACGAACGGTACCCCTCTCGACCCTAGCGACACGACGGATCGAGCACGACGCCGGCAATGGCGGTCACGGTGGCGCGGGCTCTCCACGCCGGGCAACTCCGGCCATGCCGAGGCCAACCAACACACGATTCTTACTCCTCGAACTCCCACGGACCTAGAGCAAGGCTCGGACGCTACGGATTTCACTCCGAAAGCTCGGGACCACGCCATGCCATCCTCCGGCAACTATGGCGGACGGCGGCGACGGCGGACCGAGGCAACCAAACCCTAATCGGCTAAACCGACTTCACCATCTCCTTCCTGGACGCTTACTGACTCATGAACGCGAGTTAGAAAGGATGGATTTGCACGGGAAAGGAATCGGCCACGGCGGACCGAGCTTGGCGGCGCCGGCGACCATGGCGGAACTCGTCCCGCGGCTTACCAAGGGCTTAACACGAGGCGCTGGCTAAGGCAAACGATGGAGGAGGTTGAGGCGAGGCTAGCGGTGCGGTTTGCTCGGCGGTTGCGCGGCTAACGGCGGCGGACACTCGACTTCCCCCTTCTCTTCGCTCGGGCGCCGGCGAGAGCGAACGGAGACGAAGGCAGAGGGAGAGAGCGCGTCTGGGAGGAGGAAGGCGTGCGCGGGCGCTTAAGCACGCCACGCCGCGCGCGCTGGCTGGGCTGGCCGGGCTTCGTGCGCCACGCGGCAGGAGATTCCTGCGCGCGGTCGGCCACGACGCCGGCGATTCAAACTGAATCGGGCGATTCAGTTAACGCCCTGGCCGACTGACGGCCGATTTTCAAACGTGATTAACTCACTAACCACTCCATCAAACGCTAAACCAACTGCACCATTGGTTAGAGCTATACACCGACTGCAACTTCGGTTATAGGATTGATCACTGGTTCGGCTTGGGTTGGGCTTAGATCGATGCCAAACATGGCCTGACCGAACTGATTTTCAGGTTTAGGACTTAGGAAATTTTCCAAGTCTAAAACCCTTCCAATTCTGTCTTGTGGACCCTAAAACACCATGCTAAACCCATTTTCATGAGTTGGTCCTTAAACAACTTTTGTTCTATACTAAATTCTACACACTTTTGCTTAAGGGCCCACAGCCATGCAAAGCTTTAACAAGGAGGTCTTTGTTAGTCAAACAAAAGGACTTTAGAGGCTCTATAGGGTTGACTAGGGTTTAACTACTTGATTAGGCAAAATGTCCAGCATAACCATGCCTTCATTTTGACTTCTCAACAAGGTTAGATGGTTAGAAAGACTTAACCACTCCCAAGCAAGACAAGAAACACTTCATCAAAGCAAACTTATAAGCAAGCAAACACATGAAATGACATTTTATGTGAGAAAAAGAATAACATATGAATGCTTCATGATCATGAGATGATTATGCATGATGAGAAATGATGTCATGCTAGCTTAACACCAGAGGTGTTACAGCCCTTCCCCCCTTAAAGAAATCTCGTCCCGAGATTTACTGACCATTGCTTATGGAACGATGGATAAACTTTCTGGAGATAGTCTTCCGTTTCCCAAGTTGCATCTCCGTCATCATGACGACTCCATAGAACTTTATACACCTTTACTAAGCGACTGCGAGTTACTCTTTCTTTGCTGTCCAAAACTCGCACGGGTTGCTCTTGATATGTGAGGTCTGAAGCTAGCTTCAACTCCTGAGATTCTATTCTTTCTTCCGGTACACGTAGACACTTCTTTAACTGTGAAACATGAAAAACTGGAAAGATCGAACTCATAGCTTCGGGTAACTGAAGTTGATAAGATACTTCTCCTTTTCTTTTCAAGATACGATATGGTCCAACATATCTTGGGGCTAGCTTCTTTTTAATACCGAACCTTTGTACTCCCCTCATCGGAGTTACTTTTAGGTAAACATGATCTCCCTCCTTAAATTCCAACGGTCTTCTTCTTTTATCGGCATAACTTTTCTGTCGGGATTGTGCTGCTTGTAAGTGTTGATGGATGATCTGGACCTTTTTCTCGGCTTCTGCCACGAAGTCAATTCCAAAATATCTCCTTTCCCCTGGTTCAATCCAGTTTAACGGAGTCACACACTTACGTCCATATAAAGCTTCAAATGGTGCCATCTTGATACTCTCTTGATAGCTATTATTGTACGAGAACTCTGCTAACGGTAGCCATGATTCCCATGATCCTTTGGAGGATAACACACAAGCTCTGAGCATATCTTCAAGCACTTGATTCACTCTTTCGGTTTGACCTGCGGTCTGAGGATGATAAGCTGTACTGTGAATCAACTTCGTTCCCAAACCTTTATGTAACTGCTGCCAAAAGTGCGCTGTGAACTGAGATCCACGATCTGAAACAATTGTCTTTGGTATTCCATGTAAACGCACAATCTCTTTGATGTAGATATCTGCATACCGAGGCGGTCGATATCCGGTTTTGACTGGAATAAAGTGAGCAGATTTGGTCAAACGATCCACTATTACCCAAATGGAATCATTCCCTTTTTCCGAGGTGGGTAATCCAGTTATGAAATCCATACTGATGTCTTCCCATTTCCAAACAGGCACAGATAACGGTTGTAACAACCCATGCAGGTTTCATATGCACTGCCTTAACTCTGCAACAAGTATCACACCTTGCAACATAGGCCGCTATCTCTTTCTTCATCTTGGTCCACCAAAAACGAGATTGTAGATCATGATACATCTTACTGCTCCCTGGGTGAAGAGATAACTTAGATAAGTGGGCCTCATCTAAGATTTTATCCTTGAGATCTTTGTTCTTTGGCACGACAAGACGATCCCTGAACCATAACACTCCTTGTTCATCCAACTTAAAAGAAGTTAAAGGATCTTTTAACATCTTTCGCTTGATATGAGCAACTCCTTTATCTGACTTCTGAGCTTCCATGATCTGACTCTCTAGCGAGCAACCTAACTGAATGTTGAACATAACTTCTGGATGTATCAGGTTAACTTTTCTTCAAACAACGGTTGCACCACAACACAGTGCGATTTCCGACTTAAAGCATCTGCAACCACGTTTGCCTTCCCTGGGTGATAGTGAACTTGCAAGTTATAGTCCTTTATCAACTCCAGCCATCTGCGCTGCCTCATGTTCAACTCAGGTTGAGTGAAGATATACTTTAGACTCTTATGATCGGTATAGATGTTGCACACATTTCCCAACAAGTAGTGTCTCCATACCTTTAGAGCATGCACTACTGCCGCTAATTCCAAATCATGTGTAGGGTAGTTGATCTCATGTTTCCTCAACTGTCTCGAAGCATACGCTATCACGCGTCCATCTTGCATTAGCACACAGCCCAAACCTATCTTGGATGCGTCACAAAACACATCAAAAGGTTTCTCTATATTCGGTTGAGCCAAAACAGGGGCAGTGGTCAGCAGTTCTCTTAAAATTCGGAAAGCTGCTTCACACTCCTCTGTCCAAACAAACTTCACATCCTTCTGTAGCAACGATGTCATCGGTTTTGCAATCTTGGAGAAATCCAGAATGAAGCGACGATAGTAACCAGCCAAACCTAGAAAACTTCTGACTTCCGTGACGGTGGTTGGTGCCTTCCAATCCATAACCTCTTGTACCTTTCCTGGATCCACTGAGATTCCATCTCCTGATAACACATGTCCGAAGAAAATGAACTTTCTTCAACCAGAACTCACACTTACTGAACTTAGCATATAGCTTATGCTCTCGAAGTCTTGTTAGAACTATCCTTAAGTGTTCCGCATGATCCTCTTCGTTCTCCGAATATATCAAGATATCATCCAAAAAGACTATCACAAACCGATCCAACTCAGGCATAAACACGGAATTCATTAGATACATAAAGTATGCAGGAGCATTTGTCAAGCCAAACGACATGACAAGATACTCATACAACCCGTACCTAGTGGAAAAAGCCGTTTTAGGGTATATCCTTAGGGTCTGATCTTGATCTGATGGTACCCTGATCTTAAGTCTATCTTGGAAAACACTCTAGCTCTCATCAACTGATCAAAAAGGATATCAATCCGAGGTAAAGGATACTTATTCTTGACTGTTACTGCATTCAAAGGTCTGTAATCCACACACATACGCAGACTTTTATCCTTCTTTTTCACAAAGAGTGCCGGACATCCCCACTCAGATGAACTTGGTTGAATCAAACCCTTATCCAACAACTCCTTCAACTGAACCTTTAACTCCGCCAACTCATTAGGAGGCATACGATACGGTCTTCTGGATATAGGTGCTGTTCCAGGTATCAACTCTATTGCAAACTCCACATCCCTATCTGGAGGTAAACCAGGTAACTCATCTGGAAACACATCTGGAAACTCACATACTACAGGGATTTCCTGAAGATCTGCCACTTGCACTGCACAACTCATAGCACTGAGATTAAGACGGTCAGGAAGAAACACTTGAAACCTCGTGTTTTCCTCGGGGTCCTTTAAAGAAATTATCCTTTTCCCGGTATCTAAGATCACTTCCCACTTTTTCATCCAGTCCATTCCGAGGATAACATCCAAGGATAGACCTGGCATGACTACTAGGCTTACTCGATACCGCTTATCTTCCAAACTAAGAGTAGCTCCACATACCACTTGATTAGACAACACACTTGCACTAGCTGAGTTTATTCGAAACCCAAAATCCATTGTTACCATTTCCTGATTATGCTTAAGTGCAAATGCTTGACTTACAAAAGAATGGGATGAACCAGAATCAAACAAAACAACTGCAGAGATATTGTTGATAGAGAACATACCAGCTGTTACAGGCTCACCCTCTGAGATGCCTTCCAAAGAGGTATGATGCACACGAGCTTGCACTGGATTGGTCTTCTTTCTTGGGCTAGGACATGTCCTGGACAGATGCCCTTCTTTGCCACAGTTGTAACATGGCCCCTTGACGTAGCTGCCTGTGAAGTTCTGATTTCCAGACCCTGCTCTATACTGCGATGTCTGACCTTTTGCCACTTTCTGGACCTTGGCTTGCTGCTGATTTCCCTGAAAACGACGCTGAGGAGGCTTGAACCGTGCTCCCCGTGCTGCTATATGAAACTGAGGACGATTCGCCACTTGATTTCTGTTCTGCTGTGCTCCTGTATCAAAAGTTTTCTTGCGGGCTTTAGATGCACTATAGAGATTGTTGTGGTTTTCTTGAGTCAAACAGTCACTGACGAAGTCATTGAACTGGGTTCTAGAAGAATTTCCCATTGTCTTCAGGAGCTTTGGACTTAGGCCCCTTTTCATACAAGCAATCTTCTTTGCATCTGTATTGACATACTCAGGCGCATAACGAGCAAGATTGTTGAAAGCATGAAGATATTCAGCCATTGTTTTGGTACCCTGAGTCAAACTCAAAAACTCTGTTACCTTCATAGCCATTAAACCGGGAGGAATATAATGACCTCGAAAAGCTGCTGTAAACTGCTCCCAAACTATAGGTTGATTTGCCGGAAAAGCGGTACGGTGATGTGCCCACCATATACCAGCCGGTCCTTGCAACTGATGAGCTGCGTATTCCACCTTCAGAGACTCTGTCAGACGGAGCAACCTGAACTTCTGTTCGACAGTGTTGATCCATTCATCTGCTTCCAAAGGTTCCACTGCTTCCTTAAAGATTGGAGGTCTAGTGTCCAAGAAGTCCTTAAACGTGCTGTACTGGTTAACATCTTGACCACCCAGACCTGCAGCCCTGCGGGTATTCTCAGCGATGTTTCGGAGATTTGCTTCCATGTTGCGTTGCATAGCTTCCATGCTACGCTGACTTCCCAAAAACTGAGCAAAGAACTGCTCTGCCGTGTAAGGAGGAGGAGGAGGAGGATTGGCTTCCTCGCCCTGTCCACTCCCATCTGCACCACTGGCACTGCCGGTTCCACGACGAGTGTTCACCATCTGCATAGCCAATCAATAATCGATGAGTGATGCCATATATATAGATCAAAATGCGTAATGACTGCAGTACTGTATTCGAACATAGTTCATACAATAAGGCACATTCACAAGTTGTTCCACACAATAACATCACAAACAGATTATACGAAAAGCGCTTAAAACTCGCATGGACACGAACGGATAAGTCCAACGATAGCCGGATACTTAAAACGGTTCAAAGGTAGCAACAAGGTCCTTAAGCTTACAACCCATCAAAGGTTCCACAGATCCAGCATAACCGATACACAAGACCATCACGATAAACATCGAGACCTAAACTCTAATCGCTCTCAGCATCTGACACATGACCCTCGACATCATCGGCTCCATCATCTTCCTCTTCTTCTTCGTCTTCTTCTTCCTGATCAGCGAAGAGCATTCCTCCATCTTCATCACCGCCATCAGCAAGAACAACTCCCAACTCCCCATCCATCTCGGCTGCACCTGGAGGATGGTATGGATGAAGCTGGTTGTGAAGACGATGCACTTCCTCATGGAGGTTGTTGTTGTAGGCTTCAGTTGTCACTAACTGCTGCTCCAAGGCCACGATACGAACTCTCATATCCACCTCTTCTTCCCATGCCTGATTTCGCTGCTGAAGAAGCCTTACCATCTGATTCTCTGCGCTCCGATTAGCATGCTTCTCACGCCCTAGCTGCTCTTGCAGCCTGATGATCTCTTGAGCTGCGACTACATTCCTGCGAACCACCTGATCCTTCTCTATGGTCATCTGCTTCAGCTCTTCCTGCATCTTTTCCACTTCTTCATCAAACTCGCGCTGAGCTTGCCTTTTCTCATCCTTAACCTGGTGATAGGACTCAGTCATACTGCACAAGCTGTGTTGCATGACCGCGTACCCCTTCATTACCGCATACATGGCACTTGCTGCCGGACCATCACATGCCTGAAGCTCACTGGGACTACCCTCAACTGCTTCCTGCCTGGTCTGCACCCAAACATCCTTGAACGGGTCAGCCCTCGGAAACACTCCAGCTAGAGCTCGACTGAGGTCTTCTGGGAACCGCTCCATGATGTCCTGGAGAATGAGGAACGCTGCTGACTGCGCCCCTTCCCAAGGATCCCTTCCTTTGCTCTCATACATCCAACCAGACCATTCAGATCCCTCTTCCCTGGGCTTCACCACTGCAGTAACATACACCAGGGTGGTGTTTCCAGAGGCTCTTTCGACCAGAAATAGCGAGGCTCCTTACCATCCGGGTATCCCACCAAACGCAGAACCCTCCAAAGCAACGTAGGTGTCCCAAACACATCCAGAAACTTTGCCTTGCACCTCTCCGACCTAGGTGCCAACTGGTGTCTGGGAACCCTGCCGCCTGTTGACTTACGTGCGGTTTCCTTAGTCCGTCCCATCTGTAGCAGGATTATCATGATAGCATAAGCATAGGTCTTCCAACTCGAGAAATGAATCCATAAAGGGTGGAAGTAATGCAAAAAGGAAAGAAAGCATTATGCCATGATATGTATGTGTATGAAAACGTTCCGTATGTCCTTTCCACTACATAAGAACTATGCGGTGGCAAACCACGATACTCTCATACGTTAACTATTTCGTTCTAACGGTGTGTAGTTAGTGTACCTGCAGAAGATCCATTTCAGCCCTGCCCCACAGTATGATAATTATGCATTGCTGAAATTTAAATCTAGACACTCACCTAGGTGTACACCCCGTATACACGTAAGCAGTATATGCACCCATTTAACAGTATCACCCCCGTTACTGCGTACCTTCCCCTGCACCCGTGTATCAATGTGTGTAGGTTCCAATACCAATTAACACTCCCCTAGGTCGACGGTTGTTCGACCATGCTCTCACAACTTTCCTTACCTTGGCGTAGAGGCAACTGATCCATACATTACCATTCCGAAGAATAGCACCCATACAATTTCACCCTTGCCGTATGGACGACAGAATAAACGAAAATCAAGTATGATGCAAGACCCCTCCAAGTTAGTACTTAAATAAGCCACCTGAGATCCTATGGGCATAAAGGATATGACCACTGGCACACTTATATATTTGCTTTTTTTAAAAAAAATTTCTTTCTACACCGACTTTGTGAATGTTTGAAAATAATTTTGGGACTCCAAATTATTTTTATTACCAAATTTTTAGTCCTATGAACAGTACCCGCTGAATTATGCTCCGATGCCAGCTGTAACAGAACCGACCAATTTATAAGAGCACAAGTACGAAATTCTCCACCGAGGCAGTAAATTAGCACACTTGAGCCCCTATAAACCCGGTAGTCCGTGAAATCACGAAGGATTTCAAACTTTCCAACATCAACAACATAGGATCGTAATATTCAGCATCGACCGTCATACGACAGAGATTACACAAATAGTTTCAGAGTAGCAACTTAGTTATTACAAACCAGGTTCAAAAACAGTAGCGGAAGCTTAACTTGAAACATTGTTCCGAAATTCACGCACGCACACTTAATGATTACAGTGCCATTTAGTAGTCATCCTTAACATAGCAAAAGATACGAACAGAAGAGGTCATCGCCCGTGACCTAGAATTCACCCGAGGCTGGAAAGAGACAATTGATGCAATAACCATGGAAGACCTGGCCATCTGCAACAACAAAGGGTAGAACCCTGAGTACGAGAAGGTACTCAGCTAGACTTACCCGCCTAAAACCAGAAATAAAGTGACACCAAGGAGTATGCAAGGCTAGTATATAGTGGAGGCTGGCAATAGACCACATTTTGCATAAAAGCCATTTGTTAATTAAGTAGTTCTCCTGCCTTTAGCTGTCAATTTAAATAGTAATTATCCTATATACTAGATTAGCAAAACTGCACTATAACAAACATAGTAGTGATCCAACGATCACCGAAAATGTAACAAACAGACCGAGTGACCATTTCCAAAAGTATAATGATAGCTATCTCGTGTTCCACATTTTTCAGTATCGAGGTCGATCAGCGTTCGAGTCAAGTGCTCACTATCCAGGAGCGATGGCGATTATAATCGATTCCTAACCAGCTGGTGATTTATTTCCCACACAAACCACACCCACCCGTCGGTGAGCTACAGATGACCACAACATTGTTCCAGGAGTCGCGGTTTCAACCGCCACCATCACACCCGGAGGCAAGCCCGACTGCCAAGGAGTTGGACTTAACCACCATCACCCGGGTCTTACTTTTCGCGCCCCCGCGTCCCACTAACTCTCCACCGTGGCTTCGGCTGATGCGTAGGACCTGAGAGCCGGCCTGGAACAATGAGCGGCTTCGCGGTCGGAACGAGTTATCCTTCCAGCTAAATGTGGGACATGCGTTCAACATGACAAGAAGTCTATCTCACAAGATACTGATTCCCATAAAACACGGCTAGAAATACTGTAGCATACACTACAGGAATCTGCCGATCTCCATTTTCCACAACACTCAGTTATCCCACTTAATGGAAATATCCGGTTAATCGGTCAAGTAACCACCTATTGCTCGCGGGTAACATGAAGGTTGCCCGACTTCTACCGGTCTAAGCAATTCTAAGCATAACTCGGACCTGATTCTATGTAGGTATCAAGGATTATATTTCAAGATAACAAGGTATGAATAGTGATGCATCAACGGTATCAAACAACTCCTATACTTAATGCAACAAACATAAGCAGATTAAGTTAATCAAAACTGTAGGTAGTTAGAAATGCTCCGGGGCTTGCCTTTCTCGAAGGTGCTCGGTTGGTGATTCGGGCACTCCGAAAGTTCTTCTTCAAACTCTTCCCCGACAGCTCCTGGTTCCTGCTCCTGGGGCTGCTCCTCGTTTTCCTCTGCTATCACTGTCTCTTCTACCGAACCTGTTATGATGCATATGCGAGAATGAATGGATGATACATGGGCATAGAAAATGCATTGCAATTGAATTGACCGAATAGGCGCATATTTCCTCTACGGTAGAGTACAACACTCTATTTAGAGAGAAGCTACACCACTCATGCAAAGCACAGTCAACATGCATACACTGAAAAGACTATTTTACCCCTGCTGGTTTCCACATAAAAGAGACCTAAAAGCTTAATTTAATTAAACTAATTATTCTACTAAAAACAAGCTTATAACTGCACCTTATAGCTAACAGTTTTAGAAAAATCTACAAAAATTACTGTAGGTTCCTAACAGAAAGTAAAGCATACTGTACAAAATTCAGGACATTTGCATTTATACATAATTCTGTATGAAAAAGACAAATATCAGGGTGAAAAGGTACTTTGAACTACACCCTGTCTTAAAAAGTGTCCAACAACAGATTTCATATTTTTGTTTAGAGCTTTCCAGCATAAGAGCAGTCTATAAAAATTATGAAACTCAAATTCCATATATTTTAATTACTACCAATTATACAAGAAAACAGCATTTAATCCATTTAAAGGTTAACTTCAAATTATTTCATAACCCAACAGTAGTTATCATTTTTCTGTGACTCTACATCACCTACATAGCTCATCAAAACAAATCCCATATTTTTCTGAGCAAAACATGATTTACTATGCATTAAACAAGATATCAGCCTAAACACAAATTAATTATTACTGCATATAAAAACTATCATAACAGAGCATATTATATTTTTCATGTACAGATCTCATCAAAACAAACTTAACAAAATTGGTTTCACATTTATTGGATTAACAGAACACAAGTTATGATTTAAACAAGCATTATCAGCATTTCTGAAAAACATATATTCAAAAACACTAAACCCTAACTGCTATACGCACACGACACAACTGCACCCAAGCGGCTGACAGCCGGGGCCCGTGGTCAAAGAGACCCCACCTGTCACACACACGAAAACAGAGGAGGTGTTGACCTCGCCGGAGCTCGCCGACGGCGGCTCCTCCGGCGAAACTAACTCCACCGACGGACTCCTCTCATCCTTCCGCGACGAACGGTACCCCTCTCGACCCTAGCGACACGACGGATCGAGCACGACGCCGGCAATGGCGGTCACGGCGGCGCGGGCTCTCCACGCCGGGCAACTCCGGCCATGCCGAGGCCAACCAACACACGATTCTTACTCCTCGAACTCCCACGGACCTAGAGCAAGGCTCGGACGCTACGGATTTCACTCCGAAAGCTCGGGACCACGCCATGCCATCCTCCGGCAACTATGGCGGACGGCGGCGACGGCGGACCGAGGCAACCAAACCCTAATCGGCTAAACCGACTTCACCATCTCCTTCCTGGACGCTTACTGACTCATGAACGCGAGTTAGAAAGGATGGATTTGCACGGGAAAGGAATCGGCCACGGCGGACCGAGCTTGGCGGCGCCGGCGACCATGGCGGAACTCGTCCCGCGGCTTACCAAGGGCTTAACACGAGGCGCTGGCTAAGGCAAACGATGGAGGAGGTTGAGGCGAGGCTAGCGGTGCGGTTTGCTCGGCGGTTGCGCGGCTAACGGCGGCGGACACTCGACTTCCCCCTTCTCTTCGCTCGGGCGCCGGCGAGAGCGAACGGAGACGAAGGCAGAGGGAGAGAGCGCGTCTGGGAGGAGGAAGGCGTGCGCGGGCGCTTAAGCACGCCACGCCGCGCGCGCTGGCTGGGCTGGCCGGGCTTCGTGCGCCACGCGGCAGGAGATTCCTGCGCGCGGTCGGCCACGACGCCGGCGATTCAAACTGAATCGGGCGATTCAGTTAACGCCCTGGCCGACTGACGGCCGATTTTTCAAACGTGATTAACTCACTAACCACTCCATCAAACGCTAAACCAACTGCACCATTGGTTAGAGCTATACACCGACTGCAACTTCGGTTATAGGATTGATCACTGGTTCGGCTTGGGTTGGGCTTAGATCGATGCCAAACATGGCCTGACCGAACTGATTTTCAGGTTTAGGACTTAGGAAATTTTCCAAGTCTAAAACCCTTCCAATTCTGTCTTGTGGACCCTAAAACACCATGTTAAACCCATTTTCATGAGTTGGTCCTTAAACAACTTTTGTTCTATACTAAATTCTACACACTTTTGCTTAAGGGCCCACAGCCATGCAAAGCTTTTAACAAGGAGGTCTTTGTTAGTCAAACAAAAGGACTTTAGAGGCTCTATAGGGTTGACTAGGGTTTAAGTACTTGATTAGGCAAAATGTCCAGCATAACCATGCCTTCATTTTGACTTCTCAACAAGGTTAGATGGTTAGAAAGACTTAACCACTCCCAAGCAAGACAAGAAACACTTCATCAAAGCAAACTTATAAGCAAGCAAACACATGAAATGACATTTTATGTGAGAAAAAGAATAACATATGAATGCTTCATGATCATGAGATGATTATGCATGATGAGAAATGATGTCATGCTAGCTTAACACCAGAGGTGTTACATGGCCGTCGGATGAAACTGCTAGGGTTAGACAGTTTTACCCCTGGGGGGTATTTGGGATTGAGTGCTTAATGTAAGGGCGTTTTGGTCTTTGGACGTGCGCCTATATATATGAGGGGGCTGCTAGGGCAGCCGCATCCTCTGGGAATCCTTGGAGGTGTCACTCTCATTTTGTTCCTGTGAGAGGAGGCTAGGGTTAGGGAGAGACCGGCTCTTGTTCTTGAGCTTTTTGCCATCCAAGCTTTGTGTTGCTAGGATTGGCTTGTAGCCCGACACTGAGTGATTAATCAATCATCCATTCCTCTGAATCCAAGGATCAAATTCGTGCTTTAATTTGTCTTGCGATTTTGTTCTTCGCGTTTGCACGTTTTCCCCTCTTTCGATCTTCACGAGAATTCTTGTTTCGAGGGAAGATCCGCAAATCCGTTTGAACCATCTTGTGTAGCTTCGTGAGAGTCTTCTTTCTACCGAAGGAATTTCTCCAATACCTCACGAACTCATAGATCGGGCGGATTTAGTTTTGGGATTGAGTTCTTGCCCGTTCTTCACCGTTTTCTTCGATTCACCGTTTTGGAGTTAGGTTCGAGCCATGATCTCTTAGGAGTAGCTCACTAACATCCTTGTGACCCCTCACACGAAGTTAGAGCTCTAGTGCTTTTGATTCGAGGGAGATCAGGTTGATTCGGTGGATGAACAGTGGGCTGGTTGGGGTGACCGGACGCTTCTTCTTAGCGACCGGACGCTTAATAGAGTCCGGTCTTTGATCACTAGCATTGACCTGCTCGTGCGGAGTGACCGGACGCTTGCCTCGTATCGACCGGACGCTATCCCGTGCGTCCGATCGTTGAAGGCCGAGCGTTCCGCTCTAGGCGAACTTGACCGGACGCTCGAAGAAGGCGTGACCGGACTCATCGAGCACACTGTTCATTGTGCCCGTTTTCTTGTGACCGGACGCTTGAGGTGTGATCGGACGCTCACCACCAGTGAGTCCGGTCGTGAACAGACAGCTCCCAAAACGCTGATCAGCTGACCGGACGCGTCCGGTGCCTGTTGACCGGACGCACCAGTGAGTCCGGTCAGTGCAGTGATCGCACGTTTTCGTTCGTGTCTTTTGCGTTCGAGCTCCAATTTAAGATCCGCTTATTGCGTTAGATTCCTGACGTCGTGCTCTACAGAAATCGGGCTTCTTGCTTTTCAAAATAGCCTGACGTTGAGGTTACCCAAAGTTCATCCTGTCACTAGTTGACCTGCGTGAACTTGGGCGAGGGATCTTTTGTGGTGTCCCGCTGTGTCCCTAGGGAACATCCACCCATTCTCTTGGGTCATGGACATCACGTGCATCGGTTTGTTTTTGGGGGTTGATACTCAGGGACAGTGGCGATAAGTTTCTGAAAAGAAATTTAAAGCTCCCATTCACCCCCCCCCCCCCTCTGGTCGCTTTCTGGTAGCACTCTCGGTCCTTCAATTGGTATCGGAGCCAGATAAGGATCTCTCTACCTTAACCGGTTCCGGATCCGCGAAAGCGACCTTTTGAGAGCGGTTTTGTTTCCGACTTTGCTTGTCGAGGTGTTGAGCTTGTGTTTTGGCTAACACTAACGGTGCTTTTCGAGATGGCACCAAGTTATTCTTCCAGTGTGTCTTTGTCCTTAAGTTTGAGTCTTGGACATGTGATCGAGGACGACACTTTGGCAAGAAGGAGGAGTACGGCTCTTGAGGCGGAACGCGAGGTGGATGCTTTGCTGGGCTTCCTAGGAGATGATGAGCATTCGACGGAGGATCGCATACGCAAACTTGGCAAAGCCAAGAAAGGTATTCTTGCTGCTTGTCTTGGGATTTTATCCCAACAATTTGAAGCTTGTTGTGATGATAACCTGAGATATGATGAGCTTTGTGATACCTTGCATAGAAAGATCAAGAAATTGAAATGCTCCATCACTAGGTTAAAATGTGGTCTTTTTCATTGGAAGTCTAGTGCATCTTTACCTTGCACCTCTTGTAGTGACATGGTTAGGAAGAATGATGAGCTATGTTTTTCCCTTGCTAGCCTAAAATTTGAGAATGAAATGTTGAAATCAAATGCTTCCATACCATGTCTTGTTTGCTTTGACTTGCGCAAGGACCTTGTTTATGCTAAATCTGAAATAGCCTTGCTTAGGTCAAAAGCTTCTTTACCATGTGTTTCATGTGAGTCTTTGCATGCTGAAATTAATGAATTAAAATTGACTCACACCACATGTGTTGATGAACTTGAGCATGCTAGGGCTGAAATTATTGAGATAAATGCTAGGCCTTGTAGCTTGTGCTCTTTGAATAAAGATGCTTGTCATACTTCTTGTGCTACTCATGATTCTTTGCTTGATGTGAATGGTGATGTTTCTTCCACCGATTTCTTTGCACATCATGCATTGATTTGGAAAAAGAAGTTTTGGCTTTGAAAGCTTTGCACGATGATATGAGCACCAAGTTGGTTGAGCACAATGATATGAGTGCCAACCTTGAAAAAGAAAATGAACTCTTGCGTACCACATATGCCGAGTGCATTAGGGAGGAGATGGAAAATTTGAAAAACACTCCTTGTGGTACTTGTGATCGCCTCATGTTTGAGAATGAGGTATTAGACAAAAGATGCAAGAGTCTTTGAGCTAAGTCTTTTGATTCGCGCACTTCTTGCAACTCCGATGTTGATGCTTCTAAAATTGCCTCTTTGCAACCGGAGTTGAGTTCTTGTGTTGGACGTGAGTCTGTTGACCTTAGCACTAGTGTCAAGGTTTCGGATAGCTCTTTCATAGCTACTCCTAACCTTGTTGTTTCTTCGAGTGATGTCCAAGGGACTTCTCTTGACAAGGGTGCTTCTCACATTTTTGGGACTCGTGCTCCCAATCCGGTTTTCCATTGCACCTTTTGCAAGAAGGATGGACACTCATTCGATTTTTGTTTCCGCCGTGTCAAACACGAGCGACGTATTCGAGCTAAGGCTTTTAGGAAGCCATGTAGCCTTTCCCATGGCACGTGTGCTCCTAGTGATGGCACCAAGTTGGTTGTTGATGCTTCTTGTTCTAAGACCCAAGGGACTTCTCACTTGTCGGAGAATGGTGTGCCTTCCAGTAGGCCTTTGTACCATTGCTCTTTTTGTGAGAAAGATGGGCATCAAGAAAGCTTTCGCTATCGGCGGGCCAAACGTTTGCGCCAAGCTCGCTATTCTAGGAAGATGGTGGCTCATAGCCCTTCTCATGGCATGAACGCTTGTGCTCCTAGTAAGAAGTCCCTCTTTGTTGATGGGTTTTATGACTCCTTTTCTAGTGGGATAGGTCATGATCGTGGACATGCTTCTCGTGCTTCTTCTCTTGGTCCATGTCATGCTTCTCATGATGCTTCTATTGGTTCTTCTACAAAAACCTTGGAAGATGTTTGCCTCTTTTCCTGTGGTACAACTCGTTCTTCTCCTCGAGTTGTCCTTTTGAGAAATGCTTCCAAGGGTGTTTCACAATTGCATTTGAACCAACATTTGCATCATGCTAACCCACAAGATAAGTTGAGTTTTGTGACCAAGTCTTGGGTTCCCAAGTATATGCTTGCTAACCCTTCGGGATCCAAGACTCGGGTTACTTTGTCCTCTTGTGTGTAGATATGAGGACGCGGGGTGGAGAACATGCACCAAAAGGAACTTGGTCTTTTAGATGTGATCAAGTTTTTGATGGTTCTCTACATCCCGCTTAGATTTGCCTCCAAAGAGGCTTTTGCTATCCAGTGAGCTTTCATATACACTCATACCTTGTACATCAATGATCTATGTCTTGTGGTATGAGATGGTTCTTCATGTGCTCACTTGTATAGTTCTTGCATGTACATTTTATTTTGTATCATGTTTTGTTTTAGTCTAGCATGTGCTATCTTGTATATCATGTCATGCTAGCTTTCTGTATAGTTTTGGTGGCTATTCCACTTTTCATGCTAGTCTGTGATCTTCATGAACATTATGCCATGCTTTACCTTATTTCTCCATGAGCTTGATTTGTAGTGGTATGGTGTTCATTAGGTATCACTTTTTAGGTGCTAGTTTTGGTTAGCTACATCTATCCTGTTGATATGATTAGTTTGAGCACTAGCCTTTCCACGATTTTATCATGTTACATGCTTTTGGATCTATTGCTATCATTATCTTGCATTGTAGCATGTGTTGAGGTATAGGCTGTGTTTGGATTGATCATGTCTTTAGGTTGCTTTTTGCTATACAGTGCTTTATCCTGTTGCATGGTAGTCTTGACTAGGTTGAGTTCAGATCTCCTTGCGGTATCATTCATAGGTAGACCTCTTTTGTTGAGTGTTCACCTTATGCTTATTATGTGACTAACCGTTTTGTGGAGACCTTGAGGTCACACTGGACGAGACAACGCCTTGTGGTTCTTCTACCTTTGAGTGTGCAGGAGAACAGGAGCCTGGAGAGAGCATTTCGGCTCATGGATCCGATCCCACTTCTTCCACGACTTGGGGTTCCGTTCGAGCAGCTCTCCAGCGAGCACTAGTTGCACCTGGGGGAGCGACAGCATCAGGCGAGGGGGAGACGACTTCGGCGAGGCAGGAGCCCCGAAGATTTCAGTAGATTCAGGCGTCCCCTTGGGTATCACACTAGCAGGCGGTCATGCGCATCATGAGGTACCCCTGACACCCTTCTGAGTTCGGGCTTGGTACTCTTCCTCTTCGACCCCTCTGATGTGTGGTTTTTCCGAAGTGGATTTTGTTGGCTGTCGCTTGAGCGTTTCTTGGCTCTTTTCGTGTGAGTTTGGTGTGTGTTTCCCTTTTAGTCGGGGAAGCATTTTGCTTATTGTATCATAGTTTGTCTTCTCTGATACCCTTTTGTTTTGGGTTTTCCTTTTTAGGCTAGTTTTGCTTGGTCTTTGATAGACTAGCTTTTGCATGCATTTCATCATGTATTTGAGTGCATTTTAGAGCTTCATGTTTAGAGCAATGAGAATGAGACTATGCTCTTTTTGGTATGCCCTGTTTATTCATGATGATGTTTGTAGCTTAGGCTCTTTTTAATCACTTGATACATGTTATGAGCTAAGCTATTTTTGCAATTGGTGAACTTGACTAATTGATTATGAAACTTTAATTTGTTCACCATTGAGAGTGGCAACTAGCATGGGTAGGATGTGTTGAGATCACTTGTGCTATCTTTTGTATGCTAGGTTGCTATGTCTCTTGCATTGAGTCATTCACTTGCTTGGATTGTTCATATTTACCTTGTGCTAAAATTTGATCCAGGTCTAAGTGAATTGAAAAGATCGAGATGGGATTGCATGTGTCAGCACCTCATGGTATCGAGACTGTTTCTCATTGCACTTTTGAGTTAAACTTGAGCCGTGTAGTGTAAGACCGAAATCGGTGCTTCAAGCTTCTGATTGCTTGTATTGCATAGGCTTAGCCCGGTTGAAAAGTTAGGCAATGACCATGTTTTTAACCTCTCGCAATCACATGCTTTTAATATAAACTTGTGTTAATACCGCTGCAATCTCCGATAAAAATTTGAAAATAACTCAAGTCTATGCTTCATTCTATGGCATGATGATTGAACTTTGCTAGGGGTAGTTCACCTTTTATACTTGAGTTAGCACTTGATTGATTTCCTGTCTATTCATGCTAAGTGCTATTTTAGTGGTGAACTCCTTTTCAAATGGCTTAAAACTGCTCATATGCTTAAGTATTCATATTTCGTATTCATTTGATCAGTTTGAGCCTTTGCTAGCATTTGTATTGTTTGCTACACTTTCAGGGCAGCACCCTTTTGAGCATCTTTTCATTCTGATTGCTATACACTTGAAGCTGTTGCATTGTGCATATCATGCATTGTTAGCTTAGTGTACATACCCCCAGCTCTGATACTCTTTGTGGTCACTTTCAATGCTTTTCCTGGCCCCCATATGCTTTTGGTTGATGACTTGTCTTGTGTTTGTGTCAACTTTGTGAAAAATGTCAAAACCCCTCAGCATGTTCCCTTTTGTCAAGGGGGAGAAGCTGTTTGCAAGGGGGAGTTTTAGTGTTGGCACAAAGGGGAGAGTCATGCATTTTGGGGAGAGCTTTGAGCAAGGGGGAGTTTAGCTCTTTTATGTTCTTCTTCACTCGGTATAGCTCTTTTATGTGTTTCATTTGGTATCCATCTTTTGGTATGGAATGTAATTGGTGTCATGAGCTTTGTGGCATAGCCTTTGTGTGTAGGCTTGCTTTCAGGGGGAGTTGCTTTTGTCTTGCTGCTTCTCCGCGTGCTCCGAGTGTTTGTGCTCCATTTAGTGTTGAGCTTCTCTTGTGGTTTTTCTCAATCGGTATCAAGCCTGCTAGTCGTGTTGGGCCGTTGTTGCCTCTCTCTTGAGAGACTAGCAGTTTTTGCTTGGTATTTTCGATTGATATGGACCCTTCAGCTAGTTGCGTCGAGCCTATGTGCCTCTATCTTGAGGAACTAGCTGTTTTCACCAATTTTTGGTTGTTTGTGATTGATATTGAGTTTTCTACTAGTTGTGTTGAGCCTCTGTGCCTCTATCTTGAGGGACTAGCAGTTTTGCATTCTAATGCGTTGTTTCAGCCTCAATTGGTGTCAAGCCTTGAGCTAGTGGTGTTGAGCCATTTTCTGCCTTTTCTTGAGGGCTAGCTCATTTTTGACTTGGTTGCGTCGAGCCGTTGCCCATGTCTTTGGGAACCAAGCTTTTCGCTCTATGTGATCGAGCTTTGCTCTTTGATGAGTTGTTGCTCCGATCCCTTGCTTGGTTGCGTTGAGCCGTTGCCCATGTCTTTGGGGACCAAGTTATGTTCATTTCAAATTGCCCCCTCTTTGGCATTTCTTTGGCTTTTGGGCATTTGAATGGATAATCTTCTCATGACAAGTGACTCTGTGCTTTGCCCTTATATGGCTTTTGATCACTTGAATGAGATTTTCAGTTTTGGTATCTCAAACCATCTCTTGTGCCTAGTTTTTGTCAATTCAATCATCAAGGGGGAGAAAGAGAAAGAGAAATAAAAAGGGGGAGAAATCTCGACCCAAGTGAATCCAAGTGGATAAGTACCTTGGTTTCTTCTTGACCCAAGTGAATCCAAGTGGACAAGTACCTTGGTTTCTTTTGTGATGATTGTTTGACAATTCATTTGAGATTGGTTTTCGAGTACCTTTTGGGATTCATGAAACTCTTGTTTCTCTTGACTCTTCGGTTGTGTGGAGGTTTTGCCCACTTTTCCCATTTCTTTCGGGACCGAGAGCTTTTATTTGGAGTCTTCATGATCCTTCCTCATCTCAAGTGGCCTTGTGTTTGCTTTTGCTTGGCTTTTGGGCACTTGAATGAGGCTTGCCTTCAAACCCTTCCTTTTTGGTTTTATTGTTAGTCAATGCATTCATCAAGGGGGAGATTGAGAACATATATGATGAATGATTGACTTTGATGAGGAAGGTTTGAGGCTTTACCCGGTCTAGTCATTATATCGCTATGCGCTTAATGTTTGTGACTAACCGGTGGCGTTGAGTTGTGGTGTTTATGTGTTGGTGTGCGTGTGCGACATGTGTCTCTTGGCTGTGTTGATGTGCAGGTGTTGAGCTCGGATACAGTGGTCTATGGCGAGGTGAAGGTCAAGTAAAGACGTGTCGTGCCGACGGACCGGGAGCGGTGAAGGATGGGCGTGCCGTGCGACGGACGTGCCATGCCGATGTACCCAGAGCGGTGAAGGGCGGACGTGAGGCTTAGACTGACGGACCGGAGGGCCAGAGGACCAGCTGTGGTAGCTGGCACATGGCATCGGCGAGCGAGAGCACATGGGGATGTGCGATGCATCGGCCGAGTCGGGAGGAAGACGATGGCGTCGTGGCACTTGGCGGGAGGTCGGACACGGGCTTGCGTGCGGCGCAAGTGCCGTCGGCCGAGTCAAGAAGGATGGCGAAGGCGTTGTGCCCGGCGTGGAGGCTGGACATGCGTCGGCATCGGTGCCGGTGGTCGGGGTGTGCGAACCACATCCCGTCTACGGTGCGGGTTCGGTAGCTGAGCCTCAAAAAGCTACCATCGACGGTTTCCAAGTTTGGGCCTCAAAACTCGGGTGGATGGTTTCCAGGTTTGGGCCTCAAAACCTGGGTGGCCGGTTTCCGAGTTTGGGCCTCAAAACTTGGGTTGGACGGTTTCCAGGTTTGGGCCTCAAAACCTGGGCTCGCGGGTTTTCGAGTTTGGGCCTCAAAACTCGGGGTGGACGGTTTGCCAGGTTTGGGCCTCAAAACCTGGGCTGGCAGGTTTCCCGGTTTGGGAATCAAAACCGGGGGAAGGTCCAAAAGGATGGTCGACGCGTGGTGGCGTGGAGAGGCTGGCGCGGCGGCAAAGCTATCCACGAGGAAGGCGCGGTGGTCGACGATGACGGCACGTGGCGGCATCAGGGAGGTCGCGTCGAGGCGAAGCTACCGGATGTGCGGGCGTGGCCGTCGGATGAAACTGCTAGGGTTGGACAGTTTTACCCCTGGGGGGTATTTGGGATTGAGTGCTTAATGTAAGGGCGTTTTGGTCTTCGGACGTGCGCCTATATATATGAGGGGGCTGCTAGGGCAGCCGCATCCTCTGGGAATCCTTGGAGGTGTCACTCTCATTTTGTTCCTGTGAGAGGAGGCTAGGGTTAGGGAGAGACCGGCTCTTGTTCTTGAGCTTTTTGCCATCCAAGCTTTGTGTTGCTAGGATTGGCTTGTAGCCCGACACCGAGTGATTAATCAATCATCCATTCCTCTGAATCCAAGGATCAAATTCGTGCTTTAATTTGTCTTGCGATTTTGTTCTTCGCGTTTGCACGTTTTCCCCTTTTCGATCTTCACGAGAATTCTTGTTTCGAGGGAAGATCCGCAAATCCGTTTGAACCATCTTGTGTAGCTTCATGAGAGTCTTCTTTCTACCGAAGGAATTTCTCCAATACCTCACGAACTCACAGATCGGGCGGATTTAGTTTTGGGATTGAGTTCTTGCCCGTTCTTCACCGTTTTCTTCGATTTACCGTTTTGGAGTTAGGTTCGAGCCATGATCTCTTAGGAGTAGCTCACTAACATCCTTGTGACCCCTCACACGAAGTTAGAGCTCTAGTGCTTTTGATTCGAGGGAGATCAGGTTGATTCGGTGGATGAACAGTGGGCTGGTTGGGGTGACCGGACGCTTCTTCTTAGCGACCAGACGCACCCTAATAGAGTCCGGTCTTTGATCACTAGCATTGACCTGCTCGTGCGGAGTGACCGGACGCTTGCCTCGTATCGACCGGACGCTATCCCGTGCGTCCGATCGTTGAAGGCCGAGCGTTCCGCTCTAGGCGAACTTGACCGGACGCTCGAAGAACGCGTGACCGGACTCATCGAGCACACTGTTCATTGTGCCCGTTTTCTTGTGACCAGACGCTTGAGGTGTGATCGGACGCTCACCACCAGTGAGTCCGGTCGTGAACAGACAGCTCCCAAAACGCTGATCAGCTGACCGGACGCGTCCGGTGCCTGTTGACCGGACGCACCAGTGAGTCCGGTCAGTGCAGTGATCGCACGTTTTCGTTCGTGTCTTTTGCGTTCGAGCTCCAATTTAAGATCCGCTTATTGCGTTAGATTCCTGACGTCGTGCTCTACAGAAATCGGGCTTCTTGCTTTTCAAAATAGCCTGACGTTGAGGTTACCCAAAGTTCATCCTGTCACTAGTTGACCTGCGTGAACTTGGGCGAGGGATCTTTTGTGGTGTCCCGCTGTGTCCCTAGGGAACATCCACCCATTCTCTTGGGTCGTGGACATCACGTGCATCGGTTTGTTTTTGGGGGTTGATACTCAGGGACAGTGGCGATAAGTTTCTGAAAAGAAATTTAAAGCTCCCATTCACGCCCCCCCCTCTGGTCGCTTTCTGGTAGCACTCTCGGTCCTTCACCACTCTACCCCTAACTACTTACAGAGCGAACCAGCTAAACCCTAAGGTTATTCTGGACCAACTCGATGGTAGGTGAATCCAACGGCCACGCCCTTGCAACTCATAGCGTTGCCTCGACGCAACCTCCCGATTGCCGCCACGTGCCGCCACCACTCTGCGTCCTTTTCCTGGACGTCGCACCCCCGGTTTTGAGGCCCAAACCGGGAAACCAGCCTTCACGACCAACCCCCGGTTTTGAGGTCCAAACCGGAAAACCAGCCCACCAGCGCCTGAGTTTTGTGGCCCAAACTCAGCAAACCCGCAGCACCCAGGTTTTGAGGCCCAAACCTGGAAACCGTCCTCAGCCCGAGTTTTGTGGCCAAACTCGGAAACCATCCGCGCCCAGGTTTTGAGGCCCAAACCTGGAAACCGTCCACCCGATGGTTTTTCTCTAGCTCTACCACCAAACCGACGCTGTAGAGGGGATGCACCGCCCGTGCACCCCGTCCACCGACACACGTCCCCAGGTCATTGACCCGAGCAACGCTGTGCCCGCAAGTCTCCGCTCGTCGCTGTCCCAGGCTGCCAGCCACCACAGCTGATCCTCGGGCCACCGGTCCCTCAGTCCAAGCCTCACGTCCGCCCTTCGCCACTCTCGGCCCATCGGCACGGCACGTCTCTACTTGACCTTCACCTTGCCTCTGATCACTGTATCCGTGCTCGACACCTACACAACACAAGCCAAAGAACATGCGCATTATCCCAGTTGACAATCACTCATCACTCAGAGACTCGGCATACACCCATGTATCTGTAGTTCACAATATGCCTTGCTTCATCTCTGATGTGAATTCATCTCAAGACTTCCCCAAAGTGTAGTTACAGTTCTTTACAGGGGTTTGTCCAACAAATATCCAAAGTCTACACAAGCTAATTTCAGATCTTTAATCAAACCAAACTCCGTGTCTAATTTGATTAAGGTAGATTATTTAAGCTAAGCACCATGCTTAATTTAAAAAGCCTATGAAAGTATTTGCAGTACTTCCAAACTAAAACTTGCTTGAGTAAACAAAGGTGGCTTCAAAGCATAACAGAGATTTATTCAAAAAGAGATGACAGAGTATGATCACAGTGAGAAGTATTTTATTTTATTTATATATATATATATATATTGATGCAGATGACATGAATGCATGCAAGGAACTAAACATAAATACTCATAAAGTTTAAAGTCCATGAGAAAGACTGTCTCACCTTGATCATACTTACCATGACTCACAACTGGGATTTGTGAGTGGCGCAGTGTAAATATCCGTCACATGGGATGGGAGTTGAATTCTTGTGATGGCGACCTTTTCTCAATCTACACAAGGTTAGAATAAATAATATATGTATGCACAAACCTGTGAGATGGCAGGGTTCCAGGATTAATGATGGATCTTGAATGTTCATGCACCTTGGGTTCTTCATTCTTGTGGAAACATGCCATAAGGTCGAAACGGCATCTGATGTCCTGTCAATTCCACACTCAACAGAACAAGGGGTAATCCTACTAAAGCTAGTGGTACACTAAATTAGTAGACATCAAGATCATTATCAAAATCTTCACACCAATTGCTTCCCCCGCAACGGCGCCAAAAATGCTTGTTGACGTTTGTTAACGCAAATAAGAATATGAAAGATTCCGCAAGCGCACAGAACATCATTGTAGCATTTTACCGGGAGTATTCCAGGATCGTTATTTATATTTTACCACAGGGAAGCTAGGGTCAAGAATCTGATAACTTACTATCATGCATCTACTAACTCAGAGTACTAATTAGACTAAAGCAGGAGTAATTGATAAATGATATGATAATGAAAGCACATAAAAGAGAATTCCATGATAAATGTAAAGATAACTATAGTGGGAGGACAACGGAAGAGATCAAGGTTCCTATGTACTTCTCTATGACTTGAGTTCTAAGGTAACAAGGATGAAAAGATATAGCAGTCATATAATAACACTTCAGGACATCAGAACACCAACCACAGAACGGGATGAGAAGGGGGTTGGGAAGCTTTGACTACGGTCCTACGAACATCAACCTGAACGTGGTGGAATACGTCGGCCATCAGGGCTGTCACCACCTGGGGCTACCACAACTATCTGTGGGGTTGAGTGCAACCTCAGGTAACCTATAGACTGAACACCAAGTCTAATCTATCGATTACTACTCTAATTATGGCCTATAACTAGAGCACTCGATACGAGCGGAGATCCTATGCTAGAACATAACAACTATACTAATCATAATATGAAAGGCATAAAGTAAATAGAGAAGATAAATATATTAAAGCATAAGTCTTACAAAGAAAAGATACAAAGACATACCAAACTCTAAAGACTCCTTCGGAACCGGAGCGCAGCTCCGCTCTCCCTAACTCCCGACTAGAGCTAAGCTATTACATTGAAAAATCTAAACCTAATTACATAGAGAGGAGAGGTTGTCCTTCGAGGGACGCCTCTACAAAAACTCCCTAATGATGTTGTGTTGCCTCACGGGTGTCCTGGGTTTATTATATAGGGGCTCCTGGCCTCCCCTCCACATTGGGCAAGCGATGTGGGACTAAATCCGTCGCCATATGCACATGGGCCTTAATGGGTCAAAATGCGTTGGAGAGGTCGGTTAGAGTGCGTCACGTGAAGGGGAATGAGCTTGGGCCCAATACCTGACCGACCGGCCCAGGAGGGAGATTGGTCGGTCTGCTTCTATGACAGGTGGGCCCCGCTTTCCGTGGGTCGCCTTCTCATGTCTTCTGGAATGTTTCGGAATGTTCTAGAATCTTCCAAGTCATATCCATCGAGGACTCTCGCTATGGGACTCCAAATATAGCAAATCATATGTCTGTTTCGATCGTCTCAATGAGGTCTTCGCAATGGTGTGCTCTGTTTCATCACTTGAGATACTTTTATATGGTAAAAACATGGATGTCCTACAAAACAAGTGAGAGCACTAAAACTCGTGGAACTTGTTAGTTTCAAACCCTATAACTATGCTTTGTGATTCATTTAGTGTCATTTCATGCAATAGTTGATGGTTAATTATGAGCAATAGTGAGCGTCAACACCCTGCCGTACTTTATTTGTTGGGCATGTCCTCTGATTTCCGCCTTGTTTCAATGACGACCAAATCAAAGGATGAGAGCCGTGGTGTTTGCTAAGGATAGGCCTTGGTTTGAACCCTATGTCATAAAGCGGTATTGGCTTGACCAAGACTTAAACTAGCAAACCACCACCTTGTTCCTAGCCCAAGGAAATCGGACAACCGCCGAGAGGGCTAAACATTGTGTATTTTAGTGTTTCGTTGGTGTTAATGGATCTTCTTGTGTCCTGTTGACTTTTTAAATATGGTGTGAGTGTTCTCTTGCCTTGCGTGTCGTTTCGTGGAGTAGCATACGAATGGACCAAGAAAGCATGGACGTCAACAAGGACTGTGACATGGAGAATACTCAGGAGGAGACAACCTCGCTAATGAAACACCATCGAGGAATAATTAACCACGACTACGGCTACTTCGCAGGTGTCATGGCAGCACCCTTTTTATTAGAGAATCCTATTAGACATTGCAAATATGTAGACTTGTTAGTGCTCTATATTTATTTCTTTGCTAGTATATTGATGCATGAAACTACCTAAGCCATTATTACCTGATTGCAACCCACTCTACCATAACACCCTGCTTTGCGCACTCGCTCAGTTAATCCTGCTTACTCACCTACTTGCTTGCATGTTCACCATTATATTATTTAACTCCACTTCGTATTATATCTGAGATGTGATTCGGATGGTGAACCCTTGGGAATGGTTTGGCGGGTGATGTCGGACTTGGTGATGGGTGAGCGTGCTGCGTGTGTGATTTGGGTGTGTGGAGGGTGTGGGTTGTGTCGACCGAGCCGGAATATATGACAAGACTGGTGCGAGTCTTGCCGTGGGGCAGATCTGGATGCCCCTGTGGTGGTGAAACCTATGGCGGGTTAAGTGGTGACGTGAGGTAGATTCGGGTGTGAGCCGTTGGTGGAGCCCGGATCAGGAGCGTGGTATGGTGGCATGGATAACAAAAACCTTTGAGAAGACATTCCGGCTTAGTCACCCTAGGTGGAACGGGGACCTGACCACGGGGAATACCTTTACATGCCACTCGCTCCTTATGGACGGGGATGGTCGGACTACTTGGTAGGGTAATGCCACTACTGTTATGCGAGAGAGTGCGAGGAAGGTACGAATATGAGAGTCCCACACCCTTCCGAGACGATCACGGCTCCCACATCGGGAGAGGGAACGTGACTTCACAGACTTAGCCATCCCAGACAGACATGGGGTGTTACAGGGCTGAGTGGTAGGATGGCATTACTCTAGGCTGGCAAGCGACCGGTATCCGCCTAGGCATCTTCGGAGTGCCTAGGATGGCGATCTTATGGATTTTGTAGAACCTCTGCAGAGTGTATGGTTGATCGATCGATACGTTAGCCAACTCGTTGGTTGCGTGCCTTTTCCCTGACTTGTTTTCGACTAGTGAGAGTTCTCTTTTCTCCATCTGGTAGGTGAGTGTCGGCCGTGAGCCTGGTGTGAGGCTGCGGGCCGCTGAGACAAGGCTGGGAGGGAGCTGGCCTCTGTCGACTGAGTGTGTGAGATGAGATGAGGTGATGGTGTGGTGATGATTGGGATGGATATGGATATGGATATGGTGGATGGGTGTGGATGTGTGTGAATGAGGATGTGTTAAAACTTGATAACATTATTATATTAATTACTGCTCATGCGCTAGGATGCAAATCCACAGCCAAATCTTAGGATCGCCAGACCCCTTATTATATCTTTTCCACTAAAGCTCATCGGTGCTGACCATGGCCTGCACACATCTGGCGGTGTGCAGATTTCCTGCTTCAGAGGTACTGACTCTAGGAGGATTAGGAGGTTTCGTGCCTACACTCAAGTTTGGTTCGGAGGATCCGGTCGATGCTGCGCTACGACAACTCTGATGATGCCCATGAAGGAGGATCCTTCACTCAGTAGACTTCCACTAGAATAAACTCTGTAATAGGTGATACCCCAATGGTGTAATACTTATAACCATGTAATATTATGACGTATGACTGTGATATCGACTGATATATGATAATATGATAAGATCAGTTCCTGGTTTTGTCGTATTATAACTCATTCTGTGGATTTTCCCTTCGTAGAAAATTGAGGATGTTTCAGAACTTGAGTCTGTCAAGTCCACCGTTGTAGTCACCGATGAGGATGAGTTTGAGATGCTCCAAGAACATGACTGATCTTCTCACTTTGAGGGGGAAGTATGTTGCTTTGGTTGGAGAGGTGGATGAGTGTGACACCCTGAAAATCGCTTTTGGAAAATAGAGTTTAAATATGACTTTGTTTATTTATTTTTCATGAAACATATAGGTTAAATAATAATTTTTGGTGAATTAATAAATTTAAGTTGGGGCTTAGAAATATTTTTGTTGCATTCATGCTGGAGCATAATATTTTGTTTGAGTGCAGGAATAGTGTTGAGTGGTTTGAATTCAATTAGATTTGAATTTGAACAAGTTTTGAGTTAAAACTAAAAAGGAAAGGCTTTTCTTTTCCCCAAACCCCTCCTCTCACCCTTCTGGCCCAGCCGGCGACTTGGCCCAGCTCGCGCCCCCTCTCCCTTCTCCCTTCCCCGGCCCGCGTTGGCCCAGCCGTGGCCCGCTCGCCGCACGCCTCCTTCCCCCTCTCCCCGCGCCCGCAACAGCCCGTCGCGGCCCAGCTTGCCCAGTTTCCCCGCGCGGCCCGCTTCCCCTCCCCCCTTGCGCGCTCGCCGCGCAGCCGCCCGGCCAACTCGCTCGCCGCGCACGCCCCGCGGCCCACACCCGCACACGCGCAGCGCCGCCGCACCCCCGCTCCCCTCACTGGTAACACGGCCCCACGCGTCAGCCGCTACCGCTCCGCCTGCCACCCCGGGCCCGCATGTCAGCCTCCCCGCGACCCCTTCCCCTACCTCGCGACCAACTGGTGCGCCGCCGCCCTTCTCTCTCCCGGTAACGGCCGGTGAGTGGCCATTAAGGTCACTCGGCCTTCAATAGGGCCTCGGTGGAGCATCCCCGGCCGCCACCGCACCCACCCCGACCCTATAAAACCCAGGCCAGAGCCCCAGGCTCCTCCCTCGCACACCCGCGCCCCTTGCCGTTTCCACCGTCCCTCTGCCGCCGCCGTTTTCCATCGTGGTGAGTCTTTTTGCCGATGCCGAGCCTCCAGCCATGCTCGCCATCTTCTCCGTTGTCCCCTGGTGGTGCCCGCATCGCCAGCTGAGGCCGGGAGCGCTCGAATAGCGAGCTCCCGAGAGCCCTAATGGCGGCGCCGCCGCCTCCGCCGCCGCTCCCGCCGCCGCGTCGGGCCGCCGAGCCTCTGGGTCGTCCGATTGGCGCTGGACGGTCCAGATTAGGGCGCAAAACTCAAAGAGGCATGCGCCGGGTCCACGGCCCCGTGGACCAGCGGCCCCGCGCGCGGTCCACCGCCAGCTGGTGGACCGGCCAATCGCTTCGCGCCGCGTGGCGCCGTGTCGGCGCCGGCGCGGCAGCCGCTTCCATTTTTGCAAATAAGCCCCTGAGCTTTTTGAAAATCAACCCGCGGTCCAGATCAGTTCAAAAGAGTTTCTTTTCAGTCCTGTTTTCTTATGTTTTGGCCCCTGAGTTTCCTGGTTATAGAACCCGCAGTCCTAGCCGCGTCATTTCGCTTGCTAGCCCCTGCAGACTACGGTTAATTACGGTTAGGTCCCCGGTTTTCACGAGTTAGCCCCCGGAAAATGAATTTTATTTATAAAAGTGCCCCTGAAACTCGTTTTCTTTATAACTTTCTCGTTTTAGCTCTGATTAAAGTAATCTTTATGTTCATGTGATCGTATCGACGAGTAGAATAGTTTTATATATGTTTCTCTACTTGTTTTTGATGCTTGGTGTACTGTTCTAATAGAAGTATATTTTATTTGCATGTGATGATTGGAATGGATGCTTGTGTGGTGTCTTTTATCTCGTTTAGCGTTCAAGCTGTTCAAGGTTATCAAGAAGAAGATCCCTGAAGAAGTGAGACCATCAACACAAGTTTTTGGAAGGCAAGTATAACTACGGATTCCTTGTTACCTATTAACTGCAAGACTAAATATTCATTATGCATGTGTCATAACTTGATGAACCATAGGACAACCCTAGTTTCACTTGATCTTATTACCTTGTACCTATGGGAAGGTTTTGCATAATATGTTTAGTAATGCTATGCGCTACTTAAATGCTAAATGTTTAATATTGATTAATGACTATGGAACAAATGTCAAAAGAGGCTTTTTAACCACATTTAGGGCACTGGAGCCTGGTGTTGCTCAGTGACCCACCCCAGGGACTATCTTTTAAAGCGGCCACCTGGGAGATTCCGTGCAACCTTGGGTATTATATGGCTCTGATCTTAGTTGTGTAACTAGACTTTCTCTAGCTTGTAGTAGTTACCGAAAGGCGCTAGAGGGGAGCCTAGGCTTAGAATGGCTTCCTTGCCTGTCAAGATGTGTACTGGTCGGCTGTCAGGTGTGCCATCTTGAAGGGGGCCTCCATTCGCCTAGATGCTGAAACCTTGCGGCTACTACTTGTTAGGGTAGCTAGTGAAAGGCTACGTAGTGAGACCCTGCCGTACTTCCATAGAGGAGGTAATGTGGGCCTTGCAAACCTCGGCATATGGGAATCACGGCCTAAGGTGAAAGTGTACAACCTCTGCAGAGTGTAAACCTGATATATCAGCCGTGCTCACGAATACGAGCGGCTCGGATCCTTTATAAGTGGTTCATGGTGGGGTATGTTGGTGGTTGGTTGGTTACCTCTTTTTAACATAATGATGATCATACACTTTGGGACAACAGGGAACATATACATAGTAATGTAAGGTAAATATAAAAATATGTTCAACTTAAAATGCTAACCGCAGTTAACCGAGTCAAACCTTTTGAGCCTTGCATCCCCGTAATTGTACTTGCTGAGCATGGTGAGCTGACGCTTGTCGTTGGTTCACATAAAAATCCCGGATGGGTACCAGATGGTGGATTCAAGCGAAGAGTTACAGAAGATGTTCCAACAGTTCTAGGCGGGTGTTCCCCCAGTCAACCGTCCCTGTGGAGTTTGGAGTCCCGAAGAGTAGTTTCCGCTCTGTTTTGTTTTATATGTAAGTCTTAATGTAAATATGTTTCGCTTTGTAATAAAGCATTGCCTTTGAGAAAATTCCATATTTGGTGCTATATGTGTATTGTGGACTTCCTGGGCACACATATAGTTGGCACTTGGAATTCTTCAAAAATCCGGGTGTGACAATGAGCTTAGAGCTAGACCCATTTTGCTTGGTGCGTGCAAGTCGTGTGCAGGCTTGCGATCTGAGTTGGCAGAGAAGGATGCCAAGATTGAGTCTCTTGAGAAGGCCAACTCAGGTAGCACTAGTGTGTCTAGATGTGTTTTGTGTGAGGGTTTGGAGATGGAGATGGCGAATGTGAAGCATGAAAAGATGCAAACCGAGGAGGAAAACACATACCTTCGGACCATCTTGTCATGGGTTTCTAGTGGAGAGTCACAGCTTGGCATGATGATTGCCCAATTCAAGCGTGCTGCTGGAGGTCCAGGTGTTGGCTTTCCTCAGGGTGTGGAGAGTGCTACTTCTTTCAGGAAAATTGATGAGTCTAGTGGTCTTAAGCCGAGTGAGAAGCCCAAGTCCACCACTACTCCCAAACTAACCAAGATTCCACCCATAGAGCCTCTCAAGCCTAACACCAAAGATGCAGTGTTTGTGGAACCTCCAAGAGCTCCACCCAAGAAACAAACATGGGCTCCAAAACCAAACCACTTGAGGAACAAGCTAGATACCATGCCACCAATCCAAGAGGAGCTCATGCCACAAAAGAATCAAGTGATCCACACCCAATACCGTGAGTACCAACAACCCCCTATGAGAGCGGTGAGGTACCACTGTGAGCACTGTGGGAGAGATGGACACTTGAGGAAGTTTTGCTTTCGGCGTAAGAGAGGAGCGTCGTGCAAAGGAGATGAACAACACAGACATGTACCATCCTTTCCATGATGTACATGTGCCGAATGTTTAAAGGAGGAGTGCTAGGCCTAGAGGTCCAATGCCTCAAGGTCCTAGGCCACAAGGAGGTATTGCTCGGTGGGATCCTAGTTTTGTAGGCTATGGACCCCGTGGCGGTGGCTTTGTTGTTGAGCGTTACCCCCCACCGCGTTTTGGCTACCGTGGTGAGCGCTCTCCTCCTAGCGGACCACGTTTTCCTGTGCGTGGTGATCGCTTTCCCCATAGGTATGCTAGGAATGGTTTTTACACTGACCGTTCTTTTGAGCAGCCGGGACAACACTGGTACTCTTCCCATTTTACTCACCCCAGTGTTGGACCGTATGCTCACCCTATGTCTTTTTATTGATGTAGGTAAGTACATCGGAGAACGTTTGGCTTGTGGATTCTGGATGCTCAAGGCATATGACCGGAAACTCCAAGTGGTTCTACAGTCTTAGTCCAGTCACCGGCAAGGAGTTTATCACCTTCGGTGACAATAGCAAAGGTAAACTGTTATCCCGTAGGTCTGTGCGAGTCAATGAGCACTTTGTATTACGTGATGTTGCTCTTGTTTCGAACTTGCATTTTAATCTTCTTTCTGTTTCTCAACATTTTGAGGATGACTATGAGATTTGTTTTAAGTCAAATCTCAGTCGTATTTTGGATCCTCAGGGCAATCTTGTGTGTTTGATTTCGCCATTTGGGAAAGTCTTTCGTGCGAATTTCTCGGAGTCTTTTGGCATTTCTCGTTGTCTTTTGGCTGGATCCTCCTCTGACCTTTGGAAATGGCATAGGAGACTTGGTCATTTGAGCTTTGACTTGCTTGCAAGGCTTAATTCACTTGGCTTAAGCCGAGGATTGCCCAAGTTACACATGGAGAAGGATCTTGTTTGCCATTCTTATAGAGAAGGGAAAATGGTTGCCACTCCCCACCATCCTATGAATCAAGTTATGACCAAGCGCCCTGGAGAGCTTTTGCATATGGACCTTGTAGGTCCGGCTCGGGTGAGCTCGGTTGGTGGGAAGTGGTATGTGCTTGTTGTTATTGATGACTTCTCGATATATTCATGGGTTTTCTTTTTAGCTGAGAAAACTGAGACTTTCTCTTTTACTCGCAATCTGATTTTGCGTCTTCAGAACGAGTTCCCTAAGAACTCGATGAGAGCTATTCGTAGCCATAATGGTTCCGAGTTTAAGAACTCAGACTTTGAAAAGTTTTGTAAGTCTTTGGTTTTAGAGCATCAGTTTTCTTCCCCCTACACACCGCCACAAAATGGTGTTGTAGAGAGGAAAAATCGGACCCTTGTTGAGATGGCTAGGACGATGCTCGATGAGCATAGGACTCCTAGGCGGTATTGGGTCGAGGCTATTAACACTGCATGCTATATTTCCAATCGCATTTTTCTCCATGCTTTCTTCAAGAAGACCTCTTATGAGTTGCGATTTGGGAAGCAACCCAAAGTGAGTTATTTTAGAGTTTTTGGTTGCCACTCTTTTATACTCAAGAAAGGCAACTTGGACAAGTTTGAGTCTCGCTCTTCTGACGTTGTCTTTTTGGGTTATGGTAGTCACACTTGTGCATATCGTGTACTTAACCATGATACTAACCGAGTCATGGAGACATCCGATGTCACCTTCGATGAGACCAAGCTTTGTCCTTCTTCTAGATTTGAGCGTGCAGGTGATCATGAGTCAGTGAGCCTCTTTTTGATAATGAGGAAGATGGAGCCAAACAGATGGATGACCTAGATCTTCCTCCACCTGCTGTTCCCTTGGGATCGACTTCGACCACAACTGCTCGCGGCCCCGACCCATCTTCTTCCACTACATGGGGGCCGGTCGATCCACCACCTCGGGGTCTGCCAGTGATACCCGAGGAGGCACCAGTTATTGTTGAGGGGGAGGTCACTTCAGCTAGGGAGGCGCCATGACACATCTAGCGCCAACACCCTCCTCAACAGATGATCGGCAACATCCACAAATGTGTCACTCGATCAAGGTCACAACAAATCTCTCACTTTGCTCATTCTGCATTTGTTACTGATTTTGAACCCCGAGATGTTGGACATGCTTTATCTGATCCGGATTGGGTCAATGCCATGCATGAGGAGTTAGAAAATTTTGAGAGAAATCTGGTTTGGGTTCTTGTTCCTCCTCCTCCTGAGTGTCACCCTATTGGTACAAAATGGGTTTTCAAAAACAAACAAGGAGAGGATGGCCACGTTGTGAGAAACAAGGCTAGACTTGTAGCCCAGGGGTATAGTCGGAAGGAGGGGATAGACTATGAGGATACTTTCGCTCCTGTAGCTCGTTTGGAGGCAATTAGGATACTCTTGGCTTTTGCTGCATCCAAGGGTTTCAAACTTTTTCAAATGGATGTCAAGAGTGCCTTCCTAAACGGATACATAGAAGAAGAAGTGTATGTGAAACAACCCCCCGGTTTTGAAAATCCCAAGTTTTCAAACCATGTTTTTAAACTTCATAAAGCTTTGTATGGTTTGAAACAAGCCCCTAGAGCCTGGTATGATAGTTTGAAGACCTTTTTGCTTGCTAAGGGTTTTAAAATGGGATGTGTGGATAAAACTCTTTTTCTCCTCAAGCAAGGCAATGATACTCTCTTGGTTCAGATTTACGTGGATGATATCATTTTCGGTGGTTCTTCTCATGCTTTGGTTGTCAAGTTTGCAGATACAATGAGCAGGGAATTGGAGATGAGCATGATGGGCGAGTTGACATTCTTTCTCAGGTTGCAAATCAAGCAATCTCGAGAAGGGACGTTTGTGCACCAGGGCAAGTATACTAAGGACATAGTGAAGAAGTTTGATATGGGTGAGGCCAAGCCTCTTCCAACACCCATGTCGACCACGACGGCCCTGGATGCGGACAAGGAGGGAGAAGCCGTGGACCAGAAGGAGTACCGGAGTATGATCGGGTCGCTGCTGTACCTGACGGTGACACGCCCGGACATTTAGTTCGCGGTGTGTCTTTGCGCATGATTTCAGTCGTCGCCGCGCACCTCTCACCGTCAGGCGGTCAAGCGCATTATGAGGTACCTTCGTTTCACTCCTGAGTTTGGGCTTTGGTATTTTGCTTCTTCTACCCTCTCTCTTTGTGGTTACTCTGACGCTTATTTTGCTGGTTGCCAACTTGATCGCAAGTCCACTTCAGGGATTTATCAGTTTTTGGGCTCTTCTCTTGTTTCTTGGTCTTCTCGCAAGCAGTCTAGTGTTGCCCAGTCTACCACAGAGGCTGAATATGTTGTTGCGGCTAGCTGCTGCTCCCAGTTATTGTGGATGATGGCCACTTTGCATGATTTTGGTCTGAGTTTTTCTCGAGTACCCTTGCTTTGTGATAGCACGAGTGCGATTAGCGTTGCTAAGAACCCCGTGCTTCATTCTAAGACCAAACACATAGATGTGCGCTTTCATTTCTTGCGAGACCACTATGAGAAGGGTGATATCGACCTTCGACATGTCGATACTCATCATCAGTTGGCCGATATTTTTACCAAGCCTTTGGACCAATCAACTTTTGCCAGGTTGAGAGGTGAGCTTGGTGTGTGTTTCCCATTTTAGATGTGGGATCATTTTGATGTATCATATGATGTACAGTCTTTTCTCTTTCATAGTTTTTCTGCATTTGCATATGTACCATACTTGCATTTTGAGCTTCATTTATATTCTATCTAGAATGATTCTATGCTCAGTTTGTCACATGCTTGTATGATACTTAGATTATGTAGTTTAAGCTCGTTATGATCATGTAACTTAACATGATGAGCTAAGTATGAACTTGCAATGATGAATCTGTTTAATCACTGTCAAAACCTAAAAACAGTTCACCACTTGTTCTGGCAACTAGTATGAGTAGATTTTGTTCTTCCGAGCTTACTTTGCCATACTAGGTTGCCATGTCTTTGGCTTGGAGTTTAAATCGCTTCCATTGTAGATACTCCGAAATGTTTAAATGCTAAAATCTGAAATCCAAGCTAAGAGTGAAAAAATCGAGGTGGGATTGCACCACAACACCTCACTGTTTCGAGACTGCTTCTCTTTTGAGATGAACTTGAGCAGTGTAGTGTATGACCGAAACCATTGCCTTAAGCTTCTGATAGTCTTCTGACATAGGCTTCGCATGGTTGAAAAGTTAGGCTTAGCAGTGTTTTCAACCCCTCGCAGTCAATTGACATGTATAACTCTTGTGTAATCTGCTTAATTTCAAAGAATTGAGTTGTATATGGCTTGCTATTTTGACACTTTCTTTGAGGTACGTAGTTCACCTGTGTGACTTGGTTAGCTCTAGTTTGTGACATGTCTATCTTCATACTAGATGCTATTTCTATGGTGAGCTTCCTTTTGTGCTTAAAAACTTCAAATCTAAAACTGCTTTGCCATTTTTGTTTAAGCTATATGATCATGATGAGCTTATGCTAGCATTAGGGCTCTTTTTTGTTCTCATGTGCAAATTGAGCATTTTATCACTCTGAAAAGCATATCTTTGAAGCTTGTGCATTTTTATCCGCTTTAGATGTGCATTATCAACTAAGGGGGAGAAATATTGACAAATCATGATGAGTTGGTGTGCATTTTCTAAGGGGGCGTTTATGTCCAGGGGGAGCTCGACGATTGGTTTGGTGTGGTTTTCAGCTAGTTGTGTTGAGCCTTTGCCTCTTTCTAGAGGGACTAGCTGGTTTACACAGTTTTGGCTTCTTTGCTCTGAACTTCTCGCTAGCGGTGTTGAGCCTGTTCTTCCTCTTCTTGAGGGCTAGCTTTGCTTTGCTTGGTTGCGTCGAGCCATTGCCCATGTCTTTGGGGACCAAGTTGTTTTGCTCATTCCATTCGATTTCTCTTGGCTTTGCTTTGCTTCTGGTCATTTGGATGAGTTCGCTCTTTCTTCTTTTCTTCCTTCTTTCTATTCCATATGATTTGCATTGGTAGTTGACAATGCACTCATCAAGGGGGAGAATGCGGATACATGGGTGTATGCTGGATCTTGAGATGATGAGTGATTGTCAACTGGTTTGATGCGCATGTTCTTTGGCTTGTGTTGTGCAGGTGTCGAGCTCGGAGACGGTGATCGAAGGCAAGGTGAAGGTCAAGTATAGACGTGTCGTGCCGATGGACCCGGAGCGATGAAGGGCGGACGTGAGGCTTGGACTGACGGACCGGTGTCCTGAGGATCAGCTGTGGTAGCTGACAGCCTGGGACAGCGACAAGTGAAGACATGTGAGTGGACGGGGTGCACGGGCGGTGCATCCCTCTACGGCTTCGGTTTGGTGGTAGAGCCTCAGAAAAACCACCGGCTGGATGGTTTTCAGGTTTGGGCCTCAAAACCTCGGTGCTGGCCGGTTTCCGAGTTTGGGCCTCAAAACTCGGCCTGAGGACAGTTTCCAAGTTTGGGCCTCAAAACTTGGGCGATGGCGGGTTTCTGAGTTTGGGCCACAAAACTCAGCCTGAGGAAAGGTTTCCCGGTTTCATCCTCAAAACCGGGGGGAGGTCCAAGAAAATGGACAGTCGAGGAGTGGCGGCATGTGGCGGCATCCGGTGAGGTCGCGTCGAGGCGAAGCTACCAGATGTGCGGGTGTGGCCGTCGGATCAACATCTACCTTGAGCTGGTCCAGAATAGCCTTAGGGTTTAGCTGGTTCGCTCTCTGTAGCATTAGGGGTAGAGTGGAAATAATGTTTAGGATAAGTAGAAGGGAGACACCCACCTCCCAAGTATCTTAGTCATTTGCTATTCACTTCTAGGGTTTCCTGCTTCCCATTCCCTGCTGTAGCTACTGAGATCCGCAGAGACGGCTAATCATACCTCTGTGTATTTGGATTTTGCGGAAACGGGACCGGATTCCCGTTGTCTCCTCGTGGGGAAGAATTTCGGCTGGCAATTGAGATTGTGATTCACGTTCTTGAGTCATTCTTTGTGTTTTGCTTTTTACCTCAATTTCCCCATCGCTCGATCTCCCTTTACGTTGCGTCTTTTTCGAATCCACGTGAATCAACTTGTTCTTTGAAGTGAGGAGAACATTTCCACTGAAGGAATTCAACTCAAACTTCACGAACAAGTAGATCGGGTCGATTTGAGTTTCGTAGCAACTTTTTTGTTCTTGCACCAACCCCATCGATTTCCCAGAGTTTGAGTTGATTTGAGCGGATGATTTCTTAGGAGTAGTCTTCCAACTACCTAGTGATCATCTTCTCCAAGTTTGGGATCAAGGGATTTTGGTTTGGATCAAATTTGGGGAGATTTGGAAAAGAGGCGACTGAAATCGCCCTCTCTGCACAGCCACGGACAGTCCGTCGTTGGGGCGCGCACAGTCTGGCGTCGGGGTTGCAGCCGGGCAGTGGCTGTGTGCCTCGGTGGTCAGGCCTCGAGTGACCGGCGGACAGTCCGCCGTTGAAGGGCGCGGACAGTCCGGGACCTGACCAGGGAGGTTCAGCAGACTTGCTATTTTTCGCTTTTGGCCGGCGGACAGTTCGCCACTGATCCGTGGACAGTTCGGCATAGTCGCGGACAGTCCGGGACTTGTAGTCCGGACAGTCTGGGACTGCAGACTTGTCCTGTTTAGTGTGTTTGCTCTCCCGGCTTTTCCGCTTCGATTCCGGACTTCTCGTTTGCTCCTAGAGTTCACCAAGGAACCTCTCTATTTGCTACTTGTTAGCATAGGTATTTGGAGGAATCCCGACGTAGCTCTCTATCTACGTTTGGGAGTAGGTTTTTGGGCTTGAACTTGACTTGGTGCTTGTGAGTTTTGGGTTTCTCTTTATGGTGGTGCCTCGTTGTGATCCTAGAGATCATCCACTCTCTTTCTGAGAGTCGTGGGCATCACGTTTGTGTTCAAAGCTTTTGAGGTTGATTTGTGGGACAGAGGCCAGAATCTCGAAATAATTTTTTAGGCTCTCATTCAGCCCCCTCTGGTCACCTTGGTATAGCATTCTCGGTCCTTCATATACTCCATATCGTATGGAGACAATATTTTTTAAAAAAAAAACTAGAATTGGAGACTTGATCATGTGCAACAATGTAGCTCCAAACAATGTGTTGGTAGGTGACACATGGAAAAATTTGCTCATCAAAAAGTTGTTGACGCAAAATGTGGTCCGCGCCTCACACACAGCAAGCCGGAAAAAGCGTGGCTTCAATCGGGTGTCCGGACGGTTTAGAATCCGGAGACGTGCCCGTCGGTTTGACCTGAAAACCAACAAGGGATAAAACTGTGAGAATAAACTGGAACATGCTGGATAAGACCAGACAGTTCCATGTGTACGGCTTCAAAGCCAATCACGATGGCATACAGCTACAGAAGTTGTCTGTCGATAAGTTCAAAAATCATTCGGCTAACATTAAGAATGAGCATATATCAATAGCCGGTTGCCGAATGTACATGTAAGAGGATATCATTAAGATATGAAGAATCATAAACAGGTAACTTGTAAAAAATAAATCTATCCAAACAACACATGCATATGTTAATCCAACTAGTCTGCCGCACGTCTAGTTTTCATAAACCCGTCAAGCATAAACTAAGTATACACCACTCCTTATAATTAGATTAATCCACCGCATGATACAATCTAATGATAAGGAGCTAAAAGCATGCATATATCTGAACAGATCTACATAAACTCATTACTCGTGTAAGCTTAACCAAGCTCGGCGAACTAGCCGAGTTGGGGTCCATGAAGAAGGAACATACAAACAAGCACAATTAAACTAATCTAAAACCTGCATCTGTCGCACGATACCTAATTTTATCAAAGCCTAACCATAATTGACATGCATGAACCCACAACATGTAACAATCTGGATTGAAAGTTAATTCGGCCGTCATGATCTTGCAATTATTAAAACACAAGCAAACTTGTGAAAACAAGGCCGAACAAAGATCAATCTAGATTGGGCAAAAGAGTGTTATAGAATTAAATAAACGATGCAACACTTGATAACTTAATGAATCTATTAGATCTTGCCAAATCTAACAGAGCCGATAACTATCTCGCTTCTGCTAAACATATGAATAAATGCCTGCCGCACGGTATCTACCCATAAGCAAAGCATAAGCAAAGACCTCTTGATCGCTAACAAGGGTCCGCCGCACGACCATTGAAAACAAGCAAGACTATTTGCATCATATCTAAATCCACCGCATGATACTAGACATGATAACAAGGTTGCCGGGACTTACGGAGGTCGACGGATCGATGATTCCTCTCAAAGAACTCGACGACACGACTAAGGACTCGAAGATGGCACGGGGCCGGTTTGTATTGATATGGTTGTGAACAGTTTTACAATGGCCGGGGGCTTATATTTATACCCTGGGCGAAACACGAGTCCTAGATGATTACGATTTACACAATAAAATTTGGAAAAATACAGATCCTATTCTTATTCTTCTCGGTGTCCTTCAACGTCACATGCCTTCTTGCGCAAGCCGGCTCTACTCACCATATCTGCTTCCCGAACAAAACTATCGCCTCGCAAGATAGCCGATCGCTTATGCACTTGCCAGGACCCCGAGAATTAACCGATCTTGGTTTTCTGCCGAATGCCTCAAACGACCATCCCTCGCACATCGGTCCATCTGTCATTCCCTTGTGTGTGCGAAAATCTGGTGTTAACACATGCCCCCTAATTTTGGGATAAATATTTCTTCCAAAATTCCTTTTCTCCATATACATACGTGGAACCTCCGGAAGCATCCACCTCTGTAGAAATCTTACATGTCATAATTACTTCACCTACCGATTCATCTCCCGATGCACCTCTTGGGATCCTTTAAAATCTCCCTTCACTCTGTTTTGGCTTGTGCATTCCGAACTCCCCTGCTTCGACTCAAAAACCCTCTTTTCCTCCTGTTCAACATTCATTCCAATCTAGAAAATGTCTTCCGTAGCAAGTCGACACAGCTCTGAGCTCGGTGCTTCCAGCACCTCTAAGAAGAGGTTTCTCCTTTCTTCCTTCTCTTGATTCGAAAATGAAGCAGCTGTTCTTACTTCATCATTTCTATTTAGGAGGACCGACGATGCTTCCTCCGAAAACTTGACCCAGAAAATCGCAGATCTCCAATTTGATCTGGAAGGGAAGAATCGGGAGATTACCCGAATCTCTCGAGAGCGTGACGTTGCTCGTAATCGGGCCGCCGGTAAATATTTTCTACCATTTCTTCTCCTGTCTTCCCTTTCTAGCCCTTACTCATCCTTCTCCTTTTCAGCTCTGGAGACCAAACTTCATGTTCTTGAGGCCATCGTCGCCAATCTCGCTATTACAGCCAATGTACCAGGTACGACAGCCCTGAGACGGGTGAACGAGGTCAACCGAGTCCTTCCTGACATCTCCAGAGCTGGTATGGGATACGGCGCAGCGCTTGCCTTCAATGCTGTACGAATCCATTCTGGCGCTGATTATCGCAATTTTGATGCCTGTGAGCGAGGACTAGAATACAGGGTTGCACACTCTGTAGATGTTGTATCCCCTTTCTTTGTAAATAAAAGTCTCTCTGCCCGATTTCCAAAATCAATCTGTGACTGACTCTTCGAGATCAGTATGTGTTTCGCTTTGTGCATTAGTCACTCACTTTTATTTTTGCTTCAACGGCGATGCATATTACATCGGCTATTACTGATAAATCGCGTCAGATACCTTTGTCTTGCGGACAACTGCCGTAATCGGTTCTTTCAGATTTGAAATTCTAGTCTTTTTCTCAATTTTCTGATCCATGATGACATCAAGGTAGTTTTTCTCAAAGATTCTTCCTGTGTTCAGCTTTCCGTCCTCAGTGTCAATCGGTAATGTAAGTTCCCAATCAACCGAAACTGAACAAGTCTTAGCCGAACCCTATTGGCTTCCCGATTTTGGAACCATGACCTTTATAGGTCAGCAAAATCCAACCTGGCCCAACAACGGCTCATAAGTTGTGAAAACTCTATTCCGACGCTTGGTCTTCCAGTGTGCAAACCATGGTTCTATAAATATGACCCCACACAAGCTGTCACTCTTACCTCCAGTCAAATAGTTTGACTCACAAAATTTCCACTTCTCGGCTTCTAGCTCAAGCCAGAGAGAAATTCTTCTGCTTGTGTTTCTATCAATGGCAGGTAATGGTTACTACGGCAGGCATTCCGTCGGAAACGAAGCAGGAGGAAGTCGGGCATTAACTCACCGGCGCCATAGGTAAGAAATTAGTTCCTTGCCCCCTTGTGATAGCCCTTCTTGCTTACCCGTCTCTAATTCGTCGTTCATCCTCTTTCTAGGGTGGAGTCTTCCTCCAACCAAGCTCGGGTTCCTCTTCCAGAAACGGTAGCTTCAAAAGTTTTTCTCAATCTTTTTCCTAAGCCGTCAGATTCTGAGTTTGATGATTCACTCCAGCAGACCCGTTTGGATGCCCCTCGGTACCGTGAGGAAAGGGATAAGGCCCAGAAGGAACTGGAAGATGTATCCAAGAAGCATGGCATTGAGGAAACTGAATGGGCAGATCAACGGAAACAGCTCGGCAGCATTATTACAGGTTAGCATAGTTTTGGTCCTCTTCTTCTGGTTGAGCCTGCTTTGCCCGATGCATCCTTTCTTCTTGCTAACCCTTTCTGCAGAGAATGACCGTCTGAAAGCGGTGGTAAACAGAATTGCTATCAGGGTGAATGCTCATGGGAATTCAACTGAAGCTCGTCTTGATGACGTGGATGGCCGCATAGATCAGGCCGTCATCCAAGGTGTGCATGCTGGGGTTTCCCTCGGGCTAGCGGCAATGAGTTCTTGGACCAAGGAGGACTACTCCTCTCTACCAGTTGGTTTTGCAGACGGATACCCGGATGGAATGGAAAAAATCGAAGACTATGACGATCATGCCGCTGCCATTGCTGAAACTATCGATCCGCAATCCGTTCTGAACAAATTATTCCAAGGGTAGCTTGTACTAGGACAGATCCGTGAATAAAGCTTGCAATGGATGAAACTTGTTCCTTTCTGAATAATTCCATTTGCATCTCTGATTATCTCAATAATTTTTCTGATTGCAACATCTCTTCAGAGAAACGCTTCTCGAATGCATGACGTCACTTTAACCGATCAGATCTCATTTTGACATGTCATGTCACTCGGCATCTTATTTACTGCACTCCACCTTTCTCTTCCCCCGATAAACCTGCCAACTTGAAAAATGCTAGGGCTACCAGGGCCATGAATATTCTTGTACTAAAGGCGATATAAACAATATCGGCTATAACTTAAATTCTTGGAACATTTTTTCTGCTAAAGGAGATGCTTTGTGTTGTTTCGGGACCGAGACCCCGAAACAGCAGGTTGTCGCACAAGCGAAAGCACAGAGCAAAAGCGGAAGTAAACGGAAGAGAGTGGGAGGTTTAGTGAAGTGAACAGTGTTCTCCCCCTCCACTCTAGATAAGTCGGGAGCTATTTATATTAATCTAGATCAACTTGAAAGTACAAGATTGCCCTTCCAACCACTCTGTTACAATTACAAAGATGCCCTACTCAACTACACCGTGGCTGTGCACCGCCTTTTCCAGCGCGAGGGGCATCATCGTAACTCCGCCCTCTGACAGGCCCAGCGTCCCCCGGCTCCTTTTCCTGACCGGTGGGCCCGCTCCCTTTGACCCGGGCTTCCGGCGGCCTGCGAAAACTTACGAAAAACCAAAGTCATGAATGACGAAATCTCCTGCCGGAAACGTCGGGCGCCTTTCGCGCGAATGATTCCTTTCGCATGAAAATTCCATCCTGCTCCGGCCCTGCGGGCCGAAAGCGGATGCGTGCTTCCGCGCGAATGCTTCCTTTCGCACGAAAGCTCCGCCTTCCCCTGGTCCGCGAGCCGAAACGCGTGCTTCCGCGCGAATGCTTCCTTTCGCACGAAAGCTCTGCCTTCCCTTGGTCCGCGAGCCGAAACGCGTGCTTCTACGCGAATATTCCCTTTCGCACGAAAGCTCTGTCATCCCCTGGTCCGCGAGCCGAAACGCGTGTTTCCGTGCGAATGCTTCCTTTCGCACGAAAGCTCCGCCTTCCCTTGGTCCGCGAGCCGAAACGCGTGCTTCCGCACGAATACTCCCTTTCGCACGAAAGCTCCGACATCCTTCGGCATTGCGGGCTGGAGGCGCCTGCGGCCTGGGTACCGTACCAACAATAGCCCCTTACGGTCGGATCTGTAAGCTTGCGAAGTTCGATCGTGTCCTTTCGCTAGGCGCCTACGCCCGCCCAAAAAACCTTTGTTTCGTTTCGAAACTAAGTTTTTTTTTAGTTTTTTTTTAGTTTTTTTTACGCGCCAGGACATCTTGTCATCCCTGACACCATGTAACGTCTGTCAAGCCGTTGCGATGCTTCATAATCCGTGCTCGGGTGTCTTTTCGTCTTCCTCAAAAACCGTGTACCGTATTGGCATGCCTTTGCGACGCTTCGAACCCCGTGCCCAGGTGTCTTTTCGTCTTCCTCGAAAACTGTGCGCTGACCACCCGTATATGAGCACGAGGGTTTCAGGCGGGGATGCCCATGTTTTTACACTGGTCTGAGCTCGTCGAGCGAAAGAGACGATGCGAAAGAAGAGTCTTATTGGTAGTATTCGCCGAACTTGTTGTTGTGTAAGGCTTTTGAACTTAAACTTGAATGTTGTATTTGAACAGGGTGCGGATGCGGGAACGCCGGACGTTCTCGACGTCTGCCCGTGAAAGATTAGATCAGGCGATCTCTGTGTCGGAGGTGACTTGTGGAGGAGTTTTCGCCCTAGGTTTCTGACGGCGTCGCTTTCGTCTTATCTGAATAAGCGCGCTAAGAAGCTTAAGCGCACGGAAGAGCCTTTACACGCTTTTTACGAAAACTTTGACCGGCGCGAACTTGAGGCAAGGCGGAGGAGGCGCGAGGCGTCGCGTGCGCCGTCAGTCTTCGAAGGCGCCCCGTTTGTTAAAGTGGAGCCCGAAGGCGCCGCGCTTTCGCCGGATGCGCGGCGATATAGCATCTTGCTTCGCTCGTTGGAGTAGTTTGCGAGTTTGAGCGCATTATACGAATTTGCTTGAAAACTGAAAACTGAATGTAGAGAAGGGGGTTGTTGTGATTCTCTTTTTTTCCGGTGCTGTCATTGTTATATGCATATACGTATATTTTAGATAGTACGAGCTTTGTTCCTTTCGTTCATCTGACTTGGGGGTGGTGGCCACCCATTGGCTGGCCGAAAACCCTCGCCCCCACACGCGTAGCTGTTTTGCCGTGTCTTTCGCACGATTCATTTTGTTCCGCTCACTTAGGCGAGGGGCGGTGGCACTCGCGCGAGGGTGCTTTCGTTGCGAGCCCCTCGGCCGATAGTAAACACGCGCCCGCCCCCACACACTTAGACGAGGGGCGGTAGCATTCGCGCGAGGGTGCTTTCGTTGCGAGCCCCTCGGCCGATAGTAAAGAAGCGCCCGCCCCCACACACTTAGACGAGGGGCGGTAGCATTCGTGCGAGGGTGCTTTCGTTGCGAGCCCCTCGGCATAGTGTAAAGACGCGCTCTCCCCCACACACTTAGACGAGGGGCGGTAGCATTCGCGCGAGGGTGCTTTCGTTTCGATCCCTCGGCCGATAGTAAAGACGCGCCCGCCCCCACACACTTAGACGAGGGGCGGTAGCATTCACGCGAGGGTGCTTTCGTTGCGAGCCCCTCGGCCGATATTAAAGAAGCGCCCGCCCCCACACACTTAGACGAGGGGCGGTAGCTTTCGCGCGAGGGTGCTTTCATTGCGAGCCCCTCGGCCGATAGTAAAGAAGCGCCCGCCCCCCACACAATTAGACGAGGGGCGGTAGCATTCGCGCGAGGGTGCTTTCGTTTCAAGCCCCTCGGCCGGTAGTAAAGACGCGCCCGCCCCCACACACTTAGACGAGGGGCGGTAGCATTCGCGTGAGGGTGCTTTCGTTGCGAGCCCCTCGGCCGATAGTAAAGACGGGCTCGCCCCCACACACTTAGACGAGGGGCGGTAGCATTCGCGCGAGGGTGCTTTCGTTGCGAGCCCCTCGGCGGATAGTAAAGACGCGCCCGCCCCCACAAACTTAGACAAGGGGCGATAGCATTCGCGCGAGGGTGCTTTCGTTGCGAGCCCCTCGACCGATAGTAAAGACGCGCTCGCCCCACACACTTAGACGAGGGGCGGTAGCATTCGCGCGAGGGTGCTTTCGTTGCGAGCCCCTCGGCCGATAGTAAAGAAGAGCTCGCCCCCACACACTTAGACGAGGGGCGGTAGCTTTCGCACGAGGGTTTTTTCGTTGCGAGCCCCTCGGCCGATAGTAAAGACGTGCCCGCCCCCACACACTTAGACGAGGGGCAGTAGCTTTCGCGCGAGGGTTTTTTCGTTGCGAGCCCCTCGGCCGATAGTAAAGACGCGCCCTCCCCCACACACTTAGATGAGGAGCGGTAACATTCGCGCGCGGGTGCTTTCGTTTCGAGCCCCTCGGCCGATAGTAAAGACGTGCCCGCCCCAACACACTTAGACGAGGGGCGGTAGCATTCGCGCGAGGGTGCTTTCGTTGCGAGCCCCTCGGCCGATAGTAAAGAAGCGCTCGGCCCCACACACTTAGACGAGGGGCGGTAGCTTTCGCGCGAGGGTGCTTTCGTTGTGAGCCCCTCCGCCGATAGTAAAGAAGCGCCCGCCCCCACACAATTAGACGAGGGGCGATAGCTTTCGCGCGAGGGTGCTTTCGTTGCGAGCCCCTCGGCCGATAGTAAAGACGCGCCCGCCCCCACACACTTAGATGAGGGGCGGTAGCATTCGCGCGAGGGTGCTTTCGTTTTGAGCCCCTCGGCCGATAGTAAAGACGCGCCCGCCCCCACACACTTAGACGAGGTGCGGTAGCATTCGCGCGAGGGTGCTTTCGTTGCGAGCCCCTCGGCCGATAGTAAAGACGGGCTCGCCCCCACACACTTAGACGAGGGGCGGTAGCATTCGCGCGAGGGTGCTTTCGTTGCGAGCCCCTCGGCCGATAGTAAAGACACGCCCGCCCCCACAAACTTAGACGAGGGGCGGTAGCATTCGCGCGAGGGTGCTTTTGTTGTGAGCCCCTCGATCGATAGTAAAGACGCGCTCGCCCCCACACACTTAGACGAGGGGCGGTAGCATTCGCGCGAGGGTGCTTTCGTTGCGAGCCCCTCGGCCGATAGTAAAGACGCGCCCGCCCCCACACACTTAGACGAGGGGCGGTAGCATTCGCGCGAGGGTGCTTTCGTTTCGAGGCCCTCGGCCGATAGTAAAGACGCGCCTGCCCCCACACACTTAGACGAGGGGCGGTAGCATTCGCGCGAGGGTGCTTTCGTTTCGAGCCCCTCGGCCGATAGTAAAGACGCGCCTCCCTCACACACTTAGACGAGGGGCGGTAGCATTCGCGCGAGGGTGCTTTCGTTTCGAGCCCCTCGGCCGATAGTATAGACGTGCTCGCCCCCACACACTTAGACGAGGGGCGGTGCGGATACATGGGTGTATGCCGAGTCTCTGAGTGATGAGTGATTGTCAACTGGGATGATGCGCATATTCTTTGGCTTGTGTTGTGCATGTGTCGAGCACGGATACAGTGATCAGAGGCAAGGTGAAGGTCAAGTAGAGACGTGCCGTGCCGATGGACCGAGAGTGGCGAAGGGCGGACGTGAGGCATGGACTGAGGGACCGGTGGCCCGAGGATCAGCTGTGGTGGCTGACAGCCTGGGACAGCGACAAGCGAAGACTTGCGGTCATGTGTTGCCTGAGTCGTGGACTTGGGGACACGTGTTGGTGGACGGGGTGCACGGGTTGTGCATCCCTTCTACAGCTTCGGTTTGGTGGTAGAGCCAGAGAAAAACCATCAGGTGGACGGTTTCCAGGTTTGGGCCTCAAAACCTGGGCGCGGACGGTTTCCAGGTTTGGGCCTCAAAACCTGGGTGCTCCGGGTTTGCTGAGTTTGGGCCACAAAATTCAGGCGCTGGTGGGCTGGTTTCCCGGTTTGGGCCTCAAAACCGGGGGTTGGCTGTGAAGGCTGGTTTCCCGGTTTGGGCCACAAAACCGGGGGTGCGACGTCCGGGAAAAGGACGGAAGAGCGGTGGCGGCACGTGGCGGCAATCGGTGAGGTTGCGTCGAGGCAACGCTACCAGTTGTGCGGGAGACACCCACCTCCCATCTATCTCAGTCATTTGCTCTTTGCACCAAGGGTTTCCTGCTCTCCCAATCCCCTGCTGTAGCTAGCTGAGATCCGCAGAGAGCCATACCTCTGTGTACTGGAGATTTTGAGGAAGTGAGGCCGTATCCTCACTGTTGTAGCGTGTGGTAGCCACACGGTTGCAGATCGATGACTTGATTCATGTTTTGGTTCGTGTTCTTTTCATTCTTCGTTTCTCCGCGATTTTCCCGTCACTCGATCTCCCTCTCTAGTGTGTCTTTGCGAAATCCGTTTGAATCAACTTGTTCTTTATAGTGAGGAGGTCATATCGACCAAAGGAATTCATCTAACTCTTCACGAACAAGTAGATCGGGTTGATTTCGTTTTCGTGGCGTTTTTTCGTTTCATTCTCCTCCCCTTTCGATTTCCCGGTGTTTGAATGGATTTGAGCGAATGATTTCTTGGGGATAGTCTTCTAACTACCTCGTGATCATCTTCTCCAAGTTTGGGAACGTGGGATTGAGTTTTGATTTGGATTTGAGAGGATTCGTGAGAAGGGCGATCAAAATCGCCCTCTCTGTTCATCCGCGGACAGTCCGCCACCAGGGGCGCGGACAGTCCGGGGGTCGGGCTCCAGCCGGTTCAGTGGCTGCGCAGCTCGGGCGTTTTGGTCCGGAGTGACCTGCGGACAGTCCGCCGGTCTAACTCACGGACAGTCCGGGAGCCGACCAGGGGACTTTCAGCAACGTTGCTGTTTGGTCCATTCGGCCGGCGGATAGTCCGCCACCAAGTCGCGGATAGTCCGCAGTAGGGGCAGACAGTCCGGGACTCCAAGTCCAGACAGTCCGGGAATTGCCTGAAGCTTCCGGTTTTGTGCGTTTGCTCTCCCGGCTTCCTCGATTGGTTTTTGGATTTCTCGTTTGGCCTTGTAGTTGACCAAGGAACCTCTCTAGGTATCTTTGCTACTTGTTAGCATCGGTATTTGGGGATTTCTCGACGTAGCCGTCTATCTACGTTTGGGACTCGGTTCTCAAGGGTCGAACTTGCGCCGGAGCTTTTTGTGTTTGGTTCGCTATCGCTTTGTGGTGCCTCGCTGTGATCCTAGGGATCATCCACCCTCTTCCAAGGGTCGTGGGCATCACGGTTTCGGTCGTAGCTTTCGGGGGCTGATCTTGGGACATTTGGCCAAAGTTTCGAGAGAAATTTTGTTTGGCTCCCATTCACCCCCCCCCCCTCTGGTCGCCTTGCTAGTGCATTCTCGGTCCTTCAATTGGTATCAGAGCGGGTTAAGGATCTTCCACCTTAGCCGGTTCCAGATCCACAGAAGGCGACATGGATCGCAGCGTGGGCAAACCGCCATTCTTTGATGGGACGAACTATGCGTATTGGAAGATACGCATGTCGGCCTATCTCCAGAGCATGGGCTCTTCTGTTTGGGAGATTTGCTACAAGGCTGATTACGTTGTCTTGGCTGCTCGTGTTACTCAGCTTCAGATGGATGAGCACGATGCCAATAGCCGAGCGCGTAACGCTCTTTTCTCCTGTTTGAGCATGTCCGAGTTTGATCGCGTTTCTCACCTCCCCACGGCTCGTGAGATTTGGGCGACCCTCATGCGCTTCCATGAGGGAACCACTCAAGTCAAATCACGTCTCTACGAGTCGCACAAGCGGGAGTATGAGAACTTTCGACATATGCCTGGCGAGAGCATAGAGAGTTTATTCGCTCGCTTTCAGGTCATTGTCAACAAGATGAGAGCGAACAAGGAGTTGTTGCCTTTTGACGATCATGAGAGGGCTTTGAAGCTTTTGCACACTCTTGATCGGTCAGTGTGGGACTCAAAGGTACAGGCGATCATCGAATCGTCTAACTATGAGACCCTCACTTGCGACGAGCTCTTTAGTAAGCTCAAGTCTAGTGAGATTGACGCCATGTCGAGGGCTTCTTATGAAAATCCTTCTGGCCCGACTATGGCTTTGGTTTCTGGCTCTTCTGCTAACCCCTCTGGAGGATTTGCACTCTCTTCACTCTTTTCTGTCACAGAGGACCAGCTGGAGTCTTTGGGGGATGACGAGTTGGCGATGCTCGCCAACCGGTTCTCGCGGTTCCACAACAACCGCATGAACCGTCGCCGCGGAGGAGGACGCACAGGATGCTTTGAGTGCGGCGACCCCGACCACTTCATCGCCAACTGTCCCAAGAAGAAGCACACATCTGGGAAGGGCGATCATGGGCACAAGTATGACTCCAGCAAGCGCAAGGAGAAGTACGTCCCCGCACGGCACAAGTGGAGGGGCGGCTTCGACAAGGAGTATATCAAGAAGAAGTACTTGGAGAAGGCCCAGGCTGAGCAGCGTGCGTTCTTCGCCACGCTCAGCGACGTCGACGGCTCGGATGATGACTCCGCTTGCTCAAGCGATGACGAGTCTGAGAAGAAGAAGAAGATTGAGGACAAGCTGAACGGTCTCTGCTTCTTCGCCGACGACGACGGCTTCTGCACCATGGCCCTTGGTGATGAGGTCGACGGCCAGCTGGAGGACACCCCTCGGGACGACGACAACGACACCTCTCAGGTATCTCTGACCCATGACGAGCTTTCTGCTGAGGTCGAGAAGCTTACTGCCGCCTTGCTTAGTCAGGACAAGTTGCTTAGGCGTGCTGCTAGAGAGCGCAAGGAGTTTAGGCAGAAGTGGGAGGACACGGTGAGAGAGCTTGAGTTTGCTAAGTCCACCGTGATCGTTTCTGAGGAGGTAGAGTGTGAGATGTGCACCACGCACATGACTGATCTTCTCACCTTGAGAGGTAAGTATGCTGCGTTGGTAGGAGAGGTGGATGAGCTCCGAGCTAGACCCATGCTGTTGGGTGCGTGCAAGACTTGTCCTGTCTTGCAATCTGAGTTGGCAGAGAAGAATGCCAAGATTGTGTCTCTTGAAGAGGCCAACTCAGGTAGCACATGTGTGGCTAGGTTTGTTCTTTGTGAGGGTTTGGAGATGGAGATCGCTAATGTGAAGCATGACAAGATGCAAACCGAGGAGGAAAACACATACCTTCGGACCATCTTGTCATGGGTGTCTAGCGGTGAGCCACAGCTCGGGATGATGATCTCCCAATTCAAGCGAGCTGCTGGAGGTCCTGGTGTAGGTTTTGCACCGGGTGTTGATGTTTCATCTTTTGGGAAGATTGGAGAGTCGAGTGGTCTTAACCCATGTGAGAAGCCCAACTCCACCACTACTCCCAAGCTTACCAAGATTCCACCCAAAGAGCCTCTCAAGCCTAACACCAAGATGGGGTCTTTGTTGAACCTCCGAGAGCTCCACCAAAGAAACAATCATGGGCTCCAAAACCGAACCACCTCAAGAACAAGCTTGACACCATGTCACCCATTCAGGAGGAGCTTATGCCACAGAAGGGCAAAGTGATCCACACCCACTACCGTGAGTACCAACAACCCCGTATGAGAGCGGTGAGGTACCATTGTGAGCATTGTGGGAGGGATGGACACTTGAGTGAGTTTAGCTTTCGGCGCAAGAGAGAGGTGCGCCGTGCAAGGGAGATGAACAACCCGGACATGTACCATCCTTTCCATGATGTACATGTGCCGAATGTTCAGAGGAGAGCTCCGAGGAGAGCTGCTAGGCCTAGAGGTCCAAAACCTCAAGTTCCTAGGCCTAGGCCGCGTAGAGAGCGTGCCCGGCGGGAGCCTGTAGTTATAGGCTATGGACCCCGTGGCGGAGGCTTTGTTGAGCATTTCCCTCCACCGCGTTTTGGGTATCGCGATGGACGCTCCTCCCTTAGCGGACCACGTTTTTCTAAACGTGGTGATCGCTTTCCCCGTAGGCGTGCTAGGAATGGTTTTTCTGCTAACCGTTCTTTTGAGCAGCCGGCCCAACACTGGTATTCTTCCTACTTCACTAACCCCAGTGTTGGACCGTATGCTCACCCTATGTCTTTTTATTGATGTAGGTAAAATGATTGGAGAACGTTTGGTTGGTGGATTCCGGGTGTTCGAGGCACATGACCGGAAACGCCAAGTGGTTCTCCAGTCTTAGTCCGGTCGCCGGAAAGGAGTATATCACCTTCGGCGACAACAGCAAAGGTAAGGTGCTGTCTCGTGGATCTGTGCGAGTTAATGAGCACTTTGTGTTGCGCGATGTTGCTCTTGTTTCTAACTTGCATTTTAACCTTCTTTCTATTTCACAACTCTTTGATGACGACTATGAAATTTGTTTTAAGCCGAATCTCAGTCGTATTTTGGATCCTCAGGGCAATCTTGTTTGTATGATTTCGCCCTTTGGAAAAGTCTTTCGTGCGAATTTCTCGGAGTCTTTTGGCATTTCTCGATGTCTTGTGGCTGGACCTTCCTCCTCTGATCTTTGGAAGTGGCATAGGAGACTAGGACATTTGAGCTTCGACGTGCTTGCAAGACTTAGCTCACTTGGCCTAATCCGAGGATTGCCCAAGTTATCCATGGAGAAGGATCTTGTTTGCCATTCTTGTAGACATGGGAAGATGGTTGCCGCTCCCGACCATCCGGTGACTCAGGTCATGACCAAGCGCCCTGGAGAGCTTTTGCACATGGATCTTGTTGGTCCGGCTCGGGTGAGCTCGGTTGGGGGGAAGTGGTATGTGCTTGTTGTTGTTGACGATTTTTCGAGATATTCGTGGGTCTTCTTTTTAGCTGAGAAGACCGAGACTTTCTCCTTTGCTCGCAATCTGATTTTGCGTCTTCAGAATGAGTTCCCTTTGAACTCGATGCGAGCTATTAGGAGTGATAATGGTTCCGAATTCAAGAATTCGGATTTTGAGAAGTTTTGTAACTCTTTGGGTTTAGAGCATCAGCTTTCTTCCCCCTACACACCGCCCCAAAATAGTGTTGTAGAGAGGAAGAATCGGACCCTTGTAGAGATGGCCAGGACGATGCTCGATGAGCATAGGACTCCTAGGCGATATTGGGCCGAATCTATGAGCACTGCATGCTACATTTCAAATCGCATTTTTCTCCGAGCTTTCTTGAAAAAGACTTCTTATGAGTTGCGTTTTGGAAAACTGCCCAAGGTGAGTTATTTTCGAGTTTTTGGTTGCCATTGTTTTATACTCAAAAAGGGCAACTTGGACAAGTTTGAGTCTCGTTCTTCTGACGGTGTGTTTTTGGGTTATGGCACTCATACTCGCGCTTATCGTGTACTTAACCTTGACACTAACCGAGTCATGGAGACATCCGATGTCACCTTCGACGAGACCATGGTTTGTCCTTCTTCTCGTTTTGAGCGTGCAGGAGATCATGAGGTTGGCGAGCCTCTTTTTGATGATGAGGATGAGGGTGCTGAAGGTATGGATGATCCAGCACCCCCTCCACCTGCTGTGCCGCAAGGAGCGGCTTCTACGATGACTCATGGCCCCGACACGTCTTCTTCCTGGGGGCCGTGGGATCCGCCACCCCGAGCGGTACCTTTTGTACCCGGGGAGGCACCAGCTGCTGTTGAGGGGGAGGCCACTTCGGCAAGGGAGGCGCCACGACACATTCAGCGTCAGCATCCGCCTCAGTAGATGATCGGCAGCATCGACGAACGCGTCACCCGGTCTAGGCAAATCTCTCACTTTGCTCATTCTGCATTTGTTGCTGATTTTGAACCCCGGGATGTTGGACACGCTTTGACGGATCCGGATTGGGTCAATGCCATGCATGAGGAGCTTGAGAACTTTGAGACAAATCGGGTTTGGGTTCTAGTGTCTCCACGTTCTGAGTGTCATCCAATTGGGACAAAATGGGTTTTCAAAAACAAACAGGGAGAAGATGGCCATGTTGTGAGAAACAAGGCCAGACTCGTAGCCCAGGGATATAGTCAGAAGGAGGGGATAGACTATGAGGAGACGTTTGCTCCTGTAGCTCGTTTGGAGGCAATTAGGATACTCTTGGCTTTTGCTGCATCCAAAGGTTTCAAACTTTTTCAAATGGATGTCAAGAGTGCCTTCTTAAACGGCTACATAGAAGAGGAGGTGTATGTTAGACAACCCCCCGGTTTTGAAAATCCCAAGTTTCCAAACCATGTCTTTAAACTCCACAAAGCTTTGTATGGTTTGAAACAAGCCCCTAGAGCCTGGTATGATAGGTTGAAAACATTTTTGCTTGCTAAGGGTTTTAAAATGGGATGTGTAGACAAAACGCTCTTTCTCCTCAAGCAACGCACTGATACTCTCTTGGTCCAAATTTACGTGGATGATATCATTTTCGGTGGTTCTTCTCACGCTTTGGTTGCCAAGTTTGCAGATACTATGAGCAGGGAATTTGAGATGAGCATGATGGGCGAGTTGACATTTTTCCTCGGGTTGCAAATCAAGCAATCCCGGGAAGGGACGTTCGTGCACCAGGGCAAGTACACCCGGGACATTCTGAAGAAATTCGATATGGGTGAGGCCAAGCCTCTTCCAACCCCCATGTTGACCACGACAGCCCTGGATGCGGACAAGGAGGGAGAAGCAGTGGACCAGAAGGAGTACCGGAGTATGATCGGGTCGCTGTTGTACCTGATGGCGACACGCCCGGACATTCAGTTCGCGGTATGTCTTTGCGCGCGATTTCAGTCTTCGCCGCGCACCTCTCACCGTCAGGCAGTCAAGCGCATTATGAGGTACTTATGCTTCACTCCTGAGTTTGGGATTTGGTATTCTGCTTCCTCCACCCTTTCCCTTTGTCGTTATTCCGATGCCGATTTTGCTGGTTGTCGCATTGAGCGCAAGTCCACTTCTAGGACTTGCCTGTTTATTGGTTCTTCTCTTGTTTCGTGGTCTTCTCGCAAGCAGTCTAGTGTCGCCCAGTCTACCACAGAGGCTGAGTATGTTGCTGCGGCTAGCTACTGTTCCCAGTTGCTTTGGATGATGGCCACTTTGCGTGATTTTGGTCTGAGCTTTTCTCGTGTTCCTTTGCTTTGTGACAGCACGAGTGCTATTAGCGTTGCTAAGAACCCCGTGCTTCACTCGAAGACCAAACACATTGATGTGCGTTTTCATTTTCTGCGAGACCATTATGAGAAGGGTGATATCGACCTTCGCCATGTCGATACTCATCATCAGTTGGCTGATATTTTCACCAAGCCGTTGGACCAATCAACCTTTAATCGGTTGAGAGGTGAGCTTGGTGTGTGTTTCCCCTTTTAGATGGGGGAAGCATTTTGGTTCTTGTACGATAGACTGACTCTTTTTCGTTTGTCTTCATTTTTCTTTTACTTTTCAGCATACGCTATTACATTCTGAGCTTCATGTATATATTCTTGAGAATGTGACTATGCTCTTTTTAGTATGGTCTGATGCTTATGTTGATACTATGTAGCTTATGCTCTTTCTGATCACTGATACATGCTGTGAGCTGAGCTATTTTTGAATGGTGAATCTGCTTAACAAACATAAAACTTGAGAATGTTCACCATTGAGATATGCAACTAGCATGTGTAGGATGTGTTGAATTCACTCGTGCTTTTCATATATGCTAGGTTGCTATGTCTCTAGTTCTGAGTCATTCACTTGCTTGGTATGTTCATATTCTGTTTAAAATTTGAACCAAGTTAAGTGAATTGGAAAGATCGAGATGGGATTGCTTGTCAACACATCACAGTTTCGAGACTGTTTCTCATTGCACTTTGAGTTAAACTTGAGTTGTGTAGTGTATGACCAAAACTGTTGCTTTAAGCTTCTGATTGCTTCTGCATAGGCTTCGCACAGTTGAAAAGTTAGGCAATGACAAGCTTTCAACATCTCGCAGTCACATGCTGAATTCTGCACTTGTGTAATTTCACCGCTGTAACTCTGATTAAAATTTGAAAACACAAGTCTATGTTTCATTCTGCAGCATGATGACTGAACTTTGCTAGGGGTAGTTCACCTTGCATACATGTTTAGCACTTGTCGGATTTCCTATCTATACATGTCTTCTGCTCTTTTGATGGTGAATACTTTTGGCTAAAAAACTGCTCACTTTGCTCATATGTTCATATTTCATATTTGGTGATCAGTCTGAGCATTCGCTAGCTTGTATATTTTCTAGTGAGTCGTTGGAGCTATACTGTTTAGAGCATCTTTGCATTTTTTTTACTATATTCCTGAAGCTGCTAACTTGCATCTTGACTCATATGCATGTTGGGAGGGGAAGAACTTCTCTTGTTGGCACTTTTGATGGTGCATTTTCTAAGGGGGAGAAAATTTGCTTTTGGTTCTTTTTGCTTGATGGGCATTTTCAACTAAGGGGGAGAATTAGGAAAAATCATATCTCCCATGTTCAAAGGGGAGAGGAATCGGTTGTGTGCACCATGCAAGGGGGAGCTTGCTCATGATGAATTTTTGAAATTCCCAATTGGTTCGGAGCGTTTTTGCTAGTTGTGTTGAGCCTTTGCCTCTTTCTTGAGGGACTAGCATTCGCTTTTCAGATTTTCAATTGGTGTTGAGCTTTCTTGCTAGTTGTGTTGAGCCTCTATGCCTCTATCTTGAGGGACTAGCATTTTGCTTCGATTTTTCATTTGGTATTTGCTAGCGGTGTGAGCCTGTTCTACCTCTTCTTGAGGGCTAGCTTTGTTTTGCTTGGTTGCGTCGAGCCGTTGCCCATGTCTTTGGGGACCAAGTTGTCTTGCTCTTTCCACTTGACCTTCTTCGGCTTTGCTATGCTTTTGGGTCATTTGGTTGAGTTCTCTCTCTCCTTCTTTCTTCTTTCTTCCTTTCATTATGATTTGTGTTGGTAGTTGACAATGCACTCATCAAGGGGGAGATTGCGGATACATGGGTGTATGCCGAGTCTCTGAGTGATGAGTGATTGTCAACTGGGATAATGCGCATGTTCTTTGGCTTGTGTTGTGCAGGTGTCGAGCACGGATACAGTGATCAGAGGCAAGGTGAAGGTCAAGTAGAGACGTGCCATGCCGATGGACCGAGAGTGGCGAAGGGCGAACGTGAGGCTTGGACTGAGGGACCGGTGGCCCGAGGATCAGCTGTGGTGGCTGACAGCCTGGGACAGCGACAAGCGAAGACTTGCGGTCATGTGTTGCCTGAGTCGTGGACTTGGGGACACATGTCGATGGATGGGGTGCACGGGCTGTGCATCCCTTCTACAGCTTCGGTTTGGTGGTAGAGCCAGAGAAAAACCATCGGGTGGACGGTTTCTAGGTTTGGGCCTCAAAACCTGGGCGCGGACGGTTTCCAGGTTTGGGCATCAAAACCTGGGTGCTCCGGGTTTGCTGAGTTTGAGCCACAAAACTCAGGCGCTGGTGGGCTGGTTTCCCGGTTTGGGCCTCAAAACCGGGGGTTGGCTGTGAAGGCTGGTTTCCCGGTTTGGGCCACAAAACTGGGGTTGCGACGTCCGGGAAAAGGACGGAAGAGCGGTGGCGGCACGTGGCGGCAATCGGTGAGGTTGCGTCGAGGCAACGGTACCAGTTGTGCGGGCGTAGCCGTCGGATCCACCTACCATCGAGTTGGTCCAGAATAACCTTAGGGTTTAGCTGGTTCACTCTATAAGTAGTAAGGGGTAGAGTGGGAATTAGGTATAGTTAGAATTAGGATAAGTAGGGGGAGACACCCACCTCCCCATCTATCTCAGTCATTTGCTCTTTGCACCTAGGGTTTCCTGCTCTCCCAATCCCCTGCTGTAGCTAGCTGAGATCCGCAGAGAACCATACCTCTGTGTACTGGAGATTTTGAGGAAGTGAGGCCGTATCCTCACTGTTGTAGCGTGTGGTAGCCACACGGTTGCAGATCGATGACTTGATTCGCGTTTTGGTTTGTGTTCTTCGCATTCTTCGTTTCTCCGCGATTTTCCCGTCACTCGATCTCCCTCTCTAGTGCGTCTTTGCGAAATCCGTTTGAATCAACTTGTTCTTTATAGTGAGGAGGTCATTTCGACCAAAGGAATTCATCTAACTCTTCACGAACAAGTAGATCGGGTTGATTTTGTTTTCGTGGCGTTTTTTCGGTTCATTCTCCTCCCCTTTCAATTTCCCGGTGTTTGAATGGATTATTTGAGCGGATGATTTCTTGGGGATAGTCTTCTAACTACCTCATGATCATCTTCTCCAAGTTTGGGAACGTGGGATTGAGTTTTGATTCGGATTTGAGAGGATTCGTGAGAAGGGCGATCAAAATCGCCCCCTCTGTTCATCCGCGGACAGTCCGCCACCAGGGGCGCGAACAGTCCGGGGGTCGGGCTCCAGCCGGTTCAGTGGCTGCGCGGCTCGGGCGTTTTGGTCCGGAGTGACCTGCGGACAGTTCGCCGGTCTAACTCGCGGACAGTCCGGGAGCCGACCAGGGGACTTTCAGCAACGTTGCTGTTTGGTCCATTCGGCCGGCGGACAGTCCGCCACCAAGTCACGGACAGTCCGCAGTAGGGGCGGACAGTCCGGGACTCCAGGTCCGGACAGTCCGGGAATTGCCTGAAGCTTCCTGTTTTGTGCGTTTGCTCTCCCGGCTTCCTCGATTGGTTTTCGGATTTCTCGTTTGGCCTTGTAGTTGACCAAGGAACCTCTCTAGGTATCTTTGCTACTTGTTAGCATCGGTATTTGGGGATTTCTCGACGTAGCCGTCTATCTACGTTTGGGACTCGGTTCTCAAGGGTCGAACTTGCACCGGAGCTTTTTGTGTTTGGTTCGCTATCGCTTTGTGGTGCCTCGCTGTGATCCTAGGGATCATCCACCCTCTTCCAAGGGTCGTGGGCATCACGGTTTCGGTCGTAGCTTTCGGGGGCTGATCTTGGGACATTTGGCCAAAGTTTCGAGAGAAATTTTGTTTGGCTCCCATTCACCCCCCCTCTGGTCACCTTGCTAGCATTCTCGGTCCTTCAGGCGGTAGCATTCGCGCGAGGGTGCTTTTGTAGCGAGCCCCTCGGCCGATAGTAAAGAAGCGCCCGCCCCCACACACTTAGATGAGGGGCGGTAGCTTTCGCACGAGGGTTTTTTCGTTGCGAGCCCCTCGACCGATAGTAAAGACGCGCCCACCCCCACACACTTAGATGAGGGGCGGTAGCATTCGCGCGCGGGTGCTTTCGTTTCGAGCCCCTCGGCCGATAGTAAAGACGTGCCCGCCCCGACACACTTAGACGAGGGGCGGTAGCATTCGCGCGAGGGTGCTTTCGTTGCGAGCCCCTCGGCCGATAGTAAAGAAGCGCTCGGCCCCACACACTTAGACGAGGGGCGGTAGCTTTCGCGCGAGGGTGCTTTCGTTGTGAGCCCCTCGGCCGATAGTAAAGAAGCGCCCGCCCCCACACAATTAGACGAGGGGCGATAGCTTTCACGCGAGGGTGCTTTCGTTGCGAGCCCCTCGGCCGATAGTAAAGACGCGCCCGCCCCCACACACTTAGATGAGGGGCGGTAGCATTCGCGCGAGGGTGCTTTCGTTTTGAGCCCCTCGGCCGATAGTAAAGACGCGCCCGCCCCCACAGACTTAGACGAGGTGCGGTAGCATTCGCGCGAGGGTGCTTTCGTTGCGAGCCCCTCGGCCGATAGTAAAGACGGGCTCGCCCCCACACACTTAGACGAGGGGCGGTAGCATTCGCGCGAGGGTGCTTTCGTTGCGAGCCCCTCTGCCGATAGTAAAGACACGCCCGCCCCCACAAACTTAGACGAGGGGCGGTAGCATTCGCGCGAGGGTGCTTTCGTTGTGAGCCCCTCGATCGATAGTAAAGACGCGCTCGCCCCCACACACTTAGACGAGGGGCGGTAGCATTCGCGCGAGGGTGCTTTCGTTGCGAGCCCCTCGGCCGATAGTAAAGAAGCGCCCGCCCCCACACACTTAGACGAGGGGCGGTAGCTTTCGCACGAGGGTTTTTTCGTTGCGAGCCCCTCGGCCGATAGTAAAGACGCGCCCGCCCCGACACACTTAGATGAGGGGCGGTAGCTTTCGCGCGAGGGTTTTTTCGTTGCGAGCCCCTCGGCCGATAGTAAAGACGCGCCCGCCCCCACACACTTAGACGAGGAGCGGTAACATTCGCGCGAGGGTGCTTTCGTTGCGAGCCCCTCGACCGATAGTAAAGACACGCTCGCCCCCACACACTTAGACGAGGAGCGGTAGCATTCGCGCGAGGGTGCTTTCGTTTCGAGCCCCTCGGCCGATAGTAAAGACGCGCCCGCCCCCAAACACTTAGACGAGGGGCGGTAGCATTCGCGCGAGGGTGCTATCGTTTCGAGCCCCTCGGCCGATAGTAAAGACGCGCCAGCCCCACACACTTAGACGAGGGGTGGTAGCATTCGCGCGAGGGTGCTTTCGTTTTGAGCCCCTCGGCCGATAGTACAGACACGCCCGCCCCCACACACTTAGACGAGGAGCGGTAGCATTCGCGCGAGGGTGCTTTCGTTTCAAGCCCCTCGGCCGATAGTAAAGACTTGCCCGGCCCCACACACTTAGACGAGGGGCGGTAGCATTCGCGCGAGGGTGCTTTCGTTTCGAGCCCCTCGGCCGATAGTAAAGACGCGCCCGCCCCCACACACTTAGACGAGGGGCGGTAGCATTCGCGCGAGGGTGCTTTCGTTTCGAGCCCCTCGGCCGATAGTAAAGACGCGCCCGCCCCCACACACTTAGACGAGGGGCGGTAGCATTCGCGCGAGGGTGCTTTCATTTCGAGCCCCTCGGCCGATAGTAAAGACGCGCCCGCCCCCGCAGGCTTTCGTTTCGCCCTCTCGTTTTGTCGGAGGGTCGGTTTTTGTATAGCCCGCAGGCTTTCATCCCGCCCTCTCGTTTTGTCGGAGGGTCGGTTTTTGTATAGCCCGCAGGCTTTCATCCCGCCCTGTCGTTTTGTCGGAGGGTCGGTTTTTGTATAGCCCGCAGGCTTTCTTTCCGCCCTCTCGTTTTGTCGGAGGGTCGGTTTTTGTATAGCCCACAGGCTTTCGTCCTGCCCTCTCGTTTTGTCGGAGGGTCGGTTTTTGTATAGCCCGCAGGCTTTCGTCCCGCTCTCTCGTTTTGTCGGAGGGTCGGTTTTTGTATAGCTCGTAGGCTTTTGTCCCGCCCTCTCGTTTTGTCGGAGGGTCGGTTTTTGTATAGCCCGCAGGCTTTCATCCCGCCCTCTCGTTTTGTCGGAGGGTCGGTTTTTGTATAGCCCGCAGGCTTTCATCCCGCCCTCTCGTTTTGTCGGAGGGTCGGTTTTTGTATAGCCCGCAGGCTTTCTGAGATTGTCGGTGGGTGTGAAATATTCCTTTCGCCCAGCAAACCGACATTCTCGTTCATTACATCGAAATGACGAATGTCTCAACCTTATGTTTGGTTGACTTCGTCCTTTGTCGTGCCACATGATTTTTTCCTGGGGGATTGCGAATACGTTCATAATGTGGCGGTTACATTCGGCTGCCTCATTAAAAAACCTCGCACCCCGATGGGGGTCTTCCCCGACGAGGAAAAAGAGTGCAGCCGACTTTAATTGCAGAAAGTAAGTAACGAAAAGAAAAGAAAAGATTACCTCCAAATTCGAAAGAACGGACTAAGGGTAAAAACGGCGCAAGTTGCTCGCGTTCCATGTGTGGGCTGATTCTTCGCCCTTATCATTCAGCGGCCGGAATACACCGGGTGCTGCCATGCTTGCCACGATGAAAAGGGCCCTGCCACTACGACTGCAGCTTACCTTGCTTGTCCGGATCCCGAATGGTGACCATGTCACCAGGCTTGATGTCCTTTCGGACTATGGTATTGTCTCTGTGGTGCTTCATTTCGGCGTGGTACTTTTCGAGATTATGTGCAGCTTGCAGCATTACCTCTTCGATGGTGTCGAGTTCGAGGTGCCTTTGCTCCTGAGTTGCTGGGGCCATTTCGGTTCGGAAGGAACCCAGTCTTACCTCTTCCGGAGTGACTGCTTCCTCGCCGTAGAGTAATCAGAGCGGAGTGAAGCCGGTAGCTCTGGATCGCGAGATATTATGTCCCCATACAGCTGTTGTTAGGGTGTTGGCCCACTTGCCTTTCGGCGAGTCGTACAATGTTTTTGATGTTGCCGAGAAGATTAGACCATTCGCTCTCTCGACAGCCCCATTTGAGAAAAGATGCCAAAACATTCCTTTCCCCTTCTGGCATGCTTGACCCAATGTGCACAACCCTTTCGGGCCTGGAAACCGTAAGTGGGATCCTTATCGTCTCTTCGGCTGCTCCGACCTTGCATTCCGGCGAGCTGGCGATAGCACGCTCTTCGGCGGTTGCCTGCATTTCGTCTTTCTTTGCTACCTCATTTATAAGGCTATAGCCTGGGGTTGGCCTGCCCTCAATTCTTCTTGAGGCTTGCTGATCTCCGTGCACGGTAATGATGCCGAAAGGGGATGGCATTTTCATACACAGGTAGCTTTGCTTGATTATGACATTGAACTTCTTGGTGAAACCTCTGCCGAAAATGGCGGTGTATGGGTAGTCCATGTTCACTATATCAAACATCACCATTTCGGTGCGCACTCTTTCTCCCTCGGCGAAAGATACTGGGATTTGTTTCTTGCCGATAGCATCGATCTTCCTTCCTCCAAATCCATACAAGGAATTGCCGGCAGGGTCTAGGCTGCGCCTGTCCATTCCCATCGCTTCGAAAGCTTTGACGAACAAGATGTCTGTTGAGCTTCCGGTGTCAATCAAAATGTTATGCAAGGTGAAACCGGCCACATTGGCCATGGCGACGAAAGCGTCGCAATGTGGGTAGTCCCGGACTTTGAAATCCGATTCGTCGAAACATATCGGCGCTAGCGACCAAGCTGGCCTATTCAGCGGGAGCCTTGGTGATACTATTTGAACTCTTCGATGATAGTCCTTTCTAGCCCTTTTGCTTTCGTGCTCCAAGTTGGATCCGCCCGTGATGGCGAAAATGTGGCCTCTTGACGGAAGGATGTTGTTGATTGCACTAGTTTCGTTTTCAATCTCCTGTCCCTGCTGGTAACTGGGTTGAGCTGGCTGCCCCTGGGGTTGGGCTTGAGCCGGAAGCGCTGGTGACAGCGTTGGCTGGCGCTGATAATGCATGGGCGACGAAACTGCCATAGATTGTGGTGCAAAGACTGGGAACTGGTAACCCTGACACGCCGGATTGTACCAGTGCAAATTCTGGGGAGGCATGTACTGCTGGGGATGCATAGGCGTGTTTACGTAGTTGCTGCTCTGAAGGACCGAGAAAGCACTAGCAAGGCGACCAGAGGGGGGGTAAATGGGAGCTCAAAAATTTCCTTCAGAAACTTTGGCCATGTGTCCCAAAATCAACCCCGAGAAACGGCAACCGAAACCGTGATGCTCACGACCCTTGGAAGAGGGTGGATGATCCCTAGGATCACAGCGGAGCACCACAAGAAAGTAGCAAACCAAACACCAAAAGCTTCGGCTCGAATCACGACCCCAAAAACCAAGTCCTTAACGTAGATAGATGGCTACGTAGAGAAATCCCCAAATACCAATGCTAACGAGTAGCAAAGATACCTAGAGAGGTTCCTTGGTCAACTATAAGGCCAAACGAGAAGTCCAGAAACCAAGCGAACAAGCCGAGAGAGCAAACGCACTGAACCGGAAGCTTCAGGCGATTCCCGGACTGTCCGGACCTGGGGTCCCGGACTGTCCGCCCAAGGCCGGACTGTCCGCGGTCGAGTGGCGGACTGTCCGCCGGCAAAACTCGCCAAACAGCAAGGTTGCTGCAAAGTCCCTGGACGATCCTGGACTGTCCGCCAAACACAACGGCGGACTGTCCGCGGTTCAAAAAGGACTTGTCCGAACGAGCTGCGCAGCCACTGATCTGGCTGGAGCCCGACTCGCGGACTGTCCGCGCCCTTAGTGGCGGACTGTCCGCGGTCACTCAGGGAGGGCGATTTCAGTCGCCCTTCTCCCAAATCTTCTCCAAATCGATTCAACTCAAGATCCCACGTTCCCAAACTTGGAGGAGATGATCGCGGGGTAGTTAGGAGACTATCCCCAAGAAATCATCCGCTCAAATCAACTCAAACTCCGGGAAATCGAAAGGGGAGAAGGATGAACCGAAAAGTGCCACGAAAATGAAATCAATCTGATCTACTTGTTCGTAGGGAGATAGATAAATTCCTTCAGTGGAAATGATCTCCTTTAAAATACGAACAAGATGATTCAAACGGATTTCGCAAAGACGCACGGGAGAGAGAGATCGAGTGACGGGAAAATCACGGAGAAACGAAGAACGCGAAGAACACGAATCAAAACGCGAATCAACACATCGATCTGCAACCGTGTGGCTACCACACGCTACAACAGTGAGGTTACGGCCTCACTTCCTCAAAATCTCCAGTACACAGAGGTATTGTTCTCTACGGATCTCAGCTAGCTACAGCAGGGGATTGGGAGAGCAGGAAACCCTAGAGGCAAAGAGCAAATGACTGAGATAGGAAGGGAGGTGGGTGTCTCCCTCTACTTATCCTAATCCTAACTATTCCTATTTCCCACTCTACCCCTAACTACTTACAGAGCGAACCAGCTAAACCCTAAGGTTATTCTGGACCAACTCGGTGGTAGGTGGATCCGACGGCCACGCCCGCACAACTCGTAGCGTTGCCTCGACGCAACCTCCCGATTGCCGCCACGTGCCGCCCTCGCTCTGCACCCCCGGTTTTGTGGCCCAAACCGAGAAACCAGCCTTTTCTAGCCAACCCCCGGTTTTGAGGCCCAAACCGGGAAACCAGCCCACCAGCATCTGAGTTTTGAGGCCAGACTCAGCAAACCCTCAGCGCCCAGGTTTTGAGGCCCAAACCTGGAAACCGTCCTCAGCCCGAGTTTTGAGGCCAAACTCAGAAACCATCCGCACCCAGGTTTTGAGGCCCAAACCTGGAAACCGTCCACCCGATGGTTTTTCCCTGGCTCTACCACCAAACCGACGTCGTAGATGGGATGCACCTCCCGTGCACCCCGTCCACCGACACGTGTCCCCAAGTCCACGACTCAGGCAACACATGATCGCAAGTCTTCACTTGTAGCCGCCACAGGCTGCCAGCCACCACAGCTGATCCTCGGGCCTCTGGTCCCTCAGTCCAAGCCTCACGTCCGCCCTTCGCCACTCTCGGTCTATCGGCACGGCACGTCTCTACTTGACCTTCACCTCGCCTTCGATCACTGTATCCGTTCTCGACACCTGCACAACACAAGCGAAAGAACATGCGCATCATCTCAGTTGACAATCACTCATCACTCAGAGACCCGGCATACACCCATGTATCCGCATGCTCGCTACCGCTCCTATTGCCAGGTCATGCTAGTTGTGGAAGACATGCTTGGAGCTCTCGCCGGAAGCTGAAACTTGATCCTTGTCCTTTAACTCTTTCGCCATCTTGCTGTATTTGCAGTCTCGGGTGGTGTGGCCGAAATTGCCGTCGCAGATGACGCAGTACGGAGGCTTGGCTCCCCTTCCGCGGCCTCTACCGTCTCGGCCGCCATGTCCTGTCCTTCCGCCACGTCCTCCGCGAAAAGGTTGATCGAACCCTCTTTGCGGCTGGAAGTTGTTCATATCCGGCCTCTCCATGTCCGTCTCTGATTGCGCTGGTTCTTCCCGCAGAGTGTTGATTGACCGGTAGGGCCTAACCATCCTTTGGTTCGGCACCGACAGCGGTCGACTTGCTTTCGTCGCTTGCCTCTGCGTCAAGCGGGCGGCTTTGCGCCGCCGAAAGTCATCATCTGACCTTGCATATGCGTTCATCACATCAAACAATTCCTTGACAGTTTTCGGCGGTTCTCTGGACAAATGAGCGGCACACTGTCCGGTCCCCAAGCCCTCGGTGGCTGCTGCAATCACCGCGGCTTCCGGCACATTCGGAGCTTGAGCTTTCAGCTGGATGAAGCGTTTGAGGTACTCGGATAAGGGTTCGTCGTCTTGCTGGGTGCAATTCATGAGGTCTCGCGTGGTCTTGACATCCGGCCGGAATCCTTGGAAAGTGGCGAGCAATTCGGCCTTCAACTGAGCCCGCGAATAGATGGATAGTGGCTTGAGTGTGGTGTACCAATCGTGCGCCACGTCTTCGACTGCCAAAATGAGAGATTTCGCCAGGGCCTGATTGTCCCCGCCTGCCGAAAAACGGCTGTCTCGTAGCTCGCCAAGAATTTGCGCCGATTCGCCTTGCCGTCGAAAGTCGGAATGCGTGGCTTGTAGTTGAGTGGCCATGGATGGGCTTGCAATTCTCTTGAAAGCGGGGAGGTTTCGTCGATTGCATTGTCGAAAGCTGGTGGCTGCTCTCGCCTTGGCACGAACACATTTTCTTGAATTATTGGGATCGGGCCTCCTCCAGCCTTTCTTAGTTTCTGAATTTCCTTTTCGAGTTGTCTCCTCTGCGCCTTCGCCTGACGAAAGGCGTCGCGAGTTTCATCTTCCCATGCTTTTGCCGCAAGCTGCCGCTGCAACTGATCTCTTTGCTGAATCAATGTTTTGATTTCTTCTTGCTGCTCCGTCAGCATCCTGATTGCTTGGGCATGCCTGGTAACTTCAACATCGTCGTCTTCTTCGTCGCCGGGCTCATCTTGAACGTTCCCTTCCGGCGTGCCATCTCTACCGAAAGGCTGCGAGTCACGGCTTGAGGTTGCTATCGGCGGTAGCTGGGTTCCCGTCAGGAGCGTGCCGCCGAAAGCTTGGGTGTTTTGGGTTGTATTCGGTGGTATTTGAGTGGTTAAAGCGGGTGCCGCGATTGTGCCATGGCCATCCCTGTTCGCGGCAACCGTCTCAGGATTGTCGACCGTCTTCGGCGCCTTCCTCGGTGGCATGGCATGCTCGGGCGACAACCACGGTGGGCGCCAATGTTGTTTCGGGACCGAGACCCCAAAACAGCAGGTTGTCGCACGAGCGAAAGCACAGAGCGAAAGCGGAAGTAAACGGAAGAGAGTGGGAGGTTTAGTGAAGTGAACAGTGTTCTCCCCCTCCGCTCTAGAGAAGTCGGGAGCTATTTATATTAATCCAGATCAACTTGAAAGTACAAGATTGTCCTTCCAACCACTCTGTTACAATTACAAAGATGCCCTACTCAACTACACCGTGGCTGTGCACCGCCTTTTCCAGCGCGAGGGGCATCATCGTAACTCCGCCCTCTGACATATGAATAAACGCCTGCCGCACGGTATCTACCCATAAGCAAAGCATAAGCAAAGACCTCTTGATCGCTAACAAGGGTCCGCCGCACGACCATTGAAAACAAGCAAGACTATTTGCATCATATCTAAATCCACCGCATGATACTAGACATGATAACAAGGTTGCCGGGACTTACGGAGGTCGACGGATCGATGATTCCTCTCAAAGAACTCGACGACACGACTAAGGACTCGAAGATGGCACGGGGCCGGTTTGTATTGATATGGTTGTGAACAGTTTTACAATGGCCGGGGGCTTATATTTATACCCTGGGCGAAACACGAGTCCTAGATGATTACGATTTACACAATAAAATTTGGAAAAATACAGATCCTATTCTTATTCTTCTCGGTGTCCTTCAACGTCACATGCCTTCTTGCGCAAGCCGGCTCTACTCACCATATCTGCTTCCCGAACAAAACTATCGCCTCGCAAGATAGCCGATCGCTTATGCACTTGCCAGGACCCCGAGAATTAACCGATCTTGGTTTTCTGCCGAATGCCTCAAACGACCATCCCTCGCACATCGGTCCATCTGTCATTCCCTTGTGTGTGCGAAAATCTGGTGTTAACACATGCCCCCTAATTTTGGGATAAATATTTCTTCCAAAATTCCTTTTCTCCATATACATACGTGGAACCTCCGGAAGCATCCACCTCTGTAGAAATCTTACATGTCATAATTACTTCACCTACCGATTCATCTCCCGATGCACCTCTTGGGATCCTTTAAAATCTCCCTTCACTCTGTTTTGGCTTGTGCATTCCGAACTCCCCTGCTTCGACTCAAAAACCCTCTTTTCCTCCTGTTCAACATTCATTCCAATCTAGAAAATGTCTTCCGTAGCAAGTCGACACAGCTCTGAGCTCGGTGCTTCCAGCACCTCTAAGAAGAGGTTTCTCCTTTCTTCCTTCTCTTGATTCGAAAATGAAGCAGCTGTTCTTACTTCATCATTTCTATTTAGGAGGACCGACGATGCTTCCTCCGAAAACTTGACCCAGAAAATCGCAGATCTCCAATTTGATCTGGAAGGGAAGAATCGGGAGATTACCCGAATCTCTCGAGAGCGTGACGTTGCTCGTAATCGGGCCGCCGGTAAATATTTTCTACCATTTCTTCTCCTGTCTTCCCTTTCTAGCCCTTACTCATCCTTCTCCTTTTCAGCTCTGGAGACCAAACTTCATGTTCTTGAGGCCATCGTCGCCAATCTCGCTATTACAGCCAATGTACCAGGTACGACAGCCCTGAGACGGGTGAACGAGGTCAACCGAGTCCTTCCTGACATCTCCAGAGCTGGTATGGGATACGGCGCAGCGCTTGCCTTCAATGCTGTACGAATCCATTCTGGCGCTGATTATCGCAATTTTGATGCCTGTGAGCGAGGACTAGAATACAGGGTTGCACACTCTGTAGATGTTGTATCCCCTTTCTTTGTAAATAAAAGTCTCTCTGCCCGATTTCCAAAATCAATCTGTGACTGACTCTTCGAGATCAGTATGTGTTTCGCTTTGTGCATTAGTCACTGACTTTTATTTTTGCTTCAACGGCGATGCATATTACATCGGCTATTACTGATAAATCGCGTCAGATACCTTTGTCTTGCGGACAACTGCCGTAATCGGTTCTTTCAGATTTGAAATTCTAGTCTTTTTCTCAATTTTCTGATCCATGATGACATCAAGGTAGTTTTTCTCAAAGATTCTTCCTGTGTTCAGCTTTCCGTCCTCAGTGTCAATCGGTAATGTAAGTTCCCAATCAACCGAAACTGAACAAGTCTTAGCCGAACCCTATTGGCTTCCCGATTTTGGAACCATGACCTTTATAGGTCAGCAAAATCCAACCTGGCCCAACAACGGCTCATAAGTTGTGAAAACTCTATTCCGACGCTTGGTCTTCCAGTGTGCAAACCATGGTTCTATAAATATGACCCCACACAAGCTGTCACTCTTACCTCCAGTCAAATAGTTTGACTCACAAAATTTCCACTTCTCGGCTTCTAGCTCAAGCCAGAGAGAAAATCTTCTGCTTGTGTTTCTATCAATGGCAGGTAATGGTTACTACGGCAGGCATTCCGTCGGAGACGAAGCAGGAGGAAGTCGGGCATTAACTCACCGGCGCCATAGGTAAGAAATTAGTTCCTTGCCCCCTTGTGATAGCCCTTCTTGCTTACCCGTCTCTAATTCATCGTTCATCCTCTTTCTAGGGTGGAGTCTTCCTCCAACCAAGCTCGGGTTCCTCTTCCAGAAACGGTAGCTTCAAAAGTTTTTCTCAATCTTTTTCCTAAGCCGTCAGATTCTGAGTTTGATGATTCACTCCAGCAGACCCGTTTGGATGCCCCTCGGTACCGTGAGGAAAGGGATAAGGCCCAGAAGGAACTGGAAGATGTATCCAAGAAGCATGGCATTGAGGAAACTGAATGGGCAGATCAACGGAAACAGCTCGGCAGCATTATTACAGGTTAGCATAGTTTTGGTCCTCTTCTTCTGGTTGAGCCTGCTTTGCCCGATGCATCCTTTCTTCTTGCTAACCCTTTCTGCAGAGAATGACCGTCTGAAAGCGGTGGTAAACAGAATTGCTATCAGGGTGAATGCTCATGGGAATTCAACTAAAGCTCGTCTTGATGACGTGGATGGCCGCATAGATCAGGCCGTCATCCAAGGTGTGCATGCTGGGGTTTCCCTCGGGCTAGCGGCAATGAGTTCTTGGACCAAGGAGGACTACTCCTCTCTACCAGTTGGTTTTGCAGACGGATACCCGGATGGAATGGAAAAAATCGAAGACTATGACGATCATGCCGCTGCCATTGCTGAAACTATCGATCCGCAATCCGTTCTGAACAAATTATTCCAAGGGTAGCTTGTACTAGGACAGATCCGTGAATAAAGCTTGCAATGGATGAAACTTGTTCCTTTCTGAATAATTCCATTTGCATCTCTGATTATCTCAATAATTTTTCTGATTGCAACATCTCTTCAGAGAAACGCTTCTCGAATGCATGACGTCACTTTAACCGATCAGATCTCATTTTGACATGTCATGTCACTCGGCATCTTATTTACTGCACTCCACCTTTCTCTTCCCCCGATAAACCTGCCAACTTGAAAAATGCTAGGGCTACCAGGGCCATGAATATTCTTGTACTAAAGGCGATATAAACAATATCGGCTATAACTTAAATTCTTGGAACATTTTTTCTGCTAAAGGAGATGCTTTGTGTTGTTTCGGGACCGAGACCCCGAAACAGCAGGTTGTCGCACAAGCGAAAGCACAGAGCAAAAGCGGAAGTAAACGGAAGAGAGTGGGAGGTTTAGTGAAGTGAACAGTGTTCTCCCCCTCCGCTCTAGATAAGTCGGGAGCTATTTATATTAATCTAGATCAACTTGAAAGTACAAGATTGCCCTTCCAACCACTCTGTTACAATTACAAAGATGCCCTACTCAACTACACCGTGGCTGTGCACCGCCTTTTCCAGCGCGAGGGGCATCATCGTAACTCCGCCCTCTGACAGGCCCAGCGTCCCCCGGCTCCTTTTCCTGACCGGTGGGCCCGCTCCCTTTGACCCGGGCTTCCGGCGGCCTGCGAAAACTTACGAAAAACCAAAGTCATGAATGACGAAATCTCCCGCCGGAAACGTCGGGCTCCTTTCGCGCGAATGATTCCTTTCGCATGAAAATTCCGTCCTGCTCCGGCCCTGCGGGCCAAAAGCGGATGCGTGCTTCCACGCGAATGCTTCCTTTCACACGAAAGCTCCGCCTTCCCCTGGTCCACGAGCCGAAACGTGTGCTTCCGCGCGAATGCTTCCTTTCGCACGAAAGCTCTGTCATCCCCTGGTCCGCGAGCCGAAACGCGTGCTTCCGCACGAATGCTTCCTTTCGCACGAAAGCTCTGCCTTCCCTGGTCCGCGAGCCGAAACGCGTGCTTCCGCGCGAAAGCTCCGACATCCTTCGGCATTGCGGGCTGGAGGCGCCTGCGGCCTGGGTACCGTCCCAACACTTTGCATCGGCTATCTTGGTATACAAATATTCTTGAACTCACTTACATATAATTATCACGTGTTCGGCTTTTAACAAGTAGTGCCGAAGCTTCAGCTCATAAGCAACTCATAAACAAAAATTTCTTCACAGTCGAATACCCGTCTCTGGGTCCAACATTTTTCGGCTAAGGCATGCTATCACTCATTTTTTCCTTTAAATTTAATATAAGGGCCGATCCTACCGTAAGGCTATCGGCCGTCACGTACAACTTGAAACGATCAACAAGTTGTGGAAGTGCCTTCATATATTCTTCAATTTCACCAAAAGCTTCTGTTGTACGTCACCTTATACAAATTCCTTCTGATCTTTCTTGAGCTTTGGCAATGGAGAAATAAACAGAATTCCTTCAAAAGTTCATTATCTTCAAAACACGCTCGGGATCAAAATTTGCACATATTGGTCTTACTTCGGCTTCACCATCAAAACTTTATTCCTTATCAGCCGACACGAAATTTGGTCTTGACTTTTCTCCATTACCATCAGTTGGATTATTTATTCAAAAATTGCTTTGAGAGCCGATCGTTCGAATCAATTGTTGGTCCTTGTCGAAAACGTTCACAGGACCTGCTTCCCAAGCTCTTCCAAGGAAGCACTCGACACCATCATATTCCCAGTAGATAGGTTCTGCATTAGCAACACTCACCGAATCATCAGCATGGACAATTTCGATGTCATCTCCAATCCACTGGATGAGGAACTGGTGCATAGTTGACGGTACACAGCAGTTTGCATGTATCCAATCCCTTCCTAAGAGCAAATTGTATGCCCCCTTGCCATCGATAACGAAGAAAGTAGTAATCAAAGTCTTTGAGCCAATTGTTAACTCGAACTGCTCCTCGAGTATTAGAAGAATTACCAGCAAAGTCTCTCAACACCATGTCGGTCTTCAATAGTTCCTCACTTGCCATCCCAAGCTTTCTGAAAGTGGTATATGGCATGATATTTATGGCAGCTCCTCCATCAATAAACATTTTGGTCAGTGGCTTGCCATTAACATACCCCCTCATATAAAGTGGCTTCAAGTGTCGATGCTTAGCTGGTTTATCAAACACCGCCCGTTGAGCCAAAACAAGATGAGCTAACAGATCTTGGAATTCATCTTCGTTGAAATCTGAATACACTTCCTCTCGGATATCTTGATCTTCAGGGGCTACGAATTCAGATGGAAGAAAGAATGCCATGCATGCATCAGCCGAACGATCGCCTCCATCCGGCTTCTCTTTAGGACGCCAAACTTGTTTCGTCCTGGCGCTTGCTTGCGCTAACTCTCTGTTCCTTAAGCGCTACACTCTCCTTTTCTGGCTTTTCCTCAATCCTGGTGGACACCACTGTCCCTTCTGCCAGATATACTCGCGGTATTCTTCTTCTCCAGTGCGAGCCCAATTTCGATCGGCAAATCCTCTTCCTTGCCGATTCTCGAAACTGTTTATTTTTAAGCGCCGATCGTCCTCAGGGATTCGTGCCCCAAGCCTTTCATGGACCAAATGGCAGTTGACCCGAGACTGCCTATACTCAGAATATTGATAACTGCATTCAGGGCAGTTGTTCTTAGCAGGCAGCTTCAAGCCTTCATTCCAACAATACTTGAAAAATGAGCACTCCCAATGTGACTGCTCTTGTTCTTTCATATATTCTCGCTCCTCTCGGTATACTTCCTCTTCATACCTCTGTTGCTTCTTCATTAATTTTTGTTCCTCATAAAACCTTTGCTTCTGGTACCGCTCCTGTTCCCGACGCCATTTGTTCAATAAAATATGCGTCGTTACTCTGGGCCTAGAGGTTTGACCTCTCTCAGTTCGGCTATTCTGAAAATGAACTCGTTGCCGAAATTCTTCATTTGTAATTTGCCGATCAGGGTCAATAGCACCAGCTTCTCTCTTTCTATCAGAGGTTAATACTTTCATCTTGTTTTTGCCCCTGGGGTCAGCTGCATTAACCATATTAACAGAGAAAGATATAGTATTCTGTCCAAAAGGACTACCATCAATTTTCATCTTTCCATCAAATCTCAGTTGTCCGTCCTGGATAGCTTTCTGGATCCGCACCCTGAACACTCGGCAATCATTTATAGAGTGGGATCTGGTATTATGGAAACCACAATACTTCTTGTCCTTGACTCCTTCGGGGTGCAGCATAGGATGACCTTCCGGCAACTTGATGCGTCCTTCCTTCAATAAGTATTCAAATAATTTATCTGACTTGGAAACATCAAAGTCATAAGTACCTTTTTGCTGCCTCAGCCATCGCTGGTTGACTTGAGTCGACTCTTTAGCCCAAACTATCTCAGCTGCAGCTACCTCATCTTCATCATCGTACTCTGTTGCTTCCTCTAAGAAAGCCTGATACATCTCGGTAGCCACATCGCCTTTCTGGAACTGATTATTCCTTCTGAATCCTTGGGCTTGACTACTCATCATTGCCAACCGTTGTGATAACTGCCCGAGGTCATCAAACTCCATGTCGAATAGCTTCTCCTTGATATTCGGCAACATGCCAGCTATGGCTATCCCCGGCAATTGATCATCTGGCAAATTCAAGGAATAGCAAAGGTTTTTGGTCTCCCTGAACCTGCACAAATATTCTTGCGGTGTCTCGTTAGGTTTCATCCTCAGACTCATGAGTTCGACCAACTTTTTCTCACTGGTACCCGTAAAGAAAAACACGTGGAACTTTTGTTCTAGCTCTGCCCATGTATTAATGAAATTTGCTGGCAGAGAGGTGAACCACGAGAAGGCTGGTCCTATCAATGACAATGGGAAGTACCGAACCCTCCAAGCTTCATCTGCAGATGCCTCTCCAAGTTGCATCAAGTATCGGCTGATGTGTTCTATGGTACTGGTGTCATCCTGACCCGAAAACTTGGTAAAATCAGTAGGAGGTTTTACCCTTGGAGGAAGTGCTACCCGATTGTACCACTCTGGGTAAGGGGACTTGTAAGCATATGACTGATTCTTTGGCTTCAGGCGGAATTGATTTTGCATCATGTCAGCCATCCTATGCATGATGAGGTCAACACTCGAATCTGGAGCTGCTTGTGTTTGTCCTCCAAGATGTGGTCCTGCTGAACTCTTGTAACCTGGATTTGGAAGAGCATTAATCGCGTTATAATCAACGAACTCCTGATATCCATCTCCAAGCATGTTCTTCTGTATCCTGTTTGTTGCGGGAGACACTCTGAAAGCAGATTGTGGGACATTCCATGTTGTGCCGAACGCGAGCTGGCCATACGTCATGGGAGGTTGTTGTGTCTCATGATGGATCACCCCACCTGTGCTTGTACCAGCTCCGCTGTCTTCGGCAATCCTTCGACGTTGAGGTACTAGGAACAACAACGGTCCCTGCATCGGACCAGCGGCTTCTTCAAAGCGTTTATCCACTGCTAGGCCAAAAATACTAACCATGACGGCACGAAAGGTATTCAGGAAAGCTGACTGATGATTGGTCATGGCTTCTGATACAGATTTGTACACTATTTCGGTCATTTTCTGAATATCCTCCTCAACAGTGCTGTCGGATTGGTCCGATTGGTGAGGAAGGAGAACCCATGGGAATGGTTGCTTCTAGAAGGCCTTGCCGCTCTTGTTCTTGGAGAAAGACATCAAGCACTTGCGTTGGAACTCATCACAAGCTTGTTGTACTAAATTCCTCGAGTCTGGTAGCAACTCATCCATGGTCACATCCAGAATTTGATCGTCGCTGATCTCAGGCATCTTGAAACAAAGCTGGTCCCACGGGCCGTGCCAAAAAGTGTGTTGACGCAAAATGTGGTCCGCGCCTCACACACAGCATGCCGGAAAAAGCGTGGCTTCAATCGGGTGCCCGGATGGTTTAGAATCTGGAGACGTGCCAGTCGGTTTGACCTGAAAACCAACAAGGGATAAAACTGTGAGAATAAACTGGAACATGCTGGATAAGACCAGACAGTTCCATGTGTACGGCTTCAAAGCCAATCACGACGGCATACAACTACAGAAGCTGTCTGTCGATAAGTTCAAAAATCATTCGGCTAACATTAAGAATGAGCATATATCAATAGCCGGTTGCCAAATGTACATGTAAGAGGATATCATTAAGATATGAAGAATCATAAATAGGTAACTTGTAAAAAATAAATCTATCCAAACAACACATGCATAGGTTAATCCAACTAGTCTGCCGCACGTCTAGTTTTCATAAACCCGTCAAGCATAAACTAAGTCTACACCACTCCTTATAATTAGATTAATCCACCGCATGATACAATCTAATGATAAGGAGCTAAAAGCATGCATATATCTGAACAGATCTACATAAACTCATTACTCGTGTAAGCTTAACCAAGCTCGGCTAACTAGCCAAGTTGGGGTCCATGAAGAAGGAACATACAAACAAGCACAATTAAACTAATCTAAAACCTGCATCTGCCGCACGATACCTAATTTTATCAAAGCCTAACCGTAATTGACATGCATGAACCCACAACATGTAACAATCTGGATTGAAAGTTAATTCGGCCGTCATGATCTTGCAATTATTAAAACACAAGCAAACTTGTGAAAACAAGGCCGAACAAAGATCAATCTAGATTGGGCAAAAGAGTGTTACAGAATTAAATAAACCATGCAACACTTGATAACTTAATGAATCTATTAGATCTTGCCAAATCTAACAAAGCCGATAACTATCTCGCTTCTGCTAAACATATGAATAAACGTCTGCCGCACGGTATCTACCCATAAGCAAAGCATAAGCAAAGACCTCTTGATCGCTAACAAGGGTGCGCCGCACGACCATTGAAAACAAGCAAGACTACTTGCATCATATCTAAATCTACCGCATGATACTAGACATGATAACAAGGTTGCCGGGACTTACGGAGGTCGACGGATCGATCATTCCTCTCGAAGAACTCGACGACACGACTAAGGACTCGAAGATGGCACGGGGCCGGTTTGTATTGATATGGTTGTGAATAGTTTTACAATGACTGGGGGCTTATATTTATACCCTGGGCGAAACACGAGTCCTAGACGATTACGATTTACACAATAAAATTTGGAAAAATACAGATCCTATTCTTATTCTTCTCGGTGTCCTTCAACGTCACATGCCTTCTTGCGCAAGCCGGCTCTACTCACCATATCTGCTTCCCGAACAAAACTATCGCCTCGCAAGACAGCCGACCGCTTATGCACTTGCCAGGACCCCGAGAATTAACCGATCTTGGTTTTCTGCCGAATGCCTCATACGACCATCCCTCGCACATCGGTCCATCTGTCATTCCCTTGTGTGTGCGAAAATCTGGTGTTAACAAAAGTATAAAAGAATCAACCGTACTAATAGCAAGAACTAATTATAGCATCACATACTAACAATCATCTTGACCACCATGCAATTAGCTAGGAATTTAAATTGTCGGATTCATAGACGCCGACCTTTTGGATCATTGATTCTTCACAAATTGCTTGGAAACCTTGCACAAAGTCCAATTAGAAATTTCTCTCTAGAACGGAGGAAGAACTAGAATGAAAATCAAGCAGTCTAGCCCATCAGAATAATACTAATTAAGCAACAAAATCAAAGGAGAGGATGTTTGTTACTAACCTCGAAGCAAAAACATCGAGCCATTCTTCATAATCCAAGAGCTAGCTTGATGGTGAAGAGCAGCCGCAACAATGGAGGGAAGGATCCAAACATGTGCATGTGTGCTCGGGATGGAAGAGGGGAGGAAGGATAGGACGACTGCAATCTTTTTGTGTTGTCGGGCCTATCGCTGTCGGTTCTTTGCTCAAACCTATAGTGCTATATCAAAATCACTATCGGTTGTTGGCTGAAACTGGCAGTGATAAGTGGCCATGCAATCCTCACTGCCGGCGCCAACCACAAATAGGCAGTAAAAGTTATCATCATTGTCGGTTTGTGACCACCCCGGATATTTATTTTTTTTATTTTGAAGCCTAAAACTGACAGTAAAAGATCATCACTGTTGGTTGACTAAAATCTAGCACTGATGAGACCAGCAGTGAAGACCAAATCTATACTAGCATAAGTCAGCAACCCATGCATAGTGCACCGCTTGGAGTTTTTATGTGGAGTAGATACGAGTATATACAACTAACTCTTTAGACAACCGCTCTCTCTTATGTTCCTACTATATTTATTTTAGATTACTCTCTACTATGTTAATATGGTTTATAATTTGCGCTAGAAGATTTTCTCATAGCTGAGTTATAATTTACTCCTCTTAATAAAGAATGGACTATATATATATATATATATATCCACTGATCTCGAAAAAAGAGACCAAAAGGCTGTTTGTGCTTTATTAGCCTAGGTTTTCTTATATACTCCCTCCGTCTCTAAATAACTGTCTCTAAATAACTATCTCTAGAAATCTGTGTTTTCCTCACAGACACATTTTCCGGACGATAATTAAAAAGATGGAGGGAGTAGAGCACTACTGCAGCGCCGGGTTGAAGTCACAAAGTGGCAGTGCCACGGTCAGACGCTCGACCAGTAGCAAGGAAGCTTCGTGCCCACGCATGCAGTTGATGAGTGGAATTTTTCACTAGTAGAAAGATCTGTGGGCCTCGAGTCTGAACCGCTTCTACAATACAGGCGGTTCTGTTAACAAACCGTTTGTCGCCTGTAGAAATACATGTGTTTTTAAAATTCGATTTTTTTCAAAATCTGTTGGATGAGAAAACACCCAAAATAAAAGTTGTTCGTCTCAAAAAGTTACGAAACTTTGTAAATTACAACTTTTTAATTTGAAGTCACTTGGTCAACGAAAAGTATGTTTGAATGGTCTCAAATTTGAAATTCAAATTTTGTAAACTATCTCGGATGGAGAAATGACCAATACAAGTTGTTTGTCTCGAAAAGTTACGAAACTTTGTAGTTGATAACTTTTTGATTTGGAATCGTTTAGGACCTCAAATAAGCAAATTACATTCGGGTTTGTATAATATGTGGGGAACCGAATGGTATATAAACACATATGAGTCTGGTGTGCAGTTGTAGATAAGGCTCCCTGCGAGGCTGAGGTCGTTGGTTCGAATCCCAGCGGTGACCGGCCGCGTTAGTCGCTAATTTTGCGCGAAAAATGTCAGACTTGCACTGGGCGGTGGGTTCCTCCTCATAATAAAATATTTATTTTTGGGTTTTTTCCGGAAATTTTTTACACAGATGGTTCGTTATGTCAACCGCCTGTGAAAATGCACATTTCACAGGCGGTTCCCTAAGTCAACCACCTATGGAAATACACATTTTCACAGGTGGTTCGCTAAGTCGACCGCCGGCGGTTCATAAGCCACCGCCTATATTGTGGTCCTATTTCTACTGGCGTTGTAGTATCGTTCTGTAATAGTGTTTCCGTCATCAGCATGGTGTAAAGTCCCGCACGGCGCACGCACGATCGTCGTCCATACTTACTCCCTCCGTCCTCAATTATTTGTCGTTTTCGGTTTCCGTGTCGCAAGTTTGACTCGATTTATAAAAAATACATACTATATTTATATCTTCAAATAAATTTGTTAAAAACTAGATTGAAAGATCTTTCTGATGATAATAATCGATGATATTTATTATTTATAAAAATTACTGGTATTTATCTTTTGGAAAGCGAAAGCGACAAATATTCTGGGACGGAGAGAGTATGTTTTGATGATCGAATATATATATGGTACGTGAATCAACTTCACCTGCTTGGCTGCCGGCCTCGCGTCTCGGCTCTGGCCGGCTCCATTATTTTTGAGGCATGCGGTGTAAACGGAGATTAAAAAATGAGGGCCCACCATTGAAGAGAACGCACGGATGCCGTTCATGCATTCGGAGACACGGATCGAGACAAACAAAAGGGACACACAAACTCCACCCGCACCACAGGAACCAAATTGTACTCCGCCCGCCGCCCGCAGCCAAGTGCACGCACGCACTCGTCGTCCAAAATCCACCAGACTAGCTTATCCTCCAACCCTGATCTCTCCTCTCCTCTCCTCGATCTCCTCTCCTCTCCTCTGGCTCTCGAGTCTGGTCGTCGCCCGCCGGCCGGACGATCGAGTCCAGCCGCAGCCGGTGTTAATTACTTTATTTCCCCACGGCATGCAGCTTGGCCGCCCGGCCCTTGTCGTTGCATATTGCAGTCCTCCTTCACGATACACGCTGAGGACAGCCTCGGTGGATTTGTGCCTTTAGTCTCGGACATTGAGCCAAGGTTAAAAAATCGGGACTAAAGGTCCGAACTTTATATAGTCCCGGTTCCTTAGTCCAGGACTAAAGGGGATCTTTAGTCCCGGTTGGTAATACCAACCAGGACTAAAGAGGTCTCCAGCCGGGCCACGGTGGGTGGTCTCGGTGTTTTCTTTTTTCTTTTTTTCTTTTTATTTTAATTGGTTATTGTCTTTGGTTTTACAATTGCATTAAGTTTTCTAATACGTATTCTTTGCTGCTAATATATTACACTAGGGTTTCAAATACGTATTCTTCACTGCTAATGTATATATATGTGTACCTATAATAAATATATATATATATACATAAAATTTACAATTGCACACAAACAAAATATGAAACTATATATATTATGGATCGAGCTAGCTATACATATTATATATATATAATATATTTATGCACATAAAATTTACAGCATTATCCATGCATCCTTGGTATTTACAACACAAATATTGACCGTCACTTAAAGGTCATACAAATGTTCGTCCTGGTTTGGTTTCGCTGGTTCTTCTGTGTTAAAGTAGAATTCGGTGCCGGCTTTGAGGACATGCTCATTTAGAAATCCTGCGATTGTCTCTCGAATTTCTTTGACGCACACCATATCCAACACCTGGTTCTTCAACCATGGCTCCTTCAATTTGCATAAATGGAAAAATGCATTAATATACATAAGATTTATTTAATAGCAATAAAAAATAAAATGGATTTATTATATATACATGTTATGTACTTTCCGTAGAGGACTTCTTTTCGCAAACACCGAGAAAAACTCGCAAATGTAGTACTCACATAAATTGTTCTCTGGTGGTTGCCGTAGAACCCACTGCACGATGTAAAAAGATTACTCTCGTCATCTCGCGCGTGTACTGAAGCATGCTACAGTGGTAAAGACGTGGGGAGCTAGTACAACTTACTTGCAATTGGATAGGATGGGGAAGTGTTGCTTTCGAATCCGGATGGTGTTTCGGAACGAACCAGGCCCAAACGCTGCACAATAATTGGATCGTAATTAACTACTGTAGATTTAAAGTGTAGAAATCAATATTTAAAGATCGAAAATTACCCCTAGATAATGTATATCATATCTTGGTGATCCCCTAGCGGTTTTTTGAACGAGTCATAGATTAACAATTGACTTTTAGAGAGATTGAAGACAATCAATATCCAGTGAAAGCTGCATTAATTTGCTTATATAGTCAACATATATCATAGAAATTGAGTAAGTAAAATTAAATGTGCACACGATAACAGTCACCTAAAGTTGTAGGGAAAGAGTATATATCTTATGTTCTTTTGGTTGATCAAGAACCTCCAGAGATTCCTCTCCGTTTGATTTCTTCGTATATCATAGCAGGAATCTTTGTTTGGGACCGAGAATATGATACATGGATCAATGAAACCAACCTCCTTGTAGTTTCTACGTATGAGGTCTCTCATCATGTTTCTGCATATGTATAGACATGTTAGCTAGTGTGAGGATAATTACTTTTACATATACATATGCTAGAGTGAGATTATTAAAACGAAGAATCACTTATGGACAAAAGCAGCTGACAAGAGATTTGTTTAGAGAGTCCATGTAGCATAGCTGGTGTAAATCATTGCATTGGACAAGTATAATGTTATCGCCACGGAAGTAATGATGGTCTATAATTCTAACGCAAATCCAATCATTCGTTTTTTTGCTACACGCTGCCATGTACATTTGCTTACCAAGTTCTGTGAGGACCGCATGATTGTATAGACTCTGGCCATATACATAATTCTTCTTCCACCGATTAATTTCCAGAGCACTTTCGATGGGTGCTTCACCGAGCATTTGGGACAAAGTTAGACCAGTTTCTGCAAAAAATACATGAAGTTGATCAGGATTCACATTTCCACCTATCTGTTCTAGCGCTTTCAAGTTAGAACCATATTCATTCCCAATAACTAGCGGGGGCACTGATTGTTGTGATTGTTCCCCGAGCTGTGGGACACCCTTCTGTGCTCTCTTCTATTTCTTATTTGTCTCCTCAATTAACTTGGTGATAGTGCGGTCATAGTCTGATATTGGCGATTTCTTACCAGAATCATGCATCTTTTTCTGATGAGCATCCACCTTTTGCCTGAGCATATGAGGACATACAAAAAAAGTACAGCTTCTTCGGGTTTTGCTTCGCTTTAATTTTAGCCTCGGTGGCCGCGAAGAATTTGCCCAACTCTGATTTCACTGAAGCATTAGTTTCCTCTTCAGTCTTCTCATAGGCAAGTTTGGTCGTCTTAGGAATAGCTTGTCTTCTCTCTGAAGAGGTTTTCTTCTTTAGTGGCGGTGGGGCCGATGCCTTCATTTGTGCAGCTAGCCTTTTCTTTGGTGTCAGTGTTCGATCCTGTCGTGGAGGCGATGGTGCTGTCGGTGGCGGGGATGGAGCCCGTGGTGGAGGAGATGGGGCCGATAGTGGGGATGGAGCCCGTGGTGGAGGGGATGGAGCCCGTGGTGGAGCGGATGGAGCTGGTCGTGGCAGGGATGGAGCCCGTCGTGGAGGGGATGGAGTAGGTCGTGGAGGGGATGGAACCGGTGGGGATGCAGGTGTGTCTTTCATTGCATCGTCATCGCCCACGACACTATGACTAGGTGGTGAATGGATAATTGGACTTAGGTTGGGAGAGGTCCTGCTGTGAAAACAACATGGTATGAGTAAGCAATTATTTAAGCTAATACATAACTAGTGAAAAAATGTTTCATTCTCTTTCAGCCGCACCTAGGGTTAGTTTGTTGAGGAGAAGGAGGTGATGCCCCAGGAATAATGATATAGCGCTTACGCCAACTTATGAATGCCTTCTCCGCTTCTCCTAAAGTCTTCTCACCATGACCTCCTTCAATGTCAAGTGTCACATTGCTATGCCCTTTCACTACTCTATCCACCGAGACACTAGCATAACCACGTGGTATTAATGCCCCATGGCATCTTGGTGTATTCGTACGGTCAATAGGAGATACAACACCAGTAGCCACCATTATTGTTACATTCCCCTGTGGCATGAGCAACTCACATGTCGTAACTGTCCAAATGCCTTGTCGGATATACGATTATGTGTCTTCCATTGTAGCAACTCCAGTGTTGTACCCAACTGAAAGGACTGTGACGCCTAAGAGGGGGGGTGAATTAGGCAACTTAAAACTTCTACTCTAAACTATGGGCTCTAAATTCCACCTAAGCAAAACCTATGTAAGAAAGTAAACTATCTAATGTGCAACTAAGGTTTTGCTAAGTGTGTTTGCTATCTCTACCGCAAAAGGAGTTATGCAACCTAGTTTTCAAACCTATCAACTAGCAAGAGTAAGCTAGGAAAGGTAAAGAACATAAACAAGGTAGCAATGTAAAATGCGGAAGCTAAAAGAGTGTGATAGAGATGCAAACTCCCATCGACGACTCCGGTATTTTTACCGAGGTATCGAGAAGCGCGCAAGCTTCCCCCTAATCCTCGTTGGAGCCCCTCGCAAGGAATCCCTCGCAAGGGCCAAGCTCCCGGTCGGGTGACTCCGTGGATAGCTCCGGGCCTTCCCCACATGCAAGTGGGTCTCTGGTTATGCCACTCGTGGCAAAGCCTCTCCCGGATGCTCCCCGTCGTCTTCACTATCAAGTTTCCGGCCGAAGCGCCGCGGGCCTTGTTCCCTTCGGTACACGGAGGCGGCCACACCACAAACGCGGTTGGTGTGATCTCGCAAGACTACAAGCCCCGCCAATGTACAACAACGGTGCGCGCAAGCACCGGTATTCAAGAGGTTTTCAACCTCACTAAACACTAGGTCTAACACCTAGAGCAAGCGCAAAGCGGTGGTCTAACTAGCTTAAGCACTTCGCAAAGCACCTCTACTAATCACCTAGTATATCACTTAAGCACTTTGGTGGCTAGAGCAACTAAATATGTGTCTATACACTTGGTACACTTCCTTGAGCTCCAACCCTGTGATTTTGGCCGGCCATGGGGGTATATATAGAGCCCCAAGCAAATAGAGCCGTTGGGCAAAGAGATGCACTTTTCAGACAGCGACCGGACGCACTTCACGTCCTGACCGGACGCGTCCGGTCCCTCACAACGGCTAGTTGCCAGCCTGCACATGCACTGATCGGACTCTGGCATGAGTCCGGTCACAGACGATCGGACGCGTCCGATCGCGTTTTTGTGCCTCTGGAACCTCTCTGTATTCGATCGGACTCAGCTGAGCTCCAGCGTCCGATCGTCGTCGTAGCGTCCGGTCACGCGATGCACTGAGGAACAGTAGCATCGGTGCGTCCGGTCGCATCTGTCGCAGCGTCCGGTCGCTTTGACGTGGTGCTGCTGGCTTGGGGTACTGACCGGACGCATCCAGGCCAGCATCCGGTCACTGCGAAGCAGCGTCCGATCACTTGATCTTCCTGCCTTTCTCCCGTTCTTTGCGCCCAACTTGGTTCCATTCTTGTGCCTTGGACTTTGCTTGATCTTGAGAGTCTTCTATTGAGCTTCAAATGTCTTGTTTGAGATGTTGATCATCGCATCACCACGTTGCCTTAGTCCAAGTCACATTTGCACCCTATTGGACTACAAAACAAACACTTGCAAACGCATTAGTCCAATTTGGTTATGTTGTTCATCAAACACCAAAATCCGAAGTTAAATGGTCCGAGGTCCATTTTCCTTACACCAACTTTTTTTTTCCATTTGCAGCAGACGGGTATAGTAATTTCCTGTGATCCTCTAGCATACAGTCAAACTTAGCCTTCTCCTTTTCACTTTCGCAATCTCTTTGTGCATCATGAATGACATCACCAAGAGCATCATCTTCAGCGAGTGTGTCTTGTGCACCTACCTCTTTTTCACCTTCCCCATTGCAGTATCACCAAAGTCACTATATTGAGCAATAATGTCATCTTCAGTGTCCAATTGTTCTTCTTCACCTTCTTCCATCATAACCCCAGTTTCTCAGTGCTTGGTCCAACAAATATAGTTTGTCATGAAACCCGACTTCAACGAGTGTGAGTGAAGACTCCTTGAGCTAGAATATTCCTTCGAATTATTACACAGGGCACATGGGCAACATATGAAACCATTCCGCTTGTTTGCCTCGGCCACTCTTAAGAAATAATGTACGTCGTCAATGAACTCTTTTGAGCGGCGATCGGCATTGTACATCCAGTGACGTGTCATAGTCTGCATTATATGGTATATCACATAATTAAATTTCTCATTCTTGTAAATAAATGAAATTATAAAATACCCCAAATTTCTCTAATCTCTAACTAATTTAAAGCATTATAAATTTCTATTTTTTCAACTATTTCACAAAATGTGATATGCATACTAGCATTTGAAGGTACATATACTAACTTTAATAAAATAATTAATACGACCACATTGTGTAAATTAAAGTATTATATATTTCAAATGTTTGTAAACAAATGATTTAAATTATCTCTATTTCTCTAAATAATTTAAATAAACTAATTAAACCGGTAACATTTATGGTACTAACTTAGTTTTCTTCATCAAAATATTCAAACTATCAAGTCATCGTCTACATTATATGGCATATCACATAATTAAATTTATCATTCTTGTAAACAAATGAAATTATAAAATACCCCAAATTTCTCTTATTCTCAACTAATTTAAAGCTTTATAAATTTCTATTTTTTGAACAAATGAAATAAGAAAAAAAATCCTCAATGCTCTCTATTTTTTCTAACTAATTCACAAAATGTGATATGCATACTAGCAGTATAAGGTACATATACTAACTTTAATGAAATAACTAACCCGATCACATTTTGTAAATTAAAGTATTATATATTTCTAATTTTCATAAACAAATAATTTAAATGATCTCTATTTCTCCAAAATAATTTAAATAAACTAATTAAACCGGTCACATTTAGGGTAATACTTTTAGGGTACTAACTTAGTTTTTTCATCAAAATATTCAAACTATCAAGTGAATGGAGCTCAAAATAGCGTAGAAAGCATAATTCAAAAACCACATATATATGTGACAGCTAAAAATATGACAAGATGAAGCCACTAACCTTCGAACGAGTCGATGACGGCGTAGATGTGATTAAATAGATCAATCGCCGGAGATGTGTTATCAAAAAAATCACCGGAGAAGAGAGCAAATAACAAGCAAGAAGACAGTGAAGACAGTGAGAGAGCTCGGGCTCGGCTGGAGGTGTCCCTCTGACAAATGAGTCATTGGACAGGGGACCTTTAGTCCCGGTTGGGACAAAAGACCTTTCTAGTCCCGGACGTAAATTTTTCCAAGACTAATGCTGATTTTGCAGATTGCACAAAGACCTGTTTTCTAGTAGTGTAGCTAGCTAGCTAATGTAATAGTTGTTCATAGCCAAACAAATTAACACCATACCTATATATATAGAAATTATGTAATAGTTGTGCTATATATAGGACTGCTATTGAACACGCAGCGCTCTAAATAAGTATATAGCACTGCCTATCAGATTTCCAACCCGTCACTAATTTTTATGGTAATAAATATGCAACCCAGCTAAAAGTCAAATCTCACGACCGTAAACAAATGGTAAGAAAGCATAATTCAAAAACCACATATATATGCGACAGCTAAAAATATGACAAGATGAAGCCACTAACCTTCGAACGAGTCGATGACGGCGTAGATGTGATTAAATAGATCAATCGCCGGAGATGTGTTATCAAAAAAATCACCGGAGAAGAGAGCAAATAACAAGCAAGAAGACAGTGAAGACAGTGAGAGAGCTCGGGCTCGGCTGGAGGTGTCCCTCTGACAAATGAGCCATTGGGCAGGGTAGTTAACACCATAGCTAGTAGTAGCTTCGTTCGGCAAAGTGCTTTTTGCCGAGTGTCTTTTTTTAGGCACTCAACATTTTTAATCAGGCAGGGCCCCACCGACTAGTGTCAAAGTCACAAGTCGTGGCCTTTTTCCACAAAATACACATCTAACGTTGCAACCTCTCCCTCATGCATACACCTCTCTACCACTACGCCATACTATCATTTGTGTCTAAATTCTGTTTTTGTTTCTCCCATAATATACTAAATCGAGTGTAAATTGCTTGTTTGAGGCCGTAAACAAATTCAAATTAAAAAGTTATCGAACCCAAGCTAAAAATTTGGAACTGAGAAAGTACTTCTATCGGTACCTATCACTTATAACTAAGAAAATCATTTATTTATCCATAACTAAAATTTCCCCATGTCAAATACTTAGGGCGTATTCATTTTCCTGGCTAAAATTTTATTCCTGTCACATCAAATGTTGTGACCTTAATTTAGTCTATTCAATTAAAAAATAGATTAATTTCAAAACTAATTTATCAGCTGAAAACTAATTCATGAAACGAATCTATTAAACTTAGTTAGTCCATGATTTAACAATGTGATACTACAGTACATATTCACTAATGATAAATTAACTTATCTTAATAGATTCATCTTGTTAACTCCCGTGTGGTGGTGTATTTAGTTTTGTAGTTTGTATATTTTTAATAGACTAAATTAGTGTCATAACATCCAATATGACACGGCTAAACAAGCCTTTACAAATACATGCAACAGCGTCATACAAAATGTCGGGACAAACTTCATAAACCAGGCTAGGTTATTGGCTTAGAAGTTTGGGATTGATCGTAATGGTATATATGTCCTTAGCGTCATCCATCGTAACCTATGGGCAGTTTTACTAGTTACTAGTATAAGAAAAAAACGGAAAAAGTAAAAACGGATGGATGACAGAAAAAAAGAGCAGCAGAAGGGAAGACTGATAAGGCTGAGAGAATTAACCTAAAACTAGGAGACTAAAAAAATGAAGATGGTCTTGCTGCAATTAAAAATTAAACTGAATATAAAATTAAGAAGACATAGATAAAAAATAACTAATGACTAATAAGCAAATGAAATAAAGTGTACTAGGAACTAGAAACCTGGAAATATAACTCTCAAAACAAAACTAGAGTTAACTAAAAAACAACAATATTGACAAAAAATGAGACAAAACTGAAAAAATGAAGCAGATATGAACACAACAATACTAAACCTGAAACTCAAATAATAAACTTGACAACCTAGATTCTACAACATTAAACCAAAACTTAAAAATAAAATAAATTGTACTGGACTTGAACATAACTAAAACTAAAATAAGTTCTATTAAACTGAACAATAATGAAAAAATAATGAAGCAGATATGAGCTGAACATAACTGAAAGAAAAATGAAGCAGATATGAGCTGAACATAACTAAAAGAATAATGAAGCAGATATGGGCACAACAAAACTAAAAAGGAAACTCAAATAAACATCATGACAACCTAGATTCTAAAAGATTGAACCAGAACTTAAAACTAAAATAGATTGTACTGGACTAGAACAAAACTAAAACTAAAATAAGATATATTAAACTTAACCTGAAATTGAACAAAACTTAAACTGCAAGTTACGTTCTATAATACTTAACCTGAACAAAACTTAAACTGAAAGTTAAGTTCTATGAAGAATACTTAAACTGAAAGTTAAGTTCTATAAAACTTAACCAATAAAAATGGAAGACTGAAAGTTAATTCTACAAAACTGAAACAAAACTGAAATAATTAAAATAGACTCTACTGGACTTGAACAGAAATATAAATGAAAGTTATTTCTAATTTTAATTATAAAAGAAAAATATACTATACTTGAACAGAAATAAAAATGAAAGACTGAAAGTTAATTCTACAAAACTGAACCAGAACTGAAATAATTAAAATAGATTCTAGTGGAGTTGAACAGAAATATAAATGAAAGTTAAAATGAAATAACTATCAAAGATATTAAAATTGAGAAACAATTAAATAACTAATACTGATATTAAAGTCAATAAAATTAATTGAGACACACTGCAATAACTGTTGGAAATAATAGTAATTCAGTGATGCCTAAATTAATTCCGACAATGAGGAAAAGATAAACAACATGCATCGTAGATGTATAATCTACCACTAGCAGTAAGATCCGAGACATATTCAGGCTTTGTATTGCTAGTAACATGAAGAACACGAAATAGAAGAACAGTAAGATCGAAGGCAGGCTTACAGTGGGGTTATCGGCACTAGGAACTAGCGCAAGAGAAGACGAAGCAGACCGTTGATGAAGACCGACGAAGTCAGCGTAGAGGGAAGAAGACGTCCGGCGAGCAGTCGCGACGACGCTTCCTAAAAACCTTATACGTCCCCTACCCCGTGCAGGGACACGAGGAGACGGAGGCTTCGAAGTTCCTGCTCTCCCGGCACCGATGGCACGTCGGCAGCGGGATGGGGTCGACAGCAGCAGCGCAGCACTAGGGCAGAGAAGGAGGAGAATGTGTTATGAAGAGGACGACGTCTCGTCCCTCTTTATACACACCGCAACTGCATCTTTAGAAAAAGACGACCGTGTAATCACAATATTAATATGATTGAACCTACCATTAGTGTACGAGTCAATCACCATTAATACGAGAATAATTGCTTGCTAAAACAGGCCAGCGCAATTTTCTCCATGCCTGCAAAAATATCGAGTGGCAGAAGGAAGTCGCGCACCCGCAAGGCCTCGGTCGGACCATTCACGCGTATGTCGTGCGCCCTGCGCGAGTAGCCACGTCACGCACCGCCCAGCCCAGCCTGGCGAGGCGAGCGAGCGCGCGTGTGGGTTTCTTCCTTTGCCTCTCCTCAATAGCTTCAACTAGTTGGAGATAGCTCAACTATATAAGCTGGCCTCCCTCCTTCTAGAGTAGCAATATGGGACTAAAGTCCCCCACCATACCATACATGTGTGTTTGGCCCTTTATGATTTATTTGGAATATTCATTTGGGGCAAGCCCAAATCTTCTAACAATCCCCCACCAGATCCCAGAGGCACTCTTCTTCCTCCTTGTACCAAAGTATTGTTAATATACCAGTTGTTCAGTGGAGACCGGTTAAGGTTGAACATCCACCTAGAACGACAAGCTAGGCTCATCCACAGCTACACAATGGACTAGGCCTTGAATTGGCAGTTTGGTGCGAACAAGCTTCACTTGACGTCTTGACTGATACTAGGCTGCCATATGCCTACCTCGCGAGTGTAGCGTATAAGTCATACTCGTATCTCACTTCATGAGCTTCTTGGAGAGTTCCCAAATCTCACAAACTGCGACTAACAATTCAGCTCACATAGGTGTGTTCTTACATATATACTTTGTAGGATAGTATCTTGCTATAGAGCCTTAGAACACATTAAGACAAAGTCAAACCTGCCTTATAGAAATGAGAGTACTGCATCTCCAACTGAGTGGGTTAAGTAGAAATGTACTCTCCCATCAACCAGCAGCTTGTTTTTCCCAGATCCTAATTCATGGGATCTTCGATCACATAGGTTGGGTTACTACTGAGGTTAACTCACATGGGTCTCAGTCCCATCTCCTTTGATGCATTATCAATTACAGTACGTGATAGTCCCTTGGTAAAGGGATCTGCCAGGTTCTTAGCTGTCTTGATGTAGTCCACAGCTATTACTCCGGAGTTTCTCAATTTCCTGACAGACTTCAGTCTACGTTTCACATGTTTGTTGGACTTCGTATTATCCTGTCTATTTTTCACCTTCGTAATAACTGTTTGGTTATCACAGTTTATGAGAATAATAGGAATTGGTTTTTCAACCACAGGTAAATCCATCAACAATTCTCTCAACCATTCAGCTTCAGTAGAAGCTGTGTCCAGAGCTACGAGCTCTGCCTCCATTGTCGATTTTGTAAGTATTGTCTGCTTACAAGATCTCCAAGAGACGACACCACCTCCTAAAGTGAATATATATCCACTAGTGGCCTTTAGCTCATCAGCATCTGTAATCCAATTTGAATCACTATATCCTTCAAGTACACCTGGGTACCCTGAATAGTGAATCGCATAGCTCATTGTGCCCTTTAGATAGCGCATTACTCGATCAATACTGCGCCAATGATCATCTTCTGGACTAGATGTGAATCTACTCAACTTGCTTATAGCAAATGAGATGTCAGGACGGGTTGCGCTAGATAGATACATTAATGATCCAATAATCTGGGAGTATCTCAGTTGATCCTTTCCTAGCCTCCGATTCTTTCGAAGGATTAGACTAGGATCATAGGGTGTTGGAGAAGGTTTGCTATCCATATAGCCAAAGCGGCTCAAAACCTTTTCCACATAATGAGACTGCAAAAGAGTAATCTCATTCTCGCCCTTATTAAGTTTAATATTAAGGATCACATCAGCTTCCCCCAAATCCTTCATGTCAAAATTTTGGGATAAGAAAGATTTTACATCATTAATCTCATCGATACTTGTCCCAAAGATCAGTATGCCATCAACATACAAGCACAAGATTACTCTTTGCCCCCACCATAACGGTAGTACACACAAGTATCAGCTTCATTTACAGCAAACCCAGCAAAGGTTAAAGTATTATCAAACTTCTCATGCCACTGTTTGGGTGCCTGTTTCAAACCATACAAGGATTTGAGTAACCTGCACACCTTGCCCTCTTGTCCTTGTGCTATAAATCCATCGGGATAATCCATATAAATTTCTTCCTCCAGCTCTCCATTAAGGAAAGTTGTCTTCACATCCATTTGATGGACAAGAAGACCATGAGAAGCAGCCACGGATAATAACACTCGGATTGTAGTTAATTTGGCAACAGGTGAGTAGGTATCAATGAAATCCTCGTCTTGTTTTTGTGTGTAACCTTTAGCCACAAGCCTCGCCTTGTACTTTTCAATAGTACCGTCAGGCCTAAGCTTTTTCTTAAATACCCATTTATAGCCAACTGGCTTACAACCCACTAGTCGATCTGTCACTTCCCAAGTACCATTTGCCGTGATGGAGTCCATCTCGCTACGGACTGCATCCTTCCAATATTCTGCATCAGGTGATGCATATGCCTCTGCAATGGTCGTGGGTGTATCATCCATGAGGTAGACAGTGAAGTCTTCACCAAAGGATTTTGCAACCCTTTGTCTCTTACTCCTTCTAGGAGCTACAACATTGTCATCCTCTGAAAGGTCCTAAATGGCTAGAGGGGGGGTGAATAGCCTAATAAAATTTCTACAAAACACTTAGAGAGACTTGTTAGACAATTACAAAGCGAAGCTTTTTGCACTAGCTCTACTAAGTGATGCAAGCCACCTAACCAAACAATTCTAGTATGGTATGATCTCTAAGGCACACAATATCTATGTCACTACTCTCTATTCTAGTGAGCTAGCAAGAACTAAAAATAAAGAACTAGAGAGCTAACACTAGCAAGATTAACTACCACTACACAAGGAGTAAAGAATGTAATTCAAGTGGTAGAGAGATATACCAACACCGGCAAGAGATGATCAATCACAATATGAATACCAATGAAGTCCGGGAGATAGCCAAATAGACAATGGACACAAAGATTTTCTCCCGAGGTTCACGTGCTTGCCGGCACGCTACTCCCCATTGTGTCGACCAACCACTTGGTGGTTCGGTGGCTAATAGGTATTCACAAACCTAGCTCAACACTTGAGCGCCACAAGAACCGACCCACAAATGGAGGTAACTCAATGACACGCGCAATTTACTAGAGTTACCTTTTGGCTCTTCGCCGGGGAAGGCACAATACCCCTCACAAATCACCGGGAGATGGCCACGAACAATCACCAACTCGTGCCAATGCTCCTCCGCTGCTCCAAGCCGTCTAGGTGGCGGCAACCACCAAGAGTAAAGACAATACCGCAGCAACAACGATCCCCAAGTGCCACTAGATGCAATCACACAAGCAAATGCACTTGGAATCACTCAATCTCACTTTGAATCGCGCTATCAAGCAAGGAGATGAGTGGCAGGGAGTATGTTTAGCTCAAAGGGATGTCCAATATGTTAGAGTGCCAAGAGAGGACTCCCAAAGCTGGCCAACTCATATTTATATACCCCCTCAAACAAATAGAGCCGTTACCCCTTCGAATGGGCTGTTTACGGGACGACCGGACGCGTCCGGTCATGTTGCAGTAGCGTCCGGTCGATGTTTCAAAAGTGACCAGACTCATGTTGCACTAGCGTCCGGTCAATGTTGCACTGAGCATCCGGTCACGAACAGAGAGGTTCCAGAGACGATTTTCAACGACCGGACGCGTCCGGTCACTATTGACTGGACTCACTCAGCGACCGATCTCTCCATTTCACTCGTTGCCTCTCGTGAACAGTGCTAGCGTCGCGTCCGGTCGGATGTTGCATTAGCGTCCGGTCGCTGTTGCAGTAGTGACCGGACTCATGTTGCAACAGCGTCCGGTCGCTGTTGCAGCGTCCGGTCAAGCCTGAGAAACGCGTTTTCGGCTCCGGTTTGTTCTCCTTTGCAAATGTGCCAACACCACCAAGTGTTCATCACCTTGTGCATGTGTGTTAGCCTTTTCCAAACATTTTTCAAAGGATTAGAGGTTAGCACACTAGGTCCTAATGCGTATGCATGTATGAATTCACCTAGTGGCACTTGATAACCGCAATCACCGAGATAGTCCCCTCTTAATAGTACGGCTATCAATCCTAAACAAACTCACACCCTCTATGGTGTCTTGAGTGCCAAAACAAAATCCCTATTTATACCTTTGCCTTGATCTCCATAGGGTTTTGCTTTTCTCTTCTTCTCTTTCCAAATGTGGAGCACTTGATCCATCTTTTGGTCATCATCACCAACACCATGGTCATCATCTAGCTCCCACACTTGGTGTGTACCAACCTAGCTTATGAACACTTCATGACAAAGGTTAGTACTCTAGGTGACATCAATTATCCAAAACCAAACAAGGACTTTCAATCTCCCCCTTTTTGGTAATTGATGACAACCTTTCACAAAGATATGTATTTGAAAATTTGAGTCACCTCTTTGTTAGTATTAGCTCCCCCTACATATGTGCTATAGTGTTTGGTTCAAGTTCGGCACATATGCATACATATGAAATGTGGGAGAGTAATACTATCCAATGATGCTAAGGTGTAAAGAATGGACCTTTGAAGCGTGATACCAATCGGAGTTGCCAATGTATACCATCCTTAGCACCATGGTTAGCTAGACTTTACAAAAACACTAGATACCTCATGAGATCAACTTTATATGAAAGGCTCTAGTACCACTTGTAAGAACAAATTACATCTAGCTACCACCTATGCATGCTAGTTTGCAAATCATCATTCAAAATCTATTTCTAGCATACGCCACACAATAGCATGGATATAAAGTTAAAAACTTGTCTAATGCAAGCAAGCATATGAACATGCACAAATCAAATGCAACAACCAAGTTCATGAGCTTGCTCCCCCTACTTGTGTGCTCGAAAATCATTTTCAAAAATTTGATCCCCTTCATTTTATCTTTGTGACTTTCTCTCCCCCTTTGTCATCTATTTCCATAAAAGGTTTGCATAAAAAGGTTCAAATTGTCTAGGAGAGAGTTACTTCTTTCACATTTGGTTCAATCTAGGTCATTTGCATAAAACATTTAACACGGTTTGCTCTAGAGTAAGCTTCCTCACACATTTTGCAATGGTTATCTTACTCACGTTGGTTAAACATTCCATTGCTCATTTTCTAGATTAAACACTAGGATTGCAAGCCCATAATCATGTCATATGTTACCACTAGATCATATCAAGCATAGAAACAATAGTGGCATCATATAAGCATCAAAATCATTTTATTTTCATGAATGAGCCTAATAATTATGAGGAATGACTAGATGCACTAAACATGTCCTACCAAAGTATGAATGCATATGCCAATCAACTTTTACCTTGCTTTGTCGAAGGAGAGGCATGTCATATAAGTAGGGGTGCATCAACACATATTTGAGAAGTCAAGTATGTTCAATTCATTCCTTAGCTTGCAAAACCTCTTCTCATCAAGTGGTTTGGTGAATATGTCGGCAAGTTGATCATCGGTACCAACACTTTCAATTGAAATATCACCCTTTTGTTGATGGTCTCTTATGAAGTGGTGCCTAATGTCAATATGCTTTGTCCTTGAATGTTGCACGGGGTTGTTTGTGAGCTTCACCGCACTCTCATTGTCACATAGCAATGGCACTTGTTTAAATTTGATTCCAAAATCATCCAAAGTTGCTTTCATCCAAAGTAATTGAGCACAACAACTACCGGCGGATATGTATTCGGCTTCGGCGGTTGAAAGTGCCACACTATTTTACTTCTTTGATGACCAAGACACAAGTGATCTTCCCAACAATTGACATGTGCCCGATGTGCTCTTTCTATCAACCTTGCAACCCGCATAATCGGAGTCCGAATATCCAATCAACTCAAAGTTTGACCCCTTTGGATACCATAAACCAATATCTTGTGTATGCTTCAAGTACCTCAATATTCTCTTGGTTGCCTTCAAGTGACTCTCTCTTGGTGAGGCTTGGAATCTTGCACACATACATACACTAAACATGACATCCGGTCTTGATGCGGTCACATAGAGTAGGCTTCCAATCATAGACCGATACAACTTTTGATCCACCATATTTCCACTTGCATCACTATCCAATTGTCCATTTGTCCCCATAGGTGTGCTAATGTGTCACACCCCAACTTTAAGGATAAAGTTGAGACAACATACTCATGTGTGCCCAGGAAAAATCACACACATAAGTAGACAAATTACAAGAGTGGCATCATCACACTGTTTATTACATCACGATAGTATTTAAAACAGAGTCTTACAACATACTGAACCACAGATCACTGAACTGGTACACAAACTAAGCCATAGGGAAAACGTCGACTGGGGGAGCAGCTAGCCTAGAAGTCTTCAGGAAAGTCGCCAACTGCACCTTCATCTGTTACCCATCCGGGATTTTGCCCAAAAAGAAGGTAAACAACAAGCGTAAGTACTTCTCGTACTTAGCAAGCTAACACAGGGTTCATGAGGCTCAAAAAGGCTGACACTGTCTGACTGCAGTTAGCTTTTAAGTTGGTCAAGTTTTAGCATTAGGGTAAACGAGTATTGTGCTTAACCCTTAACCCATGATCCATATGTCCAACAAAGATAAGCATAGTATCATAAAGTTCCAACAACATAAAGCAACAATTGTTAAGTTTCATAGTTCCGCTAGTTTTCCGGGCCGCTCGTGACCGTGAGCACGGCTGTTATAACAGTTTTACACTCTGCAGAGGTTGCGCATCTTTACCCACAAGCCGTGTTACCCTTGTGCCCGAGGCGGCCAACCTCTTGATCCACTTCCGAGGTAGATCGGCGGGGCACACTAAGAAGCCTTTCGTTGGTTCGTCTAACATGTTAGGGCCGCTAGGTTTCCTTGGCAGGCAGATGTAGTAACCCCCCTTTCCTATGGCACAAGGCCATCGCAGCTATACACATAGGAACAGGAGCAGCCCTACACCCAAAGTGGCAAGCCCCTTATGCGCCCTTTCGGGTCACCGCTAACAAGTTAGAAAAGGTCCAGTGTACTGAGCTAAAACCAGAGCCATATAGCACTCATGGTAGCACTGTCAATCCCAGCTTTTGCTAACAGCAAGTTTTATTAACCGTTAACCACATATCATCATGAGAACATATTCATCATTGGACTGGATCGATTATAAGTCAGTTAGCACTAGCAAAGCTACCCATATGCATATATCCCACGGGAACAAGAACATCACAGATCACAAAGCTAAGTGGGTTTTCTAAGGTTGCTCAATTGGACACATGCATAAATGAGTGATTAAAGTAAAGTGTATAGGTAAACAAGGAGGTCCCATGCTAACTTGCCTTGGTTGTCGAAAGGTTGGTCCTCCTGCTGGTCACTGAACGAGGGGTCCTGATCGCACCACACCGACTCACCGTCTATTCGATCACATAACATCACCACGCATTCCAGGTGCAAACATACACGATGCAAACAAGGCTATTATTAGAACAATACACCAAACAGTGATAAACTGAATTAAAACTTTGATAAAACTGAAGAACGCATCTCTACGATCACAACAAGCTTTGGTCCATCGAAAACGGAGTTACGGCGTGAAAGTTACGATCGAAACGGTACATATAAAGCCCTAAACAAGATTAACATGGACCCTAAAACTAAACTGTCCAAAACAGGCTAACAGGGGTATAAACGGGTAGAGCACTAAGTTATGAAGCTAACGCAATTTGAACGGGTCAAATCGGAGCTAAAACGTGAATTTTATAAGCAAAACAAGGTAGTGGCATTTCTGTAAATAGTTTGAATTGTATTTGAATTTAAACCGAAATTTAAATTGAATTTTAAACAAATACCGCAGTCAACTGGACTGCGCCTCAATTTCTCTAAAACACAGGGGCCTGGTCGGAAGGTTTTCCAGGCACAATGAATAGTGCCTGGTGGAGTGCGGGTTGGTTACGGGATTCTTCGGGGGCTCTTTAGCAAAGATGCACGGCGAAGGGGTATCAATGATCCTCGGCCGCCGGATCGGAGATGGGCGGCTCGGATTAGATCCAGGGGAAGTGCGCGCGGGGCAAGCCGACGGCGCGCCGCGCGCGGGCTCTGGCCGCGACGTCGCGGGGTGTCGCGACGGCGTGCGTGCACCCGCCATGGACGACGCGCGGGCGCTTGCGGACCCGGCCGAAGGAGGCGCCCCGAGACAAACCAAGAGAAGGGAGAGAGAGCGGAGCTCAAGGGAAACCCTCACCACGGCGGAGGAGGCGGCGGGGAGGCTCGGACGGCGGGGGCACGACGACGGCGACGGAGCTCCGGGCGACGGCGGCGAGCTGCAAGAGTGCTACGGCAGTTAGGCCAAAACCGAGCGCAAGAAAGAGGGAGAAGGGGTTCGGCGGCGGCGCTACCGCGACGCGAAGCGCGGCGAGGTGAAGGACGGGCCGGGGAGGGCGAGCACGGCCAGCAACGGCGGCGAGCGCTCGGCACTGGCTCGGCGGAACTTGGCGCGGGTGCTCTGGGCTCAGCGGCGAGAACGAGCGAGAGCAACTGAGGGAGGAGGGGAAGCGGGGCGTGGCGCACGCGATAAGACCGAGAGGGGGGGGTGCGCGGACGCTCCCACGACGCGCGGAGGACTCGGGCGCGGCGGTTGCGCTCTGCGCTGCGGGCGGCGATGCGCGGAGGGGAAAGGAGGAGCTGACGTGCGGGCCCGGGCTGCCAGCGAGAGAGAGGGAGGGGGCGCGGACGGTTGCAGCGAGCGCCGACTGGGCCGGCCTGCTGGGCCGCGCGGAGGAGAGAAAGGAAGGAGGGAAGCCCAGCGCGGGAGGGAAGGAGAAGGGAGGGAGCGCCGGCGGGCTTGGGCCGCCAGGCCGCTTGGGCCGGATGCAAGGGAGGGAGAAGAAAAAGAATAAGAACTCTTTTCCATTTTATTTTCAACATATTTTCAAACCATTTCAAAGTGAATTTGAATTCAAACCAAGTTTAGGCAAAAACCAAACACTCAAATAAATTTGATGCACCAGCATGAATGCATAAACATGTTGCCACTATTATTTTAATTCAACAAAAATTATTTAACCTCTATATTAAATGCTTCACAAAGACATAAATAACTCATTTTCAACCATTTGGCTTTGGAGAAATTTTTAGGGTGTTACAACTCTACCCCCCTAAAGATGAATCTCGTCCTCGAGATTCGACCGGAGCTTACTCAAACAACTGGGGATAAGATTTCCGAAGATCTTCTTCTCTTTCCCAGGTAGCCTCTTCTTCTGTATACCGGTTCCACTGAACTTTGCACATCTTGATAACTCGGCTCCGGGTAACTCTTTCTGCTGTTTCCAAGATCTTGACAGGGTACTCTTCATAAGTAAGATCTTCACCTATCTTGATCTCTTCCAGAGGAACTTGTTCTTCAGGCACTCGCAGGCATTTCTTTAGCTGAGAAACATGGAACACATCATGTACACCTGACAGCTTCTCAGGTAACTCAAGCTGATAGGCCACTTCTCCACATCTGGCCAAGATCCGGAAAGGACCTATGTATCTGGGTGCTAACTTTCCTTTCATGTTGAATCTCTTTACGCCCCTCATGGGTGACACTTTCAAATACACATAGTCTCCCACTTTGAAAACTAAGTCCCTCCTGCGAGTATCTGCATAACTCTTTTGTCGGGACTGAGCTATCCTCAAGTTATCCCGGATCGTTCTTACTTGATCTTCAGCATTTCTAAGAACATCCGGTCCGAACACTTGAGTCTCTCCTGTCTGATTCCAGAACAAGGGAGTTCTACACTTCCTGCCATACAAAGCTTCAAAAGGAGCCATTTTGAGACTCTCCTGATAACTATTGTTGTATGAGAACTCAGCATATGGAAGGCTTTTATCCCAACTCATTCCATGCTGAAGGGCACATGCTCTCAGCATGTCCTCCAAGATCTGATTTATCCTTTCAGTCTGCCCATCAGTTTGAGGGTGATATGCAGAACTGAACGTCAGCTTAGTTCCCAGAGATTGATGTACCTGATGCCAAAAATGAGAAGTGAACTGTGTTCCTCTGTCAGACACTATTTTCTTCGGAACACCATGCAAAGACACAATTCTCTCCATGTACAGTTCTGCTAACCTTGCTCCACTATAAGTAGTTTTAACTGGTAGGAAGTGAGCGACCTTAGTGAGACGGTCGACTATTACCCATATAGAATCATAGCCTCTTTGTGTGCGAGGTAAACCAGTAATAAAGTCCATTCCCACTTCTTCCCATTTCCATTCGGGTATCTGCATAGGCTGTAACAATCCTGCTGGTCTTTGATGTTCAGCTTTGACCTTCTGACAGGTGTCACATAGAGCCACATATTCTGCTACATCTCGTTTCAAACCATACCACCAGTATTTTTCTTTCAGATCCAAGTACATTTTGGTGCTGCCGGGGTGTATGGAGTAAGCAGATTCATGTGCATCCCGCAAGATGGCATCACGGATAGCTTTCACTTTGGGCACACATATCCTCTTTCCAAACCAAAGAGTCCCATTATCATCCATCCTGAATCCTGGTGCCTTTCCAAGCATTATGTTCTCTGCTATCTCTTTCAATTTCTCATCTTTCAACTGACCCTCACGGATTTCTTTCTCCAAAGTAGGTTCAACTGACATTTCCACCACATTGTTGGCAAAACATAGATTAAGATATGCCATTTCAGCTCTCAACTCTGCTGACATGTATTCCACTTGCAGACCGTTTGCATAGGTTTTTCTGCTCAAGGCATCGGCCACAACATTGGCCTTTCCTGGGTGATAATGTACCTCTAGGTCATAGTCTTTGATCAATTCTAGCCAACGGCGTTGCCTCAAATTCAGATCTGACTGAGTAAATATGTACTTCAGACTTTTATGATCCGTGTACACATCACACTTATGCCCAACTAGATAATGTCTCCATATTTTCAGAGCATGGACAACAGCGGCTAACTCCAAATCATGAGTTGGATAGTTCACCTCGTGCTTCCTCAGCTGTCTAGATGCGTAGGCCACTACTCTTCCTTCTTGCATTAGAACACACCCAAGTCCCAGACGAGATGCATCACAATAGATGGAGAAGCTTTTGTTCAAGTCTGGCAGAACTAGGACTGGTGCTGAGGTCAACCTCTTCTTTAACTCTTCGAAGTTTGCTTGGCATTTATCAGACCACACAAACTTAGCATTCTTCTCTAACAAGGCAGTCATAGGCTTTGCGAGCTTGGAGAATCCTTCAATGAACCTCCCATAATACCCGGCCAAACCCAGGAAACTTCGGATTTCACTGGCATTAGTTGGCGGGTTCCAATCCAACACATCTTGCACCTTGCTAGGATCAACGGATATACCTCCGTTAGAGACAACATGCCCTAAGAAAGAGACTTCTTTCAGCCAAAATTCACACTTGCTCCTCTTGGCATAGAGTTGATGCTCTCTTAACTTCTGCAGAACCATCCTCAGATGTTCAGCATGTTCCTCCTCTGTTTTGGAGAACACTAGAATATCATCTATGAATACCACCACGAACTTGTCTAGGTATTCCATGAACACTTTATTCATCAGATACATGAAGTAGGCTGGGGCATTGGTCAGTCCAAAAGACATTACTGTATACTCATACAATCCATACCGCGTTGTGAAAGCGGTCTTAGGAATGTCTGAGTTCCGGATTTTCAACTGGTGATACCCAGATCTGAGATCTATTTTAGAGAACACACATGCTCCTCTAAGCTGGTCAAATAGATCGTCTATCCGGGGTAGAGGGTATTTGTTTTTAATGGTAACCTCATTTAAAGACCTATAGTCCACACACATCCTTTGGCTACCATCTTTCTTATCCACAAAAATCACAGGTGCTCCCCAAGGAGAAGCACTAGGGCGTATATACCCTTTTCTAACAACTCCTTAAGCTGTTTCTTAAGTTCTTCTAATTCATTTACCCCCATTCTATAAGGTCTTTTAGCTATTGGTGCAGTTCCAGGCAGTAATTCAATAATGAACTCAACATCGCGATCAGGTGGCATACCTGGCAGATCATCCGGAAAGACATCAGGGAACTCATCCACCACCCGATCTTGCTCTGCACCACTAGCATCCATCTGGTTGACCGTGGCAGTTGGCTGCTCTTTCATCACTACTTGCACACAGATTCTGTCTCCCTTAGGTGTAGATATAACAACTGACCTTTCTTGGCACTGAATGACAGCCCCATGTTGCTTCATCCAGTCCATACCCAAGATGAGATCTATACCTGCTGTCCTTAGCACTATGGGCTTTACTTTAAAGTCTACCCCCCTTAGGTTGACACTAGAGGTGGGGCTCCAGAAATTTGCAGGCATACTACCCCCTGGTGAGTTTACTATGATTGTTTCTTTCATTGCACATAAAGGCACACCATGCATTCTAACAAATGACTGAGATATGAAGGAATGCGAAGCACCAGAATCGAAAAGTACGGTTGCCGGGATTGAGTTGATGCTAAACGTACCCATCATAACATCCGGTGCATCCAGGGCACTCTCGGCCGCCACATGGTTCACTCGCCCAGTGTGAGGTGGGCGAGCATTCTGCTTCTGAACTCCTGCCTGGTTCTGTGGGGCCTGGGGGTTCTGCTTCTTGGGGCACTGGTGAGCGTAGTGTCCTGGCTCCCCGCAACGGTAGCAGGCGTTGGGGTTCTGCTGAGCTGCATTCTTCATGGGGGCGGGGTTGGGTGCTCCCTGGCGTGAGGCTTGGCTGCTCTGCTGTTGCTGGAACCTCTGTCCTCCTGGCTGCTGCTGAAAACGCTGACCACCTGACTGCTGTTGGTATGAGAGGCGCTGCTGGTTCTGGTTGCCCTGGGGGTACTGTCCCCTGTTCCATTGGTTGCCTTGACTCCTCTGGGGGTAACCTTGTTGTGGGTTGATTCGGGGACGAGTGTTGCTCCCCGATGACTGGCCTTGGAAGCTTCTTTTCTTTGCCTCCATTTCCTTTCTCTTGTTGTCAATAACGATCGCCCTATTGACCAGGGCCTGATAGTTCGGGTAGGTGTTTGACATCAGCTGGAGCTGCAACCCATCATAAAGACCCTTCAGAAATTTGCGCTGCTTGTCTTTATCCTGGGCCACATCCTGGGGAGCGTAGCGCGACAGTTGAGCAAACTTGTCGCGGTACTCCGCTACTGACAGGGACCCTTGCTTCAGAGAGCGGAACTCCTCTTGTTTCAGCTCTACAAGTCCTTCAGGGATGTGGTAGGATCTGAAGTTCTCCCTGAACTCCTGCCATGTAACAACTGGAGCATCTTGGGGACGGGCAAACATGAACGCATCCCACCAATCTTGTGCTGCTCCTTGCAGTTGCCCCGAGGCATAGAGCACCTTCTCATAGTCGGTGCACTGGGCAATGTTCAGCTGTTTCTCCACTGCACGGAGCCAGTCATCCGCCTCCAGTGGTTCAGAGGCGTGAGAGAACACTGGTGGGTGGCCCTTCAGGAACTCTCCTCGACGGTCCCTGACTTGAAGAGGTTGAGGTGCTGCCGCGGGCGCCTGATCCAGGCGGTTCATCATGGCGTGCATAAGTTGATTCTGCGTGGCCATCAACTGTTCGATGGTCACTGGCGGCGGTGGCGGTGGCGGGTCCATAGGAGCACCACGCCCACGGCCACGGCCTCTTCCGCGTCCACCCCTTGCTGCCATCTGCCTCCAACAAATGCGCAAGAGTTAGACCTTTATATCCAACAAAGAATGTATATATGAACATAAATGAACATTGCTGAAAATTTTCTGTGCACATCCTTGTCAACAGCAGCTCACTAAAACGGACATAACTCGAGCTACAGAAATCCAACAGGGAAGAACCAGACATCGTTGGAAAGCTTAAGAAACCAGCTACAACTTTCATATAGAACACTTTTTCAGATTCGACCATATTCTGGGCCGAAAACAGCATTGAACAGAACCTGTTCTGGATGACAGACTGCACAGGAACATCAACTTAAGACAAGCATATCTCCCAGATCCGAACAGATAAAGACTTGGTTCCAGATTTATTTGAAAGGTACATCAGACTAGATACTCCCACAAAAATTTCACAATTTTTGGGATCACGGATTAAGAGATACACAGATTTAACCACAGGCTGCTCCAGAAAACAGCAACACAGGCAAAGGAGAAAAGCAACTTTATACACCACATGAAGATGTTTCAAACTTGGAGAAGCACGGACATAACCCATACTTCACCACACACAAGCAAAGATCCATTCACACATAGTTCACCACATAAACAATACATCCACAAAAGGTTCACCAACACAAACTGAAACTTTAAACAACGCGTCTAAACGAGATAACTGATCATGGTAGGCAAACTACTGGGCTCCACCGGGGGCGTCGTTGGCTCTGTACTTCTTCGTGTAGACAGCTGCATAGTCTAGCTCACCACGAAGGTAGTCCACTTCGCGCTCCAAACGCCTTATCACCTTCTGAGCCGCACGCAGGTCATCTTGCACCTTGTCGGCCTTCCTATGCACCTCGTAGGCATGCTGGGCAGTAGAGACCAGAACCGGGTACTCCACTGGAGGAAGCAGGGTTCGCCACGAGCCCTCCATGTCACTCTGGGGCAGGTAGCGGAAGCGGTCGTTCCTCATCATCTGGAAGCGAAGGCCAAGGTAGTGCAGGTAAGCATCCTGCGCTGCGTCCTCCATGCTGGCGAGAGCATCACCACGCTTGGTGGTGGTCCTGTGAACCGTCTCTACGACGTGGGCTTGATCCGCAGCTTTCCAACCTGTAACCATCAGGTCGGACTTCCAGTAAGTGGCCTCCAAAGGATGAGTGTACTCGCCACAATGGTACTGGAGCTTGGCCTCCATCTCAGGGTAGTACTCCTCCAGCAGACGAACCAGCATACTATGGTAGTATGCTGTCTCGTCGGGCTTCTTGAACATGAAGCGACGATCCCAACCAAGGTCTTCCACCACCTGCGCTGCTGGAGCGGCAGGGGGTGCTGGTGCCGAAGCTGACGAGGCGGCGGGAGAGTGTACCACCGGGTACACTGGCACGAAGGCTGGTGCCGCAGGAGCTGGTGAAGCGGCACGTGCTGCAGGGACTGCTGGGACGGCGGGGGCCTCCACGACTGGTGGAGCGACAGGCGCCACAGGAGCGGGTGCCTCTGGAGCAGGGACCTCAGGCACTGGCGCCTCAGGCACGGGCTCCACTGGGACTGGCACCTCCGGAGCAGGCACTTCCGGAGCTGGAGACTCGGGAACTGCTGCAGGGGGCGGTGGTGGCGCTGCTAGCTCCTCAGAGACTGCTGGGGTAACGGTCAACTCTTCATCCTCCATGAAGACGGCGTTGGAGGAGCTGGAGGAACCATCACTGATGTGGACCACAGGGGGAGCAGGCTGGCTGGTGAAAAGAGCACGGTAGGCACGGGTGTTCATGCGAGGCATCCTGACGTTATAAAACAAGATAAGATAAGCGGAAACATTTAGTTTTATGCAAAAGAATAAGAATAAGGAGCATAAAATTTTAATAAAGTAACAAGTTAATAAAATAAGCATGAACAGGTAGCAAAAAGGTGTTAGACGGCCATTTCCTAGCTAGGCTTGCGTCCTACAGTCAACAAAGCTCTGATACCAATTTGTCACACCCCAACTTTAAGGATAAAGTTGAGACAACATACTCATGTGTGCCCAGGAAAAATCACACACATAAGTAGACAAATTACAAGAGTGGCATCATCACACTGTTTATTACATCACGATAGTATTTAAAACAGAGTCTTACAACATACTGAACCACAGATCACTGAACTGGTACACAAACTAAGCCACAGGGAAAACGTCGACTGGGGGAGCAGCTAGCCTAGAAGTCTTCAGGAAAGTCGCCAACTGCACCTTCATCTGTTACCCATCCGGGATTTTGCCCAAAAAGAAGGTAAACAACAAGCGTAAGTACTTCTCGTACTTAGCAAGCTAACACAGGGTTCATGAGGCTCAAAAAGGCTGACACTGTCTGACTGCAGTTAGCTTTTAAGTTGGTCAAGTTTTAGCATTAGGGTAAACGAGTATTGTGCTTAACCCTTAACCCATGATCCATATGTCCAACAAAGATAAGCATAGTATCATAAAGTTCCAACAACATAAAGCAACAATTGTTAAGTTTCATAGTTCCGCTAGTTTTCCGGGCCGCTCGTGACCGTGAGCACGGCTGTTATAACAGTTTTACACTCTGCAGAGGTTGCGCATCTTTACCCACAAGCCGTGTTACCCTTGTGCCCGAGGCGGCCAACCTCTTGATCCACTTCCGAGGTAGATCGGCGGGGCACACTAAGAAGCCTTTCGTTGGTTCGTCTAACATGTTAGGGCCGCTAGGTTTCCTTGGCAGGCAGATGTAGTAACCCCCCTTTCCTATGGCACAAGGCCATCGCAGCTATACACATAGGAACAGGAGCAGCCCTACACCCAAAGTGGCAAGCCCCTTATGCGCCCTTTCGGGTCACCGCTAACAAGTTAGAAAAGGTCCAGTGTACTGAGCTAAAACCAGAGCCATATAGCACTCATGGTAGCACTGTCAATCCCAGCTTTTGCTAACAGCAAGTTTTATTAACCGTTAACCACATATCATCATGAGAACATATTCATCATTGGACTGGATCGATTATAAGTCAGTTAGCACTAGCAAAGCTACCCATATGCATATATCCCACGGGAACAAGAACATCACAGATCACAAAGCTAAGTGGGTTTTCTAAGGTTGCTCAATTGGACACATGCATAAATGAGTGATTAAAGTAAAGTGTATAGGTAAACAAGGAGGTCCCATGCTAACTTGCCTTGGTTGTCGAAAGGTTGGTCCTCCTGCTGGTCACTGAACGAGGGGTCCTGATCGCACCACACCGACTCACCGTCTATTCGATCACATAACATCACCACGCATTCCAGGTGCAAACATACACGATGCAAACAAGGCTATTATTAGAACAATACACCAAACAGTGATAAACTGAATTAAAACTTTGATAAAACTGAAGAACGCATCTCTACGATCACAACAAGCTTTGGTCCATCGAAAACGGAGTTACGGCGTGAAAGTTACGATCGAAACGGTACATATAAAGCCCTAAACAAGATTAACATGGACCCTAAAACTAAACTGTCCAAAACAGGCTAACAGGGGTATAAACGGGTAGAGCACTAAGTTATGAAGCTAACGCAATTTGAACGGGTCAAATCGGAGCTAAAACGTGAATTTTATAAGCAAAACAAGGTAGTGGCATTTCTGTAAATAGTTTGAATTGTATTTGAATTTAAACCGAAATTTAAATTGAATTTTAAACAAATACCGCAGTCAACTGGACTGCGCCTCAATTTCTCTAAAACACAGGGGCCTGGTCGGAAGGTTTTCCAGGCACAATGAATAGTGCCTGGTGGAGTGCGGGTTGGTTACGGGATTCTTCGGGGGCTCTTTAGCAAAGATGCACGGCGAAGGGGTATCAATGATCCTCGGCCGCCGGATCGGAGATGGGCGGCTCGGATTAGATCCAGGGGAAGTGCGCGCGGGGCAAGCCGACGGCGCGCCGCGCGCGGGCTCTGGCCGCGACGTCGCGGGGTGTCGCGACGGCGTGCGTGCACCCGCCATGGACGACGCGCGGGCGCTTGCGGACCCGGCCGAAGGAGGCGCCCCGAGACAAACCAAGAGAAGGGAGAGAGAGCGGAGCTCAAGGGAAACCCTCACCACGGCGGAGGAGGCGGCGGGGAGGCTCGGACGGCGGGGGCACGACGACGGCGACGGAGCTCCGGGCGACGGCGGCGAGCTGCAAGAGTGCTACGGCAGTTAGGCCAAAACCGAGCGCAAGAAAGAGGGAGAAGGGGTTCGGCGGCGGCGCTACCGCGACGCGAAGCGCGGCGAGGTGAAGGACGGGCCGGGGAGGGCGAGCACGGCCGGCAACGGCGGCGAGCGCTCGGCACTGGCTCGGCGGAACTTGGCGCGGGTGCTCTGGGCTCAGCGGCGAGAACGAGCGAGAGCAACTGAGGGAGGAGGGGAAGCGGGGCGTGGCGCACGCGATAAGACCGAGAGGGGGGGTGCGCGGACGCTCCCACGACGCGCGGAGGACTCGGGCGCGGCGGTTGCGCTCTGCGCTGCGGGCGGCGATGCGCGGAGGGGAAAGGAGGAGCTGACGTGCGGGCCCGGGCTGCCAGCGAGAGAGAGGGAGGGGGCGCGGACGGTTGCAGCGAGCGCCGACTGGGCCGGCCTGCTGGGCCGCGCGGAGGAGAGAAAGGAAGGAGGGAAGCCCAGCGCGGGAGGGAAGGAGAAGGGAGGGAGCGCCGGCGGGCTTGGGCCGCCAGGCCGCTTGGGCCGGATGCAAGGGAGGGAGAAGAAAAAGAATAAGAACTCTTTTCCATTTTATTTTCAACATATTTTCAAACCATTTCAAAGTGAATTTGAATTCAAACCAAGTTTAGGCAAAAACCAAACACTCAAATAAATTTGATGCACCAGCATGAATGCATAAACATGTTGCCACTATTATTTTAATTCAACAAAAATTATTTAACCTCTATATTAAATGCTTCACAAAGACATAAATAACTCATTTTCAACCATTTGGCTTTGGAGAAATTTTTAGGGTGTTACATAATGGCTTTTGCATCTTGCAATCCAAACTTCTTGATCATGTCCTTTATGTACTTGCCTTGACTAACAAATGTGCCTTCCTTCAATTGCTTGATTTGTAGACAAAGGAAGTAGCTAAGCTCTCCAATTATGGACATCTCAAACTCATTTGCCATCAATTCACCAAACTCTTCACAAAAATCTTGATTGGTTGAACCAAAGATGATATCATCAACATAGATTTGCAACACAAACAAATCTTTTCCAATCTTCTTGGTGAAGAGTGTAGTATCAACCTTTCCCATCTTGAACCCTTTAGAGAGGAGAAAGTCCCTTAACCTCTCATACCATGCTCTTGGTGCTTGTTTCAAACCATAAAGTGCCTTCTTGAGCTTGTAAACATGGTTGGGCTTCTTGTCATCTTCGAAACCGGGTGGTTGCTCAACATATACTAACTCATTGATGTAGCCATTGAGAAATGCACTCTTGACATCCATTTGATATAGCTTGATATTGTGGGAACAAGCATAAGCTAATAGGATTCTTATTGCTTCTAATCTTGCAACCGGTGCATATGTTTCACCAAAATCAAGACCCTCTACTTGAGTGTAACCTTGTGCCACTAATCTTGCTTTGTTTCTCACCACGATGCCATCTTGATCTTGCTTGTTTCGAAAGACCCATCTAGTGCCAATCACATTGTAGTTCTTAGGCCTCTCTACCAATTCCCATACTTGATTTCTTGTGAAGTTGTTAAGCCTTCATGCATGGCATTTACCCAATCAACATCTTGTAATGCTTCTTCAATCTTGGTTGGCTCGATGGATGATACAAAAGAGTAATGTTCACAAAAAGAAGCCAATCTTGATCTAGTTTGCACACCACTTTGAATTCCACCAATGATTTGATCTAATGGATGATCTCTTGCAACATTGGTTGGTTGGAGCACTTGAACTTGATTACTTGTACTTGCTTGAGCATTTGGTTGAGATGAACTAGCCACTTGTTGATCTTGCAATTGAGAACCACTAGCTTGCACAATTGGAGAAGTGAGCACTTGATCTTTGTCATCTTCAACATCAATCACTTCCCTAGGCCGAATATCACCAATATCCATATTCTTCATTGCATTGACCAATTGAGTTCCTCTCACATCATCTAGATTTTCTTCTTCATCTTGAGAGCCATTTGTTTCATCAAATTCAACATCATGCACTTCCTCAAGAGTACCACTAGCCAAATTCCAAACTCTATATGCTTTGCTTGTAGTGGAGTAACCAAGCAAGAAGCCGTCATCACATTTCTTCTCAAACTTGCTCAATCTAGTGCCTTTCTTCAAGATATAGCATTTGCAACCAAAGACTCCAAAGTAGGCAATGTTGGGCTTTCTTCCATTCAATAGCTCATAAGGTGTCTTCTCCATCATGGGGTGACAATAGAGGCGGTTGCTACAATAGCAAGCCGTGTTGATAGCTTCGGCCCAAAATGAATGACTCACATTGTACTCACTAAGCATAGATCTTGCCATATCAATGAGAGTTCTATTCTTCCTTTCAACAAGACCATTTGATTGTGGAGTGTACTTGGCCGAGAATTGATGTCTAATTCCAAATTCATCACATAACTCATCAACTCTTGTGTTTCTAAATTCACTACCATTGTCACTTCTCACTTTCTTGATGGTTGTTTCAAACTCATTGTGACATCTCTTGACAAAAGATTTGAATGTAGCATATGTATCACTTTTGTCACTTAGAAAGAACACCCATGTATATCTTGTGAAATCATCCACTATCACAAAGCCATATTTATTTCCACCAATGCTAGTGTATGTTGTTGGTCCAAAAGGATCCATGTGCAACAACTCAAATGCTTTGCTAGTGCTCATCATGCTCTTTTTAGGGTGAGTGTTTCCAACTTGCTTTCCGGCTTGACAAGAGCTACAAAGTTTGTCCTTCTCAAACACCACATCTTTCAAGCCTCTAACTAGATCATGCTTAATCAATCTATTCAATTGTTTCATGCCAACATGACCAAGTCTTCTATGCCATAACCAACCCATGCTAGATTTGGTGAACAAACAAGTTGACAATTGAGCTTCACTAGCATTGAAATCAACCAAGTATAGATTCTCATATCTAAAGCCTTTGAATATCAAATTTGAGCGATCTACACTTATGATCTCTACATCATCAACCCCAAATATGCATTTGAATCCAAGATCACACAATTGAGCCACGGATAGCAAATTGAAATTCAAGCTCTCTACTAGCAACACATTTGATATGCTCATGTCATTTGATATAGCAATCTTACCAAGCCCCTTGACCTTGCCTTTGCCATTATCACCAAATGTAATACTATCAATCCCATTGTCATCATTCTTGTTGATTGAATTGAACATTCTTGCATCTCCGGTCATGTGTTGTGTGCACCCACTATCAAGCACCCAATGCCTTCCTCCGGCTTTATAATTGACCTACAAGAAAAGATCAATTCTTTTTAGGTACCCAAACTTGCTTGGGTCCTCCAAGGTTAGTCACTAAGCTCTTGGGCACCCAAATTGCCTTCTTCTTTGGGCCAACAATGGGAGCACCAATAAACTTAGCCTTTACACCATTTACACCCTTGGTAAGCAAATAACAAGAATCAAATTGAATTGAGGATACATTAGCATTTTTATTCTTGTTCTTGCAATATTGCTCTATATGCCCGGATTGCTTGCATTTCTTGCAAAACCGACCATTGCTTCTCACAAAACTAGTCTTGTGAGTCACAAAGGCCGCCTTGCCATTCTTGGGGGTATAGCCCAATCCCTCTTTGTTAAGAGAGAACCGTTGGCTACCCAAGCACTTAAGCAAGCGGGCATCTCCACCATAGGCATTGCCTAAGGCACGAGTGAGCTCATTGACCTCATTTTTCAAGGTCTCATTCTCCACCATTAGTGAGGCATCACAAGTGAAACCATCACTCATAGTAGAAGTAGTAGTGGATGAGCTACATGAGGGGTTAGTGGGAGCAACAACAATAGGAGTATAAAATGATTCATCAAGAATATCACAAGTTACTCCTATGTTACATGTTGGAACAATGTCCTCAACCTTGACTTGATCAATGAGAGAGGAGTGAGCTTTTTCAAGCTTGGTGTGAGCCTTGCCAAGCTTCTCATGGGCTACCTCTAGCCTCTCATGAGTAGACTTGAGCTCATCAAGGGATTGCTCAAGAGCACTAAGCTTCTTGCGCAAGTCCTTGCACTCCTTCCTCTTCATCTCAAAGCAAGTGTGAGCTTGCTCCAACATGTCCATGAGGTCCTCCTTTGAGTGCTCCTCATCCTCATCACTCTCACTATCACTCTCATCATCGGATTGTACCTTGGTTGGCTTAGCCATGAAGCATGATGGAGTGTCAAATAGAGAAGGCTTGTTGTTGATTGCAATGCTTGCAAGTGCCTTCTTCTTGGTGCTCTTCTTGTTATCATCATCACTTGAGTCTTCACTATCGGATGATGCATCACTATCCCATGTGACAACATATGAGCCACCCTTCTTCTTCTTGAAGCTCATTTTCTTCTCTTTCTTCTCCTTCTTATCTCTCTTCTTCTCATCTTCATCATTGTCACTATTGTAGGGACAATCCACTACAACGTGATCCTTGCTCTTGCACTTGTAGCATCTTCTCACATAGTCTTTGTTCTTGTTGTAATCTCTTCTCTTTCTTGCACCATAGCCCTTCTTCTTCATGAATTTCCCAAATTTGCGCACAAAGAGAGCTAAGGCTTCATCATCAATGTCACTAGCTTCTTCATTGTCACTTGATTCTTCCTTCTTGGACTTGCCCTTGCTCTTTGATGAGGTGGCTTTGAATGCCACACTTTTCTTCTTCTTGTCCTCTTCCTTGACCACTTCTTCACTATCTTCATTGTATTGATCCTCGGTCATGACATCACCAAGCACCTCATTTGGAGTCACATTCTTCAAGCCTCCTCTAAAGATGATGGTGCGAAGTGTCTTGAATCTCTTGGGCAAGCAACTCAAGAACCGGTGATCTTCATCTTGTACCTTCTCTCCCAAGGACTTGAGATCATTGATGATGACTTGCAATCTATAGAACATTTCCGGAATTGATTCATCATCCTTCATCTTGAAGTTGGTGAGCTTGTCCTTGAGCATGTACAACTTGGCACTCTTTACCGTTGAAGTGCCCTCATATGTTTTTTCTAATCTTTTCCACACCTCACTTGAATTGTCAAGATCTTTGATTTGCTCAAACACCTTTGGATCAATGGCATTGTATATGGTGTTGAGCGCCATTGTGTTGCATTGCTTGTTGATGGAGTCATTTGGTGTTGGATTAGTAGGATCAAGAATCACAAACTCATTTTCTACCACATCCCACACCTTGTCATTGATTGAACCCAAATACATTCTCATCTTTCTCTTCCAATAATCAAAAGATGTGCCATCAAAGAACGGTGGTTTGCCCCCAACATGGTTAAACACAATTTGAGCCATTTCAACACCGAAGGTTGTTAAGCCTTATGCAAACGGTGACCACGGCTCCGATACCACTTGAAAGGTCCTAAATGGCTAGAGGGGGGGTGAATAGCCTAATAAAATTTCTACAAAACACTTAGAGAGACTTGTTAGACAATTACAAAGCGAAGCTTTTTGCACTAGCTCTACTAAGTGATGCAAGCCACCTAACCAAACAATTCTAGTATGGTATGATCTCTAAGGCACACAATATCTATGTCACTACTCTCTATTCTAGTGAGCTAGCAAGAACTAAAAATAAAGAAATAGAGAGCTAACACTAGCAAGATTAACTACCACTACACAAGGAGTAAAGAATGTAATTCAAGTGGTAGAGAGATATACCAACACCGGCAAGAGATGATCAATCACAATATGAATACCAATGAAGTCCGGGAGATAGCCAAATAGACAATGGACACAAAGATTTTCTCCTGAGGTTCACGTGCTTGCCGGCACGCTACTCCCCGTTGTGTCGACCAACCACTTGGTGGTTCGGTGGCTAATAGGTATTCACAAACCTAGCTCAACACTTGAGCGCCACAAGAACCGACCCACAAATGGAGGTAACTCAATGACACGCGCAATTTACTAGAGTTACCTTTTGGCTCTTCGCCGGGAAGGCACAATACCCCTCACAAATCACCGGGAGATGGCCATGAACAATCACCAACTCGTGCCAATGCTCCTCCGCTGCTCCAAGCTGTCTAGGTGGCGGCAACCACCAAGAGTAAAGAGAATACCGCAGCAACAACGATCCCCAAGTGCCACTAGATGCAATCACACAAGCAAATGCACTTGGAATCACTCAATCTCACTTTGAATCGCGCTATCAAGCAAGGAGATGAGTGGGAGGGAGTATGTTTAGCTCAAAGGGATGTCCAATATGTTAGAGTGCCAAGAGAGGACTCCCAAAGCTGGCCAACTCATATTTATATACCCCCTCAAACAAATAGAGCCGTTACCCCTTCGAATGGGCTGTTTACGAGACGACCGGACGCGTCCGGTCATGTTGCAGTAGCGTTCGGTCGATGTTTCAGAAGTGACCGGACTCATGTTGCACTAGCGTCCGGTCAATGTTGCACTGAGCGTCCGGTCACGAACAGAGAGGTTCCAGAGACGATTTTCAACGACCGGACGCGTCCGATCACTATTGACCGGACTCACTCAGCGTCCGATGTCTCCATTTCACTCGTTGCCTCTCGTGAACAGTGCTAGCGTCGCGTCCGGTCGGATGTTGCATTAGCGTCCGGTCGCTGTTGCAGTAGTGACCGGACTCATGTTGCAACAGCGTCCGGTCGCTGTTGCAGCGTCCGGTCAAGCCTGAGAAACGCGTTTTCGACTCTGGTTTGTTCTCCTTTGCAAATGTGCCAACACCACCAAGTGTTCATCACCTTGTGCATGTGTGTTAGCCTTTTCCAAACATTTTTCAAAGGATTAGAGGTTAGCACACTAGGTCCTAATGCGTATGCATGTATGAATTCACCTAGTGGCACTTGATAACCGCAATCACCGAGATAGTCCCCTCTTAATAGTACGGCTATCAATCCTAAACAAACTCACACCCTCTATGGTGTCTTGAGTGCCAAAACAAAATCCCTATTTATACCTTTTCCTTGATCTCCATAGGGTTTTGCTTTTCTCTTCTTCTCTTTCCAAATGTGGAGCACTTGATCCATCTTTTGGTCATCATCACCAACACCATGGTCATCATCTAGCTCCCACACTTGGTGTGTACCAACCTAGCTTATGAACACTTCATGACAAAGGTTAGTACTCTAGGTGACATCAATTATCCAAAACCAAAGAAGGACTTTCATCCTCTTCATTACCAAGTCGGTTTACAATTGGTTCAATTATGGGTGTGGGTTCAGGAGTAAATTCAGTTAACGAACTAGGCAAGGAATAAGCACCTTTCATCGAGAATATATTCTCAAAGAAAGTAACATCCCGTGACTCTATAAGTGTATCAACTAAAATATCAGGCGTCTCTGATTTTATTACTAAAAACTTATACGCCGTGTTGTGATATGCATATCCCAAAAGAACACAGTCAACAGTCTTAGGTCCGAGCTTGCGCTTCTTATTAATTGACACGTTAACCATTGCCAAACAGCCCCACGTACGCAAGTAATATAGTGAAGGTTTTCTTCCTTTCCATCTCTTATACGAAGTCACATCACTATTTTTAGTGGGAACTCTGTTCAGAACATGATATGTTGTCAAAACAGCCTCCCCCCACCATGTCTTTATCATACCGGACATTCCTAACATGACATTTACCAAGTCCATTAGCGTTTGGTTCTTTCTTTTGGCAACCCCATTAGATTGAGGTGAATACAGAGGTGTCAGTTCATGAATTATTCCATTCTCCGAACAGTAGAGATCAAACTCATTGAAAAAATATTCACCACCACGATCAAACCTAACACGTTTTATTTTCTTTTCCAATTGATTTTCCACCTCAGCTTTATAAGTCTTAAAACATTCTAACGCTTCATCTTTAGTTTTTAGCAGAAACACATAACAGTATTATGTTGCATCATCAATTACAGTCATAAAGGATCTTTTTCCTCCCTTTGTCAACACACCATTCATCTCACAAATATCAGAATGTATGAGTTCTAATAATGTTGTGCGCCTCTCATCTACAGCCTTGTGTGGCTTACGAGGTTGCTTCGCTTGCAAGCACGCTTGACATTTAGAGCCTTTGACAGTCGAAAAATTCGGAATTAAATTCTTGCTGGATAGACGCGTCACACAACCAAAATTAATATGACACAAATGTGAATGCCATACATCGGCCACTGAATTGTTTGAGTCACAAATATGGTTCACCACTTTATTACAAAAATTGGAGAGAGAAAAATGGAACAAGCCTCTGCTATCATAGCCTTTGCTAATGAATTGGCCATACCTCGAGACGACTACTTTATTTGACTCAAATACCAGTTTGAATCCATCTCGACACAAGAGGGATCCACTAACAAGGTTCTTCTTTATTGAGGGGGCATGCTGCACGTTCTTTAGCTGCACGATCTTTCCCGAAGTGAACTTCAGATCGACCGAACCAACACCAAGAACAATAGCATGCGAGTCGTTCCCCATCATAACGGTTGAACCTCGTGCGTCCTGGTAAGATGAAAACATGGAGATATCAGTACAAACATGAATATTGGCCCCTGTATCGATCCACCAATCATTAGATTGGCATACAGAAAATACACTCGGTAAATAATTACCGTATCCAGATCCGCTAGGATCGCCAATAGTCACGTTGGCAGATTTCTGCCCTTGCTGATTCTTCTTTTCTTTGTGGTTATTGCACTTCTTGGCGAAGTGCCCAGTCTCACCGCAAATGAAGCACACAACCTCGTCCATGTTCATCTTCTTCTTTTTGAACTGAGTAGTCCGATTAGGCCTTTGCTTGTTAGCGTGCTGCATCACGTTGGCGCTGGACTGCCCTTCAGGTGCTCTTGGTGGAGCATCCTTTGCCCGAGCCTTCTCTTCAACATCAAGACCAGCCAACAAATCTTCAACGGAGATTTTCTGTCTTTTATGTTTTAGAGCTGTGGCTGTCTTTTATGTTTTAGAGCTGTGGCAAAGTTCCTCCATGAAGAAGGCAACTTGACAATAATACCACCCGCCACAAATTTATCAGGCAAGACATGCCCAAGCTGTTCGAGCTCCCTCACAATAAGTTGGAACTCATGAGCCTGTTCCACGACAGAACGGTTATCAACCATTTTGAAGTCATGGTACTGCTCCATCACGTACAGCTCGCGCCCAGTGTCTGAGGCCGAGAACTTATGTTCAAGTGTCTCCCACAGTTCAACAGCACTTTTGATGTTCATATAAACATCACACAGCTGGCCAAACAGAACCCTAAGAACGCATCTCACGAAAAACGTCGTAGCCGCAGTGAAATCCTGCACCTCTTTCTCAGATCCGAGAGGTAGTGCAGGAGGATCACTAACGACCCAAAATACGCCCATAGTCGTGAGCCACAACTGGGCTCTCGTCTGCCATCTCTTAAAATTCACACCAGTGAATTTCTCTGGTTTCATCGCATCAGTATATCCAGTCATCACTAAATGCCTATAAGGTTTTTGGATTATTGGAAATAATAGCAATTTAGTGATGCCTAAATTAATTCCGACAATGAGGAAAAGATAAACAGCATGCATCGTAGATGTATAATCTACCACTAGCAGTAAGATCCGAGACATATCCAGGATTTGTATCGCTAGTAACATGAAGAACACGAAATAGAAGAACAGTGAGATCGAAGGCAGGCTTACAGTGGGGTTATCGGCACTAGGAACTAGCGCAAGAGAAGACGAAGTAGACCGTTGATGAAGACCGACGAAGTCAGCGTAGAGGGAAGAAGACGTCCGGCGAGCAGTCGCGACGACGCTTCCTAAAAACCTTATACGTCCCCTACCCCGTGCAGAGACGCGAGGAGACGGAGGCTTCGAAGTTCCTGCTCTCCCGGCACCGATGGCACGTCGGCAGCGGGATGGGGTCGACAGCAGCAGCGCAGCACTAGGGCAGAGAAGGAGGAGAATGTGTTATGAAGAGGACGACGTCTCGTCCCTCTTTATACACACCGCAACTGCATCTTTAGAAAAAGACAACCGTGTAATCACAATATTAATGTAATTGAACCTACCGTTAGTGTACGAGTCAATCACCATTAATACGAGAATAATTGCTTGCTAAAACAAGTCAGCGCAATTTTCTCTATGCATGCAAAAATATCGAGTGGCAAAAGGAAGCCGCGCACCCGCAAGGCCTCGGTTGGACCATTCACGCGCAAGTCGTGCGCCCTGCGCGAGTTGCCACGCCACGTCACGCTGAGGTGAGGCGAGCGAGCGCATGTAGGTTTCTTCCTTTGCCTCTCCTCAATAGCTTCAACCAGTTGGAGATAGCTCAACTATATAAGCTGATCTCCCTCCTTCTAGAGTTGCAATGTGGGACTAAAGTCCCCTACCATACTATGCATGTGTGAGTGGGCCTTTGAGATTTATTTGGGATATTCATTTGGGCCAAGCCCAAATCTTCTAACAATAACTATTCAAGTAAACAAAAATGAATTGAGAAACACTTGACTTTGTCTTCTTCTTGCCTTTGCTAAAGACTTCATCGTCATCAGAACTTGCAGGTGGATCAACCTATGCTCCCATTCTAGTAGATTCAGTGTGATCTAGAGGCTTTGGGAAAACAGCTCCTGTTGCGACTTTTGAGATAGACATTGTCACCCTCCTCGGTGAAGGAGTGACGTCAACTTCATCCAATTTACGCTTTTTAAAAAGAACAAAAGAAAAGAGATCTTAAAACTCTAGAAATTAAGTTGGACTAAACAGAAAAAAAGACAAAAAGGCAAAAGAAAAGGATAGCTGCTAATTTTTTTGGCATATCTGCATATAGGAAAAGCTCTGATTTAATTCTTCCTTATTAACTAGTGGTCGTACACACATATTTTTATCTATGTATACTTATTCTGCATATGGCAAAAACTCTTATCAAATTAAGCAGTTAATGGTTGTTCAAAAAAATATATATAATGGAACATGCCACAATATGTAAATAACTTGCTACAAGATGCATCTATACAGGAACAAAACTAGATTATAGTGACAGTTCATCAACGTCTCAACCATGGAACGTTGCTTCATCCACAAAATGTGGGTGCAAAAACCTAACAGAAAAAGCACAAAAAAAAACTCTAATCCTAACCGCGTACAACAACTTAACATCGTACGGCAGCAGGGTAAAAACGGTGATAAGGGGATGGATGGAACTCACATCAGCCATCGATGAAGGAGCCACGGATGGAGGGAAGGAGTTGTGGATGGTTGCTGAAGGAACCACGGATGGAGGGAAGGAGTTGTGGATGGTTGCTGAAGGAACCACGGATGGCCGCTGCTGGAACCCCCAACTGCTTGGGCGCGGGCGCAGATGCAGAAGGATGGGGCGCGGTGGAGATGACATGCAGAAAGAAGCAAATCTTTGCTGATTCCTCCGCCCTCGTCCCCAGAACAAATGAGAGAACTTCCTCCGTCGTCGCTATCGCTCCTCAGCTGCGCTTTCGATAGTCGTCGCTATCAGAGAACTGATCACTTCGGGTATGACTCCAGCAGTGGCTCAGTGGTCACGGCCCATGCCACGACGTGAGCATGGTCCGATGGCCCCATAGCATCCATGTGGGTACAACTTTGTTTTTAGCATCTACTTAGAAATTTATAATATCTTTTGAGATGTTTAGATATTTTATTTGGGCTAGTTTGAAAAAAATATAAAATTCTAAATACTAAAGAAACATGATCAACAAACAAATTGTAAAAGGAACGTGCTTTACAGGCTACCAATCAGCTCCTAGATTGCCGATGGCACCTATCGGCTCCTGAATTGCCAATAGCCTCTCAGTCGGCTATCTAACAGCCGATAGTACCTCTAGTTGGCTATCTAACAGCCGATAGTACCTCTAATTTTTGTCTGCCATGTAAACTCTGTCGGCAATTCAATGGCCGATAGGGACCCTATCGCCTACTGGATAGCCGATAGGATACTAATCCTGCAATTTTATAAAAACAACACCTAGATCTACGGCGCAGAGCTTGACGGGATGAATCTAACGCGACTTGAACGGGTTAAATCGGAGTTAAAACACAAAAGTTATATGTGTTTGAAGTTGGATGACATTTCTATAATTTGTTTAAACTCATTTTGGTATTTTAAATAAAAGAAACTGAATTAAAAAGGAAACAGGATCGGGCCTTATTTTCCTGAAAACTCAGGGGCTTGGGTGCAAGATTTTCATGACTCAGTGAATAGGGAATACATAGTAGTTGATTCTGATGAGGACATCCTCCATTATTACCCGCTGGCAAAGACGCAATAAAGATGGGCCAAGAGGCCCAGTTGTAGTCGGGCGGCGACCGTGTGAGCCTCTGAATAATCCCACCTTGCTTAGCTTGGGAGGAGGAAGCCACCTTAAAAGGGAGAGCCACCCTTCCCCTATCAGACTAGTCTTTTAGGGAGATTGGGCCTTTCCCCTAGTGGGTGTACATAAGAACTGTTGGGGTCCGGACAACCTTAATTTGTTGGTCCTCGGCCAACCCCACCTAGGCTGGATGCAATCAGATTCAGGGAAAATTGAGGGGGTTTTATGCAAAATAGCCGAACCAGTCGACGTGGACGTGCGGTGGTCTACGTGGCCGCCACGCGGCGCTCGGCCGTTGGCGCGGTGCGCCAGGTGAACGTGGTCGCGCGGCCAGGACGAAGTCCACTGCACGATGCACCCAACGCATACCCCTTCGGGGGACTTCTAATCCTTGGCGTCGAGATTAGATCGGACGACCGGAAACGAAGGGGGAGAGAACAGGGTCGCCGTTGGCGTAGCTGCGCGGTGGGGTGCCATGTGTCGCGCTCTGGGTGGAACGGGTGCACGACTGTGGCGTGGGCGGAACGCTCTTGGTGTCGTAGACCGGTTTCACCACGCCACAGACCCGGTGTATACCTCTTTGAGGACTTAATCTAATCGTGGCCGCTGGGGTTTGATCGGATGACACATGAGATGAGAGAGAAAAAGGAGGCGGTCAACGACGCTCTACACACGGCAGCGCCATGAGTGGCTCACCGGAGCTCGCTCGGAATCTACCTACGAGTCGGTAGAGACCATGGGAGAGAGGGGAAAAGAGAGCGGAGCTCACCGCAGTTCGGCTGGACGGGTTCGTGACGTCGGTGCGGGACAGAGAGGTGGAGAACGCCGCGGAGGTGGTGTGTCACGGCTTGAAGCTCCGGCGAGGTCGATGCGTGAGTGATACCGGCGCAGATGTACGCCGAGACCGGGTTCTATGGAGGCTGAGTTCTTCAGTGATCACACCCGTGGCCAGAGTTTGGTCGACGACGGCTAGTAGAGGGAGGGTGTCGAGCTTGGCACGGCTCGGCAATGGCAGCTACAACCGAAGGAGGGAGGAGAGAGCTGGCGCGTGGAGGGGGTTTCCTCTTCTTGTAGGTAGAGGGGAAAGGGTAGGTGGCGGCGCGATATGATGTTGTGGATCGAGTCCGAGAAGCCCAGAGAGGTCAGTGTGGGCGAGCGGTGTGCGGGTAGGACGGAGGGGGGGGGGGTTGGGCGAGCGGGCGCTACAGATTGGGAGGAGGGAGATGCCTGACTGGTGGGTCCCAAGCGTCAGCTAAAGGGAAAGGGAACACAGTGGCTTGCACGCGCACGAGGAGGGAGGGAGCAGCCTGGTGGGCTGTGTAGAGGAGGGGATTGGGCCTACTCGGGCTAAAGGGAGAAAGTGAGGGAGGAGGCCGGGAGTAGCCGGAAGGTGGGTCGATGCGGTCGCGAGGGGAGGAGCTGGCCGGGGGAGCTGGACTAGCTGGACCGGATTGGGGGTTTGGACCGTCCGGTAGAAAAAAAGAATGGGAGGAGTCGGGCCAGGCTGAAAGAGGAGAGGGGAGGGATGAAGAGAGGCCCAGTCGCCTATTTCCCCCTTTTGTTTTCCTGGTTTCTTTTTTTGGCAAATTCTCATTTGAAAATCAAAATCATATCAGTTTGAAATCAAAATGAGTTTGAAAATTTTTGGAAATATTTTTTCTAGGTTTTACAAATCAAACTTTAATTTTATTTTCATAAAATTTCATAAACCTTTTTATTTATTTTCTAAATAGAATAAATTCGATTCGCTCTATACGAGTTTTAATAAATTCTTTTTCACCCAATAAAATTGTGTAGCGGCATTAATGCAACAAACATCTGGTTAGAAACTTCCTCCATCTAGGATTTTGGTCATTTTCCTAATTAAATTTTATTTAATTTTAATTAATTAAACACCGGGGTGTTACACTGGCCTGCCTCCCTCCACCTAGCCCTCCAGTGCATTTTTAAATGGGCCGAGGCCCAGCTCCGAGTCAAACAAACATGGGTCAAGGATCCAGCCCGTACTGGGTATTTTATGACATTGAGAGTCGTCATATTCGATAAAACATTCAGTAACTGTCTGGTATCGTCACATTAAAACTTTATGAATCGTCACAAAAATATAACCGTCAATCGACTCCTACGCATGACAATTTGTGACGAAACTTGATACCTTTATGTGATATAAGAAACAATATCGTTATAAATATTTCTAAGTACCTAGATTTATGACTACACATAATTTTGCGTCATATACATAATTTTAGGTCATATTATGGCACATTATACGACGAAATAGGCCCTGTCATGAGGTATTTCTTTATTACAGCTGAAAAGACCGGAATGGTATCGTAATCGCCCGGCTCTTGTTCCCCCGGCTCCCATCAGGCACCCCGCACGCAGCTTCTCCCGCGGCTCCCATCGAAACCGCCTCGTCGTCCGCCCGCGCCTGGCCGCTCGGCGCGCCGCTCGGCCGCTCCGCCCGTGCCCGGCACGACGACCGAGATCCCTGCCCATCCCGCCTCCCACATCGCCGTCGACCCGCTCGACATCGTCCCCGCCGCATTACGACGACAGGCGAGCGCCCGCGCGCCCCGCCCAACCCCGTCGCCACCACAGCACCCCCATCACCGCCGCTGTACCACGACGGGCGAGCCCCCATCTCCTCCGCAGCACGAGGACGGCCCAGACAGCGCCAACACCGCCCACCCCTGCCCCAGCTACACGTCGTCATGCGGCCGCCTCCCGCCCCTGCTCCAACCAGCACACAGGCGTCGCGGCACCGGAACTCTGCGCCTCTGTCGGACTATGCCTGGCTACCGGCCACACATCGATCTTCGTCGGGCAGTCGGACACCCAACAGGTATCCCACCCCTTCTCCGGCCTCCTCAATTCTTCTGGCTCCAGTTGCATGTCTCCTCTTCCTGCCCAGGTCAGAACTGTTGTTGGCGGCTTGGCGCCAGCGTTGATTCATCTCTCTCGTCCACCTCCAGCTCCCTGCTCCCGCACCCCCATCCTAGCGTGCTCATTGCCCTCTCGCAGGTGGTGCCCAGTTCGGTCACACAAGCACGCAGGTTTGGGTGCACCTGGGAGTTGTTCGACGAAATGCTTAGTTGGGGGATACTGCCCAGTTTGGTCATGCACAATACTCTTCCTGTTGCATGCTGGTATCAGGGTGTTGTACTCGTCAAGTCTCAGAACGTGTGGGATCAGATGGTGGCTACTGAAAGGTCAGCAATTTGTACATGATTGAATTTTTCAATTTTCATACATCCTTAGCAGTTGATGTTTCAGAGATTAATCATGCGATCTGTACTTTATATTATCTAAAAAAAAGATTTGTGTTGTGTCTCCATATATCAAGTGGGCTGGGTGGAGCACGTCGATGTGGACAGCAGGTTGGTGCACAACATCTATGCTCGGGTGGAATTTGGGGCTCACCATCGGTGCACACTGGTTGGATGAAATGCTGGATCCACTGGTTGGATGAAATGCTGGATCGCTGATGCGAGGACCTTACATATAGGCGAAATGCATACCATGTATCATTTTCTCTCTATCCAATAGAATCCCCCCAAAAATTCAGATCCTTATGAAAAATCATTTATTGCAGTGGTGCCTAGCATGGAGGGAAGGAAATTCATGCTGAAGTTGGCTGAGAGGATGGTGATGAGCTTTTGCAGCGGTGTCAAATACCCAATGACCCAAAACCATAGGGGAGGGAACCATGATGTTTTTGCTATAACAGAGGTTTGGTATCTCATTCAAACTTTTAGTTTTAGCTTGCAAAGTTCTAATTAAGCAAACCTTGTGTCACCTTCTCTGTGTCTTTTTTTATTTTTTCAGTCAAATATGATGAGGTGTACCCAACGACCTCCCTACCAACAGTGGTGTCAATTGAGATTGTTGGCACCTCAGCTCCATCCCGTATGTGTTGTTGCTGGGAAGCGAAGCACCAGCCTTGCTGCTGGGACACGAAGCTCGTCCGGGCCTGCACTACACAGGAGCAACAGAGAGATGGCAGCTCCAAAAGGTGGAATCATGTTGGCCGACCTTTATGGTGCAGGCCTTAGGGTCTGCGTTGATAAGGTACATCATTGTCCATGGATAGTAATTTTTGGATTGGTTTACATAATTTTTATCCAGTTATGTGCTTGCAAGTACGTGATATAAATTTTGTTTTCCTCCACCATTTGTCCTTCCTAAAAATTGATTCTTGTAGAAGAAGGAAGTTTTGGATTGTATAGTTTAGTATATGTTACACATGTATTTTAAGCGCCATTGCATCTACTGCTAGCTAGAATTTAAAAGCATAACATTTAATTTGATGCTAAATAGATCTTCATTCAGATTAGAACGCATTAGTCATTGGCTGAAATAAATTAGCATGCAAATCAGTAACTAGGAGAGAAGAATTCACCTCTACATTTCACAATGGTGAACCATCCTCTCATACCATATAGTGAGGCATAATTTTATATTTTGTTTGCATGTAGCAACACACAGGCACGAACCTATAAAGTTTGATTTGTATTCAGAACTCTGACCGTGGAACACTCTGAAAAAGAACAGCAACTCCAACTCAACTACAGACCAATATCCATTCATTGTTTTAGGTAGATAGATGCAGAACAGGGAATGCCCATCCATTGTCCACAACTCTGTAGTCTTTGGTTTCTGAAAAACGATGTTTTTAGTCAGAAACTAACAGACCAAAACTATGGTTGATGAGCTGAATGAATTTGTAGAAGATTTGTATTCTGTCGGCTGACCATTCATTCTGTGTGCTCCAGGCAATGCGTTCGCCGGATGAACTGGAACGAGCTTCACTCTGCACATCATCATGACATCTATTTTCGTTGATCCATAAATGCATGGTTATGAAAAATTTAGGAGCACCATCTCCGATTTTATTTTTTATATGTCAACTGAAATGGAAATTTGGGTTGTCAACTGAAATGGAAATTTGGGTCACTGATAAATGGATGTAGTTTAGTATTTTTGATACAACTAAATAATGATTATAGAGAGCCTTCAGGTTTCATTGGAATGGATATGTTAGTAGGGTTTTTCACCTTGCTAAATTGGATGGTTTGGTTGTGCAAAATAAGATCCCACAGAGATCATGTATAATTGGTTCCATTGGAGAGGGTGTATATTAATTTTCTTATTGTGAAAAACTACAACTTCTTAATACGCTGAGACTAATACAAATATGCTAACCATCAGATTCACGAATATGTACCTAACTTTCTTTTCATTAGTTTTTATTTGTTTCATCAAATTATTATACTACTATGTCCTTATTTTTACTTGTGCAACTGTTTTCATTATTAATCCCTTCTGAAACTAAGGTTATTGATTGCAACCAGCAGCCGACAACGTCAAGTGGATCTCCACTTCCACAGGTGGGCAGCGCCAGTTGACTTGGCTGCTATCCTTCTCCTTCTTGGGGTCGATTCCATCATCGTCGTCCATGTGAGATAGACGAAACCCATTTTCAAGCTGTTGTGCGTCATCGACAAGCAGCGTGTGTCACAACTCACACCCACTAACTTTCATAACTAGAGCCACCACACATGGTATGGACAAATATTTAATTTGTGTCTATATCAGACAACAGTTGTGGTTACCTGATTTTTTTTCTAGAATTTATTGTGCATTTAGGTTTGGAACTTCATATGCCTATGATCTTTTTTGGTTTTATACAGGCTTGAGATGGTCAAGGACTCCTGATTTTATTGTTGAAGACCAAAGATCTCCAATATCTACTAAAAAATGTTTTAAAATAACATCATTTTAAACGCCTGCCAAACTTATTGAGCCTCAGACATCTTGGGGGCCTTTATTGGGGGCCTTTATTGTTCCATCGTCCAATGTAAGAATGACTCAAACTCATGATTACTTATCTGTACAGAACAGATTGGTAGACACCTACTGATCCTATTGTCTTTATTATTTATATATGTGTTTTGAATCTTGTCTATATATTTTTGAAGTTATAAAATATGCTTGTAGCTGGGTAATAGTTTTCTCAATTATAATGTAGTTTTAAAAATTGATTTAAACACTTTATTGAGCAATATAATAATAATCCTTTCCTTATTGTTTGGTTTATTGTTTTCTCTTATCTTCTACTTTTATTGGATTCTAGGTTCATGGCATTGGTTCTTCACCAGTTGAAATTGTAAAAGCTTATGTACATGAGTCCAAAAAATGAAAATTCAGAACTTTGAGAATCATGGATAATCAGAGAGATAAGAGTTATGCACTCACCAGTACATCTATTATAACAAATAAGGAGTAGATTCTGTTTTGAGGGCAAGGCCCAATAGCGGCCCAAAATTGCTAACAAAATTGTTAACACAAATGTTTAATACTGATCCAATTTTGATAATTTTTTATATGTTGTATGAGATTTTATTTACATATGTTTTTTTTCATGTAGCTCACACCATAAGATTCTATGTATACCCGTAGCAACGCACGGGCACTCAACTATTGTCATAAAAAAGAAGGATTTCTTGTAGTGGAGAGAGGTGGGCTAGAGGGAGCGGGCCGAAAGACTACTATGGACTGGGGGAGAGGTGAACTTTTGTTTTTCCTTTTCCCTTTATAAATTCATTTGAAACTCAATTTTAAATATTTTTGAATCAAATAAATTTTGTCAAAATTTTAGAAATGTCTTTTTGAGTTTTTGGGTATAAGCCTTGAGTTTTTTTTCACAGTATTTTTGTAAACACATTTATTTGTTTTACAAATAGAGCAAAAACGATTCATCCTAATTCGAATTTAAATAAATTCGTTTTTACCCAAATAAAATGATGCAATGGCATGAATGCAACAAGAATAATAAACTTTATTTTTCTCCACTAATATTTGCCCATATCCTAATTTAAATTCTAATTAATTTTGTAAATTTTGAAAAATTAAAGTTAGAGTGTTACAGCTGGCCAAGGAGTGGTCGAACGACAGAGAGGTTCTAAAGTGGGATTTTATTGACCGGACGCATCCAGTCAATATTGATCAAACGCTTATCAGAGTCCGGTTAGAGTAAAGTATTGTTGTTAGAGTGGATGTCATTTAGCCATTAGGCACCGACCGTTAGAGCTTGTGGATGACCCATCTCATGTTGTGTCCGATAGTGGGCGATTCATCGAGTCAGAGACAAAGAATCAGCCCGAAGTGAGCACTTGGTGCTTGCGCGGACCACGAGAAAGCGATACCCTTGCACGGATGCTCCAACAAGGACTAGATGTGCCGACACTTTGATACCTTGTAAAAACATCGCCATGTTCCTTTCATCTCTTTACTTTTTGTATTTACTTTGAGCATTTCAAGTCTTGCCATTTACATTCCTAAAGTTAACATGCTAGAGTAGGATTGAAAGTTAGAGCGCTAAACTTTTGTGCGATAAACCATAGAATACACAATTAGGCACTAAGAATAAAATGGGCTAATGTTAGTCTTTAACTGTTGCAAGAAATTTTAGAATAGGTGAATTCACTCCCTCTCTTACTCTCTTAGACATATTGCGACTTTTACCGACGAAGCGTCATGGAAATGAAAAGCGAGCCTAACCAAACAAAAGACGTTTATTAGTTTCATGCAACAGCGCCAGCTGGCAGCCGATTACGTTTGACATTCCCGCACCCAGCGTGGAACCAAACAACACCTATCTTTAGCAATGTAAATTTGCCAAATCAGAACTCGTCCTTAATTATGTCATCAAATATTGGAGTAATAAATTTTCTCTGGACACAAAAATAGAACTTTCGGCCCTATCTCTTCAATCTTCACAACTGATATAGTATATAATACATGGGAACAGGTATTTCACCATTACCACACATATAAATGATGTCAAATGAGAAGCGAAAAAACATTGCAATTGCAAGCTAAAACAAATGCAAAATCAAAAGATTTCAAAACAGAGGATTAAGGTGACTAAAAATGTATAGAGTTGCATATGCTGAAATGTAAACATTAATTAACTTCATTAATTCTGAGGGATTTCAATGTTCCACATTTGTTGATGATACAATGGAAAACGATGGAACTGGGTAACAACTTTGAACTCAGATACAGTTAATGGCCATTAAGCAAATTCTTCTTCTTATGCCTTTGGCAGAAAGATTTGATCCTCTCAAGACCATCAAGAAGAGAAGATGAATCAATGGCGAAAGTGATACGGATCCAGTTTTCCATTCCCAAAACACTCCCTGCATTGGAGAACCACATGTATGTAAGATTAAAGAGATGTTTGTATCAATTTAAGATGGAAAACTTTACCAGTACCTTAGAGTAACAAATATCTACCTATCTAGCCTAAACAATTAGACACTTAAGTCTAGTCGAAAAAGCTACTCACAAAATCTAACAAGTTACCAAGGAGTTTATCTCTGTCTATTATTCATTTATACATCTATAAGTTGATAAATGAGAATCATCCCAACATTTCTATATCAGTGAATCAGCTATGTTACATTTTGCTCATGTGAATAAAAGATGATTTATGATTGTATTCAAGCATTAATGCATTGTTAATTTCTTAAAGCATTTCTGAACACAAACGTACAGTTAAGCCTGGAATACTTGTAACTGAAACATATACAATTACTAGAGCCAAAAATGAGTTTTTGTCAGATATAATTTTTTCCAAAAATTAAATTCATCTCACCTGGACACAAAATCACGGACTCTTCTTTTGCCAGCTTGCAGCAAAAATCAATATCATCATGGATCCCTTCCAAAACATACAAATTTAATTTCACCTGTTTGTGACTTCTCCGAGTTAGAAAACGGACAAACAAGTTCTAATATATTATCTATATGCTTCATCCGATTGTGTGTAACAGATACATATAGAGAGAGATAAATGTCTCTATAACATGACTATTTTTTATGAAAAATAAATAATTTCTAAATAGACAAGAGCTAGTGTAGTAAATTGAAACTTTTAAGCATTATAGCACTCTAGGTGCTGGTTGCTCTAACACAATCCTTAATGTTTTCTTTTGTATTACTCTTTTTTTTTCTGTTCGACCAGTCTAACAACATAGTATAATTTAGTAAATTGCTTACCATGACAAACATGGAACCTTCTGGCTTGTGAGGGCAAGTGATGCACTTGATGTCCTTTATTTCTCTGTAACATATCTCTGATGTTTCTTCTAGCAGACCAATGATCCTCTTGAAAAAATCTTCCTTTGTGTTCTCAAGAATATGGGGAAGTGCTCCCTAATCAAATTTTTTTACAATAACTCTTAGTTTTTTTTTGAAACGTTGATGCATCTTTATTCATTTAGGATCATTACAATAACTCTTAGTTATCTTATCTGAGATAAAATACATAAGACATATGCTTGCGAACATAAAAATGAATACTAGTTAGGAACAGGGATCCTGAAAGCAAGTATACAGATAGAGATAATTTGCTACTTTTCAGATCTCTCGTACTTACAAAACTTGGCACAATTCAAAATGGCCATTATTTTCAATATATGTGAATTGATGAGATGTACAATTATTTCACAAGATTTATAATTAAAGAATCTATTGCATGTTTGCGCATAATCATTTTCAATTATTTGAAATGTCTCTATTCATTATATAAAAGAAGATATGCAGCTTTCGTACGTCGAGAATTTTTTTGTTTTGAAATGAATGGATACCACAGTGTAGGCGAAAATGTACAAGCCACTAACCTGAACAAAAGTTGCTGGATCAGTTGAAATGTTAAGGAAGTTTGTGATCGATGCAACGATCTGCAAAAATTATTGGTAGTTAGTGAAACAGCGTATCGGTACTACTTAAAATAAGGACGTAAGATATGAGCTAATGATTTACCTTTGTTTCTTGAAGAATCTTGTTGGGATCACATACAACTATCCAACCAAGTCGCCACCCAGGCACTATCCATCTCTTTGATAGTGATCCTATGCTCAACACAGGGGCAATGTGGCCAAAGACACCCATCGGGATGAAAGGGGTGTCCCCAAACACCAGATTTCCGTATACTTCATCAGCGATTACTAGTATTCCAAGCTTCCTTGCTACCTCGGCGACCTAATAAATGACATCAAGACATGCTTAGAACACAATTTGGTCGGCCACAAAGATTAGTTAAACTAATTCAATTTCATTGAGTGATCAGTGAAATAATTAAGCAGCCATGCCTTGGCTAAATGTTCACAGGTATAGACACTCCCGCAAGGATTGTTGGGGTTTATGATGACCATTGCGGTAGTGTTCTTGTCAGCAATCGACTCCAGAGAGTCAATATCAATTTCCCACCCTCTTTCAGGATTCAGATCGAAATGACGAACTTCTAAGTTGTGCAGTCTGGCACGCGCCTCATAATTTGGATAGCCTGGTCTTGGGAGCAATATGTTGGTGCCCGGTTGGGCAAGGACTGAGACGACAACCTCAATGGCTTGAGTGCCTCCAGCAGTGAGGAAGATGTCATCAGTTGACAGCTTGTATGAAAGATCACTCGACAGGTGCTCCGCCAGAGCACTATATTATTTAAAGCAGCAAAAAAAAAACATCAGTATTCATATAAGGACAAATTTAAAATTGGAAATGTAAACAGGTTTTACGCCGATCAATAATAAGCATGCAAAAATAAATGAAAAAGTGAAGCTATCCATAGAAGCTCATTAAGAAAGATTAAATATACTGCAATATGTTTAGAGAATATACTGCTAATTATACCGTAGCGCGCGAATGGAATGTTTATATATATTTGGGAAGTGTTTCGCCCGTCTTGACTCCTGTATGCAACAACGCATACAGAAGTGCAAGTGCTTCATCAAAACAAGCGAGTCCATTCCAGCAAGGTAGGTTTCCTTCATTTCCGGTAGCGTTTTCTTCTTAGGAAATACTCTATAATGGTGGTATATTACCCATCATGACACGTCAACATATACTATACTAGTAGTGGGAAGAATGAAGGAAGGAATAATCAAGACACGTCTCTATCATGAGAACCTTGGTTGCTGAAAAACTTGGTTCAGTTCAGAGGTGGTTTTGCCAAAAACGCCTGGCTACAGCAGCCCCACCCAGAGAGAGCCACAAAGCAGGTGGCATTGGCATGCCACGTCCGACAAATGCATGGCGTGTGACTGGGTGAGTTGCTTGGCCATGCTTACTCCGTCTCCGCATTGGCAGATGACTGACGCGGTGGGGCGGAGGCGAGCGCGAGGCCGTCTCGTGGAACAGCGGCGCCAGCACGTGTCATACGGTACCCGAGCAGAAATCGTTTGACAATTTTATTCTTTTCCATTCTACTTGCTATGAGTGCCTCGTGATTGATGCTGTGCAATTTGAATCAGCTAATTATTAACTAATCTGCACAGGGTAACTCAAAATATTATGAAATTATTATGAACATAAGAATGTTTAGGGACTTGAGCTTAGAAAATGAGGCGGATAAAGACAGAGATTGTTCTGAAATTGAGTTGTATATATACTAGGAAGGATACGATGAACACGACAGCTCTGAACTTGAGCTGCTGTACTGCCCCAAGACAAGAGGAAATTGAGTAACCGTACGTACCGGCGGGCGTCGGGGAGGCCGACGCCGGCGGGGTAGCAATTGAACTTGCCCGTCCGGAGCGCGGCGGCCACGGCGTCCTCGGCCTCGGCGGCGGTGCGGAAGGCCGGGAACACCGAGGGGTCCCCGTGCGCCAGCGGCAGCACGGGGCGCGGGTCGCGCACGTCCACGCTCGCGCTGATCTTGAGCCGCGCCGCCCGGATGCTCATCTTGTCCCCCGCCACGGTCAGCGCGCCCTCCTTGGCCGCCCGCGCGAACCGCCACTCCGCGTGCCCGCTGCCGTTCTCGCCGGCGTGGGTCGCCATGGGTTGCGCAAACAGGGGACAAGAGAGAGAGAGACCGAGGTGGTTTTGGGCTCTCGAGACCGGAGGGTGAGGGATCTGGCTGCGCGCGCGAGCTGTGGACTCGATGACTCGAGTTGCTTTGGTCCCCGGTGTGCCTCCCCTCCACCTTTTTATAGGCGGCCGCCTGCAGGTTTGGGCCTCGGGCCGGGTGGCACGATTCACGCGCCCCGTCCGCACTCTGCCTGGCCGCTTTGGCAGCCGAGACGGCAAGGCATCCCCTCCGATTTGTCCTTGCGTTGGTGGCACCAGCTGAAGGGTGGTCCGTGCACGCAGCATGCATGATCCGCGCAGTCCTTGCTTGTCCTATCCGGTCCGTGCACGCAGCAGGCATAATCCGCGCAGTCCTTGCTTGTCCTACTCCTATCCTGCTGAATAATTAATCTACTTTGTTGGCCCATCAACACCTGTTTGTTAATCAACAAAGTGATCCACCCCAACTTGAGTGGCAGTTCGTTGTAACTTGTGATTTGTGAAGCTGAAGCAGGATCGTCCTCTAACTTTATATGGTTGTTACTCCCTCCGTTCCAACAAAACAATTAATTCTCATTTATCGAGAAGTCAAATAATTTGAACTTTGACCAAAGTTATATAAAAGAGTACTCACACTGTTGATACAAAAATTATACTATTAGATTAATAATAGAATATATTTTCATAATAATTTTATTTACTAACATAAATATTAATATCTTTTATTATAACCTTGGTCAAACTTGAATCAATTTGACCAGCGCGGATCCCATAATTGCATGTTTTTATGGACGGAGGGAGTATATCACAAACTCTATTAGACGACGGGTCGCGCAACTACTCCTGCACCCAACACCAGGCCACGACGGGCCGGCCCAGCATACCCTCTCTACCCCATCCTCCAACATTCTCCATCCCACGTAAGCCCGCACCCAACATTTCTTCTTCCCGTTTGTACCGGCAGCGCAGCCGGTAGATGCCGATTCTGTCGCCACTGTCAGAAGCACAGCTGAGGAGCGATAGCGACGACGGAGGAAGTTCTCTGATTTGTTCTAGGGGCGGGGGGGGGGGGGGGGGGGGACGAGGGCGGAGGATTGGGCAGAGATTTACTTCTTTCTGCATCTTCTCTCCACCGCGCCCCATCCTTCTGCATCTGCGCCCAAGCGGCTGGGGGTTCTAGCAGCGGCAATCCATGGCTCCTTTAGCAACCATCCACAACTCATTTCCCTCCATCCGTGGCTTCTTCATCGACGACTGATGTGAGTTCCATCCATCCCCTTATTACTGTTTTTCCCCTGCTGCATTGGTGTCGTATGATGTTAAGTTGTACACAGTTAGGGTTAGAGTTTTTTTTTTGCTTTTTCTGTTAGTTTTTTGCGCCCACATTTTGTGGATGAAGCAACGTTCCATGGTTAAGACGTTCATGAACTGCTTAATTTGATCAGAGTTTTTGTCATATGCAGAATAAGTATACATAGATAAAAATATATTGCACCCGCATTTTGTGGATGAAGCAACGTTCCATGGTTAAGACATTGATGAACTGCTTAAGTATACATAGATAAAAATATATGTGTACGACCACAGGTTAATAAGGAAGAATTAAATTAGAGCTTTTTCCATATGCAGATATGCCAACAAAATTAGCCGCTATCCTTTTCTTTTGCCTTTTGGTCCTTTTTTTTGTTCTTTTTAGTACAACTTAATTTCTAGAGTTTTAAGATCTCTTTTCTTTTGTTTTTCGGAGTAAAGCGTAAATTGGATGAAGTTGACGTCACTCCTTCATCGAGGAGGGTGACAAGGTCTATCTCGAAAGTCAGAACATGAGTTGTTTTCCCAAAGCCTCTAGATCACACTGAATCTACTAGAATGGGAGGATATGTTGATCCGCCTGCAAGCAGTTCTGATGATGATGAAATTTTTAGCAAAGGAAAGAAGAAGACAAAGGCAAGTGTTTCTCAATTCATTTTTGTTTACTTGAATAGTTATTTTAGTGTGTCTCAATTAATTTTATTTACTTTAATATCAGTATTAGTTATTTAATTGTTTCTCAATTTTAATATCTTTAATAGTTATTTCATTTTAACTTTCATTTATATTTCTGTTCAACTCCACTAGAATCTATTTTAATTATTTCAGATCTGGTTCAGTTTTATAGAATTAACTTTCAGTCTTTCATTTTTATTTCTGTTGAAGTCCAGTTTATTTTTCTTTTATAATTAAAATTAGAAATAACTTTCATTTATATTTCTGTTCAAGTCCAGTAGAATCTATTTTAATTATTTCAGTTTTGGTTCAGTTTTGTAGAATTAACTTTTAGTCTTCCATTTTTATTGGTTAAGTTTTATAGAACTTAACTTTCAGTTTAAGTATTCTTCATAGAACTTAACTTTCAGTTTAAGTTTTGTTCAAGTTAAGTATTATAGAACTTAACTTTCAGTTTAAGTTTTGTTCAATTTCAGGTTAAGTTTAATATATCTTATTTTAGTTTTAGTTTTGTTCTAGTCCAGGACAATCTATTTAAATTTAAAATTCTGGTTCAATCTTTTAGAATCTAGGTTGTTAGGTTGTTTAGTTGAGTTTCATTTTTAGTTTTATTGTGCCCATATGTGCTTTATTATTCTTTAAGTTATGTATTTTTTTGCTTCATTTTTCTTTCAGTTATGTGTAGCTCATATCTGCTTCATTATTTTTTCATTATTGTTCAGTTTAATAGAACTTATTTTAGTTTTAGTTATGTTCAAGTCCAGTACAATTTATTTTATTTTTAAGTTTTGGTTCAATGTTGTAGAATCTAGGTTGTCAAGTTTATTATTTGAGTTTCAGGTTTAGTATTGTTGTGTTCATATCTGCTTCATTTTTTCAGTTTTGTCTCGTTTTTGTCAGTATTTTTGTTTTTTAGTTAACTCTAGTTTTATTTTGAAAGTTATAATTCCAGGTTTCTAGTTCCTAGTACACTTTATTTCACTTTCATATTAGTCATTAGTTATTTTTTATCTATATATCTTCTTAATTTTATATTCAGTTTAATTTTTAATTGCAGCAAGACCATCTTCTTTTTTTTAGTCTCCTAGTTTTAGTTTAATTCTCTCACCTTATCATTTATCTATATGTCATCTTAATTATTTATTTAGTATTATTATATATTTATTTATATTTTTAATTGCTGCAAGACCATTTTAATTTTTTTTCTGTTTTCCTAGTTTTAGTTTTAGTGTTTCAGCCCCTTCATGTTTCATCAGTAATTTCGTGCAGCAGCTGTAGCTTGGCTTGGTCTTAGGCTAATTGATCCTTAGTCTGCAGCTTTGGTTCATTTCTTTGCAACTCACAGACATATTAAATTGCTAAATTTACTTGCAACAATCAAGTGCAGGTTTAGGTTTTAGTTTTTGTTTATTAGTTTCAGGTTTGTATTTTGAGTTTAGGTTTAGGTTTAGTTTTGCAAATTCAGTTTTTTTTTTCATTTTAGTTGTTAATTTTAGTGACCTTTATATGAGCAAGTAGGTTCTGCTTTTGGTTTTGTCTAATAAAGATCAGGTTTACAGTTTAATTCTAGAATTAGTTAAATTTCATTTTTTGTTATTTCTCCTTTTTTTATTATTTTCTAGTATATGGTTGCAACTTTAGTATTATATGGTAGTAACTCGTTTTTATATTTTGTCAAGTTCAGTTTGGTTTAGTTGCAGCAATCAAGTTCAGATTCATGTATAGTTCTATTTTTTAGGTCCATTGAGTAAAAGTTTAGGTTGAGTTTTCTTATCTCTTTTTGTAGATGTTAAATTCAAGGGAGGAATGGAATGCCCCCGGCAATTTGGACTATTCCAAGTTTATGGCTCTTCATCTAAGTTTGATGGAGTTTCTTCAATTTTGTAACAGCAAAGTACTTAATTTGCTTTCATGTTTTCTATTTGTGATACTTGAATTCATCATTATAAATGTTTATATTCAAAAATAGAGAAAAAGTTTTTTTGAATCATGTTTTCCTAGAAAGAGAAGTCAGATCATTTTTCTTAAAAATCTTAATGCTAAACCATCAGGAGGAATCAGTTTTAAGGAGAAATCGTTTGCAGATGAAGGGATCAATTTTAGTAATAGGTAAGAACTGGGGAAGAGGAGATTATCTGCAAATATATGTTCATGGGCCGAAAGGAGTAGCCAATTTGCGGGGAGGAAGAGCAATTCCATGGAGGACGGCCAAATTTTTTGGATCTATGCGGTGGTGGCCACCAGATTCAACTCAAAACGAGCGTACAAGAGTGGCGGCGGCCGGCAGGGCAGCGGATGGATATGTCACCTAAAAATGGAAAGGACTAGGGGGTGAGATTCTGAGCTGCTTTCCCGCGTTCGGTTGGGTCATGCACCGGTCGGGGGGACGCGCGCTCCCGCTACGCGCGACAGGTCGCAACATATCTGCGTCCTTGTTATATACTGTGGCATGGTCATTGACATGTGGATCATATCGGTGGGCATGGTCACTGACAAACTCACAGTGACTTTTGAAGTCGGAGTATCTTGATATGCTGGTTTCTATCACGTTCATTCCTAAAACTCATTTGCAAGATTAATGCGACGAACCTTGGCTATTTATTTGAGACCGGCTAATGTAATGTGTAGTGTAGCTGCTACTAGGGCGTTAACTACGCACGCTTGCTGCAAGGCAAAGGATATCGTAGTATACCGCCGAAATTGTATACGTGGCTCCTCTATGTAACTTCTGCGTGAGCGTTTACATCACTACCGGATTTCTTCTCTTTGAGTCCCTATCTTAAATACACTCGGCAAAGGCTTTACCGAATACTACACTCGGCAAAAAATTTACCGAGTGTCACATTAGGTAAAGAGAACACGACAAAAAAGTAGTCGGTAATATTATATATGTTCAAAATTCAGTTGCACATTATATTGGCCAATTTCTGACAGAGCGAAATCGTTAGGGTTTCACCTTGATGACAATCTTGTAAGCCGCCTGTTTACACCAGATTTTGGACCGAAAGGATTATTATTTTGTAGGCACAAACGGCTGATTTGTTAATGAAGAAATCGGCCAGAAAAATAAAAAGAAACTTATTTGGACCCGGACACGACCAAAAGTTCATGCGGACCAGACGTGACAAACTTTGAGCAGCTGTTGGGTTCGGCTGAAGAGTTTGGGTTCGGGTCGGTTGTTATTTTATCTTTATGTATCCTAGTCGTGTTAGAACAGGAGTTAACCGGGTTATAAATAGCTAGAAACCCAATTTTTTTTAGACAATCACAATCCAATCAACATATCGGCCACCGGCCAAAACCCTAGGAGTAGGAGTAAGGTAGAACTCGGCGGAACCTTCAACCAGGCAGGGCTGCATCGGCTCGACCGAGCTCCGGTTTGCTTGTAAGTTTCACCAATGGCTCGTGTCTTTGTTCAATAAGGTTGTATTTGACATCGACCAAACTCTTGTTAAGCTATGACATGACTAGTTATCAGTTTAAGTTTGTTTTTTGTAAGACTGTCTTGACTCTGATCAATCTCTTGCTTTAGTCGATCTTGACTAGTTATCGGCTCTATTGGTTTTGGCAAGCTAATAGATTCATCAAGTTATCGATGTTGTTTATGTTTTAATGTTTTTCCTTAGATTTAAACACATCTTTGCCCAATCAAGATTGACAAAGTAGTTCAAGCTTAAAAGCTATTTAGTTTCGGCTACCCAAAGGCTTTACACGCTCACACCAAAAGAAATAGCCGATCTAAGCCTTTCATCGATTATTTTGTCAATCTTGATTGTTACATGTTGTGCGTTCGAGATATTCGATAGAATCGTGGTTTGATCTAAGAAACGATAGATTTGATCTAGCATGTTTATTATGGCTATATTTTCGAACCCCACTGATATACATGATAGATTAGATTTGTTCGATCTTAAGTCGGATTGTGGTTTTAACGGGTAGATCTTGTTCGTATTTCATGGACCCTGTATCGGCTAAAATAGTCGATCCAGATATGCTTTATTCATAATGGGTACTTTTAAACGGTCTGAGATCGATGGATCTGCTTGTTGCTTTGGACGTGATCTAGCTTGGTCATCAATATGACTGTATTGAGACACCCCACTGTTGATGTTTAAGTTATTTTATCGATCTATTTGTTATTATGGCTGCATGGAAACACTCCACTATTAACAGATAGAACTGCCTATACAATTAGTCGATTCATTGGTTTCATGCCATTTAAACGTGCACATAGATCTTTATTCTTTTTAATATGTTTAAGCTTATCGGCTGTTTCCCTGTTCTAAATATTTCTTTACATATATCATAGTCGTTTTGCTTTATATCTTTATCAATGCCTTTATGCAATCTTTTGGGAGTTGACTTTGTAGTCAATGTCCTATAAACAAATGGCTATATCAGAGCCGCATAATTTGAAACTGTCTGGCACCAAACCGGCAGGTTCCACAATTTGACAACTTTTTCTTCTCCTTGTCAATTACAGGTCAAATTGAGTGGCACGTCCGAGGTCGTTCTCACCTAGATTTGGCACCGCCATCTTTTGAAGGTCCAGGAGGTCAAGACCCTGTTCCGTATGCCCTCTAAGGACCGTGTTCGAGTGTGTTTGCGCTTCACCCAAATTTTCGTGTCAACACATTCTTTTGGCACGTCCGGTGGGACGCAATCGTCTGATCATGACAATCAATAATGATGATGTTTTGAACGTGACGATGGAGGAACTTCCAGATGAAATTTGATGCATGGTAGAAGAAACTGTTAAGTAATATCGTTACATGTGTTTGTTGAGCTTCAGTAGAAACAGGGATAAGAAGATCATTCAGAAGACTAATCTTCCAAGAGTGGATCTAGAAGGACATGTCGATCCAATGATTCAAATACAACACAATGTCATGCAAGAAGTGATTGACAAAGCAATGTCTACTACCCTGATGAATCATAACGAGGTGTTCCTCAACAGTCCCATGAATGTCATTAAGGAAGCTTTCAACCTGGGTAATGATAGAAGGGGTCCAACATATACGGTTGGAGGTAATCAAGGAGCTGGAACTTCTGGTGGTCCACAGATGAATAGTCCCAATGGCAATGGAAACCAGATGATTGTCAGCCCTGGGGGCATGACACCGCAACCAATGCAACAGCCGAATATGAGTAATAACATATACTCATCGGATACAAAAATAGCTCCCCATGCAAGGATGATTACCAGAGATTTCAATGTACCACCGTATCAAGGGAACGTGCTACCTGGTGATATTCCTCCTGGATATCATTATGTTTCAGATTTTTATACCTTGGATGCTCAGGAAAACCCAGGGTATCATGGCAATACGTTCGGAGGGCAAAACATCGACTATCAAGGGCCGGTGAATCAGATAGATCAGTTGATGAGTCGGGTCACCGACATGGTTCAAAAGCAATTTGGTTTGACGCCAAAGACTACCTTGACTGGCTACAAGAAGCCGTATCCAGAATGGTTTGATCAGGTTATTTTCCCTCTGAGATATAGAATTCCTAATTTTACCAAGTTCACAGGAACGGACTCAGTAACAACCATGGAACACATAACTCAGTTTCTAGTCCAGCTCAGGGAAGTTGGTGACGAACCAACACTTAAAGTCAGAATGTTTCCTTTATCCCTGTCTGGTTCGGCTTTCTCGTGGTTTTCATCTCTGCCACCCAACTCAATTCAAGGCTGGGATGATTTGGAAGATAAGTTCCATAAATATTTTGACTCTAGAGTATTGGAGAAAGGACTTGTGGATTTAGTCGATACAAGGCAAGGAAATAATGAGACTGGATGCCAGTATCTTCAGAGATTTAGAGAAATGAAGAATCAATGCTATACCTTGTCATTAACTGATCCAGAGGTGGTTAGCATTGCAATTCGAGGGCTAATACCAGCCATTAGAGAAAAATCGGCTTCGGTTGTAACAATATGGCTGATTTGGCTAAGAAGGTGGCGAGTATTGATGCTCTGAATAGATATAATCAGGTCTTTAAACCCAAGAAAGCCTACAATGCAGAGAGTCACTTCTTCTTACAAGAAGATGAAGATAATTCAAGCGATGAAAATGAAGATTAAGTCGCTGCTGTTGACTGGGCTTGGAGAAACAATGAGTACATGCCTTGGGCAAAGGCTAAGAGTACCGAGAAAGATATAAAGTACAACTTTGACATCACCAAGGCCGATAAGATATTTGACTACTTTTTGGAGAAAGGTCAAATCAAGTTAACTGGGAATCACAATATCCCAGCGGCCGAAGAGCTCAAAAATAAAAGGTACTGCAAATTTCATAACTCTGGTACTCATACTACTAACGATTGCCGAGTTTTCAGAGATATGATACAGAGGGCTATTGTCAAAGGAAGAATTGGCTTAGAAAAGGCTAAGGGTATGAGCATCAATGACCATCCTTTTCCACAGAACATGGTAACTCCTGCACCTCGGAGTGAAATCAAAGTATTAACTTCTGACAAAGCCAAGACAACTGAGACAGTCGATCCAAAGAAGCAGCTAACAACCAAGGAGTATCAGGAGATGAAAGGAAAGAAGAATACTGATCAACCTGAGACTTCAAGGGCTGGTGAAGCAAGGAGACGTCCAACTGTCAAGATCTTATTAAACAAATGGCAACATCAGAAAGAAAGAAGTCAAATGCAAAGAGAAAGAGATGAATAGGAATATCAAGAGTGGCTTGAAGAGGAGGAATACAGAAGGTCTCGTGAAGAAAAGAGGCGTATTAGAGATGAGAAAAGAATCATTGGGATTGCCCTTTCTTCAGACATTGTTGGAATGAAGGCTTAAAGCTTCCTACTCTTCGTAATTGCCCGGGATGCAGTGAGCAGTATTGGGAGTATAGGCAGTCGAGAGACAACCGCCGATCTATGCATGAAAGATTAAGATTTGAAAAAATAGATCGACGCATAAAAAATGAAAGTGTTCATGATCGGTTTGGAGCAAGATTAGCCGATCAAGATCATCCTTGGCAAGAAGGACAATGGTGTCCAGGTGGCTTGACTAAGAGCCAGAAACGACGGGTTCAGAGACTAAGGAATGATGAGGTTCAGAAAAAGAAACCCAAAGTCTGGCAGGTAAAGCAAGTAGCCGATAAGGGGGAATCATCGGCTAATATATCTGCTTTGTTCAAGTTGCCTGCTGAATTTAGGTCCTCTGATCATGAAGAAGAGTCTGATGACGAAGAAGTAATTGCTCAATGGATCTATCAGGCAGAAGGGGCCACATTTCAGAAGCCCGAAAAGCATTCACATTTAAAAGTTTTATATTTGAAAGGGTTTGTCGATGGAAGGCCTTTGAGCAGAATGTTAGTTGATGGAGGAGCAGCCGTTAACTTGATGCCATATGCTACCTTTAGAAAGCTTGGAAAGACTCCAGAAGATTTAACACAAACCGATATGAGGTTGACAGACTTTGCTGGCCACATATCGACTACTAGAGGTGCTATATGTGTCGAGTTGACAGTTGGCAGCAAAAGTTTGCCGACTACTTTCTTCGTAGTCGATGCAAAAGGATCATACAATGTACTACTTGGAAGAGATTGGATCCATGCCAATTGTTGTGTTCTATCAACCATGCATCAAAACGTGATACAGTGGATCAGAGACACCGTGGAGGTGGTACTAGCCGATTCAACTGTTAGCATTGCTTACTCTGACCATGATGTTTGGAACTTCGACAGTGTAGAGTGCTTTTCTAGAAAAGTTCATGAAGAAGGCTTTCTCAAAACATCTGATGATGGCCAATAGCCGATCCAAGCAGTCGGCTTTAAAAATGTATTTAGTGGATTGTACAATCAATGAAGATGAAAGTAAGATGGGTAAAGGTTTTACATCGGCTGATGAACTGGAGGCAATTGACATTGGAGACGGTGATAAGCCGAGATTAACATATATCAGTGCTAAACTAGATCCCAAGTTTAGACAAGAACTTATTACTTTGTTAAAAGAGTATAAAGAATGTTTTGCTTGGGATTATTCTGAGATGCCTGGTCTTGATCGATTGTTGGTTGAGCATCGATTACCTATCAAACATGGGAGTCGGCCTGTGAAACAAGCCCGGAGGAGAATTAGAGCAGAAGTTATGGCAGACGTGAAAACAGAAATCACTCGGCTTTATGAAGCTAATTTCATTCGACAATGTAGATATGCTGAGTGGATATCTAGTGTAGTCCCTGTGTATAAGAAGAATGAGAAAATGAGAGTTTGCATTGATTTCAGGGATTTAAATAAAGCTACTCCAATGGACGGCTACCCAATGCCAGTGGCAGACATGTTGATCGATGCAGCAGCAGGACATAAGGTAATAGTTTCATGGACGACAATGTTGGTTATAAGCAAATTTTTATGGCAAGAAAAGATATACATAAAACTACATTCAGATGTCCGGGTGCTATAGGATTATATGAGTGGACAGTTATGACCTTTGGGCTTAAAAATGCCGGTGCAACTTATATCTTCCATGAATTGATCGGCAAGATTGTAGAAATCTACATTGATGATGTGGTTGTAAAGTCCAAGGATTACCAAAGACATCTTAAAGATCTCAGGGATACTCTAGAATGTGCAAAGAAGCATGGACTACGGATGAATCCCCACAAGTGTGCATTTGGAGTGTCAGCTGGACAATTTCTGGGGTTTATGGTACATGAAAAAGGGATTGAAGTTGGTCAGAAAAGTTATGACGTGATTGATAAAGCAGTACCACTAACTACAAAAACTCAGTTACAATCTTTAATCAGCAAAATCAATTTTATCAGGAGGTTTGTTTCGAATTTGTCAGCCAGGATTTTGCCGTTCTCAGTATTGTTAAAATTGAAAGATGACCAGGAATTTAAGTGGGGAAGTGAGCAACAGAAAGCGTTTGATGAAATCAAAGAGTATATAAAATCCCCACCAGTTTTGATTTCTCCTCAAAAAGGTAAACCTTTCAAATTATATGTTTCGGCTGATGATCATACCATTGGATCGGCCTTAATGCAAGAATTTGAAGGGAAGGAAAGAGTAGTGTTCTATCTCAGTAGAAGGTTGCTTGATCCGGAAATGAGATATTCTCCCATTGAAAAGTTATGCTTATGTTTATACTTTTCATGCACCAAACTTTGACATTATCTACTATCCTCTGAGTGCACAGTGGTGTCAAAGTTTGACGTGATAAAGCACATGCTATCTATGCCTATTTTAAATGGGAGAATTGGTAAGTGGATTCTTGCATTATCAGAGTTTGATTTAAAGTATGAATCGGCTAAGGCAGCTAAAGGACAAGTAATAGCTGATTTTATTACTCATCATCATGAACAAGGAATTAAGACTTTGGACTTTACCCCGTGGGCTTTGTTCTTTGATGGTTCTAATTGCAAACAAGGTGGAGGTATTGGTGTTGTCCTTGTTTCTCCTCAAGGGAAAAGTTTTGAATATGCTCTTTCAATTGATCCAACCTCTACTAATAATCAAGCTGAGTATGAAGCACTTCTCAAAGGACTTCAACTTTTGTTAGAGGTAAGGGCCGAGGCTATTGAAATTTTTGGTGATTCTCAATTAGTGGTTAATCAACTGCTCAGCCTATATAAATGCAAATATGACATCTTAAGGGGCACTATGAAAAGTGTCTTGAGTTGCTTGATTCTTTCTCTTCTGTTGTTATAAAACATATTTCTAGATGTCAGAATCAAGAGGCTAATCACTTAGCTCAAAGTGCTTCTGGGTATCGGCAAATCGTTGAGATATTAGCCGATGAGGTTACTGATGATGATGACTGGAGGATTGAAATTATTGAATATTTAAAAGATCCATCACGACAGGTGTCCAGGAAGTTGAGATATAAGGCTACGAAGTTTGTCCTTCTTGATGATCAACTTTATCACAAGATAATAGATGGTGTACACCTTAAATGTATTAATCAAGAGGAGGCCAAAGTCCTCATGGGAGAGATCCATGAGGGAGTTTGTGGCGCACATCAGTGTTGACTCTTGCTAACATCGTCACTAGGAGTAGACTATGGAATCTATCCCCGGCAACGGCGCCAGAAAGGTTTGTTGGTACTTCTTAATGTAAGAAGTATAACTAACTATTCGTATGACTATTGGTAGGTTTCGCAAGCGCACAAAATAAGTCTATTGTAGCACTTCACCCGGGAGTAACCGAGTATCGTATTTATTTCCACAGGGAAGCTACTATGGTAGAACTAACACTAGGACCGCTATGAACAACTAGTGATTCTAGCAGGGTTGATCAAGATGTATGAATGGGGTTTGGTTTCTACTACTACTAAAAAGAAAAGAAAGACTAACTACTACTAACCTAAATCGGTGGGGTCTGGCCGATGAACAGATTAGTGTTTTCCTACACACTTACGATCACAACTAACTTAGCAATAAAGGTTCTATCTAGTTCTTCGAACCGTACACACCCTCTGGACTATTTACCTCAGACGTGCACAACGAGGTTTATGATTTAAGAACTAACCCAACTACGTGGTGGAATTCAAGGCTCCCAGGGCTGTCACCACCTGTTTGCTACCACAGCTATCCGGGGGGCTAGCCACAAACTAAGGTATAACTAGTCTAAGGACCGCGCTTACACTAATATATACTACTCTAATCTTGCGTCCAAAACTAGAGCACTGATTACTCAGCGAAGAACCCAAACTCGATATAAACTAAATACTAAGTTATCTATGATCGAAAGCACTCAACAAGAACAATAAGTAAAGTACTTAAAGTAAATGCTGAAAGTAGAAGAACACTAAGATAAATGAGAAAAGACTTGGAATTATACCAGAGACTTGGAAGAGCCTCTATTACAACTCCAGCTCTTCTCTTCTTCACTCTCGCTCTCACTCTAAGTCTCTCAACTAGAGTGTTCCTTCACCAGAGCTTCGCTTACAAGAGAGTGGGACTAATGAGGTGAGGTCTGAGTACAAATGAGCTCGGAGGGGTCCTATTTATAGCCTAAGGGACCTAGGGGGGTACTTATGGGCCTAGGGTTAGGTCAGGGGGTGAGTGGGCTGGCGGGCGCCAGCCCTAGGTGGCGGCCGCCACCTCCCTGGCCCTTGGATCCACCGCCTCTTCACCAACGGCATCCAGGAGGTCCTCCAAGTCGGTTAGGGTTCGGTTAGGGTTGTCCAATAACCGTCACATGGGCAATTAGGCCTTGATCCATGTGACACTGCTTCTTAGCCCTTGGATGAACCGACTTAGGTGAGCAACGGCTGCAAATGAGTGTGGAGTGCTTCCCCTGGATCAGTGACGTGGCAGGGGGGAGTTTAGGCTTCTCCCCCCTGGCGGCCGCCAGCTATGGGTGGCGGGCGCCACCCCTCCTTGGCCCAAAGTGAGCCCAGGCACGTGGGCTTGCTTCCTGGTGGGTCCATTTGGTCATTTTGCTCAAAAACCCTGCAATTTCCTTCATTCAAATAAAACTCAAGGACAAGTGGAAATCGTTAGTTTATAAAAAGTTTTTGGTTGATTTTAGGCTCTTGTGTTGTGTTATATGACCTTGTTGATGCTAAGAATATGATACTTAGTGAGCGTCAACAAGCTCCCCCAAGCTTACCTCTTGCTCGTCCTTGAGCAAGCATGGATTTCAAATAATCTTGGAAACTCGGTGTTTTTGTTGTGTATGCCCATATTATTTTCATCACCATGGAATTGGTAGCCTTCCCTGCACTCAAGATTAGAACAAAAGACCAGCAAGAAAGAAGGTTTGTCTTTCCCTTGTGTGGCAGAACCTCCTGAATTAAGTGGCCCACATGCACCCATCATTGTCCTAAAGACTTCTGATCGGCGTGCACGAGTTCCAAATGACTCAAGAGATCTGTCGGGTGTCCTCGGGAAACCCGAACCATCCACGTTACATTCTTTTCAGGAATTCCCTCGTCAAGCATCACAGTATTACAACAGTTTTATAGATAAGATAAATCAGAGTAAAAGCGGAAAGAGTATATAACATAGATTGAAACTTAAGTTTAAAAGTTTACAACCCAGAAGTACTTGATACATAAAAGGTTCAGAACTTTATATTACATATACCACACAATTTTTGGTTACTTGCCCAAGGTCAAACATCAGTGTCATCATCACTCTCCTCCACAAGAGTGAAGAAACATTGACCACCAAAAGGATGATCAATAAACTCACCTGCAACAAAGGATAACGAACCCTGAGTACAAAAGTACTCAACAAGGCTTAACCGTCTAGAAAAGAGGAGAAGACTCAGGTATGAAGGCTATAAGGATTCAAGGTAAGGCTTTAGCAAGATCAAAACATTTCTTTTGCATAAGAGCTTACTAATAGTAAAACCTAGTTTCAAGTTTTAACTCAAGATTAAATTTCATAACTATTCAAAGATTTTCAAACTTTCATAAGCATACCACATCTTTCGTTCTCATTACATAAAGATTCCATTCATTACTACGGTGAGGGTCAGTGGATTGAGGCTCCATATCCGAGGAAACACGGCGATTCGAATCGTTTAAACCCAGCTGGGGATTCAGTACCACACGACATATGTAGATCTTAATCTTGCATATGTCAACCCTATCTATAGATCCTCCCATACAAGAACGGGTCCAGCGTCACCCGAGAGTACAGTACACCTCGAACCCGACTATCTCATAGCCCCGAGGGTACACGCTACTCCCGCCATCTCTCCACTCCCAGTACGCGGTTGGCCGTTCTCAAGTATCGGAATAGCTATAGACGAGGCTTACCACCGTATGTGGGCTGTACTCAAAGGTCTCAATCACAGCAGGCCAACAACGATAAGGTCCTATGTTGAGTAACCTTACAACAAGACTCCATTCTTGATGTAAGTTACTATAATTATCATGTTATCTTAAGATTCATGATTTCCATAACATAGCAACCATTTTTAAAACACCTACTATAATGAAGTAGTAAAGCATGGCTAAGCATACTAAGTATTTTCATAAAACGGGTATCAAGGTTAAGTATTGGAATCATCAAGGTTGGTAATGCATCAACTAGGATTCACCCAACTCCTATTTACCCAATGCATCATATTAACTCAAGTGATATAAATAACTTTATAAAAATACAAGAATAGGGTTAATGTCCGGGGCTTGCCTTGTTGATCAGCGAAGTCCGGTGACTCAGAAAAACCAGAAGGATCCAAACTCTCAGAAGAAACCCACTGTGGATCCGGTTCTTCCGAAACGAGATCTACACGTAGAAGTGCATATGCATGATCAATGGGATGCTTATGACATGATCATGGTAAAGATGGAAATTTTCTAAGCTATAGACATTTATTTGTACAATCTTCCATCACGGTATAGTTGCAAACCAACAAAACCAACTTAGCTATTAAACTATATATTATTACTAAGCAAATTTCATTATCTTTATTAAGCAAGGTTATGAAACTAATTAGCAACAAAAGATCATCTGCATAAAGGAATCCATAACCAGGGAGCAAATCATGCTACTGATCCCCTGATTGTCAAACAAAACCAAAAATCATACAAATCTAAAAGGGATTAACAAATTCTATTTATTTTATAAGTCATTTTAATTAGCTTTTACTTATTCAAACAGAGCTGAAATTAAACATGAAGGTAGATATCAATGGCATAAACTCACATGTCAAAATTCATGATTTTTGGAGAAACACAGAAAATCACATAATTCATCAAAGTTGCATTTATTAATTAAAGTACAGATTTATTTGTCATAGTAAAAGTACTCAAAATACAAGTTTTATAATTTTTATATTAGCATAGACATGCTATCATCTAACATGTCAAATTTCACAATTAACAGAGCTATAGAAAAATTATAGCAAAAATAACAAACTAGCTACTGTGCATAAAGCTATAAAAAGAAAAGCTCAATTCTAGCCCAAACTGGGCTTTCGGCCTGCTCCCGCGCGGCCCAACGCGCGCGAAAGACGGCCCGGCCTGGCTCCCGCCCGCGTGCCCTGGCACTTTTGCAGAAAAGCTCTTTGGCTTCTGAGGAAACAACCCGCAGTCCAGAACACTATTTACATGAGTCATGAACTTTGCAACCAACACCCTGGACTTTCTTATCTTTACAACCATGAGGTCCCCGACCATGGCCAGAGCGGACGGCGGCGCACCGAGCGCCGGCGAACCTTACGCCGGTCAACTCCGGCCAGTAGAGACCTAACGGACGCGAGCACCAACACCGGCAAGTCACCCGCAGCCGATAGAGCTCCTAACCCTAACCGCTACCACTCCGGTGAGGTCTAGCCACGCACGGCGGCGGACCGGATCATGGCGGAGCTGTTCCGGCAAACCTAGGCTGGTAGCAGTAGAACAGAGGGGCTAGGAAGTTCCAGTAGCTCACCCTGATGCTGACTATGTAGCTGGTTCAAGCGGAGGATGAACGGAGAGGAAAGTTCCACGGAGCAGTGGCTTGCGGCGGCGAGCTCCGGCGAAGAAGACGATGTTCCGGCGAGACCTGAGCGCCAAAAGGAAAACCATCGAGCCGATGAGTAACCTGGGGTCAAGGCGAAATAGAAACATGAGATAGGGAGAGTAGAGGAGTGCCCGGTTGAGCGGACCACGGCGAGGTCGAGCTCGGCGGCGATTTCGCCCGGCGGGAAGAAGAACGGCGAGCACGAGCTCTCTGAGGCAGTAGAGGTCGAAGGGATGGGCTCTGGAGATGCGCAAGGAGGTAAGGGAGTTATAGTTGTGGTCAATTTTGGATGAGGACAATTAGAGGCAGTGAATTTGAGGTTTGGACGGAAAGGAGTCCGTCGGTGCCCTAGGTGGCAAAACGGCGACGGCGAGCTCAGGAGAAGGTGCCACGACGCGAGGGAGAGCGCCAGCAGCTGCTTCACTTTGCCACGAACACGGTTGCGAGCTCATTCGAGAGAGAACGACGCCCTACGCGCTGGCAGCACCGATCAAATATCGGTTGCCCACCGCCATGAACTGGGAAGCAAACATATCCCCCCTTCTCCTTTATACCCTTGCGGAAATTTTGAAATTACTTTAGATTTTTGAATATAAGTTGAAAATATGTTAAAATATCAAATGCTCAGAATTCAATACTAAACATCTTTTATTTTTACAACATATGCAAAATATGTTTAGATTTTGAATTAGGGTTTGAAAATCAAAAGGGGACAAAAAGGGTATTTGCGGATACATGGGTGTATGCCGAGTCTCTGTGTGATGAGTGATTGTCAACGGAGATGATGCGCATGTTCTTTGGCTTGTGTTGTGCAGGTGTCGAGCACGGAGACAGTGATCGATGGCGGGTGAAGGTCAAGTTGCGACGTGCCGTGCCGACGGACCGGGCGCGATGAAGGATGGGCGTGCCGTGCGGCGGACGTGCCATGCCGATGTATCGGACGGTGAAGGGCGGACGTGGACTTGGACTGATGGACTGGAGGCCGGAGGATCAGCTGTGGTGGCTGGCAACCTGCGACAGCGACAAGCGGAGAAGTGCGATCATGTCGGTGGAAGGGGTGCACAGGCGGTGCATCCCTTCTACGACGCCGGTTTGTTGGTAGAGCCCGGGAAAAACCAACGGTGGACGGTTTCCAGGTTTGGGCCTCAAAACCTGGGTGCTGGGTTTCCAGGTTGAGCCACAAAACCTGGGCGCGACGGTTTCCAGGTTGAGCCTCAAAACCTGGGCGTGGGCCGGTTTCCGAGTTTGGGCCTCAAAACTCGGGCGCGGACGGTTTCCGAGTTTGGCCACAAAACTCGGGCTGGAGGCTGGTTTCCCGGTTTGGGCCTCAAAACCGGGGGCTGATGGAAAAGGCTGGTTTCCCGGTTTGGGCCGCAAAACCGGGGGTGCAGAGTGGTGGCGGCACGTGGCGGCGATCTGAAGGTTGCGTGGAGGCGACGCGGAAGACCGTGCGGGCGTGGCCGTCGGATCTACCTACCACCAGCGGGTGGACTAGAATAGCCTTAGGGTTAGGCTGGTCCGCTCTGTAAATACAGTAGTGAGGGGTAGAGTAGGAAATAGACTTAGGCTAGGTTAGTATAAGTAGTCCAGGGGAGACACCCTCCTCCCAATCTCAATCTCAGTTAGCGCAGTCATTTGCTTCCTAGCACCTAGGGTTTCCACTCTCCCATCCCCTGCTTTAGCTAGTTGAGATCCGCAGAGAGACTCCACTCTGTGTACTGTTGATTCGAGGAAGTGAGGCCGTATCCTCACCTTGGATCCCATCTCTTGGTGTCAATTCGCGTTTTGATTTCATGTTCATCATGTTCTTCGCGGATTGCTTTGTGCCTTGAGTTTTCCCGTCGCTTGATCTTTGTGCTCGGTTCATCTTTTACGATTCCGTTTGAACTGAGTTGCTCTAGATCGTGAGGCACTTCTTTCCACCGAAAGAAATCATCTCTAACCTCACGGTCTAGGAGATCGATCAAGTTTTAGTTTCGGGTCTCTTTTTCTTCTTTCCCCCGAATTCCTTCGATTCACCGATTTGGAGTTAGGTTCGAGCCATGATCTCTTAGAGATAGCTCACTAACCTCCTTGTGACTCCTCAGATCGAATCCCAAGCCTAGAGCACTTGATTCGGAGGAGATCGGGTTGAATCGCCGGAGTTTCAGTGCAGTCGCGGGGTGACCGGACGCTCTGTCGGTCTGACCGGACGCACGCTTTCAGAGTCCGGTCGTTGAGCACGGCGCCAAGCTTTTCTGCGTACTGACCGGACGCTCTCGACCGGACGCTCTGTTTGCATTTCGACCGGACGCTACGCTTGCACTGTTCCTGGCTTTGTCGGTTTCGACCGGACGCACTGTACACGACCGGACGCTCCGTACTCGTGAGTCCGGTCGCGAACAGTAAGGTTCCAGAGCCGATTTTGGACGACCGGACGCGTCCGGTCTCTGCTGACCGGACGCTGGCCAGAGTCCGGTCGTAGCTGTTTCGCGCCGATTCGTTCGCGGTTCGTTCGTTCGTCAACGGATTCGAGTTCCGTCTTCTGGGTTGGCTTTCTAGGGTTGTCTAGTGTCCCGCTGTGCTTCTAGGAAGCATCCACCCTACATCTAGGGTCGTGGACACTTGTCGGCTCTAGGGTTTGCTTTTGGGGTTGAGTTTGGGACAGTGGCATCTAGTTTCCGCAAGGAAATTTTAAAGCTCCCATTCACCCCCCCTCTGGTCGCTTTCGGGTAGCTTCTCGGTCCTTCAATTGGTATCGGAGCGGGTTAAGGATCTTCCACCTTAGCCGGTTCCAGATCCACCGAAGGCGACATGGATCGCGGCGTGGGCAAACCGCCGTTTTTCGATGGGACGAACTTTGCGTATTGGAAGATACGCATGTCAGCCTATCTGCAGAGTTTGAGTTCTTCCATCTGGGATATTTGCAACTCTGCCGATTACGTGGTCTTGGCTACCCGTGTGACTCAGATCCAGATCGATGAGCACGAGGCCAATAGCCGAGCCCGTAATGCGCTCTTTTCGTGTTTGAGCGCTGGGGAGTTCGATCGTGTCTCACATCTTGCTACGGCTCGGGAGATTTGGGCTACCCTCATTCGCTTTCATGAGGGCACCTCTCAAGTCAAAACCCGACTCTACGAGTCGTACAAGAGGGAGTATGAGAACTTCCGACATCAGCCTGGCGAGAGCATAGAGAGTTTATTCGCTCGCTTTCAGGTGATTGTCAACAGGATGCGGGCTAACCGAGAGCAGTTGCCTTTTGATGATCATGAGCGTGCTTTGAAGCTTTTGCACACTCTTGATCGTTCCGTGTGGGACTCCAAAGTTCAGGCGATCATCGAATCCCCGAACTATGAGACTCTCACCTGCGACGAGCTCTTCAGTAAGCTCAAGTCCAGTGAGATTGATGCTATGGCGAGGGCTTCTTTTGAAAATCCTTCTCGCCCGTCCATGGCTTTGGTTTCCGGCTCTTCCTCTAACCCCTCAGCTGGCTTTGCGCTTTCTTCTCTCTTTTCTGTGACAGAGGACCAGCTGGAGTCTTTGGGAGATGACGAGTTGGCTTTGCTCGCTAACCGGTTCTCACGGTTCCACAACAACCGCATGAACCGTCGTCGAGGAGGAGGACGCACGGGATGCTACGAGTGCGGCGACCCCGACCACTTCATCGCCGACTGCCCCAAGAAGAAGAACAAGCATCTGGGGAAGGGCGATCACGGCCACAGGCGCGACTCCAAGTACAAGGAGAAGCACGTTCCCCCAAGGCACAAGAAGCGGGGCGGCTTCGACAAAGAGTACATCAAGAAGAAGTACTTGGAGAAGCAGCAGGCTGAGCAGCGTGCGTTCTTCGCCACGCTCAGCGACGTCGACGGCTCGGATGACGACTCCGCTCGATCGAGTGATGACGAGTCCGAGAAGAAGAAGCTGGAGGACACGTTCAACGGCTTATGCTTCTTCGCCGACGACGAAGGCCTGTGTACCATGGCGCTCGGAGATGAGGTCGGAGGCGAGCTGGAGCACACACCTCGGAACGACGACGACGACGACACCTCCCAGGTATCTCTCACCTACGACGAGCTTTCCTCCGAGGTTGAGAAGTTGACTGCTGCCCTCCTTAGCCAAGATAAGTTGCTTAGGCGTGCCGCTAGAGAGCGCAAGGAGTTTAGGCAGAAGTGGGAGGACACGGTGAAGGAGCTTGAGTTCGCTCGGTCCACCGTGGTAGTGTCGGAGGAGACGGAGTGCGAGTCGTGCACCGCGCACATGACTGACCTTCTCACTCTGAGAGGTAAGTATGCTGCGTTGGTTGGAGAGGTGGATGAGCTCCGTGCTAGGCCGCAGCTGTTGGGTGCGTGCAAGACTTGTCCTGTCTTGCAATCTGAGTTGGCAGAGAAGGATGCCAAGATTGAGTCTTTAGTCAAGGCCAGCTCAGATAGCACTTGTGTCTTGAGGTGTGCTTTGTGTGAGGGCCTGGAGATGGAGATTGCCAATGTGAAGCATGGCAAGATGCAAACCGAGGAAGAAAACACATACCTTCGGTCCATCTTGTCATGGGTCTCCAGTAGTGAGCCGCAGCTCGGGATGATGATCTCCCAATTCAAGCGAGCTGTTGGTGCCCCTGGTGTAGGTTTTGCTCAGAGTGTTGATCGTTCAGTTTTTGGGAAGATTGGAGAGTCTAGTGGTCTGAACCCATGTGAGAAGCCCAATTCCACCACTACTCCCAAACTTGCCAAGCTGCCACTCAAAGAGCCAGCCAAGCCTATCACCAAAGATGGTGTGGTTGAGGAACCCCCTAAAGTTCCTCCCAAGAACCCAGTTTGGGCACCAAAGCCAAACCACCTCAGAAACAAGCTTGATGCTATGCCACCCATTCGTGAGGAGTTGCCACAGAAGGGCAAAGGCAAAGTGAGCCACACCCACAGCTCTGGTCACCAACAACCCCCTTTGCGTGCGGTGAGGTACCAATGTGATTTTTGTGGGAGAGATGGCCACTTGAGCGAGTTCTGCTTTAGGCGCAGGAGAGAGGCGCGCAGGGCTCGGGAGATGGAGAACCCGGACATGTACCATCCAGCTCATGGTGGACATGTACCGAAGGCCCAGGGGAGAGCAGCTAGGTCCGGACGTCAGGGTCCCAGGCCTAGGCAGGAGAGAGCTCCGAGGAGAGACGCTAGAGCAGTTGAGCCCCAGGCTCCTAGGCGTAAACCTCGTAGAGAGCGTACCCGACGGGGTCCTGCTTTTGCAGGTAATGGACCCCGTGGCGGAGGTTTAGTTGAGCGCTTTCCCCCACCGCAGTTTAAGTATCGCGGTGAGCGCTTCTTCCCCAGCGGACCACGTTTTCCTCAGCGTGGTGATCGCTTCCCTCGTAGACGTGCTAGGAATGGTTTTTCTGCTAACCGTTCTTTTGAGCAGCCGGCCCAACACTGGTATTACCCTTATTTCACTAACCCCAGTGTTGGACCGTATGCTCACCCTATGTCTTTCTATTGATGTAGGTAAGACGGTTGGAGGACGTTTGGTTGGTGGATTCCGGTTGTTCGAGGCACATGACCGGAAACACCAAGTGGTTCTCCAGCCTTAGCCCGGTCGCCGGAAAGGAGTACATAACCTTCGGCGACAATAGTAAAGGTAAGGTATTGTCTCGTGGGACGGTGCGGGTTAATGAGCACTTTGTGTTGCGCGATGTTGCACTTGTTTCTAACCTGCATTTTAACCTTCTTTCTGTTTCGCAACTTTTTGATGATGACTATGAGATTCGTTTTAAACCGAACCTTAGTCGCATCTTAGATCCTCAGGGCGATCTTGTATGTCTGATTTCGCCCTTTGGGAAAGTCTTTTGTGCGAATTTCTCGGAATCGTTTGGTTCTTCTCGCTGTCTTTTGGCTAGTCCTTCTTCCTCCGATCTTTGGAAGTGGCATAGGAGGCTCGGTCATTTAAGCTTCGACTTGCTTGCAAGACTTAGCTCACTTGGCCTAATCCGAGGATTGCCCAAGCTTTCGATGGAGAAGGATCTAGTTTGCCATTCTTGCAGACATGGGAAGATGGTTGCTGCTCCCCACCATCCGGTGACTAAGGTCATGACCTCGCACCCCGGAGAGCTTTTACACATGGACCTTGTTGGTCCGGCTCGGGTGAGCTCGGTTGGTGGCAAGTGGTATGTTTTGGTTGTTGTTGACGACTTTTCGAGATATTCGTGGGTCTTCTTTTTAGCTGAGAAGACCGAGACTTTCTCATTTGCTCGCAATCTGATTTTGCGTCTTCAGAACGAGTTCCCTTTGAACTCGATGCGAGCTATTCGGAGTGATAATGGTTCCGAGTTTAAAAATTCGGATTTTGAGAAGTTTTGTAACCGCCTTGGTTTGGAGCATCAGTTTTCTTCCCCCTATACACCACCTCAAAATGGTGTTGTAGAGAGGAAGAATCGGACCCTTGTTGAGATGGCCAGGACGATGCTTGATGAGCATAGGACTCCTAGGCGTTTTTGGGCCGAAGCTATGAACACTGCATGCTACATTTCGAATCGCATTTTTCTGAGAGCGTTTTTGAAGAAGACCTCTTATGAGTTGCGTTTTGGTCGCCAGCCCAAGGTGAGTTATTTTAGAGTCTTTGGTTGCCACTGTTTTATATTGAAGAAAGGCAACCTGGACAAGTTTGAGTCTCGTTCTTCTGACGGTGTGTTTTTGGGTTATGGCACTCACACTCGAGCCTATCGTGTACTTAACCTTGACACTAACCGAGTCATGGAGACATCAGATGTCACCTTCGACGAGACTCTTGTTTGTCCCTCTTCTCGTTTTGAGCGTGCAGGTGATCATGAGGTTGGAGAGCCTCTTTTTGATGATGAGGACGAGGGTGCTGAAGGTATAGATGATCCAGCACCCCCTCCACCTGCCGTGCCGCAAAGGGCGGCCTCGACGACGACTCACGGCCCCGACACTTCTTCTTCCTGGGGGCCGTGGGATCCTCCACCTCGCGCGGTACCTTTTGTACCCGGGGTGGAACCAGCTGCTGTTGAGGGGGAGGTCACTTCTTCCCGGGAGGCGCCACGACATATCCAGCGCCAGCACCCCCCTGAACAGATGATCGGCGACATCGACGAGCGAGTTACTCGCTCCAGGTCACAGCACATCTCGCACTTTGCTCATTCTGCTTTTGTTGCGTCTTTTGAACCCCGAGATGTTGGACACGCATTGACGGATCCGGATTGGGTCAATGCCATGCATGAGGAGCTAGAGAACTTTGAGCGAAATCGGGTTTGGGTTCTAGTGCCACCACCTCCTGACTGTAAACCTATTGGGACAAAATGGGTATTTAAAAACAAGCAAGGAGAGGAGGGCCACATTGTGAGAAACAAGGCCCGGCTTGTAGCGAAGGGTTATAGTCAGAAGGAGGGGATAGATTATGAGGAGACCTTCGCTCCTGTAGCTCGTTTGGAGGCTATTAGGATACTCTTGGCTTATGCTGCATCCATGGGTTTCAAACTTTTTCAAATGGATGTCAAGAGTGCCTTCTTAAACGGCTACATTGAGGAGGAGGTCTATGTCCAGCAACCCCCCGGTTTTGAAAATCCCAAGTTTCCAAACCATGTCTTTAAACTCCACAAAGCTTTGTATGGTTTGAAACAAGCCCCTAGAGCCTGGTATGAGAGATTAAAAACCTTTTTGCTAGCTAAGGGTTTTAAAATGGGATGTGTTGATAAAACGCTCTTTCTCCTCAAGCAAGGCAAAGATACTCTCTTGGTCCAAATTTACGTGGATGATATCATTTTCGGTGGTTCTTCTCACGCTTTGGTTGCCAAGTTTGCAGATACTATGAGCAGGGAGTTCGAGATGAGCATGATGGGCGAGCTGACCTTCTTTCTCGGGTTGCAAATTAAGCAATCCCGAGAGGGGACGTTTGTGCACCAGGGCAAGTACACGAGGGACTTGCTGAAGCGGTTTGACATGGGTGAGGCCAAGCCTCTTCCGACGCCCATGTCGACGACGACTGCCCTGGATGCCGACACGGATGGAGAAGCAGTGGACCAGAAGGAGTACCGCAGCATGATTGGATCGCTGCTCTACCTGACGGCGACACGGCCGGACATTCAGTTCGCCGTGTGCTTGTGCGCGCGCTTTCAGGCTTCGCCACGCACTTCTCACCGTCAGGCGGTGAAGCGCATCTTCAGGTACCTTCGTTTCACGCCTGAGTTCGGGATTTGGTATTCTGCTTCTTCCACCCTCTCGCTTTGTGGCTTTTCTGATGCTGATTTTGCTGGTTGTCGCATTGAGCGCAAGTCCACTTCTGGGACTTGCCAGTTTATTGGGTCTTCTCTTGTATCGTGGTCTTCTCGCAAGCAGTCTAGTGTCGCTCAGTCTACCACGGAGGCTGAATATGTTGCTGCGGCTAGCTGCTGTTCCCAGTTACTCTGGATGATGGCCACTTTGCGTGATTTTGGTTTGAGCTTTACTCGAGTTCCTTTGCTTTGTGACAGCACGAGTGCCATTAGCGTTGCTAAGAACCCCGTGCTTCACTCGAAAACCAAACACATTGATGTGCGCTTTCATTTCTTGCGAGACCACCAGGAGAAGGGTGATATCGACCTTCACCATGTCGATACTCATCACCAATTGGCTGATATTTTCACCAAGCCTTTAGACGAATCAACCTTTAATAGGTTGAGGGGTGAGCTTGGTGTGTGTTTCCCCTTTTAGATGGGGGAAGCATTTTGAGATGTACAGACTGACTCTTTTATTTTGAGGCTCTTTTCTTTTGAGTTTCTTGAGTCTTTCCAATTGGTATCTTCATTCTTTCAGTTTTGTGTCGGGCATACGCATTTACATTCTGAGCTTCATGTCTATATTCACTAGAATGTAACTATGCTCTTGTTAGTATTGCTCCGATACTTATGATGATGCTTGTAGTTTATGCTCTTTCTGATCACTGTTACATGTTATGAGCGAGCTATTTTTGGAATGGTGAATTATGCCTAATGTACATAAATCTGAAAATGTTCACCATTGAGATATGCAACTAGCATGTGTAGGGTGTGTTGAGTCCATTCCTGCTTTTCATATATGCTAGGTTGCTATGTCTCTAGTTCTGAGTCATTCACTTGCTTGGTTGTTCATAACTTGCTTAAAATCTGAACCAAGTAGTGTTGAATTGAAAAGATCGAGATGGGATTGCTTGTCAACACCTCATGGTATTGAGACTGTTTCTCATTGCACTTTGAGTTAAACTTGAGCCATGTAGTGTATGACCGAAACCGTTGCTTTAAGCTTCTGATTGCTTCGGCATAGGCTTCGCACGGTTGAAAAGTTAGGCAATGACAAGCTTTCAACCTCTCGCAATCACATGCCAAAAATGAACTTGTGAATTCTTTTACCGCTGCAACTCCGATATGAATTTGAAATCACAAGTATATGCTTCATTCCTATGCATGATGATTGAACTTTGCTAGGGGTAGTTCACCTTGTATATATGTTTAGCACTTGTTTGGATTCCTTCTATACATGTCTAGTGCTATTTTGATGGTGACTATCCTTTTTGGCTTAAAACTGCTCACATGCTCCTATGCTTCATATTTCGTATAAGTGATCAGTTTGAGCCTTTGCTATTTGAGTGCTTAATTGAGATGTCGGAGCTATACTGATTAGAGCATCTTTGCACTCTTTTGACTATATACTTGAAGCTCCTAACTTGCATTTTGACTTCATATGCATTTTGGAAGGAGATCTTGTGTTCAGAGGGAGTTTGTGTGAAGGGAGTTGCTTCTCCGATACCTTTTGGCCTTGATAAGTGCATTTTCAACTAGGGGGAGAAATTTATGCAAATCATATGCCCCTGTGTTGATCAACTAAGGGGAGAATTATTTGTCCCAGTTGCTTGCAATTGTCGAGGGGGAGTTTGCTAGTTGTGTTGAGCCGTTGCCTCTGTCTTGAGGGACTAGCAAACGTTCCTAGCTTTTCATGAGCTTTCATAAGCTTTTTCATTTGGCTTTCAATTGGTATCGTCTGGTGTGCTTTCCCTTTTGGGTTGGGTTGATTTCCAATTGGTTCGGAGTGATTTTCTTGCTAGTTGTGTTGAGCCGTTGCCTCTGTCTTGAGGGACTAGCATTTTGTTTCTGTTGTCCTCCGATCTTCAATTGGTATCTGCTAGCGGTGTTGAGCCTGTTCTACCTCTTCTTGAGGGCTAGCTTTGCGTTGCTTGGTTGCGTCGAGCCGTTGCCCATGTCTTTGGGGACCAAGTTTTCGCTTCATCCACTTGACCTTCTTTGGCTTTTGTTAGGCTTTTGGGTCATTTGGTTGGGTTTTCTCTTCCCACTCCTTCCTACCTCCTTCTTCTTATTCATGATTTGTTGTGGAGTTGACAATGCACTCATCAAGGGGGAGATTGCGGATACATGGGTGTATGCCGAGTCTCTGTGTGATGAGTGATTGTCAACGGAGATGATGCGCATGTTCTTTGGCTTGTGTTGTGCAGGTGTCGAGCACGGAGACAGTGATCGATGGCGGGTGAAGGTCAAGTTGCGACGTGCCGTGCCGACGGACCGGGCGCGATGAAGGATGGGCGTGCCGTGCGGCGGACGTGCCATGCCGATGTATCGGACGGTGAAGGGCGGACGTGGACTTGGACTGATGGACTGGAGGCCGGAGGATCAGCTGTGGTGGCTGGCAACCTGCGACAGCGACAAGCGGAGAAGTGCGATCATGTCGGTGGAAGGGGTGCACAGGCGGTGCATCCCTTCTACGACGCCGGTTTGTTGGTAGAGCCCGGGAAAAACCAACGGTGGACGGTTTCCAGGTTTGGGCCTCAAAACCTGGGTGCTGGGTTTCCAGGTTGAGCCACAAAACCTGGGCGCGACGGTTTCCAGGTTGAGCCTCAAAACCTGGGCGTGGGCCGGTTTCCGAGTTTGGGCCTCAAAACTCGGGCGCGGACGGTTTCCGAGTTTGGCCACAAAACTCGGGCTGGAGGCTGGTTTCCCGGTTTGGGCCTCAAAACCGGGGGCTGATGGAAAAGGCTGGTTTCCCGGTTTGGGCCGCAAAACCGGGGGTGCAGAGTGGTGGCGGCACGTGGCGGCGATCTGAAGGTTGCGTGGAGGCGACGCGGAAGACCGTGCGGGCGTGGCCGTCGGATCTACCTACCACCAGCGGGTGGACTAGAATAGCCTTAGGGTTAGGCTGGTCCGCTCTGTAAATACAGTAGTGAGGGGTAGAGTAGGAAATAGACTTAGGCTAGGTTAGTATAAGTAGTCCAGGGGAGACACCCTCCTCCCAATCTCAATCTCAGTTAGCGCAGTCATTTGCTTCCTAGCACCTAGGGTTTCCACTCTCCCATCCCCTGCTTTAGCTAGTTGAGATCCGCAGAGAGACTCCACTCTGTGTACTGTTGATTCGAGGAAGTGAGGCCGTATCCTCACCTTGGATCCCATCTCTTGGTGTCAATTCGCGTTTTGATTTCATGTTCATCATGTTCTTCGCGGATTGCTTTGTGCCTTGAGTTTTCCCGTCGCTTGATCTTTGTGCTCGGTTCATCTTTTACGATTCCGTTTGAACTGAGTTGCTCTAGATCGTGAGGCACTTCTTTCCACCGAAAGAAATCATCTCTAACCTCACGGTCTAGGAGATCGATCAAGTTTTAGTTTCGGGTCTCTTTTTCTTCTTTCCCCCGAATTCCTTCGATTCACCGATTTGGAGTTAGGTTCGAGCCATGATCTCTTAGAGATAGCTCACTAACCTCCTTGTGACTCCTCAGATCAAATCCCAAGCCTAGAGCACTTGATTCGGAGGAGATCGGGTTGAATCGCCGGAGTTTCAGTGCAGTCGCGGGGTGACCGGACGCTCTGTCGGTCTGACCGGACGCACGCTTTCAGAGTCCGGTCGTTGAGCACGGCGCCAAGCTTTTCTGCGTACTGACCGGACGCTCTCGACCGGACGCTCTGTTTGCATTTCGACCGGACGCTACGCTTGCACTGTTCCTGGCTTTGTCGGTTTCGACCGGACGCACTGTACACGACCGGACGCTCCGTACTCGTGAGTCCGGTCGCGAACAGTAAGGTTCCAGAGCCGATTTTGGACGACCGGACGCGTCCGGTCTCTGCTGACCGGACGCTGGCCAGAGTCCGGTCGTAGCTGTTTCGCGCCGATTCGTTCGCGGTTCGTTCGTTCGTCAACGGATTCGAGTTCCGTCTTCTGGGTTGGCTTTCTAGGGTTGTCTAGTGTCCCGCTGTGCTTCTAGGAAGCATCCACCCTACATCTAGGGTCGTGGACACTTGTCGGCTCTAGGGTTTGCTTTTGGGGTTGAGTTTGGGACAGTGGCATCTAGTTTCCGCAAGGAAATTTTAAAGCTCCCATTCACCCCCCCTCTGGTCGCTTTCGGGTAGCTTCTCGGTCCTTCAGTATTTTCCCAATTACTTTTGATTTCGTATGAAAACTTGAAAAACTTTATACATCAAAGTTGATCCTTATAAAAAATGGAACAACTTTGATTTTTAGAGATTACCCAAATTCTTTTTAGATTTAGAATTATGAAAAAGGGGACAAAAATAGGGTTTTTAACTTAATTAAATTACTTAATTGAATTCCGACCAAATTCGAATTATACCTCAATGGTGACTTGAAACATGATCCAAATACACCTTTGAGACATAATACCAAGATGTGGTCCAACATTCAATTACTATATAAGAAATTACCATAGTACCCTTATATAGCATAAAAGCACTATTCACAACAAGAAAGCATAGACTAGGGTTGCAAACTTAAACACTCCTTATCCACTAAGCACAAGCATAAAGAATAAAACTTGTTTTTAGTGAATGCAAAATTGGGTTATCAACTCAAATGAAATGCTAGTGCATATGATGACATGTCAGGTTTTAGTCTGCTTAACACCAGAGTGTTACAGCTCTTTCCCCCTTAAAGAAATCTCGTCCCGAGATTTAACTTGTAGGCTAACTAATGGAAAAGGAAATGTGTCAGGCACTTCCATTACTAACCTTTACATAAAGCAGGGGATAGGTCATCATATTACAGATTATAAGGACTAGACAGAAGAAAGAAACTCAGGAAAACTTTCTAAGAGAAACTCTTCTGACTCCCATGTGGCTTCATCTTCCGTATGTTGATTCCATTGAACCTTGTAGAACTTGACAGTTCTTTTTCGAGTGACTCGATCTTTCTGGTCAAGAATCTTGATAGGATACTCTGAGTATGTCAGATCAGGCTCTAATTCAATCTCTTCAACATGAATGATATGATCAGGCACTTGAAGACATTTCTTTAACTGAGAAACATGGAACACATTATGAACTAGTGATAGCTGTGGCGGTAAATCAAGTTGATATGCCACCTTTCCACATCTTTTAAGGATCTGATAGGGACCTATATATCGAGGTGCCAACTTTCCTTTGATTCCAAATCGAGTAACTCCTTTCATTGGTGATACCTTGAGATAGACATAATCACCAACTTTAAAGGTAAGAGACCGACGCCTCTTATCGGCATAACTCTTTTGCCTGGATTGTGCTATCTTCATATTCTCTCGAATCAACCTGACTTTTTCTTCAGCTTCTTTAACTAAGTCAACCCCAAAGAGACTACGTTCTCTAGGTTCAGACCAACTTAACGGTGTTCTGCATCTTCTGCCATACAGAGCTTCAAACGGTGCCATCTTAATGCTCTCTTGATAACTATTATTGTAAGAAAACTCTGCTAAAGGTAAACATTCATCCCATTTCTCTGAATAATTGAGTACACAGGATCTTAACATATCTTCTAAGATCTGATTAACTCTTTCAGTTTGGCCCCCAGTCTGTGGATGATAAGCTGTACTATGCAAAAGCTCGGTACCCAAAGACTTATGTAAGTGCCTCCAGAAAACATTGACAAACTGTGTCCCTCTATCAGACACGATAGTCTTTGGAACACCATGCAGACTTATAATTCTGTCAAAATATATCTTGGCATAGCTAGATGCTGGATATGCTGTCTTAACAGATATAAAATGAGCTGATTTGGTCAGACGATCAACAATGACCCATATGGAATCAAACCCTTTTGATGTCCTGGGCAGACCCACTATGAAGTCCATACTAATGTCATCCCACTTCCAAGATGGAATTGACAATGGTTGCAATTCTCCAGCAGACCTAAGATGAACTGCCTTTACTTTTTGACAAGTATCACATTTAGCTACATAACTAGCAATTTCAAGTTTCATCTTAGTCCACCAGAATCTCTGTTTCAGATCATGATACATCTTATTACTGCCTGGATGTACTGAAAATCTTGTTGCATGAGCTTCATCAAGAATCTGCTTTCTGAGCTCAGGAACCTTTGGAACCACTAATCGATCCTTAAACCAAATCACTCCAGCTTCATCTATTTTGAAATTGGAATTTTGCTCAGAGTGAATCTTTTCTTTCAGATGGATCATACCCTTGCTTTCTTTCTGGGCTGCAATGATCTGATCTTTAATGGATGATTGAACGGTCACATTTGCAAGATTTCCTTGTGGAATCATTTCAAGGCTTAACCTTTCAAACTCATGGCACAAGGTAATATCCATTGGCTTGACTTCCAGACAATTGCAATGACCCTTTCGACTGAGTGCATCTGCCACTACATTGGCTTTTCCTGGGTGATAGTGTACTTCAATATCATAATCTTTTATCAGTTCTAACCATCTTCTCTGACGCATATTCAATTCAGACTGAGTGAAGATGTATTTCAAACTCTTATGATCAGTATATATGTGACAAATATTACCCAACAAATAATGTCGCCAGATCTTCAGAGCATGGACTACAGCTGCCAACTCTAGATCATGTGTTGGATAATGTTCTTCGTGCCGCTTAAGCTGTCGTGAAGCATAGGCAATGACTCTGCCTTCTTGCATCAGTACACATCCAATGCCTTTGCCTGAAGCATCACAATAAACATCAAAGGATTTTTCAATGTCTGGCTGAGCTAATACTGGTGCAGTTGTCAATAACTTTTTCAAAGTCTGAAAAGCTTCTTCACATTTCGATGACCACACAAACTTGGTGTCATTCTTTAGCAGTGTTGTCATAGGTTTAGAGATCTTGGATAAGTCAGGGATAAATCTACGATAATACCCTGCTAATCCTAAGAAACTCCGAACTTGATGTACTGACGTTGGTGACTTCCAGTCAAGAACTTCTTGGACTTTACTTGGATCTACTGCAACACCTGCAGCTGACAGAACATGACCCAAGAATTGAACTTCATCTATCCAGAACTCACATTTACTAAATTTAGCATATAACTGATGTTCTCTCAGGCGAGTCAACACTATCCTGAGATGTTCTGCATGCTCTTCTTTGGTTTTGGAATAGATGAGAATGTCATCAATAAACACAACCACGAACTTATCTAGCTCTGGCATGAACACTGAATTCATCAAGTACATGAAGTGTGCTGGGGCATTGGTCAGACCAAAGGACATGACTAGATATTCATACAAACCATATCTGGTAGTGAATGTTGTTTTTGGGACATCTTCTGGTTTGATCTTGATCTGATGATACCCTGATCTCAAATCTATCTTCGAGAATACCTTCGCACCAGCAAGTTGATCAAAGAGAAGATCAATTCGGGGCAAAGGATACTTGTTCTTGATTGTCACTTCATTTAAGGGACGATAATCAACACATAGCCTCAAGGTATGGTCCTTCTTCTTCACAAAGATCGCTGGACAACCCCATGGTGATGAACTGGGTCGAATGAAACCTTTATCTATCAAACCTTGCAACTGAGTTTTCAACTCTGCTAACTCTTTTGGTGGCATTCTATAAGCTCTTCTGGCTATTGGTGTTGTTCCTGGTTTGAGTTCTATTTCAAACTCCACATCACGATCAGGTGGCAGACCAGGTAAATCTTCTGGGAACACATCAGGAAACTCACAGACCACGGGAATGTCTTGGATTTCCTTGACAGAGGTAGCACACACTCGCTCAATTGCCCTCTTAAGAGTAGGAAGATGGACAAGAAGTTGAGACTTGCTATTAGGTAAGTTGAGCTTGATGGTTCTATTCAAGGTGTCTATCACTGCACCTCTTTGGTTCATCCAGTTCATACCCAAGATCACATCTATACTTGGATCTTTTAAAACTATCATGGATGTTGGAAATATATTTCCACCCAGATCTATAGGTACCTGATGTACCATTTCCTTAGTACATAGTCGACCCCCAGGCGACTGTATAAAGAATTCATCTTTGGTTTCACCAATAGGTATATTATGCTTCTCCGCAAATGTTTTATTCATGAAAGTATGTGATGCACCAGAATCAAAAAGTGTAAGTGCTGGGTGTTGAGCAATAGGGAACATACCAAGCATAACAGGTTCTCCTTCAGGAATAGCTTCTATCTGAGTATGGAAAACCTTTCCTGTTTTCTGTGTACCCTTACCCTTCTGATTGTTCTGTGCATTTCCCTTGTTCTGGTTTGCTTGCTGATTTCCCGCTGGCCTTGGTACATTGGCATTGGGAACATTCTGCCTTGGATAAGGACAGTCACGAGAGAAATGTCCAACCTTCCCACAATTGTAGCATGGATAATTTGTAGCTTGTGGCACTGGTGGACGAATAGCAGGAACATTCGGCTGACGTTGAACATTGAAAGGCATAACAGGCCTTGCAAAAGTACTCTGAGAATTCTGCTGCTGAGGCGGACGGTACGGTGGACGATAAGATGGGCGGAACTGCTGGACTGGATGATATACCAGCCTCTGACGCTTCTTGTTGCCGCCAGATGATCCAGACCCTGACACAACTCCCTTCTTCTTCTTAGCCTCCTTATGCTTGCGGTTCTTTTCTTCACTAGATATAGCAACATTCACTGTCTCATGATAATTTATATTGCCACAAGTTGTCATCATAGACTGAAGCTTTGTATTCAATCCTCTCATGAAACATGCCTTCTTCTTCTCATCAGTGTTGACCTGGTCAAAGGCATATTGGGACAGATGATTAAACTTCCCAATGTACTGCATAACTGGCTCATCTCCCTGACGTAGAGCTAAGAACTCTTCAAGCTTCATCTTCATAACTCCATCTGGAATATAATGAGCCCTGAAGGCCTCCTTGAATTCAGTCCAAGTGATTCGGTGATCGGCTGGTTGAACAGCTAGTAAATTTGCCCACCAAACTCCTGCGGCTCCTCGAAGTTGCTGAGCTGCAAATGCTGGCTTCTGGACTTCAGTGCAGTTAATAAGACTGAATTTTTGTTCCATGGTGCGGAGCCAATCATCAGCTTCAAGAGGTTCATCAGCTTTAATGAACACTGGAGGACGGGTATCAGTGAAATCAACATATGTTGTCTCTTCTCTGTTGTTACGGCCACGACCACGTTGACCAACATTTTGATTTTGTGCTAACAAAGTTGTTGCATTGACCAACGCTGCAATTGCATCAGCCAAAGAGGGTGGAACTGGTGGTGCATTAGGGATATCATCCCCACCATGGGAAGCACTAGCGCCACGTGTGTTAACAGTTATCTGTTTAAAACAAACCATACTTTGATTAACATTCATAGTTATACATCATAACATGCATACCATGCTCAACTTATTTATCAAATAAGTCTGCTCTTGGGCAGGACTACTGAAACCACTATCTTACACATCTGACCATACTAGAGGTTTTATGACTAACTAGGCTACAAAGTCAGAAAGGTCACACTATGATACATCTCATGTCTACTCAACCTCTAGATCTATCACTCTTCCCCAGATAAGACTTCATACTCCACCGGCTCTAACTCCTCATCTTCTTCTTCCTCTGCTTCCACCTCAGATTCTGTCTCAGGAGTAGGTGGCGTAGCAGGTTCTGGCTGCAACTGTGCAGTCAGCTCCTCCACCTGCCTGTGTAGGTCAGCATGGTGGATCTCCATGAGATTCTGATTATCCCTCATTACATCTACCCGGGTTCGTGCCCGATTCCTCTGCTCGATAGCCTTCCTCCACTTGCACTCATACTCTTGATGCTGCTCGTGGTGGTACTGCAACTGCTCACTTAACTCTTCTCGCTCTCTGGTACCCCTCAACCTTTCTCCATTCGACCTTGCCAACTCCATGTACAGACGGTCTACTTCCGCCTGAAGTTGTGACGAGGCACTGTTACTTCCTTCACCTTCTTCGTAAGCAACCACTGGCTGGTTGCTTCCCACACTATCTGCGGGTTCATCATCTCTTGGGGCAAGAACGTGTCGAGGAACACCTCGAGGTCCGGTACACTTGCGTGCAGTCTGCTTGGTACGGGCCATCTGCTAAAATATTTATATTTTGAATATTAGAACTATATATGTTCCAAGATTAAGAGACATAGTTTTATAATTAGATAGATATATTAACTCTATTTAGATACAACTTTTAAGAGGGAAAAAAAATTATATGTTACCAATCATGATGCATGAAACGTACTTACGAACAAACACACTTCAAACAAATAATTAACTTTAAATTAGTCACTTATAATAAAAGTGAATAAACTTTCTTTTCATAATTAGGGCAATATTATAATGTTATAAGTATTGTTCCTTAGATATAACTATCATCATAACTATATTAAAAACATATTCATTAAGATAGACGGATAAGTCTAAAGAATGAATTAAGGCAAGTCAGAAGAATAAGACAAGTCTAGAAGCAATTTGGACTCAAACTAATTTGAAATTTAGTTTGACTCAAAATTTTTGAAGTTTTCAAAGATGAATACTGTTATACTTTCTAAGGGAACCTGCTCCGATACCATTCTATGGCAGAACCTCTTGAATTAAGTGGCCCACATGCACCCATCATTGTCCTAAAGACTTCTGATCGGCGTGCACGAGTTCCAAATGACTCAAGAGATCTGTCGGGTGTCCTCGGGAAACCCGAACCATCCACGTTACATTCTTTTCAGGAATTCCCTCGTCAAACATCACAGTATTACAATAGTTTTATAGATAAGATAAATCAGAGTAAAAGCGGAAAGAGTATATAACATAGATTGAAACTTAAGTTTAAAAGTTTACAACCCAGAAGTACTTGATACATAAAAGGTTCGAAACTTTATATTACATATACCACACAATTTTTGGTTACTTGCCCAAGGTCAAACATCAGTGTCATCATCACTCTCCTCCACAAGAGTGAAGAAACATTGACCACCAAAAGGATGATCAATAAACTCACCTGCAACAAAGGATAACGAACCCTGAGTACAAAAGTACTCAACAAGGCTTAACCGTCTAGAAAAGAGGAGAAGACTCAGGTATGAAGGCTATAAGGATTCAAGGTAAGGCTTTAGCAAGATCAAAACATTTCTTTTGCATAAGAGCTTACTAATAGTAAAACCTAGTTTCAAGTTTTAACTCAAGATTAAATTTCATAACTATTCAAAGATTTTCAAACTTTCATAAGCATACCACATCTTTCGTTCTCATTACATAAAGATCTCATTCATTACTACGGTGAGGGTCAGTGGATTGAGGCTCCATATCCGAGGAAACACGGCGATTCGAATCGTTTAAACCCAGCTGGGGATTCAGTACCACACGACATATGTAGATCTTAATCTTGCATATGTCAACCCTATCTATAGATCCTCCCATACAAGAACGGGTCCAGCGTCACCCGAGAGTATAGTACACCTCGAACCCGACTATCTCATAGCCCCGAGGGTACACGCTACTCCCGCCATCTCTCCACTCCCAGTACGCGGTTGGCCGTTCTCAAGTATCGGAATAGCTATAGACGAGGCTTACCACCGTATGTGGGCTGTACTCAAAGGTCTCAATCACAGCAGGCCAACAACGATAAGGTCCTATGTTGAGTAACCTTACAACAAGACTCCATTCTTGATGTAAGTTACTATAATTATCATGTTATCTTAAGATTCATGATTTCCATAACATAGCAACCATTTTTAAAACACCTACTATAATGAAGTAGTAAAGCATGGCTAAGCATACTAAGTATTTTCATAAAACGGGTATCAAGGTTAAGTATTGGAATCATCAAGGTTGGTAATGCATCAACTAGGATTCACCCAACTCCTATTTACCCAATGCATCATATTAACTCAAGTGATATAAATAACTTTATAAAAATACAAGAATAGGGTTAATGTCCGGGGCTTGCCTTGTTGATCAGCGAAGTCCGGTGACTCAGAAAAACCAGAAGGATCCAAACTCTCAGAAGAAACCCACTGTGGATCCGGTTCTTCCGAAACGAGATCTACACGTAGAAGTGCATATGCATGATCAATGGGATGCTTATGATATGATCATGGTAAAGATGGAAATTTTCTAAGCTGTAGACATTTATTTGTACAATCTTCCATCACGGTATAGTTGCAAACCAACAAAACCAACTTAGCTATTAAACTTTATATTATTACTAAGCAAATTTCATTATCTTTATTAAGCAAGGTTATGAAACTAATTAGCAACAAAAGATCATCTGCATAAAGGAATCCATAACCAGGGAGCAAATCATGCTACTGATCCCCTGATTGTCAAACAAAACCAAAAATCATACAAATCTAAAAGGGATTAACAAATTCTATTTATTTTATAAGTCATTTTAATTAGCTTTTACTTATTCAAACAGAGCTGAAATTAAACATGAAGGTAGATATCAGTGGCATAAACTCACATGTCAAAATTCATGATTTTTGGAGAAACATAGAAAATCACATAATTCATCAAAGTTGCATTTATTAATTAAAGTACAGATTTATTTGTCATAGTAAAAGTACTCAAAATACAAGTTTTATAATTTTTATATTAGCATAGACATGCTATCATCTAACATGTCAAATTTCACAATTAACAGAGCTATAGAAAAATTATAGCAAAAATAACAAAACTAGCTACTGTGCATAAAGCTATAAAAAGAAAAGCTCAATTCTAGCCCAAACTGGGCTTTCGGCCTGCTCCCGCGCGGCCCAACGCGCGCGAAAGACGGCCCGGCCTGGCTCCCGCCCGCGCACCCTGGCACTTTTGTAGAAAAGCCCTTTGGCTTCTGAGGAAACAACCCGCAGTCCAGAACACTATTTACATGAGTCATGAACTTTGCAACCAACACCCTGGACTTTCTTATCTTTACAACCATGAGGTCCCCGACCATGGCCAGAGCGGACGGCGGCGCACCGAGCGCCGGCGAACCTTACGCCGGTCAACTTCGGCCAGTAGAGACCTAACGGATGCGAGCACCAACACCGGCAAGTCACCCGCAGCCGATAGAGCTCCTAACCCTAACCGCTACCACTCCGGAGAGGTCTAGCCACGCACGGCGGCGGACCGGATCATGGCAAAGCTGTTCCGGCAAACCTAGGCTGGTAGCAGTAGAACGGAGGGGCTAGGAAGTTCCAGTAGCTCACCCTGATGCTGACTATGTAGCTGGTTCAAGCGGAGGATGAACGGAGAGGAAAGTTCCACGGAGCAGTGGCTTGCGGCGGCGAGCTCCGGCGAAGAAGACGATGTTCCGGCGAGACCTGAGCGCCAAAAGGAAAACCATCGAGCCGATGAGTAACCTGGGGTCAAGGCGAAACAGAAACATGAGACAGGGAGAGTAGAGGAGTGCCCGGTTGAGCGGACCACGGCGAGGTCGAGCTCGGCGGCGATTTCGCCCGGCGGGAAGAAGAACGACGAGCACGAGCTCTCTGAGGAAGTAGAGGTCGAAGGGATGGGCTCTGGAGATGCGCAAGGAGGTAAGGGAGTTATAGTTGCGGTCAATTTTGGATGAGGACGATCAGAGGCAGTGAATTTGAGGTTTGGACAGAAAGGAGTCCGTCGGTGCCCTAGGTGGCAAAACGGCGACAGCGAGCTCAGGAGAAGGTGCCACGACGCGAGGGAGAGCGCCAGCAGCTGCTTCACTTTGCCACGAACACGGTTGCGAGCTCATTCGAGAGAGAACGAAGCCCTACGCGCTGGCAGCACCGATCAAATATCGGTTGCCCACCGCCATGAACAGGGAAGCAAACATATCCCCCTTCTCCTTTATACCCTTGCGGAAATTTTGAAATTACTTTAGATTTTTGAATATAAGTTGAAAATATGTTAAAATATCAAATGCTCAGAATTCAATACTGAACATCTTTTATTTTTACAACATATGCAAAATATGTTTAGATTTTGAATTAGGATTTGAAAATCAAAAGGGGACAAAAAGGGCAAAAGGGTATTTTCCCAATTACTTTTGATTTCGTATGAAAACTTGAAAAACTTTATACATAAAAGTTGATCCTTATAAAAAATGGAGCAACTTTGCTTTTTAGAGATTACCCAAATTCTTTTTAGATTTAGAATTATGAAAAAGGGGACAAAAATAGGGTTTTTAACTTAATTAAATTACTTAATTGAGTTCCGACCAAATTCGAATTATACCTCAATGGTGACTTGAAACATGATCCAAATACACCTTTGAGACATAATACCAAGATGTGGTCCAACATTCAATTACTATATAAGAAATTACCATAGTACCCTTATATAGCATAAAAGCACTATTCACAACAAGAAAGCATAGACTAGGGTTGCAAACTTAAACACTCCTTATCCACTAAGCACAAGCATAAAGAATAAAACTTGTTTTTAGTGAATGCAAAATTGGGTTATCAACTCAAATGAAATGCTAGTGCATATGATGACATGTCAGGTTTTAGTCTGCTTAACACCAGAGTGTTACACCTTGCCTATTTTGCTAATCAAGACATGTGGAGTTTTTGCTAGTTTTGTTCAAAAGAAAGCATGCTTGGTAACTTCTGTGGCTCACTCAATCACTCATATTTGTATGTGGAAATGGAAGAATTATCCTCTCACTAAGACTTTATGTGGGGTTTAATGGGTAGGATAAAAGTGAGCATGCAATGCTAGCATAATTTTGCCAAGTTAGACAATTGGAGCAAAGGAGCAACAAGTCATAGGTTCAGACCAGGAATGTGCAAGTGTGTGGTATTTATTGTGGCTACTACTTTCATGGCACTTCTCCTTTCTATCTCATTTGTGGGATCATGGCTATAAATGAGAGCACTTGCTCTTTTGGGTATTCTCTTCTTTCTAGAGCACTTGCTCTTTTGAACTTTATTTCTAGAGCACTTGCTCTTTTGAATATTCTTTTCTTTCTAGAGCACTTGCTCTTTTTTTTTGAATGATTATAGCCATGTCCCTGAGACTTTATGGAGCATGATATTTTGCCATGAAGTATTCCTAACAATGAATGGAAATAAAGGCATGTTGTGTGCGTATTCTCAGTGTAAGAATAGCACTATATAGGTGGGTGCAAGTGAATTCCTTGGTCTAAAGATATGACAAGTTTCTCTACCATGACTATGAACAAAAGTCTAACTAGCTCAATACTAACATGCAGCAGGTGGAAGCTCCTATTCTAGAGTAAAAATTATTTGGCTTTGGTAGGACTTTCTTTGCCACAGAAGTACTTAGAGCAAGTTTTTATTTTTTTTTAAAATAATTACTCCACAAGCTTGACTTGCTCAAGTCAAAGTAGAAACTTACTTCCCCTTTACTTAATCTAAAGCTCAAGTCTCAAGTTTTAGTTCTAGCATACGTTTTCCCATGATAACTCTAATGCATGGCATACATTTTTATTTAGAAAGACTTATGATGAGAGCATTTCATTTATTACCATTTATTTATTACTAATAATTATATAATTTTTTTTATTAAGCTAGAAATTAACTAAGATAAAACTTAAATTTAAATTACTAAAAATAAAAATAAAACTGACAGAAGTAAAGATGGTAGTGATACTTACCTCGATGACGGGGGTCCTCCCCCAAGCTGGCTTTTGGCGTGGTTGGGTCACATCCATCCTTGACGACGGTACATGTCCTCCTAGTTCTGCTGGTTCTGCTGCAGGAGAGAAGAAATATTACCCAGTTCTCCACCAGTTTCCTGGCGGAATTCCTAGAAATCTTGGTTCAAGTTGTTCAAGTCTTGGCGGATGTCGGCAGAATCCATGGTGAGTCCACTCATTTGGTGCTGAAGATATCCCATGTCGCGCATCCACTCGTCCTGATGAAAGGACGAATGGCGAGCGGCCTGCGGCGAGATTCCCCTATGGACGAAATCATCACCACGGCCGGTGTACCGAGTGGATCCTCCCAATGAATGGGTTGAACTCTCCAACTGGGATGAGTGGAAGGACGCTTCCTGGCCATATTCCCACCGCGGATGTTGCGGTTGTTGCCAATTTGATCCTCCTGCTTGGTGCGAGCCAGGGGGTGTCAAATGACCATAGTGTGCTGCTCCTTCATAATGCCCTGCATGGAAAGGGTCAAACTCCTGCGCCGCTGCTGCGGCTCTTGCGGCCTCTTCTGCTGCACGGGTCTGCGCTCGCGTCCTCCTCCTGGGAACCTGCATGTTGTTTTCTCGGTCCAACCTGCGGTTTTGCTCTGCCTCGGTTTCCAGGGCCAAAAGTAACGTTGGTGCATTCACCAACCAAAGTGACATGTCAGGAAGAGCGATTTTATTCACATAATCTTGGTAGATCATGTGAATCTCACCACTCTCCGGGTTCTCACGCAAGAGGTGTCCTTGCGAGAAATGCTTCATAGTCAAAAGGTCTCGGTCACTAGGAATGTAGGAGTATATAGCGGTGTTCAGCAGACCCATGTTAAAAGCCAGTCTAGTTATCCATGATGTCATTTCAATATTTCCAGAGCATTGATTAAATTTAGACCAGTAGTCCGCCATGGCCTTGGCGGGTGACAATTTTATGTGGTTAACTAGAGCATAAAGCAGCATCATTTCGGGCTTTTTAATTGGTCTCAAGTCAGGTCTTGGAAAAAGTGTGATACTGATATACTTGTGAAAGAACCTGAGCGTGGGGTTGTGGATATTACTTGTACGGGGCAAGCCTGGGTCTCTGTTCCCAGCAATGCTTTTCCAAAAACCATTTCTATTAAAACCCGTACAAGCAGACTCCAGGTTTAGCAAGCATGAATCATCAAAATTTAAGTGCTTGCTAAACTGCCCCCACGAGAGAGTGTGCTCTTCATTAAAAAGCCGGAATGTTATGTGAGTAGCAGACAGTTGCATGGTAGCTAGAAATTCCATTGTGAGGGGAAGGATTCCCTCCTCATTAACCATCCATGCATCTTCCCATCACAAAGTTCGAGAAATATAAAGAAACTCACTGTCCATACCAGTGCGACTTAGCAAGTCGGCGTCGATTCGGCGGGTGTGAATGAACTCCCTCTCACTGAGGATGTTCCGGGCCTGCCGTTCCCGATCACTCTGCCAGATGATATCATTGACAGAGTTCAGGATGCGGATGGTCGGTCCAGCCTGGTGTGAGAACGGAGAGTTCCGATCCACCGACATTGCATCGGTGGATGGAGTCCCCGCCCGGCGCTCTCCTCATCACTCCCAGTAAAGCGAATGTGGGTGTTTGCTCTCGATGAACTTCCCTCACCCTTGCTCTTCTTCTTCTTTCCGGTGAAGAAGTTCTTGAGAGGGCCCATGACTTCTTTGCTAGTGCTTAGGATGGCTGATGTTTTTGTGTTTTGAGTGAGTTGTGAGAATTTGCATGGGGTGTGGGTAGTATTTATAGGCTGAGGATGGATGGGGGGAGGCTATGAGCCTCACCCTGCTGGCGGGCGCCAGGAAATAGTGGCGGGCGCCACCTTCCTTGGTGGAAAATCACTCCAACTCACCCCTCCTTTCACCTAGTGCTCTCCTTGTCACTCTCCACCACATGTGCACCAGAATTTTTGGGTGGAGATGTGTCCAAAAGATGGAGTGAAGAGTGGGAGACATGGGGAGACATGGAAGTGAGTGATTGCATTGAAATGAGCAAAGCCATGGGTCTCCCTTGGTGTTATTTGGGTCTAGGAGGTAGGTGTAATAGTCTAGGGATTGGCTAGTGCTCCCTAGTGCAACCTAGGGTGGCGGGCGCCAGCATGGGGTGGCAGGCGCCACCCCTATGGCTGCCATAAGCCCCTTAGGTGCCGCCTAATCACTCTAGTAAACATCTATTTTGCTGAAAATTAAATTGCTTAAGTAAAAACGAAAAATTAAATGAGGGGATAAAGACTTACCTTGGCCTAACTCACCTTGGTTAGCCGCTTTGGATTCCCGATTGGTGTCGCCTTCACGGTGGTTGTGGTGGAATGTCGGCACCGACGAACCTTGATGACAGGTGTTTCTCCGGTCGCGGTGTGAACTTGAATTTCTCCTCCTTTCCACTGATGTGGAGCTGAATTTCTCCAGCTCCTACATCAATGGTGGCTTTTGCAGTGCTCAGAAATGGCGGTCCAAGATCAATGGCGTCCGGTGGTCAGGATTAATATCCAGAATCACGAAATGCACCGGGACAAAGAGATTCCGGATTTTCATCGGAATATTCTCTGCTATTCCCGCGGGATACCGGAGCGATTGATCGGCTAGCTGCAAACACATAGAAGTAGGGGACAAGGTATGATGATTTAATTTATCATATATTACCTTGGGCATGACGCTGACGCTTGCTCCCAGATCACAGAGTGCATGCTCGAAGTGCTGCTCTCCAATTGAACATGCGATCGTTGGGTTTCCTGGGTCCTTCTTCTTTTCTGGGAGTTGGTTTAAAATGACCGCACTGCAATCTTCGGTCAATTTAACCACATCCCTACTTGGAATTGGTTTCTTCTTATTGAGCATGTCTCTCAAATATTTTGCATAAGTTGGAACCTGCATAGCGTCAATAAATGGCACATGTATATATAATTTTTGAATTACCTCGACGAATTTCTTGAATTGGTCGTCTTCCGTCGGATTTCTGTTTCGATCTGGAAAAGGTAATACATGTGTATTATAGAATTCATGAGGAGCAGTTCGTACCTTGGATGAAGGTTCAGCTGGGGTCTCCTCTTCTTCGTCTTCTTCAACATTAACAATATTTTTCTTTGCAGCAGTGTTACTACAAGGAACTAAATTAGGATGAGGGGGATCACGAGTGGATTTACCACCTCTCGTGGTTACAACTTTTACCTCCTCATAGTATTTAATTTGAGATTTAATGTTATCTACTTTTTGCTCCAATCTCTTATTAAGATTAATTTGTTCCTTAAATGCTTCAGAAAAATCTTTCAGTTTAGCATAAATTCCTTCTAACATTTTATCATGTTTAATTAATTTATTATTTATGCTGAGGTTCTCCGTAGCCACCATTATTAAGAAGGGATTTGGCATCCTCTTTCTTAATTTCTGCTTGACCTTCACTTGACGAAGCGGCTCTTTGCTTGGTGTAGTACTCCTTTGCAGCACGATCTCTCTTCTCATTTATCCTTTGCTCTAGCAATTTTACCAAAGTTTGCAGGGTAACAGGATCAGCTTGCTTAATTTAAGACATACCTCTAGCACGTTTTTCTGTCCATCCTTGATTCGCCACCATTGTCTCGATCAGTTTGGTTGCCTTCTCTACAGTGAGAGAGAGGTATGCACGTCCGGCGGCAGCATCAATGTGTTGTCGAGATTCTTGCTGGAGTCCATTGTAGAAGCTCTGGATCAAGTACCAGTTTTGCATACCATGGTGAGGACAGTATTCAACATACTCTTGTAGTCTCTCCCAAGCTTCAGTGATTGTTTCTCCGTCTCCCTGTCCAAAGTTGGAAATCTTGCTACGGACAAGAATAGTCCGACTTATCGGGCAGAACTTGTTGAGAAATTGATCCGCGCATCTCACCCACGTCAGCAGGTGGCCAGAGTTGAAGAGGAACCACTGCTTCGCTTTTTCCACTAATGAAAATGGAAAAAGACGAAGTCTGATGGCATCCTGCGAAACTCCCTGCACAGAAATTGTACTACATATCTCCAGAAAATCCCGGAGGTGAGCATTGACATCCTCGGAAGGTTTGCCATTAAATGCAATAGCTTGAGCCATACATATTAAGTGAGGTTTAAGCTCAAAATCTACATTACTAGTAGAAGGTAACACTGGAATGTGAGCAAGAGTAGGCATGGAATACTCACAGAGTGTTTTGGTCGACGTCGATGTTGATTGATCGTTGGAGCGGCTTGGTTCGTCAGTCACTTTTGACTGGGATTCTTGTCTCGACGAACTCCTCTCACGAAGATCCAGGTTCTTCCTCGGAGGAGTGAGATTAGCTCTCGCTCTCCTAAGAACGGCCTCAGGATCTTCTTGATAGTCGCTCGGAAGATTGAATCCGGCCTTAACTACTTGAACGATCACAAACAACGAACAATATATATACCCGCTAGAACTACGGGGGTTAATTCAATAGAAATCACAAAGAATTAATTCTAGCCAATTGCTTCCTCGGCAACGGCGCCAGAAATGCTTGTTGACTCTTGCTAACGTCGTCATTAGGAGTAGACTATGGAATCTATCCCCGGCAACGGCGCCAGAAAGGTTTGTTGGTACTTCTTAATGTAAGAAGTATAACTAACTATTCGTATGACTATTGGTAGGTTCCGCAAGCGCACAGAATAAGTCTATTGTAGCACTTCACCCGGGAGTAACCGAGTATCGTATTTATTTCCACAGGGAAGCTACTATGGCAGAACTAACACTAGGACCGCTATGAACAACTAGTGATTCTAGCAGAGTTGATCAAGATGTATGAATGGGGGTTGGTTTCTACTACTACTAAAAAGAAAAGAAAGACTAACTACTACTAACCTAAATCGGCGGGGTCTGGCCGATGAACAGATTAGTGTTTTCCTACACACTTACGATCACAACTAACTTAGCAATAAAGGTTCTATCTAGTTCTTCGAACCGTACACACCCTCTGGACTATTTACCTCAGACATGCACAACGAGGTTTATGATTTAAGAACTAACCCAACTACGTGGTGGAATTCAAGGCTCCCAGGGCTGTCACCACCTGTTTGCTACCACAGCTATCCGGGGGGCTAGCCACAAACTAAGGTATAACTAGTCTAAGCACCGCGCTTACACTAATATATACTACTCTAATCTTGCATCCAAAACTAGAGCACTGATTACTCAGCGAAGAACCCAAACTCGATATAAACTAAATACTAAGTTATCTATGATCGAAAACACTCAACAAGAACAATAAGTAAAGTACTTAAAGTAAATGCTGAAAGTAGAAGAACACTGAGATAAATGAGAAAAGACTTGGAATTATACCAGAGACTTGGAAGATCCTCTATTACAACTCCAGCTCTTCTCTTCTTCACTCTCGCTCTCACTCTAAGTCTCTCAACTAGAGTGTTCCTTCACCAGAGCTTCGCTTACAAGAGAGTGGGACTAATGAGGTGAGGTCTGAGTACAAATGAGCTCGGGGGGGGGGCGTCCTATTTATAGCCTAAGGGACCTAGGGGGGTACTTATGGGCCTAGGGTTAGGTCAGGGGGGTGAGTGGGCTGGCGGGCGCCAGCCCTAGGTGGCGGCCGCCACCTCCCTGGCCCTTGGATCCACCGCCTCTTCACCAACGGCATCCAGGAGGTCCTCCAAGTCGGTTAGGGTTCGGTTAGGGTTGTCCAATAACCGTCACATGGGCAATTAGGCCTTGATCCATGTGACACTGCTTCTTAGCCCTTGGATGAACCGACTTAGGTGAGCAACGGCTGCAAATGAGTGTGGAGTGCTTCCCCTGGATCAGTGACATGGTAGGGGGGAGTTTGGGCTTCTCCCCCCTGGTGGCCGCCAGCTATGGGTGGCGGGCGCCACCCCTCCTTGGCCCAAAGTGAGCCCAGACACGTGGGCTTGCTTCCTGGTGGGTCCATTTGGTCATTTTGCTCAAAAACCCTGCAATTTCCTTCATTCAAATAAAACTCAAGGACAAGTGGAAATTGTTAGTTTATAAAAGGTTTTTGGTTGATTTTAGGCTCTTGTGTTGTGTTATATGACCTTGTTGATGCTAAGAATATGATACTTAGTGAGCGTCAACAATCAGTCTGCTCATAAAATGAAATGGATGATTAGAAGGGCAGGATATTTTTGGCCAACCATATTGGAAGATTGTTTTAAGTACTATAAAGGATGTCAAGAATGTCAAAGGTTCGGTAATATTCAGAAGTCTTCGACATCAGATATGAATCCAATCACAAAGCCATGGCCATTTAGAGGATGGGGAATAGATCTGATTGGCCAGATATTCCCGGCATCTAGCGATTTGTGTTGGTAGCAAAAGACTATTTCACCAAATGGGTTAAAGCTATTCCTTTAAAAGGGGCTTCATCGGCTACTGTGATTGAGTTTATCAAGGAACATACAATCTACAGATTTGGTGTTCCTCAAACCATTATCAAGGAAATATGTTTATGTCAAGAGAGTTTGAGGATTTTGCTACCAGCACAGGTTTCAAGTTGATTAATTCATCTCCATATTATGCCCAAGCTAATGGACAAGCTGAAGCTTCTAACCAGATCTGGATTAAAATTATTAAGAAAAAGATTAAGGAAAATTTGAAGAAGTGGCATTCGATACTCAGTGAAACCTTGTGGTCCTAGAAGATGGCTTGTCATGGTGCGACTAAGTGTTCACCATATGAGTTGGTCTACGGTCACGAGGCTGTATTGCCTTGGGAAATCAATATAGGGTCCAGAAGAGTATCACAACAGAATAATTTGAAAGCCGATGAGTATAGATATCTCATGATGCACAACCTTGATGATTTAAATTTTCATCGGCTAAAGGCTCTTGAGAATATTAAAGCTCAGAAGTTGAGAGTAGCTAAGTATTATGATCAGAAGGTTAGGGAGAAAAGATTTAATGAAGGGGACTTGGTTTGGAAAGTCATTTTACCCATTGGAACTAAGGATAGCAAATACGGTAAATGGTCACCAAATTGGGAAGGACCCCATCGGATTACCAGATGTGCTCCTAGCAATGCTTATTTCTATGAGACTTTAGAGGGTGTCGAGTACTTCAGAGCAGTTAATGGGAAGTATTTTAAGAAATATTATCCTAGTATCTGGGTGGATTTACTATGATTGATCAATTCGATCAATAGCCGATATGATTATATCGCCATTAGGCTAAAAAGAGAAGATAACCGATATGTGTAATATCGTCTTCAGCAGTGTATAGCCGATGCAAGTGAGGCATCGCCTTCAGCACAAAAATATGTCTTTAAAAGACTTCGATGGACTTTATCACAGAGAAATCATAGGGGAACAAAGACTTCATTATATTCATGAGTAGATTTCTTATACAGTAGTTTGATCCTAATGGACTACTCGAAGACTTTATCTACTATGAATACAGAAGGGGTGGACTCTGCTATCTCCTCAGCCGCTCCATCAACACCATCGAAGTTAGCTTCCATGGCGTGGCCTATCTCCGGAGTGATCTTGAGGCCACCCAAGTCTTGGCCAGTGTAGGCCTGGGCAGCTCCGAGAGCCATGGCGGCACCATGACGGACACCATGGAGGGTAACCTCGTGCACCCTTGCGGGGATGTTGGTCACCTTTTCAGCGACGCTATCACGGATGGCGTTCACAGAGTCGGCCGCTTCATTTCCCGCTTCGTGAAGGGCCTCCAAGCGCACAGTTAGATCTGCAAAGCATACCAGATAATACATTATGACGCTGAAAATAAGGGCTTTCGGAAGAAGGTCTCGTCAATTGAAGGAATTACCGGCGACGCGTGCATCAGACTCGGCGCACTGCTGAGTTGCCCGAGAGGCTCTCGCCTCCGCATCTTCTAGTGCCTTCTGGAGCTGGGCGATGTGGTTCTCCAGCAAACAATTCTTGATTGTGGCCTCGGAATGGAGATTCCGCATTTCCGTCATTTGACAATAATGGCAAGCGGCCGTCGACTCCGAGGTGTCGGAGGAAGGGTTTTCGGAAACCGATTCCATCCCAGGAGGAGGTCCCAAAGCAGCGGCGGCGTTGGAAGGACCCGCATCAACCCTAAATAAAGACAATAAAGGTAACCAAATCAGGATCTGAAGAGCCGATGAAAAAGTATCGAATCCACTAGTGTGAGAAAGAGCATGCCTAGCACAGCGCTGAGGACGACGGTAGGAGTCCACTTCCTCCTTCGATGGATGCTTGCCGTGGTTGTTGTCTGCCATCGAAGGAAGAAGAAAAGAGCTTTTGGATGAGAAAGAGGGTTTTCTTTTGGATGAAGGACGAGAAGCGGCAGAGATGTGCTCTGAGTGTGATGAAAGATGGGAATGAAGGAGAAGTTTATATTAAAAAGATAGGGGAAAAGATGAGTAAAAGTTTAGGTTGAGTTTTCTTATCTCTTTTTGTAGATGTTAAATTCAAGGGAGGAATGGAATGCCGCCGGCAATTTGGACTATTCCAAGTTTATGGCTCTTCATCTAAGTTTGATGGAGTTTCTTCAATTTTGTAACAACAAAGTACTTAATTTGCTTTTATATTTTCTATTTGTGATACTTGAATTCATCATTATACATGTTTATATTCAAAAATAGAGAAAAAGTTTTTTTGAATCATGTTTTCCTAGAAAGAGAAGTCAGATCATTTTTCTTAAAAATCTTAATGCTAAACCGTCAGGAGGAATCAGTTTTAAGGAGAAATCATTTGCAGACAAAGGGATCAATTTTAGTAATAGGTAAGGACTGGGGAAGAGGAGATTATCTGCAAATATATGTTCATGGGTGGAAAGGAGTAGCCCAATTTGCGGGGAGGAGGAGCAATTCCATGGAGGACGGCTAGATTTTTTGGATCGATGCGGTGGTGGTTGCGGCCACCAGATTCAACTGAAAACGAGCGTACAAGAGTGGCGGCGGCTGGCAGTGCAGCGGATGGATATGTCACCTAAAAATGGAAAGGACCAGGGTGTGGGATTCTGAGCTGCTTTCCCGCGTTGGGTTGGGTCATGCACCGGTCGGGAGGACGCGCGCTCCCGCTACGCGCGATAGGTCGCAACATATATGCGTCCTTGTTATATACTGTGGCACGGTCATTGAGACGTGGATCGTATCGGTGGGCATGGTCACTGACAAACTCACAGTGACTTTTGAAGTCGGAGTATCTTGATATGCTGGTTTCTATCACGTTCATTCCTAAAACTCATTGTCCGCCTCACGGTCAGCCTCGTCCTCACGACACTGAGGCTGGGGCATTTGGTACAACCTCCTCCGATCTAGCGCTTATAGCTATACTATCTCGGATGGAGGAGGAGCAGAGGACTGTGACACAGGATGTCCAGCGGTTGGCACAAGAGTAGCAACGACTTGCACAGGCTCAGGCCCTTGCTCAGCAGCAGGCTCAGGAGAGGTCTGATGCGCTTCAGCTCCAGCAACAGACTTTGAGTTTCATGGAGCGGATTATGAGCGGACCTCCTCAGTGGCAGTGGCAGTAGCCTCCACCCCAGCAGCAACAGCTTCAGTGGCCGCCACTTGTCCCACCGCAGCCGCAACCGTTCAGTCAGCAGCCACAGCTCTCCGGCCCAGGCTCCTCCCAGTTCACGTGTTATACTACTCCACCTAGAGGGGCCCCGCTGTTCAGTCCGCTACACACTGGCTTCACTCCACGTCCGACAGAGTTCCTGTTCGTGATGACTACTACAGTGATGCGGGACTTGTCAGCCAGCTTCAGCGAGCTCACTGGGTTTCCCACGCCAGATCTACAAGGCCCAATAAAGACGTCGACAACTCCTGTGACTTCCACCACAGAGACTCTACCGAGCTCTGTCACGTCTTCTAAGCAGACCGAGCTAGTCTAGTCTAAGACGACCACAACAGTGCAGCCTGAGTTGACACCTATTCCAGAGCTTCCGCACTCTGATCCTCAGTCAGGCACAGCTAACGAGACTGAGACTAAGACTGCAGGGCAGACAGATCAGACAGAGCAGTCAGAGCAGCTTGGGCAGTCAGAGCAGACCCAGATCACTTCTCCGCCGCTTCCGGTTCCAGAGGGTCAGCAGGCTACAGGCTCTTCCTCGTCAGACTCAGAGGTGCTTCTTCAGCAGTTTGAGTTCACTCAACTCTCCAGATGTTTCAGCTGCTCCTGACTCGTCTGCGCCACCTCTGCCCTCTGACTCTTAGTTTGGTGTTTGATGCCAAAGGGGGAGAGTGGTCGAGTATAGCGATAGGGGGAGCGATGTGAGAGGGACTTGATTCTTATGTGTGTTTTGTTTCACATACGCTCCGCATATCGCATCATATCTTTTGCACTATTTATTATATATGTGTGTGATATGGACCTTGTGACATGTTTGTGCTCACTATGATATCTTATATGACATGTCATTTCATTTCGCTCGATTACTTGTGCTTAATTCATATTCTTTTGGTATTCGGGCTATATTACTCTTGTACATGCTTTTCGCTCTAACTCGTTGAGTGCAGGTGGTTGACATGATATGTATGAGCTTGCCCCTAATCATTTTCTCTTATTTATCGCAAGTTCATACATGTCATGATATTGAAAACCTCTTCTCTTTATACTCGAGGTCGTGTTGTCATCAATCACCAAAAATGGGGAGATTGAACGCATCTCGGCCCCTAGTGGGTTTCGGTGATTGGATGAAACACAAGATTACTATGATTAACGTGTGTTTTGCAGAAACAGGGATGAGTTAGGTCACGGTAATGGCGACGATACGAGCATATTGATTTCATGTCCCCTAGCGATGGAAATCGTTTCGGTTTTCAAAGGACGGACGACGAAGATGGTGGTAGACTAGGCTAAGTGTCATATGGTGTTGGAGGACACTTAGGTAGTCTTGGGTCTTTGTTTTTCTTTTGGCTGTACTATAACGGGAAGTGTGAATCAGTAGCTTGACCTAGATGAGTCTATTAAGGTAGGTGTGGTGCACACTTGTTATTTCATAGCCCTAGGTAGCTCAGAGATAGCCCTTATGTCGTGAGGATGAAAAGTCGTTAAGGCAGCGTCGCGATCCGAAGTCGTTTTGGCCCTGAAATGGGCATCAGACGCTAGCCTTAGGGGCATCGGATGCGCGCCCGATGTCACTTAGACTTGAGTGTGCTGGCAGGGTGGCATCAGACGCTCCGATGTTGTCACATCGGACGCGCCTGTGCCACTGTTCCTGAGAGAGTGCCCTGAGGGAACATCGGACGCTGGCATCGGACGCTGAGGGTCAGCGTCCGATGTCCATGCAGAGAGGTTCCAGAGAAGTCAGATTCACATCGGACGCGTCCGAGGCAAGGGCATCGGACGCTGCCCAACGTCCGATGCTCCTTTAAACTGTCTGACAGAAAGTACAGTTGACCGTTGGATCGAGGGCATCAGAGCGTCTGATGCCAGGCATCAGCGCGTCCGACGCCCCCGAATACTGTACTGTTCAGTGCTCTTTTGGATGGCCGGTTGGGGGAGTATTTATACTCCTCCCCCTCCTCCATTAGAGTGTTCTTGCCACTTCCATCTGTTGAGAAACACATTGTGAGTGTGAGAAAGTGCAAGAGCCGTAGTGAGGTTGAGAGAATCCCTAATTGTGAGAATTAGTCACCTCATTAGTGAAAGAGAGTAGCAAGTGTGCATCCATCCATCTCTTTGGCCTTGGCTTGGTCAAGTGAGAGTTCTAGCTTGTTACTCTTGGTCATCGGCATCACCTAGATGGCTTAGTGGTGATCGAAGAGCTTGGTGATCATCCGGTGGATTTGTGGATGACCCAAGTTGGTTTGTGATCGGTAGTGAGCGATTTACCAGGCCGGAGTGGTGAAGAATCAGCTCATAGTGAGCACTTGATCCTTGCGTGGATCAAGGGGGAGCGATACCCTTGCATGGGTGCTCCAACGAGGACTAGGGGGGTGCGCCGACACCTTGATACCTCGGCAAAAAGATCGTCGTGTCATCTCTACTCTCTTTACATACACATTTACTTTTGAGCAATTCAATTTCACAATTTACTTGTTGTTCATCCATATTTGAATTGCCATGCTAGAGTAAAAGTGGTATAGTGATAGTTTTTTGTGCGGTAGAGTTTAGAGCAACACACTTCTAGGCACAAGGGGTTAATTGGGCTTGATATGTTTTAATTCTTGCTAAAGTTTTAGAAAAGCCCAATTCACCCCCCTCTTGGACATCTTGATCCTTTCACAACAGTATATGAGCAGTCAATTCAAAGTTATAAAATCACTATTGCAGTGCATTGGTTCTAGCAACAACATATACACAAAGGTATTATTTTTGGCAACGTATGCTGTGGAATCCAGCCTCCTATGCAAATTATAGAAACTCTAATCAAGACCACAGGAATCTAATCGATGCCCATACCTGTTTGGATTAGGACGAGATGAGTGGAGGGGTTTTAGTGCTAAAATAACCCACCATCGGATTAGATTCCTATGGTCTTGATTAGAGTTTCTGTAGTTTGCACAGGAGATTGGTTTTTATAGTATACGTTCCTATTATTTTTAGTGTTAGGCCCTGTTTGGTTAGACCCCTAAAGTTTAATGTCCACTAAAGTTTAGTGCTCCCTAAAATTTAGTGACCATATTTGGTTATATAGTGACTAAAGACCACTAAAGTTTAGTCACTTTTAGCTATCTTTTCATGACTAAAGACCCCTAAACTTTAGCGCCCCCTAAACTTTAGTGGGGTGTTTGGTGTTTTAGGGACTAATTTTAGTGGCTAAACTTTAGAGGGGCTTAACCAAACACCCTCTTGGTAGATGTGCAACCGAACATTTTTCAGCTTCCAAATGCAAAACCGAACTGATTAGGACCCATATTTAACAAGAATCAAATATAGAAAAGAATGTGACAAAATGGTACGCCAGAATTGTAATAATAAGCTTATATTTGGTAGTTTGTGTAGAAGATCAATTTCCAATAAGCACCTTAGTTACGACGGGCTTAGGGCCTGTTTGGTTGTGAGAACATATATGATGAATGATTGACATTGATGAGGAAGGTTTGAGGCTTTTCCCGGTTTAGTCCATATCTCGCTATGTGCTTAATGCTTATGACTAACCGGTGGCGTTGAGTTGTGATGTGTTTCATGTGTTGGTGTGCATGTGCAACATGTGTCTCTTGGTTGTGTTGATGTGCAGGTGTTGAGCTCGGATACAGTGGTCGATGGCGAGGTGAAGGTCAAGTAGAGACGTGTCGTGCCGACGTACCAGGAGCGATGAAGGATGGGCATGCCGTGCGGTGGACGTGCCATGCCGATGGACCCAGAGCGGTGAAGGGCGGACGTGAGGCTTGGACCGACGGACCAAGAGGCCGGAGGACCAGCTGTGGTAGCTGGCACGTGGCATCGACGAGCAGGAGCACATGGGGATGTGCGATGCATCGGCCGAGTCGGGAGGAAGACGATGGCGTCGTGGCACTTGGCGGGAGGTCAGACACGGGCTTGCGTGCGGCGCAAGTGCCGTCGGCCGAGTCAAGAAGGAAGGCAAAGGCGTTGTGCCCGACGTGGAGGCTGGACATGCATCGACATCGGTGCCGGTGGTTGCGGTGTGTGAACCACATCCCGTCTACGGCGCGGGTTCGGTAGTTGAGCCTCAAAAAGCTACTCGCGACGGTTTCCGAGTTTGGGCCTCAAAACTCGGGGTGGCCGGTTTCCATGTTTGGGCCTCAAAACTCAGGGTGGACGGTTTGCCAGGTTTGGGCCTCAAAACCTGGGCTGGCGGGTTTACCGGTTTAGGCCTCAAAACCGGGCGGACGTTCCCATGCAGAACGGTCGACGCATGGCGGCGTGGAGAGGCTGGCGCGGCGGCGAAGCTATCCACGAGGAAGGCGCGGTGGTCGACAGTGACGGCACGTGGCCGCATCTTGGGGCTTGCGTCGAGGCGAAGCGAAGGATGAGAAGGCGCGTGGCCGTCAGATGAAAACTGCTAGGGTTGGATAGTTTTACCCCTGGGGGGTATTTGGGTTGAGTGCTTCATGTGAGGGCGTTTTGGTCTTCGGACGTGCGCCTATATATATGAGAGGGGGCTGGTTAGGGCAGCTATCCTTGGACGGTGCCACTCTCATTTTGTTCTGGTGAGAGAAGGCTAGGGTTAGAGGAGAGAGGGCTCTTGTTCTTGAGCTTTTTGCCATCCGAGCTTTGTGTTGCTAGGAGTGGCTTGTAACCCAATACACCGAGCGCTAATACAATTCATCTTGCTGAATCCAAGGATCAAATTCGTGCTTTAATTTGTCTTGCGCTTTTGTTCTTCGCGTTTACATGTTTCCCCCTCTTTTGATCTTCACGAGATTTCTTGTTTCTTGCGTCCGGTCCTTATTGATCGGACGCAAAGCCAGAGTCCGGTCAGTGCAGACAGTGCACGTTTTCGTCCGTATCTTTTGCGCTCGAGCTCCGATTTGAGATTCGCTTTTTACGTTGGATTCCCGATTCCGTGTTCTACAGAAATCGGGCTTCACGCTTTGTGAAAAAGCCTGAATCCCCCTCACGTTGCTCAGGGGAGGTTGAGGTTACCCAAAGTCCATTCTGTCACTAGTTGACTTGTGTGAACTTGGGTGAGGAAGCTTTTGTGGTGTCCAACCGTGTTCCTAGGGAACATCCATCCCTTCTCTTGGGTCGTGGACATCACGCACACCGGCTTTGCTCTTGGGGTTGTTTTTTCTGGGATAGAGGCCTAAATATTTCTGAAAAGAAATTTGAGGCTCCCATTCACCCCCCTCTGGTCGCCAATTTGGTCCTTCAATTGGTATCAGAGCCAGTTAAGGATCTCTCTACCTTAACCGGTTCTGGATCCGCGAAGGCGACCTATTGAGAGCGGTTGTGTTTCCGACTTTGCTTGTCGAGGTGTTGAGCTTGAGTTTTGGCTAACACTAACAGTGCTTTTGAAAATGGCACCAAGTTCTTCATCCAGTGTGTCTTTGTCCTTAGGTTTGAGTCTTGGACATGCGATCGAGGACGACACTTTGGCAAGAAGGAGGAGTACGGCTCTTGAGGCGAAACGCGAGGTGGATGCTTTGCTGGGCTTCCTAGGGGATGATGAGCATTCAACGGAGGATCGTATACGCAAACTTGGCAAGGCCAAGAAAGGTATTCTTGCTGCTTGTCTTTGGATTTTATCCCAACAATTTGAAGCTTGCTGTCATGATAACATGAGATATGATGAGCTTTGTGATACCTTGCGTAGAAAGATCAAGAAATTGAAATGCTCCATAACTAGGTTGAAATGTGGTCTTTTTCATTGGAAGTCTAGTGCATCTTTACTTTGCACCTCTTGTAGTGACATGGTTAGGAAGAATGATGAGCTATGCTTTTCTCTTGCTAGCTTAAAATCTGAGAATGAAATGTTGAAATAAAATGCTTCCATACCATGTCTTGTTTGCTTTGACTTGCGCAAGGATATTGTTCATGCTAAATCTGAAATAGCCTTGCTTAGGTCAAAAGCTGTTGCACCATGTGTTTGATGTGAGTCTTTGCATGCTGAAATTAATGAACTAAAATTGACTCACACCACATGTGTAGATGAACTTGAGCATGCTAGGGCTGAAATTGATGAGATAAATGCTAGGCCTTGTAGCTTGTGCTCTTTGAATAAAAATGCTTGCCTTACTTCTTGTGCTATTCATGATTCTTTGCTTGATGTGAATGGTGATATTTCTTCCACCGATTTCATGTGCACATCATGCATTGATTTAGAAAAAGCAGTTTTGGCTTTGAAAGCTTTGCGCGATGATATGAGAGCTAAGTTGGTTGAGCACAATGATATGAGTGCCAACCTTGAGAAAGAGATTGAACTCTTGCGTACCACATATGCCGAGTGCATTGAAAAGGAGATGGAAAACTTGAGAAACACTCCTTGTGGTACTTGTGATCGCCTCATGTTTAAAAATGAGGTTTTAGCCAAAAGATGCAAGAGTCTTTGTGCTAAGTCTTTTGAGTCACGCAATTCTCGCAACTCCGATGTTGATGATTCTAAAATTGCTTCTTTGCAACCGGAGTTGAGTTCTTATGTTGCGCGTGAGTCTTTTGACGATAGCACTTGTGTCAAGGTTTCAGATAGCTCTTTTATAGCTACTCCTAACCTTGCTGTTTCGTCGAGTGATGTCCAAGGGACTTCTCATGACAAGGGTGCTTCTCACATTTTTGGGACTCGTGTTCCAATCCGATTTTCCATTGCATCTTTTGCAAGAAGGATGGACATTCATTTGATTTTTGTTTCCTTAGTGTCAAACACGAGCGACGTATTCGAGCTAAGGCTTTTAGGAAGCCACGTAGCCTTTCCCATGGCACGTGTGCTCCTAGTGTTGGCACCAAATTGAATGTTGATACTTCTTGTTCTAAGACCCAAGGGACTTCTCACTTGTCAGAGAATGGTGTGCCTTCTGATAGGCCTTTGTACCATTGCTCTTTTTGTGAGAAAGATGTGCATCAAGAAAGCTTTTGCTATCGGCGTGCCAAACGCTTGCGCCAAGCTCGCTCTTCTAGGAAGATGGTGGTTCATAGCCCTTCTCATGGCATGAACGCTTGTGCTCCTAGTAAGAAGCCCCTTTTTGTTGATGGGTTTTATGACTCCTTTTCTAGTGGGTTAGGTCATGGCCGTGGACATGCTTCTAATGCTTCTAGTGCTACTTCTCTTCGTCCACGTCATGCTTCTCATGGTGCATCTATTGGTTCTTCTACAAAAACCTTGGAAGATGTTTGCCTCTTTTCCCGTGGTACGACTCGTTCTTCTCCTCGAGTTGTTCTTTTAAGGAATGCTTCCAACGGTGTTTCAAAAGTGCATTTGAACCAACATTTGCATCATGCTAACCCACAAGATAAGTTGAGTTTTGTGACCAAGTCTTGGGTTCCCAAGTACATGCTTGCTAACCCTTTGGGATCCAAGACTCGGGTTATTTTGTCCTCTTGTGTGTAGATATGCGGACGCGGGGTGGAGAACATGCGCCTGATGGAGCTTGATCTTTTAGATGTGATCAAGAGTTGATGGTTCTCTACACCCCACTTAGAATTACCTCCAAAGAGGCTTTTATAGCTTGGTGAGCTTTCTTTTACACTCATACCCTGTACATCCATGATTTATGTCTTGTGGTATGAGATGGTCTTTCATGTGCTCACTTGTATAGTTCTTGCATGTACATTTTCTTTTGTTTCATGTTTTGTTTTAGTCTACCATGAGCCATCTTGTATATCATGTCATGCTAGTCTTGTGTACAGTTTTGGTGGCTATTCCACTTTTAATGCTAGTTTGTGATCCTCATGAACATTATGTCATGCTTTACCATACTTCTCCATGAGCTTTACTTGTAGAGATATGATGTTCAATAGGTATCATTTTCAGGTGCTATTTTTGGTTAGCTACATGTACCCTGTTGAGATGTTTAGTTCAAGCACTAGCCTTTCCACACTTTTATCATGTTACATGCTTCTGGATCTATTGTTATATCTTGCATTGTAGCATGTGTCGAGGTTTAGGCTGTGTTTGGGTTGATCATGTCTCTAGGTTGCATGTTGCTATTTAGTGCTTTATCCTGTTGCATGGTAGTCTTGACTAGTTTGAGTTTAGATCTCCTTGTGGTATCTTTCATTGGTAGGACTCTTTTTGTTGAGAGTTCACCTTATGCTTTTATGTGACTAACCGCTTTGTGGAGACCTTGTGGTCACACTGGACGAGACAATGCCTTGTGTTTCTTCTGCCTTTTAGTGTGCAGGAGAACAGGAGCCTAGAGAGAGCAGTTCAGCTCACGGACCCGATCCCACTTCTTCCATGACTTGGGGTTTCGTTCGAGCATCTCTCCAGCGAGCACTAGCTGCACCTATGGGAGCGACAGCATCAGGCGTGGGGGAGACGACTTCGGCGAGGCAAGCACCCCGGAGTTCAGCAGATTCAGGTGTCCCCTCGGGTATTACACAAGTAGGCGGTCATGCGCTTCATGAGGTACCTCCGACACACTTCTGAGTTCGGGTTTTGGTACTCTTCTTCTTCGACCTCTTTTTGCTATGTGGTTTTTCTGATGTGGATTTTTATTGGCTGTTCGCTTGAGCGTTTCTTGGCTCTTCGCTTGTGAGTTTTGGTGTGTGTTTCCCTTTTAGTTAGGGAAGCATTTTGCTTGTTGTATCTTAGTTGGACTTCTCTGATTCCCTTTTGTTTTGGGTCTTCCTTTTTAGGCTAGTTTTTGCTTTATTTTTGATAGATTAGTTTTTGCATGCATTTCATCATGTATTCTAGTGCATTTTAGAGCTTCATGTTTATAGTAATGAGAATGGGATTGAGCTCTTTTTGGTATGCCTTGTTTATTCATGATGATGCTTGAAGCTTAGGCTCTTTTTGATCACTTGATACATGTTATGAGCTAAGCTATTTTTGCAAATGGTGAACTTGACTAATCGACTATGAAACCTTTAATTTGTTCACCATTGAGAGTGGCAACTAGCATGGGTAGGATGTGTTGAGATCACTTGTGCTATCTTTTGTATGCTAGGTTGCTATGTCTCTTGCACTGAGTCATTCACTTGCTTGGATTGTTCATATTTACCTTGTGCTTAAAATTTGATCCAAGTCTAAGTGAAATGAAAAGATCGAGATGGGATTGCATGTGTCAGCACCTCACGGTATCGAGACTGTTTCTCATTGCACCTTGAGTTAAACTTGAGCCGTGTAGTGTAAGACCGAAACCGGTGCTTTAAGCTTCCGATTGCTTTTCTTGCATAGGCTTAGCTCGGTTGAAAAGTTAGGCAATGACCATGCTTTTAACCTCTCGCAATCACATGCTTTAATTTGAACTTGTGTTAATACCGCTGCAATCTCCAATAAAATTTGATAATAACACAAGTTTATGCTTCTTTCCATGGCATGATGATTGAACTTTGCTAGGGGTAGTTCGCCTTTTATACTTGGTTTAGCACTTGTTTGATTCCCTGTCTATTCATGCTATGTGCTATTTTAGTGGTGAACTCCTTTCAACTGGCTTAAAACTGCTCATATGCTTAATTGTTCATATTTCGTACTCATTTGATCAGTTTGAGCCTTTGCTAGCATTTATATTGATTGCTACACTTTCAGGGCAGCACCCTTTTGAGCATCTTTTCATTCTGATTGCTATACACTTGAAGCTATTGCATTGTATATTTCATGCATTTTTAGCTTAGTGTACATACCCCCAGCTCTGATACTCTTTGTGGTCACTTTCAATGCTTTTCACCGCCCCCATATGCTTTTGATTGATGACTCATCTTGTGTTTGTGTCAACTTTGTGAAGAAATGGCAAAACTCCTCAGCATGTTCCCTTTTGACAAGGGGGAGAAGCTATTTGCAAGGGGGAGTTTAGGTGTTGGCACAAAGGGGAGAGTCGTGCATTTTGGGGAGAGCTTTGAGCTAGTGGGAGTTTGGCTCTTTTATTTGTTTCATTTGGTATCCATCTTTTGGTATGGAGTGCTTTTGGTGTCCTGAGCTTTGTTGCATAACTTTTATGTGTAGGCTTGCTTTCAGGGGGAGCCGCTTTTGCTTTGCTGCTTCTCCGCGTGCTCCGAGTGTTTGTGCTCCATTTAATTTTGAGCTTTTCTTTGTGTTTTTCTTAGTCCGTATCGAGCCTGCTAGTAGTGTTGAGCTATTTTGCCTCTCTCTTGAGGGACTAGCAGTTTTTGCTTGGTATTTTCAATTGGTATGGAGCCTTCAGCTGTTGTGTCGAGCCTCTGTGCCTCTGTCTTGAGGAACTAGCTGCTTTCACCAATTTTTGGCCGTTTTTGATTGGTATCGAGTTTTTCTGCTAGTTGTGTTGAGTCTCTGTGCCTCTATCTTGAGGGACTAGCAGTTTTGTATTCTAATGCGTTGTTTCAGCCTCAATTGGTATCGAGCCTTAAGCTAGTGGTGTTGAGCCTTTTTCTGCCTCTTCTTGAGGGCTAGCTCATTTTTTGCTTGGTTGCGTTGAGCCGTTGCCCATGTCTTTGGGGACCAAGTTTTCGGCTTTGGTATCTCAAACCATCTCTTGTGCCTAGTTTTTGTCAATTCAATCATCAAGGGGGAGAAATTTTGAAACACGAGTGGATAAGTACCTTGGTTTCTTTTGTGATGATTGTTTGACAATTTTATTTGAGATTGGTTTTTGAGTGCCTTTTGGGTTTCATGAAACTCTTGTTTTCACTTGACTCTTCGGTTGTGTGGAGGCTTTGCCTACTTTTCCCGTTTCTTTCAGGACCGAGAGCTTTTTTTTGGAGTTTTCATGATCCTTTCTCATATCAAGTGGCCTTTTGTTTGCTTTTACTTGAATTTTGGGCACTTGAATGAGGCTTCCCTTCAAACCCTTCCTTTGTGGTTGTTGATGCTCACTAATGCTCATAATTAACCATCAACTATTGCATGAAATGACACTAAGTGAATTACAAAGCATAGTTGTAGGGTTTGAAACTAACAAGTTCCACGAGTTTTGGTGCTCTCACTTGTTTTGTAGAACATCAATATTTCACCATATAAAAGTATCTCAAGTGATGAATTGGAGTACACAATTGCGAAGAGCTCGTCGAGGCGATCGAAACGGACATATCATTTGCTATATTCGGAGTCCCGGATGAAAAGATATTAATTTCGCAACGAAATCTGCAAAAGAAGGATCTAGAAGACACCAGAAGACACCACAAGGCGGCCCACCACGTGGGCCCACTAGGCCAGACCGACCGGTCCCACTTGGAGACCGACCGGTCCCACTTGGAGACCGACCGGTCGGCCATGGAGCCCGTTTCGCCTCCGCCTTCTGGAACATTCTCCCACCGCCTCCTAGGATACATCTCCACCGTCCCTGAAGTCGGTTTGATCCAACGGTGGGCGATAAACGTGACGCGGATCGATGACATAGCGATTCCTTGCCCAGACCCCCCTCTCCAGGCATCTCCCTCTTCATTATTCATCTCCACATCAGAAACTAGGGTTCCAATGTAGAAGTAGAGGTCCCTCTAGATGAATCTCTTCTAGTTCATCTAGATTTAGATCTAGTTCGTCTAGTTCTAGTTCTAGTTGTCTAGTTCATCTAGTTGTAATTAGAGATTCAATTAGAAAGAGGAGAAGGAGAGATTAGAGAGGAGCTACGCTCTAATTCCAGAGGAGTCTTCACAGATTTGGTATGCTTTTGTATCTTTTCTTATAAGACTTGTGCTTTAATATATTTATCTTCTCTAATTACTTTATGCTTTACTATATGATTAGTATAGTTGTTATATCTTGGCATGGGATCTTTGTTCGTATTGAGTGCCCTAGTTATCCTAGGTAATTAGAGTAGTAATCGATAGATTAGACATGGTGTTTAGTGTATAGGTTACCTGAGGTTGCGCTCAATCCCACGGAATAGTTGTGGTAGCCCCAGGGGTGACAGCTTTGTTAGGCCTTCGTAGTCCACCACGTTCGGATTGATGTTTCGTAGAGCTTTTGGCAGCCTTCTCCCAACTACCTTTTTCCCAGTCTTCTTCGAGAGTTGGAAAGGACCTGCTGCTCCAAAGTGCCAATGTTTATGACTGCTATATCTTTTCATCTTTATTGCCTTAGAACCCAAGTAATAGAGAAGTATATAGGAACCTTGATCTCCCCCGTTGTCCTTCCACTATAGTTATCAATACAGTTATCATTGAATATCTTTTATGTGCTTTCAATTCATATCATATATCATTCACTGTTGCTTTAGTCTATTTAGTACTCTGAGTTAGTAGATGCATGATAGTGAATTATCAGATTCTTGACCCTTGTTTCCCTGTGGTAAAATATAAATATCGATCCTGGAATACTCCCGGTAAAATGCTACAATGGTGTTCTGTGCACTTGCAGAATCTTTCATATTCTATTTGCACTAACAAACGTCAACAAGCATTTTTGGCGCCGTTGCCCGGGAATCAATTGGTGTAAAGGTCTTGATAATAATCTTGATGTCTGCTAATTTAGTGTACCACTAGCTTTAGTAGGATTACCCCTTGTTCTGTTGAGTGTGGAATAGATAGGACATCAGATGCAGTTTCGACCTTATGGCAAGCTTCCACAAGAAAGAAGAACCCAGGGTGCCTAAACATTCAAGATCCATCATTAATTCTGGAACTCTGCCATCTCACAGGTTTGTGTATACATATATATTATTCTAACCATGTGTATATTGGAGAAAAGGTCGCTGTCACAAGAATTCAACTCCCATCCCATGTGATGGATATTTACGCTGCGCCACTCACAAATCCCAGTTGTGAGTCATGGTAAGTATGATCAAGGTGAGACAGTTTTGCTCATGGACTTTAAACCTTATGAGTAGTTATCTTTTTAATTTCTTGCATTCCACTGCATGTTTACTCTTAATCATTCATCCACTCCATTTAGTTTATGTTTTCTCATATCAAAACCACATCATGTTTAGTTCCTTTGTCCGCATTCATGTCATCGCATCTAAAAAAAATATATTAAAAAAAATCTACTCACTGTGATCATACTCTGTCATCTCTTTTTGAATAAATCTCTGTTATGCTCTCATGCTACCTTTGTTTGCCATAGTATGTTTTAGTTTGAAGGTACATCCTTAGGGTACTTTCATAGGCTTTTTAAATTAAGCGTGGTGCTTAGGTTAAATAGTCTACCTTAATCAAATTAGACACGGAGTTTGGTTTGATTATTGATCTGAAATTAGCTTGTGTAGACATTGGTTATTTTGTTGGACTAACCCCTGCAGAAAACTCTCAAATACAATTTGGGAAAGTCCTGAGATGAATTCACATCAGAGATGAAGCAAGGCATACGATGAACTGCACAATGAAGACTCAGCTCATTCATCATGGATGAAAGAACTGTGAGTACTAAAGTTTATTTAAGTCTATCTTCTATTGCAAGTTATCTTTTGCCTTGAACTATGTTAATATGCAGTCAACACATAAAACACTAGTCTATGCTAAAGTAATCTTAAAATCATCTTTTCATTAGCATGGATGAATAACACATAGTTGTGGATAACAACCCATGTATTTCACATTCAGTACAATCCTTCGGGTATATGTCCACTAACATTTTGTAGGAGATGAGGTTTGCTTATTCATGATGTGAACTTAAAGATCCAAAACCCAACTCGTGGATAGATAAAACTCATCATCAGACAAGTCACTAGTGATGTCAAAGGCAGCCAAGCTTTGAGCCATCCCAAGGCCTAAGCAAGGACACTGATGACGAGCAGGATGCAACTCACCCCGTTTGGGTCAATCTATGCCTACGCTCATCATTGTCGAAGACATCAACACCGACACCAACAACAAATATCAGGGAGACGATATGCCACTACATCATAACATCTATGTGTCATCCGAAGGAAGTTTGTTGGTGGTTCACTATAAAGACAAGCAGTGGAAGTTCTCCTCACTTCTAATCATTGCAACACAAGAGTTAGTTTGGGGGACGAGGTGGTACGACTTCAACAACAATAAGGTCTACAAATTCAACACATGAACATGTTGTTGAACAAATTGGGCATCCACCTACTTCACAAGCCAGCTTGGGGGAGACACAATTCCGTTGTCTAGATTTGTTTCATGATCAATGGTAGGAAGGAGAAATCCAGCTTCAAGGCACTTTGACCTCCTTCTCACCACTTTGATCAGTACAAGCCACTAGACGCTGCCCCAGCCAAGAAGAAGAATATGATCCATCACTCATTCTTGAAAGATCGTTCTTGAACACCACCAATGTTGTCATCTATGTCGGACCTGGAGACGTCCACTTTTGGATCTTCGATCAAAAGGTCGCTGCTTCTTTAACAACTACACCACTTATGAGCAGCCGAAGAAAACCAAGAGAAGACATTGACTTAACCGATAAAGGAAGAACCAACTGCCAGGAATTGAGGGTTCCATCATGAAGGATGAAGCCACTGCACTGCAAGAATTCAGAGATGGAGAGATAGTACCCGAGCCTAAAAATCAAGAGAATAGTTGACCAAGTATCCATCATCTGGACCTGTTGAGAACAAGACTCAGCCAACCCACTATGAGATAGGCAAGAGAAGACAAGCCATTCATGAGCAACAACTAGCTAAACAAGAGAAGCTTCCACAAGGTGGATCGACACGATCACTCTTCAATGATAAAGCAACATCTCAAGGTAAGTGACCATCACTTTAAAAGCTTCTCCTTGTTTCTGGTCTGCGTATACATAAAGAACCAAACATGTTTAAGTTGCACCTCACCTGTTTCAACCTAATCAACTCAATATGTTCAGTTCTTTACTCCTTGTTCCTAGCTTTACTCTCTTGGTCTCACTATCTTAACTAAATGAGCTAAAATGTTGTGCATCCAACCTTTGGAAGGTGATATATCACAATCATAAAAAGATCGACACACTATACATAGATTATCCTTCCTTGGGTTAAGTAATATGATCTGTTAAATATTTTTAAGATGCTACTTTCATGCTCATCTTCTGATCCTATCACTCATGTTAAGATTGAATAGAACACATAAATAACAAGTTTATCTTGTTCAATAAGCCTAAGGTTAGAGAAGAATGAACAAAACTTTTGATTTTGTTGGTGTTTTTCCACCAACAAAGCCTATGCACTTGATCTCTACCTTGTCTTTATGAGCCAGACACACTCTTGAGCAAACATGGCGAAGTTTGTCACTCCCTAATTCTACAGAGTGAAGATCCTGGATCTACAAGAACATGCACACTAAGCAAGATGCTGCCAGCTTCCACAATTGATGCTTCACTTCAAATTGCTGGGCGAATGAAGAACTTGGGTGACACCATATCAAGAGGTCTAGTTATCAAGGTCTACATATTAGGATCAAATGACGCACCTCAGGAATGAACATGGTGAGAAGTCCTGTTCAGAGGACTTAAAACATTGAACCCTCGCCGAAAGGTAAAATCGGTAGTTATCCATATTTATCTTTTCTACATTAATTTCTCTTTTTGTATCTTTACTTTCTATCATTTGCATAATCATTTCTCCATAGCATATTTACTTTTCTACATTAGCATTGCATAAAAAAAGAGAAAACAAAAAAATATTACATTGCATCATAAAACCTAAAAGCCTCATGTGAATAATTCTATGGTGTGTAAAAACCCGCAAGAATATTCATTGTGGTGGCATAAAAATAAAAATGCATTCATTTTGTTAAATTATCATTGCATCATATAAATATTAAAATAAAAAAAATGAGAAAGATATCTCACTGAAACTCTGGACAACTAAGGCTTGAGTGGCCAACCACTAACGCTTAATCTGTTCCACAAGTTTTGTTGTCTATTTGAGTTTCACAGGATTTGAGAGGCCAAGACAAGCTGATGAGCCAGTGAATGTTCCATCTACTGTTGCAGCACTATCCAACAACCATCAATATCCATCAAAGCTTCGATAGAGGAAGTACATTTCCACTGCGAGTTCGCTACATGGCAAGAATGAACGACTACGTCAACATTCAGCTTGGGGGAAAGCACCCCCATATATCCAGGTAAGTATCCTTATCCTCTTAAGTTTTCTTTCTATACATAAATCTAAATATATATATATATATATATAAAAATGTGGGCACATGAAGGCTCACCATTAATTAAAAAGAAAAAATATGGGCACATGAAGGCTCAATGCTATTAAAGGAACCGGCTTGGGGGAGACGCACCCCCGTTATCTTCGTAATCCAGGTATGTCTTATTCACTATCTTATTTATTTATAATAAGTGTGTGTTAGGTTAAATAAATAGTGTGTTAAGTTTGTTTTAAGAAGTTAATAATAAAAGAAGAACTCTCTCTAATCTTTTACATGGAAATGATGAATAGTTGCTCTATCTAATTTCTTTCAAGTACCTAGCCTTCAAAGCATGAGTTCTCCTGATTAATAATGATGCTTAAAAATAAAATTAAATATATGGGTAGCAAATGCTTGATCCAGAGTCTAGGTAATTGACACATATGATATGTGATGATCTGAGCTACTGTTATCTTGTTCTAAAACAACACTAGAGTTCCGGAGAGTTTCCAATATTAATATGACTAATAATGGCATTGAGTTAAATTCAGCTTTGTTGACCCTGTGAGAAGTTATCATGCTACTGAATTGAGATCACTTACACATTTCACCCATCTTTCGCATAAATGCTCATGATTATCTATTACTATCGTCTCAAAAGTTTGTTGGAAGCATGTGGCTATTGAAAAAAAAGAAAAGAAAAGAGAATATATATATATCCGAGGAAATAAAAAGGGACAAGTGTTCGAAACCTCAAAAAGATAGATCCCGAGGAAATAAAAAGGGACAAGTGTGTGGAACCTCGAAAAAAAGGAAAGAAAAAATGAATATCAAAAAAAATGGGCATGTGCCCGCGAGTAGAATTAGCCTGATAGCCATGTGTCTCTGATAGACAAAAGAGAGTGATATATTCAAAAGAGCATCCGCCTCCATTTTCCATACACATGCACTTCTCGATTCAATGGTGTGGTTGACTTTCTCTTTGGATCCATTGTTTAATTTGGCAACATATGTTTTTAATCTTTTCTGAAAATTCATAAAGTTTTGGGATAATGGTGAAGTGACAGAGCAAGAGACATAATGCTTGATTTGATCATTCTATCCTTCAATTACTCAGGATTCAAGGTAAAGTACTAAGCCCCATGATGAATAATATGATACTTTTTCCTATTTCATATGAGAACTTCTATTTGAATACATGTGTATTTGTTGGAAGTGAAGATATTGCAGCAACTCCTGGTCCATTGTTGAGATTGGCTTTGCTCGGGACTAGCAAAGGTTAAGCTTGGGGGAACTTGTTGACGCTCACTAATGCTCATAATTAACCATCAACTATTGCATATAATGACACTAAATGAATTACAAAGCATAGTTGTAGGGTTTGAAACTAACAAGTTCCACGAGTTTTGGTGCTCTCACTTGTTTTGTAGAACGTCAATATTTCACCATATAAAAGTATCTCAAGTGATGAATTGGAGTACACCATTGCGAAGAGCTCGTCGAGACGATCGAAACAGACATATCATTTGCTATATTCGGAGTCTCGGATGAAAAGATATTAATTTCGCAATGAAATCTGCAAAAGAAGGATCTAGAAGACACCAGAAGACACCACGAGGCGGCCCACCACGTGGGCCCACTGGGCCAGACCGACCGGTCCCACTTGGAGACCGACCGGTCGGCCACGGAGCCCGTTTTGCCTCCGCCTTCTGGAACATTCTCCCACCGCCTCCTAAGATGCATCTCCACCGTCCCTGAAGTCGGTTTGATCCAACGGTGGGCGATAAACGTGACGCGGATCGATGACATAGCGATTCCTTGCCCCCTAATCCACCTCGGGCTATATAAGCCACCCCAGACCCCCCTCTCCAGGCATCTCCCTCTTCATTATTCATCTCCACATCAGAAACTAGGGTTCCAATGTAGAAGTAGAGGTCCCTCTAGATGAATCTCTTCTAGTTCATCTAGATTTAGATCTAGTTCGTCTAGTTCTAGTTCTAGTTGTCTAGTTCATCTAGTTGTAATTAGAGATTCAATTAGAAAGAGGAGAAGGAGAGATTAGAGAGGAGCTACGCTCTAATTCCAGAGGAGTCTTCAGAGATTTGGTATGCTTTTGTATCTTTTTTTATAAGACTTGTGCTTTAATATATTTATCTTCTCTAATTACTTTATGCTTTACTATATGATTAGTATAGTTGTTATATCTTGGCATGGGATCTTTGTTCGTATTGAGTGCTCTAGTTATCCTAGGTAATTAGAGTAGTAATCGATAGATTAGACATGGTGTTTAGTGTATAGGTTACCTGAGGTTGCGCTCAATCCCACGGAATAGTTGTGGTAGCCCCAGGGGTGATAGCTTTGTTAGGTCTTCGTAGTCCACCACGTTTGGATTGATGTTTCGTAGAGCTTTTGGCAGCCTTCTCCCAACTACCTTTTTCCCAGTCTTTTTCGAGAGTTGGAAAGGACCTGCTGCTCCAAAGTGCCAATGTTTATGACTGCTATATCTTTTCATCTTTATTGCCTTAGAACCCAAGTAATAGAGAAGTATATAGGAACCTTGATCTCCCCCGTTGTCCTCCCACTATAGTTATCAATACAGTTATCATTGAATATCTTTTATGTGCTTTCAATTCATATCATATATCATTCACTCTTGCTTTAGTCTATTTAGTACTCTGAGTTAGTAGATGCATGATAGTGAATTATCAGATTCTTGACCCTTGTTTCCTTGTGGTAAAATATAAATAACGATCCTGGAATACTCCCGGTAAAATGCTACAATGGTGTTCTGTGCGCTTGCAGAATCTTTCATATTCTATTTGCACTAACAAACGTCAATAGTGGTTCCATTTTTAGTCAATGCATTCATCAAGGGGGAGATTGAGAACATATATGATGAATGATTGACATTGATGAGGAAGGTTTGAGGCTTTTCCCGGTTTAGTCCATATCTTGCTATGTGCTTAATGCTTATGACTAACCGATGGCGTTGAGTTATGGTGTGTTTCATGTGTTGGTGTGCATGTGCAACATGTGTCTCTTGGTTGTGTTGATGTGCAGGTGTTGAGCTCGGATACAGTGGTCGATGGCGAGGTGAAGGTCAAGTAGAGACGTGTCGTGCCGACGGACCGGGAGCGGTGAAGGATGGGCGTGCCATGCGGCGGACGTGCCATGCCAATGGACCCAGAGCGGTGAAGGGCGGACATGAGGCTTTGACCGACGGACCAAGAGGCCGGAGGACCAGCTATGGTAGCTAGCACGTGGCATCGATGAGCAAGAGCACATGGGGATGTGCGATGCATCGGCTGAGTTGGGAGGAAGACGATGGCGTCGTAGCACTTGGCGGGAGGTCGGACACGGGCTTGCGTGCGGCGCAAGTGCCGTCGGCTGAGTCAAGAAGGAAGGCGAAGGCGTTGTGCCTGGTGTGGAGGTTGGACATGCATCGGCATCGGTGCCGGTGGTCGGGGTGTGCGAACCACATCCCGTCTACGGCGCGGGTTCGGTAGTTGAGCCTCAAAAAGCTACCCGCGATGGTTTCCGAGTTTGGGCCTCAAAACTCGGGGTGGCCGGTTTCCAAGTTTGGGCCTCAAAACTCGTGGTGGACGGTTTGCCAGGTTTGGGCCCCAAAACCTAGGCTGGCGGGTTTACCGGTTTAGGCCTCAAAACCGGGCGGAGGTTCCCATGCGGAACGGTCGACGCGTGGCGGCGTGGAGAGGCTGGCGCGGCGGCGAAGCTATCCACGAGGAAGGCACGGTGGTCGACAGTGACGGCACGTGGCGGCATCCTGGAGCTTGCGTCGAGGCGAAGCGAAGGATGAGAAGGCGCGTGGCCGTCAGATGAAAACTGCTAGGGTTGGATAGTTTTACCCCTGGGGGGTATTTGGGTTGAGTGCTTCATGTGAGGGCGTTTTGGTCTTCGGACGTGCGCCTATATATATATATGAGACGGGGCTGGTTAGGGCAGCTATCCTTGGACGGTGCCACTCTCATTTTGTTCTGGTGAGAGAAGGCTAGGGTTAGAGGAGAGAGGGCTCTTGTTCTTGAGCTTTTTGCCATCCGAGCTTTGTGTTGCTTGGAGTGGCTTGTAACCCAATACACCGAGCGCTAATACAATTCATCTTGCTGAATCCAAGGATCAAATTCATGCTTTAATTTGTCTTGCGTTTTTGTTCTTCGCGTTTGCATGTTTTCCCCTCTTTTGATCTTCACGAGATTTCTTGTTTCGAGGGAAGATTCGCAAATCCGTTTGAACCATCTTGTGTAGCTTCGTGAGACTCTTCTTTCTACCGAAGGAATTTCTCTAATACCTCACGAACTCACAGATCGGGCGGATTTAGTTTTGGGATCGAGTTCTTGCCCATTCTTCACCGTTTTCTTCGATTCACCGATTTGGAGTTAGGTTCGAGCCATGATCTCTTAGGAGTAGCTCACTAACATCCTTGTGACCCCTCACACAAAATTTGAGCCCTAGTGCTTTTGATTTGAGGGAGATCGGGTCGATCCGGTGGACGAACAGAGGGCTGATCGGGGTGACCGGACGCTGCATCGAAGCGACCGGACGCACCTTGACAGAGTCCGGTCGTTGAACACCAGCGCTGTCCAGTTCGCGCGTGGTGACCGGACGCTGACTGGGAATCGACCGGACGCACCTAGTCTAGAGTCTGGTCAGTTCCAGAGACTGTTTTACGTGACCGGACGCTCGAGAATCATTTGACCGGACGCACCGTTACTACGGTTCATCAAGTAGTAGTGACCGGACGCTGTTTTGGTGTTGACCGGACGCTCTCGCACTCAGAGTCCGGTCCAACACAGAGAGCTCCTGAAACGGGATTTTTGTGACCGGACGCGTCCGGTCCTTATTGATCGGACGCACAGCCAGAGTCCGGTCCGTGCAGACAGTGCGCGTTTTCGTCCGTATCTTTTGCGCTCGAGCTCCGATTTGAAATTCGCTTTTTACGTTGGATTCCCGATTCCGTGTTCTACAGAAATCGGGCTTCACGCTTTGCGAAAAAGCCTAAATCCCCCTCGCGTTGATCGGGGGAGGTTGAGGTTACCCAAAGTCCACTCTGTCACTAGTTGACTTGTGTGAACTTGGGTGAGGAAGCTTTTGTGGTGTCCCACCATGTTCCTAGGGAACATCCACCCATTCTCTTGGGTCGTGGACATCACGCACACCATCTTTGCTCTTGGGGTTGTTTTTTCTGGGATAGAGGCCTACATATTTGTGAAAAGAAATTTGAGGCTCTCATTCTCCCCCTCTGGTCGTCAATTCGGTCTTCAGGTTGAGCTGTGGTTGTGAGAAAAAGCTGTTGTGGCCTGTGAGCTGTGGAAAAGCTGTTGTGGGCTGTGAGCTGTGGAAATACTGAAAGTTGTTTGGTTAAACAATTATAAAATATATCTTCTAGTTTTGTTTTTTAAAATAATTATGAATTTTTTATTTCACCTATTTTGAAAAGCTGAAAGCCAAAAGCCAAAAGCAGCGTCTAAGCAGCTTTCAAAAATGTAGTACGAAAAAAACACCTTCTTTTGCAAATACCACCTTTAACAGCAACCCCTTTGGTTGAGCTTTTGCCTTTTAGGGCCAAAGGTCAATGTCAAATGTCCAACCAAACGGAGCCTTAGCTATCCATCGTCACCCATTTGGTCTACATGGTGGTACCACCATATGAGATCACTCATCCTTGGACGTACCTAAGAAGATTTATCCCATCGAAAGTTCCACGGTATGAAGCTTGACAGAGACACGTATGGAGACTCGTGCGTGTCGAGTGATGTCTTCACCGAGTGGCTTGGAGCTCGCCATCGCTTGTATCGCTTTCGGCCTCTGCTGGGGAACGGGGAAGAAAGGGACCATCTTGCGCTCAAATTCGTTTGTTATATCTAACTTTGTCATGTTTTCTCAACATTGTATATTGCTACTAGTCCAAGGTGGTGACACTATGTGCTCATCGGAGGGTGCCTTGCGTGATGCTAGCTCTGCCGTCACGACTGACGCGAGCGCTACTACTAGGGATGCAAGTGGGTACCCAACGGTGTTTTTTTGGGTCAGCCAACTAATTACGATTGGATGCCATTCTAGTTCATTTTTTCACTTTCCTCAAACTACAAAAATGCCACTCTAGTTCATTTGATCAATTTTTTGGGTGGACCCAATGACCCAAAACATTTTATACTTGCATCCCTAGCTACTACGGGTTTTTTTTAATCAAAACTTGCTAAGGCTTTTATTCATGCACACATGGTTCAGCACAATCGCGATCCACAATATCAGATACAGAACTAGGGAGGGGATCAAACCAAACATGAGGTTGATTCAGGTCCCAATCAAGACTCAAGCGAGCGAGTTCGTGCGCACTCCTATTACATGCTCTAGGAATATGAGAAACTTGTACTGAATTGAAACTTATCATAATCAATTCCCTAGCTTCCTTGTAAAGGACTGATGCTGGGCTAAGGTCCCACTCATTCGACTGCAAAGCCTTCACTGTATTCAAAGAATCCAATTCAAGGATAATATTGCTCATACCCTGGTTTGATGCCGCTTGCAAAGCCACAACGCAGGCCTGAGCTTCAGTGCAGTCGGCATCATGAACAGCTCCCAAAGAACCTGACCCCGCCAAGATTGTATGGCAGTTATGATCTCTAATTACGAAGCCCCAACCCCCTGTCTTAGTTTCAGCAAAAAAAGCACCATCGCAGTTGATTTTGAGTACACCCAACGGCGGCCGAGTCCATCTGTCGAGGTCGTGTTATTTTCTTCTCCTCCTTTCTTGCAGATTTTGATTCCACCACCAGCATGGTTGCACGGTGGACAACTTGACCAGGAGATTGTATGTTTTCACCTGCGTTGGTTTTATTCCGAGCTTCCCACCAAGAATATAGAAGCCTAATCACTTGCATTCTTACATCATCTCTGAGTGAGAAGATGGCGATAACCATTTCAGCAGCCGAACGCTTGTGCAACAGTTCAGTTCGTATGTCCTCCAGTAATGCTTCTCTCCAGCATTTGACAACAAACTTACACTTTAAAAAGCAGTGACCCCCATCTTCATCAAATCTCCAACAAACCGGACACCTGGTATCTATCTCCATCCCTCTTCTCTTTATACTCATTTGTAATGGGAGGCTATTATGTGCCAGACGCCAAATAAACTGTTTGATTTTTGGTACACAATCTAGTCGCCAAACATGGTTCCAGTCAAGCCTCTTGAACGCCTGCACCTTAGATGATTCTCCTCTTTGTTTCCTTGCTTTCTGTACAGATAAATCATGAAGAGTGTGATAGCATGACTTGACAGAGAAAATCCCTTTCTTGTCAAAGTGCCAAGCTAAGACATCCTCTCTTCCCACATGTACATGAATAGCAAATATATGTTGCACATCCTCTTCCCACAAAATATCCCTGACAAGCACCTGATCCCAATCACGTGTAGTTGGATCTATCAGGTGAGCAACATGGGTAATCAGACTTTGCCCTTTCGGAGTAATGGGCATTCTTATTACACCACGGGGTATTCAAGGGACAAGCCAGATGTTGATCACACTGGTACGGAGACATACTATACAGGCGGTTAAAAACTCATTTTCACAAGCGTTTTCTAGCACCGCCTGCGCTGGGGGCCAGTGAAAATAGAACAACAGCACAGGCGGTTATTTGTGAACCGCGTGTGAAAACCGCCAGTGTAAATGGTCTATTTACACTGGCGGTTGTTTAATAGGGTGTTTGGTTTGTGGAATCAAATCATGCTTCATGAGGTGATGCATCATGAGTTCATCCCATGAATTTTGGTGGAACCAACTCATTCCTCATCCATATACTAATTATTGGCTTATGAGGAATGAGGTGGTGATGCATCAACCCATTCCATTCCACTAACCAAATAGAAAAAGTGAGGAGTGAGAAGATGATGGATCACCTCGTTCCTCGAACCAAACACCCCCATAAGTGAACCGCCTGTGGAAATCGATTTCCACATGCGGTTCACAACTAACCGTCTGTGCTGTTGTAGACCAGTTTTATATATATTATATTGTTAATTATAATTATTATATTATTAAATTAAATATATACATTAATATAGGAACATGCAATTATATTGTTAAATTAAATATATGCATATACATTAATATAGCAACATGCAATTTATATATTTCATACATACACTTATATACATCAAAGTTTCGTGCTCACAAACATAGAGTTGCAAGTTTGCATATTACATACATCCAAGTTTGCACAGGTGGTCTAATAACCATTCCGAGTTAGTTTTAGCCTAGAATTCTCTGTTAGCACTCGGTACTCTGGCTTCGATAATTCACTCTCATGATCATGATACCCCCTTCCGTTGAAATGACGTGCTTCAATAGAAAAAGCCTCAGGTCCTCAACTATGTTGTACAAAGTACGCTCGGTGATGCGCTTTGCCTTGTCTTCCTTATATTCCTGCAAAGAAAGTTTGTCAATACCTTATATTCCTGCATATACATAGTTTGTCAATACTATGGTGTACAATACTACATACACGACTATTACTTGTATTAAGGAACCCTCTCCATGCTTTGTCCAAATCAAGTAATCATTCATAAATCCTCGGCGGACCAGATGAGAAAGGATTTGTTGAGTGTTATCAAATACAACAACATTTATGCAGTCCATGCACGGACAATGTATGTGCGTCTTCTTTGTTCTCCAAGCATGATTCTTAGCGGCATCAATAAACCTATGGACCTCGGGTATGTATAATGGATCTAGCCTTGATAACTTATACATCCAGAATGACCTCTCCATCATTACGCGTAAAAAACAATAAATTGATTGAAATCAATGTAAAAAAGTAACCATATCTAGAGATTATATTTTTGCTAGGTGAAACCCTAGATCTAAAAAGTGAATCATCAAATTGAGCAAGAATGAGCAAATTGAGGCAAGAGGGACACAAACTAACCTTTCTTGTTAATATCCTTCCAAGAAATGAAGATCAAAACCTCTCCCCTTATATTTTGTAAAATCTGGACCTCCAAAATCGCCTCCAATTGAAAGTGGCGGCGAGAAACAGTGCTGCTCGGGGAGGAAGATGGGGTATTTATACCAGAGATAGCATAGGCGGTTAGCTAGGAATTATTATTAGCTACTGTTTAGAGTTTATTAGGGTTTAAAGTAAAAAAATTAAGTACCATAATTTAAAATACCTAAATATCATTATTAAATAAAAAACACAATATTCATAAAACATAAAAACATAGTGAAAAAAATAATTGGGAAATAAACAACATAATAAAAAACCTAAATATTATATAAAAACCTACATTTCCCTCTCTACATAAATACTCAAGAACACACCATTATACATGCAAACAAGAAAAGATATCATGCATAAACAAAATTAAAAAGTAAACACGAAGCAGTATAGATGAGAGACATTATTTAACCATCTTAAGCAAGGTCACTCATTAACCTAGGTATTCTTCTCTCTCACTCATGGGTGAAACCCTAGATCTAAAAAGTGAATCATCAAATTGAGCAAGAATGAGCAAATTGAGGCAAAGAGGGACACAAACTAACCTTTCTTGTTAATCTCCTTCCAACAAATGAAGATCAAAACCTCCCCCTTGTATTTTGTAAAATCGGGACCTCCAAAATCGCCTCCAATGAAAGGTGGCGGCGAGAAACAGTGTTGCTCGGGGAAGAAGAGAGGGTATTTATACCAAAGATAGCACAGGCGGCTGTCTTAACCCAACCGCCAGTGAAAATGGTGGCATTTGCACTGGCGGTTGAGTTAAGACAACCGCCAGTGTAAATACATTTCCACTAGCGGTTGGCTTAGCCAACCGCCTGTATAAATGGTCCATTTACACTGGCGGTTGTCTTAGTCCAACCGCCAGTGCAAATGTATTTCCACTGGCGGTTGTCAACTGTTCACTGCCCCTTTTATATCATAGGCGCGTGATAACTACAACCGCCTGTGCTATGAATAGGGGGCGCCAGCTATGAGCAGTATTCTACTAGTGTCATGTTTCCATCGCCAATCGCCATATTAACCCATCTTTTAAAGCTTGAATGTCTCGCAAGATACTTCTCCATGTATATGAAATCCCAGGAGCCTCCTTTACATTGAGCAGATCACTATTCTGATAATACTTGGCCTTGAGCACCTGGCTGCATAAAGAGTCCGGGGCCATGAGTAGTCTCCAAGCTTGTCTAGCCAATATTGCCAAGTTGAAAAGGTGTAAATCACGAAAACCCAAACCTCCTTCCTCTTTCCTTCTACACATAGTATCCCAAGACAGCCAATGCACTTTATTCTCTTTATCTTGTTGTGACCACCAGTATCGACAAATCATCATGCTAATTTAATCACATAACGATTTCGTTAAGTCAAAGCATGACATTGCATATGTTGGAATGGCTTGAGCCACAACCTTGATTAGAATTTCTTTGCCTGCTTTAGACAGAAGTTAACTACACACAAACTCAGCACTTGTCACACCACCAAAAGCGTTCCTAACCAAATTGTCAAAACAGCTCCTTTGCTGACTCCTTGGTCCCCCACTCCCTCCCCCACCCCCCTGCCCGTGACCAACCAAAGGCCCAACATCCCATGTTACCAGCAAGTCGCGATATTTTTCATACAAAATGCACAGCTAACACGGCCAGCAGCATTCGAACCCGTGACCTCTTCCTCACGTGTACACCCTCTACAACTGCATTTTCGTTCCCCACATATACACTAAATCAAGTGTAAATTGTTTGTTTGAGGCTCTATACAAATTCAAATCAAAGAGTTGTCAACTTCAAAGTTTCATAACTTATATATATAGAATTGCTATTGAGGACGCAGCGCTCTAAATAATTATTTAGAGCACCGTCCAATTTTGGTATGATATACCAGTCCAATCCCGCTGTTGTTTTAGGGCCGAGACCCTAAAACAGCAAGTCACTTCCCTTTCGAATACAAGCACACAGGAAGACGAATGGAAAACTCACGAACGCGAGCCAACGGAAATGCCCTTCCAACTACCCTTCTATTACAAGTACCGAAGAGTCCTCCTTCAACTACTCCTTAGGGTCCACCGGCTTCACAGTCTTGGAGGGCGCCGTTGTACTTTTGTCTCGAGGTGGTCCTAGACATCATGCCCCCTATAAACGACCATCTTTTTCTAACTTGTGGGCCCCTCCACCCGGGCCCATCCATGCAAACCTGCAAAACAATATTCGTGTACCGCGATTCGCACTGAAAGCATTGTCGCGACAGAAGCGAACACATTCGTCAGCGGTAGGGAGATATTCACGCTGCCAACAAAACCGAGGCATTCAGTCGATGGCACTTTCGCCACTGCACACACTCGCTCGGATGGACACAGTGCCCGAATATGATGACGAAAATGTAGCCCTCCCGCACATTCGCGTTCATGGCTTTCGCGCTTGTTGGCTTTGCTACACTTTCGCTCGAAAGATGCCCACACCGCTTGTGACGTTGACGGACTCCGCTGATTGCAAGTTTGAAAGGCGAGAACGCTCTCGCGCGGGAACGGGTAGGCCAGGTGCAGGTTACCACCCAACAATAGCCCCTCAACGTCGATCCGTGCACAACGCAAGTCAACGTTGATCGTTTTGGTCTATACGCCCGCCCGCGAGCAGCCAGCAAAAGCCTTTAAACAAGATTCACTGGATCCTTGGAAGGCTTTTGCTCTGCCTTAGGCCATGTTTGGAACGCGGGAAAATTTCCCTGTTCCTGCGTTTTTCCTATGAAATTGAACTAATTCCTGTGGAATTCCTGCGTAATTCCTGTGAAATTCCTGCGTTCTAAACAGGCCCTTAAAGCGCTTTTGACTTTTATTACATTACTTTATTATATTAATCGATATTTGTTTATTTTATTAATTTGAATTATTAAACTGCATTATGCGTTATTATTATATATTTTTTATTTTTTATTAATTATTTTTTATTATTTTTTTGGTATGGGTCGACAGTTGCGCTGCTCCGCACCCAACCATCTCGATGTTTCGTACTAGTAGAATGGGCGCGCCCTGCGCACCCTGTGGGTGGGAGACCTTAAGTGTTATAAAAATTTACAGACTAAAAACTGATATATGTATTATATATGGTGGTTAACATTGGAACGATAGAACGATGCATGGCCATATATCACAGATATTGTGGTTTTTTTTTTGTACACTATACCTAGATGTTCCATACACTGAGCAATATGATATAAGAAGTTTAGAGGAACCCTGCCTGCATGCTAAGGCTTGGGTGATGGTGGTTCTTGCTGAGCTTCTCCATGCCCCCGTGCTAAGATTGTTGGCAAGCAGGGCTGGTCTCCTGCTTTCACCCACCCTGACCTCCATCTCTGCACGTAATGAACATGAATGATCATAAATGTACTATCACCTATAGTTGAAGTAAAAAAATATAGATAAAAATCAAGATTTCTAAGCTTATACAGACATACACTGAAATCAACCGAGACATTAAGAAAATATAAATATTTTTCCACAAATAATTAGATCCAAGTGGAAGGAGAAATGATGATAAGAACAAAGCATCCTACAATACCATTAATGTCTGGTGAGCTCTAGTAGCTAAAAATGCAATGTCTCCAGCACTTCGACCATGGCTTTTAATGTTGAAAAAACATGTTTATGGTTCATAAGTTAGAAGAGCACTATATGAAGACTGAATAAACAGGTATACAGACAACAAATTAGAAGAGCACTATGGCAAGGATAATTTAATGTGCAGCTGATCGTTGACCTCAGACTCAAAGGCGTGGTTGTAGTGTACATAAAACAATTTAGCTTGAGACAAAAGAGATAAAGAGGTTTGAAAATAGCGAAACCTCCCTGAATCTTTATTGTGCAGGGTTGCATAACCAAGACATGACTATATTGCTATGCAGGTTAGCCTGCTCTGCTCCAGCCTCCATCATGTAGAGTGCAGTTGCCTGTGTTGTAAGCAAAGGATCAAAATCAATAGTATGACATGAGTTATAACAACAAAGCAGCTCAGCTTTGGGGCCTTGCCTGTACAACAAAGGAGGATCACACTTAAAGTGAATCCGAAGCTAGGAGGACCCCGATGTATCCGCATACACAGAGCAAAAGCACAGGGTGACTAACGGACGAAACAAAGCGTCGCCACTTAACCCAAACATAGAGATCCAGAACCAATCCCACAAGCTAATGAGCATTGAACTAGATGCACAGATCTGAGATGAATCACATGAGGTAACAAGCAAGAATGTATGAAGGGGGAGATCATAAACAAGGATCAAATTCCATAGAGGAGAGTCAGGCCCCGCATGCCGGCCGCACCGTGGCGAAGGCCAAACACAAGATTGAAAGAAATGGTGGCACTAGAAGCCAACACAGGATGACGGCAAAAGTCGAGACGGTCCGTAGCAGCACGATGGCGGCACAGGCCTTCCCACGGGCCCACCACTCAGGAGCCACCGCAGAACATGGGTGACAGCCGAGCCGGCCCGCAGGTGGCCGCCAGCGGCGCAGGATATGGCGGTGATGAATGCAAAGTTTTGCAATTTGTCATTAATAAATTAGAACATTAATAATATTAATTGGAAAAGCGGATATAAAGTACCGAAAGATAATAATATACATAACAGTCAGTTTTGAAAAAAAGTTTTGCTACAACATAGGTTATATATATACTCCCCCATATAGTAAATAAATATCGTTTAGACAACGACACGGTCTCCAAAATATAACTTTGACCATTTTTTTTGAAAATATTTGTTGTAAAGCGGTACATGTATAATTTTATGGAAGTAATTTTGAAGAAAAATTATATGATTTTGACATCTTTAAATTCAACAATTTAAAAGTTATTCATGATTTATATTCTCAATATTTGACTCAAACCTTGCCCAAAACGACATCTATTTCCTATAGGGAGAGAGTGTACACATGTCTAATTAATTTGATCTGTTCAGAACGTCCACCAATTTTGTTCAGAAGACACTATTCAGGACTGTAGTCTGAAGTTTCTTTTTCTGAACCTGTTCGGCTGCATATAAGCAATGGTAGAAAACCAAATGTATGGCTACTTTTTTGCTTTATGTTAATAAGTTACATAAAAGGATTTAGGATTGAAAAATTAGAGCAGTAAGATAACCTTTTTTTTTCATCCGCGAAACCCATTAGTAGCTTCTGAATTAGATTGGTTCACTATAAAAGGAATTGATTATGCAGAAAAATAGGCAAACTAAATTTAGTAGAAAATAGTAGGGAGAAGGTAATGATGAATTTCCGAAAGCGAACAACCAAATGATCCAGAGGCATGCAATTGTACAGGCATGATGATAATCTCAAAGCACCTAGATTCAATGAATCAAATGGGTTCATTTTTTATTGATGGAAAATGGCACTAAGTATTCCAAAATGATCTTAAGTTTAAAGTGTGCAGTATTACAGTCTTACATTAGGAATCTAGGTCAAAAATATGGCTCTATTGAACCAAGCTGGACCGAGTAAACAGGTAGTAGTTTCAGGCCTATAAGTATATTTCAATATAAAGGCAGTTGTTGAGCTTTTAGAAAGCCTACATAGTGGTTTATGTGCATACATGTAAAAAAACTCATACAAAAAGTACGACATTCAAAAAATGTATAGTGTCACACCCGGTTTTAAAAACAAAACCAGGTATACACCATATGTGAGCCCAGGAAGTCAAATCTCACATACAGCTACAAATAAAGGGTAATATCGAAAGTCAATGCACATATATAACGTATATAGAACAAAGAACGTAACCTTAAGGAGCAGACAGCGGAAAGACACTCCGATCTTCAGTTGAAGGCACCAACTTCACAGGGAACAACTGACTGGTTGACCACAAGCCTAAGCTTCTCCAAGGCTTAACACTCTGAGGTGTGGGGAAAAGCAAGAGTGAGTCCATGTCGAACTCCACAAGTATAGCAACAAGTGCTATAGAATGTAACATAAATAATGAATAGCATAGAACGGTAAATAATGAACATGTTAACCAACAAAAGTCATAATCTTAATGTAAAAGTCTTCAAGGCCGCTCGGGTCCTTGAGCAAGGCTGATATATCAGTTTAATAAACTTTGCGCAAAGGTGTACACTTTCCCTGTGAGACGTGAATTGCCCTTTCGCCAGAGGGAGCCAGCCTCTTAACCCACTTCCAAGGAAGGTCGGCAGGGTTCACGATGAAGCCTTTCAAAGGTCCGTCTAACAAATTAGGGCCTTTAGGTTTCATTAGTCAGTCTGGGTGATTCAACCAGTCGCAGGGATCCCTAGTCTGCTATCCCCCATTTGCGCCACAAGGGTAACCTCTAACAAGCTAGAAAAGGTCCTCATACTGAGCTAAAGTCAGAGCCATATAACCCTCAACAGTTGTCCTATAAATCCCGAAGGTGCTCGTATAGATAATTTCTTAAGTTGCTAATAAGTCATTTTTATCATTCGTTGCATACATTAATTAAGTAACATGATCATGATTGCGAAAAGAAAACTCGATTGCTATACTTGCCTTAACTCAAGATCCTTCTTCCGTTGACTTGTAGATTTCTAAAGGTTGACTCTTGATCACGATCTCTGGATCACAGACTTCTTTTTCTTGATCACCAACGTATATCTCACCGACTGGACATATGATCATAGAACACCACACAAACATCCAAAGCCAATCATGCAAAGCAAACATAGCCTATAATTAGAATAGTACATCAAACATAAGAAAACAAGATAAAGAGTTGAAAAATAGATCTACGATTCGCTACGAACACACAGACACGAAGATCACGCTAAACAGAGCTATAACGAAAAAGATATGATCTAAACAAGTTTCAGAACCCAAATTACTAGATTAGATCCAACTCAAATTTTAATTATAGAAAACAGTATTGAAAGTTATATAGTTTGAAAGATCTTTTCGAAATGAATCTAACGCAAGTTGAACGGATCAAATCGGAGTTAAAACGGAGATTTTATACGCATTTGAAATGAGTGGCAATTTTGTAAATATAAGTCGAACTTGATTTTGCAGATTTGAATAAATAAAACGATTTTGAAATTTAGATGGACTGCGCCTCAAATGAGCATATGCGCAGGGGTCTGAAAGGAAGATTTCCAAGGCACATGGAATAGTGATGAGGGGAGTGCGGGTTTAGGCTTAAAAAAATATAAGGGCTCTTGTGCAAAACGTCGCGCGAAGGGGTATGGACGATCTGAGACCGTCGGATTTTCATTCGGTGGATGGGATTAGATGAAAGAATAAGAGTGGGGGAGAGAGGATAGCCGGCCGGAGAGGGGAAAAATTCCCGGTGGCGCCATGGCTAAGGATCTCGGCTCCTCACCGGAGTTCAGGAAGACGGCAAGTCCGGCGACCACGGGCTACAAGGATGGCACAGGAAGGTAGAGTAGACCAAGGCGAATGCGTCTGAGCTATTGATTGCAACGGAGAATGAACGGGAGCGACGGGAGGGGGGTATAGGCGGCTCGGACATCTCTGGCGAACTTGACCGGACAGTACAGCGAGAGAGAGAGAGAGAGAGCTCGGCGGGGCATCTGCGCCTTCCTTACCTTCAAACAAACCTTGAAGACCGAGTCTATTTGATGGAGAAGGAGCAGAGAGGGGAACTCAACAAGGCGACGACGCTCTAGGGTTTCGGGCGGCAGCGCGAGCTCTGGGCACTATGGCGGCTAGCGTTTTAGGGTTTGGGTGGAAGCGGGGCATACAAGGGCTAGCCTTTTATATCCCGGAGGACGTGGCCAGGTCGGATTCGGACGGCGTCGGAGCTTCGGGTTGGAGCAGAGTCCGACTTCTCTATGTCTGCAGGTTGAAGACAGCTGACGCGTGGGCTCCAGCCGGCAGTGTCACAGGGAGTGGGGCCTGGTTGTCGGTGAAACAAAGGGAAGGGTCGGAGAGGGCGCATGGCCTTTGCCTATTTGGCTGGGCCGGCCTGCTGCAGAGAAAGGAGGGAGAGGTGGGAGCCGGCTGGGCCGGTGTGGGCCAGGCGGGTAGGAGGGGAGGGGAGGGGAGAAGGAGACGGGCCACGAGATGGACTGGGCTGAAAGCCAAGATGAAGAGAGGGGAAAAACATTTGCCTTTTCTTTTGATCTCTAAACCTTTTTCAAATCATTTTCAAACCATTTTCAATTCTTTTGAACTTTTCCAAACTCTTTGAAAAACAAGAAGTCTTTATTTTCAAAACCCTTTTCCATGAAATTGGTTTTTAAATCATTTTGAACTCAATCTGGATTTTAACCAAAACCACACATCACAAAAACTCAAATGCTCCAACATGAATGCACAAACATGTTTCTAATCCCTAGGATCAATTTTAATTTAGTGAAAACTTTTATTTCCCTATATTTTATGAGCACAAAAATTCATAATTAAAGCATTTTAATTCTAATTCAAGAAATGCAAATTTCAGTGTGTGACATATAGACACTATGTATACACAGTGTATGTCCAAGCCCAAATTTCAGGCTCATATGAAACGAGATTGGGCATCATGTCATCATATATATAAATTTAGGGAGGTTGGCAGTGAGGCAAATGCAATAAATTGCAAAAAAAATAGGAAGGAGTGTGAGACATAATTTGAGCAACATGTAAAGAATCATAGTATGCGATCTCGCAAAGAATAGTAACATTGGGTAATTAAAATGGCAAATTCTATATCAGACAGGAAAACATATCTAAATATGTGGAAACGCAGGAAATCAGACTGCAATGATGTACATTGCTGACATAAAGAGGAAGCTGAGTGTACAGTGGCACCATAAAAGAAGTCGTTCATTTTGCTATGAACTTGAGACCAAAATTACCTATGCAGTTGAGTCGTCCCGTCGATAAGCTAAAGCATCAGCCCAAGGCTATAGAGAAAAAAATCAATTGAAGAAACATATTTGCATGTCAGCACATAGAAAGCAAATGAGTCTCCAAAAGTACCACTAAGATGAATCACCACCAGAAAAGCTGAGATGTTGTCAAGCTGAAACTCAATTTATTTTCTTCTCCTAATGTTTGGCTTTCATAGTGCAGGACTGGACCTAGGGTCAAAATGAGTCAAACAAATTCTTGGATTTGTCAACCTTTCTATGCATACAGAACCCAAAATTAAAACCAAGCGTGGCTCCAAATTTCAGTAGAATTGCAACAAAGCTGCAATGACTGTGCAGATCCCCCCCAGAAACGAACAGGACAATCCCAAAACCTAAACCATAATGTACCAGAAGGCAGGACTGATGGACAACAACAAACTGCTACAACCAATAATACATGTTACAGGTGGCAATAATTTTAGGGATAAAGGTTGTATGAAAGTAGCAACTCTAATTCATATATTTGATAAATCATGGACGAACCGGACAACAAAGAAACTCACAGTTGTAAGCACCTGAGACCCTTGTGAAGCGCAAGGATGAATACCAAATATCTTTAGATGACACTGTGGAACGTGTCGGGGCGAAACACAAATGTAAAATTGGAATCCAAATCAGGTCATCATTGCATATGCCGAAATGCCTCAGTTCATTAAGAACATAAAAAGAAGTGATAGGAGGTGCCATTGCATAAGTGTTGATAGGAGGTGCTGCTGCACATAATTAGGATATGATGATGGACATACTTACAGGATGGTAAAAGTGATAGCCAAATATGTAGCAGGCAAACAGAAAACATAATAAAGGGTCTGCCCATACGTACAAAGGTACATACTAAGATCTACTAATACAGAAAAATTGAGTACATGAGACATTTAGAAGTTTGGTTCAAATGCATTTAACCTGTCACCTACTATTGAACCAAGAACATACCCATTTCCTGGGTGATCGCTGTGAACTTCATTTTGGCTCTCCTTATCACCCAACATGAATTTCTTAATGTATGGTTTGACTACAAATTATGTATAGAGCCGAAACACTATATGTATGTCTTGATTACAAATTGATTACTCACAGGCTGTAGAAAGGAAAAAAGGGTAGATGCGCAATCCATAGCCTAAGTTTAAAAATCTAAAGGGAAAATCCACCCTGATATTGCGGTTCACCAAATAATAAATCACCTTGATAGAAAGCTCAACTGCAAATACATCATTGTCAATGAAACAATCATTAAATTCTAAGGAGCAAAGGCATCACTGACAATCACTAAGAAATGGACACAATCTAGCAACTAATATAACAGTGCTTTCTTAACAAAGCCAACTAAAAATAGCAAGGTTCACTGCATAATTTCATTATCTGAGTCTAAAAATAATTCTATCGTCGCACATTCCCTAAATCTCAGCAAGGTTGAGTATGTATGTAAAAACAAAGAATATATGGCACAACAGGGAACAGTCAGCAATGGCTAAAAAAGCAACGAGTGAATCAACTTATCTGAGTACTCGCTGAAGATCAACATAATTTGTTCAACAACATTGAGACCTAACACAGATGTAGGTGCTCTCAAATTTATCTGAGACAACTGTTGGTGCCTTCAAGCTGATTAGAAAATAAAGAAATAAAGTCATTGTAATACTGGTAAAACCTACTATCTAAAACATGTATTTTTTTTTGTAAATGCAATTGTGAAATGCAACACATTTTTGTTGTGTGCAAGGATAAGCCATGTCAGTGACAAGCAATTTTAAAGGTAAAACATGTATAGGAATTATATAAAGCACCAGAAATGAGGAAAGGAAATAGTAAGGAATAAAGTTAAATTCTAGCTTACATGAAGGAAAAATAATGTGATCATTTGATATCCAGTGAAGCTAAATTGGAAACTAAAACTCTACAGGTCCGCAGGTGGGCACAAACATAATGTGAGTAAAAGGTTATGCTCGGTATTTCAGAAGCAAATGATCATATATATCCTTAAGCAACAAATATGGATTTTTCCTCATAGACTCAAAAAGGCTCCAGATGATATGTGGCAGGCCAAACATAGGTATTCGTAGGATCAGGTGTATTGACTAAGATAAATCTTTAGAACTGATATGTAGTAATAAAGTATGAAGAAGTCACAGAGAATTTAGAATGAAGATTTGCCTCTAATAAATCTGAACATCGAAATGGGAATTGGAAAACTCACCATTCATTTGGAATGTTATCTATATTTGTAAAAACTGTTTGGAGCAGTAGCAAAAGAAAGCACAATTAAAAAGAAATTTATAAAACAAAGGTCAATTGGGTTATTTACTTATTTTCCTACAGAATATGGAAAGAGCAAGTGTGAAGCCTGATCGATTGAGGTTTATGTTAGAGAACCATTGAATTTGAACTTGTCCAAAAACTATGAAGCTTCTCAAAGCCTATGGTGGCTAGCCTTTCCATGTTAAAAAAATTCACAGAACTTAAGTGCGATTGCACAAATGAAATTGCTCACTTAATAGAGACATCGAGAAAATCAAGGACTCAGGTTGCAAGTTGATTGCTATAAATATGGTTGTGGCTGTGTACTAATAGGTCTAAGAAAATGATATAGGCACCCTATAGATGAGATGAGACTTCCCAAGTGTCCAGAATAGGAATCATGCGAATATACCTGGCATCAATAACTCTGTATTCAGTTCAAACACCAAAGACAATTGTTGAGGTTGACTACGAATACTTATTGCTTCCATGTACCTGGACAACGCAAAGTAATTAATGCATGGACAACACAAAGTAATGGAGGCATGAACAAAGGCAAATAGTGGCACCATGGCATGAACATCGCAAAGTAATGCAGGGATGAACAAAGGAAAATAGTGGCATCATGATTAACTCGAGTGGAAATAGCTAACTAATTTTTTTTGTTGAATGCAATACATGTTCAGTGTCCTCATTGTTGAATGCAATATTCATCATGGGTAACCTGAGCTGATGAAAAAATATAGAACTTTTAGAATTAATTTATAATCACACAAACACATAAAACTAAGAGTTTATTGGCATTGACCTCTATAACAAAGAAAATCCAAGAGCATATAACATATGTCAGGCTGTCCTAAGGGATGGGGATTAGCGGAGAGAATCACACGTACCTGAGAAAAAAAGCAGATTTAGAACAAGAGCATCTTTTCGCAAATCAATAGAGCACGAGAGGAACAGTCTTAACTTCACCTGTTAGACGCCACCAAGCCAACAAAGCAGTTGGTCGCGACTGTGCACGAACAAAGCGGGCTACAGAGGACCGCCGGGACCAGCCAACTGCGGACAGCGGCGACAACCTCTAGGACCGGCAGGGCCTGCCCAGAAAGCCACGCTGGGGGTGCCTATACAGGAGCCGCCGCGTCGGTACAGCCGTAGCGGGGGCCTGGTGAAGCAACTATGCCGAGGCCGCCGCTGCCGAGTGCCGCTACACGGAGGGCTGTGTCAGGGAGGCAGCGCAAGATGCAGCATCGGCCAATAACATGTGCAAAGCGAAGATGGAGGGAGAGAGGATCTAAGGGATGAGCCATGAGACAGAGTAGGAGTAGAAGATGGTGAGGTACCGGCAGATCGGGCCGCCACCGGTGATGAGGAATATGGCTGAAACCCTAGGTTGACGCCGTTGGCCGCTACGTCGAGCGCCTGACGGACCGGGATATCAGACATATCATCAGAAGATGATTACTTGGATTAACCCTGGACGACACAGGAGATCTTACGACATGATACGAAGTCTACATGGATTAGGACTCTCATTGTAACTTAGTCGAGTTTCTAAAGCAAGTCTTGTAATTAGAATAGGACTCCTCTGTTGTAACCGACTAGGACTCGGTATGCGCCAAGCTTCACCTGATTATATAAGGGGAAGCGAGCGTCGACCCCTATCATTGAATCTTGAATCATAGCACAAGGCACACGCCGCACTGGACATAAGGTATTACGCTATTGAGCGGCCTGAACCAGTATAAATCGATGTCCCTGTGTACTCGTCGAGTTCTACAAACGCCGACCCCAACCGAACAAATCGTCTAGGAACTCCTAAGACGAGTTGCCGGGTAACAAACACCAACAGCTGGCACGCCAGGTAGGGGCTCTCGGCGATTCCACGATCAAGAGCTCGACGAACCACTTCAACATGTTCTCGGCGGGATCAATTTTTGTTTTTGGCTCGTGGACTTGTATCGCGGATGATCAAGGGAAACTGCATCGACAACTTCAAACTGAATCAGAAGCTCAAGCCACACCAAAAACGGATCATCTCACCCGGGACCTAGCAAACCTCACAATCAAAGAATCACAAGAATCTGGGGACCAGGCAGGATTATCCGACTCCTACTCGGATACGAACTCTCGATCCAAAAAGGACTCGGATTCCAGACCCCGTATCCTCTTTGGACTGCGCAATTCGGCTAAAAACTTCCAGGAGTTGATCGGATCAAAGTTCACAAAGCTTCAACAGATCCCTTTGACCGGAGCCCAACAAGGACTCGTTTTCAGTTCAATTGAGGAGGGTAACATCGTCCATTGGCCAATACAACCAGCCCTGGCTAGGTTGGTTGGCACAATCGACCAGCAACTCCCGTACCAACACAGACATCAGCTCCCCTTTGAGGAACATGACACCTCAACAGAGCTAAACTCCAGTGCCTCTACCTTGGAGTCGGTTACACTGGGATCAACAAACCAAGGCTACACTCGTGAAGTCTTCATGGCAGGACATCAGTCATCTCTACGACCTCCAACTCCTCCAGATGTCCTCCGAGATGATGAAACCTTGATCGAGTATGATATCCGATAACGACCCAGAAGGACCTAGAGAAACCGAGACTATGAAGACAGAAAGAATAAGGAAGAATCAGGCCAAAGATGCTCGCAGAAGGCGAGCAACTCATCGAAAGGAGGCCATGGAGCGCTACCAAGTACGACTTGAAGAATATAATAGTCAAAGGCGTCTGGAAGAGGAAGCCGAGCGCCAAATTCGTCAAGAGAGGGACCAGAAAATTCAGTCTCATGACGATCGCAATCGACGACGGGCTGATTGCTCACGCAACCTCGAACCTGAATTTATGAGGGTTGCTGGTCACAAGGTTTACCAGACACCCTACCAAAACGTTATGGCTTTAGCCACGGAGATGGGAGCCAAGGACAACCGCACCCCTGATGAAGAACGACGGTTGATCATGCTTCAGACTACCGCGCTACAGCTCAAAGGTCAAAACCTTGAGTCCTTAGCCGATGAACAAGATTCATCTCATCCAAGCCAGAGGCGACCCGTTCATGAGCGGCTCGGCCGGGCTCCAGTAAAGGAGTCGCCTGGGCAACCGGGTATCTGATCAAGCTGAAGGAGGAGCCGAATCATCATATCGAGGAGTCGACATCTTAGGATCTGACGCAGTCGATCGCTTCCCCTGCTTTTCCCAGAGGCTCCGAGCAGTCCCGTTCCCACGAAAGTTCAAGCCCGGGAACTACTCAAAGTACGACGGGAAGACAGAACCTAAACGATGGCTCAGGCTGTATGCTCAAGCAGTCGAGTTAGCAGGAGGAAGCAATGATGTTAAAGCACTATTTCTCCCCATGGCTCTAGAGACAATGCCCCTTGCATGGTTCGACAGACTTAAGCCCGAGTCCATTGACTCCTCGGAACAACTTCACCGCATTTTCATAGAGAACTTTGCGGGTGTCCCGGAGCGATCGGACCCTCGAACCAAGCTTAGAACCTGCAAGCAGTAGAAAAACGAGACAATGCGGGAGTACTACAGACAATAGACAGAGAAGTAATCGACCTTTTTGGCAATAGAATTTGCGAAAGGTACAATTACAAGGATTTCATCAAGCATGACCCGACCACCGCTGACGAGTTTCATCGGGCAGTAAACTCCATGATAGCGACTGAAGAACGCACACATGAGCGTTTTCCCGAAAGAAACACGCAAGGTGATCGAGGAAATAATCAGAGAGGAAACCAGACTGCTCAGCAAAACACTCGCAAGAGAACAGGGGACAACACTGTTGCAGCCATAGAACCTTAGAAGAAGGGGAACAAGCCCTCCAGCTTTGACGACCTACTCGACGGCCCATGCCCTTTCCATCCGAAACAAGGACACCAGGCTAGACATTATCGACAACTCAAAGAGCGAGGATTGAACTCCGACTTCAACAAAAACAGAAAAGACAAGGGGAAGAAAACAGCCGAAGACCCTCAGCACGACGCCGACGGTTTCCAACACCCCAAAGGCACCATCAATGTTATATTCGGGGGAGTAACCACCAGTGACAGTAAGCGCCTGCAGAAGCTCTCCCTACGGGAAATTTTGTCTACTGAACCAACTACCCCCAGATATCTTGATTGGTCTAAGCATCCGATCAATTTCTCTCGAGCAGACCAATGGACCAACGTTTCCAATGCAGGGCACTACCCACTAGTCCTGGATCCTACGGTCGCCAGGTTCAAATTGGGAAGAGTACTCATAGATGGAGGAGCAGGACTCAACGTTATTTTTGCAAGCACCTTACGCAAGATGAACCTGGACCTTGAAACTCAGCTCACACCATCAAGTGCCCCCTTCTACGACATAGTACCCGGAAAGGCGGCCATACCACTCGAAAAGATCATACTACCCGTCACTTTTGGAACTCAAACCAAGTATCGCACTGAGTACATCAGTTTCGAGATAGCTGACTTCGAATCGTCATACCACGCCATATTTGGACGACCAGCCATCGCCAAATTTATGTTAGTGCCACACTATCCATACCTTCTATTGAAGATGCCGGGTCCTAAAGGTATTCTAACTTTCAAGGGCGACTTGAAGCGATCCTTCGACTGTGACACAAAAGCTGTCCAAATCACCGAAAAAGCTCAACTCGCCCTGGAAGTACAGGAACTCGCACAGATGGTACATAACGCCAAGCCTGGAGATTCAGAAATCCCAACCAAGAAGGCGGGCGCTATCCAACCATCAACAGAGGTCTCTACAAAAGCCATTGATCTCGAAACTGGTGATCCCTCAAAGACAACAGTTATCAGCGCCCACCTATCTGAAGAATAGGAACTCGCGCTCACCAAGTTCCTTAGAGCAAACAAAGATATATTTGCTTGGAAACCGGTTGATATGCCAGGTGTTCCAAGGAACTTGGTTGAGCACAAGTTGGAATTAAAAGAGGGATCTAGACCCATCAAGCAAAGGCTACGGCGATTCTCACCAGAGAAGAAAGAGGCAATCAAGAAGGAAATAGCTAAACTACTCGCAACCGGGTTCATTAGAGAAATTCTCCACCCTGAATGGTTAGCTAACCCAGTACAAGTAAAAAAGAAGAACTGTGCGGAGTGGCGCATGTGTGTCGATTACACAGATCTCAACAAGCACTGTCCAAAGGATCCTTTTGGGTTACCAAGGATAGATCAAATAGTCGATGCCACCGCAGGTTCTGCTCTACTATCCTTCCTGGATTGTTACTCAGGGTACCATCAGATTGCTCTCAAAGAAGAAGACCAACCCAAGACATCGTTTATAACCCCCTTCGGTGCCTACTGTTATAAAACCATGTCATTTGGGTTGAAGAACGCAGGGGCCACTTATCAGCGGGCTATCCAAGATTGTTTGGGAGACCAAATCGGCTGCAACGCGGAAGCTTATGTTGATGATGTGGTTATAAAGACAAAGGATCTGAGTACCCTCATATCAGACGTAGAGGAAACCTTTACCCGGTTACGCTCATACAAATGGAGGCTCAACCCCACGAAGTGCGTATTCGGAGTACCCTCAGGACAATTACTCGGATTCCTCGTTAGCCATCGAGGCTAGTCAAAAACAGATAACGGCCATCATCAGTATGAAGCCTTCGGTCAGGGACGTTCAGAAACTCACTGGGTGTATGGCTGCACTCAACAGATTTATCTCACGGTTGGGAGAAAAGGGACTACCTTTCTTCAAATTACTCAAAGCCGGCGATAAATTTCAGTGGACGGAAGAAGCGGACAGGGCCTTTGAACAGCTCAAAGGATACCTCACCAATTCTCCTATACTAACACCACCAGAACCCAAGGAACCAATGATGCTATACATTGCGGCTACCACACATGTTGTAAGCACAACAATTGTAGTGGAGCGCAAAGATGAGAAGCATATCTACAACACCCAACGACAAGTGTACTACATCAGCGAGGTACTCTCTGACTCCAAGGCCAGGTACCCGCAAGTTCAAAAATTGCTCTAAGCTTTACTCATATCATCAAGGAAGCTACGACACTATTTTGAAGCCCACGAAATCACAGTTGTCATGGATTTTCCATTGGGAGAAATCCTCCACAACCGTGATGCTACAGGAAGAATTTCCAAATGGGCAGTTGAGCTGGGAGCACTCAATATCAAGTTCACTCCAAGAAAAGCTGTCAAGTCACAAGCTCTAGCTGATTTCATCGCTGAATGGACAAAATTACAGCAGGTTCAAGACAATGTTATCCCTGAACATTGGAAGATGTACTTCGACGGGTCCCTAAAACTCGGTGGAGCAGGTGCTGGAGTCCTACTTCTATCACCCGCTGGAGAGCAACTCAAGTACGTTCTGCAAATAATGTGGCCTGCTACCAACAATGAAGCAGAATATGAGGCGCTACTACACGGGTTAAGCCTAGCAGTCACATTGGGCATCAAGCGACTCCTAGTCTATGGCGATTCCTCTGTGGTGATTCACCAAGTCAACAAAGATTGGGATTGCACCAAGGAAACAATGAACGCCTATTGCACTGAAGTCCGCAAGCTAGAGAAAAATTTCTCAGGGTTAGAACTCATTCATATCACCCGAGATCTTAATGTAGCTGCAGACATCCTAGCAAAGTTGCGATCTGACAGGGCCCTAGTCCCTAGCGGTACCTTTGTGCATGAGCTATCCAAGCCTTCAATACAAGACAAGGAAGAGATTGATCCCACACCCTCCGCACAGATTTTAACTGTAGCACCCGACTGGACTAAAGTTTTCATCGACTACTTCAAGGAACATAAATTGCCAAGTGATAAAACTGCAGCAGAGCAGGTCACCAGACGTAGCAAAAATTACGTTCTAGTCGGAGACAAGCTATATCGAAGCGGTGCCTCATCAGGAGTCCTCCTCAAGTGCATTTCACCAGTAGAAGGTAAAGAAATTCTGAATGAGGTTCATTACGGGTGTTGTGGCAATCACGCAGCATCAAGGACATTAGTCGGAAAAATCTTCAGATCAGGGTACTATTGGCCCTCCGCCTTGAAAGATGCAGAAGACTTAGTCCGCGGCTGTCAATCATGCCAGTTCTTCACCAAACAACAGCATGTCCCGGCCCATGAGTTAATTTGTATTCCTCTGTCATGGCCTTTCTCATGTTGGGGACTCGACATGGTGGGTCCTCTTAAGCGTGCTCCAGGCGGATTCGAGTACGTCTACGTCACAATCGACAAGTTCACCAAATGGATTGAGTACATGCCATTGGTCAAATTCAACGCATCAAAGTCAGTACAATTCATGAAGAGCATTTTTCATCGCTTTGGGATGCCACATAGAATTATCACTGATCTTGGTTCCCCCTTTACGGCAATTGAGTTCAAATCATGGGCCAGCGACTGTGGAATAATGAAGGACCGAGAATGCAATAGCAAGGCGACCAGAGGGGGGGTGAATGGGAGCACAAAAATTTCTCTCGAAACTTTGGCCTTTTGTCCCCAAAATCAACCCCAAGAGCTTCGATCGAAACCGCGATGCTCACGACCCTTGGAAGAGGGTGGATGATCCCTAGGATCACAGCGGAGCACCACAAAGCGATAGCCAACCAAACGGCAAAAGCACCGGAACAAGTTCGACCCTTAACAACCAAGTCCCGAACGTAGATAGACGGCTACGTCGAGAAATCCCCAAACACCTACGCTAACAAGTAGCAAAGGTACCTAGAGAGGTTCCTTGGTCAACTCTAAGGCCAACCGAGAAGTCCGGAAACCAAGCGAAGAAGCCGGGAGAGCAAACGCACTAAAACAGAGGCTTCAGCCAAATCCCGGACTGTCCGGCCCTGGGGTCCCGGACTGTCCGCACCAGGCCGGACTGTCCATGGTTCACTGGCGGACTGTCCGCCTGCAGAAGACGCAAAACAGCAGAGTTGCTGAAGTCCCATGGACTGATCCTGGACTGTCCGCGACCCACAACTGCGGACTGTCCGCCGGTCACAAAAAGTCAAATCGGCCGAAGAACACAGCCACTGACTCGGCTGATCCCCGACGCCCGGACTGTCCGCCGGTCAGGTGGCGGACTGTCCGCGGCTGTCCAGTGAGGGCGATTTTGATCGCCCTTCACCCAAATCACTCCCAAATCGATTTAAACCAAAATCCCTTGATCTCAAATTTGGAGAGGATGATCACGAGGTAGTTAGGAGACTATCCCCAAGAAATCATCCACTCAAATCAACTCAATCAATGGGAAATCGAAGGGGAAGGTGTATGAACCGAAAAAAGCGCCATGAAAATGATATCAACCCGATCTACTTGTTCGTGAGGAGTTAGATGAATTCCTTCGGTAGAAATGATCTCCTCACTATAAAGAACAAGCTGATTCAAACGGATTTCGCAAAGACGCACTAGAGAGGGAGATCGAGTGACGGGAAAATCGCGGAGAAACGAAGAACGCGAAGAACATGAACAAAACGCGAATCAAGTCATCGATCTGCAACCGTGTGGCTACCACACGCTACAACAGTGAGGTTACGGCCTCACTTCCTCAAAATCTCCAGTACACAGAGGTATGGTTCTCTGCGGATCTCAGTAGCTACAGCAGGGGATTGGGAGAGCAGGAAACCCTAGAAGCAAAGAGCAAATGACTGAGATGGAATGGGAGGAGGGTGTCTCCCTCTACTTATCCTAATTCTAATTCCTACTCTACCCCTCTCTAATTACAGAGCGAACCAGCTAAACCCTAGGGTTATTCTGGACCAACTCATGGTAGGTGGTGATCCGACGGCCACGCCCGCACAACTGGTAGCGTTGCCTCGAGGCAACCTCACCGATCACCGTCACGTGCCGCCACCGCTCTGCTTGTCCTTTTCCCGGACGTCGCACCCCCGGTTTTGTGGCCCAAACCGGGAAACCAGCCTTCACAGCCAACCCCCGGTTTTGAGGCCCAAACCGGGAAACCCGCAGTCCATCGCCTGAGTTTTGAGGCCCAAACTCAGCAAACCCGCAACACCCAGGTTTTGAGGCCCAAACCTAGAAACCGTCCTCAGCCCGAGTTTTGTGGCCCAAACTCGGAAACCATCAGCGCCCAGGTTTTGAGGCCCCAAACCTGGAAACCGTCCACTCGGTGGTTTTTCTGTGGCTCAACCACCAAACCGAGCCGTAGAGGGGATGCACCGCCCGTGCACCCCGTCCACCGACACGTATCCTCAGGTCCTTGACCTGAGCAACACCGTGACCACAAGTCTTCGCTCGTCGCTGTCCCAGGCTGTCAGCCACCACAGCTGATCCTCAGGCCACCGGTCCCTCAGTCCAAGCCTCACGTCTGCCCTTCGCCACTCTCGGTCCCTCGGCACGACACGTCTCTACTTGACCTTCACCTTGCCCTCGATCACTGTATCTGTGCTCGACACCTGCACAACACAAGCCAAAGAACATGCGCATCATCCCAGTTGGCAATCACTCATCACTCAGAGACTCGGCATACACCCATGTATCCGCAATCTCCCCCTTGATGAGTGCATTGTCAACTACCAACACAAATCATAATAGAAAGGAGATAGGAAGGAAGAGAGAGAGAGAACTCGACCAAATGACCCAAAAGCACAGCAAAGCCAAAGAAGGTCAAGTGGAAAGAGCAAAACAACTTGGTTCCCAAAGACATGGGCAACAGCTCGACGCAACCAAGCAAAGCAAAACTAGCCCTCAAGAAGAGGTAGAACAGGCTCAACACAGCTAGCGAAGCAACTCAATACCAACTGTTACCAACTCAAAACCAAAAGAGTTCAATACCAATTGAAAAGCTGAAAATGGGCTGAAAATGTTTGCTAGTCCCTCAAGAAATAGGCAAAGGCTCAACACAACTAGCAAACTCCCCCTCAACTAGTGCACACAACCCAGGGAACACATGATTTGTCAATTTTTTCTCCCCCTTAGTTGAAAATGCATCATCAAGCAAATGTGCACACGCACTCAAATGTCTCCCTTGACAGAATATCTCCCTCCAAAAATGCATATGAGTAAAAATGCAAGTTAGCAGCTTCAGGAATATATCCAAGAGAGTGCAAAGATGCTCTATTTAGTTCTGATCCGATGACTCATAAAATGCACAGAATGCTAGCAAAGGCTCAAACTGATCACCAAATATGAATTCTGAACATTGGAGCAAAAAGAGCAGTTTTCAGCCAAAAGGTATTCACCATCAAAATAGCACTAAGTATGTGAAGACAGGAAATCAGACAAGTGCTAAACATGTATACAAGGTGAACTACCCCTAGCACAGTTCAATCATCATGCTATAGAATGAAACATAGACTTGTGTATCCAAATTTTATCGGAGTTGCAGCGGTTAAATTACACAAGTTCAAATTTCAGCATGTGATTGCGAGAGGTTGAAAACTTGTCATTGCCTAACTTTTCAACTGTGCGAAGCCTATGCAGAAGCAATCAGAAGCTTAAAGCAACAGTTTTGGTCATACACTACACAACTCAAGTTTAACTCAACGTGCAATGAGAAACAGTCTCGAAACTGTGATGTGCTGACAAGCAATCCCATCTCGATCTTTCCAATTCACGTAACTTGGTTCCAGTTTTAAAACAAAATATGAACATACCAAGCAAGTGAAGGACTCAGAACTAGAGACATAGCAACCTAGCTTATACGAAAAGCACAAGTGATTTCTACACATTCTACACATGCTAGTTGCATATCTCAATGGTGAACATTTTCAAGTTTTATGTTTATTTAGCAAAATTCACCATTCATAAAATAGCTCCGCTCACAACATGTATCAGTGATCAGAAAGAGCATAAGCTACAGCATCATCATAAAGCATCGGAGCAAATACTATACAAAGCATAGTTACATTCTAAGGATTATATACATGAAGCTCTGAATGTAGATATGCAAGATGAAATGCAAAGATGCATAAAGAACCCAAAAGAAAAAACAAAAAGTCAGTTTATAAGACAAGAGTCAAAATGTTTCCCCCATCTAAAAGGGGAAACACACACCAAGCTCACCTCTCAACCTGGCAAAAGTTGATTGGTCTAAAGGCTTGGTGAAAATATCAGCCAACTGATGATGAGTATCGACATGGCGAAGGTCGATATCACCCTTCTCATAGTGGTCTCGCAGAAAATGAAAGCGCACATCAATGTGTTTGGTCTTAGAGTGCAGCACAGGATTCTTAGCAACGCTAATAGCACTCGTGCTGTCACAAAGCAAAGGAACGTGAGAAAAGCTCAGACCAAAATGATGCAAAGTGGCCATCATCCAGAGTAACTGGGAACAGCAGCTAGCTGTAGCAAAATACTCAGCCTCCGTGGTAGACTGGGCGACACTAGACTGCTTGCGAGAAGACCACGAAACAAGAGATGAACCAATAAACTGGCAAGTCCCAGAAGTGGACTTGCGATCAATGCGACATCCAGCAAAATCAGCATCGGAATAACCGCAAAGGGAGAGGGTGGAGGAAGCAGAATACCAAATCCCAAATTCTGGAGTGAAGGATAAGTACCTCATAATGCGCTTGACCGCCTGACGTTGCGAGGTGCGCGGCGATGACTGGAATCGCGCGCAAAGACACACCGCGAACTGAATGTCCGGGCGTGTCGCCGTCAGGTACAGCAGCGACCCGATCATACTCTAGTACTCCTTCTGGTCCACTGCTTCTCCCTCCTTGTCCGCATCCAGGGTCGTCGTGGTCGACATGGGTGTTGGAAGAGGCATGGCCTCACCCATATTGAATTTCTTCAAGATGTCCTTGGTATACTTACCCTGGTGCACAAACGTTCCCTCTTGAGATTGCTTGATTTGCAATCCGAGGAAAAACGTCAACTCACCCATCATGCTCATCTCAAACTCCCTGCTCATAGTATCTGCAAACTTGGCAACCAAACCGTGAGTAGAACCACCGAAAATGATATCATCCACGTAAATCTGGACCAAGAGAGTATCAGTGCCTTGCTTGAGGAGAAAAAGCGTTTTATCCACACATCCCATTTTAAAACCCTTAGCAAGCAAAAAGGTTTTCAACCTATCATACCAGGCTCTAGGGGCTTGTTTCAAACCATACAAAGCTTTGTGAAGTTTAAAAACATGGTTTGGAAACTTGGGATTTTCGAAACCGGGGGGTTGTCTCACATACAGCTCCTCTTCTATGTAGCCGTTTAAGAAGGCACTCTTGACATCCATTTGAAAAAGTTTAAACCCTTTGGATGCAGCAAAAGCCAAGAGTATCCTAATAGCCTCCAAACGAGCTACAGGAGCAAAAGTCTCCTCATAGTCTATCCCCTCCTTCTGACTATATCCCTGGGCTACAAGTCTGGCCTTGTTCCTCACAACATGGCCATCCTCCCCTTGTTTGTTTTTGAAAACCCATTTTGTCCCAATTGGGTGACACTCAGAGGGAGGAGAAACTATAACCCAAACCCAATTTCTTTCAAAATTTTCCAACTCCTCATGCATGGCATTGACCCAATCTGGATCCGTCAAAGCGTGTCCAACATCTCGGGGTTCAAAATCAGCAACAAATGCAGAATGAGCAAAGTGAGAGATTTGTTGTGACCTAGACCGAGTGACGCGATCGTTGATGTCGATGATCATCTGTTGAGGCGGGTGTTGGCGCTGGATGTGTCGTGGCGCCTCCCGAGCTGATGTAGCCTCCCCCTCAACAGCAGCTGGTGCCTCCTTGGGTACAAAAGGTACCGCTCGAGGTGGCGGATCCCACGGCCCCCAAGTAGTAGAGGAAGAAGGGTCTGGGCTGTGAGTCGCAGTAGAAGCCGCTCCTTGCGGCATAGCAGGTGGAGGAGGTGCTGGATCATCCATCCCTTCAACACCTTCGTCCTCATCATCAAAAAGAGGCTCACCAACCTCATGATCACCTGCACGCTCAAAACGAGAAGAGGGACAAACCATGGTCTCGTCGAAGGTGACATCTGATGTCTCCATGACTCGGTTAGTATCAAGGTTAAGTACACGATATGCACGAGTGTGAGTGCCATAACCCAAAAATACACCGTCTGAAGAACGAGACTCAAATTTGTCCAGGTTGCCTTTCTTGAGTATAAAACAGTGGCAACCAAAAACTCTAAAATAACTCACCTTGGGCAGTTTTCCAAAACGCAACTCATAGGAAGTCTTTTTCAAGAAAGCTCGGAGAAAAATGCGATTGGAAATATAGCATGCAGTGCTCATTGCTTCGGCCCAATATCGCCTAGGAGTCCTATGCTCATCGAGCATCGTCCTGGCCATCTCTACAAGGGTCCAATTCTTCCTTTCTACAACACCATTCTGTGGCGGTGTGTAGGGAGAAGAAAACTGATGCTCTAAACCCAAAGAGTCACAAAACTTCTCAAAATCCGAATTCTTGAATTTGGAACCATTATCACTCCGAATTGCTCGCATTGAGTTCATAGGGAACTCATTCTGAAGACGCAAAATCAGATTGCGAGCAAAGGAGAAAGTCTCGGTCTTCTCAGCTAAAAAGAAGACCCACAAATATCTCGAAAAATCATCGACAACAACAAGCACGTACCACTTCCCCCCAACCGAGCTCACCCGAGCCGGACCAACAAGGTCCATGTGCAAAAGCTCTCCAGGGCACTTAGTCATGACCTGAGTCACTGGATGGTGGGGAGCGGCAACCATCTTCCCATGTCTACAAGAATGGCAAACAAGATCCTTCTCCATAGACAACTTGGGCAATCCTCGGATTAGGCCAAGTGAGCTAAGCCTTGCAAGCAAGTCGAAGCTCAAATGTTCAAGTCTCCTATGCCACTTCCAAAGATCAGAGGAGGAAGGTCCAGCCAAAAGACAACGAGAAATTCCAAACGACTCCGAGAAATCCGCACGAAAGACTTTTCCAAAAGGCGAAATCACACAGACAAGATTGCCCTGAGGATCCAAAATGCGACTGAGATTCGGTTTAAAACGAATCTCATAGTCATCATCGAAACATTGCGAAACAGAAAGAAGGTTAAAATGCAAGTTAGAAACAAGAGCAACATCGCGCAACACAAAGTGCTCATTAACTCGCACCGACCCACGAGATAATACCTTACCTTTGCTATTGTCGCCGAAGGTGATAAACTCTTTTCCGGTGACCGGACTAAGACTGGAGAACCACTTGGCGTTTCTGGTCATGTGCCTCGAACACCCGGAATCCACCAACCAAACGTTATCCAATCGTTTTACCTACATCAAGAAAAAGACATAGGGTGAACATACGGTCCAACACTGGGGTGAGTGAAATAGGAATTATACCAGTGTTGGGCCGGCTGCTCAAAAGAACGGTTAGCAGAAAAACCATTCCTAGCACGCCTACGAGAAGAGGTATCACCACATAGAGGAAAACGTGGTCCGCTAAGGGAGGAGCGTCCATCGCGATACTCAAAACGCGGTGGAGAAAAATGTTCAACTACAAAGCCACCGCCACGGGGTCCATAGCCCACAACTGCAGGCTCCCGCCGGGCACGCTCTCTCCATGGCCTAGGCCTAGGAACTTGAGGTTTTGGACCTCTAGGCCTAGCAGCACGCCTCTGAACATTCGGCACATGTACATCATGGAAAGGATGGTACATGTCCGTGTTGTTCATCTCCTTTGCACGACGCGCCTCTCTCTTGCGCCGAAAGCAAAACTCACTCAAGTGACCATCTCTCCCACAATGCTCACAGTGGTACCTCACCGCTCTCATAGGGGGTTGTTGGTACTCACGGTAGTGGGTATGGATCACTTTGCCCTTCTGTGGCATAAGCTCCTCCTGGATGGGTGGCATGGTGTCCAGCTTGTTCTTGAGGTGGTTTGGTTTGGGAGCCCATGATTGTTTCTTGGGTGGAGCTCTCGGAGGTTCAACAAAGACCCCATTCTTGGTGTTAGGCTTGAGAGGCTCTTTGGGTGGAATCTTGGTAAGCTTGGGAGTAGTGGTGGAGTTGGGCTTCTCACATGGGTTAAGACCACTCGACTCTCCAATCTTGCCAAAGGACGAAACATCGACACTCGGAGCAAAACCTACACCTGGACCTCCAGCAACTCGCTTGAATTGGGAGATCATCATCCCGCGCTGCGGCTCACCACTAGACACCCATGACAAGATGGTCCGAAGGTATGTGTTTTCTTCCTCGGTTTGCATCTTGTCATGCTTCACATTCGCAATCTCCATCTCCAAACCCTCACAAAGAACACACCTAGTCACACACGAGCTACCTGAGTTGGCCTCTTCAAGAGACACAATCTTGGACTTCTTCTCTGCCAACTCAGATTGCAAGCCTGCACAAGACTTGCACGCACCCAACAACGACGATCTAGCTTTCAGCTCATCCACCTCTCCTACCAACACAGCATACTTGCTTCTCAAAGTGAGAAGGTCAGTCATGTGTGTGGTGCACATCTCACACTCCTCCTCATCGGTAACAACTACGGTGGACTTGACAGATTCAAGTTCCTTCACCGTATCCTCCCACTTCTGCCTAAACTCCTTGCGCTCTCTAGCAGCACGCCTAAGTAACTTATCCTGACTAAGGAGCGCGACAGTAAGCTTCTCGACCTCAGCAGAAAGCTCGTCGGGGGTCTGAGATACCTGGGAGGTGTCGTCATTGTCGTCATTCTGAGGGGTGTCCTTCAGCTCGCCGTCGACCTCCTTGCCGAGGGCCATGGTGCAGAAGCCCTCGTCATCGGCGAAGAAGCAGAGGCCGTTTAGCTTGTCCTCGATCCTCTTCTTCTTCTCGGACTCGTCGTCGCTTGAAGAAGCGGAGTCATCATCCGAGTCGTCGACATCGCTGAGTGTGGCGAAGAACGCACGCTGCTCAGCCTGGGCCTTCTCCAAGTACTTCGTCTTGATGTACTCCTTGTTGAAGCCACCCTTCCGCTTGTGCTTCGCGGGGACATACTTCTCCTTGCGCTTCCCGGAGTCGTACTTGTGCCCATGATCCGCCTTGCCGAAGGTTTGCTTGTTCTTCTTCGGGCAATTGGCGATGAAGTGGTTGGGGTCGCCGCACTCGAAACATCCCGAGCGTCCTCCTCCGCGGCGACGGTTCATGTGGTTGTTGTGGAACCACGAAAACCGGTTGGCGAGCAACGCCAGCTCGTCATCCCCCATGAACTCCAGCTGCTCCTCTGTGACAGAAACAAGAGAGGAAAGTGCAAAGCCTCCAGAGGTGTTAGCAGAAGAGCCAGAAACCAAAGCCATCGACGGCCCAGAAGGATTTTCATAAGAAGCCCTCGCCATGGCGTCAATCTCACTGGACCTGAGCTTACTGAAGAGCTCATCGCACGTGAGGGTCTCATAGTTAGGCGATTCGATGATCGCCTGAACCTTGGAATCCCACACCGATCGATCAAGAGTATGCAAAAGCTTCAAAGCTCTCTCATGATCATCGAAAGGCAACAGCTCCTTGTTAGCCCTCATCCTGTTGACAATCACCTGAAAGCGAGCGAATAAACTTTCTATGCTCTCGCCAGGCATATGTCAAAAGTTCTCATACTCTCGCTTGAACGACTCGTAGAGTCGGGTTTTGACTTGAGAGGTTCCCTCATGGAAATGCATGAGGGTAGCCCAAATCTCCCGAGCCGTGGCGAGGTGAGAAACGTGATCAAACTCACTCATGCTCAGACATGAGAAAAGAGCATTACGGGCTCGGCTATTGGCATCATGCTGATCGATCTGACGCTGAGTGACACGAGCAACGAAGACCACGTAATCAGCAGAGTTGCAAATATCCCAGATGGAAGCACCAATACTCTGCAGATAGGCCGACATGCGTATCTTCCAATACGCATAGTTCGTCCCATCGAAAACGGCGGTTTGCCCACGCCGCGATCCATGTCGCCTTCTGTGGATCTGGAACCGGCTAAGGTGGAAGATCCTTAACCCGCTCTGATACCAATTGAAGGACCGAGAATGCAATAGCAAGGCGACCAGAGGGGGGGGTGAATGGGAGCACAAAAATTTCTCTCGAAACTTTGGCCTTTTGTCCCCAAAATCAACCCCAAGAGCTTCGATCGAAACCGCGATGCTCACGACCCTTGGAAGAGGGTGGATGATCCCTAGGATCACAGCGGAGCACCACAAAGCGATAGCCAACCAAACGGCAAAAGCACCGGAACAAGTTCGACCCTTAACAACCAAGTCCCGAACGTAGATAGACGGCTACGTCGAGAAATCCCCAAACACCTACGCTAACAAGTAGCAAAGGTACCTAGACAGGTTCCTTGGTCAACTCTAAGGCCAACCGAGAAGTCCGGAAACCAAGCGAAGAAGCCGGGAGAGCAAACGCACTAAAACAGAGGCTTCAGCCAAATCCCGGACTGTCCGGCCCTGGGGTCCCGGACTGTCCGCACCAGGCCGGACTGTCCATGGTTCACTGGCGGACTGTCCGCCTGCAGAAGACGCAAAACAGCAGAGTTGCTGAAGTCCCATGGACTGATCCTGGACTGTCCGCGACCCACAACTGCGGACTGTCCGCCGGTCACAAAAAGTCAAATCGGCCGAAGAACACAGCCACTGACTCGGCTGATCCCCGACGCCCGGACTGTCCGCTGGTCAGGTGGCGGACTGTCCGCGGCTGTCCAGTGAGGGCGATTTTGATCGCCCTTCACCCAAATCACTCCCAAATCGATTTAAACCAAAATCCCTTGATCTCAAATTTGGAGAGGATGATCACGAGGTAGTTAGGAGACTATCCCCAAGAAATCATCCACTCAAATCAACTCAATCAATGGGAAATCGAAGGGGAAGGTGTATGAACCGAAAAAAGCGCCATGAAAATGATATCAACCCGATCTACTTGTTCGTGAGGAGTTAGATGAATTCCTTCAGTAGAAATGATCTCCTCACTATAAAGAACAAGCTGATTCAAACGGATTTCGCAAAGACGCACTAGAGAGGGAGATCGAGTGACGGGAAAATCGCGGAGAAACGAAGAACGCGAAGAACACGAACAAAATGCGAATCAAGTCATCGATCTGCAACCGTGTGGCTACCACACGCTACAACAGTGAGGTTACGGCCTCACTTCCTCAAAATCTCCAGTACACAGAGGTATGGTTCTCTGCGGATCTCAGTAGCTACAGTAGGGGATTGGGAGAGCAGGAAACCCTAGAAGCAAAGAGCAAATGACTGAGATGGAATGGGAGGAGGGTGTCTCCCTCTACTTATCCTAATTCTAATTCCTACTCTACCCCTCTCTAATTACAGAGCGAACCAGCTAAACCCTAGGGTTATTCTGGACCAACTCATGGTAGGTGGCGATCCGACGGGCACGCCCGCACAACTGGTAGCGTTGCCTCGACGCAACCTCACCGATCGCCGCCACGTGCCGCCACCGCTCTGCTTGTCCTTTTCCCGGACGTCGCACCCCCGGTTTTGTGGCCCAAACCGGGAAACCAGCCTTCACAGCCAACCCCCGGTTTTGAGGCCCAAACCGGGAAACCCGCAGTCCATCGCCTGAGTTTTGAGGCCCAAACTCAGCAAACCCGCAACACCCAGGTTTTGAGGCCCAAACCTGGAAACCGTCCTCAGCCCGAGTTTTGTGGCCCAAACTCGGAAACCATCAGCGCCCAGGTTTTGAGGCCCCAAACCTGGAATCTGTCCACTCGGTGGTTTTTCTGTGGCTCAACCACCAAACCGAGCCGTAGAGGGAATGCACCGCCCGTGCACCCCGTCCAGCGACACGTGTCCTCAGGTCCTCGACTTGAGCAACACCGTGACCGCAAAGTCTTCGCTCGTCGCTGTCCCAGGCTGTCAGCCACCACAGCTGATCCTCAGGCCACCGGTCCCTCAGTCCAAGCCTCACGTCCGCCCTTCGCCACTCTCGGTCCCCCGGCACGGCACGTCTCTACTTGACCTTCACCTTGCCCTCGATCACTGTATCTGTGTTCGACACCTGCACAACACAAGCCAAAGAACATGCACATTATCCCAGTTGACAATCACTCATCACTCAGAGACTCGGCATACACCCATGTATCCGCAAATAAAGATAGACTACGCATCAGTGGCTCATCCACAATAAAACGACCAAGTTGAGAGAGCAAACGCCCTCATCCTCGCCGGTCTAAAGCCAAGATTATTTGATCTTCTAAAAGACCACGGCGGGAAGTGGGTCGAAGAATTGCCTAAGGTAGTCTGGGGGCTACGAACACAGCGAAGCAGGGCAACAGGGCAAACTCCTTTCTTCCTGGTCTATGGCACCAAAGCAATCCTCCCGGCAGACTTAATCTAGAATTCTCCATGAACGGAACAGTACACCGAAGGAGAAGCTGATGGTACAAGACGATTAGAAGTCGACAGCCTCGAGGAGGCTCGGTTAGCTGCCCTGTTTCAATTAGCAAGATATCTCCAAGGGATGAGGCGCTACTACGACAAGAACGTCCATCACCGCAGTTTCCAAGTAGGCGACATGGTCTTGAAGAAGATTCAGAATACCACAGGACGCCACAAGCTTATGAGTCCGTGGGAAGGACCCTACATAGTATCTAAAGTAACAAGACCCGGGTCATTTGAGTTAGTCACTGAGGATGGTTCTCCATTGCCAAATTCATGGAATATTGAGCATCTGAAGAATTTCCATATCTAAGGACTATGCTACAGATTTGACTCAGGGCAAATGTATCTATTTCTCGGATATTAATAAAGTTTGGACTTCATCAGAAACTTTACGAATTTTCCTTTTTCCAGCAATTACATTTCTCACGACTATTTAGTCAGATAAAATCCTTAGAAGCTTATAAGCTCTAACCATTGCGCCCCACCAACTAATATATAATATTACTCGGATGGATCCTTCTTGGTTCAGAGGTAACCATACCTGAGTTACGAGCTCCGTGCTCAATACAACTCAAATGATAGTAAAACTTAAAAACCCGGCTGTCAACCTATAGAGAATATGGAGTCTACAAAGTAGATACTAGTTCCTATAAGGTATAACAAGGGGAGTAGTCCTCACCCTGTTACACATTAACCGGACAGAGGTCCAACCCAATTTCGCACTCAAGCTGCGACTACAAAGAGGGTATGATTCACCCAACAGGAACCATCGTATTGGTCCTCAAGAGGTGCTTGATCAAATTTATCCCTTGGAACGGGGTACTAAGAGTAGTACTCGGGCAGACCAAGTCCTCTAACAAGTCGCTAAAGACTGTAAGAGAAACGAAGTCATACGACCCAAACTCAAGTGCTAGAGAGCACTCGGATAGACTCGTCTAGTAAGACGCCTGGTCATACATCCACTACAAGCAAAATGACTCATTGACAAGACACTTCTTTGCAATAACAAGTCGACAACATACGGAATCAACAAGGTTCAAAAGTAAATTATACTTCGATTCTTTACCCAGAATAATATTTGTTTACAGGAGGTACAAATTTTGGTCAAGGACCAAGGAAGACATACTACTCTACAAGATCTAATATTTGGGAGTACTCTTCTGCGACGGCCTTGACTTCTTCCTGCATAGCTACAAGATCTTCATCACTCTTGCCATCGGGAAGCGTCATAATGGATGACAGATCAAAGGACGACATATGCAATCATAGCGTCGCCAAAAGTCCGCACACCACCGAAGTCGCCATGTCCTTGATGTATTGAGTCAGCCGCCCCGGTGCAGCCCTGGCTCGATCAATCAAGGACTCGTCAGCTCCTTCGGGGCGTGGAATCATGTCGAGGACAGGCTCTACAGCCTGCTCTAATGCCCTCAAAGAATCCTATGAAGTATTTAAAGACTCTTGGGACTCCTTCAACTGCACTCGAACCGCTTCCAGAGCTTCCCGTGACTCCTTTGTCGACTTCAAAGCCTGCAGCAGGTCTCGGTCAGCATTCTCATGAAACAATTTGGCTTCTTGAAGAGTACTCTGTGCATTAGCAAATACCTCCTCAAGTTCTGCCTCCTTCCGGTTGGAAGCATTTTGCCATCCAACAGTCAGCATCTTCGAATCTGAATAACAAGGCATACCAATCGGATGAGTATCACAAATTTACAAAGCAATGAGGACTCTGGAAAGTACTCCCAACTTACGAGCAACTTGCTTCTTGGAAGACTTCACGACCTCCTTAAGCTTTTGCTCTGAGGTAGCAATCTTGGCGAGTAGCTCAATTTCCTTCTGATTAGCCGCGTCACGCTCATCAACAATAGCCTTAAGATTGTTTTGAAGCTCGTTGATGCGATTATGAAGGAGTTGGGTGGCTACCTTCTGGCTAATCTGATCCTGAGCAATATAATCCTTGAGCTATTGATTCTCAAGAGACACCTCTTGGCGGATCCGAGTGATCTGCTCAGTCACTTTCACATCAAAGCCCTGCACCGAGATAGCAATATAAGTACTCCGATGTGATAACAAAATACAAAGAGGATTTCCAAAGAGTTACCTCAACAAACTCTCGGAGCGCTACGGCAGGTGCCATCACCTGCTCACTCAATTCCTTCAGGCGGACGAGATCCGAGTTGTACCCCACAACTTCAAGTCTTGAGCCCTGGCGCGAGGACTCGGGGACAACATCAGACTCTTCCCGCGGAGGATCTGGAGCTCCAATTCTCCCTTCAGCATTGATCTCAGCTCGCACCATCTCTAGCGTGGGTTCATCAGGCTGTCGGGTGTGAAAAACCACTCGTTCATCACTCGGTCAAGCTCTAATTGAGCAGGAGAGCGAAAGATCGAATATGGAACACCAACCTGAGGCAAGGGAAGTACATCCACTTCAGGTGCTGTGTCGACCTGGGTACCGGATGGAGAGGAGCCTGGCAGGGTGTTCACCTGGCTAAAGATAGGAGGGACGCTGGATTCGTTCTTGTCCTGCGTCTCCGACTCCTCCACCGCCCGGGTTTCAGTAGCACCACTTGAGGATGCTGCGATTGGCTTCACCTTCCTACAACCGACGAGTATTCATATTAATGCTAGAAATATACGAGCATTCTAAGGAAAAGTAATACGACTTACTTAACAAGCTTCAACGCCCGCGGTAGTTTCAAGATTGGCTTCTTTGGCTGCGGGTCTGGGGCCAGAACTTCTTCAGGAGCAGCACCACTTGAAGCTCCTTGAGCTGTCTCAGCGTCTGTATCAAACAAAGATATAAGACAAGGGTTTATTAAATTCGAAGCATAAAGTCTATAAAGTACTCGGGTTTTCCCTTACCAGGAGCACCCGTATTACAGTGCTTTTCAGCCAATTCTGTTGATAAAAGAATTTTTTGACAAGCATGGCGATTACCAGTGCGAGCCTTCTTCGGGACTGGATCTCCGGCTTCCTGAAGTGGACTCGAAGATCGTTTCCGGCTACTCTCGGCTTCGGGATCTAGGAGTACGACATCAGAGTCAGTTTAATCTGAGTCTAACCAGTCAAGATCACCAGGGGAGCTTGACTCATGGCAGAGATTCTCACTGCGGATAGGGCCTTCAAGAGCGATGCCTCTGCCTTCTTCGGTCGCCGGAGGCAGGGGTGGACAATCATTGTTATTCCGCCCATGTCCCTACCAAAACAGAGGACGAAAGATACAGTTCAGACAGAGCGATTTCTCCTAAGAATCCAAAAGATGGATGATATGATTTCTTACCTTCGCAGGAGGGTTGATGGCGGAAAAAGTGGTCATCATCGGAACAAGATGCTCACGGCTCTTCAAAAGCCGGTTCATCCTCCTTAGAATCTCTTGGTTGGACAATTGCTCGGCATCATGCCGGCCCGGGTCCTTCACGCCAAGATACTCGAAGCCAAAATTGGCTCGTTGTTGCAGCAGATGGACTCGGCGCGCAATGAAGTCTTGGACGACAGTATATCCAGTCAGTCCACTCAACTTCAGTGCTGCTATCATGTCGATCAATGGTTGGACAACCTATACTTCTTCAGCAGAAATCTTGTCCTTCCACTCTCAGGACTTCTGGGGCGGCCACCCATCATGGCGACGAAGGGCTGGTGGCGGGTTGGCGATGTAAAACCATCTGCTAGCCCATTCTCGGACAGATTCTGACAACACTACAGAGATGTATTGAGTAGCTACTTCTAGCCTAAGCTGGATACTAGCTCCTCCGACTACTTCTACACATGCATCACTGGGTTGACATTTTACCCAGAAAAAATAGCGAAAAATGGTGAAAGAGGGGCAAATCTCTAGAAAAGCCTCACAAAGGTGAGTGAAAATAGCGATATGGAATTGTAAGTGCAATCAAGCCCTAATTGTGGGTTTTGGTGATAATGACTACATGATTCAAGTGAAGGACCGAAAATGCTAAAGCAAGGCGACCAGAGGGGGGGTGAATGGGAGCCTAAAATTTCTTCTCAGAAATTATGGCCTCTGAAGGACCGAAAATGCTAAAGCAAGGCGACCAGAGGGGGGGGGGGGTGAATGGGAGCCTAAAATTTCTTCTCAGAAATTGCGGCCTCTGTCCCAATAAAATCAACCCCAAAAGCTTCGGACTCAACCGTGATGCCCACGACCCTCGAAGAGAGGGTGGATGATCCCTAGGATCACAGCGAGGCACCACCCAAGAAAGCAAACCAAAGGTCTCAAAACTCCGAGTCAAGTTCGTGCCTAAAAGACCCACTCCCAAACGTAGATAGAGGGCTACGTTGGGATTCCTCCAAATACCAATGCTAACAAGTAGCAAAGATACTTAGAGAGGTTCCTAGGTGAACTCTAGGAGCAAACGAGAAGTCTGGAAGCGAAACGGAAAAGCCGGGAGAGCAAACGCACCAAAACTCACCCTACAGGCAATTCTCGGACTGTCCGGCCTGCTGGTGGCGGACTGTCCGCGCCAGGGGCGGACTGTCCGCGTTTCCTTCCCGGACTGTCCGCCGGCCAACACCACAAAATAGCAAAGCTGCTGAAACGTCCCTGCTCGGGCCCGGACTGTCCGCACCCTACACTAGCGGACTGTCCGCCGGTCACCCGAGGGGAAAAAGCCCGAGGCCAACAGCCACTGCTCGGCTGAAACCCCGATGCCCGGACTGTCCGCGGCCTCTGTGGCGGACTGTCCGTGGCTACGACGGACTATCTGAGACCCCCACGGCGGACTGTCCGCGACCTCCCAGAAAGTGCAAAAACTGCATGGGACAAAACCAAAATCGATTGGATCTTCACCAAATCAAACAAGGCTGCAACCAAACTTCTCCCAAGTGTTCTTCTACGTGTTGGGAAGCTAATCCTAGGATATCATCGCTTCAATCCAACTAAACCATGAGAAATCCGAAGAACACTAGAAAAGGGGAAGAGGGAAGAACAAAAACGATTTCGAGCCGATCTACTTGTTCGTGAGGGTAGGGATGAATTCCTTCGGTGGAAATGTTCTCCTCACATCAAAGAACAAGTTGATTCAAACGGAATCGCAAAAGACGCAGCGTAGAGGGAGATCGAGTGAGGGGAAAATCGTGGAGAAAAGAAGAACGCGAAGAACAAAATCGAAACGTGAATTCAACCACGAATTTGATCCTTGGATTCAGCAAGATGAATTGATTAAGCACTCGGTGTCGGGCTACAAGCCAATCCTAGCAACACACAGCTCGGATGGCAAAAAGCTCAAGAACAAGAGCCAACTCTCCCTAACCCTAGCCTTCTCTCACAGGAAAAAAATGAGAGAGACACCACCTAGAACTCCCAAGGATGCGGCTGCCCTAGCAGCCCCCTCATATATATAGGCGCACGTCCGAAGACCAAAACGCCCTTACATTAAGCACTCAACCCAAATACCCCCCAGGGGTAAAACCGTCCAGTCCGGTCAATCTTCATCCGACGGCCACGCCCGCACATCCGGTAGCTTCGCCTCGACGCGACCTTCCTGATGCCGCCACGTGCCATCACCGTCGACCGCCGCGCCTTCTCACCGATAGCTTCGCCGCAACGCAAGCCTCTCGGTGCCGCCACGCGTCGACCGCCCTTTTGGACCAATCCCCGGTTTTGAGGCCCAAACCGGGAAACCGTCCACCCCGAGTTTTGAGGCCCAAACTCGGAAACCCGCGAGCCCAGGTTTTGAGGCCCAAACCTGGCAAACCGTCCACCCTGAGTTTTGAGGCCCAAACTCGGAAACCGGCCACCCGAGTTTTTAGGCCGAAACTCAGAAACCGTCGATGGTAGCTTTTTGAGGCTCAGCTACCGAACCCGCACCATAGACGGGATGTGGTTCGCACACCCCGACCACCGGCACCGATGCCGATGCATGTCCAGCCTCCACGCCGGGCACAACGCCTTCGCCATCCTCCTTGACTTGGCCGACGGCACTTGCGCCGCACGCAAGCCCGTGTCCGACCTCCCGCCAAGTGTCACGACGCCACGTCTTCCTCCCGACTTGGCCGATGCACCGCACATCCCCATGTGCTCTCGCTCGCCGATGCCACGTGCCAGCTACCACAGCTGGTCCTCTGGCCCTCTGGTCCGTCAGTCCAAGCGTCACGTCTGCTCTTCACCGCTCTGAGTACATCGGCATGGCACGTCCGCCGCACGGCACGCCCATCCTTCACCGCTCCCGGTCCGTCGGCACGGCACGTCTCTACTTGACCTTCACCTCGCCATTGACCACTGTATCCGAGATCAACACCTGCACATCAACACAGCCAACAGACACACGTCGCACATGCACACCAACACAGAAACACCACAACTCAACGCCACCGGTTAGTCATAAACAATAAGCGCATAGCTAGATATAGACTCAACCGGGTAAAAGCCTCAAACCTTCCTCATCAAAGTCAATCATTCATCATATATGTTCTCAATCTCCCCTTTGATGAATGCATTGACTAAAAATAAACCAAAAAGGAAGGGTTTGAAGGCAAGCCTCATCCAAGTGCCCAAAAGCCAAGCAAAAGCGAACATAAGGCTACTTGAGATGAAGAAGGGTCATGAAAACTCCAAATAAAAGCTCTCGGCCCGACAGAAACGGGAAAAGCGGGCAAAGCCTCCACACAACCGAAGAGTCAAGATAAAACAAGAGTTTCATGAAATCCCAAAAGGTACTCGAAAACCAATCTCAAATAAATTGTCAAACAATCATCACAAAAGAAACCAAGGTACTTATCCACTTGGGTTCACTTGGGGGTAAGGGTCAATTTCTCCCCCTTTTTCTCTTTCTCTTTCTCTTTATCCCCCTTGATGATTGAATTGACAAAAACTAGGCACAAGAGATGATTTGAGATACCAAAACCGAAAACTAGGTCCCCAAAGATATGGGCAACGGCTCAACGCAACCAAGCAAGGGATCGGAGCAATAACTCATCAAAGAGCAAAACTCGATCACATAGAGCGTAAAACTTGGTTCCCAAAGACATGGGCAACGGCTCGACGCAACCAAGTCAAAAATGAGCTAGTCCTCAAGAAGAGGCAGAAAAGGCTCAACACCACTAGCTCAAGGCTCAATACCAATTGAGGCTGAAACAACGCATTAGAATGCGACCAATCACAAACAGCCAAGAATTGGTGAAAACAGCTAGTTCCTCAAGACAGAGGCACATCAGCTCGACGCAACTAGCTGAAGAGTCCATACCAATCGAAAATGCCAAGCAAAAACTACTAGTCCCTCTAGACAGAGGCAAAAATGGCTCAACACGACTAGCAGGCTCAATACCGACTGAGAAAAAACACAAGAGAAGCTCAACACTAAATGGAGCACAATCACTCGGAGCACGCGGAGAAGCAGCAAGACAAAAGCGACTCCCCCTGAAATCAAGCCTATACACAAAAGCTATGTAACAAAGCTCATGATGCCAATTGCATTCCATACCAAAAGATGGATACCAATTGAAACACATAAAAGAGCTATACCAAGTGAAGAAGGACATCAAAGAGCTAAACTCCCCCTAGCTCAAAGCTCTCCCCAAAATGCATGACTCTCCCCTTTGTGCCAACACTCAAGCTCCCCCTTGCAAACAACTACTCCCCCTTGACAAAAGGGAACATGCTGAGGGGTTTTGACATTTTTCACAAAGTTGACACAAACACAAGATAAGTCATCAATCAAAAGCATATGGGGGCAATGAAAAGCATTGAAAATGACCACAAGATGTATCGGAGCTGGGGGTATGTACACTAAGCTAAAAATGCATGATATGGACAATGCAATAGCTTCAAGTGTATAGCAATCAGAATGAAAAGATGCTCAAAAGGGTGCTGCCCTGAAACTGTAGCAATCAATACAAATGCTAGCAAAGGCTCAAACTGATCAAATGAATACGAAATATGAACAATTAAGCATATGAGCAGTTTTAAGCCATTGGAAAAGGAGTCCACCACTAAAATAGCACTTAGCATGAATAGACAGGAAATCGAGCAAGTGCTAACTCAAGTATAAAAAGTGAACTACCCCTAGCAAAGTTCAATCATCATGCAATAGAATGAAGCATAAACTTGTGTTATTTTCAAATTTTTATCGGAACTTGCAGCGGTATTAACACAAGTTCAAATTAAAAGCATGTGATTGCGAGAGGTTGAAAGCATGGTCATTGCCTAACTTTTCAACCGGGCTAAGCCTATGCAAGAAAAGCAATCGGAAGCTTAAAGCACCGGTTTCGGTCTTACACTACACGGCTCAAGTTTAACTCAATTGTGCAATGAGAAACAGTCTCGATACCGTGAGGTGCTGACACATGCAATCCCATCTCGATCTTTTCATTTCACTAGACTTGGATCAAATTTTAAGTACAAGGTAAATATGAACAATCCAAGCAAGTGAATGACTCAGTGCAAGAGACATAGCAACCTAGCATACAAAAGATAGCACAAGTGATCTCAGCACATCCTGCCCATGCTAGTTGCCAATCTCAATGGTGAACAAATTAAAGGTTTCATAGATGATTAGTCAAGTTCACCATTTGCAAAAATAGCTTAGCTCATAACATGTATCAAGTGATCAAAAAGAGCCTAAGCTACAAGCATCATCATGAATAAGCAGGGCATACAAAAAGAGCATAGTCTCATTTTCATTACTATATACATGAAGCTCTAAAATGCAAGATGTACATGATGAAATGCATGCAAAAGCAAGTCTATCAAAGACAAAGCAAAACTAGCCTAAGAAAAAGGACCCAAAACAAAAGGGTATCGGAGAAGACCAACTAAGATCAACAAGCAAAAATGCTTCCCCAACTAAAATGGGAAACACACACCAAACACACAAATAAAGAACCAAGATATGCTCAAGCGACGGCCAGCAAAATCCACATCGAAAAGACCAAATAGTAGAAAGAGGTCGAAGAAGAAGAGTACCAAAATCCGAACTCAGAAGTATGCCGGACGTACCTTCTGAAGCGCATGACCTCCTGCTGGTGTGATACCCGAGGGGACGCCTGAAACTGCTGAACTCCGGGGCGCCTGCCTCGTCGAAGTCGTCTCCCCCTCGCCTGATGCTGTCGCTCCCACAGGTGCAGCTAGTGCTTGCTGGAGAGCTGCTCGAATGGAACCCCAAGTCGAGGAAGAAGTGGGATTGGGTCCGTGAGCCGAAATACTCTTTCCAGGCTCCTGTTCTCCTGCACACTCAAAAACAGAAGAAAACACAAGGCATTGTCTCATCCAGTGTGACCTCAAGGTCTCCACAAAGCGGTTAGTCACATAATAAGCATAAGGTGAACACTCAACAAAAGAGGCCTACCTATGAATGATACCGCAAGGAGATCTGAACTCAAACTAGTCAAAACTACCATGCAACAGGATAAAGCACTATATAGGAAAATGCAGCCTAAAGACATGATCAACCCAAACATAGCCTAAGCCTCAACACATGCTACAATGCAAGATAATGATAGCAATAGATCCAAAAGCATGTAACATGATAAAATTGAGGAAAAGACTAGTGCTCAAACTAATCATATCAACAGGGTACATGTAGCCAACCAAAACTAGCACCTGACAAGTGACACCTAATGAACATCATACCACTACAAATAAAGCTCATGGAGAAATAAGGTAAAGCATGGCATAATGTTCATGAGGATCATAGACTAGCACGAAAAGTGGATAATCCACAAAAGCTATACACAAAGCTAGCATGACATGATATACAAGATAGCACGTGCTAGACTAAAGCAAAACATGATACAAAAGAAAATGTACATGCAAGAACTATACAAGTGAGCGCATGATGATCCATCTCATACCACAAGACATAAATCATGGATGTACAAGGTATGAGTGTATAAGAAAGCTCACCAAGTAGCAAAAGCCTCTTTGGAGGCAAATCTAAGCGGGGTGTAGAGAACCATCAACTCTTGATCACATCTAAAAGATCAATCTCCATGATGCGCATGTTCTCCACCCCGCGTCCTCATATCTACACACAAGAGGACAAAGTATCCCGAGTCTTGGATCCCGAAGGGTTAGCAAGCATATGCTTGGGAACCCAAGACTTGGTCACAAATCTCAACTTATCTTGTGGGTTAGCATGATGCAAATGTTGGTTCAAATGCAATTGTGAAGCACCCTTGGAAGCATTCCTCAAAAGGACAACTCGAGGAGAAGAACGAGTCATACCACGGGAAAAGAGGCAAACATCTTCCAAGGTTTTTGTAGAAGAACCAATAGAAGCATCATGAAAAGCATGACGTGGACCAAGAGAAGAAGCACTAGAAGCATGTCCACGGCCATGACCTATCCCACTAGAAAAGGAGTCATAAAACCCATCAACAAAAATGGGCTTCTTACTAGGAGCACAAGCGTTCGTGCCATGAGAAGGGTTATGAATCACCGAGTTCCTAGAAGAGCGAGCTTGGCGCAAGCGTTTGGCACGCCGATAGCAAAAGCTTTCTTGATGCCCATCTTTCTCACAAAAAGAGCAATGGTACAAAGGCCTACTGGGAGGCACACCATTCTCCGACAAGTGAGAAGTCCCTTGGGACTTAGAACAAGAAGCATCAACCACCAACTTGGTGCCAACACTATGAGCACACGTGCCATGGGAAAGGCTACGCGGCTTCCTAAAAGCCTTAGCTCGAATTCGCCGCTCGTGCTTGACACGGCGAAAACAAAAATCGAGCGAATGTCCCTCCTTCTTGCAAAAGGTGCAATGAAAAACCAGATTGGGAGGACGAGTCCCAAAAATATGAGAAGCACCCTTGTCAAGAGAAGCCCCTTGGACATCACTCGAAGAAACATCAAGGTTAGGAGTAGCTATGGAAGAGCTATCCAAAACCTTGGCACAAGTGCTAACGTCAAGAGACTCACGCGCAGAACAAGAACTCAACTCCGGTTGCAAAGATGCAAACTTAGAAATATCAACATCGGAGTTAGGAGAAAAGCGTGACTCAAAAGACTTAGCACAAAGACTCTTGCATCTTTTGGCTAAAACTTCATTTTCAAACATGAGGCGATCACAAGTACCACACGGAGCATTTTTAAGATTTTCCATCTCCTCTCTAATGCACTCGGCATATGTGGTACGCAAGAGTTCAATCTCCTTTTCAAGGTTGGCACTCATATCATTGTGCTCAACCAACTTAGCTCTCATATCATCGCGCAATACCTTCAAAGCCAAAACTTCTTTTTCTAAATCAATGCATGATGTGCAAATGAAATCGGTGGAAGAAACATCACTAGAAACATCAAGCAAAGAATTATGATCAGCACAAGAAGTAAGGCAAGCATTTTTATTCAAAGAGCATGAGCTACAAGGCCTAACATTTATCTCAATAATTTCAGCGCTAGCATGCTCAGTTTCATCCACACATGTGGTGTGAGTCAATTTTAGTTTATCCATTTCAGCATGCAAAAACTCACAAGAACCACATGGCAAAGAAGCTTTTGACCTAAGCAAGACTATTTCAGATTTAGCATAAACAAGATCCTTGCGCAAGTCAAAGCAAACAAGACATGGTATGGAAGCATTTGATTTCAATGTTTCATTTTTCAGATTCTAAGCTAGCAAGAGAAAAGCATAGCTCATCATTCTTCCTAACCATGTCGCTACAAGAGGTGCAAGGTGAAGATGCACTAGACTTCCAATGAAAAAGACCATTCTTTAGCCTAGTGATGGAGCAATTCAACTTCTCAATTTTATTACGCAAGGTATCACAGTGTTCATCAAGTCTATCATTATACTCATCACAAATCTTAAAACGTTGGGACAAAATCCCAAGGCTAGCGACAAGTGTACCTTTCTTGGCCTTGCCAAGTTCGCGTATAATATCCTCGTTTGAGAGCTCATCATCCCTGAGGAAGTCCAACAAGTCATCCACCTCGCGTTCCACCTTATCAATCGCATGTCCATCAAACAAACCTGTGGACAAAGACACGCTATAAGAAGAAGCTGGTGCCATTTCTAAAAGCACTGTTAGTGTTAGCAAAACAAAAGCTCAACACCTCGACAAACCACGTCGGAAGCCAAACCACTCTAAAAAGGTCGCCTTCGCGGATCCGGAACCGGTTAAGGTAGAGAGATCCTTAACTGGCTCCGATACCAATTGAAGGACCGAAAATGCTAAAGAAAGGCGACCAGAGGGGGGGGTGAATGGGAGCCTAAAATTTCTTCTCAAAAATTGCGGCCTCTGTCCCAATAAAATCAACCCCAAAAGCTTCGGACTCAACTGTGATGCCCACGACCCTCGGAGAGAGGGTGGATGATCCCTAGGATCACAGCGAGGCACCACCCAAGAAAGCAAACCAAAGCTCTCAAAACTCCGAGTCAAGTTCGTGCCTAAAAGACCCACTCCCAAACGTAGATAGAGGGCTACGTTGGGATTCCTCCAAATACCAATGCCAACAAGTAGCAAAGATACCTAGAGAGGTTCCTAGGTGAACTCTAGGAGCAAACGAGAAGTCCGGAAGCGAAACGGAAAAGCCGGGAGAGCAAACGCACCAAAACTCACCCTACAGGCAATTCCCGGACTGTCCGGCCTGCTGGTGGCGGACTGTCCGCGCCAGGGGCGGACTGTCCGCGGTTCCGTCCCGGACTGTCCGTCGGCCAACACCGCAAAACAGCAAAGCTGTTGAAACGTCCCTGCTCGGGCCCGGACTGTCCGCGCCCTACACTGGCTGACTGTCCGCCGGTCACCCGAGGGGAAAAAGCCCGAGGCCAACAGCCAGTGCTCGGCTGAAACCCCGATGCCCGGACTGTCCGCGGCCTCTGTGGCGGACTGTCCGCGGCTACGGCGGACTGTCCGAGACCCCCACGGCGGACTGTCCGCGACCTCCCAGAAAGTGCAAAAACTGCATGGGACAAAACCAAAATCGATTGGATCTTCACCAAATCGAACAAGGCTGCAACCAAACTTCTCCCAAGTGTTCTTCTACGTGTTGGGAAGCTAATCCTAGGATATCATCGCTTCAATCCAACTAAACCATGAGAAATCCGAAGAACACTAGAAAAGGGGAAGAGCGAAGAACCAAAACGATTTCGAGCCGATCTACTTGTTCGTGAGGGTAGGGATGAATTCCTTCGGTGAAAAGGTTCTCCTCACATCAAAGAACAAGTTGATTCAAACGGAATCACAAAAGACGCAGCGTAGAGGGAGATCGAGTGAGGGGAAAATCGTGGAGAAAAGAAGAACGCGAAGAACAAAATCGAAACGCGAATTCAACCACGAATTTGATCCTTGGATTTAGCAAGATGAATTGATTAAGCACTCGGTGTCGGGCTACAAGCCAATCCTAGCAACACAAAGCTCGGATGGCAAAAAGCTCAAGAACAAGAGCCAACTCTCCCTAACCCTAGCCTTCTCTCACAAGAACAAAATGAGAGAGACACCACCTAGAACTCCCAAGGATGCGGCTGCCCTAGCAGCCCCCCTCATATATATAGGCGCACGTCCGAAGACCAAAACGCCCTTACATTAAGCACTCAACCCAAATACCCCCCAGGGGTAAAACCGTCCAGTCCGGTCAATCTTCATCCGACGGCCACGCCCGCACATCCGGTAGCTTCGCCTCGACCCGACCTTCCTGATGCCGCCACGTGCCGTCACCGTCGACCGCAGCGCCTTCTCACCGATAGCTTCGCCGCAACGCAAGCCTCTCGGTGCCGCCACGCGTCGACCGTCCTTTTGGACCAACCCCCGGTTTTGAGGCCCAAACCGAGAAACCGTCCACCCCGAGTTTTGAGGCCCAAACTTAGAAACCCGCGAGCCCAGGTTTTGAGGCCCAAACCTGGCAAACCGTGCACCCCGAGTTTTGAGGCCCAAACTCGGAAACCGGCCACCCGAGTTTTGAGGCCCAAACTCGGAAACCGTCGATGGTAGCTTTTTGAGGCTCAGCTACCGAACCCGCACCGTAGACGGGATGTGGTTCGCACACCCCGACCACCGGCACCGATGCCGATGCATGTCCAGCCTCCACGCCGGGCACAACGCCTTTGCCATCCTCCTTGACTTGGCCGACGGCACTTGCGCCGCACGCAAGCCCGTGTCCGACCTCCCGCCAACTGTCACGACGCCACGTCTTCCTCCCGACTCGGCCGATGCACCGCACATCCCCATGTGCTCTCGCTCGCCGATGCCACGTGCCAGCTACCACAGCTGGTCCTCTGGCCCTCTGGTCCGTCAGTCCAAGCCTCACGTCCGCCCTTCACCGCTCTGAGTACATCGGCATGGCACGTCCGCCGCACGGCACGCCCATCCTTCACCGCTCCCGGTCCGTCGGCACGGCACGTCTCTACTTGACCTTCACCTCGCCATTGACCACTGTATCCGAGCTCAACACCTGCACATCAACACAGCCAAGAGACACACGTCGCACACGCACACCAACACAGAAACACCACAACTCAACGCCACCGGTTAGTCATAAACAATAAGCGCATAGCTAGATATAGACTCAACCGGGTAAAAGCCTCAAACCTTCCTCATCAAAGTCAATCATTCATCATATATGTTCTCAGCCTCTGTCCCAACAAAATCAACCCCAAAAGCTTCGGACTCAAACGTGATGCCCATGACCCTCGGAAAGAGGGTGGATAATCCCTAGGATCACAGCGAGGCACCACACAAGAGAGCAAACCAAAACTCTCAAAACTCCGAACCAAGTTCGTCCTAAAAGACCCACTCCCAAACGTAGATAGAGGGCTACGTCAGGATTCCTCCAAATACCTATGCTAACGCGTAGCAAAGATACCTAGAGAGGTTCCTAGGTGAACTATAGGAGCAAATGAGAAGTCCGGAAGCAAAGCGGAAAAGCCAGGAGAGCAAACGCACTAAAACGCAACCTACAGCCGATTCCCGGACTGTCTGGGCTGCAGGTGCCGGACTGTCCGCAAAGCCCTGGCGGATTGTCCTCCGGCTAAACGGCAAAAACAGCAAAGCTGCTGATCCTCCCTGCGCGACTCGCGGACTGTCCGCGCTTAACACTGCGGACTGTCCACCGGTCAAAAAGACCGTGAGCAGTGCGCGCTGCGCTGTTCTGGTCTGGCCAAGGCCCGATGGCCGGACAGTCCGCCAATAGGGGGCGGACAGTCCGCCACTGTCCAGAATGCCCAAAAACACCACGGTTCAAAACCAAAATCGATTGGATCTTCACCAAATCAAACGGGGCTGCAACCAAACTTCTCCCAAGTGTTCTTCTACGTGTTGGGAAGCTAATCCTAGGATATCATCGCTTCAATCCAACTAATCCATGAGAAATCCGAAGAACACTAGAAAAGGGGAAGAACGAAGAACAAAAACGATTTTGACCCGATCTACTTGTTCGTGAGGGTAGAGATGAATTCCTCCGGTGGAAATGTTCTCCTCACTTCAAAGAACAAGTTGATTCAAACGGAATCGCAAAAGATGCAGCGTAGAGGGAGATCGAGTGAGGGGAAAATCGTGTTGAAAAGAAGAACGCGAAGAACAAATTCAAAACATGAATTCAACCACGAATTTGATCCTTGGATTCAGAGGAATGGATGATTGATTATTCACTCGGTGTCGGGCTACAAGCCACTCCTAGCAAATCAAAGCTTGGATGGCAAAAAGCTCAAGAACAAGAGCCAACTCTCCCTAACCCTAGGCTTCTCTCACAGGAACAAAATGAGAGAGACACCGTCCAAGAATTCCCAAGGATTCGGCTGCCCTAGCAGACCCCTCATATATATAGGCGCACGTCCGAAGACCAAAACGCCCTTACATTAAGCACTCAACCCAAATACCCCCCAGGGGTAAAACTGTCCAACCCTAGCAGTTTCATCCGACGGCCACGCCCGCACATCCAGTAGCTTCGCCTCGACGCGACCTCCCTGATGCCGCCACGTGCCGTCATGTCGACCACCGCGCCTTCCTCGTGGATAGCTTCGCCGCCGCGCCAGCCTCTCCACGCCGCCACGCGTCGACCGTCCTTTCGGACCACCGCCGGTTTTGAGGCCCAAACCGGTAAACCCGTCAGCCCATGTTTTGACGCCCAAACCTGGCAAACCGTCCACCCCGAGTTTTGAGGCCCAAACTCGGAAACCCGCGAGCCCAGGTTTTGAGGCCCAAACCTGGAAACCATCCACCCCGAGTTTTGAGGCCCAAACTCGGAAACCGGCCACCCAGGTTTTGAGGCCCAAACCTGGAAACCGTCGATGGTAGCTTTTTGAGGCTCAGCTACCGAACCCGCACCGTAGATGGGATGTGGTTCGCACACCCCGACCACTGGCACCGATGCCGATGCATGTCCAGCCTCCACGCCGGGCACAACGCCTTCGCCATCCTTCTTGACTCGGCCGACGGCACTTGCGCCGCACGCAAGCCCGTGTCCGACCTCCGCCAAGTGCCACGACGCCATCGTCTTCCTCCCGACTCGACCAATGCATCGCACATCCCCATGTGCTCTCGCTCGCCGATGCCACGTGCCAGCTACCACAGCTGGTCCTCTGGCCCTCTGGTCTGTCAGTCCAAGCCTCACGTCCGCCCTTCACCGCTCTGGGTACATCGGCATGGCACGTCCGCCGCACGGCACGCCCATCCTTCACCGCTCCCGATCCGTCGGCACGGCACGTCTCTACTTGACCTTCACCTCGCCATTGGCCACTGTATCTGAGCTCCACACCTGCACATCAACACAGCCAAGAGACACATGTTGCACACGCACACCAACACAAAAACACCACAACTCAACGCCACCGGTTAGTCATAAACAATAAGCGCATAGCTAGATATAGACTTAACTGGGTAAAAGCCTCAAACCTTCCTCATCAAAGTCAATCATTCATCATATATGTTCTCATCTCCCCCTTGATGAATGCATTGACTAAAAAATAAAACCACAAAGGAAGGGTTTGAAGGCAAGCCTCATTCAAGTGCCCAAAAGCCAAGCAAAAGCAAATAGAAGGCTACTTGAGATGAGGAAGGATCATGAAAACTCCAAATAAAAGCTCTCGGTCCCGAAAGAAACGGGAAAAGCGGGCAAAGCCTCCACACAACCGAAGAGTCAAGAGAAACAAGAGTTTCATGAAATCCCAAAAGGTACTCGAAAACCAATCTCAAATAAATTGTCAAACAATCATCACAAAAGAAACCAAGGTACTTATCCACTTGGATTCACTTGGGTCAAGATTTCTCCCCCTTTTTCTCTTTCACTTTCTCTTTCTCTTTCTCCCCCTTGATGATTGAATTGACAAAAACTAGGCACAAGAGATGGTTTGAGATACCAAAACCAAAAATCTCATTCAAGTGATCAAAAGCCATAGAGGGGCAAGGAACAAAATCACTTGTCATGAGAAGATTATCCATTCAAATGCCCAAAAAGAGGGGGCAATTTGAAATGAACATAACTTGGTCCCCAAAGACATGGGCAACGGCTCAACGCAACCAAGCAAAGGATCGGAGCAACAACTCAACAAAGTGCAAAACTCGATCACATAGAGCAAAAGACTTGGTTCCCAAAGACATGGGCAACGGCTCGACGCAACCAAGTCAAAAATGAGCTAGTCCTCAAGAAGAGGCAGAAAATGGCTCAACACCACTAGCTCAAGGCTCGATACCAATTGAGGCTGAATCAACGCATAAGAATGCAAAACTGATCACAAACAGCCAAGAATTGGTGAAAACAGCTAGTTCCTCAAGACAGAGGCACATAGACTCGACGCAACTAGCTGAAGGGTCCATACCAATCGAAAATACCAAGCAAAAACTGCTAGTCCCTCTAGACAGAGGCAAAAACAGCTCAACACGACTAGCAGGCTCGATACCGACTGAGAAAAATCACAAGAGAAGCTCAACACTAAATGGAGCACAAACACTCGGAGCACGCGGAGAAGCAGTAAGACAAAAGCGACTCCCCCTAAAAGCAAGCCTATATACAAAAACTATGCAACAAAGCAAGTGACACCAATTACAATCCATACCAAAAGATGGATACCAATTGAAACACATAAAAGAGCTATACCAAATGAAGGACATAAAAGAGCTAAACTCCCCCTTGCTCAAAGCTCTCCCCAAAATGCATGACTCTCCCCTTTGTGCCAACACTAAAACTCCCCCTTGCAAACAGCTTCTCCCCCTTGACAAAAGGGAACATGCTGAGGGGTTTTGACATTTTTCACAAAGTTGACACAAACACAAGACAAGTCATCAATCAAAAGCATATGGGGGCAATGAAAAGCACTGAAAGTGACCACAAAGTGTATCGGAGCTGGGGGTATGTACACTAAGCTAAAAATGCATGATATGCACAATGCAACAGCTTAGTGTATAGCAATCAGAATGAAAGGATGCTCAAAAGGGTGCTGCCCTGAAAGTGTAGCAACCAATACAAATGCTAGCAAAGGCTCAAACTGATCAAATGAATACGAAATATGAACAATTGAGCATATGAGCATTTTTAAGCCATTTAAAAAGGAGTTCACCACTAAAATAGCACTTAGCATGAATAGACAGGAAATCAAACAAGTGCTAACTCAAGTATACATGGTGAACTACCCCTAGCAAAGTTCAATCATCATGCAATAGAATGAAGCATAAACTTGTGTTATTTTCAAATCTTTATCGGAGATTGCAGCGGTATTAACACAAGTTCATATTAAAAGCATGTGATTGCGAGACGTTAAAAACATGGTCATTGCCTAACTTTTCAACCGGGCTAAGCCTATGCAATAAAAGCAATCAGAAGCTTAAAGCACCGGTTTCGGTCTTACACTACACAGCTCAAGTTTAACTCAAATGTGCAATGAGAAACAGTCTCGATACCGTGAGGTGCTGACACATGCAATCCCATCTCGATCTTTTCATTTCACTTAGACTTGGATCAAATTATAAGCATAAGGTAAATATGAACAATCCAAGCAAGTGAATGACTCAGTGCAAGAGACATAGCAACCTAGCATACAAAAGATAGCACAAGTGATCTCAACACATCCTACCCATGCTAGTTGCCAATCTCAATGGTGAACAAATTAAAGGTTTCATAGTTGATTAGTCAAGTTCACCATTTGCAAAAATAGCTTAGCTCATAACATGTATCAAGTGATCAAAAAGAGCCTAAGCTACAAGCATCATCATGAATAGACAGGGCATACCAACAAGAGCATAATCTTATTCTCATTACTATATTCATGAAGCTCTAAAATGCAAGATATACATGATGAAATGCATGCAAAAGCTAGTCTATCAAAGACAAAACAAAACTAGCCTAAAAAGGAAAACCCAAAACAAAAGGGTATCGGAGAAGCCCAACTAAGATACAACAAGCAAAATGCTTCCCCAACTAAAAGGGAAACACGCACCAAAGGCACAAATAAAGAGCCAAGAAATGCTCAAGCGACAGCCAGCAAAATCCACATCGAAAAGACCACACAGCAGAAAGGGGTCGGAGAAGAAGAGTACTAGAAGCCGAACTCAGAAGTGTGTCGGGGTACCTCATGATACGCATGACCGCCTGCTGGTGTGATACTCGAGGGGACGCCTGAATCTACTGAAATCTTCGGGGCACCTGCCTCGCCGAAGTCGTCTCCCCCTCGCCTGATGCTGTCGCTCGCACAGGTGCTGCTAGTGCTCGCTGGAGAGCTGCTCGAACGGAACCCCAAGTCGTGGGTGAAGTGGGATCGGGTCCATGAGCCGAAATGCTCTCTCCAGGCTCCTGTTCTCCTGCACACTCAAAAGCAGAAGAAAATACAAGGCGTTGTTTCGTCCAGTGTGACCTCAAGGTCTCCACGAAAACAGTTAGTCACATAAAAGCATAAGGTGAACTCTCAACAAAAAGAGATCTACCTATGAATGATACCGCAAGGAGATCTGAACTCAAACTAGTCAAAACTACCATGCAACAGGATAAAGCACTGTAGCAAAATGCAGCCTAAAGACATGATCAACCCAAACATAGTCTAAGCCTCAACACATGCTACAAGCAGGATAATGATAGCAATAGATCCAAAAGCATGTAACATGATAAAATTGAGGAAAAGACTAGTGCTCAAACTAATCATATCAATAGGGTACATGTAGCTAACCAAAACTAGCACCTAAAAAGTGATACCTAATGAACATCATACCTCTACATATAAAGCTCATGGAGAATAATGGTAAAGCATGGCATAATGTTCATAAGGATCACCAACTAGCAAGCAAAGTGGATTAACCACCAAAGCTGTACACAAAGCTAGCATGACATGATATACAAGAGATAGCACATGCTAGACTAAACGAAACATGACACAAAAGAGAAATGTACATGCCAGGACTATACAAGTGAGCACATGAAGAACCATCTCATACCACAAGACATAAATTATGGATGTACAGGGTATGAGTGTATAAGAAATCTCACCAGATGACAAAAGCCTCTTTGGAGGCAAATCTAAGCGGGGTGTAGAGAACCATCAAATCTTGATTACATCTAAAAAATCAAGCTCCATCAGGCGCATGTTCTCCACCCCGCGTCCTCATATCTACACACAAGAGGACAAAGCAGCCCGAGTCTTGGATCCCGAAGGGTTAGCAAGTATATACTTGGGAACCCAAGACTTGGTCACAAAACTCAACTTATCTTGTGGGTTAGCATGATGCAAATGTTGGTTCAAATGCAATTGTGAAACACCCTTGGAAGCATTCCTCAAAAGGACAACTCGAGGAGAAGAACGAGTCGTACCACGGGAAAAGAGGCAAACATCTTCCAAGGTTTTTGTAGAAAAACCAATAGAAGCACCATGAAAAGCATGACGTGGACCGAGAGAAGAAGCACCAGAAGCATGTCCACGATCATGACCTATCCCACTAGAAAAGGAGTCATAAAACCCATCAACAAAGAGGGGCTTCTTACTAGGAGCACAAGCGTTCATGCCATGAGAAGGGCAATGAACCACCATCTTCCTAGAAGAACGAGCTTGGCACAAGCGTTTGGCACGCCGATAGCAAAAGCTTTCTTGATGCCCATCTTTCTCACAAAAAGAGCAATGGTACAAAGGCCTATTGCAAGGCACACCATTCTCCGACAAGTGAGAAGTCCCTTGGGACTTAGAACAAGAAGCATCAACTACCAACTTGGTGCCAATGCTAGGAGCACACGTGCCATGGGAAAGGCTACGCGGCTTCCAAAAAGCCTTAGCTCGAATTCGTCGCTCGTGTTTGACACGGCGGAAACAAAAATCGAATGAGTGTCCATCCTTCTTGCAAAAGGTGCAATGGAAAACCAGATTGGGAACACGAGTCCCAAAAATATGAGAAGCACCCTTGTCAAGAGAAGTCCCTTGGACATCACTCGAAGAAACAACAAGGTTAGGAGTAGCTATGAAGGAGCTATCCGAAGCCTTGGCACAAGTGCTATCGTCAAAAGACTCACACGCAACACAAGAACTCAACTCCGGTTGCAAAGATACAGACTTGGAAACACCAACATCGGAGTTGCAAGAAACGCGTGACTCAAAAGACTTAGCACAAAGACTCTGGCATCTTTTGGCTAAAACCTCATTCTCAAACATGAGGCGATCACAAGTACCACAAGGAGTGTTTTTCAGATTTTCCATCTCCTCTCTAATGCACTCGGCGTATGTGGTACGCAAGAGTTCATTTTCTTTTTCAAGGTTGGCACTCATATCATTGTGCTCAACCAACTTGGCGCTCATATCATCGCGCAAAACTTTCAAAGCCAACACTTCTTTTTCCAAATCAATGCATGATGTGCACATGAAATCGGTGGAAGAAACATCACCATTCACATCAAGCAAAGAATCATGAATAGCACAAGAAGTAGAGCAAGCATTTTTATTCAAAGAGCACAAGCTACAAGGCCTAGCATTTATCTCTACAATTTCAGCCCTAGCATGCTCAAGTTCATCTACACATGTGGTGTGAGTCAATTATAAGTTATTGATTTCAGCAAGCAAAGACTCACAAGAAACACATGGTAACAAAGCATTTGACTTTAGCAAGGCTATTTCAGTTTTAGCACAATCAAGGTCCTTGCTCAAATCAATGCAAACTAAACATGGTTTGGAAGCATTAGATATCAACATTTCATTCTCAGATTTTAAGCTAGCAAGGGAAAAGCTTAGCTCATCATTCTTCCTAACCATGTCACTACAGGAGGTACAAGGCAAAGATGCACTAGACTTCAGACTAGCAATGGAGCATTTCAACTTTTCGACCTTTCTACGCAGGGTACTACAATGCTCAACAAAACTAGAACGAGCCTCATAAAGATTGTGCAAGGTCACAAGTCCACAAGCAAGTGTACCTCTCTTGGCCTTGCCAAGTTGATGTAGAAGATCCTCTGGTGAAAGTTCATCATCACGTAGAAGATTCAACAGCTCATTCACCTCGCGATCCCTCTCATCAACTGCACTCCTCCTTCTTTCCAAGATGCCGTCCTTGGAAACATTCAAACCAAAAGACAAAGACATACTTGAAGAAGAGCTTGGTGCTACTTCCAAAAGAACCGTTAGTGTTAGCCAAACAAAAGCTCAACACCTCGACAAGCAAAGTCGGAAACAAAACCGCTCTCAAAAGGTCGCCTTCGCGGATCCGGAACCGGTTAAGGTAGAGAGATCCTTAACTGGCTCCGATACCAATTGAAGGACCGAAAATGCTAAAGCAAGGCGACCAGAGGGGGGGGGTGAATGGGAGCCTAAAATTTCTTCTCAGAAATTATGGCCTCTGTCCCAACAAAATCAACCCCAAAAGCTTCGGACTCAAATGTGATGCCCACGACCCTCGGAAAGAGGGTGGATGATCCCTAGGATCACAGCGAGGCACCACACAAGAGAGCAAACCAAAACTCTCAAAACTCCGAACCATGTTCGTCCTAAAAGACCCCCTCCCAAACGTAGATAGAGGGCTACATCGGGATTCCTCCAAATACCTATGCTAACGCGTATCAAAGATACCTAGAGAGGTTCCTAGGTGAACTATAGGAGCAAACGAGAAGTCCGGAAGCAAAGCGGAAAAGCCGGGAGAGCAAACACACTAAAACGCAACCTACAGCCGATTCCCGGACTGTCTAGGCTACAGGTGCCGGACTGTCCGTGCCAGGGGCGGACTGTCCACAAAGCCCTGGCGGACTGTCCGCCGGCTAAACGGCAAAAACAACAAAGCTGCTGATCCTCCCTGCGCGACTCGCGGACTGTCCGCGCTTAACACTGCGGACTGTCCGCCGGTCAAAAAGACCGTGAGTAGTGCGCGCTGCGCTGTTCTGGTCTGGCCAATGCCCGATGGCCGGACAGTCCGCCAATAGGGGGCGGACAGTCCGCCACTGTCCAGAATGCCCAAAAACACCACGGTTCAAAACCAAAATCGATTGGATCTTCACCAAATCGAACGGGGCTGCAACCAAACTTCTCCCAAGTGTTCTTCTACGTGTTGGGAAGCTAATCCTAGGATATCATCGCTTCAATCCAAATAATCCATGAGAAATCCGAAGAACACTAGAAAAGGGGAAGAACGAAGAACAAAAACGATTTTGACCCGATCTACTTGTTTGTGAGGGTAGAGATGAATTCCTCTGGTGGAAATGTTCTCCTCACTTCAAAGAACAAGTTGATTCAAACGGAATTGCAAAAGACGCAGCGTAGAGGGAGATCGAATGAGGGGAAAATCGTGGAGAAAAGAAGAACGCGAAGAACAAATTCAAAACGCGAATTCAACCACGAATTTGATCCTTGGATTCAGAGGAATGGATGATTGATTATTCACTCGGTGTCGGGCTACAAGCCACTTCTTGCAAATCAAAGCTTGGATGGCAAAAAGCTCAAGAACAAGAGCCAACTCTCCCTAACCCTAGCCTTCTCTCACAGGAACAAAATGAGAGAGACACCGTCCAAGAATTCCCAAGGATTCGGCTGCCCTACCAGCCCCCTCATATATATAGGCGCACGTCCGAAGACCAAAACGCCCTTACATTAAGCACTCAACCCAAATACCCCCGAGGGGTAAAACTGTCCAACCCTAGCAGTTTCATCCGACGGCCACGCCCGCACATCCGGTAGCTTCGCCTCGACGCGACCTCCCTGATGCCGCCACGTGCCGTCATGTCGACCACCGCGCCTTCCTCGTGGATAGCTTCGCCGCCGCGCCAGCCTCTCCACGCCGCCAAGCGTCGACCATCCTTTCGGACCACCCCCGGTTTTGAGGCCCAAACCGGTAAACCCGTCAGCCCAGGTTTTGAGGCCCAAACCTGGCAAACCGTCCACCCCGAGTTTTGAGGCCCAAACTCGGAAACCCGCGAGCCCAGGTTTTGAGGCCCAAACCTGGAAACCATCCACCCCGAGTTTTGAGGCCCAAACTCGGAAACCGGCCACCCAGGTTTTGAGGCCCAAACCTGGAAACCGTCGATGGTAGCTTTTTGAGGCTCAGCTACCGAACCCGCACCGTAGACGGGATGTGGTTCGCACACCCCGACCACTGGCACCGATGCCGATGCATGTCCAGCCTCCACGCCGGGCACAACGCCTTCGCCATCCTTCTTGACTCGGCCGACGGCACTTGCGCCGCACGCAAGCCCGTGTCCGACCTCCGCCAAGTGCCACGACGCCATCGTCTTCCTCCCGACTCGACCGATGCATCGCACATCCCCATGTGCTCTCGCTCGCCGATGCCACGTGCCAGCTACAACAGCTGGTCCTCTGGCCCTCTGGTTCGTCAGTCCAAGCCTCACGTCCGCCCTTCACCGCTTTGGGTACATCGGCATGACACGTCCGCCGCACGGCACGCCCATCCTTCACCGCTCCCGATCCGTCGGCACGACACGTCTCTACTTGACCTTCACCTCGCCATTAGCCACTGTATCCGAGCTCCACACCTGCACATCAACACAGCCAAGAGACACATGTCGCACACGCACACCAACACAAAAACACCACAACTCAACGCCACCAGTTAGTCATAAACAATAAGCCCATAGCTAGATATAGACTTAACCGGGTAAAAGCCTCAAACCTTCCTCATCAAAGTCAATCATTCATCATATATGTTCTCATCAAGAACTAATGAGATTTACCACGATGACGAGCAGGTTGATAATGAGAAAGGATGGTGCACGTGTGTTGGTGGACCCCTCATACTACATTTCATCGGTTCCGGACTCAAAGTGCTACAACAAGCCTTTTCATATGATTTGAGTTATAGGATTGTCGTACTATCAAGAGGGAATGCAAATATACTGTTATGGCTGATTAATATGTGCTCAAACCAACCCTAGCCATCCTTGCTTTCTAACCAAAGTCAGCTGCATGAATTCTGATCTTTCTCTGTCTGTCTGGTAGGTGCGGCAGTGCTGCTCCAGGGCGCGGCAGTGCCGGGCCGCGGCACTGCCGGGCTAAGGCCGGCACTGCCACGACTTGTTTCAACCGTTGGATGGCAGGGGGTATTTTCTCCACCTTCCTGCCACCCCAACGGTCATCCACGACAATAACACTTCTCCTACCTCCAGACAAGGTTTTCTCTCCCCATTGAAGGCCCCCAAGCTCTCTCTCACCAAATCATTGATTCCCATTGATTCCAAGTGAGTTAGAGGCTCAAACCAAAGAGAAGCCCTAGGTGAGATCTGCTCCCTAGAGCACTTGATTTGAGCCATAGCCGGTGGATTTGCTTCTATTGCTCTTGGGTTTTTGGAACCCTAGCCGACTAGGCGTTGCCCTTGAGCTAGCCAACTTGTGTGGTGGCCTTGGGAAGTTTGTAATCACTTGTGCAGCTAGTATTATTACCCCTCACCTCAAGGATTTGGTTTCTTGACTTGAGAACGAGGAAGAGTTGCAAAGCTCATGACCTAAGTGGTCATCCTCAACAACGTGGAGGTAGGCAAGCCTTGGTGGCGAGCTGAACCACGAGATAAATCACTTGTCTCTTGTGCTTACATATTGTTATTCATTATACTTGTGAGCTTGTGATAGATTATAGGGTTTGGCTCCGATCTACTTCATACATAATATTAGGCTTGGTTGAGTTGGTTCTGCTAGTTCAGGAAACCTAGTGTAACGTTTCCATTCATATAGATTTGGTTTCCTGTGGCTGGATTTCGAATTGCAGGCTCGGGCAAGTTATCTGCGCGGCAGTACCGGGCTGAGGCCGGCAGTGCCGGGGAGCGGTAGTGCCGGGCTCAGGGCGGTAGTGCCGGGCTCTACCGATTAAGTTTTGAGCTGTGATTTTTGACAGGCCTATTCACCCCCCCCCCTCTAGGCCATACAGGTCCTTACAGGAAGCAGGCGTTTGGAGTAATGTGGTTGAGGGTCAAACCATAGTAGTGCAGTAATCCTCTGAACAAATCAGATGCTGGGAGTCCCAATCCGCACTCAACGAAAGATTTGAACATCACGATCTCCATCGTATTGGGGGCTGGAGCGCGATGATCAGTGGGTACCCTCCACCCGTCTATTGGCTGCGACTGGAGTAACCCTTGCTGCGCCAGGAAAGCTAGCTCCAATTCTCTGGTATCTGGTGCTTTCCAAGCTAGCACATCTGTTGGAGGGCACGGGTGGCGTGGTTTCCCGCTAGTGGTCTTCGCCTTCTTCTTCTCAGCTGCGGATTGCCTCTTTGGGCCCATGTTGATGACAAGGGACTTTCTGTGCATCAACTAATGAATTGGCTACGGGATTCCTTGCTCCGAAGGCTATAGCTTGATGAAAGAATGAAGAAATTGTAAGCTCAATGGTGGCTTATTATAGATCTGTTTCGGCAACCGTTCACCTTTTCTGAATGGTGTTATGGAACCGTCCGAAACCCTAACGGCTGGGGGACGTTTCAGACGGCGTCAGAGTCAATGAACAGGCAACCCATACAACAGACAACATTATTCTATCACAAGACATATTTAGTACTCGAAAGAAAGGACAAAGGACTCGGAAAACATTTCAAGTACTCGGATCTTAATGATTATTACTCGGAATTACAACAGAGATACACGGATACATCTCGAGATACAGCAGCTTCTAGTACAAGTTCAATCAGGATGTAAAATGCTACTCTAGTATAATCAAGATACAGAGTCTTGATGCATAACGCACCAAGGCCCTGGTTTAGTGAGACGCAGTAAAGTAGACACATAACCTTGGGTAGACACTATCTTTTCAGTGCATCCCAAGGTGGGTTCAAGGCTCTACCCCACTACACAAGGAACTCGATAGTCAGCCTAAACCGTAGCGCCTTTTGACAACCTGTGATCCCGAGGTTGCCCGCGATGCGGGTGTCACAAGAGTTCTTCTAGGCGCACCTCTGTATCCCTCTGCTCGCGACCACTTGGAAACCACCCTAACGGATGGTCCCTTCACGAGAGTTCTTCTGGACACTTTCACTATCTTACATAAGGAAGACACCCGGGGGCTCGGACATTTCCGCTACAGATGCTATAACACTCAAGAGAATTAGCGAAGTCATATACTCAGGAAAGTGTGGCTTCCCTGCTCCTCAGGCAGGGTATTTATAGGCGGTTGCTCCTGGTCTATGGACACAATTCACGGATATATGTAACCAGAGAGCAATAAACCTTTTTGCGTCCTGTTACACATGTGAAGCCTGACATTAGTGATGGGTTTGCTTGACGTGTATACTTCAAGAGCAAGCCGACAAAAAGTGTTGCAGTTGCAGAACGCGACAAGAATCATCAATATGGACAGATGAAACAGTCACTGGTCAATTATTGTTGTCCTTGCGGTAATTTTTATTCAGTGGGGGGTGAAAAGGGATATTTGATGAAAACATTACCCACCTGAAGCCGAATATTTATTACTCGGATGGATTAAGCAATAGATCAGTGTCATGTTTTAACTTCTTGCAATCCTTATGGATTACCCAGATGATATATTAGAGACCCCAAGTACCGACTACTCAGGTACTCGGAACTCAGGCTCGGGGGCTGCAGGGTATATATCATCAAGGAAATGTTTTTTCTTGATTAAAAATTACTCAAATAAAGGCTCAGAGACCCTCAAAGTTATTAAAAATAACAAGAGGCTCCGGGGCTACACCCTATGGGTGCACTTTTCAGGAAAAAGTGCACACCATGAAAGTTCTTTACCTATAGAGCACTTCAAGATTTCTCAAGACATTACTCAGAGATTCTTGAGAAAAACTAGAAGATAACGTTTTGGAGAAATGATGAAGAGCTCGGGGGCTTGACGGACCGGGATATTAGAGATATCATCAGAAGATGATTACTTGGATTAACCCAGGACGGCACAGGAGATCTTAGGACATGATACGAAGTCTACATGGATTAGGACTCTCATTGTAACTTAGTCGAGTTTCTAAAGGAAGTCTTGTAATTAGAATAGGACTCCTCTATTGTAACCGACTAGGACTCGGTATGCGCCAAGCTTCACCTGATTATATAAGGGGAAGCGGGCGCCGACCCCTATCATTGAATCTTGAATCATAGCACAAGGCACACGCCGCACTGGACGTACGGTATTACGCTATTGAGCGGCCTAAACCAGTATAAATCGCTGTCCCTGTGTACTCGTCGAGTTCTACGAATGTCGATCCCTACCGAACAAATTGTCTAGGAACTCCTAAGACGAGTTGCCGGGTAACAAACACCGATAGCGCCACCCGCCTCGGACGATGTGCTAGCTCCAAGGCCGAAGAGGCGGCTGCAGCATTCGAAGACGATGACCCCTCGCCAGGGGAGGGGGCAACGACGGCGCTCCCGAGCGGTGCATCGTCAACGGCGGGGTTCGCCGAGAGAGGTGGCACTGGCACCGCCATGCCCAGGAGTGCCCAGGAGCGCCGACCGCCGGGCTTTGGCGATACGTCGGGAGAGAGGGAGAGAGAGGGCAGTGGGGAGGTGGAGTCGCGGGAGGCGGCGGCGGAATCGCCGCGCTAGGATGAGGTCGGGAGGAGGCGGAGTCGCGTGAGGATGCGGGGGATTTTTTTTGCCCCGATAGCGGATAGCTCAGTGAATAGCACATGAGGTTGACCAATAAAAACGCAAGGATGTGAGTTGGCACCGAGCTGGGTCAATGAAGGAAATTTGGGCGACGTGGCGTAGCTCTCCGCACCGAAGTGAAATTGGGGCGATGTGGCCCTTCTCCCCGTGCGCGGGAGAACTCCGGATTGTAGAGGTAAATTCAAACGTTGGGTCACTTCGTTTTTTTAAGCCAGACACGACTGTTCAAATCCTCGTTTCATGTGCCCACCTATGCAATATAAAAAGGGGCCATGGCATTCATTTCAGCGACCACACCCAGCCTGCACTGCTTTCCCGACGCTCGGATTTTTTTGTGCTTTTCGACTGAAGCTCATTCGCAAGACTGGTTCTACTTTTTAGATAAAGGATAGAAGTCTATCCGGCTTCATTTCTCTCTAAGAGATAAACTCATGTCAATTATTACAAACTACCCATACGATAGCACACCTCATAGACACGATGGATAAAAACTCAAAATAACACACCCATAAATCAAAATAAACCAATCCCATAAAAAGATAACCATCCACTAGACGAAAACAACTGGAGACACGCCATCTCGAGAACTCGACATGCACCAACTAACTCTTGTTTGAGGTCTTCATCACGCTATAATTGAGCCCATTGTCAGAGCCTGTAAGTCCCCCTGAACAGTACCTGCAAAAAGGATTTAGGTCTACATTTGTCAAACACTATCTCATTTCTTGTTATCCACGGTGACCAACATAAAGCCGATGCCGCAGTCAATAAGATTAAATTATGATTGTTTCCCCCTTTTTGGACCAATGATTAAATAAATCATCGATATCAACCGGTTGAGAAATACCAAAAACCATATATACAGTTGTCCACAGAAATTTGGCATAAGCATATTTAAAGAAAAGATGTTGGATCGTTTCTCAAAGGTTACAAAAAGAACAACTTATATTTCCCCTCCAGTTTCTTCTAGCTAGATTGTCTTTGGTCAAAATAATTCCCTTTTTTAAATACCACATGAAAATTTTAATCTTCATTGGTAATTTTGTACGCCAAATTTCATGTGTGAACCTGACCCCAGTATTGACTAACAAGGCATACATTGATCGCACGGTGAATAATCCTTTTCTGTCCAAGGACCACACAAAATATCATTTTCCTCATTTAAAACTACTCCAACTACCATTGCAACAACTCTATTCCAATCACTCAAGTTGTTCGCTACTAAGGATCTACGAAACGAAACGAGAAGTGGTACTGATGACAACACATGTGCCACAGTATCTTGCTTCCTGCGCACTATGTTGTAGAGCCCTGGGTACCTTCTTCGGAGAGAGATATTTCCAAGCCAAACATCCTCCTAGAATCTCGTTTGTGTTCCATTATTTACAGTAAAAGACCCTAACTGCAACATTTTATCTTTTATGTTCATTAGCCCTTTCCAGAAGTGAGAATCTATCGCTCTCTTTTGAACCCCACTGATTGTTTTGTTCTTGAGATATTTATTTCTTATTAGTTGTTGCCATATACCATCTTCATTACACAGTTTGACCAACCATTTGCTTAGCAAGCATTTGTTCTGTATTTCTAAGTTTGTCACTCCTAACCCACCTTGCTCTTTCGGCTGACAAATAATGTTCCATTTCACAAGTCTATATTTTTTATTTTCTTGGTCATTCTGCCAGAAGAACCTAGATCTGAAATACTCTATCTTCTGCAATACCCCTTTTGGTACCTCGAAGAAAGACATCATAAACATCGGTAAACTAGAAAACATCGAATTTAACAGCACTAGGTGCCCTCCTACAGAGAGCAATTTTCCTTTCCATCCACTTAGTTTTTTCTCGAGTCTTTCTTCTACTGCTTTCCAATCTTTGTTATTTAGTTTTCGGATGTGCATTGGGATTCCCAAATATCGAAAGGGATAAGTTCCTACCATGCAACCGAAGAGTTGTGAATATTGGTTTTCAAACTCCATAGCTTGACCAAAGCAAAAAAATTCACTCTTGTGAAAATTGATCTTTAGACCAGATAATTGTTCAAAAACACCAAGGATTAGCTTCATGTTTGTTGCCTTTTCAAAATCATGGTCCATAAAGATCATAGTATCATCTGCATACTGCAGGATAGATAGACCATTTTCTACCAGATGTGGAACTACCCCTTTTACTTGGTCATTATCCTTGACCCTAGCAATCAAAACCGCTAACATATCAACGACTAAATTGAACAAAATTGGAGATAAAGGATCGCCTTGCCTTAAACCGTACCTTTTCTTGTTTGAAAGTATTTTCCTAATTGGTCATTAAGTTTAATTCCAACATTTCCTTCTTGTGTGAGTTTAACTATCCAGTCTTGCCATTTCTCTGAGAAACCTTTCATGCGTAAGGTTTGCTGGAGAAAGCTCCACCTGACCTTATCATACGCTTTGTCAAAATCGATCTTTAAATGACTCCATTTTGTTTTTTTGTATGTAGTTCATGAATTGCGTCGTGTAACACTACTGCTCCCTCCATTATATTTCTTTCTGGTAGAAAAGCTGTTTGTGATGGCCTAATTAGTTTTTGCGCTATTTTAGACACCCTGTTTGTAATCACTTTTGTAAAAATCTTAAAACTGACATTCAGCAAGCAAATGGGTCTGTATTGTTGTATTCGCTTCGCATCATTCGTCTTTTGTAGTAGAATCATATTACCAAAGTTAAGGCTATAAATTGGCAGAGTCCCCTTATGAAATTCCTCAAACAAATCCATCTGGTCATCTTTTATTAGAAACCAAAAAACCTGATAAAACTCTGGCGGGAACCCATCAGGGCCTGGAGCTTTGTTATGCTCCATTTGACCAATTGCCTCCTGTTTACACCAGATTTTGGACCAAAAAAAATATAGTTTTGTAGGCACAAATGGCTGATTTGTTGATGAGGAAATCGGCCAGAAAAATAAAAGGGGACTGTTTTGACCCAGACACGACCAAAAGTTCATGTGGACCAGACGTGACCGACTTTGAAGATTTGTTGAGTTCGGTCGAAGAGTTTGAGTCCGGGTCATTTTTTGTTTTATCTTTATGTATCCTAGTCGTATTAAAACAGGAGTCTGTCAGGTTATAAATAGCTAAAAACCCGATTTTTTGTAGAACACACACAATCAATCAATACATCAGCCACCGGCCAAAACCCTAGGAGTAGGAGTAAGGTAGAACTCGGTGGAACCTTCAACCAGGCAGGGCTGCATCGGCTTGGCCGACCTCCGATTTGCTTGTAAGTTTCACCAATGGCTCGTGTTATCGTTCAATAAGGCTGTATTTGGCATCGACCAAACTCTTGTTTAGCTATAACATGGCTAGTTATCGGTCTAAGTTCGCCTTTTGTAAGATTGTCTTGACTCTGATCAATCTCTTACTTTAGTCGATCTTGACTAGTTATCGGCTCTATTGGTTTTGGCAAACTAATAGATTCATTAAGTTATCGATATTTTTTATGCTTTATTGTTTTTCTTTAGATTTAAACAATATCATGCCCAATCAAGATTGACAAATTAGCTTAAGCTTGAACGCTGTTTAGATCTGGCTATCCGAAAGCTTCATATGCTTATACTGAGTAAAATAGCCGATTTAAGCCTCTCATCGACTATTTTGTCAATCTTGATTGTTATGTGTTGTGCGTTCGAGATATCTAATAAAATCGTAGTTCGATCTAAGAGAGGATATATCTGATCTAACATGTCTATTACGGCTGTATTTTCGAACCCCACTGATATATATGATAGATTAAATTTGTTTGATCTTAAACCAAACAATGGTTTTAACGGATAGATCTTGTTCGTGCCTCATGGACCCTGTATCGGCTAAAATAGTCGATCAAGTTATGCTTCCTTCATAATGTGTTCTTTTAAGTGGCTTAAAAATAATAGATCTGCTCGTTGCATTGGACGTAATCTAGCTTGGTCATCATTATGGCTGTATAGAGACACCCCACTTTTGATGTTTAAGCTATTTTATCGATCTATTTGTTATTATGGCTGCATGGAAACACTCTACTATTAACGAATAGAACTGCCTATGCAATTAGTCGATCTGTTAGTTTTACATCGTTTAAATGTACACATAGATCTTTGCTTTCTTTACATGTTTAAGTTTATCGGCTATTTCCTCTAGATTTTTCTTTACATATACAGTAGCCGTTTTGCATATATTTTTGTCAATGCTTTAATCTCCTTTTGGGAGTTGACTTTGTAGTCAATATCCTGTAAACAGTGGCTATGTCGGAGCCGTCCAATTTGGAACTGTCTATCATCAAACTGGCAGGTTCCACAATTTGATACTTTTTTCTTTTCCTTGTTAATTGCAGGTCAAATTGACTGACACATCCGAAGTTGTTCTCAGCCAGAATCGGCACCACCACTTTTTGAAGGTCCAGGAGGTCAAGCCCTTGCTCTGCACGACCTCTGAGGACCGTGTTCGAGTGTGTTGGCTCTCTCAGTCAGATTTTCACGTCAACACATTCTTTTGGCACGCCCGGTGGCACACAGTCGTTTGATCATGACATTCGGCAATGATGAAGTGTTGAACGTGACAATGGAGGAACTTCCAGATGAAGTCCGACGCTTAATAGAAAGAACTGTTGAGCAATATCGGGATATGTGTTTGCTTAGCTTCAACTAAACCAGAGATAAAAAAATCATTCAGAAAACTCATCTTCCAAGGGTAATTCTAGAAGGACATGAAGATCCGATGATCCAAATACAACACAATGCCATGCAAGAAGTGATCAGCAAAGCAATGTCTACTACCCTGATAAATCACAATGAAACATTCCTCAACAGCCTTTCAAATGCCATCAAAGAAGCTTTCCACTTGGGCAACGACAAGAGAGGCCCGTCATATTCAGTTGGGAATAATTAAGGGGCTGGAACTTCTAGGGGCCCATAGATGAATGGTCCCAATGGCAATGGAAATCAGATGATAGTTAGCCCTGGGGGCATGACGCCGCAGCCAATGCAACAATCAAATATGAGTAATAATATACTCATCGGCTACAAAAATAGCTCCCCATGCAAGGAGGATTACCAGAGATTTCAATGCACCACCATATTAAGAGAATGTAGTACCTAGTGATATTCCTCCCGGATATCACTATGTGTCAGATTTTTATACTTTGGATGCTCACGAAAATCCAGGGTATCAAAACAACACTTTCGGGGGGCAGAACATCGGCTATCAAGGGCCGGTGAATCAAGTAGATCAGTTGATGAGTTGGGTAACTAACATGGTTCAAAAGCAGTTTGATTTGATGCCAAAGTCTACATTGACTGGTTACAAGAAGCCGTATCCAGAGTGGTATGATCAGGATGTATTTCCTCCAAGATATAGAGTTCCCGATTTTTACCAAATTCATAGGAACGGGCTCAGTGACAACCATGGAGCATGTAACTCAATTCTTAGTCCAGCTTAGGGAGGTTGGTGACGAGCCAGCACTTAAAGTCAGGATATTTCCCCTATCTCTGTCTGGTTCGGCTTTTTCATGGTTTTCATCTCTACCACCCAACTCCATTCAAAGCTGGGAAGATTTGGATGACAAGTTCCATAAATACTTTGACTCTGAAGTTTTGGAAAAAGGACTTGTAGATTTAGTCGATGTAAGACAAGGGAACAACAAAACTGGATGCCAATATCTTCAGAGGTTTAGAGAGATGAAGAATCAATGCTATACTTTGTCACTATCAGATCCAGAGGTAGTCAGTATAGCAATTCGAGGGCTAATACCAGCCATCAGAGAAAAGATTGGTTTCGGTTGTACTAGTATGGCTAATTTGGCCAAGAAAGTAGCAAATATCGATGCCTAAAGTAGATACAATCAAGTCTTTAGGCCCAAGAAAGTCTATAATATAGAGAGTTCCTTCTTTTTACAAGACGAAGGTGATTCAAGTGATGAAAGCGAAGATGAAGTAGCTGCTGTTGACTGGGCTTGGAAGAACAATAAATACATGCCATGGGTGAAGGCTAAAAGTATTGAGAAAGATGTGAAATACAGCTTTAATATCACTAAGGCCTTTAAGATATTTTACTACTTGTTAGAAAAAGGTCAAATCAAATTGACTGAAAACCACAATATCCCATCGACTGAAGAGCTCAAGAATAAAAGGTACTGCAAATTCCATAACTCTGGTACTCATACTACTAACGATTGTAGAGTTTTCAGAGATATGATACAGAGAGCCATCGCCAAAGGAAGGATTGGCTTAGAAAAAGCCAAGGGTATGGGCATCAATGGCCATCCTTTTCCAGCAAACATGGTAGCTCCTGTACCTCGAAGTGAGATCAAAGTGTTGACTTCTAACAAAGCTAAGGCAGCTGGGACAGTCGATCCAAAGAAGCAGCTAACAGCCAAGGAGTATCAGGAGATGAAAGGAAAGAAAAATGTTGATCAACATGATCAACCTGAAACTTCAAGGGCTGGTGAAGCAAGAAGACGTCCAACTATTAGAATCTTATTAAATAAGTGACAACGTCAGAAGGAAAGGGATCAAATGCAAAAAGAAAGAGATGAGCAGGAATATCAAGAGTGGCTCGAAGAGGAGGAGTATAGAAGATCTCGAGAAGAAGAAAGGCGTATCAGAGATGAAGAAAAGAATCATTGGGATTGCTTTTTCTTCAGACATTGTTGAAATGAAGGTTTAAAGCTTCATACTCTTCGCAATTGCCTGGAATGCAGTGAACAATATTGGGAGTATAGGCAGTCAAGAGACAACCGCCGATCTGTGCATGAAATATTAAGATTTAAAAGAACAGATCGACGCATAAAAAATAAAAGTGTTCATAATCGGCTTGGAGTAAGATTAGCCGATCAAAATCGTCCTTGGCAAGAAGGACAATGGTGTCCTGGTGGTTTGACCAAAAGCCAGAAATGGCGGGTTCAAAGATTGAGGAACGATGAAACTCAGAAGAAGAAGCTCAAAGTCTGGTAGGTGAAACAAATAGCCTGTAAGACAGAGTCATCAGCTAATATCTCTGCTTTGTTTATGCTACCTGCTGAGTTTAGATCCTCTGATCATGAAGAAGAGTCTGATGATGAAGAAGCAATTGCTCAGTGGATTTATCAGGCAGAAGGGGCCACGTTTCAAAATCCTGAGAAACATTCCCATTTAAAGGCTTTATATTTAAAGGGGTTTGTCGATGGAAGGCCTTTGAGCAGGATGTTAGTTGATGGAGGTGCGGCTGTTAACTTGATGTCATATGCCACCTTCAGAAAGCTTGGGAAAACCACAGAAGACTTAACTCAAACCGATATGAGGTTGACAGACTTTGCTGGTAACGTATTGGCTACTAAAGGTGTCATATGTGTCGAGTTAACAGTTGGCAGCAAGAGTTTGTCGACTACTTTCTTCGTAGTTGATGCAAAAGGATCGTACAGTGTGCTTCTTGGAAGGGATTGGATTCATGCCAACTGTTGTGTTCCATCTACCATGCACCAAAACGTAATCTAGTGGATCGGAGACACTGTGGAAGTGGTACAAGCTGATTCATCTGTTAGCATTGCTTACTCAGACCCTGATGTTTGGAATTTCGACAATGTGGAGTGCTTTTCTGGGAAGGTTCACGAAGAAGGCTTTCTCAAAATGTCTGATGATAGCCAATAGCCGATCCAAGCAGTTGGCTTTAAAAAATATATCTAATGGATTGTACGATCAATGAAGATGAAAGTAAAATGGGTAAGGGTTTTACATCGGCTGATGAACTAGAGGCAGCTGATATTGGAAACGGTGATAAACCAAGAATGACATATATCAGTGCCAAGCTGGACCCCAAGTTTAGACAAGAACTTATTACTTTGTTAAAGGAATACAAAGAGTGTTTTGCTTGGGATTATTCTGAAATGTCTGGTCCTGATCGATAGTTGGTTGAGCATCGACTACGTATCAAACATGGGAGTCGGCCTGTAAAACAAGCTCCGAGGAGGATCAGGGCAGAAGTTATGGCTGACGTGAAAACAAAAATCACTCAGCTTTATGAGGCTAACTTCATTCGGCAATGTAGGTAAGCCGAGTGGATATCTAGTGTAGTCCCTGTGTATAAGAAGAATGGAAAAATGAGAGTTTGCATTGACTTCAGGGATCTAAATAAGGCTACTCCGATGGATGGCTACCCGATGCCAGTAGCAGACATGTTGGTTGATGCAGCGACAGGGCACAAGGTAATCAGTTTTGTGGACGACAATACTGGTTATAATCAGATTTTTCTGGCGAAAGAGGATATACATAAGACTGCATTCATGTGCCCGGGTGCTATAGGCTTGTATGAATGGGTAGTTATGACTTTTGGACTTAAAAATGCTGGTGCAACTTATCAAAGGGCTATGAATTATATCTTTCACGAATTGATCGGCAAAATCGTGGAAATCTACATTGATGATGTGGTTGTAAAGTCCAAGGATTACCAAAGACATCTTAAAGACCTCAGAGATACTCTAGAATGTGCAAGAAAACATGGATTAAGAATGAATCCCCACAAGTGTGCATTCGGAGTGTCAGCTGGACAGTTTTTGGGGTTTATGGTACATGAAAAGGGGATTGAAGTTGGTCAGAAAAGTTATGACGCGATTGATAAAGCAGTGCCACCAACTACAAAAACTCAGTTACAATCTTTGATTGGTAAAATTAATTTCATCAGAAGATTTGTTTCAAATTTGTCAGCCAGGATTTTACCATTCTCAGTATTGCTAAAATTAAAAGATGACAAGGAATTTAAGTGGGGAAGTGAACAACAGAAAGCATTTGACGAAATCAAAGAGTATATGAAATCCCCACCAGTTTTGATTCCTCCTCAAAGAGATAAACTTTTTAAATTATATGTTTCGGCTGATGATCATACAATTGGATCGGCCTTAATGCAAGAATTTGAAGGAAAAGAGAGAGTGGTGTTCTATCTCAGTAAAAGATTGCTTGATCCGGAAACGAGATATTCTCGCGTTGAAAAGTTGTGCTTATGTTTGTACTTTTCATGCACCAAACTTCGACATTACCTATTATCCTCTAAGTGCACGGTGGTATCAAAATTTGACGTAATAAAACACATGTTATCTATGCCTATTCTAAATGGGAGAATTGACAAATGGATTCTTGCATTATCAGAGTTCGACTAGAAATATGAATCGGCTAAAGCAGTTAAAGGTCAGGTAATAGCTGATTTTGTTACTCATTATCATGAACAAGGAATTAAGACTTTTGATTTTACCCTGTGGGCTATGTTCTTTGATGGTTCTAATTGCAAACAAGGTGGAGGTATTGGTATTGTCCTTGTTTCTCCTCAAGGGAAAAGTTTTGAACATGCCTTTTCTATTGATCCAACCTCTACTAATAATCAAGCTGAGTATGAAGCTCTTCTCAATGGACTTCATCTTTTGTATGAGGTAAGGGCCGAGGCTGTTGAGATTTTTGGTGATTCTCAATTAGTAGTTAATCAATTGTTCGGCCTATATAAATGCAAAGATGACATCTTAAGGAAGCATTATGAAAAGTGTCTTGAACTACTTGATTCTTTCTCTTCTGTTGTCATAAAGCATATTCCTAGATGTTAGAATCAAGAGGCTAATCGGTTGGCTCAGGGTGCTTCTGGGTATCGGCAAATCATTGAGATATTAGCCGGTGAGATTACTGATGATGATGATTGGAGGATTGAAATTATTGAATACCTGAAGGATCCATCATGTGTGTAGTAGTCTCATTGCAAGGAAAATGGAGTTCCCGGAGACAAGCATCATGTGTGACGATAATTCATTTGGTATCCACATATGGTATTCCTAACCGATAACATTATGTTGATCTCACTTTGATACTCTTATATGCTCTCTCCATGCATTATATAGAGTAAACTCCTTTGTGCTCAAATTTGCCCGTTATGCATACGCTTTGCCTTACACCATATGTATGCATATACTTAGGGGGAGTTTAGCATATATAATGTTTCCTCCCTTGTACTTTTAAATGTCTTCCTTTTCGGTGTTTGATTCCAAAGGGGGAGAATGTGAAGGGACCAAAAGCAAGCCCAAACTAAAACAAAAAAAATAACCAAAATCAATTTTTTTTTCAAAATTTTATGGTTATCTTTCTGGGAATGGTCCAAAAATAGAGGAATTGGATTATGGAGTTAGGGGGAGACTTAATCCGTAAAGCCACTAAAAGGAACTCAATGGCAAGGACAAGATATGTTATTAAGTATTGTTTCAATTTGATATCTTTTAAACATCATATGATCTTGCCTTTGCATTGCATCCTAGCAAGTAGATTGCATTTTAAATTTATGTATCTTTTATTTTGCTTGCTTTGGTCATGTTGTCATCAATCACCAAAAAGGGGGAGATTGTAAGGAAAATGGACCTCGGACCATTTAACTTCGGATTTTGGTGTTTGATGAACAACATAACCAAATTGAACTAATGTGTTTGCAAGTGTTTGTTTTGTAGTCCAATAGGGTGCAAATGTGACTTGGACCAAGGCGACGTGATGATCCGATGATCAACACCTCAAGCAAGACATTAGAAGCTCAGACAAGCAAAGTCCAAGGCACAAGAATGGAACCAAGACGACGCAAGAAATTATGAAGAAATGAAGCAAGGAGGTACATCGGACGCTGCATCGGACGCTAGCTACGCAGGCATCGGACGCACTGATGGCAAACCCTAGCTCATGTCAGCACCAGCAGAAGCATCGGACGCTGAAGATCGAGCACATCGGACACGACTGTAACACTGTGCAAACCTGCACAGTGAACATCGGACGCGCCGATGCAACATCGGATGCTACAGGACCCTGCGTCCGATGCCTATGCAGAGAGGTTCCAGAGAGGCTCTATGAGCATCGAACGCGTCAGATGATCAGGCATCGGACGCTGAGTAGCCGTTGCGACACAGTGCCAGGCTGACATCTAGCCGTTAAAGGAGCATCAGACGCGCGTCCGATGGTCACGACTGCAGCGTCCGATGCTACGCTGTGAAGTCCATGACTTTCTCCAAACGGCTCCATTTGGTTTCGGCTCTATATATACCCCCATGGTTAGCCAAAACATGAAGGTTGGAGCTCAAGAAAGTGTACCAAGTGCTTAGACACATATTTAGTTACTCTAGCCACCAAAGTACTCACGTGATATACTAGGTGATTAGTGTAGGTGCTTTGCGAAGTGCTTAGGCTAGTTAGACCACCGCTTTGCGCTTGTTCTAGGTGTTAGGCCTAGTGTTTAGTAAGGTTGAAAACCTCTTACCTACCAGTGCTTGCGCACACCGTTGTTTGTACATCGGAGGGGCTTGTAGTCTTGCGAGATCACACCAACCGAGTTTGTGGTGTGGCCGCCACCATGTACCAAAGGGAACAAGGCCCGCTGCGGTTCGGCCGAAAGCTTGATAGTGAAGACGGCGGGGAGCTTCCGGGAGAGGCTTTGCCACGAGTGGCTTAACCGGAGACCCACTTGCGTGTGGGGAAGGCCCGGAGCTATCCACGGAGTTACCCGACCGGGAGCTTGGCCCTTGCGAGAGATTCCTTGCGAGGGGCTCGAACGAGGACTAGGGGGAAGCTTGCGCGCTTCTCGATACCTCGTTAAAAATACCGAAGTCGTCGACGGAAGTTTGCATCTCTACCACACTCTTAGCTTCCACATTTAGTTGCTACCTTTGTTATGTGCTTTAGCTTTCCTAGCTTAGTTGATAGGTTTGGATCATAGGTTGCAAAACTCTTTTGCGGTAGAGATAGCAACACACCTAGCAAAACCTTAGTTGCACATTGGATAGTTTACTTTCTTGCATAGGTTTTGACTAGGTGGAAATTAGAGACCTTAGTTTAGAGTAGAAGTTTTTAGTTGTCTAATTCAGCCCCCCCCTCTTAGGCGTCACGGTCCTTTCAATAAACACTAACGCTTCTGCATAGAGGCGAAGACATGAAACTAACGCAATTTGAATCACTCAAATCGGAATTAAGATAATTAAATAGCGAAGGATTAACAAGCTAGCAGCGGTAAAATCATAATTACCTTCACTTCTCGTTGTGTGTGTGTGTGCATGACATGGAAGATCGATCTGCTGGGCCAGTTGTTTGGCCGGCAGTACGCGGCCGAGGCGATGCCGATTGGTCTGATCGAACCAGCAGGAGGTGAAGAGGCCAAGGGCAGCGTCCGGCTGCCCGAGAGCAGGAACGGTTTCCCTGCAAACGTCTGCCAGGGGCGCGGCAGCTTGGGCCACGGGCCTGCACTGCGTGACGTGCGGAAGGAAGAGGAGCGGTACGGCGGCGGCGGCGGCCTCAACGCGGCTTGCGGATAGCGCCGAGAGCAGCTCGTACTCCACGACCACGGCTTGGGATAGGGCGTGCTCAACCAGACAAGAAGAAGGACCTCCTCGCACGATGCATCTGCAGTTGGATTGAAAAAGAGGTCGTGGATGGTTGCTCTCAATGTAGTTGGCCATGTAAAGCTGCATCAAGATGTGAATGGAACAGTTCTGGGAACAGAGGACACAGGAGCGGCCTCAAAACAACTTGAGACGCACATTGATATGGTCACCCGTATCAATATATAAAAACACTATACGTTTGGATCGAGAGAGATTGGTTTAGGATTGATTAAATAATCTGATGACTCCAAAAGTTTTGGAGATGAATCCAAATAAAGTATTTGAAGCTCATGAAAAGATATTTTGGAGCATTTAAAAAATTACATTACGCTTGCAGATAAATAAGAAAAGTTTCCGGAAAAAACCAGAAAAAAAATGTCTGAGAAGATTCCAGAGATAGATCGATAAATTGTGAACTCAAAGAAGTGATTTGGGACATGAGAAAAAGGATCTTAAAAAAGTTCAACATGAGGATAGAGTTGGGAAAAATAAATTTAATTTTCGGAAAAGACGCAAACAAGCCAGAAAAAGACGGACAACCTACCAAACGCATTTTGAAAACTTTACTCAACCACGGTGCAAGGCCAAACAACAACCAACCATCACATCAAGCATAACTCGTCAAATTAGTTTAGCAATAATTTTTTTTAAAAAAATCTTGTTTTGCTACAACTAAAGTGGCGCTAGCTCAGACTAAACTTAATCAATTTTATATAAATATTTAAATCATTCATTTTATTTAGCGTTTTCTATGCACAACCCAAAATTAGAAATTTTAGGGTGTGATAGTGACGACGAGGCACGCTCTATGCATTGATCTGTGATGGAATGGTGAAAAGAAATAACTGTGAAGTTTAAAGATAAGTTGAGATCAAGGGGGAGAATGTTAGATTGATCTCCACCAGTTAAGCCCCAACTGGACCCTGATCTGCGTCCTGATTGGGGACGCTCAGCCCAATAGCAGGCTGGTGGGCCCCCGTCGCACAGTGCCTATAAAGAGGAGGTGGGGCAGGGCTCTACACACGAGGTTGACAATCGCTGCTACCGTTCCTACCGTCCTAACCCTAATCCGATCCCGAGGGTGGCACTGCCAGCGTCGGGAAGCGCCATCAGCTCGTCGCCCCTGCGCTTCTACTTCACCACTGCATCCTCGACGTCCGGGGCGCCGAGGAGCCGAGCAGGAACTTCACCAATGCGGTCCACTTCACCAACACGCTCTGGACCAGCGTCAGGACGCCACCATCACGGATCTACGCCATCCCTGGTTGTAAGTCAACAGTTTTCCCTGCTTGGATCTACCTTAGTCGATCCGTGAATTTAACACCCACAACACCAACCTCTGTAACTCAATAGCTAATGGGAATGTGGTTATGAAATTGTCTTCACCTTTCTCCTCGATGTCCCATTTAGACCCTGGTATGAGGCGTTCAAGTTCCACCGCAAGCTGGGTTGCGGTGATGGATACTACATTCGCTTCTTCTTCGCTTCTCCGGTAAGTATGCTTTAATCGATGTTCACCCCTTTCGCTACATTAGGTTATTTTTCTAGCTTTCACTTTCTTTGTGTTCATTGCGTTTCGCCACCATGTTAGATGGCGTCGTCAAGTTCTACGTCTACTTCTAGCTCGTCAAGCAAAAGCACGAGAACCTCTCGGTCTTCACACCGGGAGTCTAGCACTTTTGTTTCCATTGGGTCCAGAAACGCGTCGAGAGCCCCACGAGAAAACAAAAGCGGAAGCTTGTCTGAGGACGGCGACTCTGTAACATTTTGGTTCTGAGCGATTGCTCATTTTACCTCGATCCTTCGCGAGCAACCGTATCTCTGTTACAGACTTGGGCTGAGGAAGGGCCACTGCGATCAGATCACTTTCTGTCATGCCGTCTTTCGGGCGAAGAGGAGGTTCTAATGCCTCGGCCCTATGAAGCTGATGTGTTTTGCGATTATTTCACCGCAGGACTGGATTTCCCTCTTAAAGAGTTTGTGGCAGATATGCTTAGTGGATTTGAGATTCAACTGCATCAACTAACGTTGAATGCCGCTGTGAGGCTTAGTGTTTTTGCTATGTCTATGAAGATGCTTGGGTGCACTCCATGAGCGGATGTATTTGTTAGATTTTATGACATTCACCGCCGGAGGTCAGAAATTATGGATCCCATTTTGCAGAAGAAACTCCCCAGCGAAATTGGCTGCATCAACTTTGTTTCGTGAAAGACACGGGGTAGTTTGTCAATTTCCCTTACATATCCTAACAAGTGGCCACAATAGACTCAGTATTGGTTTTACTATTGCGTGTGCTCGGACGATTTCGCTATCGCTGCCCGTGAGAATGGTGAATGAAAAGCTTCGCCTCTTGTGTTAATTCTTGAGAAGTACGAAAGCAGACACCTTCCACCAGTTGCTTTGACGGACGCAGTTGGGGTGCGCTGTGGCGATGCATTCGCTTTGACCTCCCGCTTCCAGATTAGTCGGGATCTCGTGGAAGAATGGGTTGCTATCGGCATGAATCCACTATGCAGCGAGACGACATTTGAAGGGGTCGATGATCGAAATGGTTATTATGGCCCCCTGCTAATGATTGATAGCCCACGAAATTTTGATGACAATGCCTCGTATGTAGAGCATGTTGAGGAGGAAGCTAAGAAGATTTGCGGTCCTTATCTTCATAAAGAAAGTGAATTTCATCTTAGCACTCTGGGTGGCCGACGGAGAGTGAACCGCGCTTTCGATGCTATGGGTGTCGAATATAATGAACAACCATTGTTGGATGAAGACAAGGAAGTTGGCGGTTTCCCGCATGAAAGGGAAGGCTCCCATGCGAGGATGTGTCCAGAAAGGTGTTGTTCTGAGGCGCAAAAAAGCAGAAACTGAGGACATTCACATTGGTCCCCTGCTGGCGAAAGCTCTAAAGAATAGCTGTGGGGGTGCTCTTGACTCGGTTCCCGATGTTGGACGCTTTGATTGCTCTAGGGTGGTTAGTTCCCATGTTTCTCTTCTTTTCACATGAAAGACTTGATTCTATTGTCGAAATTCCTATCTTCTTTTGTTGTTTTGTTTTGTTTTTATTCTAATGCAAAGCTCGTCACACTCGACCGAAATGGCCGCCAAGAAAGCATCGCAACACATTTCGTCATCGGTTTTCGACGATGAAGTGACAATTGCTGATCTCCCCACTCTCGCCAAAATTGGAGCGCGCAAAAAGTCACCCACCGTGAGATTCCGGCGCGAACCGAGGTAGAGAAAGACGTAGCCCGCGACAAGACTGCCGGATCGTCGAAAGCTGCTGCGAGTGCCGCTCTTGAAAAAGGTAAATCTAGATTATTCTGGGACTCTATTCGCCTGACCCAAAATATGGTGGATGGTCAACTTCTTGGACATGGGCAGCTGGTGCTCGGATCTAAGTCAAATGATTACGAAAACCCTCGCTTGTATACTGGTCTAAGCTCTTCGAGCGAGATGGATGAAGCGCGGGAGGAATCTTATCGCATTGCTCGTTCTTTGGGTGCAGCTTCCGATGCTTAGCTCGCAAGTCATTTTGACTTTCGACATATGGGCATCCTAGCGAGCGATAACAGCGATTCCTTGAAATTTGTTGATTTCGCTCAGAAGGCCTTCACTGCTCCGTGTAAGCACTTAGCCTTCAGAAGGCCTTCACTTAGCACTTAGCACTTAGCCTTTGTTGACCTTCTGAAAGTGGACAACAATTCTATTGGGGACGCTGTTTCGTTTCATCTTGCTAGTGTAAGCACTTAGCCTTACTTTTGTTTTTTTTCTTACTTTTACTTACTTTCAGACCATGGTTCTATGCCGAAGCCAGACTCGTCAGAATGAATTGTTCTGTCGAAAGTATGAAATCGATCAGCAAGAAAGGCAACGTCGTCTGGCCGAGCTTGAGACAGAAGTCGAGAAGCTCAAGAAGAAAGCTGAGGATGAAAAGACCACCTGCTAAACCTACCAGCGGGAGGCTGAAAAGCTCAAAGAAGAAACTAGGAAGATTAAAGAAGAGGTTGCGGGGCTTAAAGAAGAAGTTGCCAGGCTGAAAGCTGGTCTTGCTGAGGAGTTGAACTCCCTTTCGTCGTCGTCAGCCGAAATCATCAACCGCTACCACGAATGGCTACAAAACCTTGTCGTTATCGCCACTGAGTCTGTTGAAGACTCGCTTGCAGGGCATCTCGGATGGCTTCGGGTGGAGATGGAAGCTCTTGAAGGCCATATGTCCCATTCGCGCGACTATGCTGCGGTTACTGGCATTAAAGCCATTGGCCACAGTTTGGTCAATGCTGGATGCGTTCATATCGCTGACCTCTCCGTCAAGGATGTGGATAGCTACTGGCACACCCCCAGCGAAGCAAGAGTTCTTGGCAAGAAATTTTTTTGAAAAATTTGGCTAGCGAGATGGTCTTGATGCAAGCTGCCATTGGCCGAGGACAGGTTTTCTTCCGCTTTCGATTAGTTTTTCATTTACTACTTTTTTTTGCTTTCGCTTATTTTGCTTTCTTGAGCCATTTCATAAAATGCAAAGTTCTGGTGTAGACCCTTGAGGAAAAAACTCACATCAAGTCTACTTTCGCGGCCTTCATTGCTGAAAGTCGGAGGCGAGCGGCCGAGCGAGACGATGAGGGCACTCCGACCCGTTCTCCTGGGGATGCTCCGGAGAGTTCAGCTACTCGTGCTGCCCGTGACGGAACTGCCAACACTGAGGGGTAGTCTGAGCAACCTTATTCGACAGACTTGTAATTTGGAAGATGTTAAACCATGTCCTTGGACACGCTTGATGCTTAAACTTGTAATGTTGCATGGAACAGGTTGCGGGCGTGGGAACGCTGGAAGTTCTCGACTCTGCCCCTTAATTATTAGATCTGGCAATCTTTGTATTGGTGGTGATTTGTGGCGGAGCTATCGTTCTCGATTTCCTGTGGCCAAACTATCATCGTATTTGAAAAAGCGCCCTAGGGAAAATTCATCAAACTGAAGAAAAAATTCGGGAGTTTTACGAAGCATTTGACCCGCAGCGGCTCGAAGAAAGATGGAATAGACGCGCGGCCTCTCGTCCTTCGACTCCCGTTTCGGACGGTCCAACCGTGAAGTTGGAGCCCGAAGATTCTTGTATTCGCCAGGCATGCATCGATACAGTGCATTCCTTGGGTCGAAGGATGGCTTTTGAGCTCGGAGTCTTTGTCCAGCAGTGTACCCTTTTTGCCTTGAGGAATAAAGCTTTGGATTATACGCCGCTTCTCATTCGTTCATTTGCCAGATCATTTTGATATATTTCATTTTTTTTCGATTGTTAAAGGCCTGTCCTTTAAAAGGCTTTTCCTTTTCGTTAGGATGCGAATGACTGCACACAACGATTGCAGCGTTTGAATTTGCTAAAGTACATGTAGCCTCAATACGTTTTTGCTTTCCATCACTAGTATACAGTACTGGCGGTTGTAGACCCATTTGTACAGACGTTTTTGTCAACCGTCTGCGCTAGGGGCCAGTAGAAATAGGACCACAACACAGGCGGTTGTTTGTGAACCGCCTGTGGAAAGGATTTTCACAGACGGTTGACTTAGCAAACCGCCTGTGGAAAGTATTTTCACAGGCGGTTGACAAACCGCCTGTCAACATGGGTATTTCCACAAGCGGTTGACATAGCGAACCGCCTGTGAAAAAACTTTTCGAAAAAAACGAAAATAAACAGAGAAAAAATAGTTTAAATATGGTAACGACGGAGACGGGCGGGCGGTATTTCCACAAGCGGTTGACATAGCAAACCGCCTGTGAAAAAACTTTTCGAAAAAAACGAAAATAAACAGAGAAAAAAATAGTTTAAATATGGTAAGGACCTCATCGCCCAACGCCCGCCCGTCTCCGTCGCAAGTCACGGCATTTTTCGCGCAAAATCCGCAGCCAATGCAGCCGGTAGGATTCGAACTCACGACCTCGCCCTCGCGCAGAGGCTCCTCTACCACTGCACCACACACTCACACATGTTCAAATACCCCTTCGGTTCCCCACATATTATACAAATCCGAATATAATTTGCTTGTTTGGGGTCCTAAACGATTTCAAATGAAAAAATTGTCAACTACAAAGTTTCATAACTTTTCGAGACGAACAACTTTTGTATTGGTCATTTCTTCATCCGAGGTCGTTTACAAAATTTGAATTTCAAATTTGAGACCATTCAAACATATTTTTCGATGACAAGATGACTTCAAATTAAAAAGTTGCAATTTACAAAGTTTCATAACTTTTTGAGACAAACAATTTTTATTTTGGGTGTTTTCTCATCCGAGATAGTTTGAAAATTTTTTTTAAAAACACATCTATTTCTACTGGAGGTTGTCTTAACGAACCGCCTGTAGAAATGGATTTCTATAGGCGGTTTGTTAAGACAACCGTCTGTAGAAATAAGACATTTCTATAGGCGATTGTCTTAACAAACCGCCTGTAGAAATCCATTTCTACAGGCGGTTCTAGACTTGAGGTCCACCGGTTCATTTCTATAGGCGCGTGGTAACTCAAACCGCTAATAAAAAAAAATCGAGGCGCTAGGAAAAATCATCATTCTACTGGTGGATGCTCTCGGTGGTAGCCCAATGGCTTGATTTTTGAAAACGCCAGCCTCCAAACTTTGTCGAGGGATGGTAGCAGTCGCACAAAGGTAATTTCGATGCCAACCCTCGGCCTGATTTTTGAAAAAGCCCGCCCCAAACTCTTTTGTCGAGGCACGGTAGCATTCGCGTACTGACATTCGCGCGAGGATACTTTCGATGCGAGCCCCTCGGCCTGATTTTTGAAAACGCCCGCCCCAAACTCGTTTGTCGAGAGGCGGTAGCATTTGCGTACTGACATTCGTGTGAGGGTACTTTCGATGCGAGCCCCTCGGCCTGATTTTTGAAAATGCTCGCCCCCAAACTCTTTTGTCGAGAGACAGTAGCATTCGCGTACTGACATTAGCGCGAGGGTACTTTCGATGCGAGCCCCTCGGCCTGATTTTTGAAAACGTCCGCCCCCAAACTCTTTTGTCGACGGGCGATAGCATTCACGTACTAGTATTCGTGCGAGGTTACTTTCGATGCGAGCCCCTCGGGCTGATTTTTGAAAACGCCCGCCCCCAAACTCTTTTGTCGAGGGGCGATAGCATTCGCGTACTGGTATTCGCGCGAGAGTACTTTCAATGCGAGCCCCTCGACCTGATTTTTGGAAACGCCCGCCCCCAAACTCTTTTGTGAAGGGGTGATAGCATTCGCGTACTGGTATTCGCGTGAGGGTACTCTCGATGCGAGCCCCTCAACTTGATTTTTGAAAACACCCACCCACAAACTCTTTTGTCGAAGGATGGTAGCATTCGCGTAGTGACATTCGCGTGGGGGTACTTTCGATGCGAGCCCCTCGGCCTAATTGTTGAAAGCAACCGTCCCGAAACTCTTTTGTGGAGGGGCGATAGCATTCGCGTGATCTTTGTCGGGCCATCGATTGTACCAAGTTGAATTATTGCAACAGAATATCTTGTTACGTCACGAATGTTGTACAGGCACTACACTTAAACAGGTGCCCTATTGCATATGGAAGAGAGGTTCTGCTTTTGCGGAAACTTTGGTGAAAGCTGCTATTTTTTTATTTGCAGCTGGTTTGCTCCGAAACGCCGCACTTGTTATCTTCTCGTAGCACACTTCCTCTTGCCTTAATTTGGTTCTATCCTTGTGGATTTCTCTCTAGTATTTAGCGTTTTCACCTTTGAATCTTGTGTTGATGATATTATTTGCTTTGTGTTCTAGCGCGACAACTGGTGCTGCGTAGCTTGCTATCGTGACGCTTCCCATTCACCAATGGCGACTTATAGGCTACCCCTCATCTCGGTGTTGTATTCACGCTGGCTTGCTTGCTCCTAAGCACCAGACCTTGGTCTCTATTTGTAGGTTCTTCTTTGGAGTAGGGGAGTCTTTACTGGGCCAAAGTTAACTTGTGGTTGCGTGGCTGCTGCTAGTTGATGAATTTGATTTGGCAACTTATTAGGTGAGTACGATTGACTTGTGATTGGTCGCCTTTAATGCCGGTGCTGAAGCTAATTAGGACTTTTGACGTCACAAAGCCTGATTTTATTTTTCGTCCTATTTTTGTTTGGCAGACTAAAATCTTCGGTTTGTAGGCTTCCCTCCGCCCTTACAGGCTAACAGCTTGCTGGAATGTATGCTCTCCTCAGCCCTCTCGTTTGTGAGAGGGCCGGGGTACTTTCGCCCACAGACTTTTTTTTCCGTCTTTCGTTTAGTCGAAGGACCGGGATGCTTTCGTTCGTAGGCTTTCTTCCGCCCTCTTATTTGTCAGAGGGTCAGAGTACTTTTTGCCCGCAGGTTTCTTTTTCCGTCCTCTCGTTTTATTGGATGATCGGAATGCTTTCAACCGTAGGCTCTTTCGCCCTCTCATTTTGTCGGAGGGTCGGAGTACTTTTGCCCGCGGGCTTCTTTTTCCGTCCTTTCGTTTTGTCGGATGATCGGAATAATTTCGCCCGTAGGCTCTTTCGCCCACTCATTTTGTCGGAGGGTCAAAGTACTTTTGCCTGTAGGCTTCTTTTTCTGTCCTCTCGTTTTGTCGGATGATTGGAATGCTTTTGCTCGTAGGCTTTGGGAGATTGTCGAGCCTTGTTGAAGATGGCTTTCGTTTAACAAGTCGACATTCTCAGTAGTCATAATAGATTTGATGAATGTCTCAACCGTTCGCCTGGTTGATTTCGTCGGTGAACTCATAAACATAATATGGGGAATATCGGATGCCTTAATATAATGAATGCTACATTTAGCTGCCTCATTAAAAAACCTCGCACCCTAGTGAAGGGTTTCCCCGGCGAGGAAAAAGAGTACAGTTGTCTTTGCTTACAAAAAATTAAAATAGAAGAAAGAAGAAAAAAATACATTGAAATGAAAGAAGTTCTAAGGATAAAAGCGACGTAGGTTGCTTGCATTCTAGGTGTGAGTCGTTGCTTCTCACTTTTCGTTCAGCAACCGAAACACCCCAGGTGCTGCCATGCTTGCGACGACGAAAGGGCCGTACCATTGCGATTGCAGCTTGCCTTGCTTATCCGGGTGCCGGATGATAACCATATCGCCCGGATTGATGTCCTTCCGAATCAAGTTTTTGTCCGTGGAAAATTTGGTTTCTGCATGATATTTCTCAAGGTTGTTGACCGCTTGCAATCTTATCTCTTCGATGGTGTCCCACTCGACGTGCCTTTGCTCTTGAGTTACTAGCAACATTTCAGTTCGAAAAGACCCCAATTTCACTTCTTCCGGTGTGACTGCCTCCTCGCCGTATAGCAGACAAAAAGGGGTGAAACCAGTGGCTCTCGAGCGGGAGATGTTGTGTCCTCATACCGCTGAGGTTGGTGCATTCGCCCATTTTCCTTTCGGAGCATCAAACAAGGTCTTTGATATTGTTGAGAAAATCAAACCCTTTGCTCTTTCTACAGCCCCATTAGCTTGCGGGTAATTCACAGACGCGTAATTAAGCTTGATGTTAATTTTGTCATAGAAACTTCTGAATTCGGCACAGTCGAACTGCTTTCCATTATCGCAAGTGATGAAAGATGATACACCAAAATGGTAGATCACCCTTTGCCAAACGAATTTGGTTATGGAAGCTAAAGTTATGCTTGCCAAAGCCTTTGCCTCTATCCACTTGGTGAAGTACTCAAGAGCAACTACTGCGAAGCGTAGATTTCCAGGAGCTGGCGGTAGCAGCCCAACTATGTCAATGCCCCATCTCTGCAAAGGCCAGGTTGAGACCATCGGCGAGGTTTCGTTTGCAGGTGCCTTTTGGTTACTAGCGAACATCTGACAACCCTCGCAACGCTTGACTAACTCTTTGGCGTCTGTGGCGGCAGTGGGCCAATAAAATCCTTGCCTCATTGCTCTATACGCTATCTCATGAGGTCCCCTGTGCGCTCCGCACATTCCAGCATGCACTTCTTGAAGTAATTGTATGCCCTCTTGCCTGCTGATGCATTTCAACATCGGAGCTACCATTCCACTTTTGTACAATTGCTGCCCTATGACTGAGTAAGTTTTAGCTCTACTAGCCATCCTTTTGGCTTCCTTTCTAGATTCTAGCTCGTAAGCGAATATCTTTGACCTCCAATCATCACTCATGATGTTATGCACTGAGCCTGGGTGGTCTTCTTATTCTTTGACCGTTTTGGCCGAAAGAATCTGATAGAACACATCTGTCGAAAGTGGTAGATTTTGTGCAGCTGCCTTGGCTAGCTCGTCAGGCTCTATGTTTTCAGCTCTCAGAATGTGCCGCAGACTAAATCCCGTGAAATGTTTTTCCATCCTCCGGACTGCCACGAGATACTTTGGTAGTTCTGGTTCTTTTGCTGAGAACTCCGTTTCGGCTTGCCCCACGACCACATGAGAATCGGATTTGATAATGCATCTCGTCGCTCTGATTGCCCGGAGCTTTTGCAAGCCTAGCAATACTGAAGGACCGAATTAGCGACTAGAGGGGGGGGTGGTGAATGGGAGCCTCAAATTTTAACTCGTGAAATAGATGGCCCTTGTCCCAGAGAATCACCCAAAAAGCAAGACAAGGACTTGGTAGTGTCCACGACCCTAGATGTAGGGTGGATGCTTCCGAGAAGCACAACGGGACTCTACACAACCCTAGGAACCCAACGCAAAAGCCAGAAACCAAATCGGATGATCACCGAAGAAACTGCGGACGAAAATCTGTGAAACGACACTAACCAGACTCAGAGGTGCGTCCGGTCAGACTCGATCGGACGCGTCCGGTCAAGAAAGTTTCGATCTGGATCCTTACGGTTCGTGAACGGACTCTACACACGGAGCGTCCGGTCATGAACAGTACCTGCGTTCGGTCGCACCCACTCGATGAACAGTGCGAGTGATGCGTCCGGTCAGGCCATTGCAGACGCATCCGGTCAGTCACGGAACTCTCTGGAACGGACCGGACTCACAATAGAAGCGTCCGATCACTTCCTATGCTGAGCATCCGGTCAAGTCAGCCAATTCGGTCAATAGGACATTCAACGACCGAACTCTGACCAGGTGCGTCCGGTCACCAGTGAGGCAGTGTCCGGTTACCCCGAAACTGCACTGTTCGTTCACCGATCCGACTTGATCTCCCTTAAATCAAAAGTACTAAGGCTCAAACTTGGTGAGGGGAGTCACAAGGAAGTTAGTGAGCTGCTCCTAGGAGATCATGGCTCGAACCTAACTCCAAATCGGTGAATTGAAGAAATCCGGGGTTGACGAACAATAACTCGATCCAAACACGATTCAACCCAATCTGTGTGCTCGAGAGGTGAGGGAGCAAATCCTTCGGTGGAAAGATGACACTCTATCGAAAACCATCCCTCGGAGAGAAAGAACGAAGCAAATCTCTGAGGAGGCAAAAACCAAAACATGAAGAACACAACACCAAAACGCGAATCGATCACGATTTCGGCTGGAACTCGTCCCCACAAGGAGACAACGGGATTACGGTCCCGTTTCTTCAAAATCACAAGTACACAGAGGTATTGTATCTGTCTTTGCGGATCATAGGCAGCCGACAGAAGAAAACCTAGCGAGGGCTAAGAGAATGAAATGCTGCAAGGATAGAATGGATGGAGGGGCTGCCATCACTATTTATAGCCTAATACACTTATTCCCCTTCTACCCCTAGATACATAAAGCGAACAGGCTAACCCTAGGGGTATTCCGGTCCAGCTCCGGCAAATCTTCATCCGACGGTCACACGCCTTCCTCATCCTTAGCTTCGCCTCGACGCAAGCCTCAGGATGCCGCCACGTGCTGTCCCGTCGACCGCCGTGCCTTCCTTACCGATAGCTTCGCCACAACGCAAGCCTCTCGACACCGCCATGCGTCGACCGTTCCTTTTGGAACCTCCCCCCGGTTTTGAGGCCGAAACCGGGAAACGTGTCCTTGGTTGAGTTTTGTGGCCCAAACTCAGAAACCCGCCAACCCAGGTTTTGAGGCTCAAACCTGGAAACCGTCCACCCTGAGTTTTGAGGCCCAATCTCGAAAACCGTTGGGTAGCTTTCTGAGGCTCAACTACCGAACCCGCGCCATAGACAGAGTGTGGTTCTTACAACCCGACCACCGGCACCGATGCCGATGCATGTCCAACCTCCACGCCAGGCACAACGCGTTCGCCTTCCTTCTTGACTGGCCGACGGCACTTGCGCCGCACGCAAGCCCGTGTCTGACCTCCCGCCAAGTGCCACGACGCCATCATCTTCCTCCCGACTCGACCGATGCATCGCACATCCCCATGTGCTCTTGCTCGTCGAAGCCAAGTGCCAGCTGCCACAGCTGGTCCTCCGGCCCTCCGGTCCGTCGGTCCAAGCCTCGTGTCCCCCCTTCACCGCTCCCGGTGCGTCGGCACGACACACCTCTACTTGACCTTCACCTCGCCATCGACCACTGTCTCCGAGCTTCACACCTGCACATCAACACAACCAAGAACACATGTTGCCACTCACCCCTTCCGGTGAGCCTGTTGACCGATCGCTCATCACTCAGGGTGGAACTACAAGGGTTGCAGATACATGGGTGTATGCCGGATCTTGTGATGATGAGTGATTGTCAATTGGGATGATGCGCATGTTCTTTGGCTTGTGTTGTGCAGGTGTTGAGAACGGATACGGTGATCAAAGGCAAGGTGAAGGTCAAGAAGAGACGTGTCGTGCCGATGGACCCGGAGCGGTGAAGGGCGAGCGTGAGGCTTGGACTGACGGACCGGTGGCCTGAGGATCGGTCGTGGTGGCTGACAGCCTGGGACAGCGACAAATGAAGACTTGCGTGTGGACGGGGTGCACGGGCGGTGCATCCCCTCTACGACGTCGATTTGGTGGTTGAGCCACAGAAAAACCACCAATTGGATGGTTTCCAGGTTTGGGCCTCAAAACCTGGGTGCGACCGGTTTCCGAGTTTGGGCCACAAAACTTGGGCTGAGGACGGTTTCTAGGTTTGGGCCTCAAAACCTGGGTGCTGGCAGGTTTCTGAGTTTCGACAACAAAACTCAGGCGACGGACGACAGGTTTCCTGGTTTCAGCCACAAAACCGGGGGATGGCCCAGGTTTCCCGGTTTCGGCCTCAAAACCGGGGGGAAGTCCGTGAAAAGGACGAGCGGCGCTTGGCGGCACGTGGCGGCATCCAGTGAGGTCGCGTCGAGGCGAAGCTACCCGATGTGCGGGCGTGGTCGTCGGATCAACATCAACTCGAGTTGGTCAGGAATACCCTTAGGGTTAGCCTGCTCGCTCATTAGCTGTAGGGATAGAAGGGGAATAATTGTATTAGGCTATATTAGGAGACGCAGCCCCTCCCTCCAAACTATCTCAGCCATTTGCTACTTTCACTTAGGGTCTCCTGCTCTCCCAATCTCTGCTGTAGCTACTGAGATCCGCAGAGATGGTGAATCATACCTCTGTGTATTTGCTTTTTGAGGAAACGAGACCGTAATCTCGTTGTATCCTCGGGTGGAGAAGTTTTAGCTAGAAATCGAGATCGATTCGCGTTTTGAGTTGTGTTCTTCGCGTTTTGCTTTTCGTTCTCTCAGTGATTTGCTTCATTCTCCCAATCCGATGAATGATTTTTGATTCCGTTTGAACTGAGTTGCTCTAGATCGTGAGGCGCATCTTTCCACCGAAGGAATTCACCCCTAACCTCACGAGCTAGTAGATCGATCGATTTTTGTTTCGAATTGGTTTTTGTCTCCCTTGCCCCGAATTCTTCCGATTCACCAATTTGGAGTTAGGTTCGAGCCATGATCTCTTAGGGGTAGCTCACTAACCTCCTTGGAACTCCTCATAGCAAGTCTAAGCCTTAGAGCTTTTGATTCGGAGGAGATCGGGTTGAATCCGCGGAAGAACTATGCAGTTTCGGGGGCATCAGACGCTGGACTCGGGGGCATCGGACGCTGAGTTCGTCACATCGGACGCTCAGGTGCCACGTGTCCAAGAACAGTGTTTTTAAAGGAGCATCGGATGCTGAGCATCAGACGCTCTGTTGTCCATCAGATGCGTCTAGGGCTGAGCATCGGATGCTAGGGTTTCACTGTTGCAGCGTTTGATGCCTATGCAGTAAGGTTCCAGAACAGTGCATTTTGCATCGGATGCGTCCGGTGCCTGGACATCAGACGCAGGCCAGCGTCCGATGCTGTGTCTTCAGCACTGTTTTGTCTGCAGTTTACTCGTTCGACTTTGGATTTGGTTTTGGGTTTTTGCGTTGGATTTCCGACTTCGTGCTCTACAGAAATTAGACTTCCCGCTATGCAAAATAGCCTGAATCCCCCTCGCGTTGCTCGGGGGAGGTTGAGGTTACCCAAAGTCCATCCTGTCACTAGTTGACTTGCGTGAACTTGAGTGAGAAGGCTTTTGTGGTGTCTCGCTGTGTTCCTAGGGAACATCCACCCATTCTCTTGGGTCATGGACATCACGTGTATTGGTTTTGGTCTTGGGGTTGATTTTCTGGGACAGAGGCCTAAACATTTCGAAAGAAATTTTAAGGCTCCCATTCACCCCCCTCTGGTCGCCTTTGTGTAAGCACTTTTGGTCCTTCAAGGGCACATATCAACCTTGTGTTCGCAATCTCCCCCTTGATGAGTGCATCGTCAACACAGAGTAACCAGTAATCAAAAACAAAAAGAAATAGAATTAGGTGGAAGAAGAAGCTTACTCAAAATGTCCCAAAAGATCAGAGAAAAGGCCGAAGAAGGACAACTCGAGATAAGCAAAGCTTGGTCCCCAAAGACATGGGCAACGGTTCGACACAACCAAGCAAAGGATCGGAGAAACAACTCAATAAAGAGCAAAACTCGATCACAAAGGCAAAAACTTGGATCCCAAAGACATGGGCAACGGCTCGACGCAACCAAGTCAAGATCAAGCTAGTGCTCAAGAAGAGGCAGTGCGAACACAAGGTTGATATGTGCCCTTGTGGTTCCATTCCTGAGTGATGAGCGATAGGTCAACGGGCAACATGTGTTCCTGGTTGTGTTGATGTGCAGGTGTGGAGCTCGGAGACAGTGGTCGATGGCGAGGTGAAGGTCAAGTAGAGGTGTGCCGTGCCGACGGACTGGGAGCAGCGAAGGGCGGACACGAGGCTTGGACTGACGGACCGAGAGGCCGGAGGACCAGCTCTGGTAGCTGACACTTGGCATTGGCGAGCAAGAGCACATGGGGATGTGCGATGCATCGGCTGAGTCGGGAGGAAGACGATGGCGTCGTGGCACTTGGAGGGAGGCTGGGTCAGCCGAGTCAAGAATGAAGGCGAAGGCATTGTGCTCGGCGTGGAGGCTGGACATGCATCGGCATCAGTGTTAGTGGTCGGGGTGTGCGAACCACATCTCGTCTATGGCGCGGGTTTGGTAGTTGAGCCTCGAAAAACTACCCTCGACGGTTTCCGAGTTTGGGCCTCAAAACTTGGGGTGGCGGGTTTCCGAGTTTGGGCCTCAAAACTCGGGGTGGACAGTTTCTAGGTTTGGGCCTCAAAACCTGGGCTGGCGGGTTTCTGAGTTTGGGCCACAAAACTCAGCCTGAGGACAGGTTTCCCGGTTTCAGCCTCAAAACCGGGGGTGGTTCCAAAAGGAACGTACGGGTCGATGCATGGCAGCGCCGAGAGGCTTGCGTTGCGACGAAGCTATCGGTGAGGAAGGTGCGGCGGTCGACGGGACGACACGTGGCGGCATCCTGAGGCTTGCATCGAGGCGAAGCTAAGGATGAGGAAGGCGTGTGGCCGTCGGATCAAGACTTGGCGGAGCTGGACCGGAATACCCCTAGGGTTAGCCTGTTAGCTCTATGTATCTAGGGGTAGAAGGGGAATAAGTGTATTAGGCTATAAGTAGTGATGGCAGCCCCTCCATCCATTCTATCCTTGCAGCTCTATCATTTCCTTAGCTTTTGCTAGGTTTTCTTCAACTCACTGCCTGTGATCCGCAGAGACAGTTACAATACCTCTATGTACTTGGGATTTTAAGGAAACGAGACCGTAATCTCGTTGTTGTCTCGTGTGTTCGAGACACAGCTGAAATTGAGATCGATTCGCGTTTTGGGATTGTGTTCTTCGTGTTTTGGTTTTTGCCTTCTTGGAGATTTGCCTCGTTCTCCCTCTCTGAGAGATGGTTTTTGATTCCGTTTGAATCATCTTTTGCTAGGTCGTGAGTTCCATCTTTTCACCGAAGGAATCACTCTCTAACCTCACGAGCTAGTAGATCGACTTGTTTTTGTTTTGGATCGAGTTCTTTCTCCCTTGCCCCAAATTCCTTCGATTCACTGATTTGGAGTTAGGTTCGAGCCAAGATCTCTTAGGAGTAGCTCACTAACATCCTTGGAACTCCTCACAACAAGTCTAAGCCTTAGAGCTTTTGATTCGGAGGAGATTGAGTTGAATCCGCGGAGGAACAACATAGAATCGAGGGTATCGGACATTGACGTCGTGAGCATCGGACGCTGAGTTCATCACATATGACGCACCAATGCCACGTGTGAGAGAACTGGACTTTTGAGTGAACATCAGACGCTGAGCATCGGGCGCGCCATTGTTGACACATCGGACGCTGAGCTAACACTGTAGCAGCGTCCGATGGTCGAACGGTAAGGTTCCAGAACTGCCTGATTTGCATCGGACGCGTCCGCCAGTTGGACATCGGACGCTACCAGCATTCGATGTAGTGAGTTCTTCACTGTTTCATTCGTCCGATTTTGGATTTGGTTTCCAGCTTTTGCGTTGGGTTTCTAGCAAGGTTTTAAATGGCGGGCTATAGAAAATAGCGGTAGTGATGAGGGACGGTGAAAGGTCCTAAATGGCTAGAAGGGGGGGTGAATAGCCTAATTAAAAATTCTACAAAGCACTAGAGCAACCGGTTAGACAATAATATGGCGATAATTGCGTTTTGCCCTAGCCTACTAAAAAAAAGGCAAGCCACCTATCCACAATTCTAATATATTATAATCTCTATGTCACACACAATGGCTATGTCGCTATTTTACCACTAGTGAGCAAGCTATCAAAAACTAGTTACAACTAATTAAGCTACACTACTCAACTAGCTAACACTATCACTAGGCAAGTATGAAATATATGTAAATACAAGTGATAGAAGTGTGTATACCAATCCGGGCAAGAGATCAATAGATGAATACCAATGAATACCACGGAGACAAAATGACACAATGATTTTTCCTTCGAGGTTGACTTGCTTGCCGGCAAGCTACGACCCCGTTGTAGCGATACACCCACTTGGAGGTTCACGCGCTAATAGGCATCACACGCCTAACCCGCAACCGGGTGCCGCACAACCAACACAAGATGGGGATCCACAAGCTACGAGCAATCCACTAGAGTTGCCTTTCGTGATCTCCCACGGGGAAGGCACAAGAACCCCTCACAAATCACCGATTGGGGGCGGATACAATCACCAAATCCCCTCACCAATCATCAAATCACCAACCGTCTAGGTGACGGCAATCACCAAGAGTAATAAGAAATCCACAATCACAACAATCACCTAGTGCCACCAAATATGCAATCTCAAATGCACACACTAGGGTTTCCCCCAAATCCTCTCCCAAATGAGCAACAAGCTAGGAGATGGAGAGGAGAGGGAGATGCTCTTGAAGCTCTCAAAATCAATCACTAGAGCTCGATATCTCACTTGAATGGAGCACAAATCCTTGGGAGTGAGAGAGGATAGGGAGAGAGAGCTTTCTTCTCTTAGGGATTCAAAATGTGCAAGCAATGGGGAAAGTGAGAGAGAGAGAGAGAGAAGGAGAGGGGAGGACCTGGCCTTATCCTCACCCATCCAACCATCCGACCGTTAGCTATTCAGGAAACCAATCCCGCACTGGAATTTTCAGCTGACGCGGCCTGGAAATTCCAAGGTGGGAGCGCCTCTCGACCGTTGGCAAACCCGCACTGGAAATTCCAGTTCGGGTGGCATCAATTTCCGGATGAACGCGAATAGCAAACAGAGGACCCCTTGCTGGAATAACTACGAGCTGAGCTGGAATTTCCTATCACAGCAAACTTTCTTCTCCTTTTTTAAACCCTTTTAAGTGCTATCTCTTCCCACAAGCACCAAATCAAATTTAGCACTTGAGATAGCTTTTCACAAAGACTTTTCTTGGGCTTTCTCATCAATCTCACCACGTCACTAAGCGCAATGTATATGCAAATGACACTCACACTTAGTGGCACTAAATAACCATTGTAATCAAAGATTTCTCCTCTTTATAGTACGGTTATCTATCCTAAACCCGATCACGCACTCTATTGCGTCTTGACCGGTAAAACAAAACGGCCTTATAATTTATACCTTTGCCTTGAGCCCATTTTGTTTTTCTCTTTCTCCATTTCCATGTTGGAGCACTTGATCACAATCTTTTGGTCATCTCCATCACATGAGTGCCATCTAGCTCCATCACTTGGACTTGGACTAACCTATCTTATAATCACTCTTAAGAATAGGGTTAGTTCAATAGGTTTCATCAATTAACCAAAACCAAACTAGGGCTTTCAATCTCCCCCTTTTTGGTAATTGATGACAACGTTCACAAAGATATGAATTAAATTCAATTTTGAATTTGAGTTGCTTGTCCAAGCATTTTGTTCATGAGTAAGAATTGGACAATCACCACAAATTCGATTTTGGTAGTACTAGCTCCCCCTACATATGTGCTCCATGAGTTTGGTTCAATTTGTTCACATATGCATGGATTGAAATTGTGGGAGAGATACTACTACCAAGTGATGCTAAGGTATATAGAATGGACCTTTGAGGCGTGTTACCGTCGGAGTGCACTTTTCATCATCATCCTTAGCACCATGAGTAGCTAGATATCACTTGTAAACACAAAATACTAGATACCTCATGAGATCAACATTAGATGCAGAGTTCTAGTACCACTTGTGAAACATAATTAAAACACATCTAGCTAACTCCTATGCATGCTAGTTCTCAAATCATCATACAAGTTCTATTACTAGCATACACCACACAAGCTTGTTATTGAATTTAAGACTTGTACAATGCATCACTCATATGTATATGCGCATACAAATGCACCAATAAGTTCATGAGCTTGCTCCCCCTACTTGTGTGCTCAAATTTTAATTGATCCCCTTCCTTTGTCACTTCTCCCCCTTGGAGATTACTTTGCTTTATCTTTGTGACTTTCTCTCCCCCTTTGTCATTAAGTACCATAAAAGGCACACCAGTTTTAGTAGGTGTTAAGTCAATCAATGGGTGATCAAAAACATATTATGGTTCAACCTAGCGAACTTTCATAAGATATTTAACACGGTTTGCTCTAGAGTAAGCTTCTTCACACATCTTTCAATGGTTATCTTACTCATGTTGGTTAAACACGTGAATGCTTATTTCCAAGATTAAACACTAGGTTCATAAGCCCACAAACATGTCATATGCTACCACTAGATCATATCAAACATAGAAGCAATAGTGGTACCATATATACATAAAAAACATTTGATTTTCATGAATGAGCCTATAATATGCAAGGAATGACTAAATGCACTAAACATGTCCTTAGCAAAGATGAATGTCATGCCAAACAATTTTACCTTTGTTTTGTCGAAGGAGAGGCATGTCATATAATGGAGGGTGCATCAACTCATATTTGAGAAATCAAGTATGTTCAATTCATTCCTTAGCTTGCAAAATCTCTTCTCATCAAGTGGTTTGGTGAATATATCGGCAAGTTGGTCTTCGGTTCCCACACTCTCAATTGAAATATCACCCTTTTGTTGATGATCTCTTATGATGTGATGGCGAATGTCAATGTGCTTTGTTCTTGAATGTTGAATCGGATTGTTAGTGAGCTTCACCGCACTCTCATTGTCACACAGCAATGGCACTTGTTTGAACTTGATTCCAAAATCATCCAAAGTTGCTCTCATCCATAGCAATTGTGCACAACAACTACCCGCGGATATGTATTCGGCATCGGCGGTTGAAAGTGCAACACTATTTTGCTTCTTTGATGACCATGATACAAGTGATCTTCCAAGTAATTGACATGTGCCCGATGTGCTCTTTCTATCAACTTTGCATCCCGCATAATCGGAGTCCGAATAGCCAATCAACTCAAAGTTTGACCCCTTGGGATACCACAATCCAACATTTTGTGTATGCTTCAAATATCTCAATATTCTTTTTGTTGCCTTCAAGTGACTCTCTCTTGGTGAGGCTTGAAATCTTGCACACATGCATACACTAAACATGACATCCGGCCTAGAAGCGGTCACATAGAGTAAGCTTCCAATCATAGACCGATACAACTTTTGATCCACCATGTTACCACTAGCATCACTATCCAAATGACCATTTGTTCCCATAGGTGTGCTAATAGCTTTTGCATCATCTAGACCAAACTTCTTGAGCATGTCTTTGATGTACTTGCCTTGACTCACAAATATGCCATTCTTCATTTGCTTGATTTGAAGACCAAGGAAGTAACTAAGCTCTCCAATCATGGACATCTCAAACTCATTTGCCATCATATTCCCAAACTCTTCACAAAACTCTTGGTTGGTTGATCCAAAAATAATGTCATCAACATATATTTGCAACACAAATAAGTCTTTGCCAATCTTCTTGGTGAAAAGAGTAGTATCAACCTTGCCCATCTCGAACCCTTTAGAGAGTAGGAAATCCCTCAACCTCTCATACCATGCTCTTGGTGCTTGCTTCAAACCATACAAAGCCTTCTTGAGCTTGTAAACATGGTTGGGCTTCTTATCATCTTCAAAACCGGGTGGTTGTTCAACATATACTAACTCATTAATGTAGCCATTCAAGAATGCACTCTTCACATCCATTTGATCTAACTTGATGTCATGGGCACAAGCATAAGCTAATAGAATTCTAATTGCTTCCAATCTTGCAACCGGTGCATATGTTTCTCCAAAGTCAAGACCTTACACTTGTGTGTAACCTTGTGCTACCAATCTTGCTTTGTTTCTCACTATTATGCCATCTTGATCAACCAAGCACAACTTGATTGACCTCGCCAAGAAGGCTAATCCTGCAAGCGAATCGAAGAACACAAGCAAGAAGGTAAAGACACGCAATCTGAAATTGCAAATATGAATTATATGAATATCAATATAGGGTTCAAGAACTCGGTTCCAAAGGACTAATCGACATAGTGGAGGAGATCAAGAACGGGGGCCCTGGATCACTGTAAAAGGTTTCGACACCACAGTTACAATGAACGATTCAGTTCCTCGATGGAAAACTAAACACTAAACAAAACCCAAGACCTAACGATGACGGCGGCGGCTAATTATAGGGTTTAGGTCGTCGCCCCTGCTGGACGCGCCCCCTAATAGGCTCTAAGACGATACATGGCCCATCGGACCAAAATACGGTGTCGCAGCACCCTGGCAGATTCTGGACGCTGACTTCTTTCGACGATTCCCGTTGACTCCGGACGTATTTTGACGTGATTCCAAAGTCATTGGTTAGCTTATCAAATTATCTTTCCAAGCATATCTGGTTCGTCGAAAATAGAGTCCGTATGCATCCGGGGCGTTGATTTTATCCAGGACTGCTCCTGAATTCCGAGGGTGACGAGGTTTCTGAGTTGGAGACGGATTGCAACTTGGGGAAGACCATGGCGTCGGTGTGTCCAGCGTGGCGATGTCCTCATCATCCTCCCCTTCATGAATTGGAGTCGTCCTCGACTCCATCTTGGCGATGTCCTCATCATCCCCTCCTTCTAGAATTGGAGTCGTCCGCGACTCCATGTCATCTCCAAGCTCCTGCAAAAGGTTAGTGACCGCACAATGCGAAACACAAGGTATAGGATCATGTGCAGCAACACTAACATGTCGACAAAGCATAGTATAACAAGGAGCATTATTATTATCACAAAACGCAGCGGCAGAAGAAGTTGTAGAAAGAAAAACACCTCCTTTTAAATTAATCTCATTATTTTTAGCAATGTCTATTAGGGGTTTATTTTTATTTTTAATCTCTTTAGCATGTTTAATAATATCCGTAGGAGACAAAGGCAGCAAAGTAATTTTCTTGTCCTTATGTGTGATAGTGTATGTATTAGTTCTACCATGGTGTAAAGCATCATTATCAAATTCCCATGGACGTCCTAGCAAAATGGAACAAGCTTGCATAGGAACAACATCAAAATCAGCAGTATCATTGTAAGAACATGTGAAAAAGCTAACACGTGCTGATTTAGTTACCTTAGTCATACCATTATTATTGAACCATTGAAGTTTATACGGATATGAATGTTGTCGTGTGGTGAAGCCAAGCTTCTCAACCAAATCTGAACTCACCAAGTTGTTGCAACTCCCGCTATCAATGATGGTGAGAACACGACAACCCTGCACAATGAGATACATGTGGAACAAATTGTGGCGTTGGATCTTCATCTCTTCTTCTTTATGTCCCACGCGTGTACTCAACACTCGCTGCACAAGAAGACTAGGATAGTCCGCAGCAGCAGCCACAAAGTCAATGGTGATGGTCTCCTTGTCTTGATCGTCCTCGGTGGAATCTGCAGTAATGTTAGCAGCAAGAGCTAAATCATCTTCAACATCACTAGTACTTACATATCCATCCTTGGTAGCAATGAAAGCACGACGACTGGGACAATCCTTCATGACATGTCCCATGCCTTTGCATCGGTGGCAAATGATTGTAGAGCTGGACGAGAAAGATCTAGTAGAAGCACCCGAAGTGGCACCTTTCTTGAATTGTGGAATCTGCACATTAGACAATTTACTTACCCCTGAAGGTGTAGATGGCTGTGGTGCTGCAAGAAGCGTGGGCGTCTCCGGCTCGGAACGTTGCTGAAAAGGCCTCCCATTGTTATACCTGAAAGGTTGATGTTGTTTCCGTCACTGTACTTCTCGTTCAGCTTTAAGAGCAAGATGATATAATTGGCTGAACCTATTCCAATCTTTGTAATCAAGAATATCCTGGATATCACGATTCAAACCACCAAAGAATCTAGCACTAGCATCATCATCATCTTCATGTATACCACAACGTGCTAAACCAATAAGCAATTCTTGATAATATGCCTATACCCCTTTATCACCTTGTTTTAAAGTTTGCAGTTTCAAACGTAAATCACGTTGGTAATAAGGAGGAACAAAACGAGATTTCATGTGTTGCTTTAAAGCATTCCAAGTTTGAGGCACAGCAGCAGCATTATTAGCATTGCAAAGATCACTCCACCAGAATAAAACAAAATTAGTAAACTCACTAGTAGCAAGTCTAGCTCTATGCTCAGCAGGAACATTATTAGAATCAAATTTTTGTTGAACAGTAAGTTCCCAATCTAAATATGTCTCTGGATCTATATTACCAGCAAAAGGAGGTAGGCTAAATTTAATTTTAGAAAAAGGATCATTATTATGATTATTACCTCCCATACCGCGACGATTGAAGTTGAGACGGCGACGGGGACTAGCATCAGCATCCGCATCGTCATCACCAAAAGCATTTGCATCTTCGTCATCATGATGAGGTTGAGGGCGTTGCTCAAGTTGTTCAATGCGGTTGACCAGATTGTTCACGTTGCGCGTCAGCTCGGTCATGAGGTTGCGTTGTTCATTCATGAATGTTGTAAGCTCGCCTTTAGACATGCACTCATTGAAGTCCGCCGGAATTCCTGCCATTGTTAGAAGATAGAAAAAAGACAACAACAAAGTATTATCCCTATCAACTAAAAGGAACCAAGTGGTGGTGGTGGTGAAAGTGGAATGCAAAATCACAAGCGGCTTACCACCGTCTTGCCTGTATTCTTACCAACGCCAAACAAGATCAAACCAAAGTGACAAAGTAATCTGTTGTTGAGCATGGGTAACAGTTGCAAGATGAACCTGTGCTGACAGAAGTATATATGTGAAGCTATAGGTAGGCACAATATGACAGCAAGGATTAGCAATTCACGAATACATATTAGCAAAGTTCAATAAGTATCCAAAGCACAAGTCACAATTGCTGGCTAAGAAGGGTGTAGACGTAGCGCAACAAGATGAAACAAAGAACGATGGAAATAACTCACAGAACAAGCAAAGAATCTGAATTTTTCTTTTTCCTGAATTTTCCCTTCATTTTCCAAAAAGGTACTAGTAGGAATCAAACTTTTTTATTTTTTCACTTTTTTTATATTTTTTCCTGAAAAAGGATCACAAAAGATGTAACCACAAAAATTAGCACCTTCAACTGAGGTCAGATGTGGTCTACAGAAAATTTGCATGTTCTCTGAAAAGCGTGCACAAACCTTGTCAATTTTTTTTCTTTATTTTCCCGAATTTTTTTGGCAATTTTGAGGGACCAAACAGGGCAAAGCCAAGTTTGAGTCGGCTCCAAACGGTGTCAAGTATCTCCACAAAAAATTTCAGATTTTTCTGACAAACGAGCGAAAAGTTATGCATGTTTTAGTGAAGGTATCTCTAGTTATGTTTTCCGAAAGGCACAACACGAAAACAGGATTTAGGGCAACTCGGCAGCGGCAGTTAGGGCAAAGCGACCGTAAACTCCAACACCGATCACAAGAGCTAGCGTCCTTGTGACTAATAGCAGTAGGTAGATGCCAGATGATATAAGGAGGGCTACGATGCAGGCAAAAATTAGAGCGGTTGGCAACCTATCTAGGGTTTGCGCGGCGGCGAGAATTTACACAAGGCGGCTAGCGGGCAAGTCGAGTAATGTGGTGGCTTCGACTTGTTGTTTAGGAACGGTGGATGGGATAGCGGCGGAAATAAAGAAACAGCAACGAGCACGTTGAACTACGACGACGAACACAACCTAAACCAGCAACAAGACTTGACCACGGACATAAACTCAACAAAGCGAAACTGAAACGAAATTGCAAAGGCACAAAGGGCGATAGGACAGCGGAAAATTAAAATATTTTTTAAGGCTTTTTGTGGACTCTAGGTAATGAACAAATATGAATCTAAGGGCAAACGAGATTATACCTCGCGGGAAACCTGAAATATCCGATACCAATTGATGAGAGACGGCCCGATCTTCCGTGAGATAGCGATAGGTTCGATTGGTAGAGATCTCGACGTTGGCGATCCGGCTTCAAATCAGACACGATTCGAACCCTGCAACCGTTACACCACTCCTTCGTTGGTTATCAACCAAGCACAACTTGATTGACCTCGCCAAGAAGGCAAATCCTGCAAGCGAATCGAAGAAGACAAGTAAGAAAGTAAAGACAAGCAATCTGAAATTGCAAATATGAATTATATGAATATCAATATAGGGTTCAAGAACTCGGTTCCAAAGGACTAATCGACACAGTGGAGGAGATCAAGAACGGGGGCCCTGGATCACTGTAAAAGGATTCGACACCACAGTTACAATGAACGATTCAGTTCCTCGATGGAAAATTAAACACTAAACAAAACTCAAGACCTAACGACGACGGCGGCGGCTAATTATAGGGTTTAGGTCGCCGCCCCTGCTGGACGCGCCCCCTAATGGGCTCTAAGACGATACATGGCCCATCGGACCAAAATACGGTGTCGCAGCACCCTAGCAGATTCTGGATGCTGACTTGTTTCGACGATTCCCGTTGACTCCGGATGTATTTTGACGTGATTCCAAAGTCATTGGTTAGCTTATCAAATTATCTTTCCAGGCATATCTGGTTCGTCGAAAACGGAGTCTGTATGCATCCGGGGCGTTGATTTTATCCAGGACTGCTCCTGAATTCCGAGGGTGACGAGGTAGCTGAGTTGGAGACGGATTGCAACTTGGGGAAGACCATGGCGTCGGTGTGTCCAGCGTGGCGATATCCTCATCAGGTAGCCTGTCCTGGCCGCTATGCAATGCTATAGCGACACTATAGCACTGATATGCCTGCTCTATAGCGGCAGCTATATGCCATAGCGTCAGATAGCTTAGCACGCTATAGTGGTGTTATAGCGCCACTATAGCGCGATATTTAAATGCATTCAGACAACAACCAAACAACTATACAATAAACAATAACTAACCATATTTCCATGATAATCATAAGTTCATATTCATAATCATAATAATAATAACTCAATAACTCACAAAATGATAAAGTCATAACATCCATGATAAGTCATAACATCCATGATAAGTTGATAACATATTAGAATATTTCCATGATAAGTCATAAAAATAAGATAACAACAAACGACACACTTAAGTACTTAATATCCATATAGTTTTCAAAAGACAAGCCACAATTTTTTTTGCTCAGCCAGGGAAATGTCGATAGCGGCCATTTAGCCACGCTATGGTGCCATTTCAATCTAGTGGCAAAATAGCGCGTGTTGGTATAAATTAACGCACACTCTACTTTATCCGTAAGCGCACAGATAAAATCTACCGATGTAGCACTTCACCGGAGTAACCCAGTTTTAGTATCGAACCCAAAGGAACGGATAGTGTTAAGCCTTAAAGTCTAACCCCTAAGTAGCTAACAAGGATGGAGAATCTAGAAGTATAAAGGGGATCACTAAGGTTGTCTAAATCCAATTCAAGAGTGATAAGTTTATATTATTCTTAGTGGGGAAGTTGTCATAAAAGGTCACAAACAGAGTATGAATCTTTTATGCAAATGTATAATCCTACCGAGCCTACATACGGATAAGTGGACTATAGAAGAATCAACAAGGCTATAAGAGTCACCCTTGCGAACAACCACTACTACCGGCATTATAGGAGGCATTTATGAGCTATCAAGTCTAAGCACCACGCTTACACTATCTAACTACTCTAACTCTAGAGCGACTTAGAATTAAAGTACTCAAAAGAGAGTCATAAACCTTAAGAATAATAAGAACAATGGCTCAAACTTAAATATAGACGTTGATTACTGAAACAACCACTGAAGCAAGTTGAAGATGAACTTGAATCCGCAGGTACAAGATGAAGAAGTGGATCCGACAGGCCGCGGGAGCTCTTTCTTGATCTCTTCCTCTCTCTCTCTCTCTCTCTTCTAGTTCTAGTATAAGACTAGGTTCTAAACCTAAAGTAGAGGGGTAACTAGTCTTCTACTTAAAAGCTGGCTCTTGAAGTCTCTTCTAGGGTTTCTGAATGAGACGTAGACTTTTCTAAAGAGAGACTTGTTGTACCCTGGGGCCTGGGGGCCTGTATATATAGCCCTGAGGGATCAACCACGGTCGTTAGATCAAACCGACTTCACGTAGGGCTGAGATGGATTCTCAAAGGCGGTAGAGGAAGGTTCCAGAAGACGGAGTCCATCGGGCCTAGGGGGTGACCGACCGGTCATAGGGTGGGACCGGTCGGTCCCACCTGGCGGCCTCTCGGGGTGTCCCGCCTCGTGGTGTCCTCTGGTGTCCTCTAGGACCTTCTGGAGTATTCCTGACTTGCCAGTTCCGTAATCTTCCGTCGGTTTCCTTCCAGGAGAAGTAATCAGTGCTGGTTTTCCTGTTTAGTCCCTGCAGAATCACAATCCACCAAAACTCGTGGAATATTGTCAATTAAAACCCTAAACCTTTGTTGGTGATTGAATTCATGCCCTTTTCATACTTATTTATCCTTTAATTTTGATAGATAACCAGTGTCAACAACTCCCCCAAGCTTACCTTTTGCTAGTCCATTGGCAAAATGAAGGACCGAGAGTGCAATCAGAAAGCGACTAGAGGGGGGGTGAATGGGAGCTACAATATTTCCTTTCGGAAACTTGTCGCCACTGTCCCGAGAATCAACCCCAAAGGCACAACCGATGCGCGTGATGTCCACGACCCAAGAGAATGGGTGGATGTTCCCTAAGAACACAGCGGGACACCAGAAAAACTTTCTCACCCAAGTTCACGCAAGTCAACTAGTGACAGGATGGACTTTGGGTAACCTCAACCTCCCCCGAGCAACGCGAGGGGGGATTCAGGCTATTTTGCAAAGCGGGAAGTCCGATTTCTGTAGAGCACGAAGTCAGAAATCCAACGCAAAAACCCAAAACCAAATCCGAGGTCGAACGATCAAACTGCGGACGAAACAGTGAAGAAATCACTGCATCGGACGCTGGCAGCGTCCGATGGCCAAGCACCGGACGCGTCCGATGCAAACAAGACCTCTCTGGAACCTTACTGGACAGGCATCGGACGCTGCTACAGTGAAACCCTAGCGTCGGATGCTAGACCCCCGGCGCGTCCGATGGCAACGGACGCTCCGATGGTCAGCGTCCGATGCTCCTTCAAAAACACTGTCAGACGACACGTGGCACCGGACGCTCCGATGGAAACGACTCAGCGTCCGATGCTCAAGAACACAGCGTCCGATGGTCCCGATACTGCACTATTCTTCCGTGAAAATCACCCGATCTCCTCTGAATCAAAAGCACTAAGGCTTAGACTTGGTTTGAGGAGTTCCTAGGAGATTATTGAGCTATCCCAAAGAGATCATGTCTCGAACCTAACTCCAAATCGGTGAATTGGAAGAATTCGGGACAAAAGGAACAAACTCGATCCAAAACGAAAATCGACCGATCTACTAGCTCGTGAGGTTAGAGATGATTTCCTTCGGTGGAAAGAAGTGCCTCACGATCTAGAACAACTCAGTTCAAACGGATTTGCAAAAGACGCACCGAGTAGAGAGATCGATCAACGGGAAAAACATGGAGAAAAGCAACCCCCGAAGAACACAAGAAAAACGCGAATCACAACCACAAATTTGCAACCGTGTGGCTACGACACGCTACAACAGTGATATTACGGTCTCACTTCCTCAAAAATCTCACGGGCACAGAGGTATTGTTCTCTTCTCTGTGGATCTCAGTTTGCTACAGCAGGGGAGTGGGAGAGCAGGAAAACCTAGAAGGCAAAGAGCAAATGACTGAGATGGATGGGGAGGTGGGTGTCTCCCCCTACTTATCCTAGTTCTAACTATTCCTAATTCCCACTCTACCCCTAACTACTTACAGAGCGAACCAGCTAAACCCTAAGGTTATTCTGGACCAACTCGCAGTAGGTGGTGATCCGACGGCCACGCCCGCACAATAGGTAGCGTTGCCTCGACGCAACCTCACCGATTGCCGCCACGTGCCGCCACCGCTCTGTGTCCTTTTCACGGACTCTGCCCCCGGTTTTGTGGCCAAAACCGGGAAACCAGGCCTTCACGTCCACCCCCGGTTTTGAGGCCCAAACCGGGAAACCAGCCTCGAAGTCCATCCCCTGGTTTTGAGGCCGAAACCAGGAAACCCGCCAGCACCCAGGCTTTGAGGCCCAAACCTGGAAACCGTCCTCTGCCCGAGTTTTGTGGCCAAACTCGGAAACCATCAGCGCCCAGGTTTTGAGGCCCAAACCTGGAAACCGTCCATCCGATGCTTTTCTCTGGCTCTACCACCAAACCGAAGCTGTAGAGGGGATGCACCGCCCGTGCACCCCGTCCACCGACACGTGTCCCCATGTCCTTGACTCAGGCAACACATGACCACAAGTCTTCGCTCGTCGATGTCCCAGGCTGTCAGCCACCACAGCTGATCCTCATGCCACCGGTCCCTCAGTCCAAGCCTCACGTCCGCCCTTCGCCACTCTCGGTCCCTCGGCACGGCACGTCTCTACTTGACCTTCACCTTGCCTTCGATCACTGTATCCATGCTCGACACCTGCACAACACAAGCCAAAGAACATGCACATCATCCCAGTTGACAATCACTCATCACTCAGAGACTCGGCATACACCCATGTATCCGCAATCTCCCCCTTGATGAGTGCATTGTCAACTACCAACACAAATCATAATGAAATAGAAGAAGGAAGAAAGAAGGAGAGAGAGAACTCAACCAAATGACCCAAAAGCATAGCAAAGCCGAAGAAGTTCAAGTGGAAAGAGCAAGACAACTTGGTCCCCAAAGACATGGGCAACGGCTCGACGCAACCACGCAAAGCAAAGCTAGCCCTCAAGAAGAGGCAGAACGGGCTCAACACCGCTAGCGAGTAAAAGCGAAGCAAAATGCTAGTCCCTCAAGATAGAGGCACAGAGGCTTAACACAACTAGCAAGAAAGCTCGACGCCAATTGAAAATCTGAGAGGCGAATGCTAGTCCCTCAAGAAAGAGCAAAGACTCAACACAACTAGAAAAAACGCTCCGAACCAATTGGAAATTTCAACAACTCAACATAAGCAAGCTCCCCCTTGCATGGTGCACAACTGATTCCTCTCCCCTTTGAACATGGGAGGTATGATTTGTCCAAATTCTCCCCCTTAGTTGAAAATGCATCATCAAGCAAAAGGAACCAAAAGCAATTTTCTCCCCCTTAGAAAATGCACCGTCAAAATTGCCAAACAAGAGAAGTTCTCCCCCTTGCAAAATGCATATGAGTCAAAATGCAAGTTAGCAGCTTCAGGAATATAATCAAGAGAATGCAAAGATGCTGTAAACAGTATAGCTCCAACAACTAACTGGAAAGCATATAAGCTAGCGAAGGCTCAAACTGATCACCAAATATGAAATATGAACATATGAGCAAAGTGAGCAGTTTTTAGCCAAGAAGAAGTATTCACCATCAAAATAGCACTAAACATGTATAGACAGGAAAACAAGCAAGTGCTAAACATGTATACAAGGTGAGCTACCCCTAGCAAAGTTCAATCATCATGCTATAGAATGAAACATAGACTTGTGTATCCAAATTTTATCGGAGTTGCAGCGGTTTAAGATTACACGAGTTCAAATTTCAGCATGTGATTGCGAGAGGTTGAAAGCTTGTCATTGCCTAACTTTCCAACTGTGCGAAGCCTATGCAGAAGCAATCAGAAGCTTAAAGCAACAGTTTCGGTCATACACTACACAGCTCAAGTTTAACTCAAAGTGCAATGAGAAACAGTCTCGAAACTGTGATGTGTTGACAAGCAATCCCATCTCGATCTTTCCAATTCACTTAACTTGGTTCAGATTTTATTGACAGAATATGAACAGACGAAGCAAGTGACAGACTTAGAACTAGAGACATAGCAACCTAGCATATATGAAAAGCACGAGTGAACTCAACACATCCTACGCATGCTAGATGCATATCTCAATGGTGAACATTTTCAAGTTTTATGTTCATAAGTCAGGTTCACCATTCAAAAATAGCTCAGCTCAACAACATGTATCAATGATCAGAAAGAGCATAAGCTACATAGCATCAACATAAGCATCGGAGCATACTAAACAGGGCATAATCACATTCTAAAGAGTATATACATGAAGCTCAGAATGTAATAGCGTATGCTGAATTGCAAAAGAAAACAACGACAAACGAAAAAAATTAGTCTATCGTACAAGAACCAAAATGTTTCCCCCATCTAAAAGGGGAAACACACACCAAGCTCACCTCTCAACCGATTAAATGTTGATTGGTCGAAAGGCTTGGTGAAAATATCAGCCAACTGATGATGAGTATCGACATGGCGAAGGTCGATATCACTCTTCTCATAGTGGTCTCGCAGAAAATGAAAGCGCACATCAATGTGTTTGGTCTTCGAGTGAAGCACGGGGTTCTTAGCAATGCTAATAGCACTCGTGCTGTCACAAAGCAAGGGAACACGAGAAAAGCTCAGACCAAAATCACGCAAAGTGGCCATCATCTAGAGTAACTGGGAACGGCAGCTAGCCGCAGCAACATACTCAGCCTCCGTGGTAGACTAGGCGACACTAGACTGCTTGCGAGAAGACCACGATACAAGAGAAGAACCAATAAACTGGCAAGTACCAGAAGTGGACTTGCGCTCAATCCGGCAACCAGCAAAATCGGCATCGGAATAACCACAAAGGAAAAGGGTGGAAGAAGCAGAATACCAAATCCCAAATTCTGGAGTGAAGGATAAGTACCTCATAATGCGTTTGACCGCCTGACGGTGAGAGGTGCGCGACGATGACTGAAATCGCGCGCAAAGACACACCGCGAACTGAATGTCCGGGCGTGTCGCCGTCAGGTACAACAGCGACCCGATCATACTCCGGTACTCCTTCTGGTCCACTGCTTCTCCCTCCTTGTCCGCATCCAGGGCCGTCGTGGTCGACATGGGTGTTGGAAGAGGCTTGGCCTCACCCATATCGAACTTCTTCAGAATGTCTCGGGTATACTTGCCCTGGTGCACGAACGTCCCCTCTCGGGATTGCTTGATTTGCAACCCGAGGAAAAACGTCAACTCGCCCATCATGCTCATCTCAAATTCCCTGCTCATAGTATCTGCAAACTTGGCAACCAAAGCGTGAGAAGAACCACTGAAAATGATATCATCCACATAAATTTGGACCAAGACAGTATCAATGCCTTGCTTGAGGAGAAAGAGCGTTTTATCTACACATCCCATTTTAAAACCCTTAGCGAGCAAAAAGGTTTTCAACCTATCATACTAGGCTCTAGGGGCTTGTTTCAAACCATACAACACTTTGTGAAGTTTAAAAACATGGTTTGGAAACTTGGGATTTTCAAAACCGGGGGGTTGTCTCACATAAACCTCCTCTTCTTTGTAGCTGTTTAAGAAGGCACTCTTGACATCCATTTGAAAAAGTTTGAAACCTTTGGATGCAGCAAAAGCCAAGAGTATCCTAATAGCCTCCAAACGAGCTACAGGAGCAAACGTCTCCTCATAGTCTATCCCCTCCTTCTGACTATATCCCTGGGCTACGAGTCTGGCCTTGTTTCTTACAACATGGCCATCTTCTCCCTGTTTGTTTTTGAAAACCCACTTTGTCCCAATTGGGTGACACTCAGAAGGTGGAGACACTAGAACCCAAACCCGATTTCTCTCAAAGTTTTCCAACTCCTCATGCATGGCATTGACCCAATCCGGATCCGTCAAAGCGTGTCCAACATCCCGGGGTTCAAAATCAGCAACAAATGCAGAATGAGCAAAGTGAGAGATTTGCCTTGACCGGGTGACACATTCGTCAATGCTGCCGATCAACTGCTGAGGCGGGTGCTGGCGCTGAATGTGTCGTGGTGCCTCCCTTGCCGAAGTGGCCTCCCCCTCAACAGCAGCTGGTGCCTCCTCGGGTACAAAGGGTACTGCTCGAGGTGGCGGATCCCACGGCCCCCAGGAAGAAGATGTGTCGGGGCCGTGAGTCGTCATAGAAGCCGCTCTTTGCGGCACAGCAGGTGGAGGAGGTGCTAGGTCATCTATCCCTTCAGCACCTTCTTCTTCATCATCGAAAAGAGGCTCGCCAACCTCATGATCACCTGCACGCTCAAAGCGAGAAGAAGGACAAACCATGGTCTCGTCGAAGGTGACATCGGATGTCTCCATGACTCGGTTAGTGTCAAGGTTAAGTACACGATAAGCGCGAGTGTGAGTGCCATAACCCAAAAACACACCGTTAGAAGAACGAGACTCAAATTTGTCCAAGTTGCCTTTCTTAAGTATAAAACAGTGGCAACCAAAAACTCTAAAATAACTCACCTTGGGCAGTTTTCCAAAACGCAACACATAAGAGGTCTTTTTCAAGAAAGCTCGGAGAAAAATGCGATTTGAAATGTAGCATGCAGTGCTCATAGCTTCGGCCCAATATCGCCTAGGAGTGCTATGCTCATCGAGCATCATCCTGGCCATCTCTACAAGGGTCCGATTCTTCCTTTCTACAACACCATTCTGTGGCGGTGTGTAGGGGGAAGAAAACTGATGCTCTAAACCCAAAGAGTTACAAAAGTTCTCAAAATCCGAATTCTTGAATTCGGAACCATTATCACTCCGAATTGCTCGCATTGAGTTCAAAAGGAACTCATTCTGAAGACGCAAAATCAGATTGCGAGCAAAGGAGAAAGTCTCGGTCTTCTCAGCTAAAAAGAAGACCCACGAATATCTCAAAAAATCGTCGACAACAACAAGCACATACCACTTCCCCCCAACCGAGCTCACCCGAGCCGGACCAACAAGATCCATGTGCAAAAGCTCTCCAGGGCGCTTAGTCATGACCTGAGTCACTGGATGGTGGGGAGCGGCAACCATCTTCCCATGTCTACAAGAATGGCAAACAAGATCCTTCTCCATGGACAACTTGGGCAATCCTCGGATTAGGCCAAGTGAACTAAGTCTTGCAAGCAAGTCGAAGCTCAAATGTCCTAGTCTCCTATGCCACTTCCAAAGATCAGAGGAGGAAGGTCCAGCCAAAAGACAACGAGAAACTCCAAACGATTCCGAGAAATCCGCACGAAAGACTTTTCCAAAGGGCGAAATCACACATACAAGATTGCCCTGAGGATCCAAAATGCGACTGAGATTCGGCTTAAAACGAATCTCATAGTCATCATCAAAAAGTTGTGAAACAGAAAGAAGGTTAAAATGCAAGTTAGAAACAAGAGCAACATCACGCAACACAAAGTGCTCATTAACTCGCATAGACCCACGAGACAATACCTTACCTTTGCTGTTGTCGCCGAAGGTAATGTACTCCTTTCCGACGACCGGACTAAGACTGGAGAACCACTTGGCGTTTCCAGTCATGTGCCTCGAACACCCGGAATCCACCAACCAAACATTCTCCAATCGTTTTACCTACATCAATAAAAAGACATAGGGTGAGCATACGGGCCAACACTGGGGTTAGTGAAGTAAGGGGAATACCAGTGTTGGGCCGGTTGCTCAAAAGAACGGTTAGCAGAAAAACCATTCCTAGCACGCCTACGAGAGGAGCGATCACCACGTAGAGGAAAACGTGGTCCGCTAAGGGAGGAGCGTCCATCGCGATACTCAAAACACGGTGGGGGGAAACACTCAACTACAAAGCCACCGCCACGGGGTCCATAGCCTACAACTGCAGGCTCCCGCCGGGCACGCTCTCTACGCGGCCTAGGCCTAGGAACTTGAGGTTTTGGGCCTCTAGACCTAGCAGCTCTCCTCGGAGCTCTCCTCTCAACATTCGGCACATGTACATCATGGAAAGGATGGTACATGTCCGTGTTGTTCATCTCCTTTGCACGGCGCGCCTCTCTCTTGCGCCGAAAGCAGAACTCACTCAAGTGTCCATCTCTCCCACAATGCTCACAATGGTACCTCACCGCTCTCAATGGGGGTTGTTGGTACTCATGGTAGTGGGTGTGGATCACTTTGCCCTTCTGTGGCATAAGCTCCTCCTGGATGGGTGGCATGGTGTCCAGCTTGTTCTTGAGGTGGTTTGGTTTGGGAGCCCATGATTGTTTCTTGGGTGGAGCTCTCGGAGGCTCAACAAAGACCCCATCCTTGGTGTTAGGCTTAAGAGGCTCTTTGGGTGGAATCTTGGTAAGCTTGGGAGTAGTGGTGGAGTTGGGCTTCTCACATGGGTTAAGACCACTCGACTCTCCAATCTTGCCGAAAGATGAAACATCAACACCCGAAGCAAAACCAACACCGGGACCTCCAGCAGCTCGCTTGACTTGGGAGATCATCATCCTGAGCTGTGGCTCACCGCTAGACACCCATGACAAGATGGTCCGAAGGTATGTGTTTTCCTCCTCGGTTTGCATCTTGTCATGCTTCACATTAGCGATCTCCATCTCCAAACCCTCACACAGAACGCACCTAGCCACACATGTCCTACCTGAGTTGGCCTCTTCAAGAGACACAATCTTGGCATTCTTCTCTGCCAACTCAGATTGCAAGCCTGGACAGGTCTTGCACGCACCCAGCAACAAGGGTCTAGCACGAAGCTCATCCACCTCTCCTACCAACACAGCATACTTGCTTCTCAAAGTGAGAAGGTCAGTCATCTGTGTGGTGCACATCTCACACTCCTCCTCATCGGTAACAACCACGGTGGACTTGACAGATTCAAGTTCTTTCACCGTATCCTCCCACTTCTGCCTAAACTCCTTGCGCTCTCTAGCGGCACGCCTGAGCAACTTATCCTGAATAAGGAGCACGGCAGTAAGTTTCTCGACCTCAGCAGAAAGCTCGTCGTGGGTCAGAGATACCTGGGAGGTGTCGTCGTCGTCATCGTCGTTCTGAGGGGTGTCCACCAGCTCGCCATCGACCTCCTTGCCGAGGGCCATGGTGCAGAAGCCGTCGTCGTCGACGAAGAAGCAGAGGCCATTCAGCTTGTCCTCGATCCTCTTCTTCTTCTCGGACTCGTTGTCGTTTGAGCAAGCGGAGTCGTCATCCGAGCCATCGACGTCGCTGAGCGTGGCGAAGAACGCAAGCTGCTCAGCATGGGCCTTCTCCAAGTACTTCTTCTTGATGTACTCCTTGTCGAAGCCGCCCCTCCGTTGTGCCTTACGGGGACGTACTTCTCCTTGCGCTTGCCGGAGTCATACTTGTGCCCTTGATCGCCCTTCCCAGATTGCTTGTTCTTCTTGGGACAGTTGGCGATGAAGTGGTCGGGGTCGCCGCACTCAAAGCATCCTGAGCGTCCTCCTCCACGGCGACGGTTCATGCGGTTGTTGTGGAACCGCGAGAACCGGTTGGTGAGCAAACCCAACTCGTCATCCTCCATGAACTCTAGCTGCTCCTCTGTGACAGAAAAGAGAGAAGAGAGTGCAAAACCTCCAGAGGGTTTAGCAGAAGAGCCAGAAAGCAAAGCCATCGACGGGCCAGAAGGATTTTCGTAAGAAGCCCTCGCCATGGCATCGATCTCACTGGACTTGAGCTTACTGAAGAGCTCGTCGCACGTGAGGGTCTCATAGTTAGGCGATTCGATGATCGCCTGAACTTTGGAATCCCACACCGACCGATCAAGAGTATGCAAAAGCTTCAAAGCCCTCTCATGATCGTCGAAAGGCAACAGCTCCTTGTTAGCCCTCATCCTGTTGACAATCACCTGAAAGCGAGCGAATAAACTTTCTATGCTCTCGCCAGGCATATGTCGAAAGTTCTCATACTCTCGCTTGAACGACTCGTAGAGACGGGTTTTGACTTGAGAGGTTCCCTCATGGAAACGCATGAGGGTAGCCCAAATCTCCCGAGCCGTAGCGAGGTGAGAAACGCGATCAAACTCACTCATGCTCAAGCATGAGAAAAGAGCATGACGGGCTCGGCTATTGGCATCGTGCTCATCGATCTGAAGCTGAGAGACACGAGCAGCCAAGACCACGTAATCGACAGAGTTGCAAATATCCCAAATGGAAGCACCCAAACTCTGCAGATAGACCGACATGCGTATCTTCCATTACGCATAGTTCGTCCCATTGAAAAACGGCGGTTTGCCCACGCCGCGATCCATGTCGCCTTCTGTGGATCTGGAACCGGCTAAGGTGGAAGATCCTTAACCTGCTCTGATACCAATTGAAGGACTGAGAGTGCAATCAGAAAGCGACCAGAGGGGGGTGAATGGGAGCTACAAATTTTCCTTTCGGAAACTTGTCGCCACTGTCCCGAGAATCAACCCCAAAGGCACAACCGATGCGCGTGATGTCCACGACCCAAGAGAATGGGTGGATGTTCCCTAAGAACACAGCGGACACCACAAAAACTTTCTCACCCAAGTTCACGCAAGTCAACTAGTGACAGGATGGACTTTGGGTAACCTCAACCTCCCCCGAGCAACGCGAGGGGGGATTCAGGCTATTTTGCAAAGCGGGAAGTCCGATTTCTGTAGAGCACGAAGTCAGAAATCCAACGCAAAAACCCAAATCCAAATCCGAGGTCGAACGATCAAACTGCGGACGAAACAGTGAAGAAATCATTGCATCGGACGCTGGCAGCGTCCGATGGCCAAGCACCGGACGCGTCCGATGCAAACAGGACCTCTCTGGAACCTTACTGGACTGGCATCGGACGCTGCTACAGTGAAACCCTAGCGTCCGATGCTAGACCCCCGGCGCGTCCGATGGCAACGGACGCTCCGATGGTCAGCGTCCGATGCTCCTTCAAAAACACTGTCAGACGACACGTGGCACCGGACGCTCCGATGGAAACGACTCAGCGTCCGATGCTCAAGAACACAGCGTCCGATGGTCCCGATACTGCACTGTTCTTCCATGAAAATCACCTGATCTCCTCCGAATCAAAAGCACTAAGGCTTAGACTTGGTATGAGGAGTTCCTAGGAGATTAGTGAGCTATCCCAAAGAGATCATGGCTCGAACCTAACTCCAAATCGGTGAATTGGAAGAATTCGGGACAAAAGGAACAAACTTGATCCAAAACGAAAATCGACCGATCTACTAGCTCGTGAGGTTAGAGATGATTTCCTTCGGTGGAAAGAAGAGCCTCACGATCTAGAACAACTCAGTTCAAACAGATTTGCAAAAGACGCACCGAGTAGAGAGATCGATCAACGGGAAAAACATGGAGAAAAGCAACCCGCGAAGAACACAAGCAAAACGAGAATCACAACCACAAATTTGCAACCGTGTGGCTACGACACGCTACAACAGTGAGATTACGGTCTCACTTCCTCAAAAATCTCACGGGCACAGAGGTATTGTTCTGCACAAAACTATTCCTAATTCCCACTCTACCCCTAACTACTTACAGAGCGAACCAGCTAAACCCTAAGGTTATTCTGGACCAACTCACGGTAGGTGGTGATCCGACGGCCACGCCCGCACAATAGGTAGCGTTGCCTCGACGCAACCTCACCGATTGCTGCCACGTGCCGCCATCGCTCTGTGTCCTTTTCACGGACTTCGCCCCCGGTTTTGTGGCCAAAACCGGGAAACCAGGCCTTCACGTCCACCCCCGGTTTTGAGGCCCAAACCGGGAATCCAGCCTCGAAGTCCATCCCCTGGTTTTGAGGTCGAAACCAGGAAACCCGCCAGCACCCAGGTTTTGAGGCCCAAACCTGGAAACCGTCCTCTGCCCGAGTTTTGTGGCCAAACTCGGAAACCATCAGCGCCTAGGTTTTGAGGCCCAAACCTGGAAACCGTCCATCCGATGGTTTTTTTCTGGCTCTACCACCAAACTGAAGCTGTAGAGGGGATGCACCGCCCGTGCACCCCGTCCACCGACACGTGTCCCCAAGTCCTCGACTCAGGCGACAGATGACCACAAGTCTTCGCTCGTCGCTGTCCCAGGCTGTCAGCCACCACAGCTGATCCTCAGGCCACCGGTCCCTCAGTCCAAGCCTCACGTCCGTCCTTCGCCACTCTCGGTCCCTCGGCACGGCACGTCTCTACTTGACCTTCACCTTGCCTTCGATCATTGTATCCGTGCTCGACACCTGCACAACACAAGCCAAAGAAGATGCGCATCATCCCAGTTGACAATCACTCATCACTCAGAGACTCGGCATACACCCATGTATCCGCACAAAAACAAAAATTAACAATGGATCAGGAGTTGCTACAATTTCTTCACTTCCAAGAAGTATACCTGTTGTTAAACAAAAATTCTCCAAAATATATTATGTTATTCTTCATGGGGCTTATTACTTTTACCTTAGATCTTGAGTAATTTAAAGATTGAACGATCAAATCAAGCACTATGTCTCTAGTTCCTTCACTTCACCTTTATCACGGAGTTTTATTTTTTATTTTTTAAAAAGCTTTAATACGTATGTTGTCAAATTAAACAATGGATCCAAAGAGAAAGTCAACCAACCATTGAATAAAGAAGTGCATGTGTATGGAAAAATAGAGTCGGATGCTCTTTTGAATATATTCACCCTCTTCTGTTTATCAGAGACATATGGCTATTAGGCTAATTCTACTGTCGGGCATGTGCCCATTTTTTTCTGATATATATATATATATATTGTTTTTCGAGGTTCCAGACACTTGTCCCTTTTTATTTCCTCGGGATCTATCTTTTTGAGGTTTCAGACGCTTGTCCCTTTTTATTTCCTCGGATCTTTCTCACTTTTTTTTTCTTTTTTTTAATAGCCACATGCTTCCAACAAACTTCTAAGAGGGTAGCAACAGATAGTTATGAGCATTTATGCGGAAGATGGATGAAATGTGTAAGTGATCTCAATTCAATGGCATGATAAACTACTCATAGGGTCAACAAAGCTTAATTTAACTCAATGCAATTATTAGTCATGTTTATATTTAGAAATCTCCAGAACTTTGGTGTTGTTTTAGAACAAGATAATAGCAGCTTAGATCATCACATGTCATATCTCAATTACCTAGACCTTAGATTAAGTATTTGTCAACCATGTATTTAATTTTATTTTAAGGCATCATTATTAATTAGGAGAACTCATGCTTTGAAGACTAGATACTTAAAAGAAATTAGATAGAGCAACTATTCATCATTTCCATGCAAAAGATTAGAGAGAGAGGGTTCTCTTTTAGTCATCAACTTCTTAAAACACACTATTTTATTTATTTAATCTAACACACTTTAAGATATAAAATAAAATCTAATTATAGTAGTAGTAGTAGTAATAATAATAATAATAATGATAATAATAAAGACATACCTGAATCGTGAAGATAACGGGGGTGCATCTCCCCCAAACTAGTTCCCTTAATAGCGTTGAGCCTTCATGTGCCCACATATTTTTGTCTCTTTTTTAATTAATGGTGAGCCTTCATGTGCTCACATTTTTTTTTAATTTGAATTTTTTTATGGAATAAAAAACTTAAAAGGATAAAGATACTTACGTGGATACATGGGGTGCCTTCCCCCAAGCTGAATGTTGACGTAGTCGTTCGATCTTGCAATGTAGCAGACTGACAGTGGATATGTCCTTCCTCTATTAGAGCTTTGATTGATGTTGATGGTTATTGAAACATTGCTCCAACAGTGGACGGAGCATTCACTTGCTCATCACCTTTTCTTGGCCTTTCAAATCCTGTGAAACTCAAATAGACAACAAAACTTGTGGAACAGATTAAGCATTAATGGTTGGCCACTCAATCCTTAGTTGTCCAGAATTTCAGTAAGATCTTTTTGCTCAATATTTTTGTATTTTAATATTTTTACGATGCAAGAGAAAAAAATTCAACAAGATGAATGTATGCATATTTATTTTTATTATTTTTTATGCCACCACGCTGAACATTCCTGTGGGTTTTTACACACCATAGAATTATTCACATGGGGCTTTATTGTTTATGATGTAGTGTAACAAATGCAATATTTTTATTTTCTTTTCTAATGCAATGTAGAAATTAAAATGTTTGTGAATTAAATATGATGATGCAAGAAATGGATATGAGAAATATGCAACAAAGTAAATATAAAAATAACTACCGATTTTTAACTTTTGGTGAAGGTTCGGATATTTAGGTCCGACGAACCGGACCTTCCCTTGGTTCAGACCTCCCAAGCTATGTCAGACGTTTGGAAAGTTGTTATTTTATTGTACCTCTTAGCTGCAGATATTTTTTCCCATACTTTCTTGGTCTGAGTTTTCACTTCCTGTGGTTCACTGTCTTGAGGTTTCTCTCCTTTCTTTTCTGGGACAGTGTCGATAGCTTCTTCTTTGTGATTGGCCTCTCTATTCTTGATAGTTTGTCTTCTTTGGCTTTGAGAGTGGCGTCTTTCACTTCTATTCTTCTTGGGTGCTTCATTAGATATTTAGTTGATGAAGTTGCATCATGCCTTTTCTCCAGGAAAGTAAAAATGGATTTCCTCTTGTAAATGATTGTACTTGTAGCATAGAGGAATGGTCTTTCTAGGATGAGGTGGACATCATTGTCTTCTCATGTCGAGGATCAAGAAGTCTGTGGGGACTTCGTGACCTCTAATTCTGACTACGACGTCTTTCATCATTCCTTCTTGTTTATGCCTCTTGATATGGTGTCACTCATGTCATTTGTTCGTCCAGCAAATTGAAATGAAGCGTTATCTGTGGACGCTGGCAGCATCTTGCTCAGTGTGCATGTTCTTGTAGATCTAGGACCTTCATTCTGTAGAATCTGGGAGTGATTAATTTCTCCTTGTTTGCTCAAGAGTGTGTCCTGCTCATAAAAACAAGGTAGAGATCAAGTGCATGGGCTCTATTGGTGGAAAAACACCAACAGAACCAAAAGTTTTGTTTATTCCCCTCTAACCTTAGGCACATTGCTCAAGACAAACTTGTTGTTTATGTGTCCTATTCAATCTTAACATGAGTGATAGGATCAGAGGATGAGCATGAAAGTAGCATGTTAAAATATTTAACAGATCATATTACTTAACCCAAGGAAGGATAATCTATGCATAATCTGTCGATTTTTTTATGATTGAGATATATCATCTTCCAAAGGTTAGATGCACAACATTTTAGCTTATTTAGTTAAGACAGTGAGATTCAAGAGAGTAAAGCTAGGAACAAAGATCAAAGGACTAAACATGTTGAGTTGATTAGGTTGGATCAAGTGAGGTGCAACTTAAACATGTTTTGTTCTTTGTTTTTGTTCATACTAGAATCAAGAAGAAGCTTTTAAAGTGATGGTTACTTATCATAAAATGTTACTTTGTGATTGAAGAGTGATGTGTCGAACCACGTTGTGGAAGCTTCTCTTGTCTAGCTAGCTTGTCTTCTCTTGCTCGTCTCACAGTGTGCTTAAGAGGAGGAAGATCATAGTGGAATCATTTTTATAGGTATCGACCTTCCTTCTCTATGTGTCGACTTATCAGTGAAGGCGCATTGTTCCTCGAGTTTGTTGTCTAGGATCCTCTCTCTTTCTTGTATCAAGTTTGTACTATGAGGATGTAGGGACAGTCCCGCATTCTTCTCTTGTCAACCTTTATTGTTTTCCATTAATCATTGGGTTGGCAAGAGACTTGAATTTAGAGCTGCTACTCGAGTGCCTCCATGAGAGTCTTTTGTCTTGTAATGTGACAACTGAGACTTGTCCTCTCAACAGTGTCTAGATGATGGAGATCTTATCGACTGTTCTTCCTGATTTGCTGGCTCAGGTACTATCTCTCCATCTTCTAACTCTTGTGGTGCAGTGGCTTCATCCTTCATGATGCCCTCCTCAATTCTTGGCAGTTGGTTCTCCCTTCGACTTCTTCTCTTGGTTCTCTTTGGCTGCTCATAAGTGATGTAGATGTTGAAGATGCAGCGAAAGATCCAAAAGTTGACTTCTCTAGGTCCGGCAAAGATGATAACATTGATGGTGTTCAAGGACGATCTTCCAAGAATGAGTGGTGGATCGTACTCCTGAAGGACCGAATCGGCGACCAGAGGGGGCGGGGTGAATGGGAGCCTCAAATTTAACTCGTGAATCAATTGGCCCTTGTCCCAGAAAATCACCCAAAAACGAAGACTCGAAACGACCGGTAAGTTCACGACCTACGAATAGGTGGATACCCTAGGAGATGTCCTAGTGGTATAGCGGAACTACCGGAGAAGCACCAAACCAAGTGCCAAAGCCCCAAAGCAAAACTGCACATTCTGCAGATTCGTGGACTGTCCGGGGTCAGAGTCCCGGACTGTCCGCCGTTGAGTCCCGGACTGTCCGCGACTAGGAGCCGGACTGTCCGCGACTAGGAGCCGGACTGTCCGCCGGTCAAAACAAAGAAACCAAACAGTTCAGCAAGTCTGCTGGACAGGTCCCGGACTGTCCATGGGTTAGTACCGCGGACTGTCCGCTGTTCACTTTACAGTGAACAGTCAGGGGGCTGCGCCTGACTGACCTGGCCGAGACCCGATGCGCGGACTGTCCGCCAACTGACCGCGGACTATCCGCCAACACACAAGGAGTGCAAAAATAGCTCGGTTCAAACTCCAATTCGAATCAAACTTCACCAAATCAAAAGGGGCTTCGATCAAACTCCTCCCAGGTGTCCCTCTACGTATTGGGGTGCTAATCCTATGGAATCATCGCACCAAACCAAGTAAATCGAGAGTAATCCGAGAAACACTGAAAAGGGGGAAAGAACGAAGAACGAACGCGAAATCAACCCGATCTATGTCGTTGAGAGGTTAGGGGAGAAATCCTTCGGTGGAAAGAAGGAGTTCACGACAAAGAACAAACTGATTCAAGTGGAATCGAAAATCATCTCACAGAGAGAGAGAGAACGAGGCAAATCTCCGAGAGATGAAAAAATGAAACGCGAAGAACACGAACACAAAACGCGAATCGATTTCAATTCCAGCCGAAACTCCTCCACACGAGGAGACAACGAGATTACGGTCTCGTTTCCTCAAAAGATCCAAGTACACAGAGGTATGATTCCCGTCTCTGCGGATCACAGGCAGCAAGGTATGATTGAAACCTAAGCTGGGGCTAGAAAGAGAGAGCTCAGGAAACAAATGCTGCAAGGATAAAGAGAGAGGAGCGGTGCCTCTCTTATTTATAGCCTAAAACAATAATCCCCTTCTACCACTAGAAACAAGAGCAAAGCGGCCAACCCTAGGGGTATCCTGGTCCAACTCTGCTGGTAGTTGATCCGACGGCCACGCGCCTTCCTCATCCTTAGCTTCGCTTCGACGCAAGCCTCAGGATGCCGCCACGTGCCGTCCTGTTGTCCGTTGCGCCTTCCTCGTGGATTGCTTCGCCGCCGCGCTAGCCTCTCCATGCCACCATGCGTCGGCCGTCCTTTTTGCAGACCTCCCCCCGGTTTTGAGGCTAAAACCGGGAAACCTGGACCTCCCCCCGGTTTTGAGGCTGAAACCGGGAAACCTGTCCTCTAGCTGAGTTTTGTGGCCCAAACTCAGAAACCCGTGCCCCCAGGTTTTGTGGCTCAAATCTGGAAATCGTCCACGCCGAGTTTTGAGGCCCAAACTTGGAAACCCGCCACCCTGAGTTTTGAGCCCCCAACTCAGAAACCGTCGAGGGTAGTTTTTCGAGGCTCAACTACCAAACCCGCGTCATAGACGGGATGTGGTTCGCACACCCCGAGTTCCAGCACCGATGTCGGAGCATGTCCAGCCTCCACGACGGGCACAGTGCATTCGCCTTCCTTCTCGGCCTCCCGCCAAGTGTCACGACGCCATCACCTTCCTCCCAACTCGGCCGATGCACCGCACATCCCCATGTGCTCTTGCTTGCCAATAACCCGTGCCAGCTACCACAGCTGGTCCTCAGGTCTCCCGGTCCATCGGTCCAAGCCTCATGTCCGCCCTTCACCGCTCCCGGTCCGTAGGCACATCACGTCTCTACTTGACCTTCACCTCACCTTCGACCACTGTCTCTGAGCTCCACACCTGCACATCAACACAGCCAAGAGACGTGTTGCCCGTTGACCGATCACTCATCACTCAGGAAGGGAACCACAAGGGCACATATCAACCTTGTGTTCGCAATCTCCCCGTTGATGAGTGCATCATCAACTCATAGTAACCGTAATCAAAATGAAAACAAAAATAGAAGTAGGTAGAAGAAGAAAACTCACCCGAGATGTCCAAAAGTCATGATAAAGGCCAAAGAAGAACAAATCGAGATAAGCAAAGCTTGGTCCCTAAAGACATGGGCAATGGTTCGACACAACCAAGGAAGAGATCGGAGCAACAACTCATCAAAGAGCAAAACTAGATCAAAATCGAAGCACAAGACTTGGTTCCCAAAGACATGGGCAACGTCTCGACGCAACCAGGTCAGGATCAAGGTAGCCCTCAAGAAGAGGCAGAAGGGGCTCAACACCACTAGCTGAAAGCTCGATACCAATTTAATACTGCATAAAAAGTGATCGCTGCTAGTCCCTCAAGATAGAGGCACAGAGGCTCAACACAACTAGCAGTAAGCAAGATACCAATCAAGAAGCACCAAAAATGACGAAAACAGCTAGTCCCTCAAGACAGAGGCACAGAGGCGGGACACAACTAGCTGAAAAGAATGATACCAATGAAAACCGACTCGGAGCAAAGCAGAAAAGCTCCCCCTCACTGTAAGAACTCCCCTTCAACAAGTGAAGTACAAAATTTTCAAATTGTCACCACATAAAAATTTAAAGTTCCCCCCCTTGGAAAAATTCTCCCCCTTGGGGGCAATTTGCAATCAAAAGAGAAGGGTAAAAGAGCTCAATCAAGCAAAACGGAGCTAGGACATGCCTAACGAAGTCAAACAGATGCATATGAGTCAAAAATGCATGTTAGCAGCTTCAGGTATATAGTCGATAGAGTGAATAAATGCTCTAAAGAGTGTTGATCCGACTTCAAAGCAACAATAAAAAATGCTAGCAAAGGCTCAAACTGATCACCGAATATGAAATATGAATACATAAGCCAGGTGAGCAGTTTTAAGCCGTTCAGAAAGGAGTTTCACCATCAAAATAGCACTAAACATGTATATATAGGAAGTCAAACAAGTGCTAAACATGTATACAAGGTGAACTACACCTAGCACAGTTCAATCATCATGCTATAGAATGAAACATAGACTTGTGTTTTTAGATTTTATCAGAGAAAATGCAGCGGTTATCACGCAAGTTCAATTTTAGCATGTGATTGCGAGAGGTTGAAAGCTTGTCATTGCCTAACTTTTCAACCAAGCTAAGCCTATGCATATGCAATCAAAAGCTTGAAGCATCGGTTTCGGTCTTACACTACACGGCTCAAGTTTAACTCAAAGTGCAATGAGAAACAGTCTCGATACCGTGATGTGCTAACAAAGCAATCCCATCTCGATCTTTTCAATTCACTTTAAAGTTGGTTCATTTTAAGCAGATTATGAACAATCCAAGCAAGTGAATGACTTAGAGCTAGAGACATAGCAATCTAGCATTATGAAATAGCTCAAGTGACTTCAACACATCCTACACATGCTAGTTGCCAATCTCAATGGTGAACATGTATCAAGTTTTAAGTTCATTAAGCATGTTCATCATTCTGAAAGATAGCTTAGCTCACAACATGTATGAGTGATCAGAGAGAGCCTAAGCTACAGGCATCATCATATATCATCGAAGCATACACTAGTCAGAGCATAAATTTATTCTAAGGAGTATAGACATGAAGCTCGAAAATGCAAGATGTATACATTATGAAATGCATGCAGAAAACAGAATCAGAGTAAAACAAAACTAACCAGACTCAAGACTCAAAACAAAAAGGTCAGTCTATAATACATCAAACAAAATGCTTCCCGCATTTAAAAGGGGAAACACACACCAAGCTCACCTCTCAACCTAGCAAAAGTTGAAAGATCCATAGGCTTGGTGAAAATATCCTCAACCTGGTTATGGGTGTCTACATGCCTAAGGTCAATGTCGCCTTTCTCGTAGTGATCACGAAGAAAGTGAAAGCGAACATCGATGTGTTTGGTCTTGGAGTGAAGGACAGGGTTCTTTGCTACACTATTGGCAGAAGTGTTGTCGCAAAGCAAAGGGACCCGACTGAAATCTAGACCATAATCACGCAATGTAGCAAGCATCCATAAAAGCTGCGAAGCGCAAGAAGCAGCGGCAACATACTCGACTTTCGTAGTAGACTGGGCTACGTTCGACTGTTTGCGAGAAGACCACGAAACCAAAGAAGATCCAAGAAACTGACATGTCCCAGAAGTAGACTTGCGCTCAAGCCGACAACCGGCAAAATCCGCATCGGAATAACCACAAAGCGAGAGGGTCGAAGAGGAAGAGTCCCAAAGTCCGAACTCACGAGTGTATCAGAGGTACCTCATGATGCGCTTGACCGCTTGCTTGTGGGAAGTCTGAGGGGACGATTGAAAACGAGCGCACAGACACACAGAAAACTGTATATTCGGCCTCATCGCCGTCATGTACAGGAGCAAGCCAATCATGCTCCTGTACTCCTTCTGGACAACTGGCTCTCCGTCCTGGTCCGCGTCCATCGCAGCAGTCCTCGCCATGGGCGTCGTAAGAGGCTTGGCCTCGCCCATGTCGAACTTCTTCAGGATGTCCTTCGTGTATTTGCCCCTATGCACGAACGTCTCATCTCGGGTTTGCTTGATTTGCAACCGGAGAAAGAAGGTCAGCTCACCCATCATACTCATCTCAAACTCCCTGCTCATAGTATCTACAAACTTGGCAACAAGCGCGTGAGAGGAGCCACCAAAGATGATATCATCCACGTAAATCTAAACTAAAAGGGTGTCATTGCCTTGCTTGAGGAGAAATAGAGTTTTATCTACCCGTCCCATTTTAAAACCCTTGGAGAGCAAAAAGGTTTTCAAATGCTCATACCACGCTCTCGGGGCTTGTTTCAAACTATACAAAGATTTTGAAAGTTTAAAGACATGGTTTGGAAACTTGGGATCCTTGAAACCAGGGGGTTGCCTAACATAAACCTCTTCCTCTATATACCCGTTCAAGAAAGCACTCTTGACATCCATTTGGTAAAACTTAAAACCCTTCGAAGCTGCAAAAGCTACAAGGATCCTAATGGCTTCTAAACGGGCTACAGGGGCAAAGGTTTCCTCGTAATCTATCCCCTCTTTTTGGCAAAAACCCTGGGCCACTAGTCTAGCCTTGTTCCTCACTACCATCCCATCCTCATCCTGTTTGTTTTTGAAAACCCATTTGGTACCTATAGGGTGGCATTTCTGGTGGAGGTGGAACTAGGGTCCAAACTTGGTTTCGCTCAAAGTTCTCTAACTCCTCATGCATGGCATTAACCCAGTTAGGATCAGAAAGAGCGTGTCCAACATCTATGGGCTCAAAAGAAGCAACGAATGTAGAGTGAGAAAAGTGTGAGATCTCATACGCTCGCTACCGCGTGACTCGCTGGTCGATGCTGCCGATCATCTGCTGCGGGGGGTGTGCTTGCTGAACGCTTCGGGGCCCTTGCCTCACCGAAGTAGCCTCCCCCTCGCCAGATGCTGTCGCTCCCTCAGGTGCAGCGGGTGCTCGCTAGAGAGGTGGCTCTAGAGGACCCCAGGAAGAAGAAGTCATGGGATCGGGTCCTCGAGCTGAAGTAGTCGCCGCAGGGTCGACAGGGGCAGCCAGTGGAGTTGGCTCGGGGTCACCCCAATCGGCATCTTTCTGCTCCTCCTCCACAAAGATGGTCTCTCCTAGCTTCTGTTCTCCTACAACATCAAAAACAGAAGAAACACAAGACATAGTCTCGTCGAATGTGACTGTTGACACTCCTTAGTGGAATCACTCTAAGAATGAACCATATAATATAATGAAGGCACTAAAGAGTGTACGGGACACTACTAACTTCACTTAACGTCAAGTTGTCATCCCCAACATGAAGCTAGCAATGTAATTATATCAGGGCACTATATTGAAAGATAAATATTTACCCGCAAGCGCACAGATAAATATACCCGTTGTAGAAGCATTTCACCCAAGCTAGTCTCAGGTATCATTATTTATATTTAGCATAGAGACTAATCAATTCAAAGTATGATGGTATTGTATTAATGAGGACTTAACAACATTCATTATGGCACACACTTATAATAAAGACTGATAACACACTTATTACTCCAACAGGGATCAGGAAACAAAGTAAATGATAATGATAAATGATAAATGATAACAGAGATCAGATCAATCAAAGATAATCCTAGAACAGTACTACCTAGCAAGTAATGATTAGAACAGATATTAATAAGAAACATTTCTAAGTTATTCTAATTACAAGTCATAGCATACATTGATTAGTGCAAGCATATTTGGCAATCATTGGCTAGGTCACATCATATTTATAATTAAGAGGCAACTCCATAGTAAAGGTGTCAAACAGAGTAACCCCTAAACCATGAGTTAACTGAGCCATACTGAACACTACATTCGGGAGGTGGAATACAAAGGACTCAACAGGAATATCGCACCCGCGATCTACCACTCTATCCGGAACATAGGGCGCATTCGCAGATAAACAATGTATAGGCACCACGCCTACACAGGATCTATCACCCACCTGTTGTACTTTAAGATGAGCGTTATACGAAAATGAGTATAAACATAAAGATGAACTATGTATGCCAAATATATAATCAAAGCAGACTATAAGCAATATAATTAAGAATATAATAGTTGATGTCTTGGTCATATCAATTGTATTGCTATCTAGAGCACAAAGATGAACAATAAGGTGAATTAGATGATCGAGAAGAACTAAAGTACGAACTAGATCATGAACTAGAACAAGATTATGAACTAGAAGATGAACTAGACGATGAACAAGAACTAGACGATGAACTAGAACATAAACAATGATGAACTAGAAGAGCAATTATGAAATAGATCCATAATGTTAATACAAGAGAGAAGATCTTGGGTTTACCGAGCCTTCTCGTGACTAGATCAGGAATCCAAGCGAAGCTTGCCTCCTCTAATCCTATTCTATCAAGCTATTCTAGGTGGATGTGGTTCTAGGGCTTCCGATTGATCTCCTTCTCTGGTAATGCCTGATGCTCTGATTGATGATGTCTGATAATGATCAAACCCTGATGCCTGGACAGTGGGGTCGGCTGTTTATATAGCCCTAGGCGATGATCCGTGGCCGTTAGATCAAACCAACTTAAGGTACGGCTAAGATGCATCCTAGAGGTCGGTGGGAGAACCTTCCAGAAGATAGAGTCCAGCGGGCCCCGGGGAGGACCGGTCGGTCCCTAGGTGTGACCGGTCGGTCCCACCTGTCATCCTCTCACGGTGGTCGACCTCCTGGTGTCTTCTTGTGTCCTCTGGAGTATCTAAGCATCGGTTCCTGTTATTTAAGATTTTTTTACATCTAAGCATCGGTTCCTGTTATTTAATATTTTTTACATCTATATTGGAACATATCCTATGCAAACTAGACTTTTGTGCAAACTATGCAAACTCTAATCAAGACCACAAGAATCTAATCTAATGGCTGTTAATTTTAGCACTTAAACCCCTCCACTCATGGGGGTGTTTTGCAACAGCTAGATAGGATGAGTGGAGGGGTTTGAGTGCTAAAATTACCAGTCATCGGATTAGATTCTTGTGGTCATGATTAGAGTTTGCATAGTTTGTACATGAGTCTAGTTTGCATAGGATACGTTCCCATATTTTTATGGGCATTCAGTACTGTAGAATATGTGTGTTGCTGTTTATGTGAGAAGTGTCAATTTAACTTTTAGAGTCTTAGTGGAATATTATTGGAATATTTATCAGATGAGTCTGTTGTTTATCAGCTCCCAACTGGTGATGGATTAATTCATTGAACATTGGACCAATTTATATACTTATTATTACTGTAATTCTTTTTCCAATCAAAGAATTAGATCGACCAATCCCTTTATTTTTTAGTTTTTCTGCTTTATTTTGCATCACAATATAAAAATTTATTTATGTACCAATTATATTATGAATTTTGACATACATGGAATGAACAGGAAAATTAGACAAAGGTTCGAACCAAAGAAGACATCAAAACAAATATGGTAATACTGGGTACAGGGCGACCGTCCACGCGGACGGTGTCGATAGTGGTGCTCCCTCTGTCAGTCGCGCGCGCTGCCCGCTCGACCGAGCCCAGAACGGTGCTGGTTGCGCTGGTGGCGATGGCCCGCGTGCTTCCGATGCTGGTGTGCCTAGGTGATTCAAGCCTAGTGCTGGTGGTCGTGGTGCTCGCCATTCCGGCTGGTGCCTGGCATTCGAGGCTCGCACTCGTAGCAGCTGGCGCTCGCCCTCGCAGCGGACCTCGCGGCGAGCTCTCGACAGAGACGCATTCTACGATGGTGCTCTCCGATCCACGGCGTAGCGGGCGTCCCACGGCCAGCGCCCTGTTGCACAACGAAGCCCGTGCCCCTGGCCAACGCGCTCGCGCCCGCATCTGGTGGCGCTACAACGTCTGCGGCAAAGCGTGCGCCCCGCGGCCGGCGCCCTCCTGCGCAGCGGAGCCCGCGTCTCCGGCCAGTGCCCTCCGGTGGGGCTTGCGGCGGAGAGGTGCTCGCGACCAACGGCCAGCGCACTCACAGCCGCATCCGGCGGCGCCATACCAAGTGTGAAAGACGAACGATGATGAACCGATGGCAGTAGTCCCGTTTGAAACTCGGAGATAGGCCAGCAGCAACAGCCTTCTGTAGGCGGTGACACGACACTTCTTGGTGGCGGGGACGGACCTCGGCCGGAGGCAGGGACGGACCTCGGTCGGGGGCAAGGAGTGCAGGGCGGCGGCACTGGGAGAGCGGGTGCGAGCGCCGGGGGAGCGGGCGCCGGGGGCCGGGCGAGCACCATGGTTGCGAGCGCCGCCAGGAGAGCCAGGGGCTGGAAGAGCGGGCGTGAACGCCGCGGAAGCGAGACGGCGGGCGGTTTCGCTATGGTGGGGGCGGCGCTCGGTCGGCCGGTGGAGGTCGCGTGGTGGAGCGAGGTCGCGACGGTGTAGACAAGGCATCGCATGAAATATAGGGACGGCTGGGAGCGGGGCCGGGAGAGGGCGGCGGCGGGCACGGGCGGCCTCCAGGAGAGCCAGCGCGGGCAACCTCTAGGAGAGCAGCACGGGCAGTCTCCGAGAGAGTGGTGTGGGCGGCCCGAGAGGCGGCCGGGCGCAGGCGGCCGACAGGAGAGCGGGCGCAGGGTGGTTTCACGATGGGAGCCGAGGAAATATCAGGACCCGGTGAATCCAATTCTTATTAAATAGAGTTTGGTTGAGATGGTTAGCTCTCGTTGGAAGTTAATTATAGGAGGTCTGCTGCTTGATTCACCGAAAGACTTTTTTTATTTCCTATTTGTTACATGTATAGGCCAGCTCCATGGGTATTTTTTTTTAAAAAAAAATTAGTAGCAAAATTCATTTTTTAGTTTTAGTTCAAATGCATGTTATTTTTTTTAAAAAAATAACACAACATATAGCTAAACATATTATTTGTAACTCCATCTCGTAACAAGTGTACATCTCATTTATCAATAAGTAAACTTTTTAAAGTTTGATGAAATATATAGATAAAATAATATCAAAAGTCTGCTGCTCGATTCATGGGAAGACTTTTTTTATTTCCTATTTGTTACATATATACGCCAGCACCATGGTTAATGTTTTTTTTAAAAAAAAATAGTGTTCACTAGTGAGAAAAATTCATTTTTTATTTGTAGTTCAAATGCATGTAATATTTTTTTCTAAAAATAACACAACATATAGCTAAACGCATTAATTGTAAATGCTAAACTATACTCACTTCATCTCGTAATAAGTGCACATCTCCTTTATCAATAAGTAAACCTTTTAAAGTTTGATGAATATAGAGAAAATAATATCAAAATTTGTATCTCTAAGTAAGTTTATTATTTATTATGCAAATAAATTCCAAAACTGCTAAGATATATTATACATCATTGATATAGTTAAAATGTGATAGTTTACCTACTCCAACCAAACAACTCGGTGGTGTCCACGTATGATGTTGGTTGCAATAAAACCTATCTGATGCGACAAACAAATTCTTTGATGCAATATAGTCAGATCTTTTGCAACACATAACAAGACTAAGGCAACAAAGTTTGATCGTGGCCATATTCATGGGTAATTGCAACTAAAATTTTTTTGGATGCAATATAGCCAGAGCTATTGCAATGATAGGTCAAGATTGAGGCAACCTAATTACATCATGGCGATAAGCGCAAGTACTTGCAACTAACTTTATACTAGTGGCAACAACACCTAGCTATCGCAACACTAAATCAATATTATCACAACTCAAAACTAGTTGTTGCATTAGGAAACCATACTCGCAACAACCTTTTTCTATCATGGGATTAGCACCTATCTCTTGCAACGGAGTTTATAACTAAGACAACCCACAATTCTTGTGGCCATAAAGCCCACATATCGCTACCAATTTTGATGTTAGTTGCCATAGAACTTGATATTGCAACCAAATGTATGGTGTTGCCACAACAAGTGGTGCTATAAGGGTCAAATCCTTGTAGTGCTAGAGTCTTCTAGAAACTTCATGACGCGGCGGTTGCGTTATCTCTCGTCGGTTTCCTTCTATGGGAAGCTATCAGTGTTGATTTCCTGTTTTAGTCCCTGCAGAATCATAGTTCACCAAAACTCGTGGAATATTGTTAGTTAAAACCCTAAATCTTTGTTGGTGATCAAATTCTTGCCCTTTTCATATTTATTTATCCCTTAATTATGATAGATAACCAGTGTCAACAGTGACCTCGCAGGTCTCCGCTATCCGGTTAGTCTCAAGGTTAAGAACTCGATAAGCACGCAAATGCGAAGCATAACCAAGAAACACGCCATCAGCAGAGCGAGATTCAAATTTGTCCAAATTGCCTTGCTTCAGGATAAAGCACTTGCACCCAAACAACCGAAAATGAGACACCTTGGGTACCCGTCCAAAACGCAACTCATAAGAAGTCTTCTTCATGAAAGCTCGAAGAAAGATGCGATTTGAAACATGGTAAGCAGTGTTGATCGCTTCGGCCCAAAAATGCCTAGGAGTCCTATGCTCATCAAGCATCATCCTAGCCATCTCAACAAGGGTTCAGTTCTTGTGCTTAACAACACCGTTCTGCTGGGGGACATAAGGAGAAGACAACTGATGCTCGATTCCATGAGAAGAACAGAAAGAGGTATTACTGGAGTTAACAAACTCAGTACCATTGTCGCTACGAATAGCTCTAATGGTATCAGGGGGAAACTCAGTTTTCAACCTCAAAATAAGATCTTGAACAAAAGAAAAGGCTTCATCCTTAGCCTCCATGAAGAACACCCAAGAGTACCTCGAAAAATCGTCAACGATCACTAGAATGTACCACTTCCCCCCCATTGAGCAAACCCGAGCTGGACCAATAGTGTCCATGTGTAAAAGCTCATCGGGTTGCTTGGTCATCACTTAATTAATAGGTGGGTGAGAAGAAGCAACCATCTTCCCGTGACAACAAGGATGGCAAACAAGGTCCTTCTAAAACTTAAGCTTGGGCAATCCTTGGATTAGGCCAAGTGAGCTAAGTCTTGCAAGCAAGTCAAAGCTCAAGTGACCAAGCCTCCTATGCCACTTCCACAAATCAGAAGAAGGACCAGCCATCAAACATTTAGCAGAGCCGAAAGAGCTAGAAAAATCGGCTCTGAAAACATGACCAAAAGGAACGATCCAACAAACAAGATCTCCCCGAGGGTCTAAGACACGACTCAAACCCTTCTTTAAACGCACTTCAAAATCATCCTCAAGAAGTTGTGAAACAGAAAGCAAATTAAAATGCAAGTTAGAAACCAAAGCAACATCCTTAAGAACAAAGTTCTCATTGAGCCGAATAGCTCCATGAGAAACAACCTTACCTCTACTGTTATCCCTGAAAGTGATGTACTCCTTGTGCACCACGGGGTCTAGGATGGAGAACCATTCCTTCTTTCCGGTCATGTGGCGCGAACATCCGGAATCCATGAGCCACATGTTCTTCAGCCGAAGTTCCTGCATCAATAGAAAGGCAGGAAATGAGCATATGGCACAACACTGGGGTTAGTATACTGAGAAGGATACCAGTGTTGTGTCATAGGCCCAGAAAAAGTGTTAGAAGCAACACCAAACTGTCCTCGTCCGATGGGTGAATAGCGATCACCACCAACCTGAAAGGGTGGTCCGCTATGGAACGGAAAACCTCCAAACTGATCTACATGTCCCATTTGAGCAAAGCGATCACCACCATACTGAAAAGGTGGTCCGCTATAAGACTGAGTAGCAAAGCCTCTTACACCCGGCTCACGATCGTATTGAGGACGACTGAAACCGCGACGGGCACGACCACCACCCCGTGGTCTAGCTGCCTGGGGCCTAGCCACCTGAGGGGGTGCACCTCCAGGTCTAGCGCCTTGCCTCCGAACTCCCCGACCTTGCACACCATGGAGAGGGTGATGCCTGGCCTGGTCGTTTAGCTCCAACTCCTTCCTAGCATCTCTCTTCCTCCGAAAGCAAAACTCAGCTAGGTGACCCTCACAGTGACAGTACTCGCACTCGAACCTCACCACTCTTTTGGGTTGTTGGTTCCTATGGTTGCGAGGGTTGTGCACTCTAGCCGGCTGCTTGCCTCTCGGAAGGGGATCACTAGAGACGTCAGGAAGGGTGTCAAGTGTGTTCCTAAGATGGTTAGGTTTGGGAACCCACACTTGCTTGCGAGGTGGAGCCTTGGGAGGTTCATTAAGGATGTCATCCTTGGTGATAGGCTTGGAAGGCTCAGTTGGGGTGATCTTGGTGAGCTTAGGGACATCGGATGGCTTCTCACTCGGGTTGACTCCGCTAAACTCATCGATATTGCCGAAGATGCTAACACCCTTCCCACCTGAAGCAAAAGCCTACTCCCGAACAGTCAGTCCCCCTCTTGAACTGACTGATCATCATGCCCAACTACGGCTCACTGCATGACACCCAACTAAGGATGGACCGAAGGTATGTGTTTTCCTCCTCTGTTTGCATCCTGTCATGCCGACAGTTGGCAATCTCAAGCTCCATCGCCGCACATCGCTCACATGGAGCGGACAAAGTGCTAACTGAGCTGGCCTTCATGGCTTTAGCAAGCTTGGCACTAACTTCTGCCAACTCAGTTCGCAAGCCTGGACAGGACTTGCACGCACCCAGCAAAGAAGACCTTGCCTTCACTTCCTCTAGCTCCTTCTTCAGGGAGGGACACTTTTTGCAATCACCCACCAAGTCTAGCCTACTCTTCAGCTCATCATACACCTCAATCAAAGAGGCATACTTGGTTTGCAGGGCGCAAAGTTTGTCATATGCATCGTGCACTCCTCACACTCCTCCTCCTCGGACACCTTCACCTCGGTCCTAGCACTCTCAAGGTCCTTAAGCGCTTCTACCATCTTAGCCTTAAACTCGTTGCGCTGTCGGATAGCTCGCTTGAGTTGCTTGTCTTGCCCGAGAACTATGTCGACAAGAGAATCGCTCACCGGTGTTGGTAGTTCTTAGCTTCACTAAAGATAGAGCTAGACAACTATCCCCGCCGGTAACGGCCTAGGAATGCTTGTTGGCACTTGCTAACGTTGTTACTAAGAGTAGACTATAGAGTCTATCCCCGGCAACGGCGTCAGAAATGCTTGAAGCAAGACCGGTCACTATACCTAAAGGAGTGGAGCTAAAGCAGCTATCTACAAATGCCAAGCGGGGTTGTCAATCCCGACACTAGTAGGAGCTAGCTAGAGAGATTGCAATCTACCAGGAGGAGATTCTGCAAGCGCACAGAACTATCGTAGTAGCACTTCGCCTGGGAGTACCAGGTGTCGATTTATTTGATCCCAAGGGAAGGCTAGGGTGGTGTATGAGTCGAGTCAAGGAGGGGATGAGAGTCGAAGAAAAGAGAAAAGAGAAAAGGGGAGAAGGGAAGAGAAAGGATGGAAGGCTAGAAAGATTATATGGGTGGATAGGTAAGGATGATATGTATGGCTAAGGTAAGGTGGATGGATAGGTAGATAAGGGGTAACTAAAGGATAACTAACTAATTACTAACTACTAACTACTAACTACTCCTAGAAAACTACAAAGCAAGATAACTACGAAGCAAGGCAGGCAAAAGACAATAAAGCAACTAAGTTGAGTAAAGTTTTATTCCTATCTTGTCAAGTATCGAGGCGTACTAGCCATTACCACTTACTTAGGTTGAACGCTAGCACAACGAGCCTTACTGTTAAACTGGGCCAACTACGTGGTGCAATTCAAGGCGCACAGGGCTGTCACCACCTGCTTGCTACCACAGCTATCCAGGGGTCCAGCCGTATCTGAAGGTAAGTCTATAACTAAGCACCACGCTTAATTATATTCTAACTATCTCTACCCTAGCTTTGAATAGAGACACCCTTGCGGACGTTAGAGCAAACACTTGACTTAATAAGATAAACACTAAACTAACTAAGCAACCTATTGGCAAAGATCAAACACTAAGCTCACTAGAGATTAACTACTATGGCTAAGTGAATTGAACTGTAGGATAGCTAGGCACTCAGGCAATCAATCAAGTATACCACTCAATACTGATAAGTAGAATAAAGTAATACTTGAAATGATGAACTAGAATATAGTAAGTGCTTGAGTAACAAGGGCAAAACCTGAACTGGAGATGAAGGAAGACTCTTCCCAGCTCCAGGACCGATCACTCGCACGCCTCTACTCTTGAGCTAAGCCTTGAGCAGCGCTTCCGCGAAGGCAAGAATGCCTTGCTCTACTAGCTACCTACTTGCCTAAGCTCTCTGAGCTTCTAACCTAACTCTCACTTGCTTCTCTTGCTTGTGTGTTGCTCTGGGATGATGTATGGGATGGTGTGTGAATGAAGTGATGCCTCTGGGGGGTATTTATAGCCCAAATGAGTGAGGGGGGTACTTATAGGGGGCAGCCAACCGACCTAGGGTTAGGTCAGGTGGCGGGCGCCACCCCCTACTGGCGGCAGCCAGTCCCCTGGCCGTTGGATGCACCGCCTCTGCTTCAACGGCATCCAGGAGGTTGTCCAAGGCGGTTTGGAGGTCGGTTGCATGTCCTAGCAACCGCCATTCAGCCTTGATCCACGCCACTTCATCCTAAGCCGTCCGATGCCACTGACCTAGTGACCAAGGGCCAAGATTTGGCCTTGGGGAGGTCACACGGATTGGTGACGTGGCAGGGAGTGGAGCTTGGGCCAACCCAAGTGGCGGGCGCCACTTAGAGGTGGCGGGCGCCACTTAGAGGTGGCGGGCGCCACCCCCCTTAGGCCCATTTGGGCCCTGCTGAGTGGGCTTGGCCTCTGGTGGGTCCATATGTCCAAATTTGGTTCAAATCCTGCATTCAAATAAAATTCTATGGACATGTGGAATTTGGTTAGTTTGAAACCTATTTGACTACATTTCATGCCTTTTTGGTGGACTTTAGGGTCAAATGTTGATGGTAAAACAGGTGTTTAAGGACCGTCAACAAGCTCCCCCAAGCTAACCTGTTGCTCGTCCTCAAGCAACAATGCGGTTTAAGCATTGAGCATGAGATGGATAGCAACTTAAGATGTCTGCAAGTGCATATTGTTTAGTGAGAAATAACTTAGCATATATCATTAATCATAGCAATGTGGGGCTTATAGCTTTTCACTTAAAACATGCAAGAGTGAAATAAAGCAGTAGATAGGAAACTTTTATCTTGCTTAGGTTTGACTAGAATTTTGTCTGGAGGTTTTTCAAGGTTTTCAAAAGATAACAACTTGCTTAAGTCCTCCAAGATTCACTCAATCACTCAATGGTGTTTAAATCCTCACTTAGGCCAAAATGTAGCCTCTCCTATTTCTAAAGAATGATATGTGGAGTTATAGGAAGGCTAAGAACCATGAGCAAATTGCCTGATGTTTATTGCTAAGCTAGACACTCAGATCATAAGGAGCAGCAAATCATAAAAATTGATCAAGATGTGCATGTGTGGTTATGTGGAAGTGTATAGAGAGGCATTTCATAATCCTTCCTAGTTAATTTCTGGGGTCTAGAGCTAATGATAATTCTCTCTCTATATATTTTTTTTTGGATACATAGTGAGTAGACATAAGATGTGTCCTCACATTTTCTTAGGACATAGTCCTCTTTTGAGCTACTTTGCTCACTTTTTTTTTCTTCAGGACATAGTCCTTTCTTGAGCTACTTTGCTCATTTTTCTCTGTCTCTTTTTTTTAGCTCTAGATTTCCCCAGATTATCTATAGGAAAGGATTTTTGAAAATGAAAAAGGAAAGGGAGAGAAATGCTTATTCCTAGTGTAGGAATAGCATAAGGCTAGCAATGGGATGTTTGGCAGGGTATTGCATATCTCCGGTGTAGAGAATAAGCAATTTATTTGGTGGTTGCAAACTTCCAAAGTGGAAAGTAGGGAATTTATGGTGGGTGTGCGTGAATCTTGATTCAAAAGATATGATAAGCTTCTCTACTAAGATCTATGAGGTTTAACAAAGCTCAACACAAACAAAGCTCTTTGTGGTTTTGACTAATGACTAACAAATATTTGGCTGGTGGTGGGATGGGATAAAATCTAGGAGGAACTTTTAGCAAGGTTTTCATAATTTTTAAAAGAAATCCTCCAGATTAGGTCCTAATTTCACCTTAGCAAGTTTAAAGAATTACTCCATTTCTTACTAACTTTATTCACTAAGCATGATTTCAGTTTAAGCATGTGCAACCCACAAAAGCTACAACTTAGATAAGACTAGTTATTCAAACCATAACAATAGCATTTGCATGACATATTTCAAATCTTATTCAGGTTTCAACTTGTTTAAGCAGATTTTATCAATTTGATTCATGGAGTGGTTATTTAGGCAAGCATGTGACATTCAAAAGATATAGAATTTAAGAACTGGATGTAAAATGTAGGCTTGAGACATACCTTATCGGAGCGGGAGTATCCCCCAAGCTGGCTTCTTGCTTGGTGAAAGATCTTCTTCTTCTCAGTCGGAGCTCTTGTTCTCATTTTATTAAAAGGGAAACTATCTAATGTTGTGAAAAGGGAAACTATCCTATTATGATATTTTATTGTTCTAACTAAGTTAACATATACCTATGCATAAAACTAATGATAACTGATTTTTTTTTAGTTTCATGCATGACATACGTTATTTATTCAAAAAAGGGAAAATTGAAGGGAAAAATTAAAAGTAAAACCATACCTTAGGTCCATGGAGTTTCATCCTTATCGGGTGGATCTTCTTCCTTGGGCACTTCTTCTCTTAGTACTCCATCGGGTTCTTCTTCTTTTGACACCTCTCCCTTGTTATGTGAATCACACAACTCAGGAGGTGGTTCTTTCTTTCTGTTCCACCTTGTTCTTGGGCGCCTCTTCTTGGTACGAACGGGTTTTACTACCTGCATGTTAGCGGCATATGCGGGACCACGGGAGAAGGAGAATATTTCCTTCCTCCCTCCTAATGTCATTTGAATTTTACCACTTCCCACACATATGCAAGCATTAACAGTATTCAAGAAGGGTCTACCTAAGATTAGAGGCACATCTTTCCTATTTCCCATATCTAGTATTATGAAATCAGCAGGAACATATGAACCTCTAATATGAACAGGTAAATCATTAACTATTCCTTCTACATAGCAAGTGGATTGATCAGCAAGCACAACATAGGCAGATGTGGATGACATGGGTGGAAAGAACGAGTTTTCATAGAAATCTTTAGATATAATGTTCACACTCGATCCTAAATCACACATGGCATTTTTAAAGACTTCACCAAAGATTGAGCATCTAATTATGGGACTACCAGGATCACCCTTTTTAACAGTTATGGTTTGATCTTCATAATAGTTAAAATATTTTATTTCAACCATGTTTGCAGTTTCCATGTCAGGTTTAGCAGGAATTTTGTCAGGTTCAAAAGATGGTATGCTAGCAGCAAGTTGAACTAATTGGGTTTCTAACATCTTATTAAAGCTAAGTTGATTTTTCAGAGCAGATGAGAAATCTTCCAATTTAGCATTTATATTGTCAAGAATTTTATCATTCGACATTAATCTCTCTTTCAAGAAATCAGTAATTTTACCTTGTGAGTAAACTAAATTCTTCAAGAAAGAGAAATTATCAGAATTATGAAAATTAGAGCGGGGGAATGAATTGTTACCTTGAGAATTTGCAGGCTGATTCCATCCTTGATTCTGTTGACGGAAACCGTTATTGTTGTTGATGAAGTCCAAATCTTCATGTAGCTCGGGACAGTGGTTCCCAGAATGTCCGGTTTCTCCACAGACTTCACAAGTCATGTAGGATTCCAGAGATTGGACACTCTCTTGTTGGTTCATCTTCTCACAGCTGTCCAGCTTCTTTGCCAGCAGGTCCATCCTGGCCACGATCATGTCGGCCTCCTTAAGGGAATGCATACCTCGCTTACGGTGCTGCAGTCTCTCGTCATTCCATCCTTGGTTCGACACCATCTTCTCTATGAGAGCCTTAGCATCTACAACATTCAGAGAAAAGAATGCACCGCCGGAGGCGGCATCCAAATGGCTTCTAGAGAGTGGGGTTAGGCCATGGTAGAAGTTCTGGATCAATAGCCAGTCCTCCATGCCGTGGTGCGGACAAGCAGCGACATACTCTTGCAACCTCTCCCAAGCCTCGGGAATAGATTCCTCGGCTTGTTGCGTAAAGCTGGAGATTTTGTTGCGAAGGGCATTCGTCTTGCCCATAGGAAAGAATTTGGCGAGGAAAGCATTGGAACACTTGTCCCCTGTGTCTACAGCGTTGCGATCGGTATAGAACCATTGCTTCGCTTTTCCTAGCAAAGAGAAAGGAAAGAGACGAAGACGGATGGCTTCTTGGGTTATCCCCTTAATGGTGATGGTGCCGCAAATCTCCAAAAATTGTTGGAGGTGAGCATTGGCATCCTCATGAGCCTTGCCACAGAACAGGCTAGCTTGGACCATCGTGATCAGAGCCAGTTTCAACTCAAAATTGAGGTTGGCATCAATCACGTCTGGTCCTATCGCTACATTAGCGGCAGAAGGAGCAGAAAATTCACGAATGGTCTTATTGGCCATCGTGAAGATAGAATGAGATAAGAAAGAAAGAAGTTGAAGAAGATGAAGGAAAAAGATAAGAAGAGTTAAGGAAAGAAAGAATGAGGTAAGATGGGATTCGCTAAGCGGGAGCTTAAGCGAAGATAATTTCGACACGGACTCAACCGATACACCGATTGCCTTCCCCGGCAACGGCGCCAGAAATGCTTGTTGGTAGTTCTTAGCTTCACTAAAGATAGAGCTAGGCAACTATCTCCTGTAACGGCCCAGGAATGCTTGTTGGCACTTGCTAACGTTGTTACTAAGAGTAGACTATAGAGTCTATCCCCAGCAACGGCGTCAGAAATGCTTGAAGCAAGACCGATCACTATACCTAAAGGAGTGGAGCTAAAGCAGCTATCTACTAATGCCAAGCGGGGTTGTCAATCCCTACACTAGTAGGAGCTAGCTAGAGAGATTGCAATCTACCAGGAGGAGATTCTGCAAGCGCACAGAACTATCGTAGTAGCACTTCGCTTGGGAGTACCAGGTGTTGATTTATTTGATCCCAAGGGAAGGCTAGGGTGGTGTATGAGTCGAGTCAAGGAGGGGATGAGAGTCGAAGAAAAGAGAAAAGAGAAAAGGGGAGAAGGGAAGAGAAAGGATGGAAGGCTAGAAAGAATATATGGGAAGATAGGTAAGGATGATATGGATGGCTAAGGTAAGGTGGATGGATAGGTAGATAAGGGGTAACTAAAGGATAACTAACTAATTACTAACTACTAACTACTAACTACTCCTAGATAACTACAAAGCAAGATAACTACGAAGCAAGATAGTTACGAAGCAAGGCAGGCAAAAGACAATAAAGCAACTAAGTTGAGTAAAGTTTTATTCCTATCTTGTCAAGTATCGAGGCGTACTAGCCTTTACCACTTACTTAGGTTGAACGCTAGCACAACGAGCCTTACTGTTAAACTGGGCCAACTACGTGGTGGAATTCAAGGCGCACAGGGCTGTCACCACCTGCTTGCTACCACAGCTATCCGGGGGTCCAGCCGTATCTGAAGGTAAGTCTATAACTAAGCACCACGCTTAATTATATTCTAACTATCTCTACCCTAGCTTTGAATAGAGACACCCTTGCGGACGTCAAAGCAAACACTTGACTTAATAAGATAAACACTAAACTAACTAAGCAACCTATTGGCAAAGATCAAACACTAAGCTCACTAGAGATTAACTACTATGGATAAGTGAATTGAACTGTAGGATAGCTAGGCACTCAAGCAATCAATCAAGTATACCACTCAATACTGATAAGTAGAATAAAGTAATACTTGAAATGATGAACTAGAATATAGTAAGTGCATGAGTAACAAGAGCAAAACCTGAACTGGACATGAAGGAAGACTCTTCCCAGCTCGAGGACCGATCACTCGCACGCCTCTACTCTTGAGCTAAGCCTTGAGCAGCGCTTCCGCGAGGGCAAGAATGCCTTGCTCTACTAGCTACCAACTTGCCTAAGCTCTCTGAGCTTCTAACCTAACTCTCACTTGCTTCTCTTGCTTGTGTGTTGCTCTGGGATGATGTATGGGATGGTGTGTGAATGAAGTGATGCCACAGGGGGGTATTTATAGCCTAAATGAGTGAGGGGGGTACTTATAGGGGGCAGCCAACCGACCTAGGGTTAGGTCAGGTGGCGGGCGCCACCCCCTATTGGCGGCCGCCAGTCCCCTGGCCGTTGGATGCACCGCCTCTGCTTCAACGACATCCAGGAGGTTGTCCAAGGCGGTTTGGAGGTCGGTTGCATGTCCTAGCAACCGCCATTCAGCCTTGATCTACGCCACTTCATCCTGAGCCGTCCGATGCCACTGACCTAGTGACCAAGGGCCAAGATTTGGCCTTGGGGAGGTCACACGGATCGGTGACGTGGTAGGGAGTGGAGCTTGGGCCAACCCAAGTGGCGGGCGCCACTTAGAGGTGGCGGGCGCCACCTAGGGGTGGCGGGCGCCACCCCCCTTAGGCCCATTTGGGCCCTGCTGAGTGGGCTTGGCCTCTGGTGGGTCCATATGTCCAAATTTGGTTCAAATCCTGCATTCAAATAAAATTCTATGGACATGTGGAATTTGGTTAGTTTGAAACCTATTTGACTACATTTCATGCCTTTTTGGTGGACTTTAGGGTCAAATGTTGATGGTAAAACAGGTGTTTAAGGACCGTCAACAACCGGTAAGACGATCGACAAGAGAAGAGGTTGATACCTCGAAAGCGTCGTCGTCGTCGGCGGCTGCGGCGGCGTCAGCGTCCTTTGCCTGGCACTTGTGGTCCTCGTCGTCCAAGGCCATGGTGCAAAAGCCTTTGGAGGAGTGGCCGAAGAAGCAAAGTCCATGGAAGCGTTCTTCAGTCTTGTGCTCGGACCCGTCGTCGCTGATGTCGCCGTCGGAGGTCTTCTCGCCGTCGCTGATGGTGGCGAGGAAGGCACGCCGACCGGCGTCAAAAGCCTTCTCCACGTCCTCTCGGCGGTAGTTGCCCTTCTTCTTCTTCCCGACTTTGTTCTCTGGCTTGCCCTTGCGCCTGGAGTTGCGGTTCTTGCCGGGGAAGCCTTTGTTGTGCTTGGGGCAGTTTGCGATGAAGTGATCTGGATCACCGCACTCATAGCAGCCCTCACGTGCGCCACCACGCCGGCGATTCAAGCAGTTGTTGTGAAACTGCGAGAACCGGGTGATGATGAGGGTGAGCTCGTCATCTCCCAACGCCTCCAACTGCTCCTCTGTAACTGCAAGCAAAGAAGACAAAGCAAAGAGAGGAGGTGAAGCGTCAGCAGAGAGAATCGATCCACCCTTGCCTGAGACCAAAGCCATGGAATGTGAAGATGGGTTCTTCAGCTTGGCCTGAGTCAAGTGATCGATCTCGGTGGACTTGAGCTTGCTGAACAGCTCGTCCATGGTGAGGGTGTCATAGGATGGAGACTCTATGATGGTCGACATCTTCACCTCCCATACCCTCCGATCCAGGGCGTATAGTAACTTGAGAGCCCTCTCATGATCGTCATAGGGTAGGTTGGCCCGATTGGCACGCGTCTTGTTCACAATCGTTTGGAAACGAGTGAACATAACATCAATCGTCTCTCCCTCCATCTAAACAAAGTTCTCGTACTCTCGCTTGTAGGTCTCGAAGAGTCTGGTCTTGACCTGAGTGGTCCCCTCGTGATAGCTCTGAAGCTTCACCCAGAACTCTCGTGCCGTCTGAAGCTCAGAGACACGCTCGAACTCAAGAAGGGAGATGCTGGCCAAAAGAGCATTACGAGCCTTAGAGTTGGCCTTGTGCTGGTCAATCTAGATCTGACCCACACGAGCCGCAAGGACTACGTACTCAGCGTTCTCGCATATTTCCCAGACAGAAGATCCGATGCTGTTGAGATAAGCACGCATCCGAATCTTCCAATAGGGATAGTTCGACCCATCAAAATAGAGAGCCTTGCCGTTCCCTCGATCCATGTCGCCCTTAGGATCCGAAACCGATTAAGGTAGAGAAGATCCCTTAACCGTGTCCGATACCAATTGAAGGACCGAATCGGCGACCAGAGGGGGGGTGAATGGGAGCCTCAAATTTAACTCGTGAATCAATTGGCCCTTGTCCTAGAAAATCACCCAAAAACGAAGACTCAAAACGACCGGTAAGTTCACGACCTATGAATAGGTGGATACCCTAGGAGATGTCCTAGTGGTACAGCGGAACTACCGGAGAAGCACCAAAACCAAGTGCCAAAGCCCCAAAGCAAAACTACACAGTCTGCAGATTCGCCGACTGTCCGGGGTCAAAGTCCCGGACTGTCCGCCGTTGAGTCCCAGACTGTCCGTGACTAGGAGCCGGACTGTCCGCCGATCAAAACGCAGAAACCAAACAGTTCTGCAAGTCTGCTGGACAGGTCCCGGACTGTCCGCGGGTTAGTACCGCGGTCTGTCCACCGTTCACTTTACAGTGAGCAGTTAGGGGGCTGCGCCTGACTAACCTGGCCGAGACCCGATGCGCGGACTGTCTGCCAACTGACCACGGACTGTTCGCCAACACACAGGGAGTGCAAAAACAACTTGGTTCAAACTCCAATTTGAATCAAACTTCACCAAATCAAAAGGGGCTTCGATCAAACTCCTCCCAGGTGTTCCTCTACGTATTGGGGTGCTAATCCTAAGGAATTATCGCACCAAACCAAGTAAATCTAGAGTAATCCGAGAAACACCGAAAAGGGGGAAGGAACGAAGAACGAACGCGAAATCAGCCCGATCTATGTTGTTGAGAGGTTAGGGGAGAAATCCTTCCGTGGAAAGGAGTTCACGACATAGAACAAACTGATTCAAGTGGAAACGAAAATCATCTCACACAGAGAGAGAACGAGGCAAATCTCCGAGAGATGAAAAACCAAAACGCGAAGAACACGAACACAAAACGCGAATTGATTTCAATTCCAGCCCAAACTCCTCCATACGAGGAGACAACGAGATTACGGTCTTGTTTCCTCAAAAGATCCAAGTACACAGAGGTATGATTCTCGTCTCTGCGGATCACAGGCAGTGAGGTATGATTGGAACCTAAGCGGGGGCTAGAAAGAGAGAGCTCAGGAAACAAATGCTGCAAGGATAAAGAGAGAGGAGGGGTGCCTCTCTTATTTATAGCCTAAAACAATAATCCCCTTCTACCCCTAGATACAAGAGCGAAGCGGCCAACCCTAGGGATATCCCGGTCCAACTCTGCTGGAAGTTGATCCGACGGCCACGCGCCTTCCTCATCCTTAGCTTCGCCTCGACGCAAGCCTCATGATGCCGCCACGTGTCGTCCTATCGACCGCCGCGCCTTCCTCGTGGATAGCTTCGCTGCCGCGCCAGCCTCTCCACGCTGCCACGTGTCGACCGTCTTTTTTGCGGACCACACCCTGGTTTTGAGGCTGAAACCGAGAAACCTGGACCTCCCCCCCGGTTTTGAGGTAGAAACCGAGAAACTTGTCCTCTGGCTGAGTTTTGTGGCCCAAACTCAAAAACCCGCACGCCCAGGTTTTGAGGCCCAAACGTGGAAACCGTCCACGCCGAGTTTTGAGGCCCAAACTCGGAAACCCGCCACCCCGAGTTTTGAGGCCCATACTCAGAAACCGTCGAGGGTAGTTTTTCGAGGCACAACTACCAAACCCGCGCCGTAGATGGGATGTGGTTCGCACACCTCGAGTTCCAGCACCGATGTCGGAGCATGTCCAGCCTCCACGCCGGGCATAGTGCATTCGCCATCCTTCTCGGCCTGCCGCCAAGTGTCACGACGCCATCAGATTCCTCCCGACTTGGCCGATGCACCACACATCCCCATGTGCTCTTGCTTGCCAATGCCACGTGCCAGCTACCACAGCTGGTCCTCAGGTGTCCCGGTCCGTCGGTCCAAGCCTCACGTCCGCCCTTCACCGCTCCCGGTCCGTCGGCATAGCACATCTCTACTTGACCTTCACCTCACCTTCGACCACTGTCTCTGAGCTCCACACCTGCACATCAACAAAGCCAAGAGACATGTTGCCCATTGACCTATCACTCATCACTCAGGAAGGGAACCACAAGGGCACATATCAACCTTGTGTTCGCAACTCCTCTTCTTGACTGGGGCAGCATCTAGTGGTTTGTAATGATAAAAGTGGTGAGTAGAAGATCAATATGTCTGAAGTTGGGTTTCTCCTTCCTCCCTTTGATTGGGAAACACATCTAGACAATAGAATTGTCTACCCCAGGCTGGCTTGTGATATAGAAAGACTCCCAACAACATGTTCATGTGTTTGACTTGTAGATCTTGCTATTGTTGTAGTGGTACCATCTTTTCTTCCAAGCTAGCTCTTGATTAGAAAAGAGGATAACTTCCCACATCTTGTCTTGATGTCTTGGGCAATGATGGTTGCAGGCATAGGTTGTCTCATATGAGGTAAGTTGCATCCTGTTTGTCATCAGCGCCCAAGCAAGACTCAAAGCTAGGATAGCACCATTTGTGATCTGAGAGTAGGTTTGTGTGTCTATGGTTTGAGTTTTGGATCTTCAATGTTCATACCAAACCATGGATGAACAAAATCTCTCTCCTGCGTAATGTTAGTGGACATATACCCGAAGGATTGCAAGAATTTGAAGCATGGGTTATTATCCACAACTTATATATTTTGCATCTATGCTAATAAAAAGATGTTTTTAGGATTAATTTAGCATAGACTAGTATTTCATGTGTTGGCTGCGCTTTAACATGATTCAAGGCAAAAGATAACTTGTAGTAGAAGACAAAATAAATAAACTTTGATACTCACAGTTCTTTCATCCATGATGAATGAGCTGAGTCTTCATTGTGCAAAGTTGTTGAAGTTCATTGTACGCCTTGCTTCATCTCCAGTGTGAGTTCATCTCATGACTTTCCCAAATTAATATTGAAAGTTTCCTACAAGGGTTAGTCTAACAAAATATCCAACATCCACTATAGCATACTGTCGGCTCAAAAATCAACCTAGACACCACGTCTAATTTGATCTAGGAAGGCATTTTAACTTAATTGCTTAAATTAAAAGCCTTTGAAAGCAAGATCACCACTCATGAAAGTACTCCAAACCTAAACATATAATATAGCGAATGAGGGTAGCATGAAAGTATTATAGAGATTTACTTAGATGGTGATGAAAGAGCATGATTAGTATATGAGCATATCTTAAAGGTAGGGATAACCAACATCGCAACACAGCAACAGATGCTCTTAGAAAGTCTATTCCCCAAGCTTGGATTTTGCAAATCAAGATTGGATGAATGTAATTCAATGTTACATGGTGATTGGTTGGGCATACCTTGTGTTTGTTGTTCATTTGTTCTTTTCTTCTCTAGACCTGGAAAGGTTAGTGTCGACGAAATATGGTCGATAGTCTACCGAGGGGTATGCCCAAGGTAGTAGATTAAGCAGCGGAGGCGTGCGAGACGTCTACAAAGCATAAACACAGGGACGAGAGACGACAATTTAGACAGATTCAGGCCGGCAAGTCGTCGTAATACCCTACATCCTATGTTCTGGTGGCTGGTTTGTATTGCTGATTGAGCGATCAGATAGGATCTGAGTTGAGATGAGAGGGGGTCCCTGCTCGCCTTATATAGTCGGGGAGCAGGGTTACAGTTGTCGAGTCCTTCTCAGATTACAAGAGGTTCCTTAAGGCAAGGAATCCGGATCTAACTCTAGGATCTTCCTTGATGGGCAAGGCTTCTGGAGAGTCCTTGACGAGCACAGCGAGCTGGTCGTGTGCTGCAAGGCCTCGCGAGCTGGGCTGTCCTTGACGAAGGGCCCATGTAGATCCATGGGGGTATACAGAGGTAATATCCCCACAGCTAGTCCCCGAGCACTTTGTATCCGTTGGCGACGATGTCTTGAGCTTATCCGAGCAGGCGAAGTCAATGTCGGGCAAGTAAGTCTTGCCAGAAGGATGTAAGGTGCTCAAGAAATTTTTTGAAGAGCTTTCTTCTGGTGAAGTGTCGACGAAATATGGTCGATAGTCTACCGAGGGGTATGCCCAAGGTAGTAGATTAAGCGGTGGAGGCGTGTGAGACGTCTACAAAGCATAGACACAGGGACGAGAGACGGCGATTTAGACAGGTTCAGGCCGGCAAGTCGCCGTAATACCCTACGTCATGTGTTCTGGTGGCTGGATTGTATTGCTGGATTGGAATATGGCGTGTGATCCGATGGGATCTGAGGTGAGACGAGAGGGGGTCCCTGCTCGCCTTATATAGCCGGGGAGCAGGGTTACAGTTGTCGAGTCCTTATCAGATTACAAACGGTTCCTTAAGGCAAGGAATCCGGATCTGACTCTAGGATTTTCCTTGGCAGGCAAGGCTTCGTGAGAGTCCTTGACGAGCACGACGAGCTGGTCACGTGCTGTAAGGCCTCGCGAGCTGGGCTGTCCTTGACGAAGGGCCCATGTTGGTCCATGGGGGTATATGGAGGTAATATCCCCACAGCTAGTCCCCGAGCACTTTGTATCCGTTGGTGATGCCATCTTAAGCTTGTCCGAGCAGGCGAAGTCAACGTCGACCAGCTTCATTGGCGATCCGAGCAGGTGAAGTCGATGTCGATCATGTAAGGCTTGCCAGTAGGATGTAAGGTGCTCAAGAAATTTTTTGAAGAGCTTTCTTCTCGTGAAGTGTATCCACTTGGAGCTTGCAAGACTGTAAGGAACAACGAGGTCCTAGTAGAAGTCTGTGCAAGTCCACTTTGATAGAAGCGTCCTTGAATTGTCAGAGAAAAAGAAAATACATTCACCGCAAGGTGAAGTGTATCCACTTAGTCCCCGAGCTTGTAGACACGTGGTGTTGAAGACACGTGGTGCCGAGCTTGTAGAGCATTTAGCAAGTGCCCCGATGAGCTCCCCAAAATCAGCACCCTGACCCGAACAGCATGGAGCGACTTGATGCACACCGGCGACGAGTGAAGGCCAGGCCAACGAGCCTGGGCGACGAGTGAAGATCAGGTCGATGAACCTGGTCGGCAATGGGTTGATGAACCTACGACCTTCTGCTTAGGAAACAGAAGACGACGACGAATGATGGCGGCAGCGAGCAAAAACGGTGACGAATGATGGCGGCAGCGAACGAAGACGACGATGAGCGAAGACGGCGAGGAGCGAAGGCAGCGACGAGCGAAGGCGAAGTCCCCGAGCCTGGTCGGTGACGAGTGAAGGCGAAGTCCTCGATCCTGGTCAGCGACGAACGAAGGCGAAGTCCCCGAGCCTGGTCGGAGACGAGCGAAGGCGGTGAGGAGCCTAGTCGACGATGAGCGAAGACGACGACAAGCGAAGGCGGTGACAACGAGCGAAGGTGGCGACGACGGCGACGAACGAAGGCGGTGACGAGCCTGGTCGGAGACGAGCGAAGGCGGCGAGGAGCGAAGGCGAAGTCCCCCAGCCTGGATAGCGACGAGCGAAGGCGAAGTCCCCGAGCCTGGTCGGCGGCAAGTGACGGCGACGACGAGCTTGGTCGACGACGAGCGACGGCGGCGACGGTCGAAGGCCGTGATGAGCCCGGCTGACGACGGGTGAAGACGACGACAAGTGAATGCGGCGAGGAGTCGGGTCCATGACGAGCGAAGGTAGCGACGAGCGAAGGCGAAGTCTCCGAGCCTGGTTGGCGGCAAGCGACGGCGATGACGAGCAAAGGCGGCGACAAGCCTGGTCGACGACGAGCGACGGCGGCAACGGGCGAAGGCGGTGACGAGCCCGGTTAACGACGGGTGAAGACGACGACGAGTGAAGGCGGCGAGGAGCTGGGTCAATGACAAGCAAAGGCAACGACGAGCGAAGGCGCAGTCCCCAAGCCTGGATGGCGACGAGCGAAGGCGGTTAACACCAGCGAAAGCGAAGTTGTTAACACCAGATTTTCGCACGCACGAGGAAATGACAGGTGGACCAGTGTGCAAGAGATGGTCATATAAGGCATTCGGCAGATGTCCAAGGTTAATCTTAGAGTTTCGGCAGGTGCCTGTGCGGTCGGCTATCTTGTGAGGCGGTGATTCTATTTGGGAAGCAAATATGGCAAGTGGAGCCAGTTTGCACGAGAAGACACGTGACAATGGAGGATGCCAAGAGAAAAATAGGAATAGGACTCGTATTTTCCAAGTTTTATTGTGTAAATCGTAATCTCTTAGGACTCATATTTCACCCAGGGTATAAATATAGACCCCCGGCCTTTGTAAAACAGTTCACAACCATATCAATACAAATCGGCCCCGTGCCATCTTCGAGTCCTTTGTCGTGTCGTCGAGTTCTTTGAGAGGAATCATCGATCCGTCGACCTCCGTAAGTCCCGGCAACCTTGTTATCATGTCTAGTATCATGTGGTGGATTTAGACGTTATGCAAGTAGTCTTGTTTGTTTACAATGGTCGTGCGGCGGACTTTTGTTAATGATCAGGAAGTCTTCGCTTGTGCTTTGCTTATGAATAAATACCGTGCGGCAGGCGTTTATTGATACGCTTAGCAAAAGCAAGATAGTTATCGACTCTATTAGATTTGGCAAAATCTAGTAGATTCATTAAGTTACCATGTGTTGCATGATTTATTTAATTAAGTTTTACAACACTCTTTTGCCCAATCTAGATTGATTTTTGTTTGGTCTTGCTTTACAAGTTTTTACTTGTTTCTTCCGATAATCGAACAACCATGATGGCCGAATTAATTTCTAATCTAGATTGTTACGTGCTGCGGGTTCATACATATCAATCATACTTAGGCTTTGATAAAACTAGGTATCATGCGGCTGATGCAGGTTTTAGATTAGTTTAATCGTTTTTGGTTTGCATGTTCCTTCTTCATGGACCCCAATTTGGCTGGTTTGCCGAGCTTGGTTATACGTTATTTTATAATCTATCTCTTGTTCAAGCATGTCTTTTTAACGAATGATCATTTGGCAACCATTTGTTTACATGTGCTCGTGTTTGGAGTTAGACGAATGATCTCTAAAACTTGTTGACAGATAGCTTCTATAGCTATATGTCGTTGTGGGTGGCTTCAGGGCCGTAAATATGGAACTGTCTCGTCTCATCCAGCATGTTCCAGTTTTATTCTCACAGTTTTATCCCTTGTTGGCTTTCAGGTCAAACCGACTGGCACGTCTCCGGATTTCAAACCGTCCGGGCACCCGATTGAAGCTACGGTTTTTCGGCTTGCTGTGTGTGAGGCACGGTGCGACGCATTTTGTGCCAACACACTTTTTGGCACGCCCGGTGGGACCCCACATTCCAAGATGGTTGAGTTCGACAACACTCAAGTTCTGGACGTGACTATGGATGAACTGCCACCAGAATTAAGAGATTTGGTACAACAAGCATGCGATGAGTTTCAACGCAAATGCTTGATGTCCTTCTCCAAGAACAAGAGCAACAAGGTCTTCCAGAAGCAGTCACTCCCGAGGGCTCTCCTTCCCCATCAATCTGATAGCACTGATGAGGAAGATATTCAGTAAATGTCCGAACTTATGTACAAGGATGTGTCGGAGGCCATGACCAATCATCAGTCAACTTTCTTGAATACTTTTCGTGCAGTCATGGTTGGTATTTTCGGCCCAATGATAGATAAGCGTTTCGAGGAAGCCGCTGGTCCGATGCAGGGGTCACTGTTATTCCCCGTTCCCCAGCATCAGAGGAAAACTGCTGAAGACAGCGGAGTTGGTTCGAGCAAAGGTGGGATGACCCTTCATCAAGAGCAGCAACCTCCCACAACTCAGGGCCAGCTTGCATTCGGCACAACGGGAAACGTCCCTCCATCTGCTTTCAGAGTATCTCCAACAACAAATAGGTTGCAGAAGAAGATGTATGGAGATGGGTATCGGGAGTTCGTGGATTACAACGCGATTGATGCTTTCCCGAATCCAGACTATAAGAGTTCAGCAAGGGCGTTTCTTGGAGGTCAGGCGCAGGCTACTTCAGACTCAGGCGTCGACCTCATCATGCATAGGATGGCCGACTTGATGCAGAATCAATTCGGCCTGAAGCCAAAGAATCAGTCTTATACTTACAAGTCTCCTTACCCAGAGTGGTACAACCGAGTGGCACTTCCTCCATGGGTGAAACCTCCTACTGATCTTACTAAGTTCTCAGGTCAAGATGACACCAGTACTGTTGAACACATCAGCCGTTACTTGATGCAGCTCGGAGAAGCATCTGCAGATGAGGCTTGGAGAATTCGGTATTTCCCACTGTCACTAACGGGACCAGCTTTCTCATGGTTCACATCTCTGCCAGCAAACTCTATTAATACATGGGCAGAGCTAGAACAGAAGTTCCACACGTATTTCTTTACTGGTACCAATGAGAAAAAGTTGGTCGATCTCATGAGTCTGAGGATGAGAGCTAATGAGACTCCCCAAGAATATTTACGCAGATTCAGGGAGACTAAAAATCTCTGCTATTCCCTGAACTTGCCAGATGATCAATTGTCAGGGATAGCTATAGCTGGTACGTTGCCGAATATCAGGGAAAAGCTGTTCGGCATGGAGTTTGATGATCTTGGGCAGTTATCACAACGATTGACAATGATGAATAGTCAGGCTCAGGGGTTTAGGAGAAACAACCAGTTCCAGAAAGGTGATGTGGCTAGCGAAATGGATCAGGCTTTCTTAGAAGAAGCAGCAGAATATGATGACGAAGATGAGATAGCTGCAGCAGAGCTGGTCTGGACTAAAGAGCCGACCCAAGTCAATCAACGATGGTTGAGGCAACAAAAAGGTACATACGATTTTGATGTTTCCAAATCAGATAAGCTATTTGAGTTGTTATTGAAGGAAGGACGCATCAAGTTGCCAGAAGGCCATCCCATGTTGCACCCTGAAGGGGTTAAAGACAAGAAATATTGTGGTTTCCATAATACTAGATCTCACTCTATAAATGATTGCCGAGTATTCAGAGTACGGATCCAGAAGGCAATCCAGGAAGGGCATTTGAAGTTCGATGGAAAGATGAAAATTGATGGTAGCCCTTTTGGACAGAATACCGTGTCTTTCTCTGTTAACATGATCAATGCAGATGACCCCAGGGGCAAGAGCAAGATGAAGGTGTTAACCTCTGATAGAGCTAGAGAGGCCGGTACTGTTGACCCCAATCGGCAAATCAAAAATGAAGAATTTTGGCAACGAGTTCGTTTCCAGAATAGCCAAACTGAAAGGGGTGAGGCTTCCAGGCCCAGAGTCATGACACGTATTTTGTTAAACAAATGGCGTCGGGAGCAGGAGCGGTACCAGAAATAGAGGTTTTATGAGGAACGAAGGTTCGTAGAAAAGCAACAGAGGTATGAAGAGGAGATGTACCGAGAGGAACGAGAATATATGAGGGAGCAAGAGCAGTCTCATTGGGAGTGCTCATTCTTCAAATATTGTTGGAATGAAGGCTTGAAACTGCCTGTTAAAAACAATTGCCCTGAGTGCAATGATCAATATTCTGAATATAGGCAATCTCAAGTCAACCGCCGTTCAGTCCATGAAAGGCTTGGGATGCGAATCCCTGAGGACAATCGGCGCTTAAAAATAGGTAGTTCCGAGAATCGGCAAGGGAGAAGTTTTGCCGATCGAAGATGGGCTCGCACTGAAGAAGAAGAGTACCATGAATATGTTTGGCAGAGAGGACAGTGGTGTCCACCAGGATTGAGGAACAGCTAGAAAAGGAGAGTGCAGCGCCTAAGGAACAAAGAATTAGCGCAAGCAGGCACCAAAACAAAACAAGTGTGGCGTCCTAAGGAAAAGCCTGGCGAAGATAATCGTTCGGCTGATGCGTGCATGGCATTCTTTCTCCCGTCGGAATTCATAGCTCCCGGAGATCAAAACGTCCAAGAAGAAGTGTATTCGGATTTTGACGAAGACGAATTCCATGATATGATGGCTCAGCTCGTTTTGGCTGAACGGGTAGTTTTTGATAAGCCGGCTAAACATCGACATTTGAAGCCACTTTATATGAGGGGGTATGTTAATGGCAAGCCACTAACCAAAATGTTTATTGATGGAGGGGCTGCCATAAATATCATGTCATATACTACCTTCAGGAAACTTGGGATGGCAAGTGAAGACTTATTGAAGACTGACTTGGTGTTGAGGGATTTTGCTGGTAATACTTCTGATACTCGAGGGGCAGTTCATGTTGAATTGATGATCGGGTCAAAAACTTTGATTACTACTTTCTTCGTCATCGACGGCAAGGGGGCATATAATTTGCTTTTAGGAAGAGATTGGATACATGCTGTCGGGGGTCCGCAAAAGGGGTACCCCCAATCAACGCAAACAAATAGGTTAAACCTAGAACGCCAGTTAATAACAGACCTAACTAGTCTGACCTCCCAAAAAGCCGACTCCCCCAAGGCCCACAACGCTGGCCTACCGTCTCGCCCGAGGCCTCCAAGCCAGGCCTCGGGCGAACGCTCGTTTTCCATCTCGCCCGAGGCCTCCAAGCCAGGCCTCGGGCGCGCGCGTCGTTTTCCGTCTCGCCCGAGGCCTCCAAGCCAGGCCTCGGGCGAACGCTCGTTTTCCATCTCGCCCGAGGCCTCCAAGCCAGGCCTCGAGCGCGCGCGTCGTTTTCCGTCTCGCCCGAGGCCTCCAAGCCAGGCCTCGGGCGAACGCTCGTTTTCCATCTCGCCCGAGGCCTCCAAGCCAGGCCTCGGGCAAACGTTCGTTTTCCGTCTCGCCCGAGCCCTCCATGTCAGGCCTCGGGCGCACAGTCGTTTTCCGTCTCGTCCGAGCCCTCCACGTCGGGCCTCGGGCAAGCGCTCCACCACCCTTCGAGCCCCCCTCAGCCGAACACCACGCCTCGAGACCCCACGCGGGGACCTCGAGCCTCTCCGACACGGCGGCCTATCCCTCGAGACGCGTTATGCCTCCCTCGAGCGGCGCAGACATCGGGTGCCAGCCCCATACCGCGCGCTTAATTCGTCCACCTACTCCAGTCACGTCCTCTGTAACACAACGCGTGCTACAGTGGACGGGGGCAGAGTCAAGTCTCGTTTTCACCATAAGTATAGGCGAAAAGGCACCAGTGAAGCACTGTTAACCCACGCCCTACACTGTGGCACGTCCGAGCCACGCCTCGAGGCCCGGATGCCTGCCGCTCAATCAACTTTCACGGGACTTGCCCATACCTGCGAGGACTCGAGCCCCCCGTAGGCGCCGCCTCGAGGCCGGCTCCGCGCCCCTCGAGCCCTAACTACTTTCATGCTATTGGAGGACAGGTACCCCAAGACCCGGAGGGACCACGCCGCGCCCTGTACGTTCCGGGATGGGTGCTGTACGGCTTCCACCTCGCCACGCCTCCACGTCCGTGCCCAGGATGGAGGCCACGCTTCAAGGACGCTTCAACAGCAACGCCCACGTCGGCTACAATGTCTTCGACAAGACAGGGTTCCTACCCTCCTTCGTAAGGGATACAATACACTCCGACACATGCAATACCCTTGTGTAACCCTGGCCTCCCCTTACTCTATAAAAGGGGACACCAGGGCCCTCATTCGGAAGAGAGACACATTAGAACACGCATACATCCACGCGCTCAAGTCCGGACTCCGGTCCACGCTCACAGAGCTTGTATTCGCCCCTGTACGAGCACTTAGGTGCAAGTAATACAAGAACCTCCTCCCCCGCTGGACGTAGGGCCTTCCTTGCCCGAACCAGGATAAATCCTTGTGTCATCTTGCATCACCATCCAGGAAGAGAGCACGCGATCATATTACTCGTTGGTGTCATACCCCCGGGTACGAAACACCGACAGTTGGCGCGCCAGGTAGGGGCCTTCGCGTGTCGAGTCGGTTTCTCGCCGTTTCATGGATGGCTGCTTCGACTCCTTCGTTTTCTGCCGGTGCCGTCATCTGGTTCGGGAGCCTCGAGTTCCTGGCCACTGACAGCCGCAACGAGCTGACCTTGCTCCCCATGGAGGGCCCGAGTGGATGGCATGTCGCACCGCCCCGTGCGAGGAGCATGGCACGTCATCCACACCATCACGCGTCGCCACCCCGTGAGCGGCGCCGTCGCCATCATCGTCGCCAGGCACAGGCGGTGCTGGCGGCATACGCCCATCTCCCCGCGCCCGGCGCGGAGTTCCCAAGGAGGAACTTGCCCGGCGCACGGCAGGAGACTTCCCGGGCGCGCCCGCGCCCGCCCAGCGACTTCGCGTTCATCATGCGCACGGACCAGGCGCCAGGCCAGAGGCCCCCGAGCCGCGCACTGTCGACGCCGCCCAGCCTCCTCCCGCACGGGGTGTACCGCGCTCGACGCCGCCAGTACCCGTTCGGCCTCGACGGCTCCGCGGCAGCCTGCGCCCGCCAGCTCAACGAGAGCAGTCGGGGCCGACAGCCGGCAGAGCAGGAGGGACGCCCGGGCGTGCTGCTGCAGGCCATGGCCAACCTGGAGATTGTCCACCCCGCACGCGTCGACCGCGGCCTCTCACGAGCCGTCGGGCCACCTCGTCCAGCCACCTTCGGGGAGTGGTACCGCGAACTGCAACCCCGCCACGAGCCAAGGCGGCGCGGCGTCATCAGCTCCGACTCCGACGAATACGACTACCACGACCCCGACCTCTGGGATCCCACCAGGGAGTGCTTCCAACTCGAGGGGGTCATATGCGACACCGAGGACGAGGGCGACGACGGCAGGCCGGCGCTCAACCTCGAAGGGCCCCAGAGTCTTCAGCCGGGCCATCCGAAGCTCAACCCTCCCCGACCGCTTCCGACCACCGACCAACATCGTGAAGTACGACGGGGAGGTCGAGCCCAAGCTCTGGCTCTCGGACTTCCGCCTAGGCTGCCAACTGGGCGGAGCAAAGAACGACGACCGTGTGATCATACGCCAACTCCCACTTTACCTCTCGGACACCGCCCGCCGGTGGCTCGAGGGGCTCCCGCCGGAACGGATCGACGACTGGGCCGACCTAGTCAGGGTCTTCGACGGGAATTTCAAGGGGACTTGCGTGCGCCCAGGCAACCCCTGGGACCTACGATGTTGCAGGCAGGTGGCGGAGGAGCCCCTCCGCGACTTTGCTCGGTGGTTCTCGAAGCAGCGCCTCGAGCTCCCCCACGTGCCTGATGAGGACGTCATCTCAGCGTTCCTCGCAGGCACGACATGCCAGGAGCTGGTTCATGAGCTAGGGCGCTACCGTCCTCGGACGGTCGAGGACCTGATGGATCGTGTCACCAGCTTTGCCTCAGGCGACGAAGCAGTGGGGGCCTTCTTTGGCCGCTCCACGGACAAAGGTCAGGCGGTGATCGCGCCAGAGGGCTCGAACAAGGGCAACGACGCCAAGAACAACAACAACAACAATAACAAAAAGAAGAAGAACAAAAGCAAAGGTCAAAAGGCGAAGCGCGGCGCCGATGACGACGGCGATGAAGAAGTGCTCGTGGGCGCCCTCGACCCTAAGAAGCCCCGAGGCCCCCCTGACGGGGCTGTTTTCGACCAGATGCTCGAGGACCCCTGCACTTATCACAGGGGCCTCGTAAATCACAAGTTAAAGGACTGCCGACTGTTGAAAGGCTACTACTCCAAGCTCGGCGATAAGAAAGAAGACGCGCCTAAGGGCAAGGATAACAATCGGCGCGGCGGTGGGGACGCGGACGGCGACTTCCCACCGGTGCGCGATTGCTACATGATCTACGGGGGGCCAACTGTCGGGCTCTCAGCTCGAGAAAGAAAGAAGGAGCGCCGCGAGATCTTTGCACTCTGCCACGACGCCCCCCGGTATCTTGACTGGTCTGATGCTCCGATCACGTTCGACCGTGACGACCATCCGGACCGTGTCATAAACCCGGGAGCGTACCCCCTCGTCGTAGACCCCGTCATAGTCGACGTGCGGTTCTCCAAGGTGTTGATGGATGGGGGCTCGAGCCTCAACATCATATACCTCGAGACCCTCGACCTCCTGGGGATTTCCGAGGGTCAGCTCCGACCCAGCGTCGGGGGGTTCCACGGAGTAGTACCAGGGAAGAAAGCCCACCCCCTCGGGCGCATCGACCTGCCAGTTTGCTTTGGCACGCCGGCTAACTTCCGCCGGGAAACGCTCACCTTCGAGGTGGTCGGCTTCCAAGGGACCTACCACGCCATCATCGGCCGGCCAGGCTACGCCAAGTTCATGGCGGTTCCCAACTACACGTACTTAAAGCTCAAGATGCCGGGGCCAAAAGGGGTCATCACCGTCGACACCTCCTACGAGCATGCGTACCACTGCGACGTGGAGTGCGTCGAGCGTGGGGAGGCCAACGTCCACCTCGACTCGCTCGAGGCCTTGGCGGCCTTGGCCACCGAGGAGGCCCCGGAAGCAAAGTGCCACGCCGGCACCTTCGAGCCGGCTGAGCACACCAAGCAGGTACTCGTCGACCCGACCTCGACCAATGGCAAGACGTTGACCATCAATGCCAACCTCGAGCCCAAATAGGAAGCAGTGCTCGTCGACTTTCTCCGCGCGAACATCGACATGTTTGCATGGAGCCCCTCGGACATGCCGGGCATACCGAGGGAAGTTGCCGAGCACGCCTTGGAGATCCAGGCCGGGTCCAGACCGGTGAAGCAACGCCTGCGCCGCTTCGACGAGGAAAAGCGCAGGATCATCGGCGAGGAGGTGCATAAGCTTTTGGCGGCCGGATTCATCAAGGAGGTATTTCACCCAGAGTGGCTATCTAACCCTGTGCTAGTTAGGAAAAAGAATGGAAAAATGCGGATGTGTGTAGATTACACTGGTCTAAATAAAGCATGTCCAAAAGTTCCGTTTCCTTTGCCTAGAATTGATCAGATTATCGATTCCACTGCGGGGTGTGAAGTACTTTCATTTCTCGATGCGTATTCCGGCTACCACCAGATTAGGATGAAAGAATCCGACGAGCTCGCCACTTCTTTCGTTACGCCTTTTGGTATGTATTGCTACGTTACAATGCCTTTCGGCCTTCGAAACGCCGGGGCAACGTACCAACGCTGCATGCAGCATATCTTTGGCGAACACATAGGCAAAACCGTCGAGGCCTACGTCGATGACATCGTGATTAAAACCAGGAAAGTCGGGAGCCTCATCAGCGATCTCGAGACCACGTTCGGGTGCCTCCGGGCCAAGAATGTAAAGCTCAACCCCGAGAAATGTGTCTTTGGTGTGCCTCGGGGCATGCTACTTGGCTACATTGTCTCGCAACGGGGGATCGAGGCTAACCCCGAAAAAATCTCAGCAGTCACGAGGATGGGCCCAATTCGAGACCTCAAGGGTGTACAGAAAGTGACAGGCTGTCTAGCCGCTCTCAGCAGATTCATCTCGAGGCTAGGGGAAAAGGCACTACCGCTCTACCGCCTGCTGAAGAAGACGGAACGCTTTGCGTGGACTGTCGAAGCCGAGGAAGCTTTAACCAAGTTGAAGGGGTTGCTGACTTCCGCGCCAATTCTCGTGCCACCACGACCAGCCCAGGGTGGCGATTCCCCCGAGCCTCTCCTCCTCTATGTGGCCACAACCACTCAGGTGGTCAGCGCGGTCATAGCCGTCGAGAGGCGCGAGGAGGATCATGCGTTGCCAGTCCAACGGCCGGTGTACTTCACCAGTGAGGTGCTGTCCGAGGCCAAGGTCCGGTACCCGCACATCCAGAAGCTGCTCTACGGCATCATCATCACGAGGCGCAAGCTCCAGCACTACTTCCTCGCTCATCCCGTAACGGTGGTGTCATCCTTCCCCCTCGGCGAGATCATCAACAATCGGGAGGCCACGGGGCGCATCGCCAAGTGGTCCGCCGAGCTAATGGGGGAGGCCACCACCTACGCACCGAGAAGAGCCATCAAGCCGCAAGCGTTGGCGGACTTCGTTGCGGAATGGACCGACACCCAGCTCCCGCCGGCACAAATCCAAGCCGAGCTCTGGACCATGTACTTCGACGGATCCCTCATGAAGACGGGGGCAGGCGCAGGCCTGCTCTTCATCTCACCCATCGGAGTCCACATGCGCTACCTGCTACGATTGCACTTCCCCGCCTCCAACAACGTCGCTGAGTACGAGGCCTTGGTTAATGGGCTGCGCATCGCCCTCGAGCTCGGGGTCCGACGCCTCGACGTTCGAGGGGACTCGCAACTCGTCGTCAACCAGGTTATGAAGGCTTCAAGCTGCATCGATCCCAAGATGGAGGCGTACTGCGGGGAGGTGCGCAAGCTAGAAGGTAATTTCTACGGCCTCGAGCTCAACCACATAGCTCGAAAGTACAACGAGGCCGCGGACGAGCTGGCAAAGTTGGCGTCCACACGCGGCACGGTTCCTCCAGATGTTTTCTCGAGGGACGTCTTCGAGCCATCCGTCAAAATCGGCCCGGGGGCTGGCCCCTCGACGCCACCCCTCGAGCCAAACACGGGGACTGGCCCCTCGACGCCTCCCCTCGAGCCAGACACGGGGGCTCGACCTTCAACGCCACCCCTCGAGAACGACCCCTCGACATCCGCTGAGGCGATGCAGATCGACGCACCCGCCTCTTCTTCATCACGACCCCTCGACTGGCGGACGCCCTTCCTCGACTACCTGACGCAAGGCGTGCTACCAGAAGACAAGACGGAGGCCCGACGCATCGCTCGAAGGGCCAAGACCTACGTCATCTACGGCGACGAACGAGAGCTGTACCGACGAAGCCCATCAGGAATCCTTCAACGCTGCATCCCCCTCGAGGAAGGACGCAAGCTCCTCGACGACACGCATTCGGGGGCTTGCGGCCACCACGCAGCTCTAAGGACCCTGGTGGGGAACGCCTTCCGTCAAGGCTTCTATTGGCCGACCGCCATTGGGGACGCCAAGCGCTTGGTCCGAGCATGCCATGGGTGTCAATTCTATGCCAAGCAAACGCACCAGCCCGCGCACGCCCTGCAGATGATCCCCATTACTTGGCCGTTTGCCGTCTGGGGGCTCGACCTCGTGGGTCCCCTCAAGGTGACAACCGGAAAGTACACGCACGTGCTCGTGGCCATCGACAAATTCACCAAATGGATCGAGGCCAAGCCCATAAGTGACCCCACCTCCGAGAAAGCCGTCGAGTTCATCGCAGACATCACGTACCGGTTCGGGGTGCCTAACGTCATCATCACCGACAATGGCACCCAATTCACGGGCAAAAAGTTTACCAACTTCTGCGACGACAGCGGCATTCGCGTAACCTGGGCCTCGGTTGCGTACCCTCAATGCAACGGGCAGGTCGAGCGCGCCAACGGCATGATACTCCATGGGCTGAAGCCGAGGCTGTTCAAGACCCTCAAAAATTTCGGAAAGGGGTGGGCCGCGGAGCTCCCCTCGGTACTGTGGGGCCTCAGAACTACGCCGAGTCGAGCCACCGGGTTCACTCCGTTTTTCCTAACCTACGGCGCTGAGGCAGTCTTGCCTACGGACCTCGAGTACGGCTCCCCTCGACTTCGAGCCTACAACGAGCAAAACAACGACGAGAGGCTTGCCAACGCCAAGGACCAGCTCGAGGAGGCCCGAGACGTGGCGCTCATCAACTCCGCACGCTACCAGCAAACACTTCGACGCCACCACGACAAGCACGTGCGCAAAAGGGACCTAGCGGTGGGGGACCTCGTGCATCGACGGCTGCAAGATAATAGAGGGCGCCATAAGCTCACCCCTCCGTGGGAAGGCCCATACACCGTAGCTGAAGTGCTCAAGCCAGGAACATACAAGCTCTACGACGGCCAAGGCAGGATCCTGGCGAACGCGTGGAACATATCTCAGCTACGTCGCTTCTACCCTTAAAGGCCTCGAGGCCTTGTTCATTTTGTTGCTTTGTACAAACATGTCAAACATGAATGAACAAACTCGCGCACTGTCATTCATTTTTTACTTAGCAACTTAAGGTAGCCTCGACCCTGCCTTGCTCAGGGTCGAGCCTCCCTCGGGGGCTGACAGGGAGAAACCCCCCCCCCCCAGACTCCGGAAAAAGCGCGTTTTCTTTTCAAAAATTCGACCCTCGTCTCGATTCGTGCCTCGAGTGAACTAGTGACGTCTAAATCCTAAAATACCTCGAGCCTCCAAGGGTCGGGAGACGTCGACGTAGACGCCCACCTATGCCCCCGGGCTACGGTACCCTACCTACGCTTCCCCTCGAGGAGCTCGCGACGTATCGAAGGAACACAGACTAAGCTAGCAGAAACTTGAGCTTGCAACAAAGAGAAGCGGTCAAACGCATTTGAAAAGAAAACAACTCTTTCAATAACAAGTCATATATATACATTCGGGTCTCGACGTACCCTCATTCATGTCATAAAATTCTTACAAGGGCCTCGACGCCCAAATTTGGCACGCAGGCCTCAGTCCTCATCGGTCCGATACTCCTCCCCGAGGTCTTCCACGGCGGGCTCAGCCTCGACACCCGAGCTAGAGGGTGGAGGGTCCTCGACACCGCTGCTGGCGTCAGGAGGCAGCACGTCCACCTCGAAGATCTTCGCGAGCGACGTCCCCGGCCTCTCCATCTTCTCCAAGATTTTGTCGACACGGCGGTTGTTCCACTCCTCGTCCTTCCCCTCGATCTCGATGAAGCCATTGGCGACAACATGGACCGGGAAGCGGAAGCCGGAGCGGACAACCGCGAGCGTCTGCTTGACGCCATGTTGGAGAGCTTGCCGGACACGGTCCCGCGCCGCTGCGTCGAAGAAGCACAAGGCGTCGACCAACCCGTCGCCTCGGGCCGCCGCACCCTCTGCCGCAGCCACTGGAAGAGCACCCCACGGGGAGCCGAGCCGGTCAAGGGAGGTGCGAGCCCGTTCCGCCACCACCGTCTCGTCTTGGAGTTGGTCCAAGAGAGCCTGGTTCGTCCCGCGAAGCTCCTCGACCGTCTCCTCGACCCCTGCGCAACGAACGAGGAGAAATGAGACTATGGCGTAACAAAAAGCTTCGAGACCCAAACAAGGACAAGGTGTAAGCCTCACCATCGCAATGCTGCCCCAGGGCGGCGAGGTCGCTCGTAAGGCCCTCAGCGCGCTGCTCGAGCCTGCGCTTCTCGGCCAGCATGAGGAGCTTCTCGGCCCTGAGCTCCTCGATCAGCCTGCCCGCCTCCACGAGGGCCAGATCCTTTCGGATCACTTCCTGCCGCGCCGCCCCTTCGGCAGCTCGGGCGGTGGCGACATCACTCTCGGCGTCTTCGGCCTCCTTCTTTGCCACCTCCGCTGCAGACCGAGCGGCGGCGGCATCGCATTGAGCGTCCTCGGCCTCTTTTCTCGCCGCCTCTGCTGCGGTTCGGGCGGTGGCGGCCTCGCCACGGGCGTCAGCGGCCTCCTGCTTCGCCGCCTCAACTTCAGCCCGGGCGGAGGTGGCCTCGCTTCGGGCGTCCGCGGCCTCTTGCCTCGACACCTCGAGAGCGGCGGTGGCCTCCTCCTTGAGTCGAGCGGCCTCGCCTTGAGCCGACCGGACCTCCGCCTCCGCCTCGTTGAGCCGACTCGCCATTTGGGCATTCCGGCCCAGCTCAGCGCGGAGATCCTAAAGCTCCGCCTCAGCCCTCGCGAGGGCGGCCGACACCTGCGCGGACCGGCCCGCCTCCTCGGAGCAGGACCGCTCGGCCTCCGCCATAAGCCCGGCCACCTCCCGGAGGATGGACCGCACCTCGCGCGGGGCCCCCCGCTGGACCGGTTGCTCGACGGAGACCATGGCGAGGGACGGGCTCGGCGCATCGGGAAACGGCCATACTGGCCGGTCAAGCTCGACGTCGGGCAGATCCTTCTCCGCCCCGAGCTGCCCCGACTGCGGCCCGCCGCCTGACGGCACGAGCCCCGGCTCTTCCCTGGCCGGGCCCTCCGGAGCCTTGTCAGCGCTAGCCGGCGCCTCGGGCGCCTCCACCACCATCGAGCCCACGGCGAGGAGCGGTCCCTGCTCCAGCTCGTTCAGGAGGTCCTCCACCGTCGGCTCCTCCACCGACGGCTCCTCCTCCGCCAACTCCTCTCCCCCCTTTCCCTCCGCCGCAGCCTGGCTCGTGTCGGTCGGGGCCTCGAGGGGCGCAGTCTCCTCAGCCCCAGACACCGGCAGGGCCGTGCTCGCCCCAGGCGCTTCCCCCGGAACAACCGTCGTGGCAAGGCGAAGGGTGGCGCTCCCAGCTGGCACCATCACGGGAGGAGGAGGAGGGGGAGGAGGCAGCGCTTCAGCAGAGATGGTAGTGGCGGGCTCGATGCCATGAGCTGAGGCCCCTGCAATACGAGATGACGGTGACATTAGAACCAGGAAGAGTGCCTCGACCCCTGCGGTCGATGGCGATGGCCTCACCAAAATTTGCGACGATCATCTGGCCTCCTCGAGCCACGGCAGCTCGAGCCTTCTCCAGCCAAGCAGCTTCTCTAGCGGAGGAAGGTGCCATACCTCGAGGTGTTTGTGCCTCGACGGGGCTCGAGGTCTTGGCCCGCTTGGACGAAGCGAGGTCCACCTCCTGGTAGGAGCGCTTCCCCCTGAGAAACCAGAGACGGCATGCGTCGTCAAAAGTAGAGAGGTAAAGCCTCGCTGCCGACGAAGTCCAAGAAATTACTTACCCAAAGCGGCGGCTGGGCTTCTTCCCGGAATCGCCGGACCCACTCAGGGGTTTCGAGCCCACCTCGCGGCTCGAGCCCTTCGCCTGGGCCGTCTCCACGGGGCTGGGATGGGGGGAGGGCTCCCGACGCCTCCCGTGGCTCGACCTCGAGGGGGATCCCTCCTTCCGCCCCGCATCGCGGGAGGGCGACCGCACCTCCCTCGTGCCGTCATCGCGGCGCCCGCCCTGGCGCGGGCTCTGGGACTTGCTCCGGCGCTCGTGCTGGCGGTCGCGCCCTCCCGCGTCCGTTACTGTCTCCCGGCGGCGGTGCGGCGATGGACTCCGGGGGCGCTCCCGCCCCTGGGCACGAGGCGCCCGGGGCTCCCTCCCCGATGGTCGTGGTGGCGCGGGCTCGACACCTCCTCCTGGCGCCCGCTCCTCCGCGGGCTCGACCCCGACCTCGATAGCTCGCGGCGGTCGGACCCGAAGCCCCTCCCGATGGAGTCACTGCCCCTCGAGGCTCGACCCCTCTCGAGACCTCCCGCCTGGGCAGGCACAGGGGCGGCCTCCGTTGGTGCTGCGGCAGAGGCGCTCCGGGTTCGGGGCTTCCTCGCGACCGGGGGCACGGCCGCCGCAGAGCTCGATGGACCTTGGGCCCCCGACGAGGCGGGGATTGGCGCCGCCTTCCGCAGCTGCGTCCTGCGCGGTCCCTTCGCCGCAGGGACCTCCAGTATACCCTCCTGCACAGAGGAGCGGTCGGCCCTGTCATCGACGACCCCCGCGCGCCTCAGGCGCGCGTCCATCCCCTCGTCGTCGCTCTCCTCCTCATCATCGCTCTCCTCCTCCGAACTCGAGGAGCTCAGCTCGGGGGACCCGTCTCCAGGCTGACGGTTGCGACGAGCCTTCGCCAGCCTCTGCTCCCGAGCCAAGCGACGCAGGTTTTTGTTTTTCTCTTTCTTCTTCCTGGCATCCTTGCTCTCCTTGTCTTTCTGAGCAGAAAGGCGCCTCACCTGAGTATCCGCGGCGTCCTCCCTCACCGGGGGCCTCGACGCGCGACAAGTAAACGCCCCCTGAAAAAAGAAGAAGCGTGACGAGACAAACCACAAGAAGAATGCAAAAGGTTCGAAGGAGGAGAAAGGGGGAGGGGGCTCGGAACAGCTCAGCTCGAGGGAGGCTTACCAGGTCGAGACACCCCTCGTCGGGTGCCATGGCGACCAGGTGGGTGTACTCGGGGATGAACGGCCCCTGAATCGTGATTGACACCCGGGAGACGCCCTCGTTCCGGGATAGCCTCTCCTCGGCCATCCTCGAACGGTTGAGCGCCTCGAGCTCGGCCTCCGGCCCCATCTCGTGCATAAGAAGAGGGCGGTCCGCCAGCGGGAGGACTCTTCGCTGGTGGAACGCCCAAATGACCGCTTGCACGGTCAACTTCTTCTCATCCACCAGCGTCTTCATCATCTTCATCAGCGGGGCCAGGTGGCGTTGCCTTTCCGCCGTGAGACCCCAGGTCCACTTCTCCGGGCGTTGAGCGAGGACCCTGCCGGTGTACTGTGGAAAGAGACCATCTTCGTTCCGCAGATAGAACCAATGGTCGTCCCACCCGGCCTGGTTGGTGGAAAGCTTGTATCGCAGGTATTCGCGAGGGACGTTGGCCGACGAGGTCCCAGCCCTCGCAGTGATGGCCAGGGAGCCCATGCGCACGAGCCGCCTCCCGCTGGGCTTTAAGGCCTTGATGAAGAGCTCGCCCCGGAAGAGATGGACGAACATCTCCCAGTGCGGCTCCATCTTCAGGTACCCCTCGCACACCGCGGCGAATATGGCGGCGTGCGAGATGGAGTTGGGGGAGAAGTGCTGCAGCTCCACCTCGAAGTGGTGGGCCAGCCCCCGCATGAAGCGGCTCGGCGGAACGCCGAGCCCCATACGGTGGTAGCGCGCGAAGCTCACCACGTACCCCTCCGGCGGGTGCGGCTCCCGGTGCTCCGCCGATGGGATAACCCACCACGCGGGTCCCTCCTCCGGGTTGGGGCGCAGAAGCCCCTGGGCCACCAACGAGTCCATCTCGCTCTGCGTCACCTTCGACGGGCTCCAGTCTTCGGCCGGCAGCACTTGTGTCTGGGCGGCCATGGCGGTGGCGCGGCGCGGGTCCAAGCGACGGACGGGCAACCGAAAAATCCCCAATCGACTAGTTCGAAGGAGAGGGCGCGTGAAGGCTACGGCGGCGGTGAAGGCAAAGGCAAGGCAAAGAGTTCCTTTTCCCCTCTCTCAATATTTATAAGGGGAAACCCCGACGGACGGGGTCTCCCACGACGTAAAAAGGTAACCGCATGGCATTTAATGCGCCCACCTAACTACGTCTCGAGCCGGATGCAGGGAACACGCGGCGACTCCGTATTCGCTCCGTTCTACCGGGGCCCTCCGAGGCCGCCGCTCCAACTTCGCGCACGTCGCCCCGGCGCCACGATCTCCACTCGCTGACGGTTTCCGCCTACAAAGGCACGCCCAACGGGCGGAAGGATTCCAAGCGACGAAGGCTTCTTCCGGAAGTAAAAAACGGGCCCCGGCCCTAAGTCTCGAAGCAGCGAAGGCTGGCCCGCGAAAAGGGTTCAACAGCCGGCTTCGGGCACCCAAAAACGGGCCCCGGCCCTAAGTCTCGAAGCAGCGAAGGCTGGCCCTCGACGAAAGAGGGTTGGACAGCCGGCTTCGAGCATCCGAGTCAGGGACACCAAAGGGTGCCACTCGCGGCATCACTCGAGGGCCAAGCCCTCGAGGCCCCTCACGTGTATCCAAGGCGGGGAGCTCGACGTGCAGTGAGATCCCCTCGGAGGGAGGCATCGAGCCACCGGGTCCTATCGAATGGACCCGGCACTCCTGCAGACTGAGCACCCATGCTTTATGAGATCGCCTCCGGGCTACAGTCGACCCCTATCGAACGGGGCACGAGGTCTCACTTGGATTCCCCGCTATCAGCTCACCGGGAACCTCGATACTCGCCCGCTCGTGGTAGTACGAGGCATCCCCCCTCGCATCCGATCGAAAGGACTCGCGGGATGACAAGCCAGGGCAACCGGCGTGCCGGACAGCTCGAAGTGCCGGCCGGTCGGTTCAGCCTGGCACCCCTCGACGAAAGAGGGTTAAAAATCACAACTAACACTCACGCTCGCAAAAAGCCCACGAGGGAGTTATAACCACTCCCCCGTGGCCTCGGGGACTACACCCACGGAATCAAAACAACGAAAACTTCAAGACCAGTTAGCTAACCCTCGAGATCCCAGTCGGGAGCCCCTGCTCGAGTACAAGCACTCGAACAAGGGCTCGGGGGCTACTGTCGGGGGTCCGCAAAAGGGGTACCCCCAATCAACGCAAACAAATAGGTTAAACCTAGAACGCCAGTTAATAACAGACCTAACTAGTCTGACCTCCCAAAAAGCCGACCCCCCCAAGGCCCACAACGCTGGCCTACCGTCTCGGGCGCACAGTCTCGCCCGAGGCCTCCAAGCCAGGCCTCGGGCGAACGTTCGTTTTCCGTCTCGCCCGAGCCCTCCATGCCAGGCCTCGGGCGCACAGTCGTTTTCCGTCTCGCCCGAGCCCTCCACGTCGGGCCTCGGGCAAGCGCTCCACCACCCTTCGAGCCCCCCTCAGCCGAACACCACGCCTCGAGACCCCACGCGGGGACCTCGAGCCTCTCCGACACGTCGGCCTATCCCTCGAGACGCGTTATGCCTCCCTCGAGCGGCGCAGACATCGGGTGCCAGCCCCATACCGCGCGCTTAATTCGTCCACCTACTCCAGTCACGTCCTCTGTAACACAACGTGTGCCACAGTGGACGGGGGCAGAGTCAAGTCTCGTTTTCACCATAAGTATGGGCGAAAAGGCACCAGTGAAGCACTGTTAACCCACGCCCTACACTATGGCACGTCCGAGCCACGCCTCGAGGCCCGGATGCCTGCCGCTCAATCAACTTTCACGGGACTTGCCCATACCTGCGGGGACTCGAGCCCCCCGTAGGCGCCGCCTCGAGGCCGGCTCCGCGCCCCTCGAGCCCTAACTACTTTCATGCTATTGGAGGACAGGTACCCCAAGACCCGGAGGGACCACGACGCGCCCTGTACGTTCCGGGATGGGTGCTGTACGGCTTCCACCTCGCCACGCCTCCACGTCCGCGCCCAGGATGGAGGCCACGCTTCAAGGACGCTTCAACAGCAACGCCCACGTCGGCTACAATGTCTTCGACAAGACAGGGTTCCTACCCTCCTTCGTAAGGGATACAATACACTCCGACACATGCAATACCCTTGTGTAACCCTGGCCTCCCCTTACTCTATAAAAGGGGACACCAGGGCCCTCATTCAGAAGAGAGACACATTAGAACACGCATACATCCACGCGCTCAAGTCCGGACTCCGGTCCACGCTCACAGAGCTTGTATTCGCCCCTGTACGAGCACTTAGGTGCAAGTAATACAAGAACCTCCTCCCCCGCTGGACGTAGGGCCTTCCTTGCCCGAACCAGGATAAATCCTTGTGTCATCTTGCATCACCATCCAGGAAGAGAGCACGCGATCATATTACTCGTTGGTGTCATACCCCCGGGTACGAAACACCGACACATGCAAACTGCCATGTTCCGTCAACTATGCATCAAATCCTCATCCAGTGGATTGGAGATGACGTCGAAATTGTCCATGCTGATGATTCGGTGAGTGTTGCTACTACAGAACCCATCTATTGGGAGTATGATGGTGTCGAATCCTTCTCTGGAAGAGTTTGGGAAGTAGGTCCTGTGAAAGTTTTTGATGAGGACCAACAACCGATTCAAGTGATCGGCTCTCAGAGCAATTTTTGAATAATCCAATTGATGGTAACGGGGGAGGATTAGGATGAGGTCTCATATCGGTTGATGAGTTAGAAGAGGTAAATATTGATAATGAAGCCGAAAACAAGACCGATACGTGTCAGTACAGATTTGGATCCAGAGTGCAGGTTGAAGTTGATAAACTTTCTGAAAGAATTTTACCTTTTCCTCCGTTACTGAAGCTTAAAGAAGATCAAGAAGTTTGTATGGAGTGACGTGCAACAGAAAGCTTTTGATGGGATTAAAGAATACATGAAGGTACCACCAGTATTGGTACCTCCACAGCTTGGTAAATCTTTCAAGTTGTACGTGGCGGCCGATAGCCTAAAATAGGATCGGCCCTTATACGAGAATTTGAAGGAAAATATAAGGTGATAGCTTACTTTAGCCGAAAGACATTGGACCCAGAGATGAGGTATTCGGCTACGGGGGAATTCTTGTTCATATGTATATTACTCATGTACCAAGCTTCGGCACTATTTATTAAATGCCGAATGCTTTATAGTTTTGAATTTGATATGATGAGATGGTCGGTACATGAGTGGATTCAAGAATATTTGTATAGCCGATGTAAAGCATCGCCTTTAGCAGAAAAATGCTCCGAGATTTTGAAAATATAGCCGATATTGTTTATATCGCCTTTAGTACAAAAATGTTCATGACCCTGGTGACCCTAGCATTTTCAAGTTAGAAGGTTTATCGGGAGGAGAGAAAGCTAAAGTGCAGTAAATAAAATGCCAAGTGATATGACATGTCAAAACAAGATCTAGTCGGCTAAGATGACATCATACATTCGATCCGTCCTAGTACAAACTAATCTTGGAACAATCTGTTCAGAACAGACTGCGGGTTGGTGACTTCGGCGAGAGCAGCGGCATGATCATCGTAAGCTTCAACGCCTTCGATTCCATCTAGGCATCCGCCGGCGAAGCCAACTGGTAGAAAGGAGTAGTCCTCGTTGGTCCAAGAGTTCATCGCCGCTAGACCAAGAGAGACGCCGAGTTCCACACCTTGGATGACAGCCTGATCTATGCGGTCGTCTGTGGCGTCAAGGCACGCTTCAGCTGAACTCCCGTGGGCATTCACCTTGCCGGCAACTCTATTCGCTGCCATTCTCAGACGGCCATTCTCTGCAGAGAGAGCTGGCGAAAGAAAAAGATGTGTTAGGCAAAGCAAGCCCAATCAGAAGAAGGGAATCAAGCTAGGATTTTACTAACCTATGATAATGATGCAAAGCTTCATCCGCTGGTCTTCCCACTCGGCTTCCTTGATGTCGTGCTCCTTGGATGCGTCTTCCATTTCTTTCTAGGTTTTATCCCTCTCCTCGCGGTACCGGAGGGTATCCAAATGGGTGTGCCAAGGTGAATCATCAGGCTCGGAGGAATCTGGTGACCTAGGAAAAAGATTGGGAGGGGCCATTGGAGCTGCCGTTTCTGGAAAAAGAGTCCGGGTGTGGCTGGAGGAAGCCCTCATCCTAGAAGGAAAGTGAATATTAAATCAGGAATGGATGAACAAAAAAGCTACCGCAAGGGTGCAAAGGACCAATTTTTACCCATAACGTTGACGAGTTGGTGCTTCGCTTCCTTCTATTTCATCTCTGATAGGATGTTTGCTATGGTCACCATTGCCTGCCATTGATGAAAGTACAGGCGAGGATTCTTTCTCTTTGGCTTGAGCTGAGAACCGAAAGGTGGGAGTTTGCAAGTCAAATTGTTCAGTTGAAAGTTGAGGGTGTTGGCCTGTGTAAGGTCATATTTATGGAACCGTGACTTGTACGCTGGGAAGCCGAGCATTGAAGTAGGGTTTTTTGTGATTTATGGGCCGTTGTTGGGCCAGGCCGGATTTTTGCTGGTTTGAGGAGATCGTGACTCCAGAATCGGGAAACCGATGGATTCGGCTAAGGATTCTTACTACACAAGGAGCTCGGTTTTGGTTGATTGTCTGGAAACTCATATTACCGATTGACGCCGAAGACAGTAAGTCTGGCAGATGGTCTTTGAATTGGGAAAGACTGTATTTTATTCCAGGCAATGAAGCTTTAATGGAAAAGTATTCAATGAAACTGAAAATGGAAAATCCCTTAAAGATTACAGCAATCACTTACGGGACAAAGATGATTGACATGATTATTGGTAATAGCCGATGTGATAAACATCGCCGTTAAAGCAAAAACAAAAGTCAGTGACTAATGCACGAAGCAGAGTACGCATTGATCTCGAAGGATCAGTCACAGATTGGTTTCAAGGATCAAACAGAAAGACTTTTTGTTTACAAAAGGAGGGAACAAGATTACAACAAAGATCAGTTCGTCCATCCTATCCTCTGTCTAATCGGGAGATCATGGTCGAAGGAATCAGCCAGATCTGTTCCAGCTTCCTTGATATCATCTACAGAGTGTGCTACCCTGTACTCTAGCCCCCGCTCACAAACATCAAAATTACGGTAATCGGCACCAGAATCGATCCGTACAGCGTTGAAAGCGAGTGTTGCGCCATATCCCATACCATCCCTAGAGATGTCTGGGAGGATTCAGTTAACGTCGTTTACCCGATCCAAGGCTGTTGAGCCTGCTGCGTTGGTCGTGGCAGCAAGCCTGGCGACGGCGGCTTCAAGAGCATGGAGTCTGACCCCAGAGCTGCGATATAGAAGAGTAAGTAAAAAGAGAGGGGGCAAGATGAGAAAAATCACGCTCCCGAGAAACATGAGAAATCTCCTGACTCTTCTCTTCTAGATCGAGATGAAGATCTATGATCTGTTGTGTCAAGTCCTAGGGAGATCATCACCGACCCTCCTGAACAAAGGTAACAAAATAAGAACGGTTGCTTCGTTTTGAAATAAAATAGACGAGAGCAGCCTCCTCCTGGAAGTGCTGGAGATGCCAAGATTGGAGCTATGGTTGCTCGCCACGGAAGACATCCTATGAGTTGGGTTGGGTGACAATAGGAGAAAAAGGGGTTTTCTTGTTTTTGAGATTGGAATAGGGGAGCTTGAGAGAGTAAGCCGAAACGAAGTGAAGGGTGACTTAAAGACCCCAAAGAGTGCATCGGGAGATGAATCAGCAGGTAAGGCAATTATGGTACACGAGAGGTGGATGCTTCCGGAGGTTCCACATCAGTATACAAGAGAAAGGAATTTTGGAATAAATATTTATCCCAAAATTAGGGGGCATGTGTTAACACCAGATTTTCGTACGCACGAGGAAATGACAGGTGGACCAGTGTGCAAGAGATGGTCATATAATGCATTCGGCAGATGGCCAAGGTTAATCTCGGAGTTTCGGCAGGTGCCTGAGCGGTCGGCTATCTTGTGAGGCGGTGATTCTATTCGGGAAGCAAATATGGCAAGTGGAGCCGGTTTGCACGAGAAGACACGTGACAATGGAGGATGCCAAGAGAAAAATAGGAATAGGACTCGTATTTTCCAAGTTTTATTGTGTAAATCGTAATCTCTTAGGACTCATATTTCGCCCAGGGTATAAATATAGACCCCCGGCCTTTGTAAAACGGTTCACAACCATATCAATACAAATTGGCCCTGTGCCATCTTCGAGTCCTTTGTCGTGTCGTCGAGTTTTTCGAGAGGAATCATCGATCCGTCGACCTCCGTAAGTCCCGGCAACCTTGTTATAATTTCTAGTATCATGCGGTGGATTTAGACGTGATGCAAGTAGTCTTGTTTGTTTACAATGGTCGTGTGGCGGACCTTTGTTAATGATCAGGAAGTCTTCGCTTGTGCTTTGCTTATGAATAAATACCGTGCGGCAGGCGTTTATTGATACGCTTAGCAAAAGCAAGATAGTTATCGGCTCTATTAGATTTGGCAAAATCTAGTAGATTCATTAAGTTACCATGTGTTGCATGATTTATTTAATTAAGTTTTACAACACTCTTTTGCACAATCTAGATTGATTTTTGTTCGGCCTTGCTTTACAAGTTTTTACTTGTTTCTTCCGATAGTCGAACAACCATGATGGCCGAATTAATTTCTAATCTAGATTGTTACGTGTTGCGGGTTCATACATATCAATCATACTTAGGCTTTGATAAAACTAGGTATCGTGCGATAGATGCAGGTTTTAGATTAGTTTAATCATTTTTGGTTTGCATGTTCCTTCTTTACGGACCCCAATTCGGCTGGTTTGCCGAGCTTGGTTATACGTTATTTTGTAATCTATCTCTTGTTCAAGCATGTCTTTTTAACGAATGATCATTTGGCAACCATTTGTTTACATGTGCTCGTGTTTGGAGTTAGCCGAATGATCTCTAAAACTTGTTGACATATAGCTTCTATAGCTATATATCGTTGTGGGTGGCTTCAGGGCCGTAAATATGGAACTGTCTGGTCTCATCCAGCATGTTCCAGTTTTATTCTCACAGTTTTATCCCTTGTTGGCTTTCAGGTCAAACCGACTGGCACGTCTCCGGATTTCAAACCGTCCGGGCACCCGATTGAAGCTACGCTTTTTTGGCTTGCTGTGTGTGAGGCACAGTGCAACGCATTTTGTGTCAACAGAAGTCTCCGAGCCTGGTCTGTGGTGAGCGACGGTGGCGAAGGCGAAGGTGGCGACGAGCCTGGTCGACGACGAGCGACGGCGGCGACAGGCGAAGGCGGCGACGAGCCTGGTCGACGACGAGCGAAGGCGACTACGAGTCGGGTCGGCGAAGGGCGACGGCGGCGACGAGCGAAGGCGGCGATGCGCCTGGTCCACGACGAGGGATGACAAAGTCCTCGAGCTTCAGCGACGAGCGAAGTCCCTGAAAAATAAATATGGAGAGCAGTAGTACATGATGATGCACAAATAAAATATGGAGAAAAACCCAGTAGCGAAGGATGATTGCAGTTTGACAAAGTCCAGAGTTTCAGAGGGAGACATGGAGCGTCTGGAGATGGAGATGGAGCCGACCGCGGAGGCCCTGGTCGCTGATGTAGATCCTTTCGTTGCTGGGCAGCCATGGAGTGTAACATAGGAGAGTAGTCTATAAATAGACTCTTGGGCGAATAGAGGCAAAACTTGTAGCGAGTAGGCGTGTTTTGTGTATCCCCGAATTCCACAGACCCAATAGCCGTGAGCCGTAGCGATGAACAGTTCAGCCTTGGGTTATCCCAGGATCCGTAGCGTAGAGCGCGGAGCTCGTTTGCGCGTAGGAGTCAAGGGCGTCGCCCAAGGAACCGCTGCTGGCATCCCATAGCGCAGAGGGCAGACGCTCGTGCACGCGTAGGGAGGTACCACGAACAGGGTCTTTTCCGAGAGGCTCGATCGTGGCGTGACCTGGGCGAATGGAGACCGTTCGTCGAGCGCGTGGGTAGCGCGAATCCGAGCGTTGAGCGTGTAGCCTCAAAATTCCCAACCCAAGTTAGCCTTTCCTTCGTAGCACAGAGGGCAGGCGCTCATGCACGCGTAGAGAGGTCGGGACGTCCCTTGGGAGAGCTGTTGGCCACCGTAGCGCAGAGGGCAGGCGCTCATGCACGCGTCCGATGGTGACAACAGCCCCGGCTCTAAGTTTCCGTTGGCATCAGTCAGGCTGCTTGGAGACCGTATGGAGAACAAGCGCGTAACGACGCGTATACAGGCACTGGACGTATAGCCTTGGAGGTCTCAGCCCAAGCTTAGCCTTCCCTTCGTAGCGCAGAGGGCAGACGCTCATGCACGCATAGAGAGGTCAGGCGCTCATGCACGCGTCCGGCGGTGGCAGTAGCCCCGGCTCTGAAACTCCTTCAGCATCAGCCAAGCTGTTTGGAGAGATCGACGAGTCCTTTGGAGAGGTCGGCGAGTCATTTGGCGAAGACGGCAACGAGCCCCGTTGATGATGAGAGAAGCCGGCGACGAGCGACGACGGCGACGGGCGAAGGCAGCGAGGAGCCTGGTCGACGATGAGCGACGGCAGCGACGGGCATAGGCGGCGATGAACCCGGTCGACGACGAACGACGGCAGTGATGGGCGAAGGCGGCGACGAGCCTGGTCGATGACGAGCGACGGGCGAAGGCGGTGACGAAGGCGGCGGCGATCCTGGTCGATGACGAGAGACGGCGGCGACGGGCGAAGACGACGACGAAGGCGGCGACGATCCTGGTCGATGACGAGCGACGGCGGCGACGGGTGACGGCAGCGACGAGTGAAGGCGGCAACGAGCCGGATGTAGATCCGATCTTGGGCGGCGGGCGGGTTGGCGACGAGCCTGGTTGACGATGAGCGAAGGCGGCGACGAACGCGGTGACGATCCTGGTCGACGACGAGCACGGTCGACGACGAGCGAAGGCGGCAACGAGCCAGATGTAGATCCGATCTTGGGCGGCGGGCGGGTCAGCGACGAGCCCGGTTGACGAAGAGCGAAGGCGGCGACATTGATGCAGTCGGTGATCTTCTTGTTGGCCCGGTCAATGGCCTTGACCAGGTCGTCACGGCGGATGGATCTTAGAGCGTGTGGCGCCGGCGCGATGACACGATGTGTGGATGGTGAGGCGTCCGACGCAGGAAGTTGTGCGGGTTCCATGATCTCCGGAGCGAAGATAGCGTCGCCGATGGTCCAGATGATAGATCCGATTTGGAAGGAGACGCCGGGCTCGGGAAGATCATGGAGTCAAGGAAGATGACCGCTTGGCAGATCATGATGTCGTAGCACACACCCCCTACCTGGCGTGCCAACTGTCGACAAAATATGGTCGATATTCTACCGAGGGGTATGCCCAAGGTAGTAGATTAACCGGTGGAGGCGTGCGAGACGTCTACAAAGCGTAGACACAGGGACGAGAGACGGCGATTTAGATAGGTTCGGGCCGGCAACTCGCCGTAATACCCTACATCCTGTGTTCTGGTGGCTGGTTTGTATTGCTGGATTGGAATATGGCGTGTGATCCGATGGGATCTGAGGTGAGACGAGAGGGCATCCCTGCTCGCCTTATATAGCCGGGGAGAAGGGTTACAGTTGTCGAGTCCTTATCAGATTACAAACGGTTCCTTAAGGCAAGGAATCCGGATCTAACTCTAGGATTTTCCTTGGCATGCAAGGCTTCGTGAGAGTCCTTGACGAGCACGACGAGCTGGTCGCGTGCTGTGAGGCCTCGCGAGCTGGGCTGTCCTTGACGAAGGGCCCATGTTGGTCCATGCGGGTATACGGAGGTAATATCCCCACATGAAGTGTATCCACTTGGAGCTTGCAGGACTATAAGGAACATCGAGGTCCTAGTAGAAGTATGTGCAAGTCCAACTTGATGAAGCGTCATTGAATTGTCAAAGAAAAAGAAAATACATTCAACGCAAGGTGAAGTGTATCCACTTAGTCCCCGAGCTTGGTACTAGGTGTTGAAAACACGTGGTGCCGAGCATGTAGAGCATTTAGCAAGTGCCCCGATGAGCTGCCCAAAATCAGCACCCTGATCCGAACAGCATGGAGCGACTTGATGCACACCGACGACGGGTGAAGGCCAGGCCAACGAGCCTGGGCGACGGGCGAAGATCAGGTCGATGAACCTGGTCGGCAATGAGTTGATGAACCTACGACCTTCTGCTTAGGAAACAGAAGACGACGACGGATGATGGCAGCGGCGAGCGAAGACGACGACGAATGATGGCGGCGGTGAGCGAAGACGGTGATGAGGGAAGACGGCGAGGAGCGAAGGCAGCGACGAGCGAAGGCGAAGTCCCTAAGCCTGCTCAGCGATGGGCAAAGGCGATGTCCCGAATCCTGTTCGACGATGAGTAGAGGCGGCGGCGAGCGAAGACGACGATGAACGAAGATGGCGACAAGCCTGGTCGACGATGAGCGACGGCGGCGAGGAGCCGGTCAACGACGAGCGACGGTGGCGACGGGCGAAGGTGGCGACGAGCAAAGGCGAAGTCCTCGAGCCTGGTCGGTGATGAACGAAGGCAAAGTCCCTGAGCCTGGTCGGCGACGAGCGAAGGCAAAGTCCCTGAGCTTGGTCGACGACGAGCGAAGGCAAAGTCCCTGAAAAATAAATATGGAGAGCAGTAGTACATGATGATGTACAAATAAAATATGGAGGAAAACCAGTGGCGAAGGATGACTGCAGTTTGACGAAGTCCCCGAGCCTAGAGTTGTTGTGCCGACATGGAGCGTCTGGGGACGGAGATGGAGCCGGCCGTGGAGGCCCTGGTCGCCGATGTAGATCGTGTCGCCCCGAATTCCGTAGACCCAATAGCCGTGAGCCGAAGCGATGAATAGTTTGGCCTTGGGTTATCCCATGATCCGTAGCGTAGAGCATGGAGCTCGTTTGCGCGTAGGAGTCAAGGGCGTCACCCAAGGAACCGCTGCTGGCATCCCATAACGCAGAGGGCAGACGCTCGTGCACACGTAGGGAGGTACCACAGACAGTGTCTTTTCTGAGAGGCTCGATCGTTGTGTGACCTGGGTGAATGGAGACCGTTCGTCGAGCGCGTGGGTAGCGCAGATACAGGCACTGAGCGCGTAGCCTTAGAATTCTCAGCCCGAGTTAGCCTTTCCTTCATAGCGCAGAGGGCAGACGCTGATGCACGCGTAGAGAGGTCGGGACGTCGCTCGGGAGAGCTGCTGGCCACCGTAGCGCAGAGGGCAGGCGCTCATGCACGCGTCCGGTGGTGACAACAGCCCCAGCACTAAGTTTTTGTCGGTGTCAGTCAGGCTGCTTGGAGACCGCATGGAGAACGAGCGCGTAACGGCGCGTATACAGGCACTGGATGTATAGCCTTGGAGGTCTCCGCCCTAGCTTAGCCTTCCCTTCGTAGCGCAGAGGGCATACACTCATGCATGCATAGAGAGGTCAGGACGTCATTTGGGAGGACTACTGGGCGCCATAGCGTAGAGGGCAGGCGCTCATGCACGCATCCGGCGGTGGCAGTAGCCCCTGCTCTGAAACTCCTTCAGCATCAGCCGGGCTGTTTAAAGAGATCAACGAGTCGTTTGGAGAGGTCGGCGAGTCATTTGGAGAGGTCGGCGAGTCATTTGGCGAAGACGGCAACGAGCCCGGTTGATGACGAGCGGAGGCGGCGACGAGCCTGGTTGGCGACGAGCGACGACGGCGACGTGCGACGGCGGCGACAAGCCCCGGTTGACGGCGGGCGAAGACGACGACGAGCGAAGGCAGCGACGAACGAAGGTGACGACGAGCCTGGTCGGTGACGGGCAAAGATGAGGAGCCAGGTCGACGACGAGCGAAGGCGGCTACGAGCCGGGTTGGCAACGGGTGACGACAGCGACGGCGAAGGCGGCGACGATCCTGGTCGATGACGAGCGATGGCGGCGACAAAGGCGGCGACGATCCTGATCGACGACGAGCGACGACGGCGACAGGTGAAAGCGGCGACGAGTCCGGTCGACGATGAGCGAAGGCGGCGACGAGCCTGGTCGACGACGGTCGAAGGCGGCAACGAACGGTGGCGGTGATGAGTGAAGGCGATGACGAGTCCGACCGACGATGAGCAAAGGCGGCGATGAGAGCGACGACGATCCTGGTCGAAGACGAGCGACAAGGGCGATGAAAGCGACGTCGATCCTGGTCAAAGACGAGCGACGGCGGCGATGATCCTGGTCGATGACTAGCGAAGGCAGCGACGAGCGATGTCGGCGACGAGGGCGGCGATGATCCTGGTCGACGACGAGCGACGGCAGCGTCGGGCGAAGGCGGTGACGAGCCCGGTTGATGACGAGTGAATGCGGCGAGGAGCTGGGTCGGCGATGAGCGAAGACGGCGACGATCCTGGACGACGACGAGTGATGGCAGCGACGAAGGCGACGAAGAAGGCGGCGACGATCCTGGTCGACGTCGAGCGACGGCAGCGACGAAGGCGACGATGAAGGGAACGACGATCCTGGTCGACGATGAGCGAGGGCAGCGACGAAGGAGACGAAGAAGGCGGCGACGAAAGCGGTGACGATCCTGGCCGACGACGAGTGACGACAGTGACGAAGAAGGCGACGACGAAAGCGGCGACGATCCTGGCCGACGACGAGTGACGGCAGCGACAAAGGTGACGAAGAAGGCGGTGACGATCCTGGTCGACGTCGAGCGACGGCAGCGACGATGAAGGCGACGACGATCCTGGTCGATGACCAGCGACGGCAGCGACGAAGGCGATGAAGAAGGTGGCGACGAAAGCGGCAACGATCCTGGCCGACGACGAGTGACGGCGGCGACGGGCGGAGGCGACAACGAAGGCGGCGACGACCCTGGTTGACGACGAGCCACGGCGGCGACGAAGGCGGCAATGAGCGACGGCAGCGACGAGCCTGATCGACAACGAGTGAAGTGGCGACGAGTGAAGGTGGCGATGAGCCGGGTCGGCGACGGGCAAAGACAACGATGAGTGAAGGCGAGGAGCTTGGTCGACGACGAGTGAAGGCGGCGACGAGCCGGATGTAGATTCGATCTTGGGCGGCGGGCAGGTCGGCAACGAGCCTGGTTGACGATGAGCGAAGGTGGCGACGAGCGACGACGGCGATGGGCGAAGGCGGCGAGGAGCTTGGTCGACGATGAGCGACGGCAGTGACGGGCAAAGGCGGTGATGAGCCCATTCGACGACGGGCAAAGGCGGCGACGAGCGAAGGCGGCGACGAGCCTGGTTGATGACGAGTGACGACAACGACGAAGACGACAAAGAAGGTGGCGACGAAAGCGGCGACGATCCTGGCCGACGACGAGTGACGGCAGCGACAAAGGCGACGAAGAAGGCAGTGACGATCCTGGTCGACGTCGAGCGACGGCAGCGACGAAGGAATGCGACGACGATCCTGGTCGATGATGAGCGACGACAGCGACGAAGAAGGCGGCAACGAAAGCGGCAACGATCCTGGCCGACGACGAGTGACGGCGGCGACGGGCGAAGGCGACAACGAAGGCGGCGACAATCCTGGTTGACGACGAGCCACGACGGCGACGAAGGCGGCGACGATCCTGGTCGACGACGAGCAACGACAGCGACGGGCGAAGGCGACGACGAAGACGGCGACGATCCTCTTGTTGGCCCGGTGGATGTCGTCGCAGCGGATGGATCTTGGCGAGCATGGCACCGGCGTGATGACGCGATGTGTGGACGGCGAGGCGTCCGACGCACGAAACTGCGCGGGTTCCACGATCTCTGGAGCAAAGACGGCGGCATTGATGGTCCAGATGATAGATCCAATCTGGAAGGAGACGCCGGGCTCGAGAGGATCATGGAGGCGAGGAAGATGACCGCTTGGCAGATCATGGTGTCGTAGCACACACCCCCTACCTGGCGCGCCAACTGTCGATGGAATATGGTCGATAGTCTATCGAGAGGAATGCCCAAGGTAGTAGATTAAGCGGCGGAGGCGTGCGAGACGTCTGCAAAGCGTAAACACAGGGACGAGAGATGGCAATTTAGACAGGTTCGGGCCGGCAAGTCGCCATAATACGCTACGTCCTGTGTTCTGGTGGCTGGTTTGTATTGTTGATTGAGCGATCAGATAGGATCTGAGTTGAGATGAGAGGGGGTCCCTGCTCGCCTTATATAGTCAGGGAGCAGGGTTATAGTTGTCGAGTCCTTATCAGATTACAAGCGGTTCCTTAAGGCAAGGAATCCGGATCTAACTCTAGGATCTTCCTTGACGGGCAAGGCTTCTGGAGAGTCCTTGACGAGCACATCAAGCTGGTCGTGTGCTGCAAGGCCTCGCGAGCTGGGTTGTCCTTGATGAAGGGCCCATGTAGGTCCATGGGGGTATACAGAGGTAATATCCCCACAGTTAGTGACAAGAATACCCGAAGGAATAATTTCATAATTATATTTCTATGCTCATTACAAAAGGAAGTGTAGCGGAAAGGTAGGCGTAGCTAATAACCAGATGTTATGATAGGGTGTAAGGATTCTACTGGTTATAGCTTGCGCTCATGGGGTAGTGATAGATAAGAGTGGAATTCAAAAAGAACATTCATAAGAATTAACACAAAAATAATGAAAAGATTGGGACAAAAAATAAAAAGATAAAACTATAATACAAGGTTAAACTAAGACTTAAAATGATCTACCGTTCCCCGGCAACGGCGCCAGAAATGCTTGTTGGTATAAATTAACGCACACTCTACTTTATCCGCAAGCGCACGGATAAAATCTACCGATGTAGCACTTCACCGGAGTAACCCAGTTTTAATATCGAACCCAAAGGAACGAATAGTGTTAATCCTTAAAATCTAACCCCTAAGTAGCTAACAAGAACGGAGAATCTAGAAGTATAAAGGGGATCACTAAGGTTGTCTAAATCCAATTCAAGAGTGATAAGTTTATATTATTCTTAGTGGGGAAGTTGCCATAAAAGGTCACAAACAGAGTATGAATCTTTTATGCAAATGTATAATCCTACCGAGCCTACATACGGATAAGTGGACTATAGAAGAATCAACAAGGCTATAAGAGTCACCCTTGCGAACAACCACTACTACCGGCATTATAGGAGGCATTTATGAGCTATCAAGTCTAAGCACCACGCTTACACTATCTAACTACTCTAACTCTAGAGCGACTTAGAATTAAAGTACTCAAAAGAGAGTCATAAACCTTAAGAATAATAAGAACAATGGCTCAAACTTAAATATAGACGTTGATTACCGAAACAACCACTGAAGCAAGTTGAAGATGAACTTGAATCCGCAGGTACAAGATGAAGAAGTGGATTCGACAGGCCGCGGGAGCTCTTTCTTGATCTCTTCCTCCCTCTCTCTCTCTCTTCTAGTTCTAGTATAAGACTAGGTTCTAAACCTAAAGTAGAGGGGTAACTAGTCTTCTACTTAAAAGCTGGCTCTTGAAGTCTCTTCTAGGGTTTCTGAATGAGGCGTAGACTTTTCTAAAGAGAGACTTGTTGTACCCTGGGGCCTGGGGGCCTGTATATATAGCCCTGAGGGATCAACCACGGTCGTTAGATCAAACCGACTTCACGTAGGGCTGAGATGGATTCTCAAAGGCGGTAGAGGAAGGTTCCAGAAGACGGAGTCCATCGGGCCTAGGGGGTGACCGACCGGTCATAGGGTGGGACCGGTCGGTCCCACCTGGCGGCCTCTCGGGGTGTCCCGCCTCGTGGTGTCCTCTGGTGTCCTCTAGGACCTTCTGGAGTATTCCTGACTTGCCGGTTCCGTAATCTTCCGTCAGTTTCCTTCCAGGAGAAGTAATCAGTGCTGGTTTTCCTGTTTAGTCCCTGCAGAATCACAATCCACCAAAACTCGTGGAATATTGTCAATTAAAACCCTAAACCTTTGTTGGTGATTGAATTCATGCCCTTTTCATACTTATTTATCCTTTAATTTTGATAGATAACAAGTGTCAACAACTCCCCCAAGCTTACCTTTTGCTAGTCCATTAGCAAAATGAAGGACCGAGAGTGCAATCAGAAAGCGACTAGAGGGGGGGTGAATGGGAGCTACAATATTTCCTTTCGGAAACTTGTCGCCACTGTCCCGAGAATCAACCCCAAAGGCACAACCGATGCGCGTGATGTCCACGACCCAAGAGAATGGGTGGATGTTCCCTAAGAACACAGCGGGACACCAGAAAAACTTTCTCACCCAAGTTCACGCAAGTCAACTAGTGACAGGATGGACTTTGGGTAACCTCAACCTCCCCCGAGCAACGCGAGGGGGGATTCAGGCTATTTTGCAAAGCGGGAAGTCCGATTTCTGTAGAGCACGAAGTCAGAAATCCAACGCAAAAACCCAAAACCAAATCCGAGGTCGAACGATCAAACTGCGGACGAAACAGTGAAGAAATCACTGCATCGGACGCTGGCAGCGTCCGATGGCCAAGCACCGGACGCGTCCGATGCAAACAAGACCTCTCTGGAACCTTACTGGACTGGCATCGGACGCTGCTACAGTGAAACCCTAGCGTCCGATGCTAGACCCCCGGCGCGTCCGATGGCAACGGACGCTCCGATGGTCAGCGTCCGATGCTCCTTCAAAAACACTGTCAGACGACACGTGGCACCGGACGCTCCGATGGAAACGACTCAGCGTCCGATGCTCAAGAACACAGCGTCCGATGGTCCCGATACTGCACTATTCTTCCGTGAAAATCACCCGATCTCCTCTGAATCAAAAGCACTAAGGCTTAGACTTGGTTTGAGGAGTTCCTAGGAGATTAGTGAGCTATCCCAAAGAGATCATGTCTCGAACCTAACTCCAAATCGGTGAATTGGAAGAATTCGGGACAAAAGGAACAAACTCGATCCAAAACGAAAATCGACCGATCTACTAGCTTGTGAGGTTAGAGATGATTTCCTTCGGTGGAAAGAAGTGCCTCACGATCTAGAACAACTCAGTTCAAACGGATTTGCAAAAGACGCACCGAGTAGAGAGATCGATCAACGGGAAAAACATGGAGAAAAGCAACCCGCGAAGAACACAAGAAAAACGCGAATCACAACCACAAATTTGCAACCGTGTGGCTACGACACGCTACAACAGTGATATTACGGTCTCACTTCCTCAAAAATCTCACGGGCACAGAGGTATTGTTCTCTTCTCTGTGGATCTCAGTTTGCTACAGCAGGGGAGTGGGAGAGCAGGAAAACCTAGAAGGCAAAGAGCAAATGACTGAGATGGATGGGGAGGTGGGTGTCTCCCCCTACTTATCCTAGTTCTAACTATTCCTAATTCCCACTCTACCCCTAACTACTTACAGAGCGAACCAGCTAAACCCTAAGGTTATTCTGGACCAACTCGCGGTAGGTGGTGATCCGACGGCCACGCCCGCACAATAGGTAGCGTTGCCTCGACGCAACCTCACCGATTGCCGCCACGTGCCGCCACCGCTCTGTGTCCTTTTTACGGACTCTGCCCCCGGTTTTGTGGCCAAAACCGGGAAACCAGGCCTTCACGTCCACCCCCGGTTTTGAGGCCCAAACCGGGAAACCAGCCTCGAAGTCCATCCCCTGGTTTTGAGGCCGAAACCAGGAAACCCGCCAGCACCCAGGTTTTGAGGCCCAAACCTGGAAACCGTCCTCTGCCCGAGTTTTGTGGCCAAACTCGGAAACCATCAGCGCCCAGGTTTTGAGGCCCAAACCTGGAAACCGTCCATCCGATGCTTTTCTCTGGCTCTACCACCAAACCGAAGCTGTAGAGGGGATGCACCGCCCGTGCACCCCGTCCACCGACACGTGTCCCCAAGTCCTTGACTCAGGCAACACATGACCACAAGTCTTCGCTCGTCGATGTCCCAGGCTGTCAGCCACCACAGCTGATCCTCATGCCACCGGTCCCTCAGTCCAAGCCTCACGTCCGCCCTTCGCCACTCTCGGTCCCTCGGCACGGCACGTCTCTACTTGACCTTCACCTTGCCTTCGATCACTGTATCCATGCTCGACACCTGCACAACACAAGCCAAAGAACATGCACATCATCCCAGTTGACAATTACTCATCACTCAGAGACTCGGCATACACTCATGTATCCGCAATCTCCCCCTTGATGAGTGCATTGTCAACTACCAACACAAATCATAATGAAATAGAAGAAGGAAGAAAGAAGGAGAGAGAGAACTCAACCAAATGACCCAAAAGCATAGCAAAGCCGAAGAAGTTCAAGTGGAAAGAGCAAGACAACTTGGTCCCCAAAGACATGGGCAACGGCTCGACGCAACCACGCAAAGCAAAGCTAGCCCTCAAGAAGAGGCAGAACGGGCTCAACACCGCTAGCGAGTAAAAGCGAAGCAAAATGCTAGTCCCTCAAGATAGAGGCACAGAGGCTTAACACAACTAGCAAGAAAGCTCGACGCCAATTGAAAATATGAGAGGCGAATGCTAGTCCCTCAAGAAAGAGCAAAGACTCAACACAACTAGAAAAAACGCTCCGAACCAATTGGAAATTTCAACAACTCAACATAAGCAAGCTCCCCCTTGCATGGTGCACAACTGATTCCTCTCCCCTTTGAACATGGGAGGTATGATTTGTCCAAATTCTCCCCCTTAGTTGAAAATGCATCATCAAGCAAAAGGAACCAAAAGCAATTTTCTCCCCCTTAGAAAATGCACCGTCAAAAGTGCCAAACAAGAGAAGTTCTCCCCCTTGCAAAATGCATATGAGTCAAAATGCAAGTTAGCAGCTTCAGGAATATAGTCAAGAGAATGCAAAGATGTTGTAAACAGTATAGCTCCAACGACTAACTGGAAAGCATATAAGCTAGTATCAGGAGGAAACTCAGTTTTCAACCACAAAATCAAATCTCGAGCAAAAGAGAAAGCCTCATCCTTACCCTCCATGAAGAACACCCAAGAATACCTCGAAAAATCATCCACGATCACTAGAACGAACCACTTCCCACCTGCTGAGCATACCCGAGCTGGACCAACAGTGTCCATCTGTAAGAGCTCGCCGGGTTGCTTGGTCATCACCTGATTTACATGTGGGTGAGAAACAGCAACCATCTTCCCGTGACGACAAGGGTGACAAACAAGGTCCTTCTGAAATTTAAGCTTGGGCAACCCTTGGATTAAGCCAAAAGAGCTAAGTCTCCTATGCCACTTCCACAAATCGGGAGAAGGACCAGCCACCAAACATCTAGAAGAGCCGAAAGAGCGAGAAAAATCGGCTTTGGAAGACACGGCCAAAGGGGACGATCCTACAAGCAAGATTGCCCCGAGAATCCAAAACTCTACTCGAGTTGGCCTTAAAGCGCACTTCGTACCAATCCTCAAGAAGTTGCGAAACAGAAAGCAAATTGAAGTGCAAATTAAAACCAAAGCAACATCCTTGAGAACAAAGTTCTCGTTGAGTCGAATTGACCCCTGAGAAACAACCTTACCTCTACCGCTGTCCCCGAATGTGATGTATTCCTTGTGGGGCCCAGGGTTCAGGCTCGAGAATCATTCCTTCTTCACGGTCATGTGGCGCGAACACCCCGAATCCATGAGCCACATGTTCTCCAACCGAAGTTCCTGCATCAATCGAAAGGCAGAAAATGAGTGTATGGCACAACACTGGGGTTAGTATACTGAGAAGGATACCAGTGTTGTGTCATAGGCCCAGAAAAAGAGTTAGAGGCAACACCAAACTGACCTCGTCCCATGAGTGGATAGCAATCACCACCAAACTGAAAGGGTGGTCCGCTATGGAACGGAAAACCTCCAAACTCACCTCCTTGTCCCAAATGTGGATAGTGATCACCACCAAGCTGAAACGGTGGTCCGCTATGGGATGGAGCAGCAAAGCCTCTTACACCCGGCTCACGATCGTATTGAGGACGACCGGAACCACGACGGGCACGACCACCACCCCGTGGTCTAGCTGCTTGGGGCCTAGCTACCTAGGGGGTGCACCTCCAGTCCTAGCCCTCTGCCTCTGAACTCCCTGACCTTGCACACCATGGAAAGGGTGGTGTCGGGCCTGGTTGTTCAACTCCAACTCCTTCCTAGCATCTCTCTTCCTTCGAAAGCAAAACTCGGCTAAGTGACCCTCACGGTGGCAGTACTCGCACTCAAACCTAACCACTCTCTTGGATTGTTGGTTTGTTTGGTTGCGAGGGTTGCGCACTCTAGCCGGCTGCTTGCCTCTCGAAAGGGGATCACTAGAGACATCAGGAAGGGTGTCAAGTGTGTTCCTAAGATGGTTAGGTTTGGGAACCCACACTTTCTTGTGAGGTGGAGCCTTGGGAGGTTCATCAAGGATGCCATCCTTGGTGATAGGCTTGGGAGGCTCAGGTGGGGTGATCTTGGTAAGTTTAGGGGTAGCGGATGGTTTCTCACTCGGGCTCACTCCGCTAAACTCACCGATCTTGCCAAAAGCATTAGCGCCCATCCCACCTGAAGCAAAGCCTACTCCCAGACCGCCAGTTCCCCTCTTGAACTGACTGATCATCATGCCCAACTGCGGCTCACTACATGACACCCAACTCAGGATGGACCAAAGGTATGTGTTTTCCTCCTCGGTTTGCATCCTGTCATGCCGACAGTTGGCAATCTCAAGCTCCAACCCCACGCATCGCTCACAATGAGCTGGCCTTCAATGATTCAGCAAACTTGGCACTAACTTCTGCCAACTCAGTCTGCAAGCCTGGACATGATTTGCACGCACCCAACAAAGAAGGCCTCGCCTTCACTTCCTCCAGCTCCTTCCTCAAGGAGGGACACTCTTTGCAATCACCCACCAAGTCTAGCGTACTCTTCAGCTCATCATACACCTCGATGAAAGCGACATACTTGGTTTGCAGCGTGGCAAAGTTTGTCATGTGCATTGTGCACTCATCACACTCCTCCTCATCGGTCACCTTCACCTCGGACCTAGCACACTCAAGCTCCTTAAGTGCCTCGCCTGCTTAGCCTTATACTCATTGCGCTCTCTAGCGGCACACTTAAGTTGCTTGTCCTGAGCGAGAACTATCGCGGCCAAGGAATTTCACTCGCTAGAAAGACGCTCGACAGTGGAAGAGGTCGATACATCAGAAGATGTGTCGTCGTCGTTGTCGGCGTCGGCGTCGGTGTGCTTGTCCTGGCACTTGCGGTCCTCCTCGTCCAGGGCCATGGTGTAGAAGCCGTTGGTGGAGTTGCCAAAGAAGTAAAGTCAGTTGAAGCGCTCCTCCGTCCTGCGCTCAGACTCATCGTCGCTGGAGTCTCCGTCAGAGCTCTTCTCGACATCGCTGATGGAGGCGATGAAGGCACGCCTGCCAGCGTCAAATGCCTTCTCGAGATCCTCCCGGCGATAGCTGTCCTTGGTCTTCTTATTCTCGGCCTTGTTCTCAGGCTTTGCCTTGCACCTGGAGTTGCGGTTCTTGTCGGGGAAGCTCTTGTCACGCTTGGCGCAGCTTGCGGCGAAGTGATTGGGGTCGCCACACTCGTAGCAGCCCTCACGTGCGCCGCCACATCGGCGATTCAGGCGGTTGTTGTGGAACTGCGAGAACCTGGTGATGATGAGGGTGAGCTCGTCATCGCCTAACGCCTCCACCTGCTCCTCTGTCACTGAAAGCAAAGAAGACAAAGTAAAGAAGGGTGGTGAAGGGTCAGCGGAAAGAGTCGATCCATCCTTGCCATAGACCAAAGCCATGGTATGTGAAGCTGGGTTCTTCAGCTTGGCCCAAGTCAAGTGATTGATCTCGGTGGACTTGAGCTTGCTGAATAGCTCGTCCACGGTGAGGGTGTCATAGCTTGGCGACTCAATGGTAGTCGACACCATCACCTCCCATACCCTTCGATCCAGGGTGTATAGCAACTTGAGGGCCCTCTCATGATTGTCATAGGGTAGGTTGGCCCAATTGGCACTCATCTTGTTCCCAATCGTTTGGAAACGAGCGAACATAGCGTCAATCGTCTCTCCCTCCAACTGAACAAAGTTCTCGTACTCACGCTTGTATGTCTCGAAGAGTCTTATCTTGACCTGAACGGTCCCCTCGTGAAGCTCTAAAGCTTCACCCAGATCTCTCGTGTCATCTCAAGCTCAGAGACACGCTCGAACTCAAGAAGGGTAAGCGTGTTGCGGGCCTTAGCGTTCGCGTTGTGTTGGTCAATCTGGATCTTACCCATGCGAGCGGCAAGCACCTCGTAATCAGAGTTCTCACATATCTCCCAGATGGAAGAGTCGATGCTGCTGAGAAAGGCATGCATCCGAATCTTCCAATAAGGATAGTTCGTCCCATCGAAGTAGGGAGCCTTGCCATTCCCTCGATCCATGTCACCCTTAGGATCCGAAACCAATTAAGGTAAAGAAGATCCCTTAACCGACTCCGATACCAATTGAAGGACCAAATTGGCGACCAGAGGGGGGGTGAATGGGAGCCTCAAATTTCAACTCGTGAAATAGATGGCCCTTGTCCTAGAGAATCACCCAAAAAGCAAGACAAGGACTTGGTAGTGTCCATGACCCTAGATGTAGGGTGGATGCTTCCGATAAGCACAGTGGGACTCTACACAACCCTAGGAACCGAACGCAAAAGCCAGAAACCAAATCGAATGATTGTTGACACTGGTTATCTATTAAAATTAAAGTATAAATAAATATGAAAAGGGCATGAATTCAATCACCAACAAAGGTTTAGGGTTTTAATTGACAATATTCCACGAGTTTTGGTGAATTGTGATTCTGCAGGGACTAAACCAGGAAACCAGCACTGATTGCTTCCCCTAGAAGGAAACCGACGCAAGATAACGCAATCGGCACGTCAGGAATATTCTAGAAGACTCCAGAGGACACCAGAAGACACCGAGAGGTCGGGCACCGCGGGACCCTGCCAGGTGGGACCGACCGGTCCCACCAGGAGACCGACCGGTCTCCCCCCGGGCCCGCTGGCTTCCGTCTTCTGCAAGCTTCCTCCACCGCCTCCTAGGATGCATCTCCACCGTCCCTGAAGTCGGTTTGATCTAACGGCCGCGGTTGATCCCTCAGGGCTATATAAGCAGCCCCAGACCCCCCTCTCCAGGCATCTCCATCTTCATTATTTATCTCCACATCAGAAACTAGGGTTTCAATTAGAAGTAGAGGTCCCTCTAGATGAATCTCTTCTAGTTCATCTAGAATTAGATCTAGTTCATCTAGTTGTAATCAAAAGCCAGCTTTCAAGTAGAAGACTAGTTACCCCTCTAGTTAGGTTTAGAACCTAGTCTTATACTAGAACTTGAAGAGAGAGAGAGAGAGAGAGAGAGAGAGAGAGAGAGAGAGAGAGAGAGAGAGAGAGAGAGGAAGAGATCAAGAAGGAGCTCCGGCCTGTCGGATCCACTTCTTCATCTTGTACCTACGGATTCAAGTTCATCATCAACTTCAACGATTGTTTTGGTAATCAACGTCTATATTTAAGTTTGAGCTATTGTTCTTATTATTCTTAAAGATTTATGACTCTCTTTTGAGTACTTTAATTCTAGTCATTCTAGAGTTAGAGTAGTTGGATAGTGTAAGCGTGGTGCTTAGACTTGATAGCTCATATATGCCTCCTATAACGCCGGTAGTAGTGGTTGTTCGCAAGGGTGACTCTTATAGCCTTGTTGATTCTTCTATAGTCCACTTACCCGTGTGTAGGCTCGGTAGGATTATACATTTGCATAAAAGACTCATACTCTGTTTGTGACCTTTTATGGCAACTTCCCCACTAAGAATAATATAAACATATCACTCTTAGATTGGAATTAGACCGCCTTAATGATCCCCTCTATACTTCTAGATTCTCCGTCCTTGTTAGCTACTCAGGGGTTAGACGTTAAGGCTTAACATTATCCGTTCCTTTGAGTTCGATATTAAAACTGGGTTACTCCGGTGAAGTGCTACATCGGTAGATCTTATCTGTGCGCTTGCGGATAAAGTATAGTGTGCGTTAATTTATACCAACAAGCATTTCTGGCGCCGTTGCCGGGAACGGTAGATCATCTTAAGTCTTAGTTTAACCTTGTAATCATACTTTTATCTTTTCCTTTTGTCCTAGTCTTTTCATTATTTTTGTTTTCATTCTTATGAATGTTGTTTTTGAATTCCACTCTTATCTATCACTACCCCATGAGCAAGCTATAACCAGTAGAATCCTTATACCCCATCATAATACCTGGTTATGAGCTATGCCTACCTTTCTGCTGCACTGTCCTTGTAATGAGCATAGAAATATAATTATGAAAATATTCCTTCGGGTATTCCTGTCACTAACCTTTCCAGGTCTGGAGCAGAAAAGAGCAAAGGAACAACAAACACAAGGTATGTCACACCAATCATCATGCAACATTGAATTACATTCATCCAATCTTGATTTGTGCAAAATCCAAGCTTGGGGAATAGACTTTATAAGAATATTTCTTGTCATGTTGCTATGTTGGTTGTCCCTACCTTTAGGATATGCTCATATACTAATCATACTCTTTCATCACCATCTGAATAAATCTCTACAATGCTTTCATGTTATCTTTATTTGCTATAGTATATTATTTGGTTTTGAAGTATTATCATACACCTTTTAAATTAAGCATGGAGCTTAGTTTAACTGTTTTCATGAATTAAAGTAAGACATGGTGTCTGGTTTGATTCTTGAGCTAAAAGGTCTGCTGATTTTACCTCTAAAGGCTTTTAAATTAAGTATGGTGCTTAGGTTAAAATGCCTTCCTAGATCAAATTAGACGTGGTGTCTAGGTTGATTTCTGAACTGATAATATGCTATAGTAGATATTGGATATTTTGTTGGACTAACCCTTGCAGGAAAACTTTCATTATTAATTTGGGAAAGTCCGGAGATGAACTCACACTAGAGATGAAGCAAGGCGTACAATGAACTTCAACAACTCTTGCACAATGAAGACTCAGCTCATTCATCATGGATGAAAGAACTGTGAGTATCAAAGTTTATTTATTATGTCTTCTACTGCAAGTTATCTTTTGCCTTGAATCATGTTAAAGTGCAGCCAACACATAAAATACTAGTCTATGCTAAAACAATCCTAAAAACATCTTTTTATTAGCATAGATGCAAAATACATAAGTTATGGATAATAACCCATGCTTCAAATTCTTGCAATCCTTCGGGTATATGCCCACTAACATTATGCAGGAGAGAGATTTTGTTCATCCATGGTTTGGTCTGAACACTGAAGATCCATAACCCAAACCATAGACACACAAACCTACTCTCAGATCACAAATGGTGCTAGCCTAGCTTTGAGTCTTGCTTGGGCACTGATGACAAACAGGATGCAACTTACCTCGTATGAGACAACCTATGCCTGCAACCATCATTGACCAAAACATCAAGACAAGAAGTGGGAAGTTATCCTCTTTTCTAATCAAGAGCTAGCTTGGGAGACAAGATGGTACCACTACAACAATAGCAAGATCTACAAGTCAAACACATGAACATGTAGTTGGGAGTCCATCTACATCACAAGCCATCCTGGGAGAGATAATTCCGTTGTCTACATGTGTTTCACAATCAAAGGGGGAAGGAGAAATTCAGCTTCAAGACATATTGATCTCCTACCTATCACTTTGATCAGTACAAACCACTAGATGTTGTCCCAGTCGAGAAGAAGAATATGATCCATCACTCATTCTTGGAAGATCGTTCTTGAACACCATCAATGTTATCATCTTTGCCGGACCTAGAGAAGTCAACTTTTGGATCTTTCGTTGATTCTTCAACAACTACATCACTTATGAGCAGCCAAAGAGAACCAAGAGAAGACGTCGAAGGGAGAACCAACTGCCAAGAATTGAGGAGGGCATCATGAAGGATGAAGCCACGGCACCACAAGAGTTAGAAGATGGAGAGATAGTACCTGAGCCAGCAAATCAAGAAGAACAGCTAATGAGATCTCCATCATTTAGACACTGTTGAGAGGACAAGTCTCAGTTGTGACGTTACAAGACAAAGACTCTCATAGAGGCACTCGAGTAGCAGCTCTAAATTCAAGTCTCTTGCCAACCCAATAATTAAAGAAAAACAAGAAAGGTTGACAAGAGAAGAATGCGGAACTGTCCCTACATCCTCATAGTACAGAATTAATACAAGAAAGAGAGAGGATCCTAGTCAGCATACTCGAGGAACAATGTGCCTTCACTGATAAGTCGACACATAGAAGGTCGATACCTATAAAGATGATTCCACTGTGATCTTCCTCCTCTTAAGTATATTGTGAGATAAACAAGAGAAGACAAGCCATTCATAAACAACAACCAGCTAGACAAGAGAAGCTTCCACAAGGTGGTTCAGCACAATCACTTTCCAATGACAAAGTAACATTTCAAGGTAAGTAACCATCACTTTAAAAGCTTCTTCTTGATTCTAGTATGAACATAAATAAAGAACTAAACATGTTTAAGCTGCACCTCACTTGATCCAACATAATCAACTCAACATATTCAGTCCTTTGATCCTTGTTCATAGCTGTACTCTCTTGAATCTCACTGTCTTAACTAAATGAGCTAAAATGTTGTGCATCTAACCTTTGGAAGATGATATATCTCAATTATGAAAAGATCGACACTTTATGCATAGATTATCCTTCCTTGGGTTAAGTAACTTGATCTGTTAAATATTTTAAGATGCTACTTTCATGCTCATCCTCTGATCCTATCACTCATGTTAAGATTGAATAGGACACATAAACAAAAAGTTTATCTTGTGCAATGTGCCTAAGGTTAGAGGGGAATAAACTTTTGGTTCTGTTGGTGTTTTTCCACCAACAGAGCCCTTGCACTTGATCTCTATCTTGTCTTTATGAGCAGGACACACTCTTGAGCAAAACATGGAGAAGTCACTCCCAAATTCTACAGAGTGAAGGTCCTATATCTACAAGAACATGCACACTAAGCAAGATACTTCCAGCATCCACAATTAATGCTTCATTTCAAACTGCTGGGCGAACAAATAACATGAGTGACACCATATCAAGAGGCATAAACAAGAAGGAATGATGGAAGACATTGTAGTCAGAATTAGAGGTCATAAAGTCCCCACGGACTTCTTGATCCTTGGCATGGGAGAAGACAATGATGTCCACCTCATCCTAGGAAGACCATTCCTCTGCGCTACAAGTGCAATCATCTACAAGAGGAAATCCATTTTTCACTTTCCTAGAGAAAAGACATGATGCAACTTCACCAACTACATGCCCAATAAAGCACCCAAGAAGAACAAAAGTGAAAGACACCGCTCTCAACGCAAAAGAAGACAAACTTTCAAGAATAGAGAGGCCAATCATGATGAAGAAGCTCTCACCACTGTCCCAAGAAAAGAAGGAAGAGAAACCTCAAGACAGTGAACCACAGAAAGTGAAGACTCAGACCAAGATAGTATGAAAGAAAAAGTCTGCACCTTAGAGGCACAATCAATAACAACTTTCCAAACGTCTGATATACCTTGGGAGGTTTGAACCAATGGAAGGTCCGGTTCGTCGGACCTAAATATCCGAACCTTCGCCAAAAGGTAAAACCGGTAGTTATCCTCATATTTACTTTTCTGCATATATCTCATATTTAATTCTTAGTTATTTATTGCATCATCATATTTAATCATTGCATCATCATATTTAATTCACAAATATTTTAATTTCTGCATTACATTAGAAAATAAAATAAAAAATATTGCATTTGTTACACTACATCATAAACCATGAAGCCCCATGTGAATAATTCTATGGCGTGTAAAAACCCACAGGAATGTTCACAATTGTGGCATAAAAAAATAATAATAATATAATAATAAAAATAAATATGCATACATTTATCTGTGCATTTTCTCTTGCATCATAAAAATATTGAGAAAGAGATCTTACTGAAATTCTAGACAACTAAGGCTCGAGTGGCCAACCGCTAATGCTTAATCTGCTCCACAAGTTTTGTTGTCTATTTGAGTTCCACACGATTTGAAAGGCCAAGAAAAGCTGACGAGCAAGTGAATGCTCCATCTACTGTTGGAGCACTGTCTCAACAAACATCAACATCAACCAAAGCTCTAATAGAGGAAGGACATATCCACTGCCAGTCTGCTACATTGCAAGATCGAATGACTACATCAACATTCAGCTTGGGGGAAGGCACCCCCATGTATCCACGTAAGTATCTTTATCCTCTTAGGTTTTTCATTCTATAAACAGATTCAAAACACCAAAAATAGGTGAGCACATGAAGGTTCACTCTTAAAAATGAAAACACCAAAAATATGTGAGCACATGAAGGCTCACCCTTAAAAAGAAAAGAACAAAAATATGTGAGCACATGAAGGCTCACCATTAATTAAAAAAAAAGAGACAAAAATATATGGGCACATGAAGGCTCAACGCTATTAAGGGAACCAGCTTGGGGGAGACGCACCCCCATTATCTTCGTGATCCAGGTATGTCTTATTCATTATCTTAGTTATTTATAATAAAGTGTGTTAGGTTAAATAAATACTATGTTAAGTTTGCTTAGATTGTTTTAAGAAGTTAATAATAAAAGAAGAACCCTCTCTCTCTAATCTTTTGCATGGAAATTATGAATAGTTGCTCTATCTAATTTCTTTCAAGTACCTAGCCTTCAAAGCATGAGTTCTCCTAATTAATAATGATGCCTTAAAATAAAATTAAATACATGGATGGCAAATACTTAATCTAAGGTCTAGGTAATTGGGATATGTCATGTGATGATCTAAGCTGCTATTATCTTGTTCTAAACAACACTAAAGTTCCGGAGATTTCTAAATATAAATATGACTAATAATTGCATTGAATTAAATTAAGCTTTGTGACCCTGTGAGATGTTATCTTGCCATTGAATTGAGATCACTTACACATTTCATCCATCTTCCGCATAAATGCTCATAATTATCTGTTGCTACCCTCTCAGAAGTTTGTTGGAAACATATGGCTATTAAAAAAAAGAAAAAAAGAGAGAAAAGAAAAAAAAGATCCGAGGAAATAAAAAGGGACAAGTGTCCGAAACCTCAAAAATATAGATCCCGAGGAAATAAAAAGGGACAAGTGTCCGGAACCTCGAAAAGAAAAAGAAGAAGAAAAAAAATGTCAGAAAAAAATGGGCACGTGCCCGACAGTAGAATTAGCCTGATAGCCATATGTCTCTGATAAACAGAAGAGAGTGAATATATTCAAAAGAGCATCCGACTCCATTTTTCCATACACATGCACTTCTTGATTCAATGGTTGGTTGACTTTCTCTTTGGATCCATTGTTTAATTTGACAACATATGTATTAATGCTTTTGAAAATTAATTAAAACTCCGAGATAAAGGTGAAGTGAAAGAACTAGAGACATAGTGCTTTATTTGATCGTTCAATTTCTCAATTATTTAAGATCTAAGGTAAAAGTAATAAGCCCCATGAAGAATAACATAATATGTTTCGGAGAATTTTTGTTTAACAGCAGGTGTACTTGTTGGAAGTAAAGATATTGTAGCAACTCCTGATCCATTTTGCTAAGGGACTAGCAAAAGGTAAGCTTGGCGGAATTGTTGACACTGGTTATCTATTAAAATTAAAGGATAAATAAATATGAAAAGGGCATGAATTCAATCACCAACAAAGGTTTAGGGTTTTAATTGACAATATTCCACGAGTTTTGGTGAATTGTGATTCTGCAGGGACTAAACCAGAAAACTAGCACTGATTGCTTCCCCTAGAAGGAAACCGACGCGAGATAACGCAACAGGCACGTCAGGAATATTCTAGAAGACTCCAGAGGACACCAGAAGACACCGGGAGGTCGGGCACCGCGGGACCCTGCCAGGTGGGACCGACCGGTCTCCCCCCGGGCCCGCTGGCTTCCGTCTTCTGCAAGCTTCCTCCACCACCTCCTAGGATGCATGTCCACCGTCCCTGAAGTCGGTTTGATCTAACGGCCGCGGTTGATCCCTCAGGGCTATATAAGCAGCCCCAAACCCCCCTCTCCAGGCATCTCCATCTTCATTATTTATCTCCACATCAGAAACTAGGGTTTCAATTAGAAGTAGAGGTCCCTCTAGATGAATCTCTTCTAGTTCATCTAGAATTAGATCTAGTTCATCTAGTTGTAATCAAGAGCCAGCTTTCAAGTAGAAGACTAGTTACCTCTCTAGTTAGGTTTAGAACCTAGTATTATACTAGAACTAGAAGAGAGAGAGAGAGAGGAAGACATCAAGAAGGAGCTCCGGCCTGTCGGATCCACTTCTTCATCTTGTACCTGCGGATTCAAGTTCATCATCAACTTCAGCGATTGTTTCGGTAATCAACGTCTATATTTAAGTTTGAGCTATTGTTCTTATTATTCTTAAAGATTTATGACTCTCTTTTGAGTACTTTAATTCTAGTCATTCTAGAGTTAGAGTAGTTGGATAGTGTAAGCGTGGTGCTTAGACTTGATAGCTCATATATGCCTCCTATAACGCCGGTAGTAGTGGTTGTTCGCAAGGGTGACTCTTATAGCCTTGTTGATTCTTCTAAAGTCCACTTACCCGTGTGTAGGCTCGGTATGATTATACATTTGCATAAAAGACTCATACTCTATTTGTGACCTTTTATGGCAACTTCCCCACTAAGAATAATATAAACATATCACTCTTAGATTGGAATTAGACCGCCTTAATGATCCCCTCTATACTTCTAGATTTTCCGTCCTTGTTAGCTACTCAGGGGTTAGACTTTGAGACTTAACACTTTCCGTTCCTTTGGGTTCGATATTAAAACTGGGTTACTCCGGTCAAGTGCTACATCAGTAGATGTTATCTGTGCGCTTGCGGATAAAGTATAGTGTGCGTTAATTTATACCAACAATGATCACCGAAGAAACTGCAGACGAAAACATGCAAAACAACACTGACCGAACTCATAGGTGTGTCCGGTCAGACTCGATCGGACGCGTTCGATCAAGAAAGTTCTGATCTGGAACCTTACTTTTCATGACCGGACTCTGCACACGGAGCGTCCGGTCATGAACAATACCTGCATCCGATTGCACCCACTCGATGAACAGTGCGAGCGATGCGTCCGGTCAGTCACTGAAGTCTCTTGAACTGACCGGACTCACAAAAGAAGCGTCCGATCACTTCCTGTGTTGAGCGTCCGGTCGAGTCAACCAAGCCAGTTAACGGGACATTCAACGACCGGACTCTGACCAGGTGCGTTCGGTCACCAGTGAGCTAGCATCCGGTCACCCCAAAACTACATTATTCGTTCACCGATCTGACTCGATCTCCCTCAAATCGAAAGTACTAAGGCTCAAACTTGGTGAGTGGAGTCACAAGGAGATTAGTTAGCTACTCCTAGGACATCATGGTTCGAACCTAACTCCAAATCGGTGCATCGAAGAAATCCGGGGTTGACGAACAAAAACTCGATCCAAACGCGAATTCAACCCGATCTGTGTGCTCGATAGGTTAGGGAGCAAATCCTTCGGTGGAAAGATGACACTCTTGTCCTAGCACAAAGTAATTCAAACAAAATCAAAAACCATCCCTCGAAGAGAAAGAACGAAGCAAATCTCCGAGGAGGAAAAACTGAAACGAAAAGAACATATCACCAAAATGCGAATCGATCACGATTTTAGCCGCAACTTGTCCCCACGATGAGACAACGGGATTACAGCCCCGTTTCCTCAAAATCACAAGTACACAGAGGTATTGTATCTATCTCTGTGGATCACAGGTAGTAGGTAGAAGAAAACCTAGCGAGGGCTAAGTGAATGAAATGCTGCAAGGATAGAATGGATGGAGGGGCTGCCATCACTATTTATAGCCTAATACACTTATTCCCCTTCTACCGTACCCCTAGATACATAGAGCGAACAGGCTAACCCTAGGGGTATTCCGGTCCAGCTCCGCCAAGTCTTGATCCGACGGCCACGCGCCTTCCTCATCCTTAGCTTTGCCTCGACACAAGCCTCAGGATGCCGCCACGTGTCGACCCGTCGACCGCCGCGCCTTCCTCACCAATAGCTTCGCCGCAACGCAAGCCTCTCGGCGCCGCCACGCGTCGACCGTTCCTTTTGGAACCTTGTTGGCGGTCCTTAACTCATACTTTATAACCACCAAGACTCGCATAAAACCAACATCAAACATAGAATAGGGCTTATAACTATCTATTTCCACAAGTTTTGGTGTTTGGTCAATTGAAGGAGGGCATTCACGTAAACGACTACAAATGAGCTCTAACACATACAATATATGGCATTCAAATGCACCCGATATGAGCCCAAAGGGGGTAGACCCAGTACCCAACACTTCCGGCCCATCCAAATGGGAGAAATGGAGCCCAAAGTCTATCACAACAACAAACTAGACGTGGAAACCTCGATCAACATGGCCCACATCACCTCGGGGACCCACCAGAGCGAGTCAGGCACGAGAGGGGCCACCAGAGGCCGCACCCGGCGGCACCACGAAGTGCACCGACCGGACCCAACTTTGGTCGGTTGCTAGATACCGCCTCTCTCATGTCGGTTATCAGGGTGTCCAGGTCCAATGCATCCCGAAAGATCAGTTTGGAGGCGGTTTGCACTTTCCATGTGAGGAGGAGAGGTCCGCCACCCCTCCAAGGCCCCTCACCTATAAAAGGAGGCCTCCACCCTCCTCACAATTCATCCAAGTATTCGTTGACCAATATCTCAAGAGGGATCCATGGAAGAAGGATTAGTGCCACACTTATCATAGCTCTAGTAGCTCTAGAATAGGGAGCGAGTGAGGCATGAGCGGGAGAAGTGCCGGAGTTGTCGGCTACCTCCACGAGTGTACTCGGCGCGCTTGTACATTTAGCGGGAGGAACACCGGAATCGCTGGTATAATCTTGCTTGTATGTCTACGATCTTGCATACTATTTAAGTATAATAGTTCGCGTTCATCTTGGTTCTAAGTTCTTATCTTGTTTAATCTTTCGCTAACTTAGTCTGCAGGACCGGCCATTCTGAAGGACCGAAAGTGCTACCAGAAAGCGACCAGATGGGGGTGAATGGGAGCTTCAAAATTTCTTCTCAGAAACATGTTGCCACTGTCCCGATAATTACCCCAAGAGCAAACCTAGAGCTTGAATAATGTCCACGACCCTAGATGTAGGGTGGATGTTTCCGAGAAGCACAGCAAGACACTACTCAACTCTAGAAACCCAACGCAAAAGCCGGAAATCAAAACCAACAACTAACGAACAAACTGCGAACGAAACTGCGCAGAAACACCTACATCGGACGCTGGCCTGCGTCCGATGGCCTGACACCGGACGCGTCCGATGCGAAAACAACAAGTCTGGGACCTTACTGCATGGTCATCGGACGCTGGCTACAGTGAAGCCCTAGCGTCCAATGCTCTACCCTCGAACGCGTCCGATGCAACGGAGCGTCCGATGGTCAGCGTCCGATGCTCCTTTAAAAACACTGTCAGATGACACGTGGCATCGGATGCGTCCGCAGATATGAACTCAGTGTCCGATGGTCACGAACAGAGCGTCCGATGCCCCTGGAACTATACTGTTCTTCCACGGATTCAACCCGATCTCCTCCGAATCAACAGCTCTAAGGATTAGACTTGGTATGAGGAGTTCCAAGGAGGTTAGTGAGCTATCCCAAAGAGATCATGGCTCGAACCTAACTCCAAATCAGTGAATTGGAAGAATTTGGGAGAAAGGAAGCAAAACTCGATTTGAAACGAAAATTGACTGATCTACTAGCTCGTGAGGTTAGAGGTGAATTCCTTCAGTGGAAAGATGCGCCTCACGATCTAGAACAACTCAGTTCAAACGGAATCGCAAAATACACAGCGAGTAGAGAGATCAATCAACGGGAAAAACGTGGAGAAAAACAATCCACGAAGAACAACTCCAAAATGCGAATCACAACCATGGATTTGCAACCGTGTGGCTACCACACGCTACAATAGTGAGATTACGGTCTCACTTCCTCAAAATCTCACGAACACAGAGGTATGATTGTCTCACTTCCTCAAAATCTCACGAACACAGAGGTATGATTGTCTTCTCTGTGGATCTCAGTTTGCTACAGCAGGGATGTGGGAGAGCAGGAAAACCTAGAAGGCAAAGAGCAAATAACTGAGATAAGATGGGAGGTGGGTGTCTCCCTCTACTTATCCTAATTCTAGTTCCCACTGTACCCCTAACTAATTATAGAGCGAACCAGCTAAACCCTAGGGTTATTCGGGACCAACTCGAAGAAGATGCTGATCCGACGGCCACGCCCGCACAACTGGTAGTGTTGCCTCGACCCAACCTCACTGATTGCCGCCACGTGCCGCCACCGCTCTGCTCGTCCTTTTCACGGACCTCGCCCCTGGTTTTGAGGCCCAAACCGGGAAACCAGCCTTCACGACCAACCCCCGGTTTTGAGGCCAAAACCGGGAAACCAGCCGTCCATCACCTGAGTTTTGTGGCCCAAACTCAGAAACCCGCAGCGCCCAGGTTTTAAGGCCCAAACCTGGAAACCGTCCTCAGCCCGAGTTTTGTGGCCCAAACTCGGAAACCGTAGCGCTCAGGTTTTGTGGCCCAAACCTGGAAACCGTCCACCGGTGGTTTATCTGTGGCTCAACCACCAAACCGAGCCGTAGAGGGGATGCACCGCCCGTGCACCCCATCCACCGACACATGTCCTCAGGTCCTCGACCCGAGCAACACTGTGCCCCGCAAGTCTCCGCTCGTCGTTGTCCCAGGCTGTCAGCCACCACAGCTGATCCTCAGGCCACCGGTCCCTCAGTCCAAGCCTCACATCCGCCCTTCACCGCTCCCGGTCCATCGGCACGACACGTCTCTACTTGACCTTCACCTTGCCTTCGATCACTGTATCCGTGCTCGACACCTGCACAACACAAGCCAAAGAACATGCGCATCAAACCAGTTGACAATCACTCATCACTCGAGACTCGGCATACACTCATGTATCCGCAATCTCCCCCTTGATGAGTGCATTGTCAACTACCAACACAAATCATAATGAAGTAGAAGAAGGAAGAAGAAGGAGAAGTAGAGAACTCGTTCGAATGACCCAAAAGCATATCAAAGCCAGAAGAAGGTCAAGTGAAAGAGCAAAACAACTTGGTCCCCAAAGACATGGGCAACGGCTCGACACAACCAAGCAAAGCAAAGCTAGCCCTCAATAAGAGGTAGAACAGGCTCAACACCGCTAGCGAGAAAGCTCGATACAAACTGAAGGAATGCCAACTGAAAAGCAAAAGAGCTCGATACCAAATGGAGATCATATAGGCAAAGTCGCTAGTCCCTCAAGAAAGAGGCAAAGGCTCAACACAACTAGCTACCGAAGATGCTCCGAACCAATTGGAAAAAATGCTCCAAACCAATTGACAGCTCATCAGACAAAACCCGAGCACACTCCCCCTCCAATAGTGCACACAACTAAGATATGATTTCTCCCCTTATGATTTGACAAATTCTCGCCCTTAGTTGATAATGCACCATCAGGCAAACTTCTCCCATCCAAATGCATATGAGACAAAAATGCAAGTTAGCAGCTTCAGGAATATAGTCTAGAGAACGAAAAGATGCTCTACAAAGTAGAACTCCAATGACTCAACAAGAAGCATACATGCCAGCAAAGGCTCAAACTGATCACCAAATACGAAATATGAACATATGAGCAAAGTGAGCAGTTTTAGCCAAAAAGTGTTCACCATTAAAATAGCACTAAACATGTATAGATAGGAAGTCAAACAAGCGCTAAGCATGTATACAAGGTGAACTACCCCTAGCAAAGTTCAATCATCATGCTGCAAAATGAAACATATACTTGTGATTTCAGATTTTAATCAGAGTTGTAGCGGTGAAATTACACAAGTTCAAAATTCATCATGTGATTGCGAGAGGTTGAAGGCTTGTCATTGCCTTCCTTTTCAACCGAGCTAAGCCTATGCAGAAGCAATCAGAAGCTTAAAGCGTCGGTTTCGATCATACACTACACGGCTCAAGTTTAACTCAAAAGTGTAGTGAGAAACAGTCTCGATATCGTGATGTGTTGACAAGCAATCCCATCTCGATCTTTCCAAATTACTTAACTTGGTTCATTTTAATAACAGAATATGAACAGACCAAGCAAGTGAGTGACTCAGAACTAGAGACATAGCAACTTAGCATATATGAAAAGCACAAGTGAATTCAACACATTCTACACATGCTAGTTGCAAATCTCAATGGTGAATAATTTCAAGTTTTATGTTCATTCAGCAAATTCACCATTCATAAAATAGCTCAACTCATAACATGTATCAGTGATCAGAAAGAGCATAAGCTACAAGCATCATCATATAGCATCGGAGTACACTAGACAGAGCATAATCACATTCTAGAGATTATATACATGAAGCTCAGAATGCAAACATGCATGATGAAATGCAAACCAAAAATGAAAACCAAACGAAAAAGAGTCAGTCTATGATACAATAACTAAAATGTTTCCCCCAACTAAAAGGGGAAACACACACCAAGCTCACCTCTCAACCTAGCAAAAGTTGATTGGTCCAAAGGCTTGGTAAAAATATCTGCCAACTGATGATGAGTATCGACATGGCGAAGGTCGATATCACCCTTCTCATAATGGTCTCGCAAGAAATGAAAGCGCACATCAATGTGTTTGGTCTTAGAATGCAGCACAAGGTTCTTAGCAACGTTAATAGCACTCGTGCTGTTACATTGCAAAGGAACACGAGTAAAGCTCAAACCAAAATCACGCAAAGTGGCCATCATCCAAAGCAACTGGGAACAGCGGCTAGCTGCAGCAACATACTCAGCCTCTGTGGTAGACTGGGCGACGCTAGACTGCTTGCGAGAAGACCAAGATACAAGAGAAGAACCAATAAACTGGCAAGTCCGAGAAGTGGACTTGCGATCAAGTCGGCAACCAGCAAAATCGGCATCAGAAAAACTGCAAAGGGAGAGGGTGGAGGAAGAAGAATACCAAATCCCAAACTCTGGAGTGAAGCATAAGTACCTCATAATGCGCTTAACCGCCTGACGGTGAGAGGTGCGCGGCGACAACTGAAATCACGTGCAAAGACACACCGCGAACTGGATGTCCGGGCGTGTCGCCGTCAGGTACAGCAGCGACCTGATCATACTCCTGTACTCCTTCTGGTCCACAGCTTCTCCATCCACATCCGCATCCAGGGCCGTCGTGGTCTACATGGGTGTTGGAAGAGGCTTGGCCTCACCCATATCGAACTTCTAAAGGATGTCCTTGGTATACTTGCCCTGGTGCACGAACGTCCCCTCTCGGGATTGCTTGATTTGCAACCCGAGGAAAAATGTCAACTCGCCCATCATGCTCATCTCAAATTTCCTGCTCATAGTATCTACAAACTTGGCAACCAAAGCATGAGAAGAACCACCGAAAATGATATAATCCACGTAAATCTAGACCAAGAGAGTGCCATTGCCTTGCTTGAGGAGAAAAAGTGTTTTATCCACACATCCCATTTTAAAACTCTTAGCAAGCAAAACGGTTTTCAACCTATCATACCAGTCTCTAGGGGCTGGTTTCAAACCATACAAAGCTTTGTGAAGTTTAAGAAAATGGTTTGGAAACTTGGGATTTTCAAAATCGGGGGGTTGTTTTACATACACCTCTTCTTCTATGTAGCCGTTTAAGAAGGCACTCTTGGCATCCATTTGAAAAAGTTTAAACCCTTTGGATGCAGCAAAATCCAAGAGCATCCTAATTGCCTCCAAATGAGCTACAGGAGCAAAAGTCTCCTCATAGTCTATCCCCTCCTTCTGGCTATACCCCTGGGCTACAAGTCTGGCCTTGTTTCTCACAACATGGCCATCCTCTCCTTGTTTGTTTTTGAAAACTCATTTTGTACCAATTGGGTGACACTTAGGAGGAGGTGGAACCAAAACCCAAACCCGATTTCTCTCAAAATTTTCTAACTCCTCATCCATGGCATTGACCCAATCTGGATCAGATAAAGCATGTCCAACATCTCGGGGTTCAAAATCAGCAACAAATGCAGAATGAGCAAAGTGAGAGATTTGTTGTGACCTTGACCGAGTGACACGTTCGTTGATGCTGCCGATCATCTGTTGAGGTGGGTGTTGGCGCTGAATGTGTCGTGGCCCCTCCCGAGCTGAAGAAACCTCCCCCTCAACAGCAGCTGGTGCCTCCTCGGGTACAAAAGGTACAGCACGAGGTGGCAGATCCCACGGCCCCCAAGTAGTCGATGAAGAGGGGTTGGGGCCGTGAGTCGTCGTAGTACAAGCCGATGCTTGCGGCACAGCAGGAGGAGGTGGTGCTGGATCATCCATCCCTTCAGCACCCTCATCCTCGTCATCAAAAAGAGGTTCACCAACCTCATGATCACCTGCACGCTCAAATCTAGAAGAAGGACAAACCATGGTCTTGTCGAAGGTGACATCGGATGTCTCTATGCCTCGGTTAGTATCAAGGTTAAGTACACGATATGCACGAGTATGAGTGCCATAACCCAAAAATACACCGTCAGAAGAGCGAGACTCAAATTTGTCCAAGTTGCCTTTCTTGAGTATAAAACAGTGGCAACCAAAAACTCTAAAATAACTCACTTTGGGCTGTTTTCCAAAACGCAACTCATAAGAAGTCTTTTTCAAGAAAGCTCGGAGAAAAATGCGATTGGAAATATAGCATGCAGTGTTCATAGCTTCGGCCCAATATTGCCTAGGAGTCCTATGCTCATCGAGCATCATCCTGGCCATCTCTACAAGGGTCCGATTCTTCCTCTCTAGAACACCATTTTGTGGCGGTGTGTAGGGGGAAGAAAACTGATGCTCCAAACCCAGAGAGTTACAAAACTTCTCAAAGTCCGAATTCTTGAATTCAGAACCATTATCACTACGAATAGGTCACATTGAGTTCAAAGGGAACTCATTCTGAAGACGCAAAATCAGATTGCGAGCAAAAGAGAAAGTCTCGGTCTTCTCAGCTAAAAAGAAGACCCACGAATATCTCGAAAAATCATCAACAACAACAAGCACGTACCACTTCCCTCCAACCGAGCTCACTCGAGCTGGACCAACAAGGTCCATGTGTAAAAGCTCTCCAGGGCGCTTAGTCATGACCTGAGTCAGTGGATGGTGGGGAGCGGCGACCATCTTCCCATGTCTACAAGAATGGCAAACAAGATCCTTCTCTATGGACAACTTGGGCAATCCTCGGATTAGGCCAAGTGAACTAAGCCTTGCAAGCAAGTCGAAGCTCAGGTGACCGAGTCTCCTATGCCACTTCCAAAGAATGGAGGAGGAAGGTCCAGCCAAAAGACATGAAGAAATTCCAAACGACTCCGAGAAATTCGCACGGAAGACTTTCCCAAAGGGCGAAATCAAACATACCAGATTGCCCGGAGGATCTAAAATACGACTGAGATTCGGTTTAAAATGAATCTCATAGTCATCATCAAAGAGTTGCGAAATAGAAAGAAGGTTAAAGTGCAAGTTAGAAACAAGAGCCACATAGCGCAACACAAAGTGCTCATTAACTCGCACCGACCCACGAGACAACACTTTACCTTTGCTATTATCGCCGAAGGTGATAAACTCCTTTCCGGCAACAGGACTAAGACTGGAGAACCACTTGGCGTTTCCGGTCATGTGCCTCGAACATCCGGAATCCACCAACCAAACGTTCTCCAATCATTTTACCTACATCAATAAAAAGACATAGGGTGAGCATACGGTCCAACACTGGGGTAAGTAAAATGGGAATTATACCAATGTTGGGCCAGCTGCTCAAAAGAACAGTTAGTAGCAAAACCATTCCTACCATGCCTACGGGGAAAGCGATCACCACGCTGAGGAAAACGTGGTCCGCTAAGGGAAGAGCGTCCATCACGATACTCAAAACGCGGTGGGGTAAACGCTCAACTACAAAGCCACCGCCACGGGGTCCATAGCCCACAACTGTTGGCTCCCGCCGGGCACGACCTCCTTGCGGCCTAGGCCTAGGACCTTGATGCATTGGACCTCTAGGCCTAGCAGCACTCCTCTGAATTAACATTCGGCACATGTACATCATGGAAAAGATGGTACATGTCCGTGTTGTTCATCTCCTTTGCACGGCGCTCCAATCTCTTGCGCCGAAAGCAAAACTCCCTCAAGTGTCCATCTCTCCCACAATGCTCATAATGGTACCTCACCGCTCTCATAGGGGGTTGTTGGTACTCACGGTAGTGGGTGTGGACCACTTTGCCTTCCTGTGGCATGAGCTCCTCTTGGATAGGTGGCATGGTGTCTAGCTTGTTTTTGAGGTGGTTTGGTTTGGGAGCCCATGTCCATTTCTTGGATGGAGCTCTTGGAGGTTCAACAAACACCACATCCTTGGTGTTAGGCTTGAGAGGCTCTTTGGGTGGAATCTTGGTAAGCTTGGGAGTAGTGGTGGAGTTCAGCTTCTCACACGGGTTCAGACCACTCGACTCTCCAATCTTGCCAAAAGATGAAGCACACTCAACACCCTGAGCAAAGCCTACACCTGGACCTCTAGCAGCACACTTAAACTGGGCAATCATCATCCCAAGGTGCGGCTCACCACAAGACACCCATGACAAGATGGTCCGAAGGTATGTGTTTTCTTCCTCGGTTTGTGAAGGACCGAAAGTGCTACCAGAAAGCGACCAGAGGGGGGTGAATGGGAGCTTCAAATTTTCCTTTCGGAAACTTTAAGCCACTGTCCCAAAAATCAACCCCAAGAGCAAAACCGATGCGCGTGATGTCCACGACCCAAGAGAGTGGGTGGATGTTCCCTAGGAACACAGCGGGACACCACAAAGATTCCCTCGCCGAAGTTCACGCAGGTCAACTAGTGACAGGATGAACTTTGGGTAACCTCAACCTCCCCCTAGCAACGCAAGGAAGATTCAGGCTATTTTATAAAGCGAGAAGCCCAATTTCTGAAGAGCACGAAGTCAGGAATCCAACGCAACAAGCGGATCTCAAATCGAAAGTCGGACGAGCAAACTGTGGACGAAAACGTGCAAACTGCAATTGACCGGACTCTGGCCAGCGTCCGGTCAGTGAGCACCGGACGCGTCCGGTCAAGCCAAACCCGAAATTGGACCTCTCTGTAAACGACCGGACTCACAGTGAGACGTGCGTCCGGTCACGTGCAGTGCGTCCGGTCAGCACAGACAAACAAGGAACAGTGTCACCTGTGCGTCTGGTCACACGCAAACCCGAGCGTCCGGTCAAGACACAGAAAAACCTCGCGTGGCCTTCAACGACCGGACTCTCTGCCCTAGCGTCCGGTCTGCTCGACGCTAGCGTCCGGTCACCCTGACTGCCCACTGTTCATTCACTGGTTCGACTCGATCTCACCCAAAACGAATCCACTAGGGATCTAACTTGGTGAGAGGAGTCACAAGGAGGATAGTGAGCTATCTCTAGGAGATCATGGCTCGAACCTATCTCCAAATCGATGAATCGAAGAAATTCGGGAGAAGGAAGAAAAACTTGACCCGAAACAAAAAATCAACTGATCTACTAGCTCGTGAGGTTAGAGGTGAATTCCTTCGGTGAAAAGTAGTGCCTCACGATCTAGAACACTTTGGTTCAAACGGATTTGCAAACGACGCACCAAGTAGAGAGATCGATCAACGGGAAAAACATGGAGAAAAGCAACCCGCGAAGAACACGAACAAAACTCGAATCACAACCACGAATTTGCAACCGTGTGGCTACCACACGCTACAACAGTGAGATTACGGTCTCACTTCCTCAAAATCTCATGGACACAGAGGTATGGTTCTCTTCTCTGTGGATCTCAGTTCGCTACAGCAGGGGAGAGGGAGAGCAGGAAAACCTAGGAGGCAAAATAGCAAATGACTGAGATAGATGGGGAGGTGGGTGTCTCCCCCTACTTATCCTCATTCTAACAATTCCTCATTCCCACTCTACCCCTAACTACTTACAAAGTGAACCAGCTAAACCCTAGGGTTATTCTGGACCAACTCGTGGTAGGTGGTGATCCGACGGCCACGCCCGCACAACTCATAGCGTTGCCTCGACGCAACCTCCCGATTGCCGCCACGTGCCGCCCTCGCTCTGCACCCCCGGTTTTGTGGCCCAAACTGGGAAACCAGCCTTTCCAGCCAACCCCCGGTTTTGAGGCCCAAACCGGGAAACCAGCCATCCAAGGCCTGAGTTTTGTGGCCCAAACTCAGCAAACCCACAGCACCCAGGTTTTGAGGCCCAAACCTAGAAACCGTCCTCAGCCCGAGTTTTGTGGCCCAAACTCGGAAACCATCAGCGCCCAGGTTTTGAGGCCCAAACCTGGAAACCGTCCACTCGATGGTTTTTCTCTGGCTTTACCACCAAACCGAAGCTGTTGAAGGGATGCACAGCCCGTGCACCCCGTCCACCGACACGTATCCCCAAGTCCTCGACCTAAGCAACACCATGTCCCGCAAGTCTTCGCTCATCGCTGTCCCAGGCTGCCAGCCACCACAACTGATCCTCAGGCCACCGGTCCCTCAGTCCAAGCCTCACGTCCGCCCTTCACCGCTCCCGGTCCGTCGGCACAGCACGTCTCTACTTGACCTTCACCTTGCCCTCGATCATTGTCTCTGTGCTCGACACCTGCACAACACAAGCCAAAGAACATGCGCATTATCCTAGTTGACAATCACTCATCACTCAGAGACCCGGCATACACCCATGTATCCGCAATCTCCCCCTTGATGAGTGCATTGTCAACTACACAAATCATGATGGAAATAGAAGGAGGAAGAAGAAGAAGAGAGAACTCGACCAAATGACCCAAAAGCATAGCAAAGCCGAAGAAGATCAAGTGGAAAGAGCAAGACAACTTGGTCCCCAAAGACATGGGCAACGGCTCGACGCAACCAAGCAAAGCAAAGCTAGCCCTCAAGAAGAGGTAGAATAGGCTCAACACCGCTAGCAGATACCAATTGAAAAATCAAAGCAAAATGCTAGTCCCTCAATACAGAGGCACAGAGGCTCAACACAACTAGCAAAGCGCTCTGAACCAATTGGAAATTTCAAAAATTCAGCACGAGCAAACTCCCCCTTGCATGGTGCACACAACCGATTCCTCTCCCCTGAGTTAAACATGGGAGGCATGATTTGTCCAAATTTTCTCCCCCTTAGTTGAAAATGCACCATCAAGCAAAAGGAACTGAAAATGATCTTCTCCCCCTTAGAAAATGCTCCAACAAAAGTGCCAACAAGAGAAGTTCTCCCCCTTCCAAAATGCATATGAGTCATAATGCAAGTTAGTAGCTTCAGGAATATAGTCAAGAAAATGCAAAGATGCTCTAAACAGTGTAGCTCCAATGACTCACTGGAAAGCATACAAGCTAGCAAAGGCTCAAACTGATCACCAAATATGAAATATGAACATATGAGCAAAGTGAGCAGTTTATAGCCAAAAAGGTATTCACCATCAAAATAGCACTACACATGTATAGACAGGAAATCAGACAAGTGCTAACCATGTATGCAAGGTGAACTACCCCTAGCAAAGGTCAACCATCATGCTATAGAATGAAACATAGACTTGTGTATCCAAATTTTATCGGAGTTGCAGCGGTTAAGATTACACAAGTTCAAATTTCAGCATGTGATTGCGAGAGGTTGAAAGCTTGTCATTGCCTAACTTTTCAACTGTGCGAAGCCTATGCAGAAGCAATCAGAAGCTTAAAGCAATAGTTTCGGTCATACACTACACAGCTCAAGTTTAACTCAAAGTGCAATGAGAAACAGTCTCGAAACTGTGATGTGTTGACAAGCAATCCCATCTCGATCTTTTCAATTCACTTAAAACTTGGTTCAGATTTTAAACAGAATATGAACATACCAAGCAAGTGACAGACTCAGTACTAGAGACATAGCAACCTAGCATAAGTGAAAAGCACGAGTGAATTCAACACATTCTACACATGCTAGTTGCATATCCCAATGGTGAACATTTCCAAGTTTTATGTTTGTTAAGCAGGTTCACCATTCCAAAATAGCTCAGCTCACAACATGTATTAGTGATCAGAAAGAGCATAAGCTACTAGCATCAACATATAGCATCGGAGCATACTAAACAGGGCATAATTACATTCTAAAGATTATATACATGAAGCTCAGAATGTAAAAGCATATGCTGAAATGCAAAAGAAAAACAAAGCAAACGAGAAAAATAGTCAGTCTATGATAAAAGATCCAAAATGTTTCCCCCATCTAAAAGGGGAAACACACACCAAGCTCACCTCTCAACCGATTAAAAGTTGTTTCGTCCAATGGCTTGGTGAAAATATCAGCCAACTAATGATGAGTATCGACATGGCGAAGGTCGATATCACCCTTCTCATAGTGGTCTCGCAAAAAGTGAAAACGCACATCAATGTGTTTGGTCTTCGAGTGAAGCACGGGGTTCTTAGCAACGCTAGTAGCACTCGTGCTGTCACAAAGCAAAGGAACACGAGAAAAGCTCAGACCAAAATCATGCAAAGTGGCCATCATCCAAAGCAACTGAGAACAGCAGCTAGCCGCAGCAACATACTCAGCCTCCGTGGTAGATTGGCGACACTAGACTGCTTGCGAGAAGACCACGATACAAGAGAAGAACCAATAAATTGGCAAGTCCCAGAAGTGGACTTGCGCTCAATGCGACAACCAGCAAAATCGGCATCGGAATAACCGCAAAGGGAGAGGGTGGAGGAAGCTGAATACCAAATCCCGAACTCAGGTGTGAAACAAAGATACCTGAAAATGTGCTTCACCGCCTGACGGTGAGAAGTGCACGGCGACGCCTGAAAGCGCGCACACAGACACACCGCGAACTGGATGTCCGGGCGTGTCGCCGTCAGGTAGAGCAGCGACCCGATCATGCTTCGGTACTCCTTCTGGTCCACAGCTTCTCCATCCTTGTCCGCATCCAGGGCCGTCGTGGTCGACATGGGTGTTGGAAGAGGCTTGGCCTCACCCATATCGAACTTCTTCAGCAAGTCCTTGGTATACTTGCCCTGGTGCACAAACGTCCCTTCTCGGGATTGCTTAATTTGCAATCCTAGAAAGAAAGTCAGCTCGCCCATCATACTCATCTCGAACTCCCTGCTCATAGTATCTGCAAACTTGGCAACCAAAGCATGAGAAGAACCACCGAAAATGATATCATCCACGTAAATCTGGACCAAGAGAGTGTCATTGCCTAGCTTCAGGAGAAAAAGCGTTTTATCCACACATCCCATTTTAAAACCCTTCGTAAGCAAGAAGGTTTTCAACCTATCATACCAGGCTCTAGGGGCTTGTTTCAAACCATATAAAGCTTTGTGGAGTTTGAAAACATGGTTAGGAAACTTGGGATTTTCAAAACCGGGGGGTTGTTCAACATAAACCTCTTCTTCTATGTAGCCGTTTAAGAAGGCACTCTTGACATCCATTTGAAAAAGTTTGAAACCTTTGGATGTTGCAAAAGCCAAGAGTATCCTAATAGCCTCCAAACGAGCTACAGGAGCAAAAGTCTCCTCATAGTCTATCCCCTCCTTCTGACTATAGCCCTTCGCTACAAGCCTGGCCTTGTTTCTAACAACGTGGCCATCCTCTCCTTGCTTGTTTTTGAAAACCCATTTTGTCCCAATAGGCTTACAGTCTGGAGGAGGTGGAACTGAAACCCAAACCCGATTTCGCTCAAAGTTCTCTAACTCCTCATGCATGGCATTCACCCAATCCGGATCCGTCAAAGCGTGTCCAACATCTCGGGGCTCAAAATCAGCAACAAAAGCAGAATGAGCAAAGTGAGAGATTTGAGACCTGGACCGAGTGACACGTTCATCAATGTTGCCGATCATCTGCTGAGGGGGGTGTTGGCGCTGAATGTGTCGTGGCGCCTCCCGAGCAGACGTGATCTCCCCTTCAACAGCAGCTGCTGCCTCCCCGGGTACAAAAGGTACCGCTCGAGGTGGCGGATCCCACGGCTCCCAAGAGGAAGAAGTGTCAGGGCCGTGAGTCATCGTAGAAGCCGCTCCTTGCGGCAAAGCAGGTGGAGGGGTGCTGGATCATCCATACCTTCAGCACCCTCATTCTCGTCATCAAAGAGAGGCTCACCAACCTCGTGATCACCTGCACGCTCAAAACGAGAAGAAGGACAAACCATGGTCTCGTCGAAGGTGACATCTGATGTCTCCATGACTCGGTTAGTGTCAAGGTTAATTACACGATAAGCTCGAGTGTGAGTGCCATAACCCAAAAACACATCGTCAGAAGAACGAGACTCAAACTTGTCCAAGTTGCCCTTTTTGAGTATAAAACAATGGCAACCAAAAACTCGAAAATAACTCACCTTGGGCAGTTTTCCAAAACGCAACTCATAAGAAGTCTTTTTCAAGAAAGCTCGGAGAAAAATGCGATTTGAAATGTAACATGCAGTGCTCATAGCTTCGGCCCAATATCGCCTAGGAGTCCTATGCTCATCGAGCATCGTCCTGGCCATCTCTACAAGGGTCTGATTCTTCCTCTCTACAACACCATTTTGGGGCGGTGTGTAGGGGGGAGAAAACTGGTGCTCTAAACCCAAAGAGTTACAAAACTTCTCAAAATCCGAATTCTTGAATTCGGAACCATTATCACTCCTAATAGCTCGCATCGAGTTCAAAGGGAACTCGTTCTGAAGATGTAAAATCAGATTGCGAGCAATGGAAAAAGTCTCGGTCTTCTCAGCTAAAAAGAAGACCCACGAATATCCTGAAAGTCATCAACAACAACAAGCACGTACCACTTCCCCCCAACCGAGCTCACCCGAGCCGGACCAACAAGGTCCATGTGCAAAAGCTCTCCAGGGCGCTTGGTCATGACTTGAGTCACTGGATGGTGGGGAGCGGCAACCATCTTCCCATGTCTACAAGAATGGCAAACAAGATCCTTCTCCATGGATAACTTGGGCAATCCTCGGATTAGGCCAAGTGAGCTAAGCCTTGCAAGCAAGTCGAAGCTCAAATGTCCAAGTCTCCTATGCCACTTCCAAAGATCAGAGGAGGAAGGTCCAGCCACAAGACAATGAGAAATGCCAAAAGACTCCGAGAAATTCGCACGAAAGACTTTTCCAAAGGGCGAAATCAAACACACAAGATTGCCCTGAGGATCCAAAATACGACTGAGATTCGGTTTAAAACGAATCTCATAGTCATCATCGAAAAGTTGCGAAACAGAAAGAAGGTTAAAATGCAAGTTAGAAACAAGAGCAACATCGCACAACACAAAGTGCTCATTAACTCGTACCGACCCACGAGACAACACTTTACCTTTGCTATTGTCGCCGAAGGTGATAAACTCCTTCCCGGCGACTGGACTAAGACTGGAGAACCACTTGGCGTTTCTGGTCATGTGCCTCGAGCAACCGGAATCCACCAACCAAACGTTCTCCAATCGTTTTACCTACATCAATAAAAAGACATAGGGTGAGCATACGGTCCAACACTGGGGTTAGTGAAGTAGGAAGAATACCAGTGTTGGACTGGCTGCTCAAAAGAACGGTTAGCAGAAAAACCATTCCTAGCATGCCTACGGGGGAAGCGATCACCACATTGAGGAAAACGTGGTCCGCTAAGGGTGGAGCGTCCATCGCGATACTCAAAACGCGGTGGAGGAAAATGCTCTACAACAAAGCCACCGCCACGGGGTCCATAGCTTACAACTATAGGCTCCCGCCGGGCACGTCCTCTCTGCTGCCTAGGCCTGGGAACTTGAGGTTCTGGACCTCTAGGCCTAGCAGCTCTCCTTGGAGCTCTCCTCTGAACGTTCGGCACATGTACATCATGGAAAGGATGGTACATGTCCAGGTTGTTCATCTCCCTAGCACGGCACGCCTCTCTCTTGCGCCGAAAGCAGAACTCACTCAAGTGTCCATCTCTCCCACAATGCTCACAATGGTACCTCACCGCTCTCAAAGGGGGTTGTTGGTACACACTGTTGTGGGTGTGGATCACTTTGCCCTTCTGTGGCATTAACTCCTCCTGGATAGGTGGCATTGTGTCCAGCTTGTTTTTCAGGTGATTGGGTTTGGGAGCCCATTGCTGGTTCTTGGGTGGAGCTCGTGGGGGTTCTTCAAACACTCCATCCTTGGTGTTAGGCTTGAGAGGCTCTTTGGGTGGAAGCTTGGTAAGTTTGGGAGTAGTGGTGGAGTTGGGCTTCTCACTCGGGTTCAAACCACTCGACTCTCCAATCTTCCCAAAAGCAGAAACATCAACGCCCGGAGCAAAGCCTATACCAGGACCTCCAGCAGCTCGCTTGAATTGGGAGATCATCATCGCGAGCTGTGGCTCACTGCTAGACACCCATGACAAGATGGTCCGAAGGTATGTGTTTTCCTCCTCGGTTTGCATCTTGTCATGCTTCACATTAGCGATCTCCATCTCGAAACCCTCACACAACGCGCACCTAGTCACACAAGTGCTACCCGAGCTGGCCTTCTCAAGAGACTCAATCTTGGCATTCTTCTCTGCCAACTCAGATTGCAAGACAGGACAAGTCTTGCACGCACCCAACAGTATGAGTCTAGCCCGGAGCTCATCCACCTCTCCAACCAAAGCAGCATACTTACCTCTTAAGGTGAGAAGGTCAGTCATGTGCTTGGTGTGCATCTCACACTCAGCCTCCTCAGCCACGACCACCGTGGACTTAGCGAACTCAAGCTCCCTCACCGTGTCCTCCCACTTATGCCTAAACTCCTTGCGCTCTCTAGCAGCTCGCCTAAGCAACTTATCTTGACTAAGCAAGGCGGCAGTCTCGACCTCAGCAGAAAGCTCGTCGTGGGTGAGAGATACCTGAGAGGTGTCGTCGTTGTCGTCGTTCCGAGGGGTGTCCTCCAGCTTGCCATCGACCTCATCACCAAGGGCCATGGTGCAGAAGCCGTCGTCGTCGGCGAAGAAGCAGAGACCGTTCAGCTTGTCCTCGATCCTCTTCTTCTTCTCGGACTCGTCATCGCTTGAGCAAGCGGAGTCGTCATCCGAGCCGTCGACGTCGCTGAGCGTGGCGAAGAACGCACGCTGCTCAGCCTGGGCCTTCTCCAAGTACTTCTTCTTGATGTACTCCTTGTCGAAGCCGCCCCTCCGCTTGTGCCTCGTGGGGACGTACTTCTCTTTGCTCTTGCCGAAGTTGTACTTGTGCCCATGATCGCCCTTCCCAGATGTGTTCTTCTTCTTGGGACAGTTGGCGATGAAGTGGTCGGGGTCGCCGCACTCAAAGCATCCTGAGCGTCCTCCTCCGCGGCGACGGTTCATGCGGTTGTTGTGAAACCGCGAGAACCGGTTGGCGAGCATCACCAACTCGTCATCCCCCAAAGACTCCAGCTGGTCCTCTATGACAGAAAAGAGTGAAGAAAGTGCAAATCCTCCAGCGGGGTTTGCAGAAGAGCCAGAAACCAAAGCCATAGTCGGGCTAGAAGGATTTTCATAAGAAGCCCTCGACATGGCGTCAATCTCACTTGACTTGAGCTTGCTAAAAAGCTCATCGCATGTGAGGGTCTCATAGTTAGACGATTCGATGATCGCCTGGACCTTTGAGTCCCACACCGACCGATCGAGAGTATGCAAAAGCTTCAAGGCGCTCTCATGATCGTCGAAAGGCAACAGCTCCTTGTTCGCTCTCATTTTGTTGACAATAACCTGAAAGCGAGCGAATAAACTTTCTATGCTCTCGCCAGGCATGTGTCGAAAGTTCTCATACTCCCGTTTGTGCGACTCGTAGAGACGGGATTTGACTTGAGTGGTTCCCTCATGAAAGCGCATGAGGGTCGCCCAAATCTCCCGAGCCGTGGGGAGGTGAGAAACGCGATCAAACTCAGACATTCTCAAACAGGAGAAAAGAGCGTTACGAGCTCGGCTATTTGCTTCGTGCTCATCGATCTGAAGCTGAGTGACACGAGCAACCAAGACTACGTAATCGGCCCTGTTGCAAATCTCCCAAACAGAAGAGCCCATGCGATGGAGATAGGCCGACATGCATATCTTCCAATACGCATAGTTCGTCTCATCAAAGAACGGCGGTTTGCCCACGCCGCGATCCATGTCGCCTTCTGTGGATCTGGAACCGGCTAAGGTGGAAGATCCTTAACCCGCTCCGATACCAATTGAAGGACCGAAAGTGCTACCAGAAAGCGACCAGAGGGGGGGTGAATGGGAGCTTCAAATTTTCCTTTCGGAAACTTTAAGCCACTGTCCCGAAAATCAACCCCAAGAGCAAAACCGATGCGCGTGATGTCCACGACCCAAGAGAGTGGGTGGATGTTCTCTAGGAACATAGCGGGACACCACAAAGATTCCCTCGCCCAAGTTCACGCAGGTCAACTAGTGACAGGATGAACTTTGGGTAACCTCAACCTCCCCCGAGCAACGCGAGAAGCCCAATTTCTGAAGAGCACGAAGTCAGGAATCCACGCAACAAGCGGATCTCAAATCAAAAGTCGGACAAGCAAACTGTGGACGAAAACGTGCAAACTGCAATTGACCGGACTCTGGCCAGCGTCCGGTCAGTGAGCACCGGACGCGTCCGGTCAAGCCAAACCCGAAATTGGACCTCCCTGTAAACGACCGGACTCACAGTGAGACGTGCGTCCGGTCACGTGCAGTGCGTCCGGTCAGCACAGACAAACAAGGAATAGTGTCACCTGTGCGTCCGGTCACACGCAAACCCGAGCGTCCGGTCAAGACACAGAAAAACCTCGCGTGGCCTTCAACGACCGGACTCTCTGCCCTAGCATCCGGTCTGCTTGGCGCTAGCGTCCGGTCACCCCGACTGCCCACTGTTCATTCACCGGTTCGACTCGATCTCACCCAAAACAAATCCACTAGGGATCTAACTTGGTGAGAGGAATCACAAGGAGGATAGTGAGCTATCTCTAGGAGATCATGGCTCGAACCTATCTCCAAATCGATGAATCGAAGAAATTCGGGAGAAGGAAGAAAAACTTGACCCAAAACAAAAAATCAACCGATCTACTAGCTCGTGAGGTTAGAGGTGAATTCCTTCGGTGAAAAGTAGTGCCTCACGATCTAGAACACTTTGGTTCAAACGGATTTGCAAACGACGCACCAAGTATAGAGATCGATCAACGGGAAAAACGTGGAGAAAACCAACCCGCGAAGAACACGAACAAAACACGAATCACAACCACGAATTTGCAACCGTGTGGCTACCACATGCTACAACAGTGAGATTACGGTCTCACTTCCTCAAAATCTCATGGACACAGAGGTATGGTTCTCTTCTCTATGGATCTCAATTCGCTACAGCAGGGGAGAGGGAGAGCAGGAAAACATAGGAGCCAAAATAGCAAATGACTGAGATAGATGGGGAGGTGGGTGTCTCCCCCTACTTATCCTAATTCTAACTATTCCTAATTTCCACTCTACCCCTAACTACTTACAGAGCGAACCAGCTAAACCCTAGGGTTATTTTGGACCAACTCGTGGTAGGTGGTGATCCGACGGCCACACCCGCACAACTCGTAGCGTTGCCTCGACGCAACCTCCCGATTGCCGCCACGTGCCGCCCTCGCTCTCCACCCCCGGTTTTGTGGCCCAAACCGGGAAACCAGCATTTCCAGCCAACCCCCGGTTTTGAGGCCCAAACCGGGAAACCAACCATCCAAGGCCTGAGTTTTGTGGCCCAAACTCAGCAAACCCGCAGCACCTAGGTTTTGAGGCCCAAACCTGGAAACCGTCCTCAGCCCGAGTTTTGTGGCACAAACTCGGAAACCATCAGCGCCCAGGTTTTGAGGCCCAAACCTGGAAACCGTCCACTCGATGGTTTTTCTCTGGCTCTACCACCAAACCAAAGCTGTTGAAGGGATGCACAGCCCGTGCACCCCGTCCACCGACATGTATCCCCAGGTCCTCGACCCGAGCAACACCATGTCCCGCAAGTCTTCGCTCGTCGCTGTCCCAGGCTGCCAGCCACCACAGCTAATCCTCAGGCCACCGGTCCCTCAGTCCAAGCCTCACGTCCGCCCTTCACCGCTCCCGGTCCGTCGGCACAGCACGTCTCTACTTGACCTTCACCTTGCTCTCGATCACTGTCTCTGTGCTTGACACCTGCACAACACAAGCCGAAGAACATGCGCATTATCCCAGTTGACAATCACTCATCACTCAGAGACCCGGCATACACCCATGTATCCGCAGTTTGCATCTTGTCATGTTGCACGTTTGCAATCTCCATCTCCAAACCTTCACACAAAGCGCACCTAGACACACAAGCGCTACCCGAGCTGGCCATCTCAAGAGACACAAGCTTGGAATTCTTCTCTGTCAACTTGGATTGCAAGCCTGCACAAGACTTGCACGCACCAAGCACTGAGGATCTAGCTCTAAGCTCATCCACCTCTCCAACCAACGCAGCATACTTACTTCTCAAAGTGAGAAGGTCAGTCATGTGCGTGGTGCACATCTCGCACTCATTCTCCTAAGAAACGACCACCGTGGACTTAGCAAACTCAAGCTCCTTCACCGTATCCTCCCACTTCTGCCTAAACTCCTTCCACTCTCTAGCAACACGCCTAAGCAACTTGTCTTGACTAAGAAGGGCGGCAGTAAGTTTCTCGACCTCAGCAGAAAGCTCGTCGGGGGTCTGAGATACCTGGGAGGTGTCGTCGTCGTCGTTCTGAGGGATCTCCTCCAGCTGACTGTCGACCTCCTTGCCGAGGGCCATGGTGCAAAAGCCCTCGTTGTCGGCGAAGAAGCAGAGGCCGTTCAGCGTGTCCTCGATCTTCTTCTTCTTCTCGGACTCATCGTCGCTTGAGGAAGCGGAGTCGTCATCCGAGTCGTCGACGTCGCTGAGCGTGGCGAAGAAAGCACGCTGCTCGGCCTGGGCTTTCTCCATGTACTTCTTCTTGATGTATGCCTTGTTGAAGCCACCCTTCCGCTTGTGCTCGGGAGAGGTGTGCTTCTCCTTGTGCCAGCCGACGTCGTACTTGTGGCCACGATCGCCCTTGCCTGCCACTTGCTTGTTCTTCTTGGGACAGTTAGCGATGAAGTGGTCTGGGTCGCCACACTCAAAACACCCAGCGCGTCCACCTCCACGATGACGGTTCATGCGGTTGTTGTGGAACCACGAGAACTGGTTGGCGAGCAAAGCCAACTCGTCATCCCCCATGAACTCCAGCTGCTCCTCTATGACAAAAAGAAGAGAAGAAAGTGCAAATCCTCCAGAGGGGTTAGCAGAAGAGCTAGAAAGCAAATCCATCGACGAGCCAGAAGGATTTTCATAAGAATTCCTCGCCATGGCGTCAATCTCATTGGACTTGAGCTTACTGAAGAGCTCGTCGCATGTGAGGGTCTCATAGTTAGGTGATTCAATGATCGCCTAAACCTTCGAGTCCCACACCGACCGATCGAGAGTGTGTAAAAGCTTCAAAGCCCTCTCATGATCGTCGAAAGACAATAGCTCCTTGTTAGCCCTCATCCTGTTGACAATCACCTGAAAGCGAGCGAATAAACTTTCTATGCTCTCGCCAGGCATATGTCGAAAGTTCTCATACTCTCGCTTGAACGACAGGTAGAGACGGGTTTTGACTTGAGTGGTTCCCTCATGAAACGCATGAGGGTAGCCCAAATCTCCCGAGCCGTAGCGAGGTGAGAAACACGATCAAACTCCGTCATGCTCAAACATGAGAAAAGAGCATTACGGGCCCGGCTATTGGTATCGTGCTCATCGATCTGATGCTGAGTCACACGAGCAGCCAAGACCACGTAATCAGCAGAGTTGCAAATATCTCAGATGGAAGCACCAATACTCTGAAGATAGGTCGACATACGTATCTTCCAATACGCATAGTTCGTCCCATCGAAAAATGGCGGTTTGCCCACGCCGCGATCCATGTCGCCTTTGGTGGATCTGGAACTGGCTAAGGTGAAAGATCCTTAACACGCTCTGATACCAATTGAAGGACCAAAAGTGCTACCAGAAAGCGACCAGAGGGGAGGGTGAATGGGAGCTTCAAAATGTCCACGATAATTACTCCAAGAGCAAACCTAGAGCTTGAATAATGTCCACGACCCTAGATGTAGGGTGTATGCTTCCGAGAACCACAGCGAGACACTACTCAACTCTAGAAACCCAACGCAAAAGCCGAAAATCAAAACCGACAACTGACGAACAAACTGCGGATGAAACTGCGCAAAAACACCTCCATCGGACGCTGGCCTGCGTCCGATGGCATGACACCGGATGCGTCCGATGCGAAAACAACAAGTTTGGGACCTTACTGCATGGTCATCGGACGCTGGCTACAGTGAAGCCCTAGCGTCCGATGCTCTACCCTCGGACGCATCCGATGCAACGGAGCGTCCGATGGTCAGCGTCCGATGCTCCTTTAAAAACACTATCAGATGACACGTGGCATCGGATGCGTCCGCTGATATGAACTCAGCGTCCGATGGTCACGAACAGAGCGTCTGATGCCCCCGAAACTGTACTGTTCTTCTGCGGATTCAACCCGATCTCCTCCGAATCAAAAGCTCTAAGGCTTAGACTTGGTATGAGGAGTTCCAAGGAGGTTAGTGAGCTATCCCAAAGAGATCATGGCTCGAACCTAACTCCAAATCGGTGAATCGGAAGAATTCGGGAGAAAGGAAGCAAAACTTGATTCGAAACAAAAATCGACCGATCTACTAGCTCGTGAGGTTAGAGGTGAAATCCTTCAGTGGAAAGATGCGCCTCACGATCTAGAACAACTCAGTTCAAACGGAATCGCAAAAGACACAGCGAGTAGAGAGATCGATCAACGGGAAAAACGTGGAGAAAAACAATCCATGAAGAACAACTCCAAAATGCGAATCACAACCACGAATTTGCAACCGTGTGGCTACCACACGCTACAACAGTGAGATTACGGTCTAACTTCCTCAAAATCTCATGAACACAGAGGTATGATTGTCTTCTCTATTTGCTACAGCAGGGATGTGGGAGAGCAGGAAAACCTAGAAGGCAAAGAGCAAATAACTGAGATAAGATGGGAGGTGGATGTCTCCCTCTACTTATCCTAATTATAGTTCCCACTCTACCCCTAACTAATTACAGAGCGAACCAGCTAAACCCTAGGGTTATTCTGGACCAACTCGAAGAAGATGCTGATCCGACGGCCACGCCCGTACAACTGGTAGCGCTGCCTCGACGCAACCTCACTGATTGCCGCCACGTGCCGCCACCGCTCTGCTCGTCCTTTTCACGGACCTCGCCCCCGGTTTTGATGCCCAAACCGGGAAACCAGCCTTCACGACCAACCCCCGGTTTTGAGGCCCAAACCGGGAAACTAGCCGTCCATCGCCTGAGTTTTGTGGCCCAAACTTAGAAACCTGCAGCGCCCAGGTTTTGAGGCCGAAACCTGGAAACCGTCCTCAGCCCGAGTTTTGTGGCCCAAACTCGGAAACCGTAGCACCCAGGTGTTGTGGCCCAAACCTGGAAACCGTCCACCGGTGGTTTTTCTGTGTCTCAACCACCAAACCCAGCCGTAGAGGGGATGCACCACCCGTGCACCCCGTCCACCGACACATGTCCGTAGGTCCTCGACCCGAGCAACACTGTGCCCCGCAAGTCTCCGCTCGTCGCTGTCCCAGGCTGTCAGCCACCACAGCTGATCCTCAGGCCACCGGTCCCTCAGTCCAAGCCTCGCGTCCGCCTTTCACCGCTCCCGGTCCATCGGCACGGCACGTCTCTACTTGACCTTCACCTTGCCTTCGATCACTGTATCCGTGCTCGACTCCTACACAACACAAGTCAAAGAACATGCGCATCAAACAAGTTGACAATCACTCATCACTCGAGACTCAACATACAGCCATGTATCCGCACGTTCACCTTCGAGTGGGTGCTCTAGTAAGAGGGTTCAAGCCCTAGCTACCGCTAGAAGTAGTGGCACTTAGCGTAAACACGGTGATTAGGCTAAGTGTTCACAGGTTGGTTGCCAGGGTCTCCACGGTTCAGGAGGTAGGTGGCAGGTGGTGACAGCCCTGTCCGTCCTTTGTAATGCACCCATGTTCGGGATTCCAGGTAGAGCTGTATCGGCATAGGTTGGGAAACCAACCTCACCCGTTGACCGAAGTAGGCTTTGCTAGTTGAGCTTATATCACATAAGGATTAGTTCCTTAGAAGAACCTTGCTACCCTTGTTACCCTTCCTCGTGTCTTATCTGGGAGGACTAGACCAAGAGACTATAACACACCATTCCCTGTGGAAAATACGATACCCTGAATACTTCCAGGTGAAGTGCTACAACGGTACTTCCGTGCGCTTGCAGACTTTTCTGCTTACGCTAAGAAAGACCAACAAGCATTTCTGGTGCCGTTGCTGGGGAATGGTTGTCGTCTTTAGTCTCTGAACCTAGTTCGCCAGTGTATCTTTGTTTTATCTTTTTTTTCTTTATTTTCACCTATGGAACAAAACTCTATCCAAAACCTATCCGCTTCGTGGGCCGAGTTCTTTGAGCCACCACAATCGTCGAAGCCAATCACAACTTCTGGCTATGAACTCCGTCGTGGCTTTATAGCCATGGTTCGTGAACAGCCCTTCTCGGGTTTTGAGAATGAAAACGCCTACCATCACCTACGGGAGTTTGAGTTACTCTGTGCATGCCTGACGATTGCGGGCATGTCACAAGAAACATTGCGTTGGAAGTTGTTTCCGTTCTCTCTTTTTGAAAGAGCGAAACAATGGTACAACAATATCGTAGGAAGAGTTAACGGAGATTGGAAGGAACTGCAACTAGAGTTACTCAACTTCCAACAAAAAGAGAAGGAAACGCTAGGTGCAGCCTGGGAAAGATTTTCAACTCTTTCACGTTTAGGCCCAGACTTGTCTGTACCCAACCATGTGTTGTTACAACACTTTTGGTTAGGGCTTCACAAGGAGTTTGCCCTACAGCTGGACACTTTTGCTGGAGGATCGTTCATGTGTAAAACCCTAGAGGATGGAGAAGCTCTGCTAGACCTTATTCTAGAGAACACTCCACCTCCTGATCCCCTCCATGTGGAAGACGAACCCAAGCATGAGGAGGTCTCTTTGGTTAAAACCGAACCCGAGATTTAAACTCAGAGACCCTCATCGCTAACGGAACCTCTGACGGAAGTTTTCTTCCCTTCAGATTTTCCGTTCTTCGAGGAAGATTACCCCGACGATCATATAAATCCCTCGAAGCATGCACGCCGGAAAAAGCCACCAGTTCCAGCTACTCCTCTTGAACCTCGAGAAACCTGTCATATAGAGGAGTCGCTACTCGTTATTAGTAGCGATCGGGTGGAACAAGCAGAACTCTTTTCGGAAGAAATTCAGATCAGTCCCTCTTGTTCGATCATCCATGCTAAAATTAGCAGAGGCTGGGTGGAGGTGCTTTATAATCCAACTGTTAGGGCGAACATCATGTCCGCATCTTTTGCGAACACGATCGTTCACGAGTCCTTCGCCCTAACAAACAAGCACTTAAGGCTAGATTCAAGGTCAAGCGTTAATAGTCTTGGCATCCTTCACGACATACCACTTAAATATGACAATGTCAAGTTGACGCTAGACTTTCATGTCTTCGACATTCAAGATTTTGATGTCTTGATCGGGCTTCCCCTACGAAAACATTTGGATGAACCTCCAAAGACTGGGGCATGTGGTGTCAATATAAGGAGGGAAAACTTTTCCATACCAACGGTTCAAGCCAAAAATTCCATGGTTGAACCTCCCTCCTATACACACGAGCCTGAAACGGTTATGTCGGTGCAACCTTTTGAGATCCCTGAGTCGTTCTTAAAAAACGATGATGAACTTTTTATCCAAGAAAAGGACGATTTAGGCGAGAGTCTTGATCCTCCCAAGAGGAAACTCCAACACATTCTTGTGTGTATTCCTTTGAATATGATGATGACCTTTCTAGTGATGGCGACTTGGGGGACTCTTTCGAGCTTCCCAGTTCAATATCCTTTTGCACTTCAAAGGAACATCAAGAACACATCAAGGATGAAACCTCAAATGAACCCATTGAGGGAGAGCCAGTTCATGAAGAAATTAATTCTAATCTCTCTCCCCTTCAAATAAAAGATCCTGAGCATGGAGGTTACTTCCATCCCATTCCCCCGAATCCATGCTCATTTAAAGAAACTCCTGATCTGAGCCACAACTCTAAAATCATTGGCAAAACCTACAACCCTCTCTTAATCCCTATGCCCAACATCGTAAAAGGGGTTGTTGTAGATAAGTTTGTTTATCATAAATCTTGCAAATTTGGTGGTGTCTAAGTTTTGCAGATCAGGTCCTTAAAAGGTTGGTGTTGGAGCAAAACCACCTCATCAACATAAAAATAATTTCCAAAGGTTTCCCAAGGTCAAGCTTATGACCATAATCAAAGCACTACCGGGAGATACCCCGGATTATCATATAAACAAAAAAAAAGTTGTATTGTTCTTCAATAATTGAAAGATCATGTTGCAAGGCTAGAATGCACCCTCGGGTATTCTTGGTCAATAACCATTTCATGTTGAAACTAAGAAGAACAAGGGACAAACAATGCATGACAACATGGAGCTACATCAACTACTTAATTTTGATGTTTTGGAACACACTCAAAAGGAGACCCCGACTTGGCACACTTGGCTTTTACACAAAAGTCCAAGTGTGGGGAGGACGGTAAGAACGTCACGTTCCATAAACACCAAAGGTTATGCTAGCTCACCTTGCTAAAACACCATCTTTCTTTTCAATAAAAGTAAGAACATGCTATCTCGTTTGTATGCACCTTTGGATATTCTTGTTCGCTAACCTTACAGGTTAAGATCAAGAAGATCGGGGGAAGATACAATGACAAGAAGCATAAGAGCTACACTGCTAGCGATGGAACACTAAGTCCCTCAACATGCCACACTTTGACTTTTACAAAGTCCAAGTGTGCGGGAGGATGTTGAGAAGCTCAGGTTCCATCCACCCAGAAAGGGAAAAGCTCGACCTTGCTAAAAGGAAACGGTGGAAAGAAGAGAAGGAGCTGGGTGACACCACATGGCCTTCACAAACGCCCATGCACCTTCCAAAAAAAAGAGAAGAGAGAGAGAGAGAGAATATATATAGATATGAAAAAAAGAAGAGTGTGAAAAAAGAGAAAAAAGGGGATATATATAAAAAGAGAGAGAAAAGAAAGAGTGAGAAATAAAAAGAAGAGAGTGGAAGGAGTAGAAGCAGACTGGTCTCGTCACAATCCACTTGACTCTACCTCGTGCATGCAAGCCTTGGTACATTTATCATCTCATACAAGACTTGCATTGCTGCATTCCACTGCTACAAGCAAAACGAGTGCTCCTCTTCTGAAGGCCTTTGCGAGCACCAACAAGGCCCACAATTCATACACACCACAACGTGTGTGACCTAGCCTTGTTGTTGGCCTGAGTCAGACCGTCAAGCCACCGCCACGACAACTTCAAAACTCAAATCTACAGATGCCGCTGGTAAACACACTCAGGTATGCAATGGTAATAATTGTTCATCAACCCAATTACTTATGTTTGTCTCCTTATGCGGGTCAAATTCGTGCTTCCCCTGTTTATGACATATGCTCTAGTTTGAATGTGTTCGCATGCACACATTTCATAGGCTTTTTAAAATTAAGCATGGTGCTTAGGTTAAAATTGCTTTTTTAAACAAATTTAAACATGGTGTTTAATCTTGATTAATGAACTTTGAGCTACTCTCATAAGCAATAGAACTAATTCTTTTGATGAAGATAAACCAAGGCTAGATTTATGTTGCATGTTTTACCTTAGCCTTGTTTGAGTTGTTTTTCAAAGATAAGAAGTTTGGTGAATAGAGAAAATAAAATCCTTTAAAAAAATAAAAGAACAAAACCCTCCCTCTCTTTTGAAAAAATAATGGCAACCTTTTTGATCCATGTTTTCTTGAGCCCTATGTTTTTAATCTTTCTTAAGCATAGATATAATCTTTTCCAATGTTCCCATAATAATAATAATAATAATAATAATAATAATAATAATAATAATAATAATAATAATAATAATAATAATAATAATAAAAGTTCCCCAGTGTTTCAGCTGGAGAGCCCTTGTTGTATTTCTACTTTTTGTTTTTTTTAAATAAAAACAGGTACAAGAACAAAGTATGAGGGAGATCTCTCAAGTTCAACTACCACACATTCGTGATCTCCCCCTCAGAAGTTGCACAAACATCGGTCGCCTTGACATGCAGAAGGACATGATCAATAGCTCAAGGGAGGATTGGCTGAACTTACAATTCAGCCAAACCACCTTTGAATCTTGATCAGTCCTTCATCTTCAAACGATGGTTTGAGCAACACTCTCTTCAGCTTCCTAGTTCTTGAGTTTAAATATAAAACTTGACTAACTGAAATTGAACTCAATGAACCAACACTACTTCTTGCTTCCTTGCAATAATCAAAGAACCACACTTCCTGTTAAAATTTGAAAGTGACATGTTCATAGCATCTCTAAGATAGAAGCTTGCATAAAGTTTGTTCCATATACATATACTTATGCTTGTGGGAAAATATTTTGATAGGAAAAACATGTTGACTAAGATGTTGTGAAGTGTGATATAGTTCTGGCTTATGAATCCTACCATTCTATTCAAAGTACTTGGAGAATTTATTTTGAAAATGATATAAAACCATAGTATCGCATACTCCTCATTTGGTGAGAAATTCCTACCAAAGCCAAATTTGTTATCCTGCAAAAAAAGTTTTAAGCTTTCTACATACGCTGCTTGTTATTGTGTTGCGTTTGGTCAAGTGTTGTTGACCCTTGTTGAGAGATTTATCATGCTCCCAGGATCAAGATCACGTACACTCCACACACACTTCCCGCTCCTACACTGGGAGTGCGCAAAAACATGCCTCCATTTAGTTCCACCAGAAAGCTCTGCTCCTACACTGGGGGTAGATAAAAAATGTGTTTTTATACTCCATGATTTAGAATAATGATCTCCCTCTACATATAAGTTTTAGAAGAGACATAGGCTATGGAAAAGTATATAAAAAAAGAAGAGGGACACATGAAGGTCCCAAAGAAAAAAAAGAGAGAAAATGGGCAAGTGGCCATAGTAGAATTAGGTGCGGATACATGGGTGTATGCCGGATCTTAAGATGATGAGTGATTGTCAACTGGTATGATGCACATGTTCTTTGGCTTGTGTTGTGCAGGTGTCGAGCTCAGAGATGGTGATCGAAGACAAGGTGAAGGTCAAGTAGAGACGTGTCGTGCCGATGGACCCGGAGCGGTGAAGGGCGGACGTGAGGCTTGTACTAACGGACCGGTGGCCCGAGGTTCAGCCGTGGTGGCTGACAACCTGGGACAGCGACAAGTGAAGACATGTGGGTGGACGGGGTGCACGGGCGGTGCATCCCTCTACGACGTCGGTTTGGTGGTTGACCACAGAAAAAACCACCGAGTGGACGGTTTCCAGGTTTGGGCCTCAAAACCTGGGTGCGGCCGGTTTCCGAGTTTGGGCCACAAAACTCAGGCTAAGGACGGTTTCCAGGTTTGGGCCTCAAAACCTTGGCGCTGGTGGGTTTCTGAGTTTGGGCCACAAAACTCAGCCGATGGACGAAACGTTTCCCGGTTTCATCCTCAAAACCGGGGGGAGGTCCGTGAAAAGGACGGGAGGCGTGAGGCGGCACGTGGCGGCATCCAGTGAGGTCGCGTCGAGCGAAGCTACCTGATGTGCGGGTATGGCCGTCGGATCAACATCAACTCTAAGTTGGTCAGGAATACCCATAGGGTTAGCCTGCTCGCTCATTAGGAGTAGGGGTATAAGGGGAATAATTGTATTAGGCTATATTAGGAGAGGTAGCCCCTCCCTCCAAACTATCTCAGCCATTTGCTACTTTCACTTAGGGTTTCTTGTTATCCCATTCCCTGTTGTAGCTACTGAGATCCGCAAAGACGGCGAATCATACCTTTGTGTATTTGGATTTTGCAGAAACGGTACTGAATTCCCGGTGTCTCCTCGTGGGGACGAATTTCGGCTGGGAATTGAGATTGTGTTTCACGTTCTTAAGCTGTTCTTCGCGTTTTGCTTTTTGTCTAAATTTTCCCGTCGCTCGATCTCCCTCTACACTGCGTCTTTTTCGAATCCACTTGAATCAACTTGTTCTTTGATGTGAGGAGAACATTTCCACCGAAGGAATTCATCTCAATCCTCACGAACAAGTAGATCGGGTCGATTCAAGTTTCGTAGCGACTTTTTCGTTCCTACACCTTCCCTTTCGATTTCTCGGAGTTTGAGTTGATTTGAGTGGAAGATTTCTTAGGGATAGTCTTCCAACTACCTAAGGATCATTTCATCCAAGTTTGGGATCAAGGGATTTTGATTTGGTTTGGATTTGAGGAGATTTGGGAGAGGGGCGATCAAAATCACCCTCTCTGCAGGGTCACGGACAGTCCGCCACTTGACCCGCAGACAGTCCGGGCATTGGGGGCGAGTCTGTTCAGTGGCTGTGCGTCTCGGTGTGTTTTGGCTCGGGTGACTGGCGGACAGTCCGCCGTTGGGAAGAGCGGACAGTCCGGGCCCGTGCAGGGGGTGTTCAGCAGACTTGCTGTTTTGCACATTTGGCCGGCGGACAGTTCGCCAAGCGCTCGCGGACAGTCCGGTAGTACCGCGGACAGTCCGGGACCGTACCCGCGGACAGTCCAGGATCCTGTTGTGTGTTGAGTTTTCGTGTGTTTGCTCTACCGGCTTTTCCGCTTCGTTTCCGGACTTCTCGTTTGCTCCTAGAGTTCACTTAGTAACCTCTCTAGGTATCTTTGCTACTTGTTAGCATCGATATTTGGAGGAATCCCAACGTAGCCTTCCATCTATGTTCCAGGAGTAGGTTTTTGCGAACAACACTACTCGGAGTTCTTGGCTTTAGATTTTCTCTCGCTTGGTGGTGCCTCGCTGTGATCCTAGGGATCATCCACCCTCGTTCCGAGGGTCGTGGGCATCACGGTTGTATCCGAAGTCTTTGGGTTGAATTGTTGGGACAAGGCCGAAGTTTCGAAAGAAATTTTTGGGCTCCCATTCACCCCCCTCTGGTCGCCTTTGGTAGCATTCTCGGTCCTTCATTAGGGGTATATTTGGTACCCACAAAAAAATGATGAGCACATGAAGGCTCATGCTAAAAAAGAAGAAGAGAAAGATAGCCATGTCTCAAGGTATTAAGTTATAAAGAGAGATCATATCCACAAAAAGGAGTATTTTCAAATCTTAGTCCACACACATGCACATCTTGATCTAAGAGTATGACACTTCTCTACTTGGATCCTCGATTTGACTTAACAATATATGCAATACAAGTATGCAATCATGTTTATCCCTACGAAGCTCCACATAAACCCTTTAGAAGTAGGGACAATAAAAGAAGGCAAAACTTTGCTATGCCTTGGTAAGGAATTATACACCATCGAGTGATCCGAGAGCATCATTTGAGGAGTATAAAAGTGAACTATGCTTTTCTTGATAAAACCTTGAAAAACTCCAAGTTACTAAGAATGAACCAGGGAAGATGACATTGCTTCGAGAACTGTTCCAGTTTTCAACATCCTAAGGAAACATGATAGACAGCACCACATATCCCACCTGTATAAGGAATGATTTGGAATGATCCTTTATAATAGTTGAATATCTCAGGATTGTTATGCTCATGTTTACTTTTATCTCTAAATCTTTACTCGAGGACGAGCAAAGGGGTAAGTGTGGGGGAGTTTGTTGGCGGTCCTTAACTCATACTTTATAACCGCCAAGACTCGCATAAAACCAACATCAAACATAGAATAGGGCTTATAACTAACTATTTCAATAAGTTTTGGTGTTTGGTCAATTGCCAAAGGGCATTCACGTAAACGACTACAAATAGGCTCCAACACATACAATATATGGCATGCAAATGCACCCGATATGAGCCCAAAGGGGATAGGCCCAATACCCAGCACTTCCGGCCCATCCAAATGGGAGAAATGGAGCCCAAAGTCTATCACACCAACAAACTAGACATGGAAACCTCGATGGACATGGCCCACATCACCTTGGGGACCCACCAGAGCGAGTCGGGCACGAGAGGGGCCGCCCACACCCCTGGTGTGGCCGCACCACCCAGTGCACCGACCGGACCCAACTTTGGTCGGTTGCTAGATACCGCCTCTCTCATGTCGGTTATTAGGGTGTCTAGGTCCAATGCATCCCGGAAGGTCGGTTTGGAGGCGGTTTGCACTTTCCTTGTGAGGAGGAGAGGTCCTCCACCCCGCCAAGGCACCTCACCTATAAAAGGAGGCCTCCACCCTCCTCACAATTCATCCAAGTATTCATTGGCCAATATCTCAAGAGGGATCCATGGAAGAAGGAGTAGTGCCACACTTATCATAACTCTAGTAGCTATCTAGAATAGGGAGCGAGTGAGGACTGAGCGGGAGAAGTGCCAGAGTTGTCGGCTACCTCCACGAGTGTACTCGGCGCACTTGTACACTTAGCGGGAGGAACACCGGAATCACTGGTATAATCTTGCTTGTACCTCTACGATTTTTCATACTATTTAAGTATAATAGTCCGCGTTCATCTTGGTTCTAAGTTCTTATCGTGTTTTAGCTTTCGCTAACTTAGTCTGTGGGACTAGCCGTTCTCCTTCGGGTGGGTGCTCTAGTAAGAGGGTGCAAGCCCTAGCTACCGCTAGAAATAGTGGCACTTAGCGTAAACGTGGTGTTTAGGCTAAGTGTTCACAGGTAGGCGACAGGTGGTGATAGCCCTATCCGTCCTTTGTAATCCACCCACGTTTGGGATTCCAGGTAGAGCTGTATCGACATGGGTTTGGAAGCCAACCTCACCCGTTGACCGAAGTAGGCTTTATTAGCTGAGCTTATATTAGATAAGGACCTGTTCCTTAGAAGAACCTTGCTACCCTTGTTACCGTTCGCCGTGTCTTATCTGGGAGGACTAGACCAAGAGACTATAACACACTATTCCCTGTGGAAAATACGATACCCCGAATACTTCCGGGTGAAGTGCTACAACGGTACTTCTATGCGCTTGCAGACTTTTCTGCTTACGCTAAGAAATACCAACAAACCTACCCCCGGTTTTGAGGCCAAAACCGGGAAACCTGTCCTCGACTGAGTTTTGTGGCCCAAACTCAGAAACCCGCCAACCCAGTTTTTGAGGCCCAAACTAAGAAATCGTCCACCCTGAGTTTTGAGGCCTAAATTCGGAAACCGTCGGGTAGCTTTCTGAGGCTCAACTACCGAACCCGCGCCGTAGACGGAGTGTGGTTCGCACACCCCGACCACCAACACCGATGCTGATGCATGTCCAACCTCCACGCCGGGCACAACGCCTTCGCCTTCCTTCTTGACTTGGCCGACGACACTTGTGCTGCACGCAAGCCCGTGTCCAACCTCCCGCCAAGTGCAACGATGCCATCGTCTTCCTCCCGACTCGGCCGATGCATCGCACATCCTCATGTGCTCTTTATCATTGAAGCCAAGTGCCAGCTGCCATAGCTGGTCCTCCGGCCCTCCGGTCCGTTGGGCCAAGCCTCGTGTCTGCCCTTCATCGCTCTCGGTCCGTCGGCACGGCACACCTCTACTTGACCTTCACCTCGCCATCGACCACTGTCTCCGAGCTCCACACCTGCACATCAACACAGCCAAGAACACATGTTGCCACTCACCCCTTCTGGTGAGCCTGTTGACCGATCTCTCATCACTCATGGTGGAACCACAAGGGCACATATCAACCTTGTGTTCACAAGTAATGCCTCCTATTCGACTGTGTTATTTGTTGTAAAAAACTGTAATCTTGCATCAAACCTAACTTTTGGGCCATTCAGAGGGGTGAGGATCGCCGAGATTCTGGCGCCTGCCATGACCCATGCACCGTCACAATGTACTGTCCATACCGGTTCCTCAAACTCAATCGTGGTGTCAAAAGCCGCATGAGTCCAATCTGCAATAAAATCGGTTAAAGTTTGCGACTTGATTGCTGACCTGTGTTGGAAATCAATCGCGTATTCGTTCAATTCTGTTGCCCACTTGCCTATTCGACCGATAGCTTCACTATTACGGAATAAAGCTTCCAACTGTTGAGCCAATAAGACTGTGATATGGTGTGATTGGAAGTAATGCTTTAACTTTCTAGATGCCATGAACACTGTGTATGCTATCTTTTCTAGCTCGGAATAATTCAACTTTGCTCCCGATAATGCTTTTGAGACAAAATATATGGGGAACTGTGTCATCTTATTGTCATGCTCCCATTCCTCTACCAACACTACGCTTACCGTAGCCTGTGAAGCTGATAGGTACAACAAAAGCATGGCATTCGGCGATGGCTTCGATAACGTTGTCAACTTTGTCAAGTAATCCTTCGGCTGCTGGAAAGCTTGCCGCTGCTCTTCCCCCTAATCAAACGGATCAGAGCTACGCAAAGCTCTAAAGAATAGAAGACCTTTTTCGGCTGACCTTGCAATGAATCTGTTCAAGGATGCCAACCTTCTAGCCAACTTCTGCACCTGATTCTGGTTTGTTGGAGGTTGTATGTTCATGATTGCTGCAATTTTGTCGGGATTGGCTTCAATCCCTCTTGCAGATACGAGACAACCCAAGAGCTTTCCCTTCTTTATGCCGAAAATGCACTTATCTGGATTGAGCTTCAGCCCACTCTTCTAGATTTTCAGCCTAATCTTCTGAAGGTTAACGAAAGTCTCAAGCAGGTCCGCCTGATGGTCCTCTCTTCTGTCACTTTTGACTACTATATCATCGATATAAGCCAACAAGTTTTTCTTCTACTTCTGGTTGTCGAAAACCTTATCTGTCATTCTTGAGATGGTTGGCCCTGCATTTCAGAGCCCTTCCGGCATTCGCCGATAACAATATGTGTCGGTAGGGGTGATGAAACTTGTCTTTTCCTCATCATCATGATGTAACCAAAAATGATGATAACCTGAAAAACAATCCAACAAACTCATTATTTCACAACCTGCTGTGATGTCGAAAAGCTTGTCGATCCGCGACAAAGGATGCGGGTCTTTTGGGCAACACTTGTTGAGGTCAGTGAAGTCAACACACATTCGCCACTTCCCATTTTTCTTTTTTACCAAGACAACATTTGTGAGCCATTTGGTATATTGGACTGGGCAAATTACCTAGGCATCCAGTAGCCTTTGCACCTCTGCCTTCGCTGCGTCGGCCCTTTCGGTAGACATTTTTCTCAATTTCTGCTTTCGGGGCTTCGAGTCGCTTGCGACGTTTAAGCAATGATGAGCTAAGTCTCTACTGACTCCCTGTAAGTTGTTTGCCGACCAGGCGAAAATATCACTTGTATCAGCTAAGAAGGATACCAATGCCTTCCTTTTGGCTTCCGACATACTCGTGCCCACGTACACACTCCTTTCGGGCCTGGCCTCTGCCAGTGGGACTTTTGTCGTTTCCTCGGCCGCTCCAGCTTTGATTTCCGGCAGGAGGGCAATAGCATGTTTATTCGCGTCAGGTTCCTCTTCACCCTTTTTTGCCACCTCGTTTATGAGGCTGTAACCTGGGGTAGGTTTTCCCTCAATTCTTCTGGAAGCTTGCTGATCGACATGCACAATTATTATGCCGAAAGGGGAAGGCATCTCCATGCACAGGTAGCTTTGCTTTATTACAACATTGAATTTATTGGCGAAACCCCTACCAAAGATTGCAGTATAAGGATAATCCATGTTAACTATATCGAACATCATCATTTCTGTTCACACCTTTTCACCCTCGGCAAAAGAAACCGGTATCTGCTTTTTCCCGATAGCATCAATTTTCCTACCGCCGAAACCGTACAAAGAGCTACCGGCTGGATCCAAACTTCGTCTTTCCATGCCCATTGCTTCGAAAGCCTTGAGAAATAATATATCAGCTGAACTGCCTGTATCTATCAGGATGTTGTGCAAGGTGAACCCAGCCACGTTGGCGGTGGCCACAAATGCATCGCAATGAGGGTAGTCGCGAACCTTAAAGTCCGGCTCATCGAAAGTTATCGGCATCAATGACTACGCTGGTCTGTTTAACGGGAGCCTTGGTGACACCATTTGCACTGTTCGATGGTAATCTCTTCTGGCTCTTTTGCTTTCGTGCTCCAAATTGGATCCACCGGTGATAGCGAATATGTGTCCCCGAGACGGAAGGATACTGTTGACTGCATTGGGCTCATTCTCTCCATCTTGGCCTTGCTAGAAATTAAGTGACACTGCCTGACTTTGTGGTTGAGCTTGAACTGGAAGCATTGGTGGCGGCGTCGGCTGATGTTGATACTGCACTGGCGAAGACACTGCTACTGACTGTGCTGGAAAGTGGGGGAGCTAGTAAGTTTGAAACGCCAGATTAAACCAAGGCATATTTTGGGCTGGCAAGTACTGGGGGGATGCTGAGGTGTATTTGTGTAGTTGCCATCGAAAGCGGTCCCTGACATCAGATCAAGCGAGTTATGGAATACATGCTTGGAACTTTCGCTAGAACCTGAAGCTTGATTTTTGTCTTTGGGCTCCTTGGCCATTTTGCTATACTTACAATCTCTGGTGGTATGACCAACATTTCCATCATAAATGACACAATATGGGGGTTTGCTTCCTCTTCTGTGACCCCTTCCATCACGGCCGCCTTGACCCGACCTTCCACCTCAGCCTCCATGGAATGTTGGGTCAAAACCTCTTTGCTGCTGAAAATTGCCTGAGTTAGATCTTTCTGGATCTAGACCCGATTGAGCTGGTTCTTCTTGCAAAGTGTTGATTGACCGAAAGGGCCTTACAATCCTTTGATTTGGCATCTGAGGCGAGTGCACCGCTTTCGTCATCTGTCTTTGCACCAAGCGAGCGGCCTTTCGCCATCGGAAGTCATCTTCCGATCTTGCATATGCATTCATTACGTCAAACAATTCCTTAACCGAACTTGGCGGTTCCCTGGTGTTGGGACGGTAGCCCGCATCGAAGGTACCTGTTTCCGCTGGGAGCAGGTTTGAAGGACCGAGAACGCTACCAGAAAACAACCAGAGGGGGGTGAATGGGAGCCTAAAAATCTCTTTCCAAACTCTGGCCTTTGTCCCAAAAATCAACCCCCAAAAGTTTCGAGCAAGAATGTGATTCCCACGACCCTCAAGGAGAGAGTGGATGATCCCTAGGATCACAACGAGGCACCACAAGAACGAGCAACCCGAGACTCACAAAACCCTAGTCAAGTTCAAGCCCAAAGACCCACTTCCGAACATAGATGGAAGGCTACGTCGAAATTCCTCCAAATACCGATGCTAACGAGGAGCAAAGATACCTAGAGAGGTTCCTTGATGAACTCTAGAAGCAAACAAGAAGTCCGGAAACAAAGCAGAAAAGCCGGGAGAGCAAACACACTAAACAAGACAAGTCTGCGGACAGTCCGCGGGTACAGCCCCGGACAGTACGCGGCTACCCCGGACGGTCCGCGGATGGATGGCGGACTGTCCACCGGCCAAAACACGAAAACAACACTGCTGATGAACCTCCCTGGTCGAGTCCCGGACTGTCCGCGACTGACAACGGCGGACTGTCCACCGGTCACTCCATACCAAAATAGTCGAGCCGCGCAGCCACTCATCTGGCTCGAGCCCGACGCGCGGACTGTCCATAGGCAAGGTGGCGGACTGTCCGCGATCACCTAGAGAAGGCGATTTTGATTGCCCTTCTCTCCAATCTCCCCAAATCCGATCCAAATCAAAATCCCTTGATCCCAAAGTTGGAGGAAATGATCCTTAGGTAGTTGGAAGACTATCCCTAAGATATCATCCGCTGAAATCAACTCAAACTCTAGGAAATCGAAAGGGAAGGTGTAGGAATGAAAAAGTCACCACGAAACTTGAATCGACCCGATCTACTTGTTCGTGAGGATAGAGATAAATTGCTTCAGTGGAAATGTTATCCTCACATCAAAGAACAAGTTGATTCAAGTGGATTCGAAAAAGACGCAGCGAGGAGGGAGATCGAGTGACTGGAAAATCATGGAGAAAAGAAGAACGTGAAGAACAAGTTCAAAACGCGAATCACCACCACGAGGAGACAATGGGAATCTGGTCCCGTTCCGCAAAATCCAAATACACACACGTATGATTCACCGTCTCTGCGGATCTCAGTAGCTACAACACGGAATGGGAAATAGGAAACCCAAGAATGAAAATAGCAATGGTTGAGATGGTTTGGAGGGAGGGGCTGCCTGTCCTAATATAGCCTAATACAATTATTCCCCTTCTACCGTTATTGCTAATGAGCGAGCAGGCTAACCCTAATGGTATTCCTGACCAACTTAAAGTTGATATTGATCCGATGGCCACACACGCACATCAGGTAGCTTCGCCTCGACGCGACCTCACCGGATGCCGCCACGTGCCGCCTCGCGCCGCTCGTCCTTTTCACGGACCTCCCCCCGGTTTTGAGGCCGAAATCGGGAAACCTGGGCCTTCCCCCGGTTTTCAGGCCGAAACCGGGAAACCTGTCGTCGACCAGCTGAGTTTTGTGGCCCAAACTTAGAAACCCGCTAGCACCCAGGTTTTGAGGCCCAAACTTGGAAACCGTCCTCAACCCGAGTTTTGTGGCCCAAACTCGGAAACCGGCCGCACCCAGGTTTTGAGGCCCAAACCTGGAAACCGTCCACTCGGTGGTTTTTCTGTGGCTCAACAACCAAACCAACGCCGTAGAGGGATGCACTGCCCGTGCACCCCGTCCACCCACAAGTCTTCACTTGTCGCTGTCCCAGGCTGTCAGCCGTCACGGCCGATCCTCAGGCCACCGGTCCGTCAGTCCAAGCCTCACGTCCGCCGTTCACCGCTCCAGGTCCATCGGCACGACACGTCTCTACTTGACCTTCACCTTGCCTTTGATCACCATCTTTGTGCTTGACACCTGCACAACACAAGCCAAAGAACATGCGCATCATACCAGTTGACAATCACTCATCATCTCAAGATCCAGCATACACCCATGTATCCGCAATCTCCCCCTTGATGAGTGCATTGTCATCTACCAACACAAATCATATGAAAATAGAAGAAAGAAGAAGAAGGAAGCAAACTCAACCAAATGACCAGTAGCGAAGCAAAGCCAAGAGAACTCGAATGGAGTGAGCAAAACAACTTGGTTCCCAAAGACATGGGCAACGGCTCGACGCAACCAAGCAAAGCAAAAGCTAGCCCTCAAGAAGAGGCAGAACAGGCTCAACACCGCTAGCGAGAAGTCCAGAGCAAAGAAGCCAAAACTGAGTAAATCAGCTAGTCTCTCCAGAAAGAGGCAAAGGCTCAACACAACTAGTTGAAAATCACTCCAAACCAATTAAAACTTATCAAGCAAAAATGAGCAAGCTCCCCCTTCAAACATGAACTCCCCCTTCAATAGTGCACACAACTAGGGACATGATTTGACAAATTTGTCCTCCTTACTTGAAAATGCACACAACAAGGCAAATGCATATGAGTCACAAATGCAGGTTAGCAGCTTTAGGTATATATTCCATAGAGTGAATAGATGCTCTAGAGAGTGCTGATCCGACTACCCAACAACAAGCACAATTGCCAGCAAAGGCTCAAACTGATCACAGAATACGAAATATGAACATATGAGCATAGTGAGCAGTTTTAAGCCATTCAGAGCACCAAACATGTATAGACAGGAAGTTACACAAGTGCTAGACATGTAAACAAGGTGAACTACCCCTAGCAAAGTTCAATCATCATGCTATAGAAAGAAACATAACCTTGTGATTTCAAAATTTTATCGGAGTTGCAGCGGTAATTACACAAGTTTGAAATTTTAGCATGTGATTGCGAGAGGTTGAAAACTTGACATTGCCTAACTTTTCAACCGAGCTAAGCCTATGCATAAGCAATCAGAAGCTTGAAACAGCGGTTTCGGTCTTACATGACACGACTCAAGTTTAACTCAATGTGCAATGAGCAACAGTCTCGATACCGTGATGTGCTGTCAAGTAATCCCATCTCGATCTTTTCAATTTACTTAGACTTGGTTCAATTTTAACAGAAAATGAACATACCAGGCAAGTGAAAGACTCAGAACTAGAGACATAGCAACCTAGCATATAGAAATAGCACAAGTGACTTCAACACATTCTACACATGCTAGTTGCCAATCTCAATGGTGAACATGTTTCAAATTTTATGCTTGAATTAAACATATACATAGTTCTGAAAAATAGCTTAGCTCACAACATGTATCAGTGATCAAGAAGAGCCTATGCTACAAGCATCAACATACATCATTGAAGCATACACTAATCACAGCATAGATTCATTCTACGGATTATAGACATGAAGCTCAAAAAAGTAAATATGCACAGATGAAGAAGAGCAAAGACTAAACAAGAACAAGACAAAAGAAGTCAGTCTATGATACAAGAACCAAAATGTTTCCCCCAACTAAAAGGGAAAACACACACCAAGCTCACCTCTCAACCTAGCAAAGGTTGATTGGTCCAAAGGCTTGGTGAAAATATCTGCCAACTGAAGATGAGTATCGACATGGTGAAGGTCGATACCACCCTTCTCATAGTGGTCTCGCAAGAAATGAAAGTGCATATCAATGTGTTTGGTCTTAGAATGCAGCACGGGGTTCTTAGCAACGCTAATCGCACTCGTGCTATCACAAAGCAATGGAACTAGAGAAAAACTCATACCAAAATCACGCAAAGTGGCCATCATCCACAGCAACTGAGAACAGCAGCTAGCCGCAGCAACATATTCAACCTCTGTGGTAGACTGAGCGACACTAGACTGCTTGCGAGAACACCAAGAAACTAGAGAAGAACCCAAAAACTAACAAGTCCCAGAAGTGGACTTGTGCTCAAGTCGGCAGCCAGCAAAATCAGCATCTGAGTAACCGCAAAGGGAGAAGGTGGAAGAAGCAGAATACCAAATCTCGAACTCAGGTGTGAAACATAAGTACCTAATAATGCGCTTCACTGCCTGATGGTGAGAAGTGTGTGGCGACGCCTGAAAGCGTGCGCAAAGACACACCGCGAACTGAATGTCCGGGCGTGTCGCCGTCAGGTACAACAGCGATCCGATCATACTCTGGTACTCCTTCTAGTCCACAGCTTCTCCATCCTTGTCCGCATCCAGGGTCGTCGTGGTCGACATGGGTGCTGGAAGAGGCTTGGCCTCACCCATATCGAACTTCTTCAATATGGCCATGGTGTACTTGCCCTGGTGCACAAACGTCCCCTCTCGGGATTGCTTGATTTGCAACCCGAGGAAAAACGTCAACTCGCCCATCATGCTCATCTCAAATTCCCTGCTCATTGTATCTGCAAACTTGATAACCAAAGCATGAGAAGAACCACCGAAAATGATATCATCCACGTAAATCTGAACCAATAAAGTGTCATTGCCTTGCTTGAGGAGAAAAAGAGTTTTATCAACACATCCCATTTTAAAACCCTTAGCAAGCAAAAAGGTTTTCAACCTTTCATACCAGGCTCTAGGAGCTAGTTTCAAACTGTACAAAGCTTTATGAAGTTTAAAGACTTGGTTTGGAAACTTGGGATTTTCAAAACCGGGGGGTTGTTTCACATAAACCTCTTCTTCTATGTAGCCGTTTAGGAAGGCACTCTTGACTGAAACCCTTGGATGCAGCAAAAGCCAAGAGAATCCTAATTGCCTCCAAACGAGCTACAGGAGCAAAAGTCTCCTCATAATCTATCCCCTCCTTCTGACTATACCCCTGGGCTACAAGTCTGACCTTGTTTCTCACAACATGGCCATCCTCTCCTTGCTTGTTTTTGAAAACCCATTTTGTCCCAATAGGGTGACACTCAGGAGGAAGAGGGACAAGAACCCAAACCCGATTTCTCTCAAAATTTTCAAGCTCCTCATGCATGGCATTGACCCAATCCGGATCAGATAAAGCGTGTCCAACATCTCGGGGTTCAAAATCAGCAACAAATGCAGAATGAACAAAGTGAGAGATTTGTTGTGACCTTGACCGAGTAATGCGTTCATGGATGTTGCTGATCATCTGTTGAGAAGGGTGTTGACACTGGATGTGTCGTGGCGCCTCCCTTGCTGAAGTGACCTCCCCCTCAACAGTAGCTGGTGCCTCCTCAGGTACTAGTGGTACAGCCCGAGGTAGTGGATCACACGGCCCCCAAGTAGTAGAAGAAGACGGGTTGAGGCCGCGAGCATTCGTGGTCAAAGTCGACCCAATCAGCACATCAGGTGGAGGTAGTGCTTGATCATCAATCCCTTCAGCACCTTCTTCCTCATCATCAAAATGAGGTTCGCCAACCTCGTGATCACCTGCACACTCAAATCTAGAAGAAGGACAATGCATGGTCTCGTCGAAGGTGACATCGGATGTCTCCATGACTCGGTTAGTATCAAGGTTAAGTAAATGATATGCACGAGTATGATTACCATAACCCAAAAATACACCGTCAGAAGAGCGAGACTCAAACTTGTCCAAGTTGCCTTTCTTGAGTATAAAACAGTGGCAACCTGACGGACCAGGATGTCAGAGATGTCATCAGTTAATGATTACTCCGACTAATCCCGGACGGCACGGGAGATCCGAAGACTTGTTATGAAGTGTACTTGGATTAGGACTCTCATCGTAACTTAGTCGAGTTCTTAAAGGAAGTCTTGTAATTAGAATAGGACTCCTTTGATGTAATCGACTAGGACTCGGCCGGCGCTATGACTTACCTGGATATATAAGGGGAAGTGGGCGGAGGCTCCAGAAGATCGAACATTGAATCATAATCATACACAAGGCACACGCCGCACTGGACGTAAGGTGTTACGCTATTTAGCGGCCTGAACCAGTATAAATCGCTGTCCCTGTGTACTCGCCGAGTCCTACGAACGCCGATCCCCATCGAACAAATCGTCTGAGATCACTCAAGACGAGTTGCCGGTTAACAAACACTGACAGCTGGCGTGCCAGGTAGGGGCTTTCGGCGATTCAACGACCAAGAGCCTGGCGAACCGCGACAACATGTTCTCGGCAGGATCAATTTTTGTTTTTGGCTCGTGGACTTGCATCGCAGATGATCAAGGAAAGCTACATCGACAACTTCACACTGAATCAGAACTGCAAGCCACGCCAAAGATGGAACACCTCACTCAGAACCTAGCAAATCTCGCAATCCAAGATCCACAAAATTCTGAAGAGGACCAACTAAAGGCATCCGACTCCTACTCGAACTCGAGTTCTGAAGAGAAGGACCCGGACACTAGCCACGGCGTCACCTTTGGACCGCGGAACTCCGCTGAAAGCTTTCAAGACCTGATTGAGGCAAAATTCAAAGAGTATCAACAGATACCTTTGACAGGAGCTCAACAAGGACTCGTTTTCAGCTTTACCAAGGAAGATAACATTGTCCATTGGCCAATTCAGTCCGCCCTGGCTAGACTGATTGGCATAATTGACCAGCAACTCCCATACCAACACGGACATCAGCTCCCCTTCGAAGAACACGACACCTCAACGGAACTAATCTCCAGCACTTCTACTCTGGAGTCGGTAACACCAGGATCATCATACCAGAGCTACACTCCTGAAGTTTTCATGGCAGGGCATCAGTCATCTTTACGACCACCAACCCCACTAGATGCCTTTCAAGACGACGAAACTCTGAGCATGATATCTGACAACGACCCGGAAGGACCCGGAGAAACCGAGTCTCTGAAGGCTGAGAGAATCCGAAGGAATCAAGCCAAGGAAGCCCGCAGAAGGCGAGCAAACCACCGCAAGGAAGCTGTAGACCGCTACAACGTACGACTAGAAGAGTATAACACTCGGAGACGTCTGGAAACAGAGGTGGAGCGCCAAGCCCACACTGAGGAGCATCAGTCTCAGGATGATCACAACAGACGACGCCCCGATTGCTCTCGCAACCTCGAACCTGAGTTTATGAAGGTCACCGACCATAAAGTCTTCCAGACTCCCTACCAAAACATCCTGGCTCTAGCTACAGAGATGGGGGCCAAGACTAACCGCACCCCTGACGAAGAGCGACAGTTGGTCATGCTTCAGACTACCGCGCTTCAACTTCGAGGACGGAATCTTGAGTCCCTAGCCGATGAGCAAGCTTCATCTCACCCAACCAGAGGCGGCCTGTTCAAGAGCGACTCGGTCGGATCCCAGCAAGGAGTCGTTTGGGCCACCGAGTACCTGATCAAGCCGAGGGAGGAGCCGAATCTTCATCCAGAGGAATCACAGTCGCAGCATCCGACGCAGTCGATCGTTTCCCCTGCTTTTCGCAAAGACTCCGAGCAGTCTCGTTCCCGCGAAAATTCAAACCCGGGAACTATTCAAAGTACGACGGGAAGACAGAACCTAAACGGTGGCTCAGGCTGTATGCTCAAGCAGTTGAGTTAGCCGGCGGAAGCAACGACGTCAAAGCGCTTTATCTCCCAATGGCTTTAGAGACAATGTCGCTCGCCTGGTTCGACAGGCTTAAACCCGAGTCCATTGATTCTTGGGAACAACTCCATCGTATCTTCATCGAAAACTTTGCGGGTGTCATAGAGAGATCAGATCCTCGGACTAAGCTCAGATCCTGTAAGCAGCAGAAAAACAAATCAATGCGGGAGTACTATAGGCGCTTCTTAGAGATCCGCTCCACAGTATCCGACATCAAAGACAGAGAAGTAATTGACCTCTTTGGCAACGGCATTTGTGAAAGGTACAATTACAAAGATTTCATCAAGCAGGACCCGACCACCGCCGACGAGTTCCATCGGGCTGTAAACTCCATGATGGCGACAGAAGAACGCACACAGGAACGTTTCCCTGATAGAAACACGCAAGGTGATCGAGGGAACAACCAGAGAGGCAACCAGGCACCACAGCAAAACACCCGGAAAAGGGCGGGAGACAATACTGTTGCTGCCATGGAGCCTCAGAAGAAGGGAAACAAGCCATTCACCTTTGATGACTTACTCGACGGACCGTGCCCCTTCCATCCGAAAGGCGGACATCAGGCAAGGCACTGTCGACAGCTCAAGGAGCGAGGCTTGAACTCTGACTTCAACAAAAACAAGAAGGACAAAGGCAAGAAGACAGCTGAAGACCCTCATCAAGACGCCGGTGGTTTCCAGCACCCCAAAGGCACCATCAACGTCATCTTCGGGGGAGTAACTACCAGCGATAGCAAGAGGCTCCAGAAGCTTTCCCTATGGGAGATCATGTCTACTGAACCATAGGCACCCAAATATCTTGACTGGTCCGAGCACCCGATTAATTTCTCCAGAGCAGACCAATGGACCAGCGTCTCTAATGCAGGACATTACCCGCTAGTCCTGGATCCTACGGTCGCTGGATATACATTGGGTAGAGTACTCATCGATGGCGGGGCAGGACTCAACGTCATCTTCGCAAGCACCCTACGCAAGATGAATCTAGATCTCGCAACCCAACTCACACCATCAAGTACCCCTTTCTACGGCATAGTACCCGGAAAGGCAGCTGTACCACTCGGAAGGATCATACTACCCGTCACTTTTGGAACTCAGATCAATTACTAGACTGAGTACACCAGTTTTGAGGTAGCTGATTTCGAATCATCGTATCACGCCATATTTGGACGACCAGCCATCGCCAAGTTTATGGCAGTGCCTCATTACCCGTACCTTCTACTGAAGATGCCGGGTCCTAAGGGAATCCTAACCTTCAGGGGTGACTTGAAGCGATCATTCGATTGTGACACAGAGGCTGTTCAGATCACTGAAAAAGCTCAACTCGCTCTGGAAGTACAAGAACTCGCGCAGATGGTGCATAGTACCAAGCCTGGAGATCTAGAAATCCCAACTAAGAAGGCGAGTACTATCCAACCATCAGCGGAAGTCTCTACAAAAACAATCGACCTGGAAACCGGTGATCCCTCCAAGACAGCGGTTATCAGTGCTCACCTATCTGAAGAATAGGAATTCACGCTCACCAAGTTCCTTAGAGCAAACAAAGATATATTTGCTTGGAAACCGGCCGATATGCCAGGAGTCCCAAGGAACTTGGCTGAGCACAAATTGGAGCTAAAAGAAGGCTCTAGACCTATCAAGCAAAGATTACGACGATTCTCACCAGAGAAGAAAGAGGCAATCAAGAAGGAGATAGCCAAACTACTCACGGCTGGACTCATCAGAGAAATCCTTCACCCCGAGTGGTTAGCTAACCCAGTGCTAGTCAAAAAGAAGAACTCTGCTGAGTGGCGTATGTGTGTCGACTACACAGACCTCGACAGACACTGTCCCAAGGATCCGTTTGGATTACCGAGGATAGATCAAATAGTTGATGCCACCGCAGGTTCCGCCCTATTAACCTTTCTGGATTGCTACTCCGGGTACCATCAGATCGCTCTTAAAGAAGAAGACCAAACCAAGACATTGTTCATTACTCCTTTCGGAGCATATTGTTACAAAACCATGTCTTTTGGGCTAAAAAATGCGGGAGCTACTTACCAACGTGCTATCCAAGACTGTTTGGGCGATCAGATTGGCCGCAACGCAGAAGCTTATGTCGACGATGTGGTCATAAAGACAAAGGATCCGACTACCCTCATATTGGACCTAGAGGAAACCTTTAACCAGTTACACACGTACCAATGGAGACTCAATCCAACCAAATGCGTTTTCGGAGTACCCTCAGGACAGTTACTCGGATACCTTGTTAGCCATCGAGGCATCGAGGCTAGTCAAAAACAGATCACAACTATCATCAACATGAAGCCGCCTACCTCGGTTAGAGATGTTCAGAAACTCACTGGGTGCATGGTCACATTAAATCGATTCATCTCACGGTTAGGAGAAAAGGGACTCCCTTTCTTCAAATTGCTTAAAGCCGGCGATAAATTTCAGTGGACGGAAGAAGCGGACAGGGCTTTTGAATAACTCAAAGGATACCTTACCAATTCACCCATACTGACGCCGCCAAAACCCAGGGAACCAATGATGCTGTATATTGCAGCTACCACGCACGTCGTAAGCACGACAATCGTGGTGGAGCGCAAAGACGACAAGCACATCTACCATACCCAGCGACCAGTCTACTACATCAGCGAGGTACTCTCCGATTCAAAGGTCAGATACCCGCAAGTACAGAAATTACTCTACGCTCTACTTATATCCTCAAGAAAGCTACGGCATTACTTCGAAGCCCATGAGATCACAGTTGTTACGGATATTCCTTTGGGAGAAATCCTCCACAATCGTGATGCTACTGGAAGAATCTCCAAGTGGGCAGTCGAACTGGGGGCACTCAACATCAAGTTCACTCCTAGGAAGGCAATCAAGTCAAAGGCTCTAGCCAATTTCGTTGCCGAGTGGACAGAAATACAACAGATCCAAGACAGCGCTTTTCCTGATCATTGGAAGATGTACTTCGATGGGTCCCTCAAACACGGAGGAGCAGGAGCCGGAGTACTACTTGTATCACCTGCCGGGGAGCAGCTCAAATACGTTCTGCTACCAACAATGAAGCAGAATATGAAGCGCTACTCCACGGACTCAAGCTAGCAGTCGCATTGGGCATCAAGCGACTCCTAGTCTACGGCGACTCTTCTGTCGTAATTCACCAAGTCAACAAAGACTGGGATTGTACCAAGGAAACAATGAATGCCTATTGCGCGAAAGTCCGTAAGCTGGAAAAACACTTTTTTGGGCTAGAGCTTATTCATATTACCCGGGATCTCAATGTCACAGCAGATATCCTAGCAAAATTGGGATCTGACAGAGCTCTAGTTCCTAGTGGTACCTTCGTACATGAGTTATCCAAGCCTTCAATCCAAGAGAAAGAAGAGGCTGAGCCAGCGCCCTCCACTCAGGTTCTAACTCTAGCTCCCGACTGGACACGAGCTTTTATTGACTACTTCAAAGAGCATAAACTGCCAAGTGACAAAACCGCCGCAGAGCAAGTCACCAGACGTAGCAAAAACTATGTACTAGTCGGGGACAGGCTATATCGACGTGGAGCTTCATCAGGAGTCCTCCTCAAATGCATTTCACCCGAGGAAGGCAGGGAAATCCTAAATGAAGTTCACTCTGGGTGTTGTGGCAACCATGCAGCATCAAGGACATTAGTCGGAAAAATCTTTAGGTCAGGGTACTATTGGCCCTCAGCCTTGAAGGCTGCAGAAGACCTAGTCCGCCGCTGTCAATCATGCCAGTTCTTTGCCAAGCAGCAGCATGTACCTGCACACGAGCTGATCTGCATCCCTCCATCATGGCCTTTCTCATGTTGGGGACTCGATATGTTGGGTCCTCTTAAGCGAGCTCCAGGTGGATTCGAGTACATCTACGTTGCAATTGACAAGTTCACCAAGTGGATTGAGTATATGCCATTGGTCAAGTTCAATGCATCCAAGTCAGTACAATTTATGCAGAGCATCTTCCACCGCTTTGGAATGCCACATAGAATCATCACCGACCTGGGATCACCCTTCACAGCCATCGAGTTCAAGTCATGGGCCGGCGACTGCGGAATCAAGATAGACTACACATCAGTAGCCCATCCTCAATCCAATGGCCAAGTTGAACGAGCAAATGCCTTGATTCTTGCCGGATTAAAACCAAAGCTATTTGACCTCCTAAAAGATCACGGCGGCAAGTGGGTTGAAGAGTTACCCAAGGTAGTCTGGGGGCTGCAAACGCAACGAAGTCGGGCAACAGGTCAAACCCCCTTCTTCATGGTATATGGCACTGAGGCAAACCTTCCAGCTGACTTGATCTGGAACTCCCCACGCATCGAGCAATACAATGAAGGCGAAGCAGATGACACCAGGCGGTTAGAAGTCGACATCCTCGAAGAAGCACGGCTCACCGCACTCTTCCAGTCAGCAAGATACCTTCAAGGGATGAGGCGCTACTACGATAAGAATGTCCATCACCGCACCTTCCAAGTAGGCGATATGGTGTTAAAGAAAATTCAGAACACCACAGGACGCCACAAGCTCATGAGTCCATGGGAAGATCCCTACATTGTATCCAAAGTAACAAGACCCGGGTCATTTGAGCTAGTCACTGAAGATGGATCTCCATTGCCAAATTCATGGAACATTGAGCACTTGAAGAAATTCCATACCTAAGGACTATGCTACAATCCTGACTCAGGGCAATTGTATTTATTAGTCGGATATTAATAAAGTTTGGAGTTCATCAAAAATAAGAACTTTCAAATTATCCAGGCTTTTTCTACATCTCATCACGACTATTTAGTCGCATAAAAATCTCTGCAATAGCAGGGCTCACCACCGACTAATATTTAATATTACTCGGATGGATTGGTTCAGCGGTAACCATACTCGAGTTACGAGCTTCGAGCTCAATACAACTCACAAGGTAGTACGGCTTAACACCCGGCTATCAGCCCATAGTGAATATAGTATCTACAGTAGTAGATACTAGTTCCTATAAGGCATAACAAGGTGGGGTAGTACTCACCCTATTACATATTTACTGGACAGAGGTCCACCTACCTTCACACCCAAGCTGCGATCATCAAGAGGATATGATCCACCCAGAAGGAACCATCGTTACGGTCCTTCAAGAGGTGCCTGATCAGAATTATCCCTTGAACAAGGGTACTAAGAGTAGTACTCGGGCAAGACTAAAGTTCTCTACACGATAGCTAGAGAAACGAAGTCAAACGACCCAAACTAAAGTGATAGAGAGCACTCGGATAAGACTCGTCTAATCAGATGCCTGGTCACACATCCACACCAAACGAAGACAACCCATTGCCAAACAAAATTTTCGCAATGTTGAGTTGATCATATATGACATCCATGAGATTCAAAAGTAACTAATATTTTTGACATTTCATAATAATCATTTTTAGGGGATACAAGCTGCGCTCAAAAGACTAAGGAGACTAGACTACTCTACAAGATCTAAAATCTGTGAGTACTCCTCCACCGCGGTCTTCACCTCCTCTTGCATCGCTGCAAGGTCCTCGTCGCCTTTGCCTTCAGGAAGGGTCATCAGAGCGGACAAGTCAAAAGACGGCAGATGCAACCACAGCGTCGCCATCAGACCTTGCACCACAGAAGTCGACATATCCTTGATATATTGAGCCAGCCTTCCAGGCGCAGCCTTGGCCCGATCAATCAAAGTTTCTTCGACTCCTCCTGGTGCCGGAATCATGTTCAGGATGGGCTCGACGGCATGTTCCAAGGCCTTCAAGGAAGCTTGCGAAGACTCAAGGGCTTCCCGCGACTCCTTCATAGACTTCATAGCCTGCAGAAGGTCTCGGTCAGCACCCTCACGCATCAATTTGGCTTCCTGAAGAGTACTTTGCGCACTAGCAAATACCTCCTCAAGCTCCGCCTGCTTCCGGTTGAATGCATTCTGCCACCCAGAAGCCAGCTTATTCGCATCTGCATAAATATCAGTCGGTTACTATATCATTAGTTAACAAAAAGGAGCAGACTAGCACAGAAACTTCAAGTTTACCCTCAAGCTGCTTTTTGGAAGCCTTCTTCAGCTCCTTCATCTTCTGCTCCATAGAGGCAGCTTTGGCTATTAGCCTAACCTCACGGTCGTTAGCAGCGTCATGTTCCGCCACCACTTCCTTGAGGCTGCCATGGAGTTCATTGATGCGGTTATGCAGAAGCTGGGTGGCTACTTTTTGACTGATCTGGTCCTGGGCAATGTAGTCCCGGAGCTCTTGGTTCTCACGGGACATCTCCTGGCGAATCCGGGTGACCTGATCCTTAACCTTGAAGTCAAAGGCCTGCATACAAACAATATTGTGAGTACTCGGATGCGACTGCAGTACAACAAGAATAAATTGAGAATCTTACCTCAACAAATTGGTGAAGGGCTTCAACAGGAGCCCTCACTTGATCGCTCAGTTCCTTCAGCCGGGTGAGGTCCTGATTATACCCGGATATGTCGAGAGTCGCCCCTTGGCGCGAGGACTCGGGCGCATCTAGGGACCCTCCCTATTGATGAGTTGAAGTTTCAGCACGAATATCCGTCAAAACCATCTCTAGGGTTGGTTCATCCGGCTGTCGTGTGCGGAAAAACCAGTCATTGAACACTCGGTCAAACTCCAACTGAGCAGGAGAACGAAAGATGGAGAATGGCACACCAACCTGAGGCAAGGGGAGAACATCTGCTTCAGGTGCCACATCAACCTGCGACCTGGATGGAGAGGAGCCGGGCAGCGGATCTACCTGGCTAAAAGTCGGCGGGATGCTGGATTCATCCATGCTCAGCATCTCTGACTCCTCTACCGCCTGGGGCTCAGGAATGGCACTCGAGCTCACGGTAGCCGGTTTCGTTTTCCTACAACAGAGGAGTATTTATGATTAATTCCAGCAGTATGCGAGCACTCTAAAAGTACAGTTCCGTAACTTACTTTACAAGCTTCAAAGGTCGAGGCAACCTCAAGAGAGGTTTTGGTAGTAATGGGTCTGGAATCAGAGCTTCTTCAAGGACCGCGTCGTTCGAAGCCCCTTGTGTTGCCTCAGCATCTGGTACAAAAACAGATATAAGACCAAAGTTTATCAATCCAAATACAAAAAGAGTACAAGGTACTCGGGTTTCCCCTTACCAGGAGCACCCATATTACAGTGCTTTTCAGCCAGAGCTGGTGACAAAAGTACTTTTCGAACAGCACGACGCCTATCAGTGCGAGCCTTCTTTGGGATAGTTTCCACGGCGTCTTGAAGTGGAGTTGGTGACCTCTTCCGGCTACTTTCGGCTTCTGGGTCTATAAGCATGACATCAAAGTCAGTTGAATCTGTGTCAAGCCAGTCAAGATCTTCAGGAGAGCTTGGTTTGGTGGGAAGGTCCTCACTTCGGATAGGACCCTCCAAAACTATGCCTCCGCCTTCTTCAGTAGCTGGAGGCAGGGGAGGGCAATCATTGTTATCTCTTCCCTGGCCCTACAAGAGAAGAGCATTCAGTCAAGTCAAAAGGATATCTATTTAGAAACTCGAAGACATGACAGGACAACTACTCACCTGAGGAGGCGGGTTGATGGCGCAAAATGTTGTCATCACCGGAACAAGGTGTTCACGGCTCTTGAGCAGTCGGTTCACCCTCCTTAGGATCTCATGATCAGGCAGCTGTTTGGCGTCATGACGACCAGGGTCTTGTATACCCAGGTACTCGAAGCCAAAATTGGCTTGTTGTTGAAGAGGATGGATGTGCCGTGCAACAATGTCTTAGACGACGGTGTACCCGGACAATCCACTGATTATCAACCCATCTATCATATCGAGGAGGGGTTGGTTAGTTTCTAATTCCTCATTAGTGATCCGGTCCTTCCATTCACGGCACTTCTGCGGCGGCCATCCATCGTGACGACGAAGAGCTGGCGGGGGATTACCCATGTAGAACCATCCGGCAGCCCAGTCTCGTACAGAATCCGACAACTCAACGGTTATATACTGGCTAGCTACTTCCAATCTAACCTAGATGCTAGCTCCTCCGACTACTTCGACGCTAGCATCACTGGGTTGACACTTAACCCAGAAAAAGTAGCGGAAAAGAGTAAAAGAGGGACAAATTCCCAGAAAAGCTTCACACAGATGGGTGAAGATTGCAATATGAAGACACGCATTAGGAGTAATATGGTTGAGAGTCAAACCATAATAATGCAGCAATCCACGGAGAAAGTCAGAAGCAGGAAGCCCCAATCCTTGCTCCACTAACGACTTGAACATGACAATTTCAGTTGTGTTGGGGGCGGGAGCACGATGGCCAGAAGGTACTCTCCATCCGTCAAGAGATTGTGCTCGCAGTAATCCTTGTTCTGCTAACCACGCCAACTCCGTTACCGTGGTATCTGGCTGTTTCCAAGCTAGTACATCAGTAGGAGGGCACGGATGCTTTGGTTTTCCAGTAGTGGTGATCCTAGCCTTCCTCTTCTCCCCGGCGGTTTGTCTCTTGGGACCCATTTTGGTTATGAGAGATTTTCTGCTCATCAACTAAGGATTGACTAAGGGATTTGTAACTCTGAAGGCAAAAGCTTGATGAAAGCGTGAGGAACATACATGCCTGATGGCGGCTTATTATAGATCTATTTCGGCAACCGTTCATCTCTCACAAACGGCATCAAGAGACTGTTCAAAACCCTAACGGCTGGGAGAACACTACAGACGGCGTCAGCCACAGTCAACAGACAAGTTCCCTTCTTTCACAAGACAAACTTAGTACTCGGAAATCAAGAAAAAGGACTCGGAAAATATTCCAAGTACCCGGATCTTATTTATTATTACTCGGAATTACAACAGGGATACATGAAAACATCTTGAGATACAGCAACTACCAGCACAAGTACCATCATGATGTAAAACTCTACTCTAGTATAATCAAGGTACAGAGTCTAGATGCCTAATGCACCAAGGAATGGGTTCAGTGAGACGCAGTAAAGCAGACACAGAACCTTGGGTACACACATGCGCCTTTTCAGCGTGTCCCAAGGTGGGTCTCAGGCACCGCCCCAATGCTCAAGGAACTTCGGGGAAGACCATCACCCTCGCCACCCTTTTGACAACCTGTGACTCCGAGGTTATCTACGAGTGGTAGTCACAAGAGTTCTTCTAGGCGCACCTCTGTATCCCTCTGCTCGCGACCACTTGGAAACCACCCTAGTGGATGGTCCCTTCACAAGAGTTCTTCTGGGCACTTCATCAACTCTACAAAAGGAAAACGCCCGGGGGCTCAGCCATCTCAGCTACTAATATTACAATACTCATGAGGCTAAAAGAAGTCATACACTACCAAAGGATATGAACTCCATGCTTCCCAAGCAGGGTATTTATAGGCGGCTTCTTCTTGGTCTATGGACATAGTTCATCAATGTTGACACTTCTTAATGCAACCACTAGAACTAGACTATGGAGCCTAATCCCCAGCAGTGGCACCAGAGATGCTTGTTGACACCAGAAGTGGCAAATGGATATACCGCAAGCGCACGGTAGTCAATTGTAGGTTTTCACCGGGAGTATTCCAGGTATCGTATTTCCACAGGGAACGTGAAGTGGATTAACTAGGAGTAGGGTCGTCAAAGGATGATCAAAGGGTATATGATAACAGGGATAGAGAGGTCTTCCTAAAATCAATATCTGGTACTGGTTTTCTAAGAGTACTGAGGTTTACCACCTCATTCCTTACTGGGGGCGAAGGACGAAACAGTAGTTGATTAAAAGGTTTTCCACCTACCAACTACTGAGGCGGCAATGCTGCTACCCAACTATTATTTTCAACTTGCCTACAACACTTGAGAGGAACTCCAAGCACTGGCTGTGTCTGTCACTCTACCACCAGGCGTCTACACAAGTGCGACAAGAAGTCCACACTGGCAAGATATAGCCTAGACACCACGTCTACACTAATCTTACTACTCCAAAGCTAAGCTTATTAGGCCTAGAGCACTTCAACAAAGTAAAGCAATGTGCCAAGTAAAAGAACTGTAAACTTAAATTACCAGACTAGAATATTAAATACTAGAAGGACTCAGATGTAACACTTACAAGAAGAATCGCATCCACTGAGGCACACCTTGGAGAAGATTCCCGACAGGCCGAGACTCCTCCGTGGAACTCCTCACTCCCTTCCCTCTCTTCTCACACTAAAGCTACTAAGTAGGCTTTCTCTCCTTGGATGCGTACAAATGAAGAGCTCTAGGGGGGTATTTATAGCTTGGAGGTGGAGTAGCGGCTACTCCGGTGCCACGTCAGCGATCCGCGTGCTCTCCTTCCTTGGCCATTGGATCAAACCGCCATAGTAACCGTCATGGATGGATGGCCTTGATTTTTTCACGTGTGAAACATGTGCAAACAACCGACATTGGATGGGGTTCACCCTGGGGTCGGCCAACCCCAACCAATGATAGGTGGGCGCACCACTTTGCTTCTAGAAGGTGCTGATGTCACCGGGCTGAACAGTGTAGCCAGGGCCCGCCAAGGGGGGGTCGGTCGACCCCCCTATGATAGGGCTGGCCCACCTTCTTCTCTCCCTTGGTGACCCCACATGTCATGGAGCAAGTCTTGTGGTGATGGTTGCATTTGGTTTCGGTGTGGACCCATGAATCCATGTGCTTCTCATCTTGCACCATTGAGTAAAAGCACATGTTTGATCCAAGGGTTGATATTGGCCTGAGCATGCTTCTCTTGGATCGTGCCATGTCACCCTGGCCGAGGTGGCCACCAAGGTGGGGTCGGCCGACCCCCTTGGTGGGCCCACCTGGCCTCATTTTGTTCATTTTGTCATCTCCTACAAGTTCACAAGCTAAGAGTACAAGTGGAACTTATTAGTGATAAATATTCTCATGATATGCTATACTTCCTTGAAACCGAGGCCTGTTGATGGTATTTTGATAAGGTAAAACATGCTATAACTTCCGTCAACAAGATCCCCCACACTTGAATCTTTGCTCGTCCTCGAGTAAAGGTTAGAGAATGTGAACAAGTGATTATTACATACTTAAAATGATAATGATCATAAAGCATCATTTCTAACATAGTTTATACAAATGGGTTATGTGGTATTGTCTATCTTATATCCTTTAGATGTTGAGAAAAGGAACAAATCTCAAAGCAAAGTCATCTCCCTGAATTCTTGTTCTTGGTACTTAGAGTTTTTAGGACAGTTTGAAAGGAAAACAAATAGTTCATGCTTACTCCTCATATAGTACTCTCAAGACACTCTTATAGGTGTTTGGTTCCTCAGCAAGGCATAGCATGTGATTGCCTTATTTTTGTTTTATCCTAATCTATCAGGCTTATGTGGAGCTTGGTAGGGATAAACAAAGTAGCATACTTGTTTTGCATATATTGTAAAGTCAAAACAAGGATCCAAGGAGAAGAATGTCATAATCCTAGATCAAGATGTGCATGTGTGTGGAAAGTATGTGGACTAGAATGCAACTTTAATATAATCTCTCTCTCTACTTTATTTTACCTTGAGACATGGCTAGCATTTTTCAACAATGGACCTTCATGTGTCCATATTTTTTTTAGTGGACCTTCATGTGTCCACAATTTTTTTTATACTGGACCTTCATGTGTCCACAATTTTTTTTTATACTGGACCTTCATGTGTCCACATTTTTTTTTCTTTTTTTTTGCCTTAATGTCTCTTTTTACTAACCAGAGTTAGAGAGAGAGATATTGTAGAACTTTAATGTACGGAGCATCTATAGAGTGGAAATGAATGGCATGTGCAGGCATACTTCCAGTGTAGAAGTTGCATATGTAGATGGTTTTGGTAGGTATTTCTCACTATAGAGGAGTAAATGATACTATGGTTTTGAGATATTTTCAAAAACAAATCTCTAAGCACCTTAAACAAAAACATATTTGAGTCTTAAGCAAAGATTTATCTCACTTTTAACAACAACTTAGTCAATACGGTTTCCTAATTCAGTTTACCCATGAGTATAAACATATGTAAGAACATGGTTTTATGTCATTAACATTCTTAGCATATCATAACTCAAGTCACTTTGTAGCTTTTTATTTTATTTTATTCAGAATATGGAATGATTGTGAAACTGCTTGAATCGAGAGGAGAAAAGGGGAAACGAACCAGACAGCAGTGTTGAGCTTACTGTGCAGAGGTGAGCTGGTGGGCCCAGGCCATCATGGTGGGGTCTGCCGACCCCACCAAATGGTGGTTTTCGTTGCCATTTGCTTTTTCCTCCATTCAGTTTTACATCTGCAAAAACACTTTTCAAAAATTCAAGTAAACGAGGGTCGCCTGACCCCTTGCTTACCTCTGTTTTGTGCACTACAGCGTGTCAGCCTGTGCTCAGCAGTGCAGTGTGGTTCAATGATGATATCTGGGGTCGTCCGACCCCCCACACTTGAATTTTTCCATGAACTCTGAATATAACGCAAAGGTAAAATGCAAAGTGCTCTACTGGTGGCAAACACACTAGTAGAGACGAAATAAATTTTATTTATTCTCTAAGAAGGGAAATACATTGGAAATTTAAAAGGGAAATTCAAAAGAAATAAATCTAAGATGAAACTTGGAAATTCAAAATAAATCTAACGTGGAACTTTATTCTAACCTAAGCTAAACTATTTATGGGGACGGGGGGTCTAGGAGGTCATCCCGTCCCATAGCCCTAGCAAAGCGTTTGAGCTTCGCAGAGGTGCTAATCCTAAGATGGCGAAAGTCATCTTCTAAGTCTTTATTCGCCATCTTCAACTCTGACACCGTCTCCTCCAACACCCTGTTCTTTGCTTGCAGAGTGGAGGTGACGTGCATCAGCCTCTCCAGATTTGTCTTCTCGTCTTCCTCCTCGAATTGTCCTGGCGGCACTTTGATCGACGGAGGGTCCATCCTCCGCTAAATAGAAGCCTGGGACTCCAGGGACTCCCACAGCTCACCCTTCTCTTCCGTGTTGAGAGAAGGGACGACCACCTTCCCTCGGCCATGCCCACCGGCCATGATCCGATGGGTCTTCCAGAACGTGGGCGTCGACGGGGAGTACGACGAAGTGTACTCCGTACTCCCCGTTGTCGTGGTGATCGCGCGTGGGTTCTCCTCCAGCTGGGCCTTCCCCTTCAGCGCGAGTTGGCCTGTGGTTGGCCTAGTCAGCGTGATGGAGCGGACGGGGGATTTCCTGATCCCCCTTCTCGGAGTCAGCGAGCGGGACGATGCTGCCGCGGGAGGGGATGGACGGGGGGTGGTCGGCCGACCCCTGGTGGGATCGGGCGACCCCGCCGCCGGCCCGACCAGCCCCCCTAGTGGAGGTACCATGGCCAGCGGCACCGCGTCGATCACGTTGATCGCGAGGGCCTGCTCTAGATCTTCGGTTAGGGCCCGTCGTGGCGTGGGTGTTGCAAGGAGCGTAGGCTTGCTATTGGGTGCCATGGCTAGTGCTTTAGGTCACGGTGGAGAGTGCAGGGAAGGCTAGGAGGCTCTGGCTGTGCGTGGAATTGCGAGTAGGAGGAAGAAGGAGAGGGGTGCAAGGCTTAAATAGTGGCTGCAGGCGACTACGACGCCGATTTTTTTACGGGATCGCGGCGGAAAACTTGTAACTTCACAGAGCCCGTTGCGCCGCCGTTCCAATCCCGCAATGCGGGGATCGCCTGACCCTCTTAGATTTTGGATTTGGGGTTTATCTCCAGGGGTTGTTATCCCCTCGCCGCGGTGAACTCATATGCGAGTCGAACCTCCCCGAGGCGGGGTCGCCCGACCCCCTTGGTGGGTGTCCGGCGCGGTCACGTCTCCCGCTCGAGCCCCGCTACGCGATTGTGCAACCCTTGTTGCAGGTGGGCCCCATATAGGGATCGCCCGACCCCCTAACTGGGGTCTGTGGGCCCCACCTCAAAGCCTAAGGTAAGATTAGCCTATAACTTCTTCAACCAAGACATGAGATCGAGGACATGTAGCTTTTAGAATTTGGTTCAAGCAATGAAGAGAAGAGACTTGTAGGTTTTAGGTTGTGTATAGTTTGAACTCTACCATGTCTACTTCATTTTCTACGTGATCATGTTCATGAAAAACTTTAATACGGTGGCCATTTACCTTAAAGATGTTGCCGTCAGTGTCTTGAAGCGTGACAGCTCCATGCGTTGCGGCATCGATCATGAGGAATGGTCCTTCCCATTTGCTTTTTAGTTTTCCATGGCCAAAGAGCTTGACCCTTGAGTTGAACATAAGAACCTTGTCTCCCGGATGGAACTCCTTTTGCTTGATCCTCTTGTCATGCCATTTCTTGGTTCTCTCTTTATAGATCCTAGCGTTGTGATAGGCTTTCTCTCTCCATTCTTCCAGTTCAGAGATCTGCATTCTCCTATTTCTTCTAGCTGCGGGCAAATCCATATTCCATCTCTTTATTGCCTAGTGTGCTCTATGCTCCAATTCCACGGGCAGATGGCATGTCTTGCCGTATACAAGTTGGTATGGGGTCATACCAATTGGAGTCTTGTATGCGGTCCTGTATGCCCACAGTGCATCTGATAGCATGCTTCTCCATGCTGTCCCCATTTCATTGACAGTCTTTTGCAGAATATTCTTGATTTGCTTGTTTGATGTTTCTGCTTGTCCGCTTGTTTGTGGGTGATAAGGTGTTCCAATATTGTGCCTTATCCCTCTTTCAGTTAAGTAGCGTCGGAATTTTCTATCAATGAAGTGACTTCCTCCATCGCTGATTACTAACCTTGGGGTGCCAAACCATGGGAATATTATTTCCTTGAACATCTTCGTTGCGTGCAACGAATCCGTTGACTTGCACGGCATGGCTTCAACCCATTTGGATACGTAGTCTACTGCCACCAGAATATACTCACAACCTTGGGACGGGGGGAAAGGACCCATGTAGTCAATTCCCCAGGCGTCAAACAACTCCACTTGTAGGTTGTTTGTGAGTGGCATTGCATCACGGGCATTGATGTTCCCATGTTTCTGACACCTTGCACACTTCTTCATGAAGTCCTTGGTGTCTTCATACATGGTAGGCCAATAGAATCCACTTTGCCAAATCTTGGCATGGGTTCAGAATGTTCCATAATGGCCTCCATACTCTGCTCCATGACACTTCTCCATGATATTGACTGCTTCGTTCATGGGCACACACCTTCTTAGTATGCCGTCTTGGCATACTCTATAGAGATATGGGTCATCCCATAGATGCACCGAGCTCTCCTTGATAAGCTTCTTTTTGTCTACTCCAGGTGGTACGTAGCCTGAGACTATGTAGTTGACGATGTTTGCATACCACAGGTAGGTGTCTGAAACTTTGAGGAGTGTGTCGTCCCGAAGATAGTCGTTGATGGGCAGGTCCTGTTTATCCTCAGTTTGCATTCTAGACATGTGGTCGGCTACAGAGTTCTCTACTCCCTTTTTGTCTTTAATTCTAGATTAAATTCTTGGAGGAGTAGGATCCATCTTATTAGCTGAGGTTTAGCATCTTTCTTAGTAAGTAGGTATTTCAGAGCTGCGTGATCGGTGTAGACGATCACCTTGGCTCCTACCAAGTAAGATCTAAACTTGTCTATAGCAAACACCACAACTAAAAGTTCTTTTTCTGTTGTTGCATAGTTTAGCTGTGGTCCGGTTAGCGTTTTACTAGCATAGGAAATGGCATAGTGTTTCTTATCCTGGGTCTGTCCTAGGACAGCTCCTACAGCATAGTCACTAGCATCACACATTATCTCAAAAGGTAGCGACCAGTCAGGGGGTTGAATGACTGGTGCAGAGATAAGTGCTTTCTTTAGATGGTAAAAAGAGTCTAAGCATCTGTCATCAAAGTCAAACGGTGCGTCTTTAGCTAGCAGGTTTGTTAAAGGTCTAGCAATTTGAGAAAAATCTTTTATAAACCTTCTATAAAAACCGGCGTGGCCAAGGAAACTGCGAACGCCTTTAACATTCATGGGAGGTGGGAGCTGTTCTATAACTTCTATTTTAGCTCTATCTACCTCTATTCCACATTCAGATACTCTATGTCCTAGCACTATCCCTTCTCGAACCATGAAGTGGCATTTCTCCCAGTTCAAGATCAAGTGCTTTTCTTGACAGCGTTGTAAGACACGGTCCAGATTCTCTAAGTAGTGATCAAAGGTTGTTCCATAGACTGAAAACTTCCATGATTTCTTCTATCATATCCGAGAAGATGGACATCATGCACCTCTGAAATGAAGCAGGGGCATTGCACAGGCCAAATGACATGCGCCTGTATGCATATGTCCCGTAGGGGCATGTGAACGTGGTCTTACTTTGGTCGTCGGGATGGATTGGAATTTGATGGTACCCCGAATACCCATCAAGGAAACAAAAGAAGGAATGTTTGGCTAGCCGTTCCAACATCTCATCGATGAATGGCAACGGAAAGTGGTCTTTCTTTGTGGCCTTGTTAAGTTTTCGGTAGTCTATGCACATTCTCCATCCCGTGATGGTTCGTTGTGGAATCAATTCGTTGTTTTGATTTTTAACGACCGTCATTCCTCCTTTCTTAGGAACTACTTGGACGGGGCTGACCCACTCGCTGTTTGGAACAGGGTAGATTATGCCCGCGTGCAAGAGCTTCAAGACCTCCTTCTTTACTACTTCTCTCATCGCATTGTTGAGCCACCTTTGTGGCTCTCTAGAAGGTGTAGCATCGGGTTCGATCGGAATGCGATGTGTGCAAAGAGCGGGACTAATTCCCTTGAGATCTTGCAACGAATATCGTAAGACGGATCAGTGTTTTTCTAGGACGGTGACGAGTTTAGAAACTTCTTCCGTTGTAAGTCGATCACTAATGATCACGGGAGTCTCTCTATCACCATTAAGGATGGCATACTTAAGCCCAGAAGGAAGTGGCTTAAGCTCTATAGAGGATTTTGGTGGAGGTTCAGACTCATCCAAATCTAATGGTTCATCTAAATCAGTGTCTTCTTCTTGGATAAAGCCATGGGCGTCTTCTTCTAGATCGGGTTGAGAAGTTTCTAGTGAAGATACCGACATCACCTCCTCTATTGGATCAGGCTCGGGTTTTGGTTCGGCTATCGAATTAACGGAGCCGGCAAAAGGAACTGAAAGATCTAGATCCTTCCCAAGATGACCCTTAAGGCTCCCTTCACGAAATCCCTTAATGAATCTCATGAGTGGGTGCCCAATTAACAAGTCGACTTCGTCTATGTCAAAGACATAGAAGTTTGTGAGGAAGCTAACCTTGTTAATTGTGATAGAAATATTATGTGCAATCCCGCAACTCTCGACCAATTTTCTAGAAGGAAGCTTAAAGAATTTATTGGTCGGGTTTAGCGGTTCCTCACCTAGGAGTGTTAACATCAACGATTTAGACATTAAATTTACTCGTACAGCAGGATCATAGAGGGAATCTACAGCCGTCTTGTTTATGGCACACGGTATGGATGTGAAACAGGACTTAAGCTTAACGACATCTAATGATGCTTCAGCCTCCCTGACCTATTCGTTGCTCATAATAGACATGAGCTCTTGGGCAGTCGCCTTAAGGTAACTTGCCTCAAACTGGGTTGGCATGTGGTTATTAGGAGCTCTACGGGCTGTGGATCTCTTCTGCACAGGTTGTTTCGAGACATTGCCATAATCGGCGAAAAGATCTGTCTCGATATTTAGAGGATAATCCAAAGGATGAATTACTTCTTCCTTTGGAGGAGTAGGTGGTTGTGGTTCAGGTTTGACAGCTTGGGGTTTAGGTAAAGGAGCTTCGGCTGTCGTGGGTCCGTCCCTAGGAGTTTGATCTTCCTCTAGAGTTTCACCATGGTCATCGGTGTAGGGGGTGTTCTTGAGAATGGTCGCAAGGACTTCCTTACCTTCACTAATGGGTAAATGGAGGAAAGCTCCTTTAGAGGATAAATCAAGGAATTGTGCAGAGTTTTGGCTAAGACCGAGATAGAAATGTTGCATAAGGGTTGGCTCGGTTATAGCTAAATCTGGGCCAGAGGATGCTAAGTCTGTAAGTCGTGCCCATGCCGCACCTAGAGATTCCTTCTCGTCTTGTTTGAAGTTTAGCACATTTCTACGAAGACGAGCTACGCGGGATATGGGAAAGTACGTTAAGCAGAACATGGCTTGCAGTTTCTCCCATTCTCCGTTCACACTACCAACATAGCGAGTATACCAGCGTCTAGCTTTTCCTGTTAATGAGAATGGAAATAGCTTCCACTTAAGAGTGACTCGCCTCATCCCTTGGATGTGAATACACGAACAAAGTTGTTCGAAATCACGTAGGTGGGTATAAGGGTTCTCATCTACTTCTCCCGAAAAGGGATTCTCCTGAACCATCGCTATAAGGCTGGGGCGAAGCTCATAGCGAACTGCCAAAATGGCATGAGATGAACTAGGCGGCTCCAACTCAGCACCCGATGGAGCAGCGTAGTCAAAAAGGATTGTTTGATCCATATTGATTTATGAAATAAAAGTTCTAATCAAACTACGATAACTTTAACGACTTTGTTCTAGCTAACACAACTACCATTCCCCGGCAACGGCGCTAGAAAAGCTTGTTGACACTTCTTAATGCAACCACTAGAACTAGACTATGGAGCCTAATCCCCGGCAGTGGCACCAGAGATGCTTGTTGACACCAGAAGTGGCAAATGGATATACCGCAAGCGCACAGTAGTCAATTGTAGCTTTTCACCAGGAGTATTCCAGGTATCGTATTTCCACAGGGAACGTGAAGTGGATTAACTAGTAGTAGGGTCGTCAAAGGATGATCAAAGGGTATATGATAACTGGGATAGAGAGGTCTTCCTAAAATCAATATCTGGTACTGGTTTTCTAAGAGTACTGAGGTTTACCACCTAATTCCTTACTGGGGGCGAAGGACAAAACAGTAGTTGATTAAAAGGTTTTCCACCTAACAACTACTGAGGCGGCAATGCTGCTACCCAACTATTATTTTCAACTTGCCTACAACACTTGAGAGGAACTCCAAGCACTGGTTGTGTCTGTCACTCTACCACCACGCGTCTACACAAGTGCGACAAGAAGTCCACACTGGCAAGATATAGCCTAGACACCACGTCTACACTAATCTTACTACTCTAAAGCTAAGCTTATTAGGCCTAGAGCACTTCAACAAAGTAAAGCAATGTGCCAAGTAAAAGAACTGTAAACTTAAATTACCAGACCAGAATATTAAATACTAGAAGGACTCAGATGTAACACTTACAAGAAGAATCGCATCCGCTGAGGCGCACCTTGGAGAAGATTCCCGACAGGCCGGGACTCCTCCGTGGAACTCCTCACTCCCTTCCCTCTCTTCTAACACTAAAGCTACTAAGTAGGCTTTCTCTCCTTGGATGCATACAAATGAAGAGCTCTAGGGGGGTATTTATAGCTTGGAGGTGGAGTAGCGGCTACTCCGGCGCCACGTCAGCGATCCGCGTGCTCTCCTTCCTTGGCCATTGGATCAAACCGCCATAGTAACCGTCATGGATGGATGGCCTTGATTTCTTCACGTGTGAAACATGTGCAAACAACCGACATTGGATGGGGTTCACCCTGGGGTCGGCCGACCCCAGCCAATGACAGGTGGGCCCACCACTTTGCTTCTAGAAGGTGCTGATGTCACCGGGCTAAACAGTGTAGCCAGGGCCCACCAAGGGGGGGGGGGTCGGCCGACCCCCCTATGACAGGGCTGGCCCACCTTCTTCTCTCCCTTGGTGACCCCAGATGTCATGGAGCAAGTCTTGTGGTGATGGTTGCATTTGGTTTCGGTGTGGACCCATGAATCCATGTGCTTCTCATCTTGCACCATTGAGTAAAAGCACATGTTTGATCCAAGGGTTGATATTGGCCTGAGCATGCTTCTCTTGGATCGTGCCATGTCACCCTGGCCGAGGTGGCCACCAAGGTGGGGTCGTCCGACCCCCTTGGTGGGCCCACCTGGCCTCATTTTGTTCATTTTGCCATCTCCTACAAGTTCACAAGCTAAGAGTACAAGTGGAACTTATTAGTGATAAATATTCTCATGATATGCTATACTTCCTTGAAACTGAGGCCTGTTGACGTTATTTTGATAAGGTAAAACATGCTATAACTTCCGTCAACAATCAACAAGAGTGTCCACTGGAGCAATAATTCAACCAATGTACTGTGGTGCACGTGAAGCCTGGCATTGGTAATAGAGTTGATTCTCATACGAACTTCAAGACGAAGATGACAAAAGTTTGCAGTTACAGAAAACGACAAATATCATTATTACATACAGCTGCAACAGTCACCGGTCAATTATTGCTGGCCTCTGTTGACGAAAGTTATAGCATGTTTTACCTTATCAAAATACCGTCAACATGCCTCGGTTTCAAGGAAGAATAGCATATCATGAGCATATTTATCACTAATAAGTTTCACTTGTACTCTTAGCTTGTGAACTTGTAGGAGATGGCAAAATGAACAAAATGAGGCCAGGTGGGCCCACCAAGGGGGTCGGGCGACCCCACCTTTGGGCCACCTCGGCCATGGTGACATGGCATGATCCAAGAGTAGCATGTTCAAGCCAATACCAACCATTGGATCAAGCATGTGCTTTTGCTCAATGGTGCAAGATGAGAAGCACATGGATTCATGGGTCCACACCGAAAACCAAATGCAACCAACTTCACAAGACTTGCTCCATGACATGTGGGGTCACCAAGGGAGAGAAGAAGGTGGGCCAGCCCTGTCATAGGGGGGTCGGCCGATCCCCCCATGGTGGGACCCAGCAGCACTATTCATCAGGGTGACATCAGCACCTTCTAGAAGATGTACCCCAGGCCCACATGTCAGAGACAGGGGTCGGCCGACCCCATGGTGACCCTCATCCAAGTCGATGGCAAAATGCATGTTTGACACGTGAAGAATATCTAAGCCATTCATCAAGGTCGGTTGCTATGGCGGTGGATCCAAGGGTGAAGAGAGGAGGATCACACGGATCGCTGACGTGGCACCGGAGTAGCCCCTACTCCACCTCCACTATAAATAGAGGCCTTCACCCTCTCATTCAACACACCCCAAGATATCTCACACATCTCCACTCTCAAGTGAGATCAAGCAAGAGTAGTAGTAGTTAGTCGAGAGTGGGAGTTAGAGTCGAGTCGGGCGAAGCTCGGGTCTCCGGAGTCATCTTCTGGGAGTCTGGTATAGCCCTTGTATCTTTCTTCTTTTCTAAGACTTTATTTATTTAATATATTATTCTTTCTTTACTTTACTTTGCATTTACTTAAGTATTTACTTTCCAAGTATTTATTTAAGTATTTACTTAGTGCAAGTCTATATTTATATAGTCTTGTTGTGTGCTTATCTTAGTTCTATAGTTGTCTTAGTTAGATTGATTTCCTTTAAATAGCTTCTTGTGTGTGCGTCATCGTCCTATCTTAGGATAGGGGCTTTAGCTATTTTGATCGATAGCTAAAGGTGTAGATAAGTGTGAGCGTGGTGCTCATACTTCATCTTATCTTTGACTACCGCTGGCTTGCACGGACAGTAGGGGCGCATGGGCAAAAGGTGATAGATTTTGCCTGGCTACCTAGATCCCCTCACGTGAACTCAGGCTAGTTTTTAAAAGGTAAGGCGTCCATAAGCCAAATATCCGCTTGAGTACTGGGTTAGGTGAACAACCTTCTATCGCTTTACTCTCTCGTTTATCCCTCTCACACATGTAGCAAGGCGTCAATCTAGTTAAGTCATCTATTTAATTAGGATTAGTTCATAGGAGTAAAGGTAGAAACATAGGAGTACTTTATACTCACTCGTTGTCCTCCCACCTAGCTAACTCTACTAAAGTTATCTTTCATATCATATACTCTTTGCTTAACTTATTTATCTTATCTATCTATCCTCCCTTATATCCACTTATACCCCTTTGCTTCTCTAATTGGTAATAGATTATAGTAAGACTATAGGATCTATCTTTCCTCTCTCTACATCTTTCCTAGCTTGCTTTCCTTTGGGATAAAATAAATAACGATACCTTGGAATACTCCCGGGTGAAGTGCTACATCGGTATTTTCTGTGCGCTTGCGGAACTATCCAATAGTCAATAGTTTTACCACCAAGACACTTTCTGGCGCCGTTGCTGGGGTTAGTCTCCATAGTCTAGTTCTAGTGGTTGCGCTAAGAAGTGTCAACAAGCGTTTCTGGCGCCGTTGCCGGGGATAGATTAAAACTCTATTCTTAGTAGCGACGCTAAGAAATACCAACAAGCACTTCTGGCGCCGTTGCCGGGGAAAGCAACCGCCTAGGAATTTAGAGAGAGTGAATCCGGAGTCTGCTATATATTAGTTATCAATTAGTATAGGGGCTAACCCCTCACCTGTCTAGTTTCTTTTCATTATCCTGAAACTCGTAGGTGTATGAGCGGTTTCCAACTACCGTCAAACTTCGTTGAAGATCCCGAGCAGTTGTTGAGGAGGACTAGACTTCGTCAAGTTCCACCTCAGAGGTTCATCTTGAACCAGAATCCGTTCGAGGAGGAAGTTTCTGCACCAGCTAGAAGAGAAGCCATGGCCCAAAAGACCATCTCCGAGTACTCTACGTCGTCGGCCGACAATGTTGCCACGGGTCCGCAGCTTAACTTAGGGGATGCGACTTTCGAGCTTAAGCCGGCTCTCATCAACATGGTGCAAGCCAATCCATTCTGTGGGAAGCCGCATGAGGATGCCAACGCCCATCTCCAACACTTCTTGGAGGTATGTGGTACCTTCACTATGAAGAATGTGTCTGCAGACGCCATCCGTCTTCGTCTTTTCCCGTTCTCGTTATTGGGAAAGGCGAAGCAATGGTTCTACGCCAACAAGAGTGAAGCCACCACTTGGGAGAAGTGCGCCAATGCGTTTCTGAAGAAGTTCTTCCCGATGGGCAAGACCAGCGCCCTTCGTGGAAAGATTTCCAGCTTCCAGCAACAAGCTGATGAGACGATTCCCGAAGCATGGGAACGTCTACAAGAGTACATTCGCGCCTGTCCTCATCATGGGATAGAGGAGTGGCTCATTGTCCAAGGTTTCTACCATGGCCTGACCGGTATGGCCCGTACTCACCTAGATGCAGCCGCTGGAGGGGCATTCTTACAACACAATGTGAGAGATGCCAAGGACCTCATAGAGAAGATGGTTACCAACCAAGGTTGGAATGAGGAACGTCTTCAGCTGAAAAAGAGAGGTGTTCATGCTCTCAATGAGGTGGACATGCTCTGCGTGAAGATGGACCTCCAGATGAAGAAAGTAGAAGAAAGTTCCAAGAGGGAACTAGAGGTCGTTCAACCTTATGCAACCGCACGAGCCGTCGAAGCCGACCAATGGTGCGAGGTATGCGGAGGCAATGACCATTTGGGAAATAATTGTCCCGAGACGAAGGAGGAAGTGAGCTTCATCAACAACGCCAACAACAACGGGTACCGGCCCCAACAACAACAACAAGGATGGAACTCGCGCCCCTTCTACGAAAATCAAGGTAATGGTTATAGCAATAATTTCAATAATTCTTATAATAACCAACCTTCTTTAAGAGATCTTGTCTTAGGCCAATCTAAAATAAATGATAGTATTAATAAAAAGATGATGGCTAATGATAAGATTCTTGAAAATATAAATGAGAAAATGGATAGCTTTCATTCTGCTATGAAAAATCAATTGAGTTTTAATAAAATGCTAGAAACACAATTAGCTCAATTAGCAATAGCTGTCCCATCCTACGAGCAAGGTAAGATCCCGGGAAAACCCGAGGATCCAATAGAGGGTGTTAAATTAGTTACTACGAGGTACGGTAAGCCTCCGCTCCGGTCAAACTGGGGTTATCTACTTGATCCACCCTTCATCACAAAGAAGGAAGATCCAGGCCTGCCGACCATCACCTGGCAGATTGGACCACAAGTCTTCCACGACGCCTTCTGTGACCTTGGATCGAGTGTCAACATCATGTCCAAGCTAACGTATGATAACTTACTAGGGGGACCTTTGCTCCCTACATTTGTTCGTTTGCAGCTGGCCGATCAGACGCTACGGTTCCCCGAGGGACTAGCAACGGACATCCTCATCAAAGTCCAAAACAGCTATGTCCCTATCGATTTCCTTATATTGGACATGGGATCCAATCTAGACGTCGCGATCATCCTGGGAAGGCCGTTCCTCAATACGGTTAACGCCATCATCTATGTGGGATCCGGCCAACATCACCTCCAATTCTTGGAATATAAGGTAAAGTGTCCATTCAACGGTTATAAAGCTAACATACAGGTGAAGGACAAAGAACCTCGAGACAACAAACATCGTCGTCGTCACCCACGCCGTAGGTACAAGAAAAAGAGCGAGTCGGCCAACAAGGCCGAAGTAAAAGAAGAACTCACCGACGAGGTGCAACCACGGTCTCCATCTCCGGGACCAACCGAAGCACCCAATGAATGACAAGATGGAGAGGTCCTGCTCTACGGACCTGAAACATGAGCCCTTGCTGATAAGGTAAATCAGTAGTTATCTCATATTTAACTTTTCATGCATTTCAATTCTTGCATTTTCCCTCAATTGCATACCTAGTTTAATTCTGCATATTTCATTTTCGACAAAATAAATTTTCATGCTAGTAACACCTTGACAATAACTTGCAACACTTTTGAGCCGTGGGACCACCCCAAGGTGGGGTCGGCCGACCCCACCAGCGGGCCCACTGGCACATGCTCTATCTTGGCTTAGTACCCTGAGTATGACACAACACTTTGGTGCTCAAGGAGCATCCAAGGTGGGATCGGCCGATCCCACCATGGTACCCTCCTGCACCCTGCTGCATTCCACTCACCATGCTCATGAACATCATGCATATCAACAAAGCCAACATCTGAAAAGAAATGGTCCTTTGCTTTACTCTTTAAGCATGAGATGTTCCTCTTTATGTTGGAGGCTCATGGGGACCCCAACAACCAGCCAAAGGCATGTCTTAGTGCTCTCATGGTCCATGGGAATCACTTTAGACATGTCTCCACTTTGGCCATTCATCTTTTCTCTTTCACCAAACACTAGGCAAGGGAATCTCTGAAATTTGTGTCAACTTTGGACAAAACATAGTTGCATCTTTACAAGACACATAATGACACAAAGTTTAAAGTTTGAGGGGACATGTAAGGGGGGTCGGCCGACCCATGTGTTGGCCAATCTTGAAAAGATGTTTTCTCACTTTAGACATGTCCCCTGGCTAAAGCAAAAGCAAATTTGAAAGTGCCAAGAAGGGGGGTCGGCCGATCCATGTTGTGGGAGACATCAAGATGCCCTTCTCCCCCTATATATACCCTTGCATTGTGAGCTCAACTCCACACCAAAACCACCAGAACCATCTCGAGCTCACAAGTTCTTCCTTTCCTTCCTTAGTTGCAAGTTCATTCTCAAGTTTAGTTTAGTAGCAGCCATCCAAAAACCAAAAACCCAAAAATAGTCCCTATTTCATAGTAGTGGTAGAAGCTTGGTAGCTTATCTTGTAGTAAGATGAAGAAGTTGCTTGCCTCCCGTTTCAAAAAGTCCAACAAGGGTGAGAGTTCTTCCCAAGAACCTCACCATGCTAGTGCTCATGAGAGGAGAGAGGTGGAAAGAAGTGAGCTAGTACCCTTCATTCCCACGGCTAGAGTAATGGAGACCGAGAGTGGCCTCAGGCTAAATGCCGAAGAGATGGGGAAATTCTTCACTCTTAGTGAGTGTAGTTTCTCACACACAAGTATCATTGATCCGGCCCTCTTGCAAGAAACAGGTATGGATTCAGAATTTTATGCTATTTTCAATACCATTGGTTGGGGAGGATTCTTTGAAATTCTTGAATTTGGCATAGAGAACCTAACCATCGAGTTTTTATGCACGCTAAAAGTGAATAACGATGGGGTAGCGTTTCGAATTTTTGGGGTGGAATATGACTTGACTTGGAGCACATTAAACACTGCTTTAGGATTTGATCACTATTGCCATCTTGATGTAGACCATGCTTTTCATTATGACAAGAATGCTTTCTGGTATGCCATTACTGGCTCTAGTGATTGTTCCAACCCCTCACCACACAAAATTCATAACCCAACCTTACGTTTCATGCACTACTGGCTGTTCACCACTCCTTTCCGTGGCATGAGAGGAGCGTTGGTAAGTGACGGTGAGCTGAAATTACTCTATGCCATGGTTAACAAGGTTAAAGTTTCACCTATTAAAATGCTAGTGAACTATAGGCTTAGCTACATAAAGCCTAGGAAACCCATATACTTCACATCATTCATCACACGCATAGCCGAAGCTTTGGGTGCACTAGAATCCCAAACTTTTGAGTACATTAAAACCGTGAGAGATATTTTGGAAGAAAGTGTATTTATTGGTTGCGATGTACTCAAAAGGGGTCCTAAGGGTGAATTAATAATGATTTATCCAGGCCATACAGTCGAAATCACTCTCCCTTGTGAGGGACTTCGATTGTATGCGCTTCGTACGCTAACCTTTGATTTGGACCCCGAGGAAAGAACCCCAAAAGTTGCAGGTACTAGCAGGAGGACAAGGAGAGCGTCCCGTGCTACTCGAATGGAACAAGGCGGACCTTCACGTCAGGCTGAAGAAGTTGAGGAGGGAGATGAGGCAGCTTCCATGGACATTTCAGGGTCCTTGGGGAGGCCTCCTCGCTCACAGGACACCCCTCGCTCTCAAGACACTCCTCGCCCACGGGGTAGAGGAAGGCAACATCAAAGGACGCCAATGGACGAGCTCATAGACAACATGGGTGCGATGAACATCGAACAAGAGGCAACATTGCTTCTTGCACAACAAAACGCCCAACTCCTGCGGGCCATTCAAGAAGAAGAAGCACGACGTTGGGCCGGGTGGTACCAGCATTATCCACCACCACAGTAGGCAAGAACCAAGCTTGGGGGAGATCCTCTCCCCCACCAAGGTAAGTCCTGTATCTTAAGTTATTTACGTTTCAATTATGTTTTCTCATTGCTTTTAAAAAAAAAGAGAAATACCAAAAATATTTGCTTAGTATTCCCCTTAACACATATGTCTCATATATGTCTATCTTCCCCATGGAAATGATGACCAGTTGCCTTGCTAATGTTTTTCTAGTGCCTAGTTTACAACTTAGTATTTCTCTAAGTATGGATTACTTAGCTCATTTAAACCATCATGAACCTGAAAACTTTGTGGGTTGCAAGTGCTAGAACTAAGTCTAAGTTGTTGGGAGACATGATATAATGAGACAAGAGCTGCTATAATATTGTTCTAAGTATGATAGATTACCGGAGAATTTATTCTTAAAATGATCAAAATCTTAATTGTTCCTCAATCGTGATAAATTCCTACCACAGCCATATATGCTTTACATGTTTACAAACCTTCTACATAGGCTATTTGCTTTGTATTGAGTGTTGTCAAGTCTTGTTGACCCTTGTTAAGAGACTTTTCATGCTCCTAAGATCAAGATCATGTACACACCTCATATACATGCTGCTTCTACACTGGAAGTACGCAAAAACATGCCTTTCATTTCCACCAAATAGGTTGCTTCATACTCCAAGTGTTAGGAAATCTCTCTCAATTATTTAGTAGATGAGACTCAAAAGGCTAGGCAAAATAAAGATGAAAAAAAAGAGATGGACAAGTGAAAGTCCATGAAAAAAAAGAAGAAAAAAAAATGCTAGCCATGTCTCATTAGAAAAGAGAGAAAAAGAAAAAGAAAATAGAGAGATAGATCTTATCAAATAAAGAAGCAATCTAGTCCATCATGCACCACACACTTGCACATCTTGATCTGGGAGTACGACACTTCTCTTCAAGGATCCGAGCTTTGACTTCGCAACAAAATGCAAGTAAGTATGCCATCTCCTTTCATCTCTACCTTGAGCTACACATAAGCCTGTTTAGAAGTAGGATGAAATAAAGAAGGCAACACTTATCATATGCCTTGGTGAGGAATCATACACCATTTGAGCGACATGAGAGAACCATATGAGGAACATTAAGTCTTTCTTTGAAAAATATTGCGAAACCTCCGGTATGAAACTTGCTAAAAACAAGAAAGTTAGTGCTCAAGTCAAACTGTTCTATCTTTCAACCACCTAAGACAAAGGAAAAACCATAAGCCCCATAGAGTACTAAGGTAATATGGGTGATTTACATAGCTAATTTTTCCATTCAAAGAGAAGAACTTTGTTGTGAGCATGCTATTCTTGAAATGTGATGCATAGTAACAATACTGATCCACCGAGGCCAAGTTTGATTGTTTGCTCGGGACGAGCAAAGGTTAAGCTTGGGGGATCTTGTTGACGGAAGTTATAGCATGTTTTACCTTATCAAAATACCGTCAACAGGCCTCGGTTTCAAGGAAGAATAGCATATCATGAGCATATTTATCACTAATAAGTTCCACTTGTATTCTTAGCTTGTGAACTTGTAGGAGATGGCAAAATGAACAAAATGAGGCCAGGTGGGCCCACCAAGGGGGTCGGGCGACCCCACCTTTGGGCCACCTCGGCCATGGTGACATGGCATGATCCAAGAGAAGCATGTTCAAGCCAATATCAACCATTGGATCAAGCATGTGCTTTTGCTCAATGGTGCAAGATCAGAAGCACATGGATTCATGGCTCCACAAAGAAAACCAAATGCAACCAACTTCACAAGACTTGCTCCATGACATGTGGGGTCACCAAGGGAGAGAAGAAGGTGGGCCAGCCCTGTCATAGGGGGGTCGGCCGATCCCCCTCGGTGGGACCCAGCAGCACTATTCATCAGGGTGACATCAGCAACTTCTAGAAGATGTACCCCGGGCCCACATGTCAGAGACAGGGGTCGGCCGACCCCAGGGTGACCCTCATCCAAGTCGGTGGCAAAATGCATGTTTGACACGTGAAGAATATCCAAGCCATTCATCAAGGTCGGTTGCTATGGCGGTGGATCCAAGGGTGAAGAGAGGAGGATCACACGGATCGCTGACGTGGCACCGGAGTAGCCCCTACTCCACCTCCACTATAAATAGAGGCCTTCACCCTCTCATTCAACACACCCCAAGATATCTCACACATCTCCACTCTCAAGTGAGATCAAGCAAGAGTAGTAGTAGTTAGTCTAGAGTGGGAGTTAGAGTCGAGTCGGGCGAAGCTCGGGTCTCTGGAGTCATCTTCTGGGAGTCTGGTATAGCCCTTGTATCTTTCTTCTTTTGTAAGACTTTATTTATTTAATATATTATTCTTTCTTTACTTTACTTTGCATTTACTTAAGTATTTACTTTCCAAGTATTTATTTAAGTATTTACTTAGTGCAAGTCTATATTTATATAGTCTTGTTGTGTGCTTATCTTAGTTCTATAGTTGTCTTAGTTAGATTGATTTCCTTTAAATAGCTTCTTGTGTGTGCGTCATCGTCCTATCTTAGGATAGGGGCTTTAGCTATTTTGATCGATAGCTAAAGGTGTAGATAAGTGTGAGCGTGGTGCTCATACTTCATCTCATCTTTGACTACCGCTGGCTTGCACGGACAGTAGGGGCGCATGGGCAAAAGGTGACAGATTTTGCCTGGCTACCTAGATCCCCTCACGTGAACTCAGGCTAGTTTTTAAAAGGTAAGGCGTCCATAAGCCAAATATCCGCTTGAGTACTGGGTTAGGTGAACAACCTTCTATCGCTTTACTCTCTCGTTTATCCCTCTCACACAAGTAGCAAGGCGTCAATCTAGTTAAGTCATCTATTTAATTAGGATTAGTTCATAGGAGTAAAGGTAGAAACATAGGAGTACTTTATACTCACTCGTTGTCCTCCCACCTAGCTAACTCTACTAAAGTTATCTTTCATATCATATTTTTTTTGGTGGACCTTCATGTGTCCAATTTTTTTTTTTGGGACCTTCATGTGTCCACATTTTTTTTTCTTTTGCTTAGCCTTAATGTCTCTTTTTACTAACCAGAGTTAGAGGGAGAGATATTGTAGAACTTTAATGTACGGATCATCTATAGAGTGGAAATGAATGGCATGTGCAGGCATACTTCCATTGTAGAAGTTGCATATATAGATGGTGTGTACGTGATCTTGATCTTGGAGTTATGACAAAATTCTCGACTAGGGTCAACAAGGTTTGAGCAAACTCAGGACAAAAACAAGTAGCATGTGTGTAAAAGGTTTTGATCATGTATGCATATGGATGGTTTTGGTAGGTATTTCTCACTATAGAGGAGTAAATGATACTATGGTTTTCAGATATTTTCAAAAACAAATCTCTAAGCACCTTAAACAAAAACAGGTTTGAGTCTTAAGCCAAGATTTATCTCACTTTTAACAACAACTTAGTCAATACGGTTTCCTAATTTAGTTTACCCATGAGTATAAACATATGTAATAACATGGTTTTATGTCATTAACATTCTTAGCATATCATAACTCCAGTTACTTTGTAGCTTTTTATTATATTCAGAATATGGAATGAGTGTGAAACTGCTTGAACCGAGAGGAGAGAGGGGAAACGAACCAGGCAGCAGTGTTGAGCTTACTGTGCAGAGGTGAGCTGGTGGGCCCAGGTCACCATGGTGGTGTCGGCCGACCCCACCAAATGGTGGTTTTCGTTGCCATTTGCCTTTTTCTCCATTCAGTTTTACATCTGCAAAAACACTTTTCAAAAATTCAAGAAAACGGGGTCGCCCGACCCCTTGCTTACCTCTGTTTTGTGCACTGCAGCGTGTCAGCCTGTGCTCAGCAGTTCAGTGTGGTTCAGTGATGAAATTTGGGGGTCGTCCGACCCCCCCCCCCGCACTTGAATTTTTCCATAAATGAACTCTGAACATAACGCAAAGGTAAAATGCAAGGTGCTCTACTGGTGGCAAACACACCAGTAGAGACGAAATATATTTTATTCATTCTCTAAGAAGGGAAACACATTGGAAATTTAAAAGGGAAAGTGTGCATTTGGTTCATTTTAGTTCCATGGAAAGCATTTGGTTCATTTTAGTTCCATGGAAAGCATGTTAAAGTATTGCACATGTATCAAAAAGATGAGAGGAAGGATCAAACCCAGGTCCTAGAGCAGAGGAGGGGCATTGGAGGTTGGCAAGGGGCCGACCAACTCTGTGGTGGGGTCGGCTGACCTCACAAGGAGGCCTACGCCTCTCCATCCTTGTGTGGCTGCGTCCTTCCATGAATACTCAAGACTTTTGTGTTCTCCAGTGCATTTGTGCAACTTGGGGTCACAGACCCCCCACACTTCATCGAAGTTGTACCTGGCTTTTATTCATAGACAACAAAGGTGACAATACAAAGGACTCTTCTGGTGGGAAACACCAGAGAGTCAAAATTTATTCATATAGAGCAATGCATAAAACAAACATGGAGGGGAAAGTAAACAAGTTAAAGAGAAAGGATAGGCATGTGAACAAGAAACAACATGATGAATGTTTATTTTTATTAAGTTGGATCATGGAATAGTTTGAATTCAATCATGTCTATTTCCTCATCTAGTTTGTCTAGTTCAAAGAAAACTTTTAAACGTTGACCATTTACCTTAAAGATTTTACCTTCATCATCTTGAAGTGTGATAGCTCCATGAGATGAAGTGTCGATGACTTGAAATGGCCCTTCCCATTTGCTTCGAAGCTTTCCATGTCCAAATAGCTAAACTCTTGAGTTGAACATAAGTACCTTGTCTCCTGGCTTGAACTCCTTTTTCTTTATTCTCTTGTCATGCCATCTCTTTGTTTTCTCCTTGTAGATTTTGGCATTGTGGTATGCTTTCTCCCTCCATTCTTCTAACTCTGAAATTTGCATTATTCTATGCCTCCCAGCAGCTTGTAGGTCCATATTCCATTTCTTTATGGCCCAATGTGATTGAAATTCCAACTCGACTGGGAGGTGACAAGTCTTCCCATATACGATCTGGTATGGTGACATGCCAATGGGTGTCTTGAATGCTGTCCTATACGCCCAAAGTGCATCAGGTAGCTTGTCCCTCCATCCTTTCCCCATCTCATTTACTATCTTTTGCATGATGTTTTTGATCTGTTTGTTTGATGTTTATGCTTGTCCACTTGTTTGGGGATGGTATGGAGTTGCAACATTATGTTGGATACCTTGCTCTTCTAGGAACCGTCGGAAACTCCCATCAATGAAGTGAGAGCCCCCATCACTTATCACCAACCTTGGGGTTCCAAATCGTGGAAATATGGTTTCTTCAAACATCCTTCTTGAGCTCTTGGCATCTGCTGCTTTGCATGGCATTGCTTCAACCCATTTGGACACATAGTCCATGGCCACCAGGATGTACTCGCAACCACAAGACTTGGGAAAAGGTCCCATGTAGTCAATGCCCCATGCATCAAAGAGCTCCACTTGAAGGTCGTTTGTCAGCGGCATGGCATCTCGAGCGTTGATGTTCCCATGCTTTTGGCACCTCACACATCTCTTGATGAAGTTCTTTGTATCTTCATACATGGTTGGCCAAAAGAAGCCACTTTGCCAAATCTTTGCATGGGTTCTGAATGCCCCATAGTGCCCTCCATATGGTGCGGCATGACATCTCTCAATGATCTTGATTGATTCTGCTTTAGGGACACATTTCCTCAGAAGACCATCATTGCAGACTCTATAAAGGTATGGCTCATCCCAAAGATGTACCCGACTCTCTTGTATGAGCTTCTTTTTGTTTGTTCCTGGTGGTACATGTCCTGCAACCATAAAATTCACAATATTCGCATACCAGGGGTTGGAGTCCGTGATCTTGAGAAGTGTGTCATCCCTGAGGTAGTCATTGATTGGCAGATCCTGTGCGTCTTGGAATTGTATTCTGAACAAGTGATCGGCAACAAAATTTTCTACTCCTTTTTTATCTTTTATTTCCAAGTCAAATTCTTGGAGTAGCAAGATCCATCTTATTAAACGTGGTTTTGCATCTTTCTTAGTGAGCAAGTATTTCAAAGCAGCATGATCGGTATAAACAATTACTTTTGCTCCAACTAAGTAAGATCTAAACTTATCAATAGCAAAAACAACAGCTAGGAGCTCTTTTTCAGTTGTTGCATAATTAAGTTGAGGTCCAGCCAAAGTTCTGCTAGCATAAGAAATTGCATGATGCTTTTTATCTTTTGTTAACCAAGAACGACACCGACAGCATAATCACTTGCATCACACATTATTTCAAAAGGAAGCGTCCAATCAGGGGGTTGGATGATTGGCGCAGAGACAAGTGCTTTCTTGAGAATGTAAAAAGAATTTAAACACTCATCATTAAAATCAAAGGGTGCATCTTTAGCAAGCAGGTTTGTTAAAGGACGAGCAATTTGAGAGAAGTCTTTTATAAACACCTATAAAAACCAGCATGCCCGAGAAAACTTCTAACACCCTTGACATTCGTGGGAGGTGGAAGTTGTTCTATGACTTCTATCTTAGCTCTATCCACCTCGATCCCACGCTCAGACACTCTATGTCCTAGCACTATGCCTTCCCGAGCCATGAAATGACATTTTTCCCAATTTAGGACTAAGTGCTTTTCCTCACATCTTTGTAAGACCTTGTCCAAATTTTTGAGACAATCATCAAAGGTTTTTCCATAGACAGAGAAATCATCCATGAATACCTCCATGATTTGCTCGATCATGTCAGAGAAGATGGACATCATGTACCTTTGGAAAGAAGCGGGAGCATTGCAAAAACCAAAAGACATATGATGATATGCATATGTCCCATAAGGGCATGTGAAGGTGGTCTTACTTTGGTCGTTGGGATGGATGGGGATTTGATGATAACCCGAATAACCATCAAGGAAACAAAAGAAAGAGTGTTTTGCTAACCGTTCCAACATTTCATCAATGAAGGGCAACGGAAAGTGATCTTTCTTTGTAGCCTTGTTAAGCCTTCGGTAATCTATGCACATCCTCCAACCCGTAACGGTTCGTTGAGGGATTAAATCATTTTTATCATTTTGAACAACCGTCATGCCTCCCTTCTTAGGCACGACTTGCACTGGGCTAACCCACTCACTATTTGGAACAGGGTAGATTATGCCTGCGTGTAAGAGTTTTAAGACTTCTCTCTTCACAACTTCTCTCATCGCATTGTTCAACCTTCTTTGAGGCTCCTTAGAAGGTGTGGATTCAGGATCGATAGGGATGTGATGCGTACAAAGAGCGGGATTAATCCCTTTGAGATCTTGAAGAGAGTAGCCTAATACAGATCGATATTTCTCCAAAATAGTGATGAGTTTAAAGTTCTCCTCAGTAGAAAGTTTATCACTAATGATTACGGGAGATTCTCGATCATCATTGAGGAACACATACTTTAGACCTGAGCGGAGGGGTTTGAGCTCAATGGGAGGTTTTGTTGGTGGTTCGGACTCCTTCAAATCTATGGGTTCATCCAAGTTGTCCTCTTCTTGGATAAAATGTTGAGCATCATCTTCAAGATTTGGTTCAAAGGATTCTAGAAGAGAGGTTGTCATCACTTCCTCCATTGGAATACGCTCGGGATTTGACTCTGCTTTTGAATTTGCAGATTGTGTTAAGGGAATAGAAAGGTTGACCTTCTTGTAGGAGCTTTTCAAGGGGATGCCCAATCAAAAGATCAAAATCAGAAATCTCGAAGATATAGAAGTTTAAGACAATTGTGATTTCATTGATTGTGATTGGGACCATGCGTGCAATCCCATGACACTTTATGACTTCTCCAGATGGAATTTTGAGGAGTTTGTCAGTCGGAGTTAGAGGTTCATCACTAGCAAAGAGGGCATATGCTAGAGAATCAGACATGATGCTCACTCCGACGGTGGGATTGTAAAAAGAGTCTAATGCAACATCTTTCATGAAACAACGAATGGTTGTGGAGGGAGAAATGATTCGAATTTCTTCGGATGAAGTTTCAGCCTCCTTAAGCCACTCATTGCTCATGATGGATGTTAGCTCTTTGATCGTATCCTTGAGATAGCTTGGAGAATGAAGGTTTGGAGTAGATGATGCAGAAGATCTCTTTTGCACGGGGAAATTTGAGGTATTTCCATAATCGGAATCAGAGAAAAGATCATCCTCGATTTCAAAAGGGAATTCCAAAGGTTAAATTTCTTCTTCCTTTAGAGGAGTTAGGTCTTGTGGTGTTTTTGGTTCAGGAGCGATAACTAAATCATGGAATTGGGGTGGTTGTGATTCAACTATTTGGACCTCTTCTTCTTGCTTGGGAGATGATTCCTTTTCTACCTCTGGGAGCTCCTCAAGAATGTCGGTGTAAGGAGTGTTTTCAAGGATTTTATCAAGAATGGACCTCGCTTCACTCGCGGACAGATGAAGGAAAGATCCTCCAGAGGCTATATTAAGGAATTGTGCAGAGTCCTTGCTAAGACCCATATAAAAATGTTGTAAATGCATTGGGTCAGGTATAGCAAGGTCAGGGCCTGAAGAGACAAGATCTGTAAAACGGACCCATGATGCACCTAGACGCTCCTTCTCTTTTTGCTTAAACGTTAGGACCTCCGTTCGAAGATGGACAACACGAGAAATGGGAAAGAAGGCTACACAAAATTTGGTTTGAAGGGTTTTCCATTCTCCTTGTACACTCTCTACGTGGCGAGCATACCAATGTTTAGCTATCCCTGTCAGAGAAAATGGGAATAGCTTCCATTTCAGGGTATCTCGTGTCATGCCTTGAATAGGAAGACATGAGCACAATTGCTCAAATTCACGCAGATGAGTATATGGACTCTCATCTTTGCTCCCAGAAAAGGGATTTGCCTGAACCATCGCTATGAAACCAGGGCGCAGCTCATAGCGAACAACCAAGATGGCTTTGGATGATTTAGGTGGCTCCAAACTAGCGCGCTTTGGAGCACCATATTGAAAGAGAGGTGTTTGATCCATGATGTAAAAGGTAAATGGAATTGATGAAATTGATAAATAGGCGACTCAATTCTATATTAAGAACCGCTACCGTTCCCCGGCAATGGCGCCAGAAAGCTTGTTGACACCTAAAGTGGCAAACGGGTAAACCGCAAGCGTACGGTTGTCAAGGTAGCCTTCACCAGGAGTATTCCAGGTATCGTATTTTCCACAGGGAACGTGAAGTGGCCTTAACAAAGAACTAAGCTCGTCCTATGATGACACAAGGGTATAAGATAGATTGGGTAGAGAGGATCTCTATGGTTATGAAACTAGATAGATAAGGTAGATACAAAGGTTGTTCACTTCGGGTCACTAAGCCGTTTAGCAACAGAAAGGGATCAGAAGGGTGCTAAACCACCTAGCACAAAAGACCTACGTTTTAATAACTTGGCCAAACGTGGTGGAATCAAAGGCTAGATAGGGCTGTCACCACCTACTAGCTACCACAAACAAACCGTTGAACAAGCCGCAGACATAGGTAAGCGTATAATCTAGACACCACGTCTACACTATATCTGACTACTCTAATCCGAATTCCGATGATATTGACTAGAGTACTGGGTTAAGGGCGGTGAACCAATGAACAACAAAAGTAAATACTTTACTTTAACTAAGGATCAAAAACCATAAAAGAATCGCGAATGCTTACTTACAAAGAAGGCCGCATTCGTCGAGGCACAGCTTGGAGGAGACTCCCGACAGGCCCAGGACTTCCTCCGCACTCTCCTCACTCTCTCCCTATGATTGATAGTACTACAACTAGAGAGTAGTTTCACCTTGGTGTGCCTACAAATGAAGAGGTCTAGGGGGGTATTTATAGCTTGGAGTTGGAGTAGCGGCTACTCCGGTGCAACATCAGCGATCCGCGTGCTCTCCTTCCTTGGCCATTGGATCAAAACCGTCTTTGCAACCGACCTTGATGAATGTCTAGGATATTGTTCACGTGTGAAACATGTGCTTCGCCACCGACTTGGATGAAGCTCACCATGGGGTCGGCCGACCCCACTCTATGACATGTGGGCCCGGGGTACATCTTCTAGAAGGTGGTGATGTCATCCTGATGAACAGTGCAGATGGGCCCCACCAAGGGGGGTCGGCCGACCCCCCTATGACAGGGCTGGCCCACCTTCTTCTCTCCCTTGGTGACCCCACATGTCATGGAGCAAGTCTTGTGATGATGGTTGCAATTGGTTTCGGTGTGGACCCATGAATCCATGTGCTTCTCATCTTGCACCATTGAGTAAAAGCACATGTTTGATCCAAGGGTTGATATTGGCTTGAACATGCTTCTCTTGGATCATGCCATGTCACCCTGGCCGAGTTGGCCCCAAGGTGGGGTCGGCCGACCCCCTTGGTGGGCCCACCTGACCTCATTTTGTTCATTTTGCCATCTCCTGCAAGTTCACAAGCTAAGAGTACAAGTGGAACTTATTAGTGATAAATATGCTCATGATATGCTATACTTCCTTGAAACCGAGGCCTGTTGACGGTATTTTGATAAGGTAAAACATGCTATAACTTCCGTCAACATGGATGCTCCCTAAGAACATAGCGGGGCACCACAAAAGCTTCCTCACCCAAGTTCACGCAAGTCAACTAGTCACAGGATGGACTTTGGGTAACCTCAAGTGATTCAGGCTATTTCTCAAAGCGTGAAGCCTGATTTCTTTAGAGCACAAAGTCGGGAATCCAAAGCAAAAAGCGGATCTCAAAACCAAAGTCAAACGGACGAGCTACGGACAAAATAGCGCAGAATCAGCTGCATCGGACGCTGGGGAGCGTCTGATGTGTTCACGTCAGACGCGTCCGATGTAAACAGGACCTTCCTAGAACCTTACTGTGTAGTCATCGGACACTGCTACAGTAACAACTCAGCGTCTGATGCCAGCGTCCGATGTAGGGCTGGCGCGTCCGATGTGAACAGTAGCGTCCGATGCCCAGACACCTGACGCGTCCGATGCAAAATGAGAGTTTCTGGAACCTCACTGCATGACCATCGGACGCTGCACTGTAGCATCCGATGCCCCTTCAAAAGCACCGAGACTGACACGTGGCAACGGTGCGTCCGATGCTACTCGGGTCAGCGTCCGATGCCAAGAACAAGAGCGTCCGATGCCCCCGAAACTGAGATGTTCTTCCGCCGATTAAACTCGATCTCCCTCAAATCAAAAGCTCTAAGGCTCAAACTTGTTGTGAGGGGTCACAAGGATGTTAGTGAGCTACTCCTAAGAGATCATGGCTCGAACCTTACTCCAAATCGATGAATCGAAAGATTTCGGGGCGAAGGAGCAAGAACGTGATCCAAAACGAAATCCGCCCGATCTACTAGCTCGTGAGGAATTAGAGAAAACCCTTCAGTAGAAAGATGTCTCTCACGATGCTCTAGGAGATGGTTCAAATGGATTTGCGAATCTTTCCTCGAAAGAAGAAATCTCGTGAAGATCGAAAGAGGGGAAAACGTGTAACGCGAAGAACAAAATCGCAAGACAAATTAAAGCACGAATTTGATCCTTGGATTCAGTAAGATGACGGATTGTATTAGCGCTCGGTATTGGGTTACAAGCCACTCCTCGCAACAACAAAGCTTGGATGGCAAAAAGCTCAAGAACAAGAGCCCTCTCTCCTCTAACACTAGCCTTCTCTCACAAGAACAAAATGAGAGTGGCACCGCCCAAGGATATTTGTCCAACACAGCCCCTTCACATATATATAGACGCACGTCCAAAAGACACAAACACCCTAACATGAAGCACTAACCCCAAATACCCCCTAAGGGTAAAACCGTCCAACTGTGGCAGTTTCCATCCGACGGCCACGCGCCTTCTCATCCTTCGCTTCGCCTCGACGCAAGCTCCAGGATGCCGCCACGTGCCATCACGTCGACCACCACACCTTCCTCACCGATAGCTTCGCCGCAACACAAGCCTCTCGGTGCCGCCACGCGTCGACCGTTCCGCATAGGAACCTCCACCCGATTTTGAGGCCCAAACCGGTAAACCCGCCAGCCCAGGTTTTGAGGACGAAAACTGGAAACCATCCACCCCGAGTTTTGAGGCCCAAACTCGGAAACCGGCCACCCTGAGTTTTGAGGCCCAAACTTGGAAACTGGTCACCCCGAGTTTTGAGGCCCAAACTCGGAAACCGTTAAGGGTAGCTTTTTGAGGCTCAACTACCAAACCCACGCCGTAGACGGAGTGTGGTTCTCACACCCCGACCACCGACACCGATGCCAATGCATGTTCGACCTCCCACCGGGCACAACGCCTTCGCCTTCCTTCTTGACTCGGCCGACGACACTTGCACCGCACGCAAGCCCGTGTCCGACCTCCCGCCAAGTGCCACGACGCCATCATCTTCCTTCCGACTCGACCGATGTATCGCACATCCCCATGTGCTCTTGTTGGCACCAAAGTATGGTCAAAGCACCAACTCACTCGAACACGGTCCTCAGAGGCCGTGCAGAGCAAAGTCTTGACCTCCTGGACCTTTCAAAAGGTGGTGGTGCCGAATTTGGGTGAGAATGACTCTGGACGTGCCAGTCAATTTGACATGCAATTGACAAGGAAAAGGGAAAATGTCAAATTACGGAACCTGCCGGTTTGATGCCAGACAGTTCCAAGTTATGCGGCTCTGATATAGCCATTATTTACAGGACGTTGACTAGAAATCAACTCCTAAGAGAAAGTTGAAACATTGATAATATTTAGAAGCAAAATGGCAGTTACATATATAAAGAAAGTATTTAGAATAAAGCATAGTTGATAAGCTTAGAAATATGAAGTGGGTAAAGATCTATGTGTACATTTAAACGACATGAAATCAATAAATCGACTAATTGCATAGGCAGTTCTATCTGTTAATAGTAGAGTGTTTCCATGCAGCCATAATAACAAATAGATCGATAAAGTAGCTTAAACATCAACAGTGGGGTGTCTCCATACAGCCATAACGATGACCAAGCTAAATCACGTCCGATGCAACAAGCAGATCCATTGATTCCAGATCACTTAAAAGTACACATTATGAAGGAAGCATAAATGGATCGGCTATTTTAGCCGATACAGGGTCCGTGAAGCACGAACAAGATCTATCCGTTAAAATCATAGTTTGACTTAAGATCAAACAGATCTAACCTATCGAGCATATCAGTGGGGTTCGGAAATACAGTCGTAATAAACATGTTAGATCAAATCTATCTTCTCGTAGATCAAACCACGATTTTATCGGATATCTCGAACGCACAACATGTAACAATCAGGATTGACAAAATAGTCGATCAGAGGCTTAGATCGGCTATTTCCCTTGATGTAAGCGTATAAAGCCTTCGGGTAGCCAGATCTAAACAGCGTTTGATCTTAGGCTACTTTGGCAATCTTGATTGGGCAAGATATTGTTTAAATCTAAAGAACAAAATTAAAACATAAACAATATCAATAACTTGATGAATCTATTAGCTTGCCAAAACCAATAGAGCCGATAACTAGTCAAGATCGACTAAAGCAAGAGATTGATCAGAGTCAAGACAGTCTTACAAAAGACGAACTTAAACCGATAACTAGCCATGTTATAGCTAAACAAGAGTTTGGTCGATGCCAAATACAGCCTTATCGAGCGATAACACGAGCCATTGGTGAAACTTACAAGCAAACCGGAGGTCGGTCAAGCCGATGCAGCCCTGCCTGGTTGAAGGTTCCGCTGAGTTCTACTTTACTCCTACTCCTAGGGTTTTGGCCGGTGGCCGATGTGTTGATTGATTGTGTATATTTACAAAATCAGGTTTCTAGCTATTTATAACTCAGTTGACTCCTGTTCTAATACGACTAGGATAAAATAAAAAGACGACCCGGACTCGAACTCCTTAGCTGGGCTTGACACATTTTTACGCCTGCCCCACATGATCTTCTTGGTCGTGTCTGGGTCCAAACAGGTCTCCTTTATTTTTCTGGCTGATTTCTTTATTAACAAATCAGCCACTTGTGCCTACAAAACAATAATCCTTTTTGGTCCAAAATCTGGTGTAAACACATGCCCCCAATTTTGGGATGAAATTTATTTCATTCTGAAATTTGAGTCTTTTTCTTTCTTCTTCTTCGGCACTTCAAATGGCTTGAAGATTTTTTACCAAATAGTATCTCAATGATTAATGGGAAATTGTTGCTCTCCCTTTGAAAACCGTGTCATGATTTAACATCCCACTCGAGTACTCTGCGCACGCTGTACAAAACGGCAACTTCTCCCCTTTGAAGATCTCCATCTTCATCTTCCATCACACTCAGAACGTATCCATCGCCGCTTTCGCCTTCCATCCAGGAGAAAACCCTTTTTCCATCAAAAGACCTCTCTTTTCTTCCTCCGATGACAGACAACAACCGCGGCAAGCGTTCAGCAGAGGAGGAAGTGGACTCCTATCGTCGTGCTCAGCACCGCGCTAGGTGTGCTTTTTCTCGCATCAGTTGATCCTGATACTTCATCATTGGCTTTTCAGATCCGATTTGATTTCCTTTAACTTCTTTATTCAGAGTTGACGCAGGTCCTTCCAATGCTGCCGCTGCTCTGGGACCTCCTCCTGGGATGGAATCGGTTTCCGAAAACCCCTCTTCCGATAGTTCAGAATCGATGGCCGCTTGCTATTACCGTCAAATGACGGAAATGCGGAATCTTCATTCCGAAGCCACCATTAGGAACTGCTTGCTCGAGCACCACATCGTCCAGCTCCAAAAGGTGTTGGAAGATGCAGAGGCGAAAACCTCTCAGGCGGCTCAGCAATGTGCTGAATCTGACGCACGCGTCGCCGGTAATTCCCATGATTGAAGAACTCCTTTCTTTTGAAAAATCTTATCTCCAGTTTCACAACGTATTATTTGGTATGTTTTGTAGACTTAACCGTGCGTCTGGAGGCCCTTCAAGAGGCAGGAAATAAAGTGACCTCCTCTGTGAATGCCACCGGCGACAGCGTCGCTGAGAGGGTGACCAACATCCCCGCAAGGGTGCACGAGGTTGCCCTCCATGGTGTCCGCCATGGTGCCGCCATGGCTCTCGGAGCTGCCCAGGCCTACACCGTCCAAGACTTAGGTCGTCTCAAGATCACCCTGGAGATAAGTCACGCCATGGAAGCGAACTTCGATGGCGTCGATGGAGTAGCTAGGGAGATAGCATAGTTCACCCCCTCTGTATTCATAGTAGATAAAGTTTTCGAGTAGTTTATTAGGATCAAACTACTGTAAAAAATCTTCTTGTGAATATAATGAAGCTTTTGTTCTTCTATGATCTCTCTGTGATAAGACCCATCGAGGTCCTTTAAATTCAGAAGTCCTCTAATTTGTATTTTTGTGCTGAAGGGGATACCTCTCTTGCATCGGCTATTTTACTTTACTGCTAAAGGCAATACTACGTATATCGGCTATATTCCCTTTTTAGCCTGAAGGCGATATAGTTATATCGGCAATCGGCTAAATTGGTTAATCACAGTAGATCCACCCAGATACTAGGATAATATTTCTTAAAATATTTCCCATTAACTGCTCTGAAGTACTCGACAGCCTCCAAAGTTTCATAGAAATAAGCATTACCAGGAGCACACCTTGTAATCCGATAAGGTCCTTCCCAATTTGGTGACCATTTGTCGTATTTGTTATCCTTAGTCCCAACAGGCAAAATGACTTTCCAAACTAGGTCTCCTTCATTAAACTTTTCTCTCTGACCTTTCGAACATAATACTTAGCAATTCTCAACTTCTAAGCTCTAATATTCTCAAGAGCTTTTAGCCGATGAAAATTTAAATCATCAAGGTTATCCATCATAAGCTGCTTATATTCATCGGCTTTCAAATTGTTCTGCTGAGATATCCTTCTAGACCCGATACTGATTTCCCAAGGTAATACAACCTCATGACCATAAACCAATTCGTAACGTGAACATTTAGTTGCACCATGACAAGCCATTCGATAGGACCATAAGGTTTCAACGAGTATCGAATGCCACTTCTTTGGATGCTCCTTGACCTTCTTCTTAATAATTTTGATCAAAATCTGGTTAGAAGCTTCGGCCTGTCCATTAGCTTGGGCATAATATGGAGATGAGTTAATCAACTTGAAGCCTATGTTAGCAGCACAATCCTCAAACTCTTTTGATGTAAACATCTTTCCCTTGTCTGTAGTAATGGTTTGAGGAACACCAAATCTATAAATAATATGATCTTTGATAAACTCAATCACGGTAGCCAACAAGTCCTCCTTTAAAGGAATAGCTTCAACCCATTTGGTGAAATAGTCTATTGCTACCAACACAAATTTGTGCCCCTTGCTAGATGCCAGGAATATTTGGCCAATTAGGTCTATACCCCATCCTCTAAATGGCCATGGCTTTCTAATTGGATTCATAGCTGATGCTGAAGATTTTTGAACATTACCGAACCTTTGACACTCTTGACATCCTTTATAATACTTAAAACAATCTTCCAATATGGTTGGCCAAAAATATCCTGCCCTCCTGATCATCCATTTCATTTTATGAGCAGACTGATGTGCACCACAAACCCCTTCATGGATCTCTCCCATCAGGACTTTGGCTTCCTCTTGATTGATACATTTAAGGAGCACACCATCAATCGTTTTGTGATAAAGTTGATCATCAAGAAGGACAAACTTTGTAGCTTTATATCTCAGCTTTCTGGACACTTTTCGTGATGGATCTTTCAAGTATTCAATAATTTCGACTCTCCAATCATCACTATCGGTAATTTCATCGGCTAATATCTCAACGATTTGCCGATACCTAGAAGCACCCTGAGCCAACCGATTAGTCTCTTGATTCTGACATCTAGGAATATGCTTTATGACAACAGAAGAGAAAGAATCAAGTAGTTCAAGACACTTTTCATAATGCTTCCTTAAGATGTCATCTTTGCATTTATATAGGTCGAGCAACTAATTAACCACTAATTGAGAGTCACCAAAAATCTCAATGGCCTCGGCCCTTACCTCATATAGAAGCTGAAGTCCCTTGAAAAGTGCTTCATACTCAGCTTGATTATTAGTAGAGGTTGGATCAATATGAAAGGCATATTCAAAACTTTTCCCTTGAGGAGAAACAAGGACAATACCAATACCTCCACCTTGTTTGCAATTAGAACCATCAAAGAACAAAGCCCACAGGGTAAAATCTAAAGTCTTAATTCCTTCTTCATGATGATGAGTAACAAAATCATGAAGGACCGAGAGTGCAAACAGAAAGCGACCAGAGCGGGGGGGGGGGGGGGGTGAATGGGAGCTACAAATTTTCCTTTCGGAAACTTGTCGCCACTGTCCGAGAATCAACCCCAAAGGCACAACCGATGCGTGTGATGTCCACGACCCAAGACAATGGGTGGATGTTCCCCAGGAACATAGCGGGACAACACAAAAACTTCCTCATCCATGTTCACGCAGGTCAACTAGTGACAGGATGGACTTTGGGTAACCTCAACCTCCCCCGAGCAACGCGAGGGGGATTCAGGCTATTTTACAAAGCGGGAAGCTCGATTTCTGTAGAGCACAGAGTCGAGAATCCAACGCAAAAAGCGGATCTCAAATAGGAAGTCAAACAAACGAACTGCGGATGAAAACGTGTTGATCAGTACTGACCGGACTCACTGGAGCGTCCGGTCAGTCAGGATCGGACGCGTCCGGTCGAACGAAAATCGTTCTGGACCCTTACTGTTCGTGACCGGACTCTGCACTAGGGAGCGTCCGGTCAAGTGAACAGTGCGTCCAGTCACAGCGTAGCCACGGTGAACAGTGCTACCTGTGCGTCCGGTCACGTTGGCCAAGTGCGTCCGGTCAGAAACAAAACAGGCACAGCGAATGAGTTCAACGACCGGACTCTGAACTTGTGCGTCCGGTCAGCCCGACCCAGCGTCCGGTCACCCTGAAACTCAACTGTTCATCCACCGATTCAACACAAACTCTCCCAAAATGAAACCTCTAGGGTTCAAACTTGGAGAGATGAGTCACAAGGAGGATAGTGAGCTATCTCTAAGAGATCATGGCTCGAACCTATCTCCAAATCGATGAATCAAAGAAATTCGGGGGAAAGGAGACAAACTTGACTCGAAACGAAAATCGACCGATCTACTAGGTCATGAGGTTAAAGAAGAATTCCTTCGGTGGAAAGAAGTGCCTCACGATCTAGAACAACTTGGTTCAAACGAATTTCTAAAAGGCGCACCAAGCAAAGAGATCAATTGATGGGAAAACGTGGAGAAAAGCAACCCGCGAAGCACAAGAACAAAACGCGAATCACAACCACGAATTTGCAACCGTGTGGCTACCACACGCTACAATAGTGAGATTACGGTCTCACTTCCTCAAAATCTCACGGGCACAAAGGTATTGTTCTCTTCTCTGTGGATCTCAGGTTCGCTACAGCAAGGATGTGGGAGAGCAGGAAACCCTAGAAGCAAAAGAGCAAATGACTGAGATAGATGGGGAGGTGGGTGTCTCCCCCTACTTGTCCTAATTCTAACTATTCCTAATTCCCACTCTACCCCTAACTACTTACAGAGCGAACCAGCTAAACCCTAAGGTTATTCTGGACCAACTCGTGGTAGGTGGTGATCCGACGGCCACGCCCGCACAACTCGTAGTGTTGCCTCGACGCAACCTCCCGATTGCCGCCACGTGCCGCCACCGCTCTGCGTCCTCTTCACGGACTCCGCCCCCGGTTTTGTGGCCGAAACCGGGAAACCAGGCCTTCACGTTCACCCCCGGTTTTGAGGCCCAAACCGGGAAACCAGCCGTCCATCGCCTGAGTTTTGTGGCCCAAACTCAGAAACCTGCAGCGCCCAGGTTTTGAGGCCCAAACCTGGAAACCGTCCTCAGCCCGAGTTTTGTGGCCCAAACTCGGAAACCAACAGCGCCCAGGTTTTGAGGCCCAAACCTGGAAACCGTCCACCCGGTGGTTTTTCTGTGCCTCAACCACCAAACCGGAGCTGTAGAGGGGATGCACCGCCCGTGCACCCCGTCCACCGACACGTGTCCCCAGGTCCTCGACCCGAGCAACACCATGCCCCGCAAGTCTTCGCTCGTCGCTGTCCCAGGCTGCCAGCCACCACAGCTGATCCTCAAACCACCAGTCCCTTAGTCTAAGCCTCACGTCCGCCCTTCACCGCTCCCGGTCCGTCGGCACGACACGTCTCTACTTGACCTTCACCTTGCCCTCGATCACTGTCTCCATGCTCGACACCTGCACAACACAAGCCAAAGAACATGCGATCAAACCCGTTGACAATCACTCATCACTTCGAGACTCGGCATACACCCATGTATCCGCAAATCAGCTATTACCTGACCTTTAACTGCTTTAGCCGATTCATATTTCAAGTCGAACTCTGATAATGCAAGAATCCATTTGCCAATTCTCCCATTTAGAATAGGCATAGATTACATGTCCTTTATTACATCAAACTTTGACACCACCGTGCACTCAGAAGACAATAAGTAATGCCGAAGCTTGGTGCATGAGAAATATAAACATGAGCATAACTTCTCAATGGGAGTGTTGTTTCGGGTCCGAGGCCCCGAAATAGCGGGTTGCCGCACGAATGAAAGCACGGAGCGAAAGCAGAGAACGAATGGGAAAGCAGGGAAGTGATTGAAGTGAACAGTGTTCTCTCTCCCCCTTAGGGAGGCTGGGAGCTTTTTATATTAATCCCGATTAGTTTGAAAGTACAAGAATGCCCTTCCAACCACTCTGCCACAATTACAATGATGCCCTAGTCAAATACTCCATGGTCGTATGCCACCTCCTCTGGCGCGAGAGGCACCATCGTGACTTTGCCCTCCGACGGGCCCACCGTCCCCCGGCCCTTCTCCTTTTCCTGGCCGGTGGGCCCGCTCTCTCTGGCACAAGCTTCCGGCGTCCTGCGAAAACCTTATGAAAAACCAAAGTCATGAATGACGAATGCTCCCGCCGGAAGCGTCGGGTTCCTTTCGCGCGAATGCTTCCATTCGCATGAAAGCCCCGCCTTCCCTTGGCCCGCGAGCTGAAGTGCGTGCTTCCGCGCGAAAGCTCCCTTTCGCACGAAAGCTCCGCCTTCCCTTGGCTCGCGAGCTGAAATGCGTGCTTCCGCGCGAGAGCTCTCTTTCGCACGAAAGCCCCGCTTTCCCTTGGCCCGTGAGCTGAAATGCGTGCTTCCGCGCGAAAGCTCTCTTTCGCTCGGAAGCTCCGCCTTCCCTTGGTCCGCGAGCCGAAACAGGTGCTTCCGCGCGAATGAGTACAATCGCACGAAAGCTTCGGCAATCTTCGATATTGCGGGTTGTAGGCGCCTGCGGTCTGGGTACCGTCCCAACAGGGAGAATATCTCATTTCTGGATCAAGCAACCTTCTACTGAGATAGAACAGTACTCTTTCCTTTTCTTCAAATTCTTGCATTAAGGCTGACCCGATTGTATGATCATCAGCTGATACATAAAAGGCTTGTTCTTTTGAGGAGGGATCAAAACTGGTGGTGACTATGACAGAACCGACCAATTTATAAGAGCACAAGTGCGAAAACCTCTGCCGAAGCAGCTGAATTAGCACACTTGAGCCCATATAAACCCGGTAGTCCGTGAAATCCTGAGGGATTTCAATCTTTTCGAACATCTCAGCCAAGATCGCATGGTCAAGCAAATACAGATCATGTTCACGGAGCTTTGCAGCAGAAATAAAATTACAATAAAGTTCACAAATAATAACACAAGTGGAGTTCCACTTAATTTAGAAGAAACAACATAGCTTTGAAATGAATAGCATAACATAAGCTGAAATACTTTGCTAGCTTGTGTGACATCCTCCAACAACAGCATAAAGAGAAGAAGTATGGAACTGCCGAGTCCACCGGCACTGGCCATCACCTTTCGGTCAGACCTAACCTTCACTTGCAACAAGGTGGGATAAACCCTGAGTACTCGAATGTACTCAGCTAGACTTACCCGTCGTAAACCAGAAATAAAATGACACCAAGGAGTATGCAAGGCTGATATAAATAGTAGAGCTGGCTAACTTTATTTGCAAAAGGAGCTTAAGATAAAGTGTTCATTATTTTAATTATATGAGCAGTCATCTTTTATCCTATTCCTTAAATTCTAGGTTTTGCACCTTCACTAGAGCACTCACTTGAATCTAGCAAACAATAATATAATACCATATCAGGTTTGCTTTGTCAATATTTTAGTTGAACCATCAATGTCACATGGAGTTGTATCATGGTGAAGATCGACATAGTTTCCCACTAACCGGGGGAGACGGCGACTCGAATCGAATTACAAACCATCTGGCGAGAAACCTTTAATACAAACCCACACTTTTCCCGTCGGGTCCATGCATTGGGTCACTGCTCGATACTGTTCGTGGTGGTAATCGTCGCGGCTCACAGCACGGACCACCCAATTGGAACTAAACGATGGCCATTCCGAGGCAGATCGGGTTTCCATACTAGAGGGTGCGACACGGGTTGAGACCGGCCCGAACATCGTCTAACCGGCTTCGGGGTCGGGAATACATCACCGGCACCCTAAGTAAAGGGCGCTTTCAAAAATGAACGAGGGCCAACATCGATACAAACCTACACGATCCAATGGACGAGCTGCCCCCATGTTTCCGAACTTGGTGTCTTGCCTTCCAGTTGACCGTATTTTCATTACTACTCAAGTTCTTTTCCATGATAGCAAATATAGCCAACCGTGATCTGGTAAATACCCATCAGGGGTATTACGGGAACATCCTTTATTTACTACGTTATTAAGCAGGCTAAGCAGTTCTATCTTTAGATAAGTAACAGGATAACAAAGCAGGTATAGCAATAATCAAGGAAGGATAATGCAGCAAATAGGATTCAATCAACTCATATACTTAATGCATCACAATATAAAATACTCAAGTAAATTATTTATAAAGACTGGGAGACTTAAAATGCTTCGGTGCTTGCCTGGGAACCAACACTAGGTTAGTGTTTGTTAAGTGATACTCGCTTGGCGAGTATCTCCGCTGCAGCACTTGCTTAACTCCGTATCTTTGGGATAATTCACCAAACACTGTCTTCGGGTTTAGCCTCATCATCACGTCCTTCACGATGTATCTACCGTTACCTAAATGAGATGCGCGATGCAAGCGTATGAATGCAAGGGAAACGCTTATGAAGCAAACATAAGGCGCACAACATAGGCATTACTGATTACTTTAGCAGGTTATAATTAAAGTAAGGTGTGACACATGATTCATTAGGTACTCAGAGAGGCTAACCATAACAATCAATCAAGACTACATCACACATCACACAAATGGAACACATGTATGCACATACAACTCCTATATTAGTTAAGCATGTCAACCATCATTATTTAATATATTTATATAATACATCAGGTTAATTAATTTAATAACATGAAATGCACAAACTAAACATTATCAAGTCATGACGTAGCATCAAAGATCACATAATCAACATCAAGCTATAACAATCAAGTTTGGTTCATTTAGACAGTTTGGACAGCAACACAACATGCACTTTAAACAAACATAAATGAAGCTACACATGTCTAAACAAGGTGATCCTAGACTTTCGGGAAAGTAATGAAATTATCTATAACTTTGTTATTATCACTTAAGCGTGATTCTACCATTAAAAAGATAAAAAATAACAGACAAGCACTTCTGTCCAAACTTTGGACATAATATTACATTCATATTCAAACAACCATAACTGGAGATCTAATGCACCAAAATACTTGACATAAGACTCACTAGAAAGATTATTAAGTTTTCTAAAACTTATTTACAATCATCTCAAGATGATTAAGCAGTTATCAAGTCTAACCAACTCAAACAAGTAAATCTGTCCAGACATGGTCAGATTCTGACTTCTAACTTTAAACACATGTAACACAAGTTCTAGACCACTACAAATAGTGATTCAAGACAATTTAGAAAGATTGTGAAAAACACTACAACTCTTATATTAACACAAAAACATGATTCATAACTTAAACTAGCCAAACAATTCATTCTTTCAGATCTGCACAGAAAGTAAGCAAAACCTGACAGCAAACTTGCAAAAGCTATAACTCCTAAACCGCTTGGCATAAAATCATGAAATTCTAGGACAAGCAAGATAAAGAAATTATCTACAACTTTTATAAAGACTATATCTACAGAAAACATCATTATCATCATAAATTAATTACCACAACAGAAACTGTGTATGCAGCCATTTTAGCATTTTAATAAACCACTTCTTAACGTGTTTAGTTAATCATTTGAGCACACATATAAGCTACTAAAACACTCCTAACAGTCATAATCATAAACACACAATAATTATTTCAGATTAATATAGAACAAAGGCAACCATTCAAACATGTACATTTTTTTTATCACTATGCTTTTACTAATTAAACAATTAACTAACATAGGCATTATTTTTAAGTGACATTGCAAACATATAATTTGGGGCTCATATTTTTACTGATGATAGATAATTCCTGAATTATGACTACTATAAAAATATTACATGCTCAGGTATTATAATTTATTTATTAAAAACAGGGCAAGTTTTATTCACAAAAAATACATGTGAGAGCAAAATAAATCTACAAATCATATTTTTTGCAAACACATGACCATAACAAAATTACCTAAGTTACAACAATATCACAGAAAGTCAATGGAACCATCTTTTCCATTTTTACATGCAAACATTTACCATAATTCATTTTAATTCATTTAATAGGTGCGGATACATGGGTGTATGCCGAGTCTCTGAGTGATGAGTGATTGTCAACTGGGATGATGCGCATGTTCTCTGGCTTGTGTTGTGCAGGTGTCGAGCACGGATACAGTGATCAAAGGCAAGGTGAAGGTCAAGTAGAGACGTGCCGTGCCGATGGACCGAGAGTGGCGAAGGGCGGACGTGAGGCTTGGACTGAGGGACCGGTGGCCCGAGGATCAGCTGTGGTGGCTGACAGCCTGGGACAGCGACGAGCGAAGCCTTGCCGTCATGTGTTGCCTGAGTGATGGACTTGGGGACACGTGTCGGTGGACGGGGTGCACGGGTGGTGCATCCCCTCTACGGCGTCGGTTTGGTGGTAGAGCCAGAGAAAAACCATCGGGTGGACGGTTTCCAGGTTTGGGCCCCAAAACCTGGGTGCTGAGGGTTTCCGAGCTTGGCCACAAAACTCGGGCTGAGGACGGTTTCCAGGTTTGGGCCTCAAAACCTGGGTGTTGCGGGTTTGCTGAGTTTGGGCCTCAAAACTCAGATGCTGGTGGGCTGGTTTCCCGGTTTGGGCCTCAAAACCGGGGGTTGGCTGGAAAGGCTGGTTTCCCGGTTTGGGCCACAAAACCGGGGGTGCAGAGCGGTGGCGGCACGTGGCAGCAATCGGGAGGTTGCGTCGAGGCAACGCTACGAGTTGTGCGGGCGTGGCCGTCGGATCCACCTACCATCGAGTTGGTCCAGAATAACCTTAGGGTTTAGCTGGTTCGCTCTGTAAGTAGTTAGGCGTAGAGTGGGAATTAGGAATAGTTAGAATTAGGATAAGTAGGGGGAGACACCCACCTCCCCACCTATCTCAGTTCATTTGCTCTTTGCACTTAGGGTTTCCTGCTCTCCCAATCCCCTGCTGTAGCTAGCTGAGATCCGCAGAGAACAATACCTTTGTGTACGGGAGATTTTGAGGAAGTGAGGCCGTAACCTCACTGTTGTAGCGTGTGGTAGCCACACGGTTGCAGATCGATGTGTTGATTCGCGTTTTGTTCGTGTTCTTCGCGTTCTTCATTTCTCCGCGATTTTCCCGTCACTCAATCTCTCTCCCTACTGCGTCTTTGCGAAATCCGTTTGAATCAACTTGTTCGTTTTTGAAAGGAGATCATTTCCACCGAAGGAATTCATCTAACTTCTTGCGAACAAGTAGATCGGGTTGATTTCGTTTTCGTGGCGCTTTTTCGTTCTTGATCTTCCCCTTTCGATTTCCCGGTGATTGAATCGATTTGAGTGGATGATTTCTTGGGGATAGTCTCCTAACTACCCCGTGATCATCTTCTCCAAGTTTGGGAACGTGGGATTTTGATTTGGATCGAATTTGGAGAGATTTGGAGAGGAGGCGACTGAAATCGCCCTCTCTGCTCGTTGGTGAACAGTCCGCGGTTTTGACCGGCGGACAGTCCGCGCGTCGGGTTTGGCCGGACCAGTGGCCAGACTCCACGCTGAGGAGCAAGTGATTTTTGAACTGCGGATAGTCCGCCGTTGTTTTTGGCGGACAGTCCAGGAACGTCCAGGGAGGTTCCAGCAGAGTTGTTGTTTCTCGTTTTCCGCCGGCGGACAGTCCGCCATCCCTTCGCGGACAGTCCGCAGTAGGGGCGGACAGTCCGGGACCCCAGGGCCGGACAGTCCGCGGATTGGCTGAAGCCTCCAGTTTTGTGCGTTTGCTCTCCCGGCTTCCTCGCTTGGTTTCCGGACTTCTCGATTGGCCTTGTAGTTGACCAAGGAATCTCTCTAGGTGTCTTTGGTACTTGTTAGCATCGGTATTTGGAGATTTCTCGACGTAGCCGTCTATCTACGTTCGGGACTTGGTTTTTGAGGGTCAAACTTGTCTCAGTTCTTTCGGCGTTTGGTTTGCTATCGCTTTGTGGTGCCTCGCTGTGATCCTAGGGATCATCCACCCTATTCCAAGGGTCGTGGGCATCACGGTTTCGGTCGTAGCTTTTGGGGGTTGATTTTGGGACATTTGGCCAAAGTTTCGAGAGAAATTTTTGAGCTCCCATTCACCCCCCCTCTGGTCGCCTTGCTAGTGCTTTCTCGGTCCTTCAATTGGTATCGGAGTAGGTTAAGGATCTTCCACCTTAGCCGATTCCAGATCCACAGAATGCGACATGGATCGCGGCGTGGGCAAACCGCCGTTTTTCGATGGGACGAACTATGCGTATTGGAAGATACGCATGTCGGCCTATCTGCAGATTTTGGGTGCTTCCATTTGGGATATTTGCAACTCTGCCGATTACGTGGTCTTGGCTGCTCGTGTCTCTCAGCTTCAGATCGATGAGCACGATGCCAATAGCCGAGCCCATAATGCTCTTTTCTCATGCTTGAGCATGAGTGAGTTTGATCGCGTTTCTCACCTCGCTACGGCTCGGGAGATTTGGGCTACCCTCATGCGTTTCCATGAGGGAACCTCTCAAGTCAAAACCCGTCTCTATGAGTCGTTCAAGCGAGAGTATGAGAACTTTTGACATATGCCTGGCGAGAGCATAGAAAGTTTATTCGCTCGCTTTCAGGTGATTGTCAACAGGATGAGGGCTAACAAGGAGTTGTTGGCTTTCGACGATCATGAGAGGGCTCTCAATCTTTTGCATACTCTCGATCGGTCGGTGTGGGATTCCAAGGTTCAGGCGATCATCGAATCGCCTAACTATGAGACCTTCACGTGTGACGAGCTCTTCAGTAAGCTCAAGTCCAGTGAGATTGATGCCATGGCGAGGGCTTCTTATGAAAATCTTTCTGGCCCGTGGATGGCTTTGGTTTCTGGCTCTTCTGCTAACCCCTCTGGAGGATTTGCACTCTCTTCACTCTTTTCTGTCATAGAGGACCAGCTTGAGTCTTTGGGGGATGACAAGCTAGCTTTGCTCGCCAACCGGTTCTCGCGGTTCCACAACAACCGCATGAACCGTCACCGCGGAGGAGGACGCTCAGGATGCTATGAGTGCGGCGACCCCGACCACTTCATCGCCAACTGCCCCAAGAAGAAGAACACATCTGGGAAGGGCGATCATGGGCACAAGTACGACTCCGGCAAGCGCAAGGAGAAGTACGTCCCCACAAGGCACAAGCGGAGGGGCGGCTTCGACAAGGAGTACATCAAGAAGAAGTACTTGGAGAAGGCCCATGCTGAGCAGCGTGCATTCTTCGCCACGCTCAGCGACGTCGACGGCTCGGATGACGACTCCGCTTGCTCAAGCGACGATGAGTCCGAGAAGAAGAAGAGGATCGAGGACAAGCTGAACGGTCTCTGCTTCTTCGCCGACGACGACGGCTTCTGCACCATGGCCCTCGGCAAGGAGGTCACGACGAGCTGGTGAACTCCTCTCGGAACGACGACGACCACCACGACACCTCCCAGGTATCTCTGACCCACGATGAGCTTTCTGCTGAGGTCGAGAAACTTACTGCTGCGCTCCTTAGTCAAGATAAGTTGCTTAGGCGTGCCGCTAGAGAGCGCAAGGAGTTTAGGCAGAAGTGGGAGGATACGGTGAAGGAACTTGATTCTGTCAAGTCCACCGTGGTTGTTACAGATGAGGAGGAGTGTGAGATGTGCACCATGCACATGACTGACCTTCTCACTTTGAGAGGTCTGCGTTTGTTGGAGAGGTGGTTGAGCTGAAGGCTAGACCCTCACTGTTGGGTGCATGCAAGACTTGTCCTGTCTTGCAAACCGAGTTGGCAGAGAAGAATGCCAAGATTGAGTCTCTTGAGAAGGCCAGCTCGGGTAGCACTTGTGTGGTTAAGTGTGCTTTGTGTGAGGGTTTGGAGATGGAGATTGCGAATGTGAAGCATGACAAGATGCAAACCGAGGAGGAAAACACATACCTTCGGACTATCTTGTCATGGGTGTCTTGTGGTGAGCCGCAGCTCGGGATGATGATCTCCCAATTCAAGCGAGCTGCTGGAGGTCCCGGTGTAGGTTTTGCTCCGGGTGTTGATCTTTCTGCTTTTGGGAAGATTGGAGAGTCGAGTGGTTTGAACCCGAGTGAGAAGCCCAACTCCACCACTACTCCCAAACTTACCAAGCTTCCACCCAAAGAGCCTCTCAAGCCTAACACCAAGGATGGAGTGTTTGAGGAACCTCCGAGAGCTCCACCCAAGAACCAAGTGTGGCATCCCAAACCCAACCACCTAAAGAACAAGCTGGACACAATGCCACCCATCCAGGAGGAGCTTATGCCACAGAAGGGCAAAGTGATCCACACCCACCACCGTGAGTACCAACAACCCCCTTTGAGAGAGGTGAGGTACCATCGTGAGCATTGTGGGAGAGATGGACACTTGAGTGAGTTCTGCTTTCGGCGCAAGAGAGAGGCGCGCCGTGCTAGGGAGATGAACAATGCGGACATGTACCATCCTCTCCATGATGTACATGCGCCAAATGTTCAGAGACGTGCTGCTAGGCCCAGAGGTCCAGAACCTCAAGTTCCCAGGCCTAGGCAGAGGAGAGCTCCGAGGAGAGATGCTAGGCCTAGAGGTGCAGTGCCTCAAGTTCCTAGGCCAAGACCTTGTAGAGAGCGTGCCCGGCGGGAGCCTGCAGTTGTAGGCTATGGACCCCGTGGCGGTGGCTTTGTAGTTGAGCGCTTTCCTCCACCGCATTTTGAGTATCGCGGTGAGCGCTCCTTCCCCAGCGGACCACGTTCTTCTAAACGTGGTGATCGCTTCCTTCGTAGATGTGCTAGGAATGGTTTTTACACTGACTGTTCTTTTGAGCAGCCGGCCCAACACTGGTATTCTTCCTACTTCACTAACCTCAGTGTTGGACCGTATGCTCACCCTATGTTTTTTTATTGATATAGGTAAAACGATTGGAGAACGTTTGGTTGGTGGATTCCGGGTGTTCGAGACACATGACCGGAAATGCCAAGTGGTTCTCCAGTCTTAGTCCTGTCGCCGGAAAGGAGTTTATCACCTTCGGCGACAATAGCAAAGGTAAGGTGTTGTCTCGTAGGTCGGTGCGAGTTAATGAGCACTTTGTGTTGCGCGATGTTGCTCTTGTTTCTAACTTGCACTTTAACCTTCTTTCTGTTTCGCAACTCTTTGACGACGACTATGAGATTCATTTTAAACCGAATCTCAGTCGTATTTTGGACGCTCAGGGCAATCTTGTTTGTGTGATTTCACCCTTTGGGAAAGTCTTTCGTGCGGATTTCTCGGAGTCTTTTGGCATTTCCCGTTGTCTTATGGCTGGACCTTCCTCCTCTAATCTTTGGAAGTGGCATAGGAGACTAGGACATTTGAGCTTCGACTTGCTTGCAAGACTTAGTTCACTTGGTCTAATCCGAGGATTGCCCAAGTTATCCATGGAGAAGGATCTTGTTTGCCATTCTTGTAGACATGGGAAGATGGTTGCCGCTCCCCACCATCCAGTGACTCAGGTCATGACTAAGCCCCCTCGAGAGCTTTTGCACATGGACCTTGTTGGTCCGGCTCGGGTGAGCTCGGTTGGGGGGAAGTGGTATGTGCTTGTTGTTGTTGACGACTTTTCGAGATATTCGTGGGTCTTCTTTTTAGCTGAGAAGACCGAGACTTTCTCCTTTGCTCGCAATCTGATTTTGCATCTTCAGAACGAGTTCCCTTTGAACTCGATGCGAGCTATTAGGAGTGATAATGGTTCCGAATTCAAGAATTCGGATTTTGAGAAGTTTTGTAACTCTTTGGGCTTGGAGCATCAGTTTTCTTCCCCCTACACACCGCCACAGAATGGTGTTGTAGAGAGGAAGAATCGGACCCTTGTAGAGATGGCCAGGACGATGCTCGATGAGCATAGGACTCCTAGGCAATATTGGGCCGAAGCTATGAGCACTGCATGCTATATTTCCAATCGCATTTTTCTTCGAGCTTTCTTGAAAAAGACCTCTTATGAGTTGCGTTTTGGAAAACTTCCCAAGGTGAGTTATTTTAGAGTTTTTGGTTGCCATTGTTTTATACTCAAAAAGGGCAACCTGGACAAATTTGAGTCTCGTTCTTCTGACGGTGTGTTTTTGGGTTATGGCACTCACACTAGAGCTTATCGTGTACTTAACCTTGACACTAACCGAGTCATGGAGACATCCGATGTCACCTTCGACGAGACCATGGTTTGTCCCTCTTCTCGTTTTGACCGTGCAGGTGATCATGAGGTTGGCGAGCCTCTTTTCGATGATGAAGAAGAAGGTGCTGAAGGCATGGATGACCCAGCACCTCCTCCTCCACCTGTTGTGCCGCAAGGAGCGGCTTCGACGACGACTCACGGCCCCGACACGTCTTCTTCCTGGGGGCCGTGGGATCCGCCACCCCGAGCGGTACCCTTTGTACCCGGGGAGGCACCAGCTGCTGTTGAGGGGGAGGCCACGTCGGCAAGGGAGGCGCCACCACACATTCAGCGCCAGCACCCGCCTCAACAGATGATCGGCAGCATCGATGAACGCGTCACCCGGTCAAGGCAAATCTCTCACTTTGCTCATTCTGCTTTTGTTGCTGATTTTGAGCCTCGAGATGTTGGACACGCTTTGACGGATCCGGATTGGGTAAATGCCATGCATGAGGAGCTTGAGAACTTTGAGAGAAATCGGGTTTGGGTTCTAGTGTCTCCACCTTCTGAGTGTCATCCAATTGGGACAAAATGGGTTTTCAAAAACAAAGAGGGAGAAGATGGCCATGTTGTGAGAAACAAGGCCAGACTCGTAGCCCAGGGATATAGTCAGAAGGAGGGGATAGACTATGAGGAGACTTTTGCTCCTGTAGCACGTTTGGAGGCTATTAGGATACTGTTGGCTTTTGCTGCATCCAAAGGTTTCAAACTTTTTCAAATGGATGTCAAGAGTGTCTTCTTAAACGGCTACATAGAAGAGGAGGTGTATGTTAGACAACCCCCCAGTTTTGAAAATCCCAAGTTTCCAAACCATGTTTTCAAACTCCACAAAGCTTTATATGGTTTGAAACAAGCCCCTAGAGCCTGGTATGATAGGTTGAAAACCTTTTTGCTTGCTAAGGGTTTTAAAATGGGATGTGTGGATGAAACGCTCTTTCTCCTCAAGCAAGGCACTGATACTCTCTTGGTCCAAATTTACGTGGATGATATCATTTTCGGTGGTTCTTCTCACGCTTTGGTTGCCAAGTTTGCAGACACTATGAGCAGGGAGTTCGAGATGAGCATGATGGGAGAGTTGATGTTTTTCCTCGGGTTGCAAATCAAGCAATCCCGGGAAGGAACGTTCGTGCACTAGGGCAAGTACACCCGGGACATTCTGAAGAAATTCGATATGGGTGAGGCCAAGCCTCTTCCAACACCCCTGTCGACCACGACGGCCCTGGATGCGGACAAGGAGGGAGAAGCAGTGGACCAGAAGGAGTACCGGAGTATGATCGGGTCGCTGCTGTACCTGACGGCGACACGCCCGGACATTCAGTTCGCGGTGTGTCTCTGCGCGCGATTTCAGTCTTCGCCGCGCACTTCTCACCGTTAGGCGGTCAAGCGCATTATGAGGTACTTATCCTTCACTCCAGAATTTGGGATTTGGTATTCTGCTTCCTCCACCCTTTCCCTTTGTGGTTATTCCGATGCTGATTTTGCTGGTTGCCGGATTGAGCGCAAGTCCACTTCTGGGACTTGCCAGTTTATTGGTTCTTCTCTTGTTTCGTGGTCCTCTCGCAAGCAGTCTAGTGTCGCCCAGTCTACTACGGAGGCTGAGTATGTTGCTGCGGCTAGCTGCTGTTCCCAGTTACTCTGGATGATGGCCACTTTGCGTGATTTTGGTCTGAGCTTTTCTCGTGTTCCATTGCTTTGTGACAGCACGAGTGCGATTAGCGTTGCTAAGAACCCCGTGCTTCACTCGAAGACCAAACACATTGATGTGCGCTTTCATTTTCTGCGAGACCACTATGAGAAGGGTGATATCGACCTTCGCCATGTCGATACTCATCATCAGTTGGCTGATATTTTCACCAAGCCTTTGGACCAATCAACCTTTAATCGGTTGAGAGGTGAGCTTGGTGTGTGTTTCCCCTTTTAGATGGTGGAAACATTTTTGACTCTTGTATGATACACTGACTTTGTGTTTTTAGTTGGTTTTACTTCTTTTAGTTTCTTCTTGCATCTTTGCATTTCAGCATACGCTTTTACATTCTGAGCTTCATGAATATAGTCTGAAGAATGTAACTATGCTCTGTGTAGTCTTTGTTCCGATGCTTTATGTTGATGCTGTAGCTTATGCTCCTTCTGATCACTGATACATATTGAGAGCTGAGCTATTTTTGAATGGTGAATTTGATTAATGAACTTAAAACTTGAAAATGTTCACCATTGCAATATGCAACTAGCATGTGTAGAATGTGTTGAAGTCACATGTGCTTTTCATATATGCTAGGTTGCTATGTCTCTAGTGTTGAGTCATTCACTTGCTTGGTATGTCATATTCTGTTTAAAATCTGAACCAAGTTAAGTGAATTGAAAAGATCGAGATGGGTTTGCTTGTTAGCACCTCACAGTTTCGAGACTGTTTCTCATTGCACTTTGAGTTAAACTTGAGCTGTGTAGTGTATGACCGAAACTGTTGCTTTAAGCTTCTGATTGCTTATGCATAGGCTTCGCACAGTTGGAAAGTTAGGCAATAACAAGCATTCAACCTCTCGCAGTCACATGCTGATTTCTGGACTTGTGTAATTTCACCGTTGCAACTCCGATTAAAATTTGAAATCACAAGTACATGCTTCATGTTTCATTTGGTATCAGCATGATGATTGAACTGTGCTAGGGGTAGTTCACCTTGTATACATGTTTAGCACTTGTTTGACTTCCTGTCTATACATGTCTATGCTATTTTAATGGTGAATACCTTTTTTGGCTACAAACTGCTCTTTTTGCTCTCATTTTAGACTTAGTGATCAGTTTGAGCCTTTGCTAGCATTCTGTGCATTTTTCTGAGTCATCGGATCAGAACTCTGTAGAGCATCTTTGCACTCTTTTGAGTATACTCCTGAAGCTCCTAACTTGCATTTTGACTCATATGCATTTTGGAAGGGGAGAAATTTGCGTGTTGGCACTTTTTGGTGGTGCATTTTCTGAGGGGGAGCATTGTTTCTTGATTAGTGCATTTTCAACTAAGGGGGAGAAATTGCAAATCATTACCCACCGTTTGAACTAAGGGGGAGCCTTCCTGGTTGTTTGCACTATTCGAGGGGGAGTTTTGCTGCTTCCTGATTGGCCGTAAGGTTTTGGTATCGAGCTCTCTTTGCTAGTTGTGTTGAGCCTCTGTGCCTCTATCTTGAGGGACTAGCATTTGCTTCGATTTTTCGATTGGTTTCTGCTCTATCTTGAGCCTGTTCTACCTCTTCTTGAGGGCTAGCTTTGCTTTGCTTGGTTGCGTCGAGCCGTTGCCCATGTCTTTGGGGACCAAGTTGTTTCGCTCTTTCCACTTGACCTTCTTCGGCTTTGCTATGCTTTTGGGTCATTTGGTCGAGTTCTCTCTTCTCCTTCTTCCTCCTTCTATTTCCATTATGATTTGTGTTGGTAGTTAACAATGCACTCATCAAGGGGGAGATTGCGGATACATGGGTGTATGCCGAGTCTCTGAGTGATGAGTGATTGTCAACTGGGATGATGCGCATGTTCTTTGGCTTGTGTTGTGCAGGTGTCGAGCACGGATACAGTGATCAAAGGCAAGGTGAAGGTCAAGTAGAGACGTGCCGTGCCGATGGACCGAGAGTGGCGAAGGGCGGACGTGAGGCTTGGACTGAGGGACCGGTGGCCCGAGGATCAGCTGTGGTGGCTGACAGCGTGGGACAGCGACGAGCGAAGACTTGTGGTCATGTGTTGCCTGAGTCGTGGACTTGGGGACACGTGTCGGTGGATGGGGTGCACGGGTGGTGCATCCCCTCTACGGCGTCGGTTTGGTGGTAGAGCCAGAGAAAAACCATCGGGTAGACGGTTTCCAGGTTTGGGCCTCAAAACCTGGGTGCTGAGGCTTTCCGAGTTTGGCCACAAAACTCGAGCTGAGGACGGTTTCCAGGTTTGGGCCTCAAAACCTGGGTGCTGCGGGTTTGCTGAGTTTGGGCCTCAAAACTCAGATGCTAGTGGGCTGGTTTCCCGGTTTGGGCCTCAAAACCGGGGGTTGGCTGGAAAGGCTGGTTTCCCGGTTTCGGCCACAAAACCGGGGGTGCAGAGCGGTGGCGGCACGTGGCAGCAATCGGGAGGTTGCGTCGAGGCAACGCTACGAGTTGTGCGGGCGTGGCCGTCGGATCCACCTACCATCGAGTTGGTCCAGAATAACCTTAGGGTTTAGCTGGTTCGCTCTGTAAGTAGTTAGGCGTAGAGTGGGAATTAGGAATAGTTAGAATTAGGATAAGTAGGGGGAGACACCCACCTCCCCACCTATCTCAGTTCATTTGCTCTTTGCACTTAGGGTTTCCTGCTCTCCCAATCCCCTGCTGTAGCTAGCTGAGATCCGCAGAGAACAATACCTCTGTGTACGGGAGATTTTGAGGAAGTGAGGCCGTAACCTCACTGTTGTAGCGTGTGGTAGCCACACGGTTGCAGATCGGTGTGTTGATTCGCGTTTTGTTCGTGTTCTTCGCGTTCTTCATTTCTCCGCGATTTTCCCGTCACTCAATCTCTCTCCCTACTGCGTCTTTGCGAAATCCGTTTGAATCAACTTATTCGTTTTTGAAAGGAGATCATTTCCACCAAAGGAATTCATCTAACTCCTTGCGGACAAGTAGATCGGGTTGATTTCATTTTCGTGGCGCTTTTTCGTTCTTGATCTTCCCCTTTCGATTTCCCGGTGATTGAATCGATTTGAGTGGATGATTTCTTGGGGATAGTCTCCTAACTACCCTGTGATCATCTTCTCCAAGTTTGGGAACGTGGGATTTTGATTTGGATCGAATTTGGATAGATTTGGAGAGGAGGCGACTGAAATCGCCCTCTCTGCTCGTTGGCGGACAGTCCGCGGTTTTGACCGGTGGACAGTCCGCGCGTCGGGTTTGGCCAGACCAGTGGCCAGACTCCGCGCTGAGGAGCAAGTGATTTTTGAACCGCGGATAGTCCGCCGTTGTGTTTGGCGGACAGTCCGGGAACGTCCAGGGAGGTTCCAGCAGAGTTGTTGTTTCTCGTTTTCCGCCGGCGGACAGTCCGCCATCCCTTCGCGGACAGTCCGCAGTAGGGGCGGACAGTCCGGGACCCCAGGGCCGGACAGTCCGCGGATTGGCTGAAGCCTCTAGTTTTGTGCGTTTGCTCTCTCGGCTTCCTCGCTTGGTTTTCGGACTTCTCGTTTGGCCTTGTAGTTGACCAAGGAATCTCTCTAGGTGTCTTTGCTACTTGTTAGCATCGGTATTTAGAGATTTCTCGACGTAGTCGTCTATCTACGTTCGGGACTTGGTTTTTGAGGGTCGAACTTGTCTCGGTTCTTTCGGCGTTTGGTTTGCTATCGCTTTGTGGTGCCTCGCTGTGATCCTAGGGATCATCCACCCTCTTCCAAGGGTCGTGGGCATGACGGTTTCGGTCGTAGCTTTCGGGGGTTGATTTTGGGACATTTGGCCAAAGTTTCGAGAGAAATTTTTGAGCTCCCATTCACCCCCCTCTGGTCGCCTTGCTATTGCTTTCTCGGTCCTTCAATAGGCTGCAAGCAAAATAAATTCATAACTGAAACATACATGCACCAATAAATCTAAAATTTTCATCACCACACACATATCACAAGACAAGCTTACCATAAAACTTTCATAGCATTAGGACCAACACAACAGCAGGTATGACATTATTCCTACCAAACCCTATTTAACAAAGATAAATCGACACAGCAAAAACTTTGAACTAAAACATATCATATTATGACTACATTGCATAGATCTACTCATAAGGATTCCAAAAAGTCTACTTTTGCTATTTTACGAGTTTTCTACCAATTACTATGAATTTACCAAGTTTTAGCCATATATTAGGAAAAAGAAAAATAAAAACACTGTTGGCACTATTCATATGAGTCACTGACTTCGCAGAAACCCCCCTGAACTTGGTCGTATTGCTGCACGAAATCCTTGACCCGATTTTGGAGCAGAGGGCGCGCAGGAGCTCGTCGGAATCCGGCCGGAGAAGCGTCCTCGTCGTCGGAGAAGTGGGGAAACGACATGGCGGTACTGGGCCGCACCCATGAGGCCGCTTGGCTCGGTCGGAGAGGGCCCGTGGTGGCGCGGCCATGCACGCCGGTGATGGTGTTGATGACGGCGGCCGGCGACCACGACGACGGTGACCTCTGGTGGCGTTTGGGGCCGGGAAAGGGGAGCACGGCGTCTGGCACATGATGGAGATGGCGCTTGCGATAATGGCTAGGGTGGAGGAGGGACGGAGCAGCGAGGGAAGCGACAACTGCAAGCCTGGCCCGCCATCCATGGCGGCCGCGCTCTGCGCGTGCAAGGGCAAGCAGAGGCGAGAGAGAGAGGAGATGGCGAGGGCGAGGCGCGGAGGGAGTGAATGAGGACGGTCTCTGGCGCACCGCATCTCTTCTGGGATGTAGGCAGGGGCAAGGGAGCAGGTGGCGGCCATGGAGGGCAAGCTCTAGCGCATGAACTCCATGTCGCCATTTCGTCGAACACGTGGTGCGCGACAACTTGGAATCTTGGACGACTGTTTGCGGCATCTTCCGGGCATATTCGGGTCCGATGCCTTTAAGCAATGTTGCAGCTCTCGTGCTGCTCTCCAACTTTGCTTAATGACACTCGGCCATTAGAGTTACCAGACAGCGGGTAATTAGGTCCAAAGTTGACAGTGTCAGAGAGTTAATGATGGATGACCTTGCTGCAGTTAAACCCAAAAATCTCAGTCTAAACTTCGCCAATTGAGTGCAACTTTTTATATGATCTTCTCCAAAATATACCCACAACTCTTATTTTAGGACCAACTGAAGTTACTTAACAAAATTTGGAGAACGCGGCTTGCCAATGTGATTAACACTGTAGTTTCAGACTTAGCCAATTTTTCGAGGCTGGCAACAGCAGCAGATTCATACTTTGATTCTCTATTTGACAAGGTTACATATAGATTCAGCCTTAGGTCCTTTAAGAAAGTTTGTTGCACACTTTGTGATCTATAGCTTTGCTTAAAGGTCAAACCGCGTATCTTGTACAAAAACTATAGTTTCTCTTTGGTCAAAGCAGCAACTCAATAAAGCTTCAAATTAAGATTTTCGGCCGATTGAGGCATTTTCTTGATATTTGCTCAACACAAACCTTCCATAACTTTTGTTCGTGAGTCCATATAGAGTTGATTGGGCATAATTGCAAGACTTGATTGAACTCAAATGATCTCCTTCACTTAATTCGTGATTATAGGTCAAGCTGTGACTCGTTATTTCATGTGACTTTTTGATTCCAAACTTCGCAAAACTTTTCCACTCGTCACTATAGATAGGAACCAAGGTGGGACACATGACAAAGTCATGTTTAGCAAAAATCTTGAATATCCTGAAATTGGACAATCATTATTAAGTAGCGTTGTTAATTATTTCTCGAATAACTCAAACTGGGCTCTGCCTTCGAGATTGATCCCAGCACTTCTGTCACCACTGACAATACTAGAAATTATCTCTCGATCATCACCTGACAGACCATATTTGTGTTCAAACTGATTGCTTGACTGGCGCGAAACATCTGGGGTGTTACAGTGACTTCATGTATTCTTTGATTTCATCAAATGCTTTGTGTTGTTCATCTTCCCATTTAAACTCCTGGTTATCTTTCAATTTCAACAGAACTGAGAATGGCAAAATCATGGCCGACATGTTTGAAATAAACCTTCTAATGAAATTGATCTTGCCGATCAGAGATTGCAACTGAGTTTTTCTTGTTGGTGGTACTACTTTATCAATTGCATCATAACTCTTTTGATCGACTTCAATCCCCTTTTCATGTACCATAAACCCCAAAAACTGTCCAGCTGATACTCCAAACGCACACTTGTGGGGATTCATTCTTAATCCATGCTTCCTTGCACATTCCGGAGTATCCTTGAGATCTTTATGATGTCCTTGATAATTCTTGGACTTTACAACCACATCATCAATGTAGATTTCCACAATGTTGCTGATCAACTCATGAAAGATATAATTCATAGCCCTTTGATAAGTTGCACCGGCATTTTTAAGTCCAAAAGTCATGACTACCCATTCATATAAGCCTATAGCACCCGGGCACCTGAATGCAGTTTTATGTATGTCTTCTTCTGCCATAAAAATCTAATTATAACCAGCGTTGCCATCCATAAAACTGATTACCTTGTGCCCCACTACTGCATCAACTAACATGTCAGCCACTGGCATTGGGTAGCCATCCATCGGAGTAGCCTTATTTAGATCCCTGAAATCGAACAATAGATATCCATTCGGCATATCTACATTGTCGAATAAAGTTAGCTTCATAAAGCCGAGTGATTTCTGTTTTCACATCAGCCATAACCTCTGCTCTAATTCTCCTTGGAGCTTGTTTTACAGGTCGACTCCCATGTTTGATAGGTAGTCGATGCTCAACCAACGATCGATCAAGACCAGACATCTCAGAATAATCCGAAACAAAACATTCTTTATATTCTTTTAACAAAGTAATAAGTTCTTGTCTAAACTTGGGATCCAACTTGGCACTGATATATGTCCAATATCATCTGCCTCTAGTTCATCAGCCGATGTAAAACCCTTACCCATCTTACTTTCATCTTCATTGATCGTACAATCCATTAGATACATTTTTTAATGTCGACTGCTTGGATTGGCTGTTGGCTATCATCAGACGTTTTGAGAAAGACTTCTTCGTGAATCTTCCCAGAAAAACACTCCACATTGTCGAAATTCCAAACATCAGGGTCAGAGTAAGAAATGCTAATAGTTGAATCGGCTGGTACCACCCCCACAGTGTCTCTGATCCACTGAATCACATTTTGATGCATGGTAGATGGAACACAACAATTAGCGTGAATCCAATCCCTTCCGAGAAGCACACTATATGATCCCTTTGCATCGACTACAAAGAGAGTAGTCGGCAAACTTTTGCTGCCAACTGTTAGCTCGACACACACAGCTCCTCTAGTAGCCGATAGGTTTGGGTCAAATGTCCCGCAGTCTTTCCAAGCTTTCTAAAGGTAGCGTAAGGCATCAAGTTGACAGCTGCACCGCCATCAACTAACATTCTGCTCAAAGGGCTTCCGTCGACAAACCCCTTTAAATATAAAGCTTTTAGATGGGAATGTTTCTCGGGCTTTTGAAACATGGCTCCTTCTGCCTGATAGATCCACTAAGCAATTGCTTCTTCATCATCAAACTCTTCTTCATGATCAGAAGATCTAAACTCGGCAGGTAGCATGAATAGAGCAGAGATATTAGCGGATGACTCTCCATTATCGGCTATTTGTTTCACCTACCAGACTTTGGGCTTCTTCTTCTGAATTTCATCGTTCCTCAATCTCTGAACCCGCCATTTCTGGCTTTTGGTTAAACCACTTGGACACCATTGTCCTTCTTGCCATGGACGATCCTGATCGGCTAACTTTATTCCAAGCCGATCATGAACACTTTCATTTTTTATGCGCCGATCTATTTTTTCAAATCTTAATCTTTCATGCACAGATCGGCGATTGTCCCTTGACTGCCCGTACTCCCAATATTGTTCACTGCACTCCGGGCAATTACGAAGAGTAGGAAGTTTCAAGCCTTCATTCCAACAATGTCTGAAGAAAGGGCAATCTCAATGATTCTTTTCTTCCTCCCTGATACGCCTTTCCTCTTCTCGAGACCTTCTATACTCCTCCTCTTCAAGCCATTCTTGATATTATTGTTCATCCCTTCCTCTTTGCATTTGATCTCTTTCTTTCTGACGCTGCCATTTGTTTAATAAGATTCTAACAGTCGGGCGTCTTCTTGCTTCACCAACCCTTGAAGTTTCAGGTTGATCATGTTGATCAACATTTTTCTTTCCTTTCATCTCCTGATACTCTCTGGCTGTTAGTGGCTTCTTTGGATCGACTATCCCAGCTGCTCTGGCTTTGTCAGAAGTTAGAACCTTGATTTCACTTCGAGGTGCAGGAGCTACCATGTTCATTGGAAAGGGACGACCATTGATGCCCATACCCTTAGCCTTTTCTAAGCCAATCCTTCCCTTAGTAATGGCTTTCTGGATCATGTCTCTGAAAACTCTACAATCGTTAGTAGTATGAGTACCAGAGTTATATAATTTGCAGTACCTTCTGTTCTTGAGCTCTTCAGCCGATGGAATGTTGTGGTTTCCAGTCAACTTAATTTGACCTTTCTCCAACAAAAAGTCGAATATCTTATCGGCTTTAGTGATATCAAAGCTATATTTCATTTCTTTTTCAACACCCTTACACTAGTAGAATGATGATTTTTCCTAGCGCCTCAATTATTTGTACTGGCGGTTTGAGTTACCACGCGCCTGTAGAAATGAACCGGTGGACCTCAAGTCTAGAACCGCCTGTAGAAATGGATTTCTACAGGCGGTTTGTTAAGACAACCGCTAGTAGAAATAGATGTGTTTTTTAAAATTTGATTTTTTCAAACTATCTCGGATGAGAAAACACCCAAAATAAAAGTTGTTCGTCTTAAAAAGTTATGAAACTTTGTAAATTACAACTTTTTAATTTGAAGTCATCTTGTCATCGAAAAATATGTTTGAATGGTCTCAAATTTGAAATTCACATTTTGTAAATGACCTCGGATGGAGAAATGACCAATACAAAAGTTGTTCATCTCGAAAAGTTATGAAACTTTGTAGTTGACCATTTTTTGATTTGAAATCATTTTAGGACCTCAAACAAGCAAATTACACTCGGGTTTGTATAATATATGGGGAAGCGAAGGGGTATTTGAACACATGTGAGTGTGTGGTGCAGTGGTAGAGGAGCCTTCGCGCGAGGGCGAGGTTGTGAGTTCGAATCCCACCGGCGCGTTAGTCGCGGTTTTTGCGCGAAAAATGCCGCGACTTGCGATGAAGGCGGGTGGGCGTTGGGCGGAGGGCTGTTCTCCCTAATTAAAATATTTTTTTCCTATTTATTTACGGGTTTTTTCAGAAATTTTTTCACAGGCGGTTCACATAGCGAACCGCCTGTGGAAATGCCCATTTTCACAGGCGGTTCGCTAAGTCAACCGCCTGTGAAAATTCTTTCCACAGGCGGTTCATAATCAACCGCCTGTGTTGTGGTCCTATTTCTAATGGCCCCCAGCGCAGGCGGTTGATAAAAACGCCTGTACAAATCGATCTACAACCGCCTGTGTAGTATCGTTCTATACTTGTGTTAGCCTTTGCCCAAGGCATGTATTCACTGTTCTTCCAGGCCCAATCAACAGCAGCCACTTCATCTTTGCTTTCATCACTTGAATTACTATTTTCTTGTAAAAAGAAGTGACTTTCTGCATTATAGGCTTTCTTGGACTTAAAGACATGATTGTATCTATTCTGGGCATCGATATTCGCTACTTTCTTGGCCAAATCAGCCATGCTGGTACAACTGAAACCAATCTTTTCTCTGATAGCTGGTATTAGCCCTTGAATTGCTATACTGACTACCTCTGGATCTGATAGTGACAAAGTATAGCATTGATTCTTCATCCCTGTAAACCTCTAAAGATATTGACATCCAGTTTCGTTGTTCCCTTGTCTTACATCGATTAAATCTACAAGTCCTTTTTCCAAAATTCCAGAATCAAAGTATTTATGGAACTTGTCTTCCAAATCTTCCCAGCTTTGAATGGAATTGGGTGGAAGAGATGAAAACCATGAGAAAGCCGAACCAGACAGAGATAAAGGAAACATCCTGACTTTAAGTGTTGGTTCGTCGCCAACTTCCCCAAGCTGGACTAAGAACTGAGTTATATGTTCCATAGTTGTCACTGAGCATGTTCCTGTGAACTTGGTGAAATCAGGAACCCTATACCTTGGAGGAAAGACAACCTGATCATACTATTCTGGATATGGTTTCTTATAACCAGTCAATGTAGTTTTGGGTGTCATGTCGAACTATTTTTGAACCATATCGGTGACCCGACTCATCAACTGATCCACTTGATTCACCGGCCCTTGATAGCCGATGTTCTGCCCCCCTGAAAGTGTTGTTTTGATACCCTGGATTTTCATGAGCATCCAAAGTATAAAAATCCGACACGTAGTGATATCCGGGAGGAATATCACCAGGTACTACGTTCCCTTGATACGGTGGTGCATTGAAATCCCTGGTAATCCTCCTTGTATGGGGAGCTATTTTTGTAGCCAATGAGTAGGTTGTTGCATTGGCTGTGGCGTCATGCTCCCAGGGCTGATGATCATCTGATTTCCATTGCCATTAGGACCACTCATCTGTGGGCCCCTAGAAGTTCCAGCCTCTTGATTATTCCCAACTGAATATGACGGGCCTCTCCTGTTGTTGCCCAAGTTGAAAGCTTCTTTGATGGCATTTGAAAAGCTGTTGAGGAATGTTTCATTGTGATTTATTAGGGTAGTAGATATTGCTTTGCTAATCACTTCTTGCATGACATTGTGTTGTATCTGGATCATCGGATCTTCATGTCCTTCTAGAATTACCCTTGGAAGATGAGTTTTCTGAACGGTCTATTTATCTCTGGTTTTGCCGAAGCTAAGTAAACACATATCACGATATTGCTCAACAATTTGTTCTATTAAGCGTCAGACTTCATCTGGAAGTTGCTCCATTGTCACGTTCAGCACTTCATCATTGCTGAATGTCATGATCAGACAACTGGGTCCCACTAGGCGTGCCAAAAGAATGTGTTGGCACAAAAGTCTGGTCGAAGCGCCAACACACTCAAACACGGTCCTCAGAGCCCATGCAGAGTAAAGTCTTGACCTCCTGGACCTTTCAAAAGGTGGCGGTGCCGAATCTGGGTGAGAACGACTCCGGACGTGCCAGTCAATTTGACCTGCAATTGACAAGGAAAAGGGAAAATGTCAAATTACGGAACCTGCCGGTTTGATGCCAGACAGTTCCAAGTTATGCGGCTCTGATATAGCCATTGTTTACAGGACGTTGACTAGAAAGTCAACTCCCAAGAGAAAGTTGAAACATTGACAATATTTAGAAGCAAAACGGCAGTTACATATATAAAGAAAGTATTTAGAATAAAGCATTGCCGATAAGCTTAGACATATGAAGTGGGTCAAGATCTATGTGTACATTTAAACAGCATGAAATCAATGAATCGACTAATTGCATAGGCAGTTATATCTGTTAACAGTGGAGTGTTTCCATGCAGCCATAATAACAAATAGATCGATAAAGTAGCTTAAACATCAACTGTGGGGTGTCTCCATATAGCCATAATGATGACCAAGCTAAATCACGTCCGATGCAACGAGTAGATCCATTGATTCCAGATCACTTAAAAGTACACATTATAAAGGAAGCATAACTAGATTGGCTATTTTAGCCGATACAGGGTCCATGAAGCACGAACAAGATCTATCCGTTAAAATCATAGTTTGACTTAAGATCAAACAGATCTAACCCACCAAGCATATCAGTGGGGTTCGGAAATACAGCCATAATAAACATGTTAGATCAAATCTATCTTCACATAGATCAAACCATGATTTTATCGGATATCTCGAACGCACAACATGTAACAATCAGGATTGACAAAATAGTCGATAACAGGCTTAGGTCGGCTATTTCCCTTGATGTAAGGGTATAAAGCCTTAGGGTAGCCAGATCTAAACATCGTTTGAGCTTAAGCTACATTGTCAATCTTGATTGGGCAAGATATTGTTTAAATCTAAAGAACAAAATTAAAACATAAACAATATCGATAACTTGATGAATCTATTAGCTTGCCAAAACCAATAGAGCCGATAACTAGTCAAGATCGACTAAAGCAAGAGATTGATCAGAGTCAAGACAGTCTTACAAAAGACGAACTTAGACCGATAACTAGCCATGTTATAGCTAAACAAGAGTTTGGTCGATGCCAAATACAGCCTTATCGAACGATAACACGAGCCATTGGTGAAACTTACAAGCAAACCGGAGGTCGGTCAAGCCAATGCAGCCCTGCCTGGTTGAAGGTTCCGTCGAGTTCTACTTTACTCCTACTCCTAGGGTTTTGGCCGGTGGCCGATGTGTTGATTGATTGTGTATATTTACAAAATCGGGTTTCTAGCTATTTATAACCCGGTTGACTCCTGTTCTAATACGACTAGGATAAAATAAAAAGACGACCCGGACTCGAACTCCTTAGCTAGGCTTGACACGTTTTTACGCCTGGCCCACATGACCTTCTTGGTCGTGTCTGGGTCCAAACAGGTCTCCTTTATTTTTATGGCCGATTTCTTCATTAACAAATCAGCCACTTGTTCCTACAAAACAATAATCCTTTTTGGTCCAAAATCTGGTGTAAACAGCTCTTGCTCGCCGATGCCACGTGCCAGCTACCACAGCTGGTCCTCCGGCCTCCTGGTCCATCGATCCAAGCCTCACGTCTGCCATTCACCGCATGGCACGCCCGCCGCACGGTACGCCCATCCTTCACCGCTCCCGGTCCATCGACACGACACGTCTCTACTTGACCTTCACCTCGCCATTGACAACTGTCTCCGAGCTCCACACCTGCACATCAACACAGCCAAGAGACACATGTTTCACACGCACACCAACACAAAAACACTCCACAACTCAATGCCACCGGTTAGTCATAAACATTAATAGGGTGTTTGGTTTGTGGAATCAAGTCATGCTTCATGAGGTGATGCATCATGAGTTCATCCCATGAATTTTGGTGGAACCAACTCATTCCTCATCCTTATACTAATTATTGGCTTATGAGGAATGAGGTGGTGATGCATCAACTCATTCCATTCCACCAACCAAATAGAAAAAGTGAGGAGTGAGAAGATGATGGACCACCTCATTCTTCAAACCAAACACCCCATAAGCTCATATGAAATAAGACTTAACCGGGAAAAGCCTCAAACCTTCCTCATAAATGTCAATCATTCATCATATATGTTATCAATCTCCCCCTTGATGAATGCATTGACTAACAATAAAACCACAAAAGCAGGGTTTGAAGGCAAGGCTCATTCAAGTGCCCAAAAGCCAAGTAAAAGCAAACACAAGGCCACTTGGAATGAGGAAGGATCATGAAAACTCCAAATAAAAACTCTCGATCTCGAAAGAAATGGGAAAAGCGGGCAAAGCCTCCACACAACAATCACCATAAAAGAAACCAAGGTTCTTATCCACCAAAATTGTCAAACAATCGTCATAAAAGAAGCCAAGGTTCTTATCCACTTGGAAGGTTCTTATCCACTTGGGTTTCGAAATTTCTCCCCCTTGATGATTGAATTGACCAAAACTAGGCACAAGAGATGGTTTGAGATACCAAAACCGAAAACTTGGTCCCCAAAGACATGGGCAACGACTCAACGCAACCAAGCAAAATTCGAGCCAATCTCCACAAAAGAGTGAAAACTCAGGCAAAGGGCGAAAGACTTGGTTCCCAAAGACATGGGCAATGGCTCAACACAACCAAGTCAAAAATGAGCTAGCCCTCAAGAAGAGGCAGAAAAAGGCTCAACACCACTAGCTCAAAAAGATTCCATACCAATCGAGAAAACACAAAGAGAAGCTCAATACCAATTGGAACACAAACACCTGGAGCACGTGGAGAAGCAGCAAGACAAAAGCGACTCCCCTGAAAACAAGCCTATACACAAAGACTATGCATCAAAGCTCATGACACCAATTGCACTCTATACCAACTAAACTGAACACTTGTTACCAAAGGAGGCACAAAAATAGGATGTCAATTAAAAGGCCATAAAAGAGCTAAACTCCCCTTAGCTCAAAGCTCTCCCCAAAGTGCACGACTCTCCCCTTTGTGCCAACACACAAACTCCCCCTTGCAAACAGCTTCTCCCCCTTGACAAAAGGGAACATGCTGAGGGTTTTTGAAATTTCTCCACAAAGTTGACACAAACACAAAACAAGTCATCAACCAAATGCACATGGGGGCGGTTCAAAGCACTGAAAAGTGACCACAAAGTGTATCGGAGCTGGGGGTATATACACTAAGCTAAAAATGCATGAAATGCACAATGCAACAACTTCAAGTGTATAGCAATTAGAGTAAGAAGATGCTCAAAAGGTTGCTGCCCTGAAAGTGTAGCAACCAATACAAATGCTAGCAAAGGCTCAAACTGATCAAGTGAATACAAAATATGAACAATTAAGCATATGAGCAGTTTTAAGCCATTTGAAAAAGGAGTTCACCAATAAAATAGCACTAAGCATGAATAGACAGGAAATCAACCAAGTGCTAACTCAAGTATAAAAGGTGAACTACCCCTAGCAAAGTTCAATCATCATGCCATAGAATGAAGCATAAACTTGTGTTATTTTCAAATTTAATCGGAGATTGCAGTGGTATTAACACAAGTTCATATTAAAGCATGGTCATTGTCTAACTTTTCAACTGGGCTAAGCCTATGCAAGAAAAGCAATCGGAAGCTTAAAGCACCGGTTTCGGTCTTACACTACACGGCTCAAGTTTAACTCAATTGTGCAATGAGAAACAGTCTTGATACTGTGAGGTGCTGACACATGCAATCCCATCTCGATCTTTTCATTTCACTTAGACTTGGATCAAATTTTAAGCACAAGCAAGCAAGTGTATGACTCAGTGCAAGAGACATAGCAACCTAGCATACAAAATATAGCACAAGTGATCTCAACACATCCTACCAATGCTAGTTGCCACTCTCAATGATGAACAAATTAAAGGTTTCATAGTTGATTAATCAAGTTCACCATTTGCAAAAATAGCTTAGCTCATAACATGTATCAGGAGATCAAAAAGAGCCTAAGCTACAAGCATCATCATAAATAAACATAGCATACCGAAAAGAGCAAAGTCTCATTCTCATTACTATATACATGAAGCTCTAAAATGCACTAAATACATGATGAGATGTATGCAAAAACTAGACTATCAAAATTAAAGCAAAACTAGCCTAAAAATAGAAACCCAAAGCAAAAGGGTATCGAAGAAGCCAAACAAAGATACAACAAGCAAAATGCTTCCCCAACTAAAAGGGAAACACACACCAAACTCACAAAAGAAGAGCTAAGAAATGCTCAAGCGAACAACCAGCAAAAACCACATCGGAAAGACCACACAGCAAAAAGAGGTCAAAGAAGAAGAATACCAAAACCCGAACTCAGAAGTGTGTCGGAGGTACCTCATGAAGCGCTTGACCGCCGACTTTTGTGATACCCGAGGGGACGCCTACCACGCCAAAGTAATCTCCCCCTAGCCAGATGTTGTCACTCCCACAGATGCAGCTAGTGCTCACTGGAGATGCTGCTCAAACGGAACCCCAAGTCATGGAAGAAGTGGGATCGGGTCCGTGAGATGAAATGCCCTCTCCAAGCTCCTGTTGTCCTGCAAGCTCAAAGACAGAAGAAACACAAGCCATTGTCTTGTCTAGTGTGACCTCAAGGTCATGGTTAGTCACATAATTAGCATAAGGTGGACTCTCAACAAAAAGAGATCTACCTATGAAAGATACCGCAAGGAGATCTGAACTCAAACTAGTCAAGACTACCATGCAACAGGATAAAGCACTATATAGCAAAATGCAACCTAGAGACATGATAACCCAAACACAGCCTAATCTTCAACACATGCTACAATGCAAGATAATGATAGCAATAGATCCAGAAGCATGTATCATGATAAAATTGAGGAAAGACTAGTGCTCAAACTAAACATGTCAACAGGGTACATGTAGCTACATAGAAACTAGCACCTGATAATGGGATAAACCACCAAAATGTACACAAAGCTAGCATGATATATGAGACAGAAGATAGCACATGCTAGACTAAACAAAACATGATACACAGGAAAATGTACATGCAATAACTATACAAGTGAGCACATGAAAGATCATCTCATACCATAAGAAATAGATCATGGATGGACAAGGTATGGGTGTATATGAAAGCTCACCAAATAGCAAAAGCCTCTTTGGAGGCAATTCTAAGTGGGGTGTGGAGAACCATAAAATCTTGGTCACATCTAAAAGATCAAGTTCCATCAGGCGCATGTTCTCCACCTCGCATCCTCATATCTACACACAAGAGGACAAAGTAACCCGAGTCTTGGATCCCGAAGGGTTGGCAAGAATGTATTTGGGAACCCAAGACTTGGTCACACATCTCAAAGGACTCAACTTATCATGTGGGTTAGCATGATGCAAATGTTGGTTCAAATTCAATTTTAAAACATCCTTGGAAGCATTCCTCAAAAGGACAACTTGAGGAGAAGAACAAGTCGTAGCACGGGAAAATAGGCAAACATCTTCCAAGGTTTTTTGAGATGAACCAATAGAAGCACCATGAGAAGCATGACGTGGACCAACACAAGAAGCACTAGAGGCATGTCCACGACCATGACCTAACTCACTAGAAAAGGAGTCATAAAACCCATCAACAAAGAGGGGCTTCTTACTAGGAACACAAGCATTCATGCCATGAGAAGGGCCATGAACCACCAACTTCCTAGAAGAGCGAGCTTGGCGCAAGCGTTTGGCACGCCGATAGCAAAAGCTTTCTTGATGCCCATCTTTCTCACAAAAAGAGCAATGGTACAAAGGCCCGTCAGAAGGCACACCATTCTCCGACAAGTGAGGAGTCCCTTGGGACTTAGAACAAGAGGCATCAACATTCAACTTGGTGCAAACACTAGGAGCACACGTGGCATGGGAAAGGCTACGCGGCTTCCTAAAAGCCTTAGCTCGAATACAAAAGGTGCAATGGAAAATCGGATTGGGAACACGAGTCCCAAAAATGTGAGAAGCACCATTGTCATGAGAAGTCCCTTGGACATCACTCGACGAAACAACAAGGTTAGGAGTAGCTATGAAAGAGCTATACGAAACCTTGGCACAGGTGCTATCGTCCAAAGACTCACGCGCAACACAAAAACTCAACTCCGGTTGCGAAGATGCAAACTTAGAAATATCAACATCGGAGTTGCAAGAAATGTGTGACTCAAAAGACTTAGCACGAAGACTCTTGCATCTTTTGGCTAAAACCTCATTTTCAAACATGAGGCGATCACAAGTACCACATGAAGCATTATTGAGATTTTCCATCTCCTTTCTAATGCACTCGGCATATGTGGTACGCAAGAGTTCAATTTCCTTCTCAAGGTTGGCACTCATATCATTGTGCTCAACCAACTTGGCGCTCATATGATCGCGCATTTGTTTCAAAGCCAAAACTTCATTTTCTAAATCAATGCATGATGTGCACATGAAATCGATGGAAGAAACATCACCATTCACATCAGGCAAAGAATCACAATCAGCACAAGAAGTAAGGCAAGCATTTGCATTCAAAGAGCACAAGCTACAAGGCCTAGAATTTATCTCATCAATTTTAGCCCTAGCATGCTCAAGTTCATCAACACATGTGGTGTGAGTCAATTTTAGTTCATTAATTTCAGCATGCAAAGACTCACAAGAAACACATGGTATCAAAGCATTTGACTTAAGCAAGGCTATTTCAGTTTTAGCACACTCAAGGTCCTTGAGCAAGTCAATGCAAACTAGACATGGTTCGGAAGCATTGGATTTCAACATTTCATTTTCAGATCTTAAGCTATCAAGAGAAAAGCATAGCTCATCATTCTTCCTAACCATGTCACTACAAGAGGTGCAAGGTAAAGATGCACTAGACTTCCAATGAAAAAGGCCACATTTTAACCTAGTGGAGCAATTCAACTTCTCAATCTTTCTATGCAAGGTATCACAAAGCTCATCATATCTAATGGTATCATCACAACAAGCTTCAAATCGTTGGGACAGAATCCCAACACTAGCAACAAGTGTACCTTTCTTGGCCTTGCCAAGTTCACGTATACGATTCTCCGTTGAATGCTCATCATCTCCTACGAAGTCCAGCAAAGCATCCATCTCACATTCCGTCTCAAGAACAACACTCCTCCTTCCTTGCCAAAATGTCATCCTTGATCGCATGTCCATGATTCAAACCTAAGGACAAAGACACGCAAGAAGAAGAACCTGATGCCATTTCTAAAAGCGTCGTTAGTGTTAGCTAAACAAAAGCTCAACACCTCGACAAACAAAGTCGGAAACAAAACCACTCTAAAAGGTCAACACCTCGACAAACAACGTTAGAAGAAAAACCACTTTAAAAGGTTGCCTTCGCGGATCCGGAACCGGTTAAGGCAGAGAGGTCCTTAACTGGCTCTGATACCAATTGAAGGATCGAATTGGCGACCAGAGGGGGGGGGGGTGAATGGGAGTCATAAAATTTCTTTCGAAATGTTTAGGCCTCTGTCCCAGAAAATGAACCCCAAGAGCAAACCCGACACGCGTGATGTCCACGACCCAAATGATTGGGTGGATGTTCCCTACGAACACAGCGGGACACCACAAAAGCTTCCTCACCCAAGTTCACGCAAGTCAACTAGTGATAGGATGGACTTTGGGTAACCTCTACCTCCCCCGAGCAACGCAATGGGGATTCAGGCTATTTCACAAAGCGTGAAGCCCGATTTCTGTAGAGCACGAAGTCGGGAATCCAACGCAAAAAGCGGATCTCAAAACCAAAGTCAAACGGACGAGCTACGGACAAAACAGCGCAGAATCAACTACATCGGACGCTGGGAGCGTCCGATGTGTTCACGTCGAACGCGTCCGATGTGAACAGGACCTTCCTGGAACCTTAATGTGTAGTCATCGGACGCTGCTACAGTAACAACTCAGTGTCCGATGCCAGCGTCCGATGTAGGGCTGGCGCGTCCGATGTGAACAGTAGCGTCCGATGCGCAGACACCTAACGTGTCCGATGCAAAATGAGGGTTTCTGGAACCTCACTGCATGACCATCAGATGCTGCACTGTAGCGTCCAATGCCCCTTCAAAAGCACCGAGACTGACACGTGGCAACGGCGCGTCCGATGCTACTCGGGTCAGCGTCTGATGCCAAGAACAAGAGTGTCTGATGCCCCCAAAACTGAGCTGTTCTTCCGCCGATTCAACTCGATCTCCCTCAAATCAAAAGCTCTAAGGCTCAAACTTGTTGTGAGGGGTCACAAGGATGTTAATGAGGTACTCCTAAGAGATCATGGCTCGAACCTAACTCCAAATCGATGAATCGAAAGATTTCAGGGCGAAGGAGCAAGAACGTGATCCAAAACAAAATCCGCCCGATCTACTAGCTTGTGAGGAATTACAGAAAACCCTTTTTGTAGAAAGATGTCTCTCACGATGCTCTAGGAGATGGTTCAAACGGATTTGCGAATCTTCCCACAAAACAAGAAATCTCGTGAAGATCGAAAGAGGGGAAAACGTGTAACGCGAAGAAGAATATTGCAAGACAAATTAAAGCATGAATTTGATCCTTGGATTCAGCAAGATGATGGATTCTATTAGCGCTCAGTATTGGGTTACAAGCCACTCCTCGCAACAACAAAGCTTGGATGGCAAAAAGCTCAAGAACAAGAGCCCTCTCTCCTCTAACCCTAGCCCTCTCTCACAAGAACAAAATGAGAGTGGCACCTCCCAAGGATAGCTGTCCAACACAGCCCCTTCACATATATATATATGTGCACGTCCAAAAGACACAAAACGCCCTAACATGAAGCACTAACCCCAAATACCCTTAAGGTGAAGGACCGAAAGTGCTACCAGAAAGCGACCAGAAGGGGGGTGAATGGGAGCTTCAAATTTTCCTTTCGGAAACTTTAAGCCACTGTCCCGAAAATCAACCCCAAGAGCAAAACTGATGCGTGTGATGTCCACGACCCAAGAGAGTGGGTGGATGTTCCCCAGGAACACAGCGGGACACCACAAAGATTTCCTCGCCCAAGTTCACGCAGGTCAACTAGTGACAGGATGAACTTTGGGTAACCTCAACCTCCCCCGAGCAACGCGAGGGGGATTCAGGCTATTTTGTAAAGCGAGAAGCCCTATTTCTGTAGAGCACGAAGTCAGGAATCCGACGCAACAAGCGGATCTCAAATCGAAAGTCGGACGAACGAACTGCGGACGAAACTGCGCAGAAACCACTTGACCGGACTCTGCCTGCGTCCGGTCACGAGCCACCGGACGCGTCCGGTCTGAGAAAATAGGTTCTGGACCCTTACTGTTTGTGACCGGACTCACAAGAGTGATGCGTCCGGTCGTGTGTTCAGCGTCCGGTCAAATCACGAAATGAAAGTAAACAGTAACCACAGTGCGTCCGGTCCTAGCGAAACAGAGAGTCCGGTCGATCACGGGAAAAGTGTTTCTGCTCGGCCTTCAACGACCGGACTCACAAGGAGCGTCCGGTCGATGATCAGAGAGCGTCCGGTCAACCCGACTCTGGTCAGTCCGACCACCGAATCAACTCGATCTCACCCAAAATAAAACCACTAGGGTTCAAACTTGGTGAGAGGAGTCACAAGGAGGATAGTGAGCTATCTCTAAGAGATCATGGCTCGAACCTATCTCCAAATCGATGAATCGAAGAAATTCGGGGGAAGGGAGAAAAACTTAACCCGAATCGAAAATTGATCGATCTACTAGCTCGTGAGGTTAGAGGTGAATTCCTTCGGTGAAAAGAAGTGCCTCACGATCTAGAACATCTCTGTTCAAACGGAATTTCAAAAGACGCAACGAACAAAGAGATCGATCGACGGGAAAAAACGTGGAGAACAGCAACCCGCGAAGAACAAGAACAAAACGCGAATCACAACCACGAATTTGCAACCGTGTGGCTACCACACGCTACAACAGTGAGGTTACGGCCTCACTTACTCAAAATCTCCAGTACACAGAGGTATGGTTCTCTGCGGATCTCAGCTAGCTACAGCAGGGGATTGGGAGAGCAGGAAACCCTAAGTGCAAAGAGCAAATGACTGAGATCAATGGGGAGGTGGGTGTCTCCCCCTACTTATCCTAATTCTAACTATTCCTAATTCCCACTCTACCCCTAACTACTTACAGAGCGAACCAGCTAAACCCTAAGGTTATTCTGGACCAACTCGATGGTAGGTGGATCTGACGGCCACGCCCGCACAACTGGTAGCGTTGCCTCGACGCAACCTCACCGATTGCCGCCACGTGCCGCCACCGCTCTGCGTCCTTTTCCTGGACGTCGCACCCCCGGTTTTGTGGCCCAAACCAGGAAACCAGCCTTCATAGTCAACCCCCAGTTTTGAGGCCCAAACCGGGAAACCAGCCCACCAGCGCCTGAGTTTTGTGGCCCAAACTCAGCAAACCCGTAGCACCCAGGTTTTGAGGCCCAAACCTGGAAACCGTCCTCAGCCCGAGTTTTGTGGCCAAACTCGGAAACCATCCGCGCCCAGGTTTTGAGGCCCAAACCTGGAAACCATCCACCCGATGGTTTTTCTCTAGCTCTACCACCAAACCAAAGCTGTAGAGGGGATGCACCGCCCGTGCACACCGTCCACCGACACGTGTCCCCAGGTCCTCGACCCGGGCAACACCATGCCCCGCAAGTCTTCGCTCGTCGCTGTCCCAGGCTGCCAGCCACCACAGCTGATCCTCAGGCCACCGGTCCCTCAGTCCAAGCCTCATGTCCACCCTTCACCGCTCCCGGTCCGTCGGCACGGCACGTCTCTACTTGACCTTCACCTTGCCCTCGATCACTGTATCCGTGCTCGACACCTGCACAACACAAGCCAAAGAACATGCGATCAAAACCGTTGACAATCACTCATCACTCGAGACTCGGCATACACCCATGTATCCGCAATCTCCCCCTTGATGAGTGCATTGTCAACTACTCACACAAATCATAATGAAAAGAAGAAGGAAGGAAGAAGGAGAAGAGAGAACTCGATCAAATGACCCAAAAGCATAGCAAAGCCGAAGAAGGTCAAGTGGAAAGAGCAAAACAACTTGGTCCCCAAAGACATGGGCAACGGCTCGACGCAACCAAGCAAAGCAAAACTAGCCCTCAAGAAGAGGTAGAACAGGCTCAACACCGCTAGCAAATACCAATTGAAAACTCCAGAAAAAGGAGCTCGACACCAAATGAGAAATCGAAGCAAATGCTAGTCCCTCAAGACAGAGGCACAGAGGCTCAACACAACTAGCAAGAAAGCTCGATACCAAACTTTTACGGCCAACAGAAAGCAGCTAACTCCCGCTCGAATAGTGCACACAACCAGGAAGACTCCCCCTCGGTCCAACACAGGAAGCATAAGAAATGGAAAAATTATCTCCCCCTTAGTTGAACTCTAGGAGCTCTGGGAGGCATATGATTTGCAATTTCTCCCCCTTAGTTGAAAATGCACTTATCAATTAAAAGTTCTCCCCCTCAGAAAATGCACCAAACAAAAGTGCCAACAAGAGAAAAACTCCCCCTTCAAACATGCATATGAGTCAAAATGCAAGTTAGCAACTTCAGGAATATAGTCAAGACAATGTAAAGATGCTCTGCACAGTATAACTCCAATGACTCAACATCATCCACAAAATGGTAGCAAAGGCTCAGACTGATCACTATATACGAAATATGAACATGAAAGCACAGTGAGCAGTTTTTAGCCAAAAAGATAGTCACCATCAAAATAGCACTACACATGTATAGACAGGAATCCGAACAAGTGCTAAGCATGTATACTGGGTGAACTACCCCTAGCGAAGTTCAAACATCATGCTATAGAATGAAGCATACACTTGTGATTTCAGTTTTAAATCAAAGTTGCAGCGGTGAAATAACACAAGTTCAGAAGTTTAGCAGATGTTTGCGAGAGGTTGAAAGCTTGTCATTGCCTAACTTTTCAACCGAGCGAAGCCTATGCAAAATGCAATCAGAAGCTTAAAGCGTCGGTTTCGGTCATACACTACACGGCTCGAGTTTAACTCAAATGTGCAATGAGAAACAGTCTCGATACCGTGATGTGTTGACAAGCAGTCCCATCTCGATCTTTTCAGTTCACTAAAACTTGGTTCAATTTTATTGATAGGATATGAACAAACCAAGCAAGTGAGAGACTCGGAACTAGAGACATAGCAACCTAGCATATATGAAAAGCACGAGTGAACTCAACACATCCTACACATGCTAGTTGCATATCTCAATGGTGAACATTTTCAGTTTTAAGTTTGTTAAGCAAGTTCACCATTCAAAAATAGCTCAGCTCACAACATGTACTAGTGATCAGAAAGAGCATAAGCCACAAGCATCATCATAAGCATCGGAGCATACTACATAGAGCATAGTCACATTCTCAAGAATATATACCTGAAGCTCAAAATGTAATAGCGTATGCTGAAATGCAAAAGAAAAAAAAGCAAACGAGAAAATAGTCAGTCTATGATACAAGATCCAAAATGCTTCCCCCATCTAAAAGGGGAAACACACACCAAGCTCACCTCTCAACCTATTAATGGTTGATTGGTCCAATGGCTTGGTGAAAATATCAGCCAACTGATGATGAGTATCGACATGGCGAAGGTCGATATCACCCTTCTCATAATGGTCTCACAGAAAATGAAAGCGCACATCAATGTGTTTGGTCTTCGAGTGAAGCACGGGGTTCTTAGCAACGCTAATAGCACTCGTGCTGTCACAAAGTAAAGGAACGCGAGTGTAAGGAAAATGGACTTCGGACCATTTATCTTTGGATTTTGGTGTTTGATGAACAACATAACCAAATTAGACTAATGCGTTTGCAAGTGTCTGTTTTGTAGTCCAATAGGGTGCAAATATGACTTGGACTAAGGCAACGTGGGGATCCGATGATCAACACCTCAAGCAAGACATTTGAAGCTCAATAGAAGACCCTCAAGATCAAGCAAAGTCCAAGGCACAAGAATGGAACCAAGTCGGGCGCAAAGAACGAGAGAAAGGCGGGAAGAACAAGGGACCGGACGCTGCTTCGCAGTGACCGGACGCTGGCCTGGATGCGTCCGATCAGTACACCAAGCCAGCAGCGCCACGTTAGAGGGACCGGACGCTGCGGCAGTAGCGACCGAACTGACCGATGCTACTGTTCCTCAGTGCGACCGCGTGACCGGACGCTACGACGACGATCGGACGCTAGAGCTCAGCTGAGTCCGATCGAACACAGAGAGGTTCCAGAGGCACAAAATCGTGATCGAACACGTCCGGTCGTCTGTGACCGGACTCATGCCAGAGTCCGATCAATGCCTGTGCAGGCTGGCAACTAGTCGTTGTGAGTGACCGGACCCGTCCGGTCAGGACGTGAAGTGCGTCCGGTCGATGTCTGAAAAGTGCATCTCTTTGACCCAATGGCTCTATTTGGTTGGGGCTCTATAAATAACCCCATGGCCGGCCAAAAACATATGGTTGGAGCTCAAGGAAGTATACCAAGTGCATAGACACATATTTAGTTGCTCTAGCCACCAAAGTGCTCAAGTGATATACTCGGTGATTAGTGTATGTACTTTGCGAAGTGCTTAAGCTAGTTAGACCACCGCTTTGCGCTTGCTCTAGGTGTTAGGCCTAGTGTTTAGTGAGGTTGAAAACCTCTCATCTACCGGTGCTTGCGCGCACCGTGGTTGTACATCGGCGGGGCTTGTAGTCTTGCGAGATCACACCAACCGAGTTTGTGGTGTGGCCGCCTCCGTGTACCGAAGGGAACAAGGCCCACGGCGCTTCGGCCGGAAACTTGATAGTGAAGACGGCGGGGAGCATCCGGTTGAGGCTTTGCCACGAGTGGCTTAACCGGAGACCCACTTGCGTGTGGGGAAGGCCCGGAGCTATCCACGGAGTCACCCGACCGGGAGCTTGGCCCTTGCGAGGGATTCCTTGCGAGGGGCTCCAACGAGGACTAGGGGGAAGCTTGCGCACTTCTCGATACCTCGGTAAAAATACCGGAGTCATCGACGGGAGTTTGCATCTCTATCACACTCTTTAGCTTCCGCATTTGCATTGCTACCTTGTCTATGTACTTTACCTTTCCTAGCTTACTCTTGCTAGTTGATAGGTTTGAAAACAAGGTTGCATAACAACTTTTGCGGTAGAGATAGCAAACACACTTAGCAAAACCTTAGTTACACATTAGATAGTTTACTTTCTTGCATAGGTTTTGCTTTGGTGGAAATTAGAGGCCATAGTTTAGAGTAGAAGTTTTAAGTTGCCTAATTCACCCCCCCCCTCTTAGGCGTCACGGTCCTTTCAATTGGTATCGGAGCAAGGTTGGCTCTCTTGTGGACTCTTGGCTTAATCGCTTTCGAGCCGACGCCCCTAAGAGAGGTTGGGATGGATACCTCTAGGCCTCCACACTTTGACGACACTAACTTCCCTTACTATAGTGCTAGGATGGCTTGCTTTTTAGAAGCCGTTGATCTAGGTGTTTGGAGAGTCACCCGCGATGGGATGAAACCCATTAAGAATCCCGAGAAGCTTACCACGGGTGATGAAAAAGAAATTCATCTTAATGCTAGAGCTAAGAATTGCTTGTTTGAATCTATTAGCATGGATGTCTTTAACCAAGTTTTTACTTTGCAAACATCTCATGAAATTTGGTTAAAACTACATGAGCTCCATGATGGTACAAGTAATGTACGTGAGCAAAAACATCACCTAACTAAAACAAGCTATGATTCCTTTAAAATGAATGATAATGAGCTTGTTCGTGATATGTATTCTCGTTTGAATCTAATTATCAATGAGCTCCATTCTATAGGAATTACAAAGCTAGGTGATGCGGATATTGTGAGGAAGATCATCTCCGTGCTTCCAAAGAACAAGTATGCAACCATCATCACCATCCTCTACAACATGGAAGACTTGAGCACCATGACCCCGGCCATTGTCATTGGCAAATTGGTGGCATTTGAGATGTCACGCAAGATGGGTCAAGAAGAAGCCACTTCATCAAGCAAAGATATTGCTCTCCCATGTGGGCACAAAAAGATGAAGGGCAAAAAGCAAGTTGAGACAAGCTCAAGCTCCTCAAGTGAAGAAGAGGATGATGAAGATGAAGAATCAAGTGATGATGATCAAGCCTCCACCTCATCCGACTCCTCCTTAGATGAAGAAGAAACAATCAAACTCATGAGAGGAGTGAAGAGGATGATCCGCAAGCTCAATGTCAAGGGTGTGCCCTTCACTATAGAAGATTGCCTCTTCACCAATCAAAGAAGAGAGCAAAGAAAAAAGGGATGCTATAGATGTGGCAAGAAAGGGCACTTTGTGGAAGATTGTCCAAAACAAAAGCCCACACCTAACGACAAGAAAAAGAAGGGATGCAAGGCCAAAACTCTCACCACCATCAAGACATGGGATGATTCATCAAGTGATGATGAAGCCCATCACAAAAGACACGGCCGCAAGCACTCATCATCAAGCTCCTCGCGTATGTGCCTTATGGCACGAGGTAACTCAAGCTCTATCTCTAGTAATAGTGATAGTGATAGTGATGATGAGCTTCCTTCTTATAATGAACTTGTGCAAGATAATCTCAACTATGCTAAAGCTTGTACTAGTCAACAAAAGAAAATTAATGCTTTAAAAGAAAAATTAGATAGCTCTCAACAAGCCTACAATGCTATGCTTGAACAACATGAAACCTTTTCAAATTTGAATGTTGAGCTATCTAACAAAATTGAGAAACTTGAGGCTAGTACAAGCATATGTGATTGCACAAGTAATGATGAGCAACTTGCTAAGAAAAATGAAAAACTAAAAGCAAAGTTAGCTAGCACACAAGATGCTTACAAAGGTTTGCTTGCTAAAATGGAAATCATGTGCAAGCATTGTGACGAGCTAACTAAAAAAGTTGCTAATCTTGAAACCATCGGAGCAAACCCCACCGAGGCACCTAAAATTGAGAAATCTATCTTTAATATGCCTAAAAAGGATGCCTCTACTTCTTGCATTGATTTACTTGATTTAGACTCACCCATGTGCAAACAAGCTTGTGTTGAGAATATCATTGTAGAAACATGTACACAAGAAGTTGCAATGGAGAATGAGCTACTAAACCAAGAAGTGGCTCGCCTCACCAAGGACTTGACCCAAGCAAAAGGCAAGGGGAAGCAAACCCGAACTCATCAAGATAACACCAACAAGGGAGTGAAGAAGCTTGATGAGGAGCAAACCGTGGTTTGTTACCTTTGCCACAAGGAAGGCCACAAGTCCTATGAGTGCAAGGTGAAGCATGGGGGAGAAAAGAAGAAAGAGAAAAACAAAAAGCAAACAAGCAAGCTCTCCAACACCTACACCAACAAGGTGAACAAGAAGGCCACCACACCTTATCTTTTGAAGAAGAAGAAGAATGACAAGGTGGTGGCCATCAAGGTGAACAAGCAAGCCAACAATGGATCCAAACGCATTTGGGTGCCTAAGGACATTATCACAACCATGAGGAGCACCAAAAAGGTTTGGGTGCCGAAAGGGAAGTGAGTAGTCAAATGGACATCGGGGAATTTGGAGACTTGGCAAAGTTTTGGGTGCATATCATGGAGTGCATCACATTGGATCATGTCATTGCCAAGTATGTTAGTGGGTACTATGGACCCAAGTTCTCCCTCCCATGTTAGGTAACTAGATTTAAATTCTTGCAATTACTTTCATTTGGTATAATTTCTTGCAATTACTTTTAGCATCTAGTTCCTTCATTGCCTATGTTTGCTTTGGTATATTCATATCTTTTGTCATGCAAATTAGGCTTATCATATGGTAGTTTTGCTCGGTATCACTCATATCCTTAGAGTAATTCTACATGGTTTTAATTGGTTAGAAGCACGGCACATAGCTTCTTTACTTTGTATTTATCTTATATGTGCCAAAGTCCAGATTATAGATAAACTACCCCAATTACCATCTTCAATTGATGTCACATTTCTTGTAATATCAATATGGAAAATGGTAGTTTGACCTTACAAGTCAATGTGCATGTCTCCTACAAGTATTTCAAACTTGTATGCACATTTTTAGGGGGAGTCTAGTCTATAATTTGGAAGCTTTGAGACTAACACTACTTTCAAGATTATCATGTGTGTAGTAGTCTCATTACAAGGAAAATGGAGTTCTCAGAGACAAGCATCATGTGTGGTGATAATCCAATTGGCATCTACATGTGGTATTCCTAACCGATATCATTATGTTGATCTCAATTTGATATTCTTATATGCTTTCTCCATACATTATATAGATTAAACTCCTTTGTGCTTTAATTTGTCGGTCATGCATATGCTTTTGCCTTACATCATATGTATGCATATACTTAGGGGGAGTTTTAGCTTATATAATGTGTCCTCTCTTGAGCTTTAATGTCTTCCTTTTTGGTGTTTGATTCCAAAGGGGGAGAATGTGTAGGGACCAAAATCAAGCCCAAACTAAAACAAACAAAATAACCAACATCAAATTTTCAAAAAATTCTATGGTTATTTCTATGGGAATGGTTCAAAAAGGGAGGAAGTGATTTATGGAGTTAGGGGGAGTCTTAAATCCGTAAAGTCACAAAGAGGGACTCTATCGCAAGGGCAAGATATGCTAGAATAAATATGTTTCTTTTTTATATCTTTTTAACATCATATGATCTTGCCTTTGCATTGCATCCTAGCAAGTAGATTGCATTTTAAATTTTGTATCGAGTAGATTGCATCCTTTGCTTGTTTTGGTCTTGTTGTCATCAATCACCAAAAAGGGGGAGATTGTAAGGAAAATGGACTTCGGACCATTTAACTTTGGATTTTGGTGTTTGATGAACAACATAACCAAATTGGACTAATGCGTTTGCAAGTGTCTGTTTTGTAGTCCAATAGGGTGCAAATGTGACTTGGACTAAGGCGATGTGGTGATCCGATGATCAACACCTCAAGCAAGACATTTGAAGCTCAATAGAAGACCCTCAAGATCAAGCAAAGTCCAAGGCACAAGAATGGAACCAAGTCGGGCGCAAAGAACGAGAGAAAGGCAGGAAGAACAAGTGACCGGACGCTGGCCTGGATGCGTCCGGTCAGTACACCAAGCCAGCAGCGCCACGTCAGAGGGACCGGACGCTGCGGCAGTAGAGACCGGACGCACTGATGCTACTGTTCCTCAGTGCGACCGCGTGACCGGACGCTACGACGACGATCGAACGCTGGAGCTTAGCTGAGTCCGATCGAACACAGAGAGGTTCCAGAGGCACAAAATCGTGACTGGACGCGTCCGGTCGTCTGTGACCGGACTCATGCCAGAGTCCGATCAATGCCTATGCAGGCTGGCAACTAGCCATTGTGAGTGACCGGACGCGTCCGGTCAGGACGTGAAGTGCGTCCGGTCGATGTCTAAAATGTGCATCTCTTTGACCCAACGGCTCTATTTGGTTGGGGCTCTATAAATAACCCCATGGCCGGCCAAAAACATATGGTTGGAGCTCAAGGAAGTATACCAAGTGCATAGACACATATTTAGTTGCTCTAGCCACCAAAGTGCTCAAGTGATATACTCGGTGATTAGTGTATGTACTTTGCGAAGTGCTTAAGCTAGTTAGACCACCGCTTTGCGCTTGCTCTAGGTGTTAGGCCTAGTGTTTAGTGAGGTTGAAAACCTCTCATCTACCGGTGCTTGCGCGCACCGTGGATGTACATCGGCGGGGCTTGTAGTCTTGCGAGATCACACCAACCGAGTTTGTGGTGTGGCCGCCTCCGTGTACCGAAGGGAACAAGGCCCGCGGCGCTTCGGCCGGAAACTTGATAGTGAAGACGGCGAGGAGCATCCGGGAGAGGCTTTGCCACGAGTGGCTTAACCGGAGACCCACTTGTGTGTGGGGAAGGCCCGGAGCTATCCACGGAGTCACCCAACCGGGAGCTTGGCCCTTGCGAGCGATTCCTTGCGAGGGGCTCCAACGAGGACTAGGGGGAAGCTTGCGCGCTTCTCGATACCTCGGTAAAAATACCGGAGTCATCGACGGGAGTTTGCATCTCTATCACACTCTTTAGCTTCCGCATTTGCATTGCTACCTTGTCTATGTACTTTACCTTTCCTAGCTTACTCTTGCTAGTTGATAGGTTTGAAAACAAGGTTGCATAACTCCTTTTGCGGTAGAGATAGCAAACACACTTAGCAAAACCTTAGTTACACATTAGATAGTTTCCTTTCTTGCATAGGTTTTGCTTAGGTGGAAATTAGAGGCCATAGTTTAGAGTAGAAGTTTTAAGTTGCCTAATTCACCCCCCCCTCTTAGGCGTCACGGTCCTTTCAGCGAGAAAAGCTCAGACCAAAATCACGCAAAGTGGCCATCATCCAGAGTAACTGGGAACAGCAGCTAGCCGCAGCAACATACTCAGCCTCCATGGTGGACTGGGCGACACTAGACTGCTTGCGAGAAGACCACGAAACAAGAGAAGAACCAATAAACTGGCAAGTCCCAGAAGTGGACTTGCGCTCAATGCGACAACCAGCAAAATCGGCATCGGAATAACCACAAAGGGAAAGGGTGGAGGAAGCAGAATACCAAATCCCAAACTCAGGAGTGAAGCATAAGTACCTCAAAATGCGCTTGACTGCGTGACGGTGAGAGGTGCACGGTGAAGACTGAAATCGCGCGCAAAGACATACCGCGAACTGAATGTCCGGGCGTGTCGCCGTCAGGTACAGCAGCGACCCGATCATACTCCGGTACTCCTTCTGGTCCACTACTTCTCCCTCCTTGTCCGCATCCAGGGCTGTCGTGGTCGACATGGGTGTTGGAAGAGGCTTGGCCTCACCCATATCGAATTTCTTCAGAATGTCCCGGGTGTACTTGCCCTGGTGCACGAACGTCCCTTCTCGGGATTGCTTAATTTGCAATCCGAGAAAGAAAGTCAGCTCGCCCATCATACTCATCTCGAAATCCCTGCTCATAGTATCTGCAAACTTGGCAACCAAAGCGTGAGAAGAACCACCGAAAATGATATCATCCACGTAAATCTGGACCAAGAGAGTGTCTTTGCCTTGCTTGAGGAGAATGCGGATACATGGGTGTATGCCGAGTCTCTAAGTGATGAGTGATTGTCAACTGGAATGATGCGCATGTTCTTTGGCTTGTGTTGTGCAGGTGTCGAGCACGGATACAGTGATCAGAGGCAAGGTGAAGGTCAAGTAGAGACGTGCCGTGCCGATGGACCGAGAGTGGCAAAGGGCGGACGTGAGGCTTGGACTGAGGGACTGGTGGCCCGAGGATCAGCTGTGGTGGCTGGCAGCCTGTGACGACAACAAGTGAAGACTTGCGGTCATGTGTTGCCTGAGTCGAGGACTTGGGGACACGTGTCGGTGGACGGGGTGCACGGGCGGTGCATCCCATCTACAGCGTCGGTTTGGTGGTAGAGCCAGAGAAAAACCATCGGGTGGACGGTTTCCAGGTTTGGGCCACAAAACCTGGGCGTGGACGGTTTCCGAGTTTGGCCACAAAACTCGGACTGAGGACGGTTTCCAGGTTTGGGCCTCAAAACCTGGGCGCTGCGGGTTTGCTGAGTTTGGGCCTCAAAACTCAGATGCTGGTGGGCTGGTTTCCCGGTTTGGGCCTCAAAACCGGGGGTTGGCTGGAAAGGCTGGTTTCCCGGTTTGGGCCACAAAACCGGGGGTGCAGAGCGAGGGCGGCACGTGGCGGCAATCGGGAGGTTGCGTCGAGGCAACGCTACGAGTTGTGCGGGCGTGGCCGTCGGATACACCTACCACCGAGTTGGTCTAGAATAACCCTAGGGTTTAGCTGGTTCGCTCTGTAATTAGAGAGGGGTAGAGTAGGAATTAGAAATTAGGATAAGTAGAGGGAGACACCCTCCTCCCTTCCTATCTCAGTCATTTGCTCTTTTGCTTCTAGGTTTTCCTGCTCTCCCTCTCCCCTGCTGTAGCGAAACTGAGATCCACAGAGAAGAGAACAATACCTCTGTGTCAGTGAGATTTTTGAGGAAGTGAGACCGTAATCTCACTGTTGTAGCGTGTGGTAGCCACACGGTTGCAATTTCGTGGTTGTGATTCGCGTTTCGCTCGTGTTCTTCGCGGAATCCTTTTTCTCCACGTTTTTCCCGTCGCTTGATCTCTTTGCTCGGTTCATCTTTTGCAAATCCGTTTGAACCAAGTTGTTCTAGATTGTGAGGCATTTCTTTCCACCGAAGGAATTAACCTCTAACCTCACGATCTAGGAGATCGATCGTTTTTCGTTTCGGGTCAAGTTTTTCTCTCTTCACCCGAATTTCTTCGATTCATCGATTTGGTGATAGGTTTGAGCCATGATCTCTTAGAGATAGCTCACTATCCTCCTTGTGACTCCTCTCACCATGTTTGATCCCTAGTGGATTTGTTTCGGGTGAGATCGAGTCGAATCGGTGAACGAACTGTGCAGTTTCGGGGTGACCGGACGCACGCGTCGGGCTGACCGGACGCACGCGTCGGGCTGACCGGACGCGTCCAGTCGTTGAATGTTTGCTGCGACTTTCTGTTGCTTGACCGGACGCTCACTCTGCCGGTGACCGGACGCAACGTTACTACTGTTCCTGGTTTTTGTTCTATCTGACCGGACGCTCTAGTAACGACCGGACGCTCGGTAAACTCAGTGACCGGACGCACCTTGGTCACTGTTCATCGACTGCGTTTCCTGTGACCGGACGCTACAGTGTTGTGACCGGACGCTCCTCTCTGTGAGTCCGGTCCAACTTAGAGAGCTCTGAAATCTGGTTTCGTCTGACCGGACGCGTCCGGTGCTCTGTGACCGGATGCAGGCCAGAGTCCGGTCAGTTCTGTCTCGGGCCGTTTCGTTCGCAGTTCGCTCGCTCATTGTCGGATTTGGTTTCCGTCTTTTGCGTTGGCTTTCTAGAGTTGTGTAGTGTCCCGCTGTGCTTCTTGAAAGCATCCACCCTACATCTAGGGTCGTGGAAATTAGCAAGCTCTGGGGTTTGTCTTTCGGGGTCATTCTCTGGACAGTGGCTACTAGTTTCCGAAAGGAAAATTTGAAGCTCCCATTCACCCCCCCTCTGGTCGCTTTCTGGTTGCTTCTCGGTCCTTCAATTGGTATCAGAGCGGGTTAAGGATCTTCCACCTTAGCCGGATCCAGATCCACAGAAGGCGACATGGATCGCGGCGTGGGCAAACCGCCGTTTTTCGATGGGACGACCTATGCGTATTGGAAGATACGCATGTCGGCCTATCTGCAGAGTTTGGGTGCTTCCATCTGGGATATTTGCAACTCTGACGATTACGTGGTCTTGGCTGCTCGTGTCTCTCAGCTTCAGATCGATGAGCACGATGCCAATAGCCGAGCCCGTAATGCTCTTTTCTCATGTCTGAGCATGAGTGAGTTTGATCGCGTTTCTCACCTCGCTACGGCTTGGGAGATTTGGGCTACCCTTATGCGTTTCCATGAGGGAACCTCTCAAGTCAAAACCCGACTCTACGAGTCGTTCAAGCGAGAGTATGAGAACTTTCGACATATGCCTGGCGAGAGCATAGAAAGTTTATTCGCTCGCTTTCATGTGATTGTCAACAGGATGAGGGCTAACAAGGAGCTGTTGCCTTTCGACGATCATGAGAGGGCTTTGAAGCTTTTGCATACTCTTGATCCGTCGGTGTGGGACTCCAAAGTTCAGGCGATCATCGAATCACCTAACTATGAGACCCTCACGTGCGACGAGCTCTTCAGTAAGCTCAAGTCCAGTGAGATTGATGCCATGGCAAGGGCTTCTTATGAAAATCCTTCTGGCCCGACTATGGCTTTGGTTTCTGGCTCTTCTGCTAACCCCTTTGGAGGTTTTGCTCTTTCGTCTCTCTTTTCTGTCACAGAGGACCAGCTGGAGTCTTTGGGGGATGACGAGTTGGCTATGCTCGCCAACCGATTCTCGTGGTTCCACAACAACCGCATGAACCGTCGCCGCGGAGGAAGACGCTCAGGATGCTATGAGTGCGGCGACCCCGACCACTTCAACGCCAACTGTCCCAAGAAGAAGCATTCATCTGGGAAGGGCGATCATGGGCACAAGTACGACTCCGGCAAGCGCAAGGAGAAGTACGTCCCCGCGAGGCACAAGCGGAGGGGCGGCTTCGACAAAGAGTACATCAAGAAGAAGTACTTGGAGAAGGCCCAGGCTGAGCAGCGTGCGTTCTTCGCCACGCTCAGCGACGTCGACGGCTCGGATGACGACTCCGCTTGCTCAAGCGACGACGAGTCCGAGAAGAAGAAGAGGATCGAGGACAAGCTGAACGATCTCTGCTTCTTCGCCGACGACGACGGCCTCTGCACCATGGCCCTCGGCAAGGAGGTCGACGGCGAGCTAGTGAACTCCCCTCGGAACGACGACGACGACGACGACACCTCCCAGGTATCACTGACCCACGATGAGCTTTCGGCTGAGGTCGAGAAACTTACTGCCGCGCTCCTTAGTCAAGATAAGTTGCTTAGGCGTGCCGCTAGAGAGCGCAAGGAGTTTAGGCAGAAGTGGGAGGATACGGTGAAGGAACTTGATTCTGTCAAGTCCACCGTGGTTGTTACCGATGAGGAGGAGTGCGAGATGTGCACCATGCACATGACTGACCTTCTCACTTTCAGAAGCAAGTATGTTGCGTTGGTAGGAGAGGTGGATGAGCTGAAGTCTAGACCCTCGCTGTTGGGTGCGTGCAAGACTTGTCCTGTCTTGCAATCCGAGTTGGCAGAGAAGAATGCCAAGATTGTGTCTCTTGAGGAGGCCAGCTCGGGTAGCACTTGTGTGACTAGGTGCGCTTTGTGTGAGGGTTTGGAGATGGAGATTGCTAATGTGAAGCATGACAAGATGCAAACCGAGGAAGAAAACACATACCTTCGGACCATCTTGTCATGGGTATCTTGTGGTGAGACATAGCTCGGGATGATGATCTCCCAATTCAAGCGAGCTGCTGGAGGTCCTGGTGTAGGTTTTGCTCAGGGTGTTGATCTTTCTGCTTTTGGGAAGATTGGAGAGTCGAGTGGTCTGAACCCATGTGAGAAGCCCAACTCCACCACTACTCCCAAACTTACCAAGCTTCCACCCAAAGAGCCGCTCAAGCCTAACACCAAGGATGGAGTGTTTGAAGAACCTCCAAGAGCTCCACCCAAGAACCAAGTGTGGCATCCCAAACGCAACCACCTGAAAAACAAGCTTGATACGATGCCACCTATCCAGGAGGAGTGCTTGCCACAGAAGGGCAAAGTGATTCATACCCACAACCGTGAGTACCAACAACCGCCTTTGAGAGCGGTGAGGTACCATTGTGAGCACTGTGGGAGAGATGGACACTTGAGCGAGTTCTGCTTTCGGCACAAGAGAGAGGCGCGCCGTGCTAGGGAGATGAACAACCCAGACATGTACCTTCCTTTCCATGATGTACATGTGCCGAATGTTCAGAGGAGAGCTCCGAGGAGAGCTGCTAGGCCCAGAGGTCCAGAACCTCAAGTTCCCAGGCCTAGGCAGAGGAGAGCTCCGAGGAGAGATGCTAGGCCTAGAGGTGTAGTGCCTCAAGTTCCTAGGCCTAGACCTCGTAAAGAGCATGCCCGGCGGGAGCCTACTTTTGTGGCCTATGGACCCCGTGGCGGTGGCGTTGTAGTTGAGCGTTTTCCCCCACCGTGTTTTGAGTATCGCGATGGACGCTCCTCCCTTAGCGGACCACGTTCTTCTAAATGTGGTGATCGCTTCATCCGTAGGTGTGCTAGGAATGGTCTTTTTGCTAACCGTTCTTTTGAGCAGCCGGCCCAACACTGGTATTCTCCTTACTTCACTAACCCCAGTGTTGGCCCGTATGCTCACCCTATGTCTTTTTATTGATGTAGGTAAAACGATTGGAGAACGTTTGGTTGGTGGATTCCGGGTGATCGAGGCACATGACCGGAAACGCCAAGTTGTTCTCCAGTATTAGTCCGGTCGCCGGAAAGGAGTATATTACCTTCGGCGACAACAGCAAAGGTAAGGTGCTATCTCGTGGGTCTGTGCGAGTTAATGAGCACTTTGTGTTGCGTGATGTTGCTCTTGTTTCTAACTTGCATTTTAACCTTCTTTCTGTTTCGCAACTTTTCGATGATGACTATGAGATTCGTTTTAAACCGAATCTCAGTCGTATTTTGGATCCTCAGGGCAATCTTGTTTGTGTGATTTCGCCCTTTGGAAAAGTCTTTCGTGCGGATTTCTCAGAGTCATTTGGTATTTCCCGCTGTCTTTTGGCTAGTCCTTCCTCCTCTGATCTTTGGAAGTGGCATAGGAGGCTCAGTCATTTAAGCTTTGACTTGCTTGCAAGACTTAGCTCACTTGGCCTAATCCGAGGATTGCCCAAGTTGTCGATGGAGAAGAATCTTGTTTGCAATTCTTGTAGACATGGGAAGATGGTTGCCGCTCCCCACCATCCAGTGACTCAGGTCATGACCAAGCGCCCTGGAAAGCTTTTGCATATGGACCTTGTTGGTCCGGCTCGGGTGAGCTCGATTGGGGGGAAGTGGTATGTGCTTGTTGTTGTCGATGATTTTTTGAGATATTCGTGGGTCTTCTTTTTAGCTGAGAAGACCGAGACTTTCTCCCTTGCTCGCAATCTGATTTTGCGTCTTCAGAACGAGTTCCCTTTGAACTCGATGCGAGCAATTCAGAGTGATAATGGTTCCAAATTCAAGAATTCGGATTTTGAGAAGTTTTGTAACTCTTTGGGCTTGGAGCATCAGTTTTCTTCCCCTACACACCGCCACAGAATGGTGTTGTAGAGAGGAAGAATCGGACCCTTGTAGAGATGGCCAGGACGATGCTCGATGAGCATAGGACTCCTAGGCGATATTGGGCCGAAGCTATGAGCACTGCATGCTATATTTCCAATCGCATTTTTCTTCGAGCTTTCTTGAAAAAAACCTCTTATGAGTTGCGTTTTGGAAAACTTCCCAAAGTGAGTTACTTTAGAGTTTTTGGTTGCCATTGTTTTATACTCAAAAAGGGCAACTTGGACAAGTTTGAGTCTCGTTCTTCTAACGGTGTGTTTTTGGGTTATGGCACTCACACTCGAGCTTATTGTGTACTTAACCTTGACACTAACCGAGTCATGGAGATATCCGATGTCACCTTCGACGAGACCATGGTTTGTCCTTCTTCTCGTTTTGAGCGTGCAGGTGATCATGAGGTTGGTGAGCCTCTTTTTGATGACGAGGACGAGGGTGCTGAAGGTATGGATGATCTAGCACCCCCTCCACCTGCTGTGCCGCAAAGAGCGGCTTCTACGACGACTCACGGCCCCGACACGTCTTCTTCCTGGGGGCCGTGGGATCCGCCACCCCGAGCGGTACCTTTTGTACCCGGGGAGGCACCAGCTGCTGTTGAGGGGGAGATCACGTCTGCTCGAGAGGCGCCACGACACATCCAGCGCCAACACCCCCCTCAGCAGATGATCGACAGCATCGACGAACGCGTCACCCGGTCAAGGCAAATCTCTCACTTTGCTCATTCTGCATTCATTGCTGATTTTGAACCCCGAGATGTTGGACACGCTTTGACGGATTCGGATTGGGTCAATGCCATGCATGAGGAGTTAGAAAACTTTGAGAGAAATCGGGTTTGGGTTCTAGTGTCTCCACCTTCTGAGTGTCATCCAATTAGGACAAAATGGGTTTTCAAAAACAAACAGGGAGAAGATGGCCATGTTGTGAGAAACTAGGCCAAACTCGTAGCCCAGGGATATAGTTAGAAGGAGGGGATAGACTATGAGGAGACTTTTGCTCCTGTAGCTCGTCTGGAGGCGATTAGGATACTCTTGGCTTTTGCTGCATCCAAAGGTTTCAAACTTTTTCAAATGGATGTCAAAAGTGCCTTCTTAAACGGCTACATAGAAGAGGAGGTGTATGTTAGACAACCCCCCGGTTTCAAAAATCCCAAGTTTCCAAACCATGTCTTTAAACTCCACAAAGCTTTGTATGGTTTGAAACAAGCCCCTTGAGCCTGGTATGATAGGTTGAAAACCTTTTTGCTTGCTAAGGGTTTTAAAATGGGATGTGTAGATAAGACGCTCTTTCTCCTCAAGCAAGGCACTGATACTCTCTTGGTCAAAATTTACGTGGATGATATCATTTTTGGTGGTTCTTCTCACGCTTTGGTTGCCAAGTTTGCGGACACTATGAGCAGGGAGTTTGAGATGAGCATGATGGGCGAGTTGACGTTTTTCCTCGGGTTGCAAATCAAGCAATCCCGGGAAGGAACGTTTGTGCACCAGGGCAAGTACACTCGGGACATTCTGAAGAAATTCGACATGGGTGAGGCCAAGCCTCTTCCAACACCCATGGCGACCACGACGGCCCTGGATGCGGACAAGGAAGGAGAAGCAGTGGACCAGAAGGAGTACCGGAGTATGATCGGGTCGCTACTGTACCTGACTGCGACACACCTGGACATCCAGTTCGCGGTGTGTCTTTGCACGCGTTTTCAGTCTTCGCCGCGCACCTCTCACCGTCAGGCAGTCAAGCGCATTATGAGTTTCTTATCCTTCACTCCAGAATTTGGGATTTGGTATTCTGCTTCCTCCAACCTTTCCCTTTGTGGTTATTCCGATGCTGATTTTGCTGGTTGCCGGATTGATTGCAAGTCCACTTCCGGGACTTGCCAGTTTATTGGTTCTTCTCTTGTATCGTGGTCCTCTCGTGTGACAGAACCTCCTGAATTAATAAGGCCCATGAGTACCTGTCGTTGTCCTATAGACCTCACACAGTCATAGCCTGTGCCCCATAACCCAAAAGACCCATCACGTGTCATCGGGTAACCCGACTCATCCACGTTTCCTTACATTCCCAGGATCATTGCAAGAGTCATGACAGTATTACAACATTTCACAAAAAATATACATCAGAGATAAAAGTGCGGAAGTATTACACCATAAGTTTTACAAACCAGTTGTTCAAACTCGCGTCGTTATTACAAACCATAGTTTCAAACTTCACCCTAGGTAGTGGAAGCAACATTAATATAACTGTATTTCACACAAACAACCCCGCCTAAGGGTTGCATTACTCCTCCTCAGACACGTCCTCCTCAATGACGGTCACGCAACAAGCCTCAAAGCAAGGCTGCTCGTGAACGTCACCTGCAACAAGGGTTTAACAAACCCTGAGTACAAAGGTACTCAACAAGGCTTACCCGACAAGAAAAGAGAAGAAACAGGTATGCTGGCTTGGGTAGGCTCAACAGTATTTTTCATTTGCATAAAAGCTTACTAAAGTAGTTCTAGATCCAAATTTTACTTAATCAATTAAGTACTTGGTAAGAACTGAAAGTGAACATTAATGAAGTATCAATATCATTCTTGCTTAAACAAGTTCCAATTTATTCTACGGTGTGGGTCGAAAGATTGAGTCTCCTTAACCGAGGAGCACGACGATTCAGACTGATTCAACCAGATCTGGGAGTTTTCCACGATCATATGACATATGTAGACCCTTGTTCACACATATATCAACCCCAACCTCGGATCCTCCAAACAAGACCGGGTCCGCGCCACCCGAGAGTACTTGTATACCTCCAATCCGGGACTTTAACCCACGAGGGTAGCTAGTACTCCCGCCATCTCTCCACTCCCAGTGCGCGATTAGCCGTTCTCATTTAAGAACCACCAAGGCAGAGCTTACCGTAGCATATGATCGGTACTTCACAGTTTCTCAATCTAGCAGGCCAACAACGGTTAACCCTAAACCGACACATCCGAGTCACTCTACACCGCCCCAAGGTTCGATGCAGGTGCCCGTCTGTTCTTAATCATCATTCTTTCTCTTTATCATTCCAAACGATATGTATCGAAAACATTTATCAAAAGCTTCATAAAGCAAGGCTATGCATTTCTATTATTTGCATAAAGCAGGTGTCAAGGAATGATAGATCGATAACAAGGTTGATCATGCATCAACAGGTTTAAAGCAGTTATTTGATAAACATCTAATGCATCGGGTTATCGAAAGTAAGTGTAATTGCAAATTCAAGGAAATGGTTAAATGAACCGGGGCTTGCCTTCATTGACTGAAAGAGTCTGGAACTCCTGATATTCCGGATCAACAGGACACTTCGAACTCTCTAGACCAACCTCGTCCGGACAATCGACCCCTTCGGAAACTACACGATAAAAGAGTACCTGCTTGATGAGATGCTCATGTCATGATCATGGTAAAGATGAAAATTTACTAAGTTATAAATATTTAACTTGTAACAACTTTTCATCACGGTATAGTTGCAAACCAACAAAACCAACTTGTATAAATATATATGGTTTACATGAGTGACTCTTGCCTGCATCAAGCAGCAGATCAAGATAATTCATCTAACTTGACTTTTAATCTACCATAAAGAGACTTTGGTTTTCATGTTAAACATTATTACTTATTCATAAAGAAAGTAATTTAATTAGCACGAAATTAAGTGGTGAAGCAAACTATGCCCAAATTAGTTCAAAGTTTTATAGATGATAGATTATATCAAATAACAATGGTAAAACAAATATCACAATTTTTGAACAAACTTATAAGCCTGCAGAATTAAATCAAGCTATCACATTTAAATAATTAATTAAGGCATAGAAATAAGAATAAAATCTATTTTTGCCAACAGAGCTCAAAATTTTTGTGATGATACATTTTCAACTAAAAACAGTGACAAAAATAGTTTCATGATTTTTGGACATTTAAATAAGCCTACAAAAATCATCAAAGTCCATTTATTAATTAAAAGACCTATTTAAACCACTTTCAAAATTTGTTCAAAACTCAAGTTTCATATTTTTCATAAATATTAGACAGCTTGATAAAGCTACACAAAAATTTTCACAATTTTTGGAGCTTCCTACAAAAACATATCAAAAAGACAAAACCTAACACTATTCACCCATTTCAGAAAATGAAAAACTTTTCTAAACCCTATTGGGCTCAGCCCAACTTTGGCCCAGAGTCGCTGACGACTGGGCCCCAGGTGTCAGCCTCTGCTCTTCTCCTTCACGCCCAGACCAGAGCTCGGCCGGGCTTGACCGGTTGCCGGCCGCGCTGACCGTCGGCTCTCTCGCCGGCGGTGGACTCCCCGACGACGGCATGGCCACCAACCCCCGAAGCTCGACCCCGCGAACCCACTGGAGGAGACGGTTAGGCTTCTAGGTCACCGGAAGGCACTCGCCGGCGAGCATGGCGGCTCGGCCATGTCGAGCGCGGCGGCGACTCAACGTTCCGGCCTTTAGGGCTCGGTAGAGACCTAAACAAGTGCAGCACCGCACTTAGGCACTCTCTGCGACTATGATGCGCATCCAGTCTCACATGGAGATGACGCCGAGCAACATGGTCCACGACGGCGGCGGCGATGACAAAGCTGACACCGGCGGCAACCTCCGCGGACTGCTCAAGCCAGGGTGGTAGAGACCTCAAAAGCAAGCCGAATGTGAGCCACAACACATCACGAAGCTAAAACATTAGTCGGTTTGACCGGAGGAACTCCGGCTTACCGTGACCACGACCAGGGTACTCGCGGCGGCTCCCTGCCGGCAGCGAGGAAGAAAACCGCGGCGACGGCGATTGCAAGCTCTAGGGCTTGGGTTAGCTAGCTCAAGAGAAGCAAGAGATCTAGGCGGAGCTATCTGGGAGATGGAGAGGGCCGAGACGCAGCGACGGCGGTAAACGAGCTCGTCGGAGCTTGACCAAGAAACAGAGGAAGAGAGGGAGGAGGTGGCGGACGCGGACGATGGGAGGTTGGGGGAGCTCTCAGGGCTTGCCACCGCGCTGAGTGAAGCAAGCAGGCTCTCAGCTGCGTGGCCAGACACGCGGAGCGGTGCGGAGACGGCCAGGCCACGGCGGCGGCGCACGCGGCGGCCTGCCCTGCCCCGGCAGGTGCACTCCCCCTCCTGTAGCGACAGGATCAGGTTTACCCCTTTTCTAATTTCTCCAGATTTTTGTACTGCATGCCAAAAACTCTTAAAACAAAAGTTGCTCCAAATTTTGTGTTCTACAAGTTTGCTTTAAGAATCAAAGTCCAATTCTTCCTGGATTTTGAAATAGAGTTCAATTCCAAATTTGGACCAAACTGAATATCAAAATTTCTTTTGAATTTCCTGAACAACTTCAAATTTTGCCAATATATAAAAGGTAGAGTTTGAAAAGTTGCACAACTTTGCTTTAACACCCTATGGCTGATTCCAAATGGAAATAGGTCAAATTGATCAAAACAGTTCAAATCCATTTCAAATTGGAAATTTGAAAAGGGGACAGAACTAGGGTTTTGTAGTAAAAGCAAAATTACTTTTGATTTTGCATTGACACTTGAAAAATGGTCAATGTATGAAATGTTCATTTCAAAATTCTCTACAACTTTGATGTAGATTTCAAACTCAGATTTCAAATAGTTTTGGAAATGCAAGTTTAAAGTCAAAAGGGAACCATTTCCAGGGTTTGAGTAAATTCATAATTACTTGAAATTTTGTACAGAAACTTTGAAAACTTTGAATACCAAAGTTGTACCTCTCCTCAAGATCTACCAAAAAGCTTTTAGGGTCAACCCATAAATATGCACAGATTTTGAGTTAACTAGAAAGGGCTAATTAACTTATATAGGAATTTAATGTTTTTCCCAGTTTTAGCTAAATAGATTTTAGTTTCTTTTGAACTGTTGAACTTGGATTCATGCCTTTACCTGACTTTAGTCAAGTGGGAATGAACACAAGTTACTTCATAATGACATTCTAAATTAGGTTTTTGAGCTGCATCACAAGCATATAAACAAAGTTGCTCACACATTAGGAATTAAACTCATTTTAGTGAATGCATCTCAAGGTGAGCTAGCACATGATGCTATGAAATGCTTATGATGACATGACAACATTTTATTCATGTAAACACCTGAGGTGTTACATCCTTTCCCCCTAAAAGAAATCTCGACCCGAGATTTAACTATAAACTAAACCAACTACTAAAGTTGTGGGATACGGGGATAAAGATTACAGACTTTTTACAAAGACTAGGAACACGTTCTTTTGGTCAACCCTTTTCACTGTCCTGACTGTATGGTTGCATAGAATTCAGGAAACTGCTCCATCAGAAATTCTTCGGTTTCCCAAGTTGCTTCTTCCTCAGAATGCTGACTCCATTGAACTTTATATAACCTGTGAGTGTGTCGTCGAGTCACTCTGTCTCGCTGATCGAGAATTCTGATGGGATACTCTGAGTAAGTCATATCAGGCGTAAGTTGTACCCCTTCAACATCAATCACTTGGTCAGGAACTCGCAGACACTTTTTCACCTGAGATATGTGAAACACATTATGAACTTCTGATAGATGAGCTGGTAATTGGATACGGTATGCCACTTTGCCACACATGGCCAGGACTTGAAATGGTCCGATATAACGGGGAGCAAGCTTTCCTTTGACCCCGAAACGATAAACACCCTTGATGGGTGACACCTTCAGATACATAAAATCTCCTTTGGCAAACATTAAAGGCCTACGCCTTTTATCTGCATAGCTTTTTTGTCGGGATTGTGCTATCTTCAGATTACTTTGTATAAGTCTGACTTTCTATTCGGTCTCTTGAACTGGATCGACACCAAAGAACCATCTTTCACTAGGTTCGGACCAATGTAAAGGAGTCCGGCACCTTCTGCCATATAAAGCTTCAAATGGTGCCATACGGATACTCTCTTGATAGCTATTGTTGTATGAGAACTCCGCTAATGGTAAGCACTCATCCCACTTAAAAGGAAAGTTAATAGCACATGCCCTGAGCATATCTTCTAGTATCTGATTTACTCTTTCAGTTTGACCCCCTGTCTGCGGATGGTAAGTTGTGCTGTGTAATAGCTTAGTGCCCAGAGACTCATGTAGACTTTCCTAGAATTTTGAAACAAACTGAGTACCCCTATCTGAGACAATAGTCTTTGGAATTCCATGCAAACTCATAATCCTCTGAAAGTATATCTTAGCATATGTGGATGCCGGGTAGATGGTCTTGACTGGTATAAAGTGTGAAACCTTGGTCAGACGATCTACTATAACCCAAATAGAGTCGTAGCCCTTGGATGTTCTTGGCAAACCAACAATAAAGTCCATACTGATGTCCTCCCATTTCCAAGCAGGAACTGGCAATGGCTGTAGTTCACCAGATGACTTAAGATGAATGACTTTGACTTTCTGACAAGTATCACATCTGGCTACATACTTTGCAATTTCGATCTTCATTTTAGTCCACCAGAATCTTTGCCTACGATCCTGGTACATTTTTGTACTCCCCGGATGAATCGCAAATGGGGTAAGATGAGCTTCATCAAGAATTTGCTTCCTCAACTCAGGATTCTTCGGAACGACCAGTCTGTCTTTGAACCAGACCACTCCTGCTTCATCAACTCGGAGGCAAGAAGCTTTGTCTGCCTTAGCTTTCTCCTTGAGGTGAACAATACCCTTGTTTTCTTTCTGAGCAGCTACAATCTGGTCTTTGATAGATGACTGAACTGATATATTAGACAAACTGCCCTGAGTGATCATCTGAATACCCAGTTTTTCTAACTCGGAACAGAGAGCAAGATCTACTGGTCTGACCGTGGTACAGTTGCAACGAACTTTCCGACTAAGAGCATCGGCTACAACATTTGCCTTTCCGGGATGGTAATGCACTTCAAGATCATAATCTTTGATTAGCTCTAACCACCTCCGTTGTCGCATATTCAGCTCTGACTGAGTGAAAATATATTTCAGACTCTTGTGGTCGGTGTATATATGACATGTGTTGCCCAAGAGGTAATGTCGCCAAATCTTTAAGGCATGGACAACTGCTGCTAACTCTAAGTCATGAGTGGGATAGTGTTCTTCATGACGTTTCAACTGCCTGGATGCATAAGCTATTACTCTGCCCTCTTGCATCAAAACACAACCAATCCCGATACCAGAAGCATCACAATACACATCGAACGGCTTCTCGATATTGGGTTGGGCTAAGACTGGAGCTGTAGTCAAAAATTCTTTTAATTTCTGAAAAGCTTCTTCACATTTATCCGACCAGACAAACTTGACTTCATTCTTTAACAACTGAGTTATAGGTTTGGCAATTTTGGAAAAGTCTGGAATAAACCTGCGGTAATAACCTGCCATACCCAGAAAACTGCGAACTTGATGAACAGTTCTGGGGGACTCCCATTCAAGGATTTCTTGTACCTTGCCTGGATCCACAGCTACACCTTCAGCCGATAACACATGACCCAAAAATGGAACTCTGTCTAACCAGAACTCACATTTACTAAACTTTGCATATAGCTGATGGTCTCTCAGACGGCCCAACACTACTCTGAGGTGTTCAGCATGTTCTTGTGGATTCTTGGAATATATCAGAATATCATCAATGAATACCACTACAAACTTGTCTAGCTCAGGCATGAACACGGAGTTCATCAGATACATGAAGTGAGCTGGAGCATTAGTCAACCCAAAGGACATGACTAAATACTCATACAGGCCATATCTGATGGTAAAAGCAGTTTTAGCAATATCTTCCGGCCTTATTTTTATTTGGTGATACCCAGATCTCAAATCTATCTTGGAAAATACCTTGGCACCCGTGAGTTGATCAAACAGAAGATCAATCCGCGGCAACGGGTACTTATTCTTCACTGTTACTTCATTGAGCGGACGATAGTCCACACATAGCCTCAAAGTTTGGTCTTTCTTTTTGACAAACAAAGCAGGACAGCCCCATGGTGATGAACTAGGTCTGATATAACCCTTATCAAGTAATTCTTGCAATTGAACTTTCAATTCTGCCAATTCTTTAGGTGGAATTCTATAAGCTCGTCGAGATATTGGTGTTGTTCCTAGCTTTAGCTCTATGCTGAATTCCACATCACGGTCTGGTGGTAACCCCGGCAAGTCTTCAGGAAACACATCCGGGAACTCACAGACTACTGGAATATCCTGAACCTCTTTAACCGTTGTTGCACAGACGCTGCCGCACATCTGGTCAACGGTTTTCTTTGGAATAGGAAGTTGGATAAAGAGTTCAGAAGTACTATTGGGTATGATCAACCAGACTGTTCTATGTAAGGCATCTAATACTGCCTTCTGCTGGTACATCCAGTTCATCCCTAGGATCACATCTATATCCCGATCCTTGATTACTATCGTATTAGTGGGATAAGTATGCACGGCAAATTCTACGGGCACCTGATGCGCCACTTCCTTTGTGTACAAACGACCTCCAGGTTTGTGTATAAGGAAATTTTCTTGTGTTTCCCCAGTTGGTATATGATGTTTTTCAACAAAACTCTTACTGATAAAGGTATGCGATGCACCAGAATCAAATAGTAATACGGCAGGATGGTGAGCGACTGAAAACATACCCATCATGACGGGTTCCCCTTCAGGAATATCTACCGCTTGCGCATAGTACACCCGGCCAGTCTTCTGGACGGTCTTATTCTTCTGATTATTATTGCGGCCTTGATTCTGCTGTGCCAGTTGCTGTGGCCGCTGCTGGGAATTCTGACTACCTTGTCCTTGTGGAGTATTTGGGATACTCTTCTTGGGATACGGGCAATTGCGGGAGAAATGGCCCGGTTTCCCACAATTATAACATGGGTAGTTGTGGTTCTGGGAGTCTGGGTTCGAATGCCAGGGGCATTCGGCTGTCGTGGATAATTAGGATTAGAACAGTTCTAGCAGATGACTGCTGTGAGCTGGCTTGTTGCTGTTGGGGTGGACGGTACGGTGGACGGTTATGTTGGACTGGGTGGTAAATAATACGCTGGCGCTTCTTATTGCCACCAAACGATCCGGTTGAACTTCCACCCTTCCTCTTCTTAGCTTCAAGATGCTTGAAATACTTTTCTTCAACCGATATAGCTTTATTCACCGCATCATTAAAGGAGATATTCTTGTCACACATTGCTAGTAACTTCTGCATCTTCGTATTCAGCCCCCTCATGAAGCCACCGCGCTTCTTGTCATCGGTGTTCACATGATCCAGAGCATACTGAGACAGATGATTAAACTTGCCAATATACTGCTGTGCTGGCTGATCCCCCTGCTTGAGGGCTAAGAACTCTTCGGCCTTCATCCGCATCACCCCCGCTGGAATGTAGTGAGCTTTGAAAGCTCTGGAGAACTCATCCCAGGTAATGCGGTGTCCTGGAGCTTGGGCAGCTTCAAAGTTTTCCCACCAAGTCCCTGCAGCTCCCCTCAACTGCTGGGCTGCGAAGGATGGCTTTTGGGTTTCAGTGCAGTGGACTAGCCCAAACTTCTGATTCATAGTACAGAGCCAATCTGCAGCTTCTAGAGGCTCATCCGCCTTGGTGAAAACCGGTGGCCTGGTTTCTGTGAAATCCTGATAAGTACTTTCCTGGACCTGTTGATTATGTCGGCCATGCTGCCCATGTGGTGCATTCTGAACTAGGCCCCGTATCAGACGTGCATTTTTGGTTGTGGCCTGCATGAGTGCAGCAATGGCTTCTGCCAGTGTTGGTGGAACTGGGGGTGCGTGGGGGACATCCTCCCCATCATGAGACGAACCAGCCCCATCAGTAGCACGGGTACGAGGCCTCTGTTCATAAACAAACCAAACTTTATTGATTTCTGGGTTATGATACAAAAACAGTAACTGCATACACACTTACGTTACATTATTCATGCGTAACAGGACTGATACATGATTCAACTAGCTTAGGATTATGTTAAGCTAGACTATTACACAGCCCCTACCCTCTAGGGTTCAAGATCCACGCCTGACACTCTGATGGGAGACGACTCACTCGTCACCCTCACTCTCACTGTCGCTGTCATCAGCAGACTTAACCACATCAGGATCTTCCTCACTCTGCCCATCTATGTCCCCATCATCAATGATCGTACCCATCTCATCTTCAGCTGCGTCTGGAGGTGGAGGTGGATGGAGTTGATCATACAGCACATGGACTTCCTCATGCAACTGGTCATTGAATGCTTCTATATCCGTCACATACGCCTCCAACTCATGCAAACGGGCTAAAGCGTCATCTTCTCGCTGCCAAGCGGTGTTCCTTTCTCCAAGCATTTTAGTCATAAGTTTTTCTGCATTGACCACGCTTCTGTTGGCCTCCTCCAGCTTGATTTTCATGCCTCCAGCTTTGGCAAGTGCCAAGCTCTTCTCCCGAGAGGTGGCGGCCAACTGGGACTTCAGCGCATGGACCTCTGCCCGTAAGTCCTCATTGATACTCTGACTGCTGTTGGACCCTTCCTCCTTGCGGGATGCAAGTTGGTGCTTGGGTACACCATGAGGACCCGTACTCTTGCGAGGTGTCTCCTTACCGCGCGGCATCCTAGTGAGATAAGAGTTTGAATTAGGCAGATAAAGGAAAATACTTTTTGGATAGCAAGAAAGGATTGGATTCTAACCCTTACCCATCTATACCACAAGTTGATTAAGCATGATGCAAGAAACGTACTTACGCATAAAGCATATAAAATTTAAATTATACTCCATTACATAGGAGTAGAAATTTAACAACAATTTCAAATTAAGGCTTAACCTAACATGCTGCTCCACTTAACAATCTACGATCTACTACTTAAGACAGAACATAGATCGAATAGCATGAATAGGGTAAGTCAAAAGCATTTTGGACCAAACTAACTTTCAATTAGTTTTGACTTAAATCATTTTGAAGTTTTGCAACAATACTCCAAGACTGCTGCAATGATCGCTCTGATACCAGCTGTGACAGAACCTCCTGAATTAATAAGGCCCAAGAGTACCTGTCCTTGTCCTACAGACCTCAGACAGTCATACCCTGTGCCCCATAACCCAAAAGACCCATCACGTGTCATCGGGTAACCCGACTCATCCACGTTTCCTTACATTCGCAGGATCATTGCAAGAGTCATGGCAGTATTACAACATTTCACAAAAAATATACATCAGATATAAAAGTGCGGAAGTATTACAACATAAGTTTTACAAACCAGTTGTTCAAACTTGCGTCGTTATTACAAACCATAGTTTCAAACTTCGCCCTAGGTAGTGGAAGCAACATTAATATAACTGTATTTCACACAAACAACCCCGCCTAAGGGTTGCATTACTCCTCCCCGGACACGTCCTCCTCAATGACGGTCACGCAACAAGCCTCAAAGCAAGGCTGCTCGTGAACGTCACCTGCAACAAGGGTTTAACAAACCCTGAGTACAAAGGTACTCAACAAGGCTTACCCGACAAGAAAAGAGAAGAAACAGGTATGCTGGCTTGGGTAGGCTCAACAGTATTTTTCATTTGCATAAAAGCTTACTAAAGTAGTTCTAGATCCAAATTTTACTTAATCAATTGAGTACTTGGTAAGAACTGAAAGTGAACATTAATGAAGTATCAATATCATTCTTGCTTAAACAAGTTCCAATTTATTCTACGATGTGGGTCGAAAGATTGAGTCTCCTTAACCGAGGAGCACGACGATTCGAACCGATTCAACCAGATCTGGGAGTTTTCCACGATCATACGATATATGTAGACCCTTGTTCACACATATATCAACCCCAACCTCGGATCCTCCAAACAAGACCGGGTCCGCGCCACCCGAGAGTACTTGTACACCTCCAATCCGGGACTTTAACCCACGAGGGTAGCTAGTACTCCCGCCATCTCTCCACTCCTAGTGCGCGATTAGCCGTTCTCATTTAAGAACCACCAAGGCAGAGCTTACCGTAGCATATGATCGGTACTTCACAGTTTCTCAATCTAGCAGACCAACAACGGTTAACCCTAAACCGACACATCCGAGTCACTCTACACCGCCCCAAGGTTCGATGCAGGTGCCTGTCTGGTCATAATCATCATTCTTTCTCTTTATCATTCCAAACGATAAGTATCGAAAACATTTATCAAAAGCTTCATAAAGCAAGGCTAAGCATTTCTATTATTTGCATAAAGCAGGTATCAAGGAATGATAGATCGATAACAAGGTTGATCATGCATCAACAGGTTTAAAGCAGTTATTTGATAAACATCTAATGCATCAGGTTATCGAAAGTAAGTGTAATTGCAAATTCAAGGAAATGGTTAAATGAACCGGGGCTTGCCTTCGTTGACTGAAAGAGTCTGGAACTCCTGATATTCCGGATCAACAGGACACTCCGAACTCTCTGGACCAACCTCGTCCGGACAATCGACCCCTTCGGAAACTACACGATAAAAGACTGCATGCTTGATGAGATGCTCATGTCATGATCATGGTAAAGATGGAAATTTACTAAGTTATAAACATTTAACTTGTAAAAACTTTTCATCACGGTATAGTTGCAAACCAACAAAACCAACTTGTATAAATATACATGGTTTACATGAGTGACTCTTGCCTGCATCAAGCAGCAGATCAAGATAATTCATCTAACTTGACTTTTAATCTACCATAAAGAGACTTTGGTTTTCATGTTAAACATTATTACTTATTCATAAAGAAAGTAATTTAATTAGCACGAAATTAAGTGGTGAAGCAAACTATGCCCAAATTAGTTCAAACTTTTAGAGATGATAGATTATATCAAATAACAGTGGTAAAACAAATATCACAATTTTTGAACAAACTTATAAGCCTGCAGAATTAAATCAAACTATCACATTTAAATAATTAATTAAGGCATAGAAATAAGAATAAAATCTATTTTCTCCAACAGAGCTCAAAATTTTTGTGATGATACATTTTCAACTAAAAACAGTGACAAAAATAGTTTCATGATTTTTGGACATTTAAATAAGCCTACAAAAATCATCAAAGTCCATTTATTAATTAAAAGGCCTATTTAAACCACTTTCAAAATTTGTTCAAAACTCTAGTTTCATATTTTTCATAAATATTAGACAGCTTGAGAAAGCCACACAAAAATTTTTACAATTTTTGGAGCTTCCTACAAAAACATATCAAAAAGACAAAACCTAACACTATTCACCCATTTCAGAAAAAGAAAAACTTTTCTAAACCCTATTGGGCTCGGCCCAACTTTGGCCCAGAGTCGCTGACGACTGGGCCCCAGGTGTCAGCCTCTGCTCTTCTCCTTCACGCCCAGACCAGAGCTCGGCTGGCCTTGACCGGTTGCCGGCCGCGCTGACCGTCGGCTCTCTCGCCGGCGGTGGACTCCCCGACAACGGCAAGGCCACCAACCCCCGAAGCTCGACCCCGCGAACCCACTGGAGGAGACGGTTAGGCTTCTAGGTCACCGGAAGGCACTCGCCGGCGAGCATGGCGGCTCGGCCATGTCGAGCGCGGCGGCGACTCAACGTTCCGGCCTTTAGGGCTCGGTAGAGACCTAAACAAGAGCAGCACCGCACTTAGGCACTCTCTGCGACTATGATGCGCATCCAGTCTCACATGGAGATGACGCCGAGCAACATGGTCCACGATGGCGGCCATGGCGGCGCTTGCGCCGACGGCGAGCCACGCGAACCGACCCAGATGACCCGGTAGAGACTAAACTAGGGAGTGCAACACGCCTAGGAACTCATCACGACTACGATGCGCACCTTACCTTGACTCGAGGAGCACTGGACCGAGGTGGACGACGGCGGCGGTGATGACAAAGCTGACACCGGCGGCAACCTCCGCGGACTGCTCAAGCCAGGGTGGTAGAGACCTCAAAAGCAAGCCGAATGTGAGCCACAACACATCACGAAGCTAAAACATTAGTCGGTTTGACCGGAGGAACTCCGGCTTACCGTGACCACGACCAGGGTACTCGCGGCGGCTCCCTGCCGGCAGCGAGGAAGAAAACCGCGGCGACGGCGATTGCAAGCTCTAGGGCTTGGGTTAGCGAGCTCAGGAGAAGCAAGAGATCTAGGCGGAGCTATCTGGGAGATGGAGAGGGCCGAGACGCAGCGACGGCGGTAAACGAGCTCGTCGGAGCTTGACCAAGAAACAGAGGAAGAGAGGGAGGAGGTGGCGGACGCGGACGATGGGAGGTTGGGGGAGCTCTCAGGGCTTGCCACCGCGCTGAGTGAAGCAAGCAGGCTCTCAGCTGCGTGGCCAGACACGCGGAGCAGTGCGGAGACGGCCAGGCCACGGCGGCGGTGCACGCGGCGGCCTGCCCTGCCCCGGCAGGTGCACTCCCCCTCCTGTAGCGACAGGATCAGGTTTACCCCTTTTCTAATTTCTCCAGATTTTTGTACTGCATGCCAAAAACTCTTAAAACAAAAGTTGCTCCAAATTTTGTGTTCTACAAGTTTGCTTTAAGAATCAAAGTCAAATTCTTCCTGGATTTTGAAATAGAGTTCAATTCCAAATTTGGACCAAACTGAATTTCAAAATTTCTTTTGAATTTCCTGAACAACTTCAAATTTTGCCAATATATAAAAGGTAGAGTTTGAAAAGTTGCACAACTTTGCTTTAACACCCTATGGCTGATTCCAAATGGAAATAGGTCAAATTGATCAAAATAGTTCAAATCCATTTCAAATTGGAAATTTGAAAAGGGGACAGAACTAGGGTTTTGTAGTAAAAGCAAAATTACTTTTGATTTTGCATTGACACTTGAAAAATGGTCAATGTATGAAATGATCATTTCAAAATTCTCTACAACTTTGATGTAGATCTCAAACTCAGATTTCAAATAGTTTTGGAAATGCAAGTTTAAAGTCAAAAGGGAACCATTTCTAGGGTTTGAGTAAATTCATAATTACTTGAAATTTTGTACAGAAACTTTGAAAACTTTGAATACCAAAGTTGTACCTCTCCTTAAGATCTACCAAAAAGCTTTTAATGTCAACCCCTAAATATGCACAGATTTTGAGTTAACTAGAAAGGGCTAATTAACTTATATAGGAATTTAATGTTTTTCCCAGTTTTAGCTAAATAGATTTTAGTTTCTTTTGAACTGTTGAACTTGGATTCATGCCTTTACCTGACTTTAGTCAAGTGGGAATGAACACAAGTTACTTCATAATGACATTCTAAATTAGGTTTTTGAGCTGCATCACAAGCATATAAACAAAGTTGCTCACACATTAGGAATTAAACTCATTTTAGTGAATGCAACTCAAGGTGAGCTAGCACATGATGCTATGAAATGCTTATGATGACATGACAATATTTTATTCATGTAAACACCTGAGGTGTTACATCGTTTCCCCCTAAAAGAAATCTTGACCCGAGATTTAACTATAAACTAAACCAACTACTAAAGTTGTGGGATACGGGGATAAAGATTACAGACTTTTTACAAAGACTAGGAACACGTTCTTTTGGTCAACCCTTTTCACTGTCCTGACTGTATGGTTGCATAGAATTCAGGAAACTGCTCCATCAGAAATTCTTCGGTTTCCCAAGTTGCTTCTTCCTCAGAATGCTGACTCCATTGAACTTTATATAACCTGTGAGTGTGTCGTCGAGTCACTCTGTCTCGCTGATCGAGAATTCTGATGGGATACTCTGAGTAAGTCATATCAGGCTTAAGTTGTACCCCTTCAACATCAATCACTTGGTCAGGAACTCGCAGACACTTTTTCAGCTGAGATATGTGAAACACATTATGAACTTCTAACAGATGAGCTGGTAATTGGATACGGTATGCCACTTTGCCACACATGGCCAGGACTTGAAATGGTCCGATATAACGGGGAGCAAGCTTTCCTTTGACCCCGAAATGATAAACACCCTTGATGGGTGACACCTTCAGATACATAAAATCTCCTTTGGCAAACATTAAAGGCCTACGCCTTTAATCTGCATAGCTTTTCTGTCGGGATTGTGCTATCTTCAGATTACTTTGTATAAGTCTGACTTTCTGTTCGGTCTCTTGAACTAGATCGACACCAAAGAACCATCTTTCACTAGGTTCGGACCAATGTAAAGGAGTCCGACACCTTCTGCCATATAAAGCTTCAAATGGTGCCATACGGATACTCTCTTGATAGCTATTGTTGTATGAGAACTCCGCTAATGGTAAGCACTCATCCCACTTAAAAGGAAAGTTAATAGCACATGCCCTGAGCATATCTTCTAGTATCTGATTTACTCTTTCAGTTTGACCCCCTGTCTGCGGATGGTAAGCTGTGCTGTGTAATAGCTTAGTGCCCAGAGACTCATGTAGACTTTCCCAGAATTTTGAAACAAACTGAGTACCCCTATCTGAGACAATAGTCTTTGGAATTCCATGCAAACTCATAATCCTCTGAAAGTATATCTTGGCATATGTGGATGTCGGGTAGATGGTCTTGACTGGTATAAAGTGTGAAACCTTGGTCAGACGATCTACTATAACCCAAATAGAGTCGTAGCCCTTGGATGTTCTTGGCAAACCAACAATAAAGTCCATACTGATGTCCTCCCATTTCCAAGCAGGAACTGGCAATGGCTGTAGTTCACCAGCTGACTTAAGATGAATGGCTTTGACTTTCTGACAAGTATCACATCTGGCTACATACTTTGCAATTTCGATCTTCATTTTAGTCCACCAGAATCTTTGCCTAAGATCCTGGTACATTTTTGTACTCCCCGGATGAATCGCAAATGGGGTAAGATGAGCTTCATCAAGAATTTGCTTCCTCAACTCAGGATTCTTCGGAACGACCAGTCTGTCTTTGAACCAGACCACTCCTGCTTCATCAACTCGGAAGCAAGAAGCTTTGTCTGCCTTAGCTTTCTCCTTGAGGTGAACAATACCCTTGTTTTCTTTCTGAGCAGCTACAATCTGGTCTTTGATAGATGACTGAACTGATATATTAGACAAACTGCCCTGAGTGATCATCTGAATACCCAGTTTTTCTAACTCGGAACAGAGAGCAAGATCTACTGGTCTGACCGTGGTACAGTTGCAACGAACTTTCCGACTAAGAGCATCGGCTACAACATTTGCCTTTCTGGGATGGTAATGCACTTTAAGATCATAATCTTTGATTAGCTCTAACCACCTCCGTTGTCGCATATTCAGCTCTGACTGAGTGAAAATATATTTCAGACTCTTGTGGTCGGTGTATATATGACATGTGTTGCCCAAGAGGTAATGTCGCCAAATCTTTAAGGCATGGACAATTGCTGCTAACTCTAAGTCATGAGTGGGATAGTGTTCTTCATGACGTTTCAACTGCCTGGATGCATAAGCCATTACTCTGCCCTCTTGCATCAAAACACAACCAATCCCGATACCAGAAGCATCACAATACACATCGAACGGCTTCTCGATATTGGGTTGGGCTAAGACTGGAGCTGTAGTCAAAAATTCTTTTAATTTCTGAAAAGCTTCTTCACATTTATCCGACCAGACAAACTTGACTTCATTCTTTAACAACTGAGTTATAGGTTTGGCAATTTTGGAAAAGTCTGGAATAAACCTGCGGTAATAACCTGCCATACCCAGAAAACTGCGAACTTGATGAACAGTTCTGAGGGACTCCCATTCAAGGATTTCTTGTACCTTGCCTGGATCCACAGCTACACCTTCAGGCGATAACACATGACCCAAAAATGGAACTCTGTCTAACCAGAACTCACATTTACTAAACTTTGCATATAGCTGATGGTCTCTCAGACGACCCAACACTACTCTGAGGTGTTCAGCATGTTCTTGTGGATTCTTGGAATATATCAGAATATCATCAATGAATACCACTACAAACTTGTCTAGCTCAGGCATGAACACGGAGTTCATCAGATACATGAAGTGAGCTGGAGCATTAGTCAACCCAAAGGACATGACTAAATACTCATACAGGCCATATCTGATGGTAAAAGCAGTTTTAGCAATATCTTCCGGCCTTATTTTTATTTGGTGATACCCAGATCTCAAATCTATCTTGGAAAATACCTTGGCGCCCGTGAGTTGATCAAACAGAAGATCAATCCGCGGCAACGGGTACTTATTCTTCACTGTTACTTCATTGAGCGGACGATAGTCCACACATAGCCTCAAAGTTTGGTCTTTCTTTTTGACAAACAAAGCAGGACAACCCCATGGTGATGAACTAGGTCTGATATAACCCTTATCAAGTAATTCTTGCAATTGAACTTTCAATTCTGCCAGTTCTTTAGGTGGCATTCTATAAGCTCGTCGAGATATTGGTGCTGTTCCTGGCTTTAGCTCTATGCTGAATTCCACATCACGGTCTGGTGGTAACCCCGGCAAGTCTTCAGGAAACACATCCGGGAACTCACAGACTACTGGAATATCCTGAACCTCTTTAACTGTTGTTGCACAAACGCTGCCGCACATCTGGTCAACGGTTTTCTTTGGAATAGGAAGTTGGATAAAGAGTTCAGAAGTACTATTGGGTATGATCAACCTGACTGTTCTATGTAAGGCATCTAATACTGCCTTCTGCTGGTACATCCAGTTCATCCCTAGGATCACATCTATATCCTGATCCTTGATTACTATCATATTAGTGGGATAAGTATGCCCGGCAAATTCTACGGGCACCTGATGCGCCACTTCCTTTGTGTACAAACGACCTCCAGGTGTGTGTATAAGGAAATTTTCTTGTGTTTCCCCAGTTGGTATATGATGTTTTTCAACAAAACTCTTACTGATAATGGTATGCGATGCACCAGAATCAAATAGTAATACGGCAGGATGGTGAGCGACTGAAAACATACCCATCATGACGGGTTCCCCTTCAGGAATATCTGCCGCTTGCGCATAGTACACCCGGCCAGTCTTCTGGACGGTCTTATTCTTTTGATTATTATTGCGGCCTTGATTCTGCTGTGCCAGTTGTTGTGGCCGCTGCTGGGAATTCTGACTACCTTCTCCTTGTGGAGTATTTGGGATACTCTTCTTGGGATACGGGCAATTGCGGGAGAAATGGCCCGGTTTCCCACAATTATAACATGGGTAGTTGTGGTTCTGGGTGTCTAGGTTCGAATGCCAGGGGCATTCGGCTGTCGTGGATAATTAGGATTCACAACAGTTCTAGCAGATGACTGCTGTGAGCTGGCTTGTTGCTGTTGGGGTGGAAGGTACGGTGGACGGTTATGTTGGACTGGGTGGTAAATAATACGCTGACGCTTCTTATTGCCACCAAACGATCCGGTTGAACTTCCACCCTTCCTCTTCTTAGCTTCAAGATGCTTGAAATACTTTTCTTCTACCGATATAGCTTTATTCACCGCATCATTGAAGGAGATATTCTTGTCACACATTGCTAGTAACTTCTGCATCTTCGTATTCAGCCCCCTCATGAAGCAACCGCGCTTCTTGTCATCGGTGTTCACATGATCCAGAGCATACTGAGACAGATGATTAAACTTGCCAATATACTGCTGTGCTGGCTGATCCCCCTGCCTGAGGGCTAAGAACTCTTCGGCCTTCATCCGCATCACCCCCGCTGGAATGTAGTGAGCTTTGAAAGCTCTGGAGAACTCATCCCAGGTAATGCGGTGTCCTGGAGCTTGGGCAGCTTCAAAGTTTGCCTACCAAGTCCCTGCAGCTCGCCTCAATTGCTGGGCTGGGAACGATGGCTTTTGGGTTTCAGTGCAGTGGATTAGCCCAAACTTCTGATTCATAGTACGGAGCCAATCTGCAGCTTCTAGAGGCTCATCCGCCTTGGTGAAAACCGGCGGCCTGGTTTCTGTGAAATCCTGATAAGTACTTTCCTGGACCTGTTGATTATGTCGGCCATGCTGCCCATGTGGTGCATTCTGAACTAGGCCCCGTATCAGACGTGCATTTTTGGTTGTGGCCTGCATGAGTGCAGCAATGGCTTCTGCCAGTGTTGGTGGAACTGGGGGTGCGTGGGGGACATCCTCCCCATCATGAGACGAACCAGCCCCATCAGTAGCACGGGTACGAGGCATCTGTTCATAAACAAACCAAACTTTATTGATTTCTGGGTTATGATACAAAAACAGTAACTGCATACACACTTACGTTACATTATTCATGCGTAACAGGACTGATACATGATTCAACTAGCTTAGGATTATGTTAAGCTAGACTATTACACAGCCCCTACCCTCTAGGGTTCAAGATCCACGCCTGACACTCTGATGGGAGACGACTCACTCGTCACCCTCACTCTCACTGTCGCTGTCATCAGCAGACTTAACCACATCAGGATCTTCCTCACTCTGCCCATCTATTTCCCCATCATCAATGATCGTACCCATCTCATCTTCAGCTGCGTCTGGAGGTGGAGGTGGATGGAGTTGATCATACAGCACATGGACTTCCTCATGCAACTGGTCATTGAATGCTTCTATATCCGTCACATACGCCTCCAACTCATGCAAACGGGCTAAAGCGTCATCTTCTCGCTGCCAAGCGGTGTTCCTTTCTCCAAGCATTTTAGTCATAAGTTTTTCTGCATTGACCACGCTTCTGTTGGCCTCCTCCAGCTTGATTTTCATGCCTCCAGCTTTGGCAAGTGCCAAGCTCTTCTCCCGAGAGGTGGCGGCCAACTGGGACTTCAGCGCATGGACCTCTGCCCGTAAGTCCTCATTGATACTCTGACTGCTGTTGGACCCTTCCTCCTTGCGGGATGCAAGTTGGTGCTTGGGTACACCATGAGGACCCGTACTCTTGCGAGGTGTCTCCTTACCGCGCGGCATCCTAGTGAGATAAGAGTTTGAATTAGGCAGATAAAGGAAAATACTTTTTGGATAGCAAGAAAGGATTGGATTCTAACCCTTACCCAACTATACCACAAGTTGATTAAGCATGATGCAAGAAACGTACTTACGCATAAAGCATATAAAATTTAAATTATACTCCATTACATAGGAGTAGAAATTTAACAACAATTTCAAATTAAGGCTTAACCTAACATGCTGCTCCACTTAACAATCTACGATCTACTACTTAAGACAGAACATAGATCGAATAGCATGAATAGGGTAAGTCAAAAGCATTTTGGACCAAACTAACTTTCAATTAGTTTTGACTTAAATCATTTTGAAGTTTTGCAACAATACTCCAAGACTGCTGCAATGATCGCTCTGATACCAGCTGTGACAGAACCTCCTGAATTAATAAGGCCCACGAGTACCTGTCCTTGTCCTACAGACCTCAGACAGTCATACCCTGTGCCCCATAACCCAAAAGACCCATCATGTGTCATCGGGTAACCCGACTCATCCACGTTTCCTTACATTCCCAGGATCATTGCAAGAGTCATGGCAGTATTACAACATTTCACAAAAAATATACATCAGAGATAAAAGTGCGGAAGTATTACACCATAAGTTTTACAAACCAGTTGTTCAAACTTGCGTCGTTATTACAAACCATAGTTTCAAACTTCACCCTGGGTAGTGGAAGCAACATTAATATAACTGTATTTCACACAAACAACCCCGCCTAAGGGTTGCATTACTCCTCCCCGGACACGTCCTCCTCAATGACGGTCACGCAACAAGCCTCAAAGCAAGGCTGCTCGTGAACGTCACCTGCAACAAGGGTTTAACAAACCCTGAGTACAAAGGTACTCAACAAGGCTTACCCGACAAGAAAATAGAAGAAACAGGTATGCTGGCTTGGGTAGGCTCAACAGTATTTTTCATTTGCATAAAAGCTTACTAAAGTAGTTCTAGATCCAAATTTTACTTAATCAATTGAGTACTTGGTAAGAACTGAAATTGAACATTAATGAAGTATCAATATCATTCTTGCTTAAACAAGTTCCAATTTATTCTACGGTGTGGGTCGAAATATTGAGTCTCCATAACCGAGGAGCACGACGATTCGAACCGATTCAACCAGATCTGGGAGTTTTCCACGATCATACGATATATGTAGACCCTTGTTCACACATATATCAACCCCAACCTCGGATCCTCCAAACAAGACCGGGTCCGCGCCACCCGAGAGTACTTGTACACCTCCAATCCGGGACTTTAACCCACGAGGGTAGCTAGTACTCCCGCCATCTCTCCACTCCCAGTGCGCGATTAGCCGTTCTCATTTAAGAACCACCAAGGCAGAGCTTACCGTAGCATATGATCGGTACTTCACAGTTTCTCAATCTAGCAGGCCAACAACGGTTAACCCTAAACTGACACATCCGAGTCACTCTACACCGCCCCAAGGTTCGATGCAGGTGTCCGTCTGGTCTTAATCATCATTCTTTCTCTTTATCATTCCAAACGATAAGTATCGAAAACATTTATCAAAAGCTTCATAAAGCAAGGCTAAGCATCTCTATTATTTGCATAAAGCAGGTATCAAGGAATGATAGATCGATAACAAGGTTGATCATGCATCAACAGGTTTAAAGCAGTTATTTGATAAACATCTAATGCATCAGGTTATCGAAAGTAAGTGTAATTGCAAATTCAAGGAAATGGTTAAATGAACCGGGGCTTGGCTTTGTTGACTGAAAGAGTCTGGAACTCCTGATATTCCGGATCAACAGGACACTCCGAACTCTCTAGACCAACCTCGTCCGGACAATCGACCCCTTCGAAAACTACACGATAAAAGAGTGCATGCTTGATGAGATGCTCATGTCATGATCATGGTAAAGATGGAAATTTACTAAGTTATAAACATTTAACTTGTAACAACTTTTCATCACGGTATAGTTGCAAACCAACAAAACCAACTTGTATAAATATACATGGTTTACATGAGTGACTCTTGCCTGCATCAAGCAGCAGATCAAGATAATTCATCTAACTTGACTTTTAATCTACCAAAAAGAGACTTTGGTTTTCATGTTAAACATTATTACTTATTCATAAAGAAAGTAATTTAATTAGCACGAAATTAAGTGGTGAAGCAAACTATGCCCAAATTAGTTCAAACATTTAGAGATGATAGATTATATCAAATAACAGTGGTAAAACAAATATCACAATTTTTGAACAAACTTATAAGCCTGCAGAATTAAATCAAACTATCACATTTAAATAATTAATTAAGGCATAGAAATAAGAATAAAATCTATTTTCTCCAACAGAGCTCAAAATTTTTGTGATGATACATTTTCAACTAAAAACAGTGACAAAAATAGTTTCATGATTTTTGGACATTTAAATAAGCCTACAAAAATCAACAAAGTCCATTTATTAATTAAAAGGCCTATTTAAACCACTTTCAAAATTTGTTCAAAACTCTAGTTTCATATTTTTCATAAATATTAGACAGCTTGAGAAAGCCACACAAAAATTTTTACAATTTTTGGAGCTTCCTACAAAAACATATCAAAAATACAAAACCTAACACTATTCACCCATTTCAGAAAAAGAAAAACTTTTCTAAACCCTATTGGGCTCGGCCCAACTTTGGCCCAGAGTCGCTGATGACTGGGCCCCAGGTGTCAGCCTCTGCTCTTCTCCTTCACGCCCAGACCAGAGCTCGGCCGGCCTTGACCGGTTGCCGGCCGCGCTGACCGTCGGCTCTCTCGCCGGCGGTGGACTCCCCGACAACGGCAAGGCCACCAACCCCCGAAGCTCGACCCCGCGAACCCACTGGAGGAGACGGTTAGGCTTCTAGGTCACCGGAAGGCACTCGCCGGCGAGCATGGCGGCTCGGCCATGTCGAGCGCGGCGACGACTCAACGTTCCGGCCTTTAGGGCTCGGTAGAGACCTAAACAAGAGCAGCACCGCACTTAGGCACTCTCTGCGACTATGATGCGCATCCAGTCTCACTTGGAGATGACGCCGAGCAACATGGTCCACGATGGCGGCCATGGCGGCGCTTGCGCCGACGGCGAGCCACGCGAACCGACCCAGATGACCCGGTAGAGACTAAACTAGGGAGTGCAACACGCCTAGGAACTCATCACGACTACGATGCGCACCTTACCTTGACTCGAGGAGCACTGGACCGAGGTGGACGACGGCGGCGGCGATGACAAAGCTGACACTGGCGGCAACCTCCGCGGACTGCTCAAGCCAGGGTGGTAGAGACCTCAAAAGCAAGCCGAACGTGAGCCACAACACATCACGAAGCTAAAACATTAGTCGGTTTGACCGGAGGAACTCCGGCTTACCGTGACCACGACCAGGGTACTCGCGGCGGCTCCCTGCCGGCAGCGAGGAAGAAAACCGCGGCGACGGCGATTGCAAGCTCTAGGGCTTGGGTTAGCTAGCTCAGGAGAAGCAAGAGATCTAGGCGGAGCTATCTGGGAGATGGAGAGGGCCGAGACGCAGCGACGGCGGTAAACGAGCTCGTCGGAGCTTGACCAAGAAACAGAGGAAGAGAGGGAGGAGGTGGCGGACGCGGACGATGGGAGGTTGGGGGAGCTCTCAGGGCTTGCCACCGCGCTAAGTGAAGCAAGCAGGCTCTCAGCTGCGTGGCCAGACACGTGGAGCGGTGCGGAGACGGCCAGGCCACGGCGGTGGCGCACGCGGCGGCCTGCCCTGCCCCGGCAGGTGCACTCCCCCTCCTGTAGCGACAGGATCAGGTTTACCCCTTTTCTAATTTCTCCAGATTTTTGTACTGCACGCCAAAAACTCTTAAAACAAAAGTTGCTCCAAATTTTGTGTTCTACAAGTTTGCTTTAAGAATCAAAGTCAAATTCTTCCTGGATTTTGAAATAGAGTTCAATTCCAAATTTGGACCAAACTGAATTTCAAAATATCTTTTGAATTTCCTGAACAACTTCAAATTTTGCCAATATATAAAAGGTAGAGTTTGAAAAGTTGCACAACTTTGCTTTAACACCTTATGGCTGATTCCAACTGGAAATAGGTCAAATTGATCAAAACAGTTCAAATCCATTTCAAATTGGAAATTTGAAAAGGGGACATAACTAGGGTTTTGTAGTAAAAGCAAAATTACTTTTGATTTTGCATTGACACTTGAAAAATGGTCAATGTATGAAATGTTCATTTTGAAATTCTCTACAACTTTGATGTAGATCTCAAACTCAGATTTCAAATAGTTTTGGAAATGCAAGTTTAAAGTCAAAAGGGAACCATGTCCACGGTTGGAGTAAATTCATAATTACTTGAAATTTTGTACAGAAACTTTGAAAACTTTGAATACCAAAGTTGTACCTCTCCTCAAGATCTACCAAAAAGCTTTTAGGGTCAACCCCTAAATATGCACAGATATTGAGTTAACTAGAAAGGGCTAATTAACTTATATAGGAATTTAATGTTTTTCCCAGTTTTAGCTAAATAGATTTTAGTTTCTTTTGAACTGTTGAACTTGGATTCATGCCTTTACCTGACTTTAGTCAAGTGGGAATGAACACAAGTTACTTCATAATGACATTCTAAATTAGGTTTTTGAGCTGCATCACAAGCATATAAACAAAGTTGCTCACACATTAGGAATTAAACTCATTTTAGTGAATGCATCTCAAGGTGAGCTAGCACATGATGCTATGAAATGCTTATGATGACATGACAACATTTTATTCATGTAAACACCTGAGGTGTTACATCTCGCAAGCAGTCTAGTGTCGCCCAGTCTACCACGGAGGCTGAGTATGTTGCTGCGGCTAGCTGCTGTTCCTAGTTACTCTGGATGATGGCCACTTTGCGTGATTTTGGTCTGAGCTTTTCTCGTGTTCCATTGCTTTGTGACAGCACGAGTGCGATTAGCGTTGCTAAGAACCCCGTGCTGCACTCGAAGACCAAACACATTGATGTGCGCTTTCATTTTTTGCGAGACCACTATGAGAAGGGTGATATCGACCTTCGCCATGTCGATACTCATCATCAGCTTGCTGATATTTTCACCAAGCCTTTGGACCAATCAACCTTTAATCGGTTGAGAGGTGAGCTTGGTGTGTGTTTCCCCTTTTAGATGGGGGAAACATTTTTGGATCTTGTATGATACACTGACTTTCTATTTTCAGTTGGTTTTGCTTCTTTTTGTTTTCTTCTTGCATTTCTGCATTTTTAGCATACGCTTTTACATTCTGAGCTTCATGAATATAGTCTGAGGAATGTAACTATGCTCTGTGTAGTCTTTGCTCCGATGCTTTATGATGTTGTAGCTTATGCTCTTTCTGATCACTAATACATGTTTTGAGCTGAGCTATTTTTGAATGGTGAACCTGCTTAATAAACCTAAAATTTGAAAATGTTCACCATTGAGATTTGCAACTAGCATGTGTAGGATGTGTCGAGATCACTCGTGCTTTTCATATATGCTAGGTTGCTATGTCTCTAGTGTTGAGTCATTCACTTGCTTGGTCTGTTCCTAATTTGTTTGAAATCTGAACCAAGTTAAGTGAATTGAAAAGATCGAGATGGGTTTGCTTGTTGGCACCTCACAGTTTCGAGACTGTTTCTCATTGCACTTTGAGTTAAACTTGAGCTGTGTAGTGTATGACCGAAACTGTTGCTTTAAGCTTCTGATTGCTTATGCATAGGCTTCGCACAGTTGGAAAGTTAGGCAATAATAAGCATTCAACCTCTCACAGTCACATGCTGTTTTCTGAACTTGTGTAATTTCACCGCTGCAACTCCGATTAAAATCTGAAATCACAAGTATTTGTTTCAATTGGTATCAGCATGATGATTGAACTGTGCTAGGGGTAGTTCACCTCGTATACTTGTTTAGCACTTGTTTGACTTCCTGTCTATACATGTCTTGTGCTATTTTGATGGTGAATACCTTTTTCGGCTAAAAACTGCTCACATGTTCATATTTCATATTTGGTGATCAGTTTGAGCCTTTGCTAGCATTCTGTGCATTTTCTGCATCATCGGATCCAAACTCCGTAGAGCATCTTTGCACTCTATTGAGTATACTCCTGAAGCTCCTAACTTGCATTTTGACTCATATGCATTTTGGAAGAGGAAGAAGCTTGCTGTTTTGCACTTTTGATGGTGCATTTGCTGAGGGGGAGCACTTTTTCTTGATAAGTGCATTTTCAACTAAGGGGGAGAAATTTGACAAATCATGTGTTCTCCAAATGTTTAACTTAGGGGGAGAAAATATGGCAAATCATTTGCTTTCTGAGTTGAACTAAGGGGAATCCTCCTGGTTTTGTGCACTATTTGAGGGGGAGTTCGCTTCTTGTGTCTCTTGTTGACCGTAAGGTTTTAGTGTCGAGCTTTCTTGCTAGTTGTGTTGAGCCTCTGTGCCTCTTTCTTGAGAGACTAGCATTTTGCTTTGATTGCTCAGTTGGTTTTTGCTAGCGGTGTTGAGCCTGTTCTACCTCTTCTTGAGGGCTAGCTTTGCTTTGCTTGGTTGCGTTGAGCCGTTGCCCATGTCTTTGGGAACCAAGTTGTTTTGCTCTTTCCACTTGACCTTCTTCGGCTTTGCTATGCTTCTGGGTCATTTGGTCGAGTTCTCTCTTTTCCTTCTTCCTTCTTCTTTTTCCATTATGATTTGTGTTGGTAGTTGACAATGCACTCATCAAGGGGGAGATTGCGGATACATGGGTGTATGCCGAGTCTCTAAGTGATGAGTGATTGTCAACTGGAATGATGCGCATGTTCTTTGGCTTGTGTTGTGCAGGTGTCGAGCACGGATACAGTGATCAGAGGCAAGGTGAATGTCAAGTAGAGACGTGCCGTGCCGATGGACCGAGAGTGGCGAAGGGCGGACGTGAGGCTTGGACTGAGGGACTGGTGGCCCGAGGATCAGCTGTGGTGGCTGGCAGCCTATGACGACAACAAGTGAAGACTTGCGGTCATGTGTTGCCTGAGTCGAGGACTTGGGGACACGTGTCGGTGGACGGGGTGCACGGGCGGTGCATCCCATCTACGGCGTCGGTTTGGTGGTAGAGCCAGAGAAAAACCATCGGGTGGACGGTTTCCAGGTTTGGGCCTCAAAACCTGGGCGTGGACGGTTTCCGAGTTTGGCCACAAAACTCGGACTGAGGACGGTTTCCAGGTTTGGGCCTCAAAACCTGGGCGCTGCGGGTTTGCTGAGTTTGGGCCTCAAAACACAGATGCTGGTGGGCTGGTTTCCCGGTTTGGGCCTCAAAACCGGGGGTTGGCTGGAAAGGCTGGTTTCCCGGTTTAGGCCACAAAACCGGGGGTGCAGAGCGAGGGCGGCACGTGGCGGCAATCGGGAGGTTGCGTCGAGGCAACGCTACGAGTTGTGCGGGCGTGGCCGTCGGATACACCTACCACCGAGTTGGTCCAGAATAATCCTAGGGTTTAGCTGGTTCGCTCTGTAATTAGAGAGGGGTAGAGTAGGAATTAGAAATTAGGATAAGTAGAGGGAGACACCCTCCTCCCTTCCTATCTCAGTCATTTGCTCTTTTGCTTCTAGGTTTTCCTGCTCTCCCTCTCCCCTGCTGTAGCGAAACTGAGATCCACAGAGAAGAGAACAATACCTCTGTGCCAGTGAGATTTTTGAGGAAGTGAGACCATAATCTCACTGTTGTAGCGTGTGGTAGCCACACGGTTGCAATTTTGTGGTTGTGATTCGCGTTTCGCTCGTGTTCTTCGCGGAATCCTTTTTCTCCACGTTTTTCCCGTCGCTTGATCTCTTTGCTCGGTTCATCTTTTGCAAATCCGTTTGAACCAAGTTGTTCTAGATCGTGAGGCATTTCTTTCCACCGAAGGAATTAACCTCTAACCTCATGATCTAGGAGATCGATCGTATTTCGTTTCGGGTCAAGTTTTTCTCTCTTCACCCGAATTTCTTCGATTCATCGATTTGGAGATAGGTTTGAGCCATGATCTCTTAGAGATAGCTCACTATCCTCCTTGTGACTCCTCTCACCAAGTTTGATCCCTAGTGGATTTGTTTCGGGTGAGATCGAGTCGAATCGGTGAACGAACTGTGCAGTTTCGGGGTGACCGGACGCACGCGTCGGGCTGACCGGACGCGTCCGGTCGTTGAATGTTTGCTGCGAAATTCTGTTGCTTGACCGGACGTTCACTCTGCCGGTGACCGGACGCAACGTTACTACTATTCCTGGTTTTTGTTCTATCTAACCGGACGCTCTAGTAACGACCGGACGCTCGGTAAACTCAGTGACAGGACGCACCTTGGTCACTGTTCATTGACTGCGTTTCCTGTGACCGGACGCTACAGTGTTGTGACCGGACGCTCCTCTCTGTGAGTCCGGTCCAACAAAGAGAGCTCCGAAATCTGGTTTCGTCTGACCGGACGCGTCCGGTGCTCTGTGACCGGACACAGGCCAGAGTCCAGTCAGTTCTGTCTCGGGCCGTTTCGTTCGCAGTTCGCTCGCTCATTGTCGGATTTGGTTTCCGTCTTTTGCGTTGGCTTTCTAGAGTTGTGTAGTGTCCCGCTGTGCTTCTTGAAAGCATCCACCCTACATCTAGGGTCGTGGACATTAGCAAGCTCTGGGGTTTGTCTTTCGGGGTGATTCTCTGGACAGTGGCTACTAGTTTCTGAAAGGAAAATTTGAAGCTCCCATTCACCCCCCCCCCTCTGGTCGCTTTCTGGTTGCTTCTCGGTCCTTCAGAGAAAGAGCGTTTTATCCACACATCCCATTTTAAAACCCTTAGCAAGCAAAAAGGTTTTCAACCTATCATACCAGGCTCTAGGGGCTTGTTTCAAACCATATAAAGCTTTGTGGAGATTGAAAACATGGTTTGGAAACTTGGGATTTTCAAAACCGGGGGGTTGTTCAACATAAACCTCTTCTTCTATGTAGCCGTTTAAAAAGGCACTCTTGACATCCATTTGAAAAAGTTTGAAACCTTTGGATGTAGCAAAAGCCAAGAGTATCCTAATAGCCTCCAAACGGGCTACAGGAGCAAAAGTCTCCTCATAGTATATCCCCTCCTTCTGACTATAGCCTTTCGCTACAAGCCTGGCCTTGTTTCTAACAATGTGGCCATCCTCTCCTTGCTTGTTTTTGAAAACCCATTTTGTCCCAATAGGCTTACAGTCTGGAGGAGGTGGAACTCAAACCCAAACCCGATTTCGCTCAAAGTTCTCTAACTCCTCGTGCATGGCATTGACCCAATCTGGATCCGTCAAAGCGTGTCCAACATCTCGGGGCTCAAAATCAGCAACAAAAGCAGAATGAGCAAAGTGAGAGATTTGAGACCTGAACCGAGTGACCCGTTCGTCAATGTTGCCGATCATCTGCTGAGGGGGGTGTTGGCGCTGGATGTGTCGTGGCGCCTCCCGTGCAGACGTGATCTCCCCCTCAACAGCAGCTGGTGCCTCCCCGGGTACAAAAGGTACCGCTCGGGGTGGCGGATCCCATGGCCCCCAGGAAGAAGACGTGTCGGGGCCGTGAGTCGTCGTAGAAGCCGCTCCTTGCGGCAAAGCAGGTGGAGGGGGTGCTGGATTATCCATACCTTTAGCACCCTCATCCTCGTCATCAAAGAGAGGCTCACCAACCTCGTGATCACCTGCACGCTCAAAACGAGAAGAAGGACAAACCATGGTCTCGTCGAAGGTGACATCGGATGTCTCCATGACTCGGTTAGTGTCAAGGTTAAGTACACGATAAGCTCGAGTGTGAGTGCCACAACCCAGAAACACACCGTCAGAAGAACGAGACTCAAATTTGTCCAAGTTGCCCTTTCTGAGTATAAAACAATGGCAACCAAAAACTCGAAAATAACTCACCTTGGGCAGTTTTCCAAAATGCAACTCATAAGAAGTCTTTTTCAAGAAAGCTCGGAGAAAAATGCGATTTGAAATGTAGCATGCAGTGCTCATAGCTTCGGTCCAAAATCGTCTAGGAGTCCTATGCTCATCGAGCATCGTCCTGGCCATCTCTACAAGGGTCTGATTCTTCCTCTCTACAACATCATTTTGGGGCAGTGTGTAGGGGGAAGAAAACTGATGCTCCAAACCCAAAGAGTTACAAAACTTCTCAAAATCCGAATTCTTGAATTCAGAACCATTATCACTCCTAATAGCTCGCATCGAGTTCAAAGGGAACTCATTCTGAAGACGCAAAATCAGATTGCGAGCAAAGGAGAAAGTCTCAGTCTTCTCAGCTAAAAAGAAGACCCACGAATATCTCGAAAAGTCATCAACAACAACAAGCACATACCACTTCCCCCCAACCGAGCTCACCCGAGCCGGACCAACAAGGTCCATGTGCAAAAGCTCTCCAGGGCGCTTGGTCATGACCTGAGTCACTGGATGGTGGGGAGCGGCAACCATCTTCCCATGTCTAAAAGAGTGGCAAACAAGATCCTTCCCCATCGACAACTTGGGCAATCCTCGGATTAGGCCAAGTGAGCTAAGTCTTGCAAGCAAGTCAAAGCTCAAATGTCCTAGTCTCCTATGCCACTTCCAAAGATCAGAGGAGGAAGGTCCAGCCACAAGACAACGGGAAATGCCAAAAGACTCCGAGAAATCCGCACGAAAGACTTTCCCAAAGGGCGAAATCACACAAACAAGATTGCCCTAAGGGTCCAAAATACGACTGAGATTCGGTTTAAAACGAATCTCATAGTCATCATCGAAGAGTTGCAAAACAGAAAGAAGGTTAAAATGCAAGTTAGAAACAAGAGCAACACCGCGCAACACAAAGTGCTCATTAACTCGCACCGACCCACGAGACAAGACCTTACCTTTGCTATTGTCGCCGAAGGTGATAAACTCCTTTCCGGCGACCGGACTAAGACTGGAGAACCACTTGGCGTTTCCGGTCATGTGCCTCGAGCAACCGGAATCCACCAACCAAACGTTCTCCAATCGTTTTACCTACATCAATAAAAAGACATAGGGTGAGCATACGGTCCAACACTGGGGTTAGTGAAGTAGGAAGAATACCAGTGTTGGGTCGGCTGCTCAAAAGAACGGTTAGTAGAAAAACCATTCCTAGCACGTCTACGAGGAAAGCGATCACCACGCTGAGGAAAACGTGGTCCGCTAAGGGAAGAGCGTCCATCGCGATACTCAAAACGCGGTGGGGGAAAATGCTCAACTACAAAGCCACCGCCACGGGGTCCATAGCCTACAACCGCAGGCTCCCGCCGGGCACGTCCTCCCTGACGCCTAGGACCTTGAGGCACTGCACCTCTAGGCCTAGCAGCTCTCCTCGGAGCTCTCCTCTGAACATTCGGCACATGTACATCATGGAAAGGATGGTACATGTCCGGGTTGTTCATGTCCCTAGCACGGCGCGCCTCTCCCTTGCGCCGAAAGCAGAACTCGCTCAAGTGTCCATCTCTCCCACAATGGTACCTCACCGCTCTCAAAGGGGGTTGTTGGTACACATGGTTGTGGGTGTGGATCACTTTGCCCTTCTGTGGCAAAAGCTCCTCCTGGATAGGTGGCATTGTGTCCAGCTTATTCTTCAAGTGGTTTGGTTTGGGAGCCCATTGCTGGTTCTTGGGTGGAGCTCGTGGAGGTTCTTCAAACACCCCATCCTTGGTGTTAGGCTTGAGAGGCTCTTTGGGTGGAACCTTGGTAAGTTTGGGAGTAGTGGTGGAGTTGGGCTTCTCACATGGGTTCAGACCACTGGACTCTCCAATCTTCCCAAAAGCAGAAAGATCAACACCCGGAGCAAAACCTACACCAGGACCTCCAGCAGCTCGCTTAAATTGGGAGATCATCATCCCGAGCTGTGGCTCACCACAAGACACCCATGACAAGATGGTCCGAAGGTACGTGTTTTCTTCCTCGGTTTGCATCTTGTCATGCTTCATATTGGCTATCTCCATCTCCAGGCCCTCACACAAAACACACCTGGACACACAAGTGCTACCCGAGCTGGCCTCCTCAAGAGACACAATCTTGGCATTCTTCTCTACCAACTCGGATTGCAAGACAGGACAAGTCTTGCACGCACCCAACAGTGAGGGTCTAGCCTTCAGCTCATCCACCTCTCCTACCAACGTAGCATACTTACCTCTCAGAGTGAGAAGGTCAGTCATGTGCGTGGTGCACATCTCACACTCAACCTTCTCAGACACGACCACGGTGGACTTAGCAAACTCAAGCTCTCTCACCGTGTCCTCCCACTTCTGCCTAAACTCCTTGCGCTCTCTAGCAGCACGCCTAAGCAACTTGTCCTGACTAAGCAAGATGGCAGTAAGCTTCTTGACCTCAGCAGAAAGCTCGTCGTGGGTGAGAGATACCTGAGAGGTGTCATCGTCGTCGTCGTCGTTCCAAGGAGTGTGCTCCAGCTTGCCGTCGACCTCATCACCAAGGGCCATGGTGCAGAAGCCGTCGTCGTTGGCGAAGAAGCAGAGACCGTTCAGCTTGTCCTCGATCTTCTTCTTCTTCTCGGACTCATCATCGCTTGAGCAAGCAGAGTCGTCATCTGAGCCGTCGACATCGCTGAGAGTGGCGAAGAACGCACGCTGCTCAGCCTGGGCCTTCTCCAAGTACTTCTTCTTTATGTACTCCTTGTCGAAGCCGCCCCTCTGCTTGTGCCGCGCAGGGACGTACTTTTCCTTGCGCTTGCCAGAGTCGTACTTGTGCCCATGATCGCCCATCCCAGATGTGTGCTTCTTCTTGGGACAGTTGGCGATGAAGTGGTCGGGGTCGCCGCACTCAAAGCATCCTGAGCGTCCTCCTAGGCGGCGACGGTTCATGCGGTTGTTGTGGAACCGCGAGAACCGGTTGGCAAGCATTGCCAACTCGTCATCCCCCAAAGACTCCAGCTGGTCCTCTGCGACAGAAAAGAGAGACGAAAGAGCAAAGCCTCCAGAGGGGTTAGCAGAAGAGCCAGAAAGCAAAGCCATCGATGGGCCAAAAGGATTTTCATAAGAAGCCCTTGCCATGGCATCGATCTCACTGGACTTGAGCTTATTGAAGAGCTCGTCGCACGTGAGGGTCTCATTGTTAGGAGATTCGATGATCGCCTGAACCTTGGAATCCCACACCGACCGATCGAGAGTATGCAAAAGCTTCAAAGCCCTCTCATGATCGTCGAAAGGCAACAGCTCCTTGTTAGCTCGCATCTTGTTGACAATGACCTAAAAGCGAGCGAATAAACTCTCTATGCTCTCACCAGGCATGTGTCAAAAGTTCTCATACTCCCGCTTGTGCGACTCGTAGAGACGGGATTTGACTTGAGTGGTTCCCTCATGGAAACGCATGAGGGTCACACAAATCTCACGAGCCGTGGGGAGGTGAGAAACGCGATCAAACTCGGACACGCTCCAACAGGAGAACAAGGCGTTACGTGCCCGACTATTGGCTTCGTGCTCATCGATCTGAAGCTGAGAGACACGAGCAGCCAAGACAACGTAGTCGGCCTTGTTGCAAATCTCCCAAACAGAAGAGCCCATGCTCTGGAGATAGGCCGACATGCGTATCTTCCAATACGCATAGTTCGTCCCATCAAAGAACGGCGGTTTGCCCACGCCGCGATCCATGTCGCCTTCTGTGGATCTGGAACCGGCTAAGGTGGAAGATCCTTAACCTGGCTCCGATACCAATTGAAGGACCGAAAGTGCTACCAGAAAGCGACCAGAGGGGGGGTGAATGGGAGCTTCAAATTTTCCTTTCGGAAACTTTAAGCCACTGTCCCGAAAATCAACCCCAAGAGCAAAACTGATGCGCGTGATGTCCACGACCCAAGAGAGTGGGTGGATGTTCCCTAGGAACACAGCGGGACACCACAAAGATTTCCTCGCCCAAGTTCACGCAGGTCAACTAGTGACAGGATGAACTTTGGGTAACCTCAACCTCCCCTGAGCAACGCGAGGGGGATTCAGGCTATTTTGTAAAGCGAGAAGCCCTATTTCTGTAGAGCACGAAGTCAGGAATCCGACGCAACAAGTGGATCTCAAATCGAAAGTCGGACGAACGAACTGCGGACGAAACTGCGCAGAAACCACTTGACCGGACTCTGCCTGCGTCCGGTCACGAGCCACCGGACGCGTCCGGTCTGAGAAAATAGGTTCTGGACCCTTACTGTTTGTGACCGGACTCACAAGAGTGATGCGTCCGGTCGTGTGTTCAGCGTCCGGTCAAATCACGAAATGAAAGTAAACAGTAACCACAGTGCGTCCGGTCCTAGCGAAACAGAGAGTCCGGTCGATCACGCGAAAAGTGTTTCTGCTCGGCCTTCAACGACCGGACTCACAAGGAGCGTCCGGTCGATGATCAGAGAGCGTCCGGTCAACCCGACTCTGGTCAGTCCGACCACCGAATCAACTCGATCTCACCCAAAATAAAACCACTAGGGTTCAAACTTGGTGAGAGGAGTCACAAGGAGGATAGTGAGCTATCTCTAAGAGATCATGGCTCGAACCTATCTCCAAATTGATGAATCGAAGAAATTCGGGGGAAGGGAAAAAAACTTAACCCGAAACAAAAATCGATCGATCTACTAGCTCGTGAGGTTAGAGGTGAATTCCTTCGGTGAAAAGAAGTGCCTCACGATCTAGAACATCTCTGTTCAAATGGAATTGCAAAAGACGCAACGAACAAAGAGATCGATCGATGGGAAAAAATGTGGAGAAAAGCAACCCGCGAAGAACAAGAACAAAACGCGAATCACAACCACGAATTTGCAACCGTGTGGCTACCACATGCTACAACAGTGAGGTTACGGCCTCACTTCCTCAAAATCTCCAGTACACAGAGGTATGGTTCTCTGCGGATCTCAGCTAGCTACAGCAGGGGATTGGGAGAGCAGGAAACCCTAAGTGCAAAGAGCAAATGACTGAGATCAATGGGGAGGTGGGTGTCTCCCCTACTTATCCTAATTCTAACTATTCCTAATTCCCACTCTACCCTAACTACTTACGGAGCGAACTAGCTAAACCCTAAGGTTATTCTGGAACAACTCGATGGTAGGTGGATCCGACGGCCACGCCCGCACAACTGGTAGCGTTGCCTCGACACAACCTCACCGATTGTCGCCACGTGCCGCCACCGCTCTGCGTCCTTTTCCTGGACGTCGCACCCCCGGTTTTGTGGTCCAAACCGGGAAACCAGCCTTCATAGTCAACCCCCGGTTTTGAGGCCCAAACCGGGAAACCAGCCCACCAGCGCCTGAGTTTTGTGGCCCAAACTCAGCAAACCCGTAGCACCCAGGTTTTGAGGCCCAAACCTGGAAACCGTCCTTAGCCCGAGTTTTGTGGCCAAACTCGGAAACCATCCGCGCCCAGGTTTTGAGGCCCAAACCTGGAAACCGTCCACCCGATGGTTTTTCTCTAGCTCTACCACCAAACCGAGGCTGTAGAGGGGATGCACCGCCCGTGCACACCATCCACCGACACGTGTCCCCAGGTCCTCGACCCGGGCAACACCATGCCCCGCAAGTCTTCGCTCATCGCTGTCCCAGGCTGCCAGCCACCACAGCTGATCCTCAGGCCACCGGTCCCTCAGTCCAAGCCTCACATCCGCCCTTCACCGCTCCCGGTCCGTCGGCACGGCACGTCTCTACTTGACCTTCACCTTGCCCTCGATCACTGTATCCGTGCTCGACACCTGCACAACACAAGCCATAGAACATGCGATCAAACCCGTTGACAATCACTCATCACTCGAGACTCGGCATACACCCATGTATCCGCATAAGGGTAAAACCGTCCAACTCTAGCAGTTTCCATCCGACGGCCATGCGCCTTCTCATCCTTCGCTTCGCGTCGACGCAAGCTCCAGGATGCCGCCACGTGTCGTCACGTCGACCACCGCGCCTTTCTCACTGATAGCTTTGCCGCAACGCAAGCCTCTCGGTGCCGCCATGCGTTGATCGTTCCGCATAAGAACCTCCACCCGGTTTTGAGGCGCAAACCGGTAAACCCGTCAGCCCAGGTTTTGAGGCCCAAACCTGGAAACTGCACCCCGAGTTTTGAGGCCCAAACTCGAAAACCGGCCACCCTGAGTTTTGAGGCCCAAACTCGGAAACCGGTCACCCTGAGTTTTGAGGCCCAAACTCAGAAACCGTCAAGGGTAGCTTTTTGAGGCTCAACTACCGAACTCGCGCCGTAGACGGAGTGTGGTTCTCACACCCCAACCACCGGCACCGATGTCGATGCATGTCCGACCTCACGTGGGGCACAACGCCTTCGCCTTCCTTCTTGACTCGGCCGACGGCACTTGCGCGACACGCAAGCCCGTGTCCGACCTCCCGCCAAGTGCCACGATGCCATCGTCTTGCTTCCAACTCGGCCGGTGCATTGCACATCCCCATGTGCTCTTGCTCGCTGATGCCACATGCCAGCTACCACAGCTGGTCCTCTGGCCTCCTGGTCCGTCTGTCCAAGCCTCACGTCCGCGCTTCACCGCTTCGGGTACATCGGCATGGCACGCCCGCCGCACGGTACGCCCATCCTTCGCTGCTCCCGGTCCGTCGGCACGACACATCTCTACCTGACCTTCACCTCGCCATTGACCACTGTCTCCGAGCTCAACACCTGCACATCAACATAGCCAAGAGACACATGTTGCACATGCGCACCAACACAAAAACACTCCACAACTCAACGCCATCGGTTAGTCATAAACATTAAGCTCATATGAAATAAGACTTAACCGGGAAAAGCCTCAAACCTTCCTCATAAATGTCAATCATTCATCATATATGTCCTCAGCGTGGCAAAGAGCTCTAGCGTGGGCGAAAGTGAGCTCGGGCGAAAGCCAGCAGGGGGCGAGCGCCGGCGCGAGCGTTTCTATTTCGCGCGAAAGAGCGGGGTGTGTTTTCGTTCTCCTCCTTGTTCGCGTCGCGTTACCTTTCGCAGGTTGTCGGAAGCTTTGGTCGAGAGAAGTGTTGGTAGTTCTTAACTACACCTAGGATAGGGTAGCTAAAGTAGCTATCTACTAATGCCAAGCGAGGTTGTCAGTCCCGACACTAGTAGGAGCTAACTAGCGAGAATGCAATCTACCAGGAAGAGATTCTGCAAGCGCACAGAACTATCGTAGCAGCACTTCCCTGGGAGTACCAGGTGTCGATTTATTTGATCCCAAAGGAAGGCTAGGGTGGTGTATGAGTCGAGTCAAGGAGGGGATGAGAGTCGAAGAATGAGAAAAGGGAAAGAGGAGAAGAGAGGAGGTGAAAGGGATGAGAGAGGATGAGAGGCTAGAAAGAATATATGGATGGATAGGTAAGGATGAATGAAATGGCTAAGGTAAGGTGGATAAATAGGTAGATAGATAGAATGGGATAACTAAGGATAACTAATATAACTAACTAATAACTAATAACTACTCCTAGATAACTACGAAGCAAGATAACTACGAAGCAAGATAGGCAAATGTCAATAAAGCAACCAAGTTAAGTATAGTTTTATTCCTATCTTATCAAGTACCGAGGCGTACTAGCCTTTACCACTGACTTAGGTTGAACGCTAGCACAACGAGCCTTACTGTTAAACTGGGCCAACTACGTGGTGGAATTCAAGGCGCATAGGGCTGTCACCACCTCCTTGCTACAAAAGCTATCCGGGGGTCCAGCCGTATCTGAAGGTAAGTCTATAACTAAGCACCACGCTTAATTATATTCTAACTATCTCTACCCTAGCTTTGAATAGAGACACCCTTGCGAACGTCAGAGCAAATACTTGACTTAATAAGATAAACACTAAACTAACTAAGCAACCTATTGGCAAAGATCAAACACTAAGCACACTAGAGATTAACTACTATGGCTAAGTGAATTGAACTGTAGGGATAACTAGGTCACACTCAAGGTACTTGATAAAATAATACTGAAAGTAATACTGAAAGTAATACTAAAGTAATATTGGGATAATGATAAGTGTACCTGAGATTCAAGAGAGCAAACCAGACCAGAGACGCCAGGAAATCAACCGACCTCCGATGCCAGTCACTCGCACCCGCTTCTCTCCTAGCAAGCTCTACGCTACTATACCACTGGTCAAGGCTGAGCTGTGCTAAACTAAGAGCCGCGCTGCAGCGAGGGCAATAGAGCTATGCTCTCTCTACTAGCTAACCTACTCGCCTAAGCTCTCTGAGCTTCTAACCTAGCTCTCACTTGCTTTCTTGCTTCTTGCTTCTTTTTCTTCTTTGCTTGCTTGATATGAAGTGACGCCTCCAGGGGGTATTTATAGCCTTGTGGAGTGAGGGGGGTACTTATAGGGGGCAGCCAATCGACCTAGGGCAAACCCTAGTGGCGGGCGCCAGCCCTAGGTGGCGGCTGCCACCCCCCTGGCCGTTGGATGCACCGTCATTGATCCAACGGTCTCCAGGGACACCTCCAAGGCGGTTGCATGTCCAGATAACCGTCATTCGGTCATGATCCACACCATTCCCCTCCTGAGCCCTCCGATGCCACTAACCTAGTGACCAAGGGCCAAGATTTGGCCCTGGGGTGGTCACACAGATCAGTGATGTGGCAGGGGGGAAGTTTGGGCCTCTCCTTGTGGCAGGCGCCACGTAGGGGTGGCAGGCGCCACCCCACTAGGGCCCAAATGGGCCCTGCTGAGTGGGCTTGGCCTTTGGTGGTTCAAATATCCAAATTTGGTTCAAATCCTGCATTCAAATCAAAATCTATGGACATGTGGAATTCGGTTAGTTTGAAACCTATTTGACTATATTTCATGCCTTTTTGGTGAATTTTAGGGTAACATGTTGATGGTAAAACAGGTGTTTAAGGACCATCAACAAGAAGGAGGCCCACCGGTCGGAGGAAGGAGTCGCGGAGGTCTGGGCCCATCAGGAGGTGGAGTCACGATGGTGCCCTTCGGTCTCGGGGGACCGGAGAAGCTGTAGAGTAGTTGGAAAGGGGCATGTTTGTAATTGTAGCAGAGTGGTTGAGAGGGCACTCTTTGTACTTGTAACCTTAGCTTGAATCAATATAAATACCCCCACCTCCCCGTAGGGGAGGGGGAGAGCACTGTTTGTTCCACCATACAGTCCGCCTTTAGTCTTCACTTCACGTGATCGCTTTGCGCGGCAACTGGCTGTTCCAGGGTCTCGACCCTGAAACAACATTGGCACCCACCATGGTTGTTGCCCGAGCTTGTGATGGCACCAAGGAAGACGACGAAGACAGCTGATCCTCGAGAGACCGAAAGGGCAGCTGCTGCGAATTTAAATGCCCAAGTCATAATCACAGCAACGGCTCCCACAACCCAAATACCACCAAACCCAAATCCCCAAGCTTTCGCTAGCCCAGTCCCACCCGGACACCGGCTGCCGGCAAGAGCGTCTTCAAGCCAGGATATGCCGCCTCCGGGTCAGCAGCCAATCGGCAGAGAGGGGACGCCGGAGGGGGATGTCCAGATTGAGCCCGTTGAAGAGGAAGACGATGACGCCGAGGTCACCAGGCACGCCCAAGCGATCAAAATGCTAACACATCAACAAGAAGAAATACAGAAGCTGCTACAACAAAGGGATCAGCTACAACAGCAACTTGTAGAAAGAGCAAGGGAGGACGAAACTCACAACACCATTCGTCAAGCGGAAGCACAGAGAAGGCAGTTGGAAAAAGAGATTCAGGCGCTGCAAAGGGCCGAGGGAGGCCCACGACCAAGAGTCCAAGAAAACATATTCATACCGCGGCAGGAGCAGCCGCCAGCATTCGACAACGCTATTGAAGAAACCACTCCACTCTCGAGGGAGTTGCAAGCGCACCCTTGGCCACTCAATTACAAGCCCGGCATACCAGCTTTCGACGGCAAGGCAAACCCGCGCAAATTTCTGGCAAGCGATGAAACGGTCGTCTTTTCAGCGGGCGTAGACAACCAAGTGTTGACGGAAGTTATAGCATGTTTTACCTTATCAAAATACCGTCAATAGGCCTCGGTTTCAAGGAAGTATAGCATATCATGAGCATATTTATCACTAATAAGTTCCACTTGTACTCTTAGCGTGTGAACTTGTAGGAGATGGCAAAATGAACAAAATGAGGCCAGGTGGGCCCACCAAGGGGGTCGGCCGACCCAACCTTGGGGCCACCTCGGCCAGGGTGACATGGCACGATCCAAGAGAAGCATGTTCAAGCCAATATCAACCCTTGGATCAAACATGTGCTTTTACTCAATGGTACAAGATGAGAAGCACATGGATTCATGGGTCCACACCGAAACCAAATGCAACCATCATCACAAGACTTGCTCCATGACATGTGGGGTCACCAAGGGAGAGAAGAAGGTAGGCCAGCCCTGTCATAGGGGGGTCGGCCGACCCCCCCTTGGTGGGCCCTGGCTACACTGTTCAGCCTGGTGACATCAGCACCTTCTAGAAGCATGGTGGTGGGCCCACCTGTCATTGGCTGGGGTCGGCCGACCCCAACCCCATCCAATGTTGGTTGTTTGCACATGTTTCACACGTGAAGAAATCAAGGCCATCCATCCATGGCGGTCACTATGGCGGTTTGATCCAATGGCCAAGGAAGGAGAGCACGCGGATCGCTGATGTGGCACCGGAGTAGCCGCTATTCCACCTCCAAGCTATAAATACCCCCCTAGAGCTCTTCATTTGTATGCATCCAAGGAGAGAAAGCCTACTTAGTAGCTTTAGTGTTAGAAGAGAGGGAAGGGAGTGAGGAGTTCCACGGAGGAGTCCCGGCTTGTCGGGAATCTTCTCCAAGGTGCGCCTCAGCGGATGCGATTCTTCTTGTAAGTGTTACATCTGAGTCCTTCTAGTATTTAATATTCTGGTCTGGTAATTTAAGTTTACAGTTCTTTTACTTGGCACATTGCTTTACTTTGTTGAAGTGCTCTAGGCCTAATAAGCTTAGCTTTAGAGTAGTAAGATTAGTGTAGACGTGGTGTCTAGGCTATATCTTGCCAGTGTGGACTTCTTGTCGCACTTGTGTAGACGCCTGGTGGTAGAGTGACAGACACAGCCAGTGCTTGGAGTTCCTCTCAAGTGTTGTAGGCAAGTTGAAAATAATAGTTGGGTAGCAGCATTACCGCCTCAGTAGTTGTTAGGTGGAGAACCTTTTAATCAACTACTGTTTCGTCCTTCGCCCCCAGTAAGGAATGAGGTGGTAAACCTCAGTACTCTTAGAAAACCAGTACCAGATATTGATTTTAGGAAGACCTCTCTATCCCAGTTATCATATACCCTTTGATCATCCTTTGACGACCCTACTTCTAGTTAATCCACTTCACGTTCCCTGTGGAAATACGATACCTGGAATACTCCCGGTGAAAGGCTACAATGGACTACCGTACTCTTGCGGTATATCCGTTTGCCACTTCTGGTGTCAACAAGCATCTCTGGTGCCGTTGCCGGGGATTAGGCTCCATAGTCTAGTTCTAGTGGTGGCATTAAGAAGTGTCAACAAGCTTTTCTGGCGCCGTTGCCGGGGATTAGGCTCCATAGTCTAGTTCTAGTGGTGGCATTAAGAAGTGTCAACAAGCTTTTCTGGCACCGTTGCCGGGGAACAGTAGCTGTGTTAGCTAGAACAAAGTCGTTAAAGTTATCGTAGTTTGATTAGAACTTCTATTTCATAAATCAATATGGATCAAACAACCCTTTTTGACTACACTGCTCCATCGGGCGCTGAGTTGGAGCCGCCTAGTTCATCTCATGCCGTTTTGGCAGTTCGCTATGAGCTTCGCCCCAGCCTCATAGCGATGGTTCAGGAGAATCCATTTTTAGGAGAAGTAGATGAGAATCCTTATACCCACCTACGTGATTTTGAACAACTTTGTTCGTGTATTCACATCCAAGAGATGAGGCGAGTCACTCTTAAGTGGAAGCTATTTCCGTCCTCGTTAACGGGAAAAGCCAGACGCTGGTATACTCGCTACGTTGGTAGTGCGAACGGAGAATGGGAGAAACTGCAAGCCATGTTCTGCTTAACGTACTTTCCCATATCCTGCGTAGCTCGTCTTCGTAGAAATGTGCTAAACTTCAAACAAGACGAGAAGGAATCTCTAGTAGCGGCCTGAGCACGACTTACAGACTTAGCATCCTCTGGCCCAGATTTAGCTATAACCGAGCCAACCCTTATGCAACATTTCTATCTCGGTCTTAGCCAAAACTCCGCACAATTCCTTGATTTAGCCTCTAAAGGAGCTTTACTCCATTTACCCATTAGTGAAGGTAAGGAAGTCCTTGCGACCATTCTCAAGAACACCCCCTACACCGATGACCATGGTGAAACTCTAGAGGAAGATCAAACTCCTAGGGACGACCACATGACAGCCGAAACTCCTTTACCTATACCTCAAGCTGTCAAACCTGAACCACAACCACCTACTCCTCCAAAGGAAGAAGTAATTCATCCTTTGGATTATCCTCTAAATATCGAGACAGATCTTTTCGCCGATTATGGCAATGTCTTGAAACAACCTGTGCAGAAGAGATCCACATCCCGTAGAGCTCCTAATAACCACATGCCAACCCAGTTTGAGGCAAGTTACCTTAAGGCGACTGCCCAAGAGCTCATGTCTATTATGAGCAACGAATGGTTCAGGGAGGCTGAAGCATCATCAGATGTCGTTAAGCTTCTGTCCTGTTTCACATCCATATCGTGTGCCATAAACAAGACGGCTGTAGATTCCCTCTATGATCCCGCTGTAGGAGTAAATTTAATGTCTAAATCATTGATGTTAACACTCCTAGGTGAGGATCCGCTAAACCCGACCAATAAATTCCTTAAGCTTCCTTCTGGAAAATTGGTCGAGAGTTGCAGGATTGCACAAAATATATCTATCACAATTAACAAGGTTAGCTTCCTCGCAAACTTATATGTCTTTGACGTAGATGAGGTCGACTTGTTAATTGGGCACCCACTCATGAGATTCATTGAGGGATTTCGTGAAGGGAGCCTTAAGGGTCACCTTGGGAAGGATCTAGATCTTTCAGTTCCTTTTGCCGGCTCCGTTAATTCGATAGCCGAACCAAAACCCGAGCCTGATCCAATAGAGGAGGTGATGTCGGTATCTTCACTAGAAACTTCTCAACCCGATCTAGAAGAAGATGCCCATGACTTTATCCAAGAAGAAGACACTGATTTAGATGAACCGTTAGACTTGGATGAGTCTGAACCTCCACCAAAACCCTCTATAGTGCTTAAGCCACTTCCTTCTGGGCTTAAGTATGCCTTCCTTAATGGTGATAGAGAGTCTCCCGTGATCATTAGTGATCGACTTACAACGGAAGAAGTTTCTAAACTCATCATCGTCCTAGAAAAACACCAATCCGTCTTAGGATATTCGTTGCAAGATCTCAAGGGAATTAGCCCCACTCTTTGCACACATCGCATTCCGATCGAACCCGATGCTACACCTTCCAGAGAGCCACAAAGGAGGCTCAACAATGCAATGAGAGAAGTAGTAAAGAAGGAGGTCTTGAAGCTCTTGCACGCGGGCATAATCTACCCTGTTCCAAATAGCGAGTGGGTCAGCCCTGTCCAAGTAGTTCCTAAGAAAGGAGGAATGACGGTCGTTAAAAATCAAAACAATGAATTGATTCCACAACGAACCGTCACGGGATGGAGAATGTGCATAGACTACCGAAAACTTAACAAGGCCACAAAGAAAGACCACTTTCCGTTGCCATTCATCGATGAGATGTTGGAACGGCTAGCCAAACATTCCTTCTTTTGTTTCCTTGATGGGTATTCGGGGTACCATCAAATTCTGATCCATCCCGACGACCAAAGTAAGACCACGTTCACATGCCCCTATGGGACATATGCATACAGGCGCATGTCATTTGGCCTATGCAATGCCCCTGCATCATTTCAGAGGTGCATGATGTCCATCTTCTCGGATATGATAGAAGAAATCATGGAAGTTTTCATGGATGACTTTTCAATCTATGGAACAACCTTTGATCACTGCTTAGAGAATGTGGACCGTGTCTTACAACGCTGTCAAGAAAAGCACTTGATCTTGAACTGGGAAAAATGCCACTTCATGGTTCGAGAAGGGATAGTGCTAGGACATAGAGTATCTGAACGTGGAATAGAGGTAGATAGAGCTAAAATAGAAGTTATAGAACAGCTCCCACCTCCCATGAATGTTAAAGGCGTTCGCAGTTTCCTTGGCCATGCCGGTTTTTATATAAGGTTTATAAAAGATTTTTCTCAAATTGCTAGACCTCTAACAAACCTGCTAGCTAAAGACGCACCCTTTGACTTTGACGACAGATGCTTAGACTCTTTTTACCATCTCAAGAAAGCACTTATCTCTGCACCAGTCATTCAACCTTCTGACTAGTCGCTACCTTTTGAGATAATGTGCGATGCTAGTGACTATGCTGTAGGAGCTATCCTAGGACAGACCCAGGATAAGAAACACTATGCCATTTCCTATGCTAGTAAAACGCTAATCGGACCATAGCTAAACTATGCAACAACAGAAAAAGAACTTTTAGCTGTGGTATTTGCTATAGACAAGTTTAGATCTTACTTGGTAGGAGCCAAGGTGATCGTCTACACCGATCACACAACTCTGAAATACCTACTTACTAAGAAAGATGCTAAACCACGGCTAATAAGATGGATCCTACTCCTCCAAGAATTTGATCTAGAAATTAAAGATAAAAAGGGAGTAGAGAACTCTGTAGCCGACCACTTGTCTAGAATGCAAACTGAGGATAAACAGGACCTGCCCATCAACGACTATCTTCGGGACGACACACTCCTCAAAGTTTCAGACACCTACCCGTGGTATGCAAACATCGTCAACTACATAGTCTCAGGCTACGTTCCACCTGGAGTAGACAAAAAGAAGCTTATCAAGGAGAGCTCGGTGCATCTATGGGATGACCCGTATCTCTATAGAGTATGCCAAGACGGCATACAAAGAAGGTGTGTGCCCATGAACGAAGCAGTAAAGATCATGGAGAAGTGTCATGGAGCAGAGTATGGAGGCCATTATGCAACATTCCGAGCCCATGCCAAGATTTGGCAAAGTGGATTCTATTGGCCTACCATGTATGAAGACACCAAGGACTTCGTGAAGAAGTGTGCAAGGTGTCAGAAACATGGGAACATCAATGCCCGTGATGCAATGCCACTCACAAACAACCTACAAGTAGAGCTGTTCGACGCCTGGGGAATTGACTACATGGGTCCTTTCCCCCGTCTCAAGGTTGTGAGTATACTCTGGTGGCAGTAGACTACGTATCCAAATGGGTTGAAGCCATGTCGTGCAAGTCAGCGGATTCGTTGCACGCAACGAAGATGTTCAAGGAAATAATATTCCCACGGTTTGGCACCCCAAGGTTAGTAATCAGCGATGGAGGAAGCCACTTCATTGACAGAAAGTTCTGACGCTACTTAACAGAAAGAGGGATAAGGCACAATATTGGAACACCTTATCACCCACAAACAAGCGGACAAGCAGAAACATCGAACAAGCAAATCAAGAATATTCTGCAAAAGACTGTCAATGAAATGAGGACGGCATGGAGAAGCATGCTATCAGATGCACTGTGGGCATACAGGACCGCATACAAGACTCCAATTGGTATGACCCCATACCAACTTGTATACGGCAAGACATGCTATCTGCCCATGGAATTAGAGCATAGAGCACACTGGGCAATAAAGAGATGGAATATGGATTTGCCCGCAGCTGGAAGAAATAGGAGAATGCAGATCTATGAACTGGAAGAATGGAGAGAGAAAGCCTATCACAATGCTAGGATCTATAAAGAGAGAACCAAGAAATGGCATGACAAGAGGATCAAGCAAAAGGAGTTCCATCCGGGAGACAAGGTTCTTATGTTCAACTCAAGGGTCAAGCTCTTGGGCCATGGAAAACTAAATAGCAAATGGGAAGGACCATTCCTCGTGATCGATGCCGCAACGCATGGAGCTGTCACGCTTCAGGACACCGACGGCAACATCTTTAAGGTAAATGGCCACCGTCTTAAAGTTTTTCATGAACATGATCCCGTAGAAAATGAAGTAGACATGGTAGAGTTCAAACTATACACAACCTAAAACCTACAAGTCTCTTCTCTTCATTGCTTGAACCAAATCCTAAACGCCACATGTCCTCGGTTTCATGTCATAGTTCAAGAAGTTATAGGCTAGACTTACCTTAGGCTTTGAGGTGGGGCCCACAGACCCCAGTTAGGGGGTCGGGCGATCCCTATATGGGGCCCACCTGCAACAAGGTTTGCACAATCGCGTAGCGGGGCTCGAGCGGGAGACGTGACCGTGCCGGACACCCACCAAGGGGGTCGGGCGACCCTGCCTCGGGGAGGTTCGACTCGCAGATGAGTTCACCGCGCCAAGGGGATAACAACCCCTAGAGATAAACCCCAAATTCAAAACCTGTGGGGTCGGGCGATCCCTCCTTGAGGGATTGGGACGCGGCGCAACGACCTCTGTGAAGTTGCGAGCTTTCCGCGATGATCCCGTGAAAAAAATCTGCGTCGTAGTCGCCCGCAGCCGCTATTTAGACTCGCACCCTCCCCTTCTTCCTCCTACTCGCAATTCCACGCAAAGCCAGAACCTCCTAGACCCCCGTCTCCATATATAGTTTAGCTTAGCTTAGAATAAAGTTCCATTTTAGATCTATTTTGAGTTTCCAAGTTTCATCTTAGATTTATTTCTTTTGAATTTCCCTTTTAAATTTCCAATGTATTTCCCTTCTTAGAAAATAAATAAAATATATTTCGTCTCTACTGGTGTGTTTGCCACCAGTAGAGCACCTTGCATTTTACCTTTGCATTATGTTCAGAGTTCATTTATGGAAAAATTCAAGTGTGTGTGTGGGGGGGGGTGTCGGACGACCCCCAAATTTCATCACTGAACCACACTGAACTGCTGAGCACAGGCTGACACGCTGCAGTGCACAAAACAGAGGTAAGCAAGGGGTCGGGCGACCTCCGTTTTCTTGAATTTTTGAAAAGTGTTTTTGCAGATGTAAAACTGAATGGAGGAAAAAGCAAATGGCAACGAAAACCACCATTTGGTGGGGTCAGCCGACCCCACCATGGTGACCTGGGCCCACCAGCTCACCTCTGCATAGTAAGCTCAACACTGCTGTCTGGTTCGTTTCCCCTTTCTCCTCTCGGTTCAAGCAGTTTCACAATCATTCCATATTCTGAATAAAATAAATAAAAAGCTACAAAGTGACTTGAGCTATGATATGCTAAGAATGTTAATGACATAAAACCATGTTCTTACATATGTTTATACTCATGGGTAAACTAAATTAGGAAACCGTATTGACTAAGTTGTTGTTAAAAATGAGATAAATCTTGGCTTAAGACTCAAACCTGTTTTTGTTTAAGGTGCTTAGAGATTTGTTTTTGAAAATATCTCAAAACCATAGTATCATTTACTCCTCTATAGTGAGAAATACGTACCAAAACCATACATATGCATACATGATCAGAATCTTTTACACACATGCTACTTGTTTTTGTCTTGAGCTTGGTCAAACCTTGTTGACCCTAGTCAAGAATTTTGTCATAATCCCAAGATCAAGATCACGTGCACACCATATATATATGCAACTTCTACACTGGAAGTATGCCTGCAAATGCCATTCATTTCCACTCTATAGATGTTCCGTACATTAAAGTTCTACAATATCTCTCTCTCTAACTCTGGTTAGTAAAAAAGAGACATTAAGGCTAAGCAAAAAAAAATGTGTGGACACATGAAGGTCCACTATAATAAAAATAAATTGTGGACACATGAAGGTTCACTAAAAAAAATATATGGACACATGAAGGTCCATTGTTGAAAAATGCTAGCCATGTCTCAAGGTAAAATAAAGTAGAGAGAGATTATATTAAAGGAGCATTCTAGTCCACATACTTTCCACACACATGCACATCTTGATCTAGGATTATGACATTCTTCTCCTTGGATCCTTGTTTTGACTTTACAATATATACAAAACAAGTATGCTACTTTGTTTATCCCTACCAAGCTCCACATAAGCCTGATAGATTAGGATAAAACAAAAATAAGGCAATCACATGTCATGCCTTGGTGAGGAACCAAACACCTATAAGAGTGTCTTGAGAGTACTATATGAGGAGTAAGCATGAACTATGTGTTTTTCTTTCAAATTGTCCTAAAAACTCTAAGTACCAAGAACAAGAATTCAGGGAGATGACTTTGCTTTGAGATTTGTTCCTTTTCTCAACATCTAAAGGATATATGATAGACAGTACCACATAACCCATTTGTATAAACTATGTTAGGGATAATGCTTTATGATCATTATCATTTTAAGTATGTAATAATCACTTGTTCACTTTCTCTAACCTTTACTCGAGGACGAGCAAAGATTCAAGTGTGGGGGATCTTGTTGACGGAAGTTATAGCATGTTTTACCTTATCAAAATACCGTCAACAGGCCTCGGTTTCAAGGAAGTCTAGCATATCATGAGCATATTTATCACTAATAAGTTCCACTTGTACTCTTAGCTTGTGAACTTGTAGGAGATGGCAAAATGAACAAAATGAGGCCAGGTGGGCCCACCAAGGGGGTCGGCCGACCCAACCTTGGGGCCACCTCGGCCAGGGTGACATGGCACGATCCAAGAGAAGCATGTTCAAGCCAATATCAACCCTTGGATCAAACATGTGCTTTTACTCAATGGTACAAGATGAGAAGCACATGGATTCATGGGTCCACACCGAAACCAAATGCAACCATCATCACAAGACTTGCTCCATGACATGTGGGGTCACCAAGGGAGAGAAGAAGGTGGGCCAGCCCTATCATAGGGGGGTCGGCCGACCCCCCTTGGTGGGCCCTAGCTACACTGTTCAGCCTGGTGACATCAGCACCTTCTAGAAGCATGGTGGTGGGCCCACCTGTCATTGGCTGGGGTCGGCCGACCCCAAACCCATCCAATGTTGGTTGTTTGCACATGTTTCACACGTGAAGAAATCAAGGCCATCCATTCATGGAGGTCACTATGGCGGTTTGATCCAATGGCCAAGGAAGGAGAGCACGCGGATCGCTGATGTGGCACCGGAGTAGCCGCTATTCCACCTCCAAGCTATAAATACCCCCCTAGAGCTCTTCATTTGTATGCATCCAAGGAGAGAAAGCCTACTTAGTAGCTTTAGTGTTAGAAGAGAGGGAAGGGAGTGAGGAGTTCCACGGAGGAGTCCCGGCCTGTCGGGAATCTTCTCCAAGGTGCGCCTCAGCGGATGCGATTCTTCTTGTAAGTGTTACATCTGAGTCCTTCTAGTATTTAATATTCTGGTCTGGTAATTTAAGTTTACAGTTCTTTTACTTGGCACATTGCTTTACTTTGTTGAAGTGCTCTAGGCCTAATAAGCTTAGCTTTAGAGTAGTAAGATTAGTGTAGACGTGGTGTCTAGGCTATATCTTGCCAGTGTGGACTTCTTGTCGCACTTGTGTAGACGCCTGGTGGTAGAGTGACAGACACAGCCAGTGCTTGGAGTTCCTCTCAAGTGCGGTAGGCAAGTTGAAAATAATAGTTGGGTAGCAGCATTACCGCCTCAGTAGTTGTTAGGTGGAGAACCTTTTAATCAACTACTGTTTCATCCTTCGCCCCCAGTAAGGAATGAGGTGGTAAACCTCAGTACTCTTAGAAAACCAGTACCAGATATTGATTTTAGGAAGACCTCTCTATCCCAGTTATCATATACCCTTTGATCATCCTTTGACGACCCTACTTCTAGTTAATCCACTTCACGTTCCCTGTGGAAATACGATACCTGGAATACTCCCGGTGAAAGGCTACAATTGACTACCGTACTCTTGCGGTATATCCGTTTGCCACTTCTGGTGTCAACAAGCATCTCTGGTGCCATTGCCGGGGATTAGGCTCCATAGTCTAGTTCTAGTGGTGGCATTAAGAAGTGTCAACACCAAGCATTGGCCAAATCTCTCATCCTTGCGGTTGAGGATGTTGCCCACGACTGGTACACGACCCTCAAGCTGTTGTCCATATACTCTTGGGCCTAGTTGAAGGTCGAATTGCTCGCCACTTTCTAGGGTTTTTGGGCAGATGTCAAGACCACCCGCGATCTTTTGAATTGCACTCAACAGGATGACAAGCCCCCTATCCGAGTATCTCAGACGCTTTATCCAGCTAAAGGCACAAGCTCCTAATGTGCCGGAAGCAGCGGTCATTGAAGCAGCTATTGAGGGTTTGGGGACTGGACAGTGTGCTGCTCATTTGTCCAGAGAGCCGCCCAAGTCGGTCAATGAACTGTTCGACGTGATGAACGCTTACGCAAGGTCAGATGATGACTTTCGGCGTCAAAAGGCCGCTCGATTGGTGCAAAGGCAAATGACGAAAGCGGCGCGGCCGCCTCAAGCACCGAATCATAGAATTATCAGGCCCTTTCGGTCAATCAACAATTTGCAAGAAGAACCAGCTCAATCGGTCACGCACTCAGACAGGCCCGATCGACCCAATTTCCACCAGCAAAGAGGGCTCGATCAAGCTTTCTGTGGAGGGCGTGGTGGAAGGTCGGGACACGGAGGCCACGACGGAAGAGGTCGCGGAAGGGGGAGCAAGCCCCCGTACTGTGTCATTTGTGACAGCAGCTTCGGCCATACCACCCGAGAATGTAAGTACAGGAAGATGGCGAAAGAGTTAAAAGACAAAAATCAAGCCTCAGCTTCCCGCGAAAGCTCTAGGCACGTTTTCTACAATTCACATGATCAGGCGGTTATGTAAACACGCCTTAGCATCCTCCCCAGTATTTGTCAGCTCAAAACATGCAATGGTTCAATCTGGCGTACCAGGGTTACCAATTCCCGATATTTCCGTCACAATCGGTGGCAGTATCATCGCCCATGCAGTACCAACATCAGCCAACACCACCACCAGCGCTTCCAGCTCAAACCCAGCCCCAGAGACAGCCAGTGCACCTCAACTACCAGCAGGGGCAGGACGCAAAAAACGAGCTTAATGCAGTCAACAACATTCTTCCATCATGGGGTCACATTTTTGCCATCACGGGCGGATCCAATCTGGAGCACGAAAGTAAAAGAGCAAGAAGGGACTATCATCGAAGGGTGCAGACCGTATCGCCAAGACTTCCGTTGAATAGACCAGCCTGGTCACTGATGCCGATAAGTTTCGATAAGTCAGATTTCAAAGTTCGCGACTACCCACAATGTGATGCTTTCGTAGCTACAGCCAACATGGGTGGTTTCACTTTGCATACCATCTTGATTGACACTGGAAGCTCAGCCGACATCTTGTTCGTCAAAGCTTTTGAAGCGATGGGAATGGATAGGTGGGGCCTGGATCCGGCCGGCAATTCCCTGTACGGGTTTGGAGGAAGGAAGATTGACGCTATCGGAAAAAAGCAAATACCGGTGTCTTTCACCGAAGGTGAAAGAGTGCGAACCAAAACTGTGACTTTTGACATAGTGAACATGGACTACCCATACACCGCAATTTTCGGCAAAGGCTTCACTAACAAGTTCAATATGGTTATCAAGCAAAGATACTTATGTATGAAGATGTTGTCCCCTTTCGGCGTCATTACCATGCACGGAGATCAACAAGCTTCGAGAAGAATTGAGGGCAAGCCAACCCCCGGTTATAGCCTGATAAACGAGGTGGCAAAGAAGGATGAAATGGAAACAACCGCTGAAGAGCACGCCATCGCTGAATAGCCGAAAAGCAAGGTTGGGGCAGCCGAGGAAACAATAAGAATCGCACTCGCAGCATCATGGCCCGAAAGAGTTGTGCACATCTGTTCGAGCATGCCGGAAGAAAACAGGAACACGTTGATATCTTTCATGGCTGACAATGATGACATTTTCGCCTGGTCGGCAAATGATTTGCAAGGAGTTAGCAGGGATCTAGCTCAGCATCGCTTAAATATCGCAAGCGGTTCCAAGCCCCGGAAGCAGAAGCTGAGAAAAACGTCAAACGAAAGGGCAGACGCAGCGAAAGCGGAAGTGCAAAGGCTACTCGACGCAGGAGTGATTCTCCCAGTCCAGTACCCCAAATGGCTGGCAAATGTGGTCCTGGTCAAAAAGAAGAATGGGAAGTGGTGAATGTGTGTCAACTTCACCGACCTCATGCGGATACATGGGTGTATGCCGAGTCTCGAGTGATGAGTGATTGTCAACTGGGATAATGCGCATGTTCTTTGGCTTGTGTTGTTCAGGTGTCGAGCACGAATACAGTGATCAAAGGCAAGGTGAAGGTCAAGTAGAGACATGTCGTGCCGACGGACCGGGAGCGGTGAAGGGCGGACATGAGGCTTGGACTGAGGGACCGGTGGCCTGAGGATCAGCTGTGGTGGCTGACAGCCTGGGACAGCGACGAGCGGAGACTTGCGGGGCCCAGTGCTGCTGGGGTCGAGGACCTAGGGACATGTGTTGGTGGATGGGATGCACGGGCGGTGCATCCCCTCTACAGCGTCAGTTTGGTGGTTGAGCCACAGAAAAACCACCGGTGGACGGTTTCCAGGTTTGGGCCACAAAACCTGGGTGCTGCGGGTTTGCCGAGTTTGGGCCACAAAACTCGGGCTGAGGACGGTTTCCAGGTTTGGGCCTCAAAACCTGGGCGCTGGCGGGTTTCTGAGTTTGGGCCACAAAACTCAGGCGATGGGCGGCTGGTTTCCCGGTTTGGGCCTCAAAACCGGGGGTTGGTCGTGAAGGCTGGTTTCCGGGTTTCGGCCTCAAAACCGGGGGCGAGGTCCAGGAAAAGGATGAGCAGAACGGTGGCGGCACGTGGCGGCAATCGGTGAGGTTGCGTCGAGGCAACGCTACCAGTTGTGCGGGCGTGGCCATCAGATCACCACCTACCACGAGTTGGTCCAGAATAACCATAGGGTTTAGCTGGTTCGCTCTGTAATTAGTTAGGGGTAGAGTGGGAACTATAATTAGGATAAGTAGAGGGAGACACCCACCTCCCATCCTATCTCAGTCATTTGCTCTTTGCCTTCTAGGTTTTCCTGCTCTCCCAATCCCCTGCTGTAGCAACTGAGATCCGCAGAGAACCATACCTCTGTGTACTTGAGATTTTGAGGAAGTGAGACCGTAATCTCACTGCTGTAGCGTGTGGTAGCCACACGGTTGCAGATCGATGTCTCAATTCGCATTTTGACTTTGTTCTTCGCGTTCTTCGTTTCTCCGCGATTTTCCCGTCACTCGATCTCCCTCTCTACTACATCTTTTTGAAATCCACTTGAATCAACTTGTTCTTTGCAGTGAGGAGATCATTTCCACCGAAGGAATTCATCTAACTCCTCACAAACAAGTAGATCGGGTCGATTCAATTTTTTCGTGGCGCATTTTCGATTCATATTCCATCCCCTTTGATTCCCGTTGTTTGAGTTGATTTGAGCGGATGATTTCTTTGGGATAGTCTCCTAACTACCTCGTGATCATCCTCTCCAAGTTTTGGATCAAGGGATTTTGGTTTGGATCGATTTGGAGGAGATTTGAGTTGAGGGCGACCGAAATCGCCCTCACTGGGTGGTCGCGGACAGTCCACCAACCACCCCGCGGATAGTCTGCGCATCGGGGTCGGCCAGACCAGTGGCCTGACTTCGCGCTGTTGGAGCTGACTCGGAACACCCGCGGACAGTCCGCAGTACTGAGTCGCGGACAGTCCGGTAGCGTCTACGGATTGTTCAGCAACCTTGCTGTTTTGTTCGATTGACCGGCGGACAGTCCGCCACTTGAGCTCGGACAGTTCGCCGTTGGGCAGACTGTCCACGGTCTGTACCTCGGACAGTCTGCGAGTTGGCTGAGTGTTGAGTTTTAGTGCGTTTGCTCTCCCGGCTTTTTTGCTTGGTTTCCGGACTTCTCGTTTGGCCCTAGAGTTGACCTAGGAACCTCTCTAGGTATCTTTGCTACTTGTTAGCATCGGTATTTGGGAATTTCTCGACGTAGCATTCAATCTACGTTCGGGACTCGGTTTTCAAGGGTCGAACTTGTGCCGGTGCCTTTGGTGTTTTGGTTCGCTCTTGCTTTGTGGTGCCTCGCTGTGATCCAAGGGATCATCCACCCTCTTCCAAGGGTCATGGGCATCACGGTTCGGTCGAAGCTTTTCAGGGGTTGATTTTTGTGACAAAGGCCGAAGTTTCGAGAGAAATTTTTTAGGCTCCCATTCACCCCCCCTCTAGTCGCCTTGCTTTTGCATTCTCGGTCCTTCAATTGGTATCGGAGCGGGTTAAGGATGTTACACCTTAGCCGGTTCCAGATCCACCGAAGGCGACATGGATCGCGGCGTGGGCAAACCGTTGTTTTTCGATGGGACGAACTATGCGTATTGGAAGATACGCATGTCGGCCTATCTTCAGAGCATGGGTGCTTCTGTCTGGGAGATTTGCAACAAGGATGATTACGTGGTCTTGGCTGCTCGTGTGTCTCAGCTTCAGATCGATGAGCACGATGCCAATAGCCGAGCCTGTAATGCTCTTTTCTCCTGCTTGAGTGTTTCTGAGTTTGATCGCGTTTCTCATCTCCCCACGGCTCGTGAGATTTGGGAAACCCTCATGCGTTTTCATGAGGGAACCTCTCAAGTCAAATCCCGTCTCTACGAGTCACACAAGCAGGAGTATGAGAACTTTAAACACATGCCTGGCAAGAGCATAAAGAGTTTATTCGCTCACTTTCAGGTGATTGTCAACAGGATGAGAGATAACAAGGAGTTATTGCCTTTCGACGATCATGAGAGAGCTTTGAAGCTTTTGCATACTCTCGATCAGTCGGTGTGGGACTCAAAGGTTCAGGCGATCATCGAATCGTCTAACTATGAGCCCTCACGTGCGACGAGCTCTTCAGTAAGCTCAAGTCCAGTGAGATTGATGCCATGGCGAGGGCTTCTTATGAAAATCCTTCTGGCCCGTCGATGGCTTTGCTTTCTCGCTCTTCTGCTAACCCCTCTGGAGACTTTGCTTTGTCTTCTCTTCTTTCTGTCATAGAGGAGCAGTTGGAGTTCATGGGAGACGACAAGTTAGCTTTGCTCGCCAACTGGTTCTCGCGGTTTCACAACAACCGCATGAACCGTCGTCGTGGAGGAGGATGCGCTCGGTGCTTTGAGTGTGGCGATCCGGACCACTTCATCGCCAACTACCCCAAGAAGAACAAGCAAGTGGCGGGCAAGGGCGATCGTGGCCAGAAGTACGACTCCGGCTGGCACAAGGAGAAGCACGTTCCTCCCAAGCACAAGCGGAAGGGCGGCTTCAACAAGGAGTACATCAAGAAGAAGTACATGGAGAGAGCCCAAGCCGAGCAGCGTGCTTTCTTCGCCACGCTCGGTGACGTCAACGACTCGGATGACGATTCCACTTCCTCAAGCGACGACGAGTCCAAGAAGAAGAAGAAGATCGAGAACAAGTTGAACGACCTCTGCTTCTTTGCCGACAACGAGGGCTTTTGCACCATGGCCCTCGGCATGGAGGTCGACAGTCACCTGGAGGAGACCTCTTGAAACAATGATGACGACACCTCCCAGGTATCTCAGACCCCCGACGAGCTTTCTGCTGTGGTCGAGAAACTTACTATCGCCCTTCTTAGTCAAGAAAAGCTGCTTAGGCGTTGTAACGTCCCTCCTCCTCGAGGCCAGGCCCGCTTACATCAGGCAGCTTTCATAGGACCTAGACTATCCCCACAGACCAACACCAGTCTTTTCTGCGCACTTTGTCCTCACTCATGCGTACCCGGAAAAGACTTCCCGGTCGGTCACCCATCGCTCCAAGCCAAGCACGCTTAACTTTGGAGTACCCGGAAAAGACTTCCCGGTCGGTCACCCATCGCTCCAAGCCAAGCACGCTTAACTTTGGAGTTTTTAGGAGATGGGCTTCCGGAAAAGAAGTTGCAACTTATTGGTATGAGTATTCTATTAATCCTATTAAGCCCTGAGCCGAGATGTTACAATCTCACCCCCTTAAGAGATCGACGTCCTCGTCGATCAATCCCAAGCCAGGAACGTCCTCTCTTGGCCACGTCCGTGTGTCCAGTGCCAGCACTTGTGCCATGCTGTGTGACCACTCCGGGTCCACACCAGCCATGACCACCATGCCTGAGCAACTGCGACACACGCGCCCGTGAAACCGCGAGAGTCGGCTCCGATACCATTCTGTAACGTCCCGCCTCCTCGAGGCCAGGCCCGCTTACATCAGGCAGCTTTCATAGGACCTAGACTATCCCCACAGACCAACACCAGTCTTTTCTGCGCACTTTGTCCTGACTCATGCGTACCCGGGAAAGACTTCCCGGTCGGTCACCCATCGCTCCAAGCCAAGCACGCTTAACTTTGGAGTTTTTAGGAGATGGGCTTCCGGAAAAGAAGTTGCAACTTATTGGTATGAGTATTCTATTAATCCTATTAAGCCCTGAGCCGAGATGTTACAGGCGTGCTGCTAGAGAGCGAAAGGAGTTTAGGAAGAAGTGGGAGGATACGGTGAAGGAGCTTGAGTTTGCCAAGTCCACCGTAGTTGCCTCTGAGGAGGGTGAGTGCGAGATGTGCACCACAACTGAGATCCGCAGAGAACCATACCTCTGTGTACTTGAGATTTTGAGGAAGTGAGACCGTAATCTCACTGCTGTAGCGTGTGGTAGCCACACGGTTGCAGATCGATGTCTCAATTCGCATTTTGACTTTGTTCTTCGCGTTCTTCGTTTCTCCGCAATTTTCCCGTCACTCGATCTCCCTCTCTACTATGTCTTTTTGAAATCCACTTGAATCAACTTGTTCTTTGCAGTGAGGAGATCATTTCCACCGAAGGAATTCATCTAACTCCTCACGAACAAGTAGATCGGGTCGATTCAATTTTTTCGTGGCGCATTTTCGATTCATATTCCATCCCCTTTGATTCCCGTTGTTTGAGTTGATTTGAGCGGATGATTTCTTTGGGATAGTCTCCTAACTACCTCGTGATCATCCTCTCCAAGTTTTGGATCAAGGGATTTTGGTTTGGATCGATTTGGAGGAGATTTGAGTTGAGGGCGACCGAAATCGCCCTCACTGGGTGGTCGCGGACAGTCCACCAACCACCCCGCGGACAGTCTGCGCGTCGGGGTCGGCCAGACCAGTGGCCTGACTTCGCGCTGTTGGAGCTGACTCGGAACACCCGCGGACAGTCCGCAGTACTGAGTCGCGGACAGTCCGGTAGCGTCTAGGGATTGTTCAGCAACCTTGCTGTTTTGTTCGATTGACCGGCGGACAGTCCGCCACTTGAGCTCGGACAGTTCGCCGTTGGGCAGACTGTCCGCGGTCTGTACCTCGGACAGTCTGCGAGTTGAGTTTTAGTGCGTTTGCTCTCCCGGCTTTTTTGCTTGGTTTTCGGACTTCTCGTTTGGCCCAAGAGTTGACCTAGGAACCTCTCTAGGTATCTTTGCTACTTGTTAGCATCGGTATTTGGGAATTTCTCGACGTAGCATTCAATCTACGTTCGGGACTCAGTTTTCAAGGGTCGAACTTGTGCCGGTGCCTTTGGTGTTTTGGTTCGCTCTTGCTTTGTGGTGCCTCGCTGTGATCCAAGGGATCATCCACCCTGTTCCAAGGGTCATGGGCATCACGGTTCGGTCGAAGCTTTTCAGGGGTTGATTTTTGTGACAAAGGCCGAAGTTTCGAGAGAAATTTTTTAGGCTCCCATTCACCCCCCCTCTGGTCGCCTTGCTTTTGCATTCTCGGTCCTTCAATTGGTATCGGAGCGGGTTAAGGATGTTCCACCTTAGCCGGTTCCAGATCCACCGAAGGCGACATGGATCGCGGCGTGGGCAAACCGTTGTTTTTCGATGGGACGAACTATGCGTATTGGAAGATACGCATGTTGGCCTATCTTCAGAGCATGGGTGCTTCTGTCTGGGAGATTTGCAACAAGGATGATTACGTGGTCTTGGCTGCTCGTGTGTCTCAGCTTCAGATCGATGAGCACGATGCCAATAGCCGAGCCTGTAATGCTCTTTTCTCCTGCTTGAGTGTTTCTGAGTTTGATCGCGTTTCTCATCTCCCCACGGCTCGTGAGATTTGGGAAACCCTCATGCGTTTTCATGAGGGAACCTCTCAAGTCAAATCCCATCTCTACGAGTCACACAAGCAGGAGTATGAGAACTTTAAACACATGCCTGGCAAGAGCATAAAGAGTTTATTCGCTCACTTTCAGGTGATTGTCAACAGGATGAGAGATAACAAGGAGTTGTTGCCTTTCGACGATCATGAGAGAGCTTTGAAGCTTTTGCATACTCTCGATCGGTCGGTGTGGGACTCAAAGGTTCAGGCGATCATCGAATCGTCTAACTATGAGCCCTCACGTGCGACGAGCTCTTCAGTAAGCTCAAGTCCAGTGAGATTGATGCCATGGCGAGGGCTTCTTATGAAAATCCTTCTGGCCCGTCGATGGCTTTGCTTTCTGGCTCTTCTGCTAACCCCTCTGGAAGCTTTGCTTTGTCTTCTCTTCTTTCTGTCATAGAGAAGCAGTTGGAGTTCATGGGAGACGACAAGTTAGCTTTGCTCGCCAATTGGTTCTCGCGGTTTCACAACAACCGCATGAACCGTCGTCGTGGAGGAGGACACGCTGGGTGCTTTGAGTGTGGCGATTCGGACCACTTCATCGCCAACTACCCCAAGAAGAACAAGCAAGTGGCGGGCAAGGGCGATCGTGGCCAGAAGTACGACTCCGGCTGGCACAAGGAGAAGCACGTTCCTCCCAAGCACAAGCGGAAGGGCGGCTTCAACAAGGAGTACATCAAGAAGAAGTACATGGAGAGAGCCCAAGCCGAGCAGCGTGCTTTCTTCGCCACGCTCAGTGACGTCAACGACTCGGATGACGACTCCGCTTCCTCAAGCGACGACGAGTCCGAGAAGAAGAAGAAGATCGAGAACAAGTTGAACGACCTCTGCTTCTTTGCCGACAACGAGGGCTTTTGCACCATGGCCCTCGGCATGGAGGTCGACAGTCAGCTGGAGGAGACCTCTCGAAACAATGATGACGACACCTCCCAGGTATCTCAGACCCCCGACGAGCTTTCTGCTGTGGTCGAGAAACTTACTATCGCCCTTCTTAGTCAAGAAAAGCTGCTTAGGCGTTGTAACGTCCCGCCTCCTCGAGGCCAGGCCCGCTTACATCAGGCAGCTTTCATAGGACCTAGACTATCCCCACAGACCAACACCAGTCTTTTCTGCGCACTTTGTGGTGAGCCATCTTGTCATGGGTGTCTTGTGGTGAGCCGCAGCTTGGGATGATGATTGCCTAGTTTAAGCGTGCTGCTGGAGGTCCAGGTGTAGGCTTTGCTCAGGGTGTTGAGTGCGCTTCATCTTTTGGCAAGATTGGAGAGTCGAGTGGTCTGAACCCGTGTGAGAAGCCCAACTTCACCACTACTCCCATGCTTACCAAGATTCCAGCCAAAGAGCCTCTCAAGCCTAACACCAAGGATGGGGTGTTTGTTGAACCTCCAAGAGCTCCACCCAAGAAACAAACATGGGCTTCCAAACCAAACCACCTCAAGAACAAACTAGACACCATGCCACCTATCCAAGAGGAACTCATGCCACAGAAGGGCAAAGTGATCCACACCCACTACCGTGAGGACCAACAACCCCCTATGAGAGCGGTGAGGTACCATTGTGAGCATTGTGGGAGAGATGGACACTTGAGGGAGTTTTGCTTTCGGCGCAAGAGAGATGAGCGTCGTGCAAAGGAGATGAACAACACGGACATGTACCATCCTTTCCATGATGTACATGTGCCGAATGTTCAGAGGCGTGCTGCTAGGCCTAGAGCTCCAATGCCTTAGGTTCCTAGGCCTAGGCTGCTAGGAGGACGTACCCGGCGGGAGCCTGCAGTTGTGGGCTATGGACCCCGTGGCGGTGGCTTTGTAGTTGAGCATTTTTCCCCACTGCGTTTTGAGTATCGCGATGGACACTCCTCCCTTAGCGGGCCACATTTTCCTATATGTGGTGATCGCTTTCCCCGTAGGCGTGGTAGAAATGGTTTTGCTACTAACCGTTCTTTTGAGCGCCGGCCCAACACTGGTATAATTCCCATTTTACTCACCCCAGTGTTGGACCGTATGCTCACCCAATGTCTTTTTATTGATGTAGGTAAAACAATTGGAGAACGTTTGGTTGGTGGATTCCGAGTGCTCGAGGCACATGACCGGAAACGCCAAGTTGTTCTCCAGTCTTAGTCTTGTTGCCGAAAAGGAGTTTATCACCTTCGGCGACAATAGCAAAGGTAAAGTGTTGTCTCGTGGGTCGATGCGAGTTAATGAGCACTTTGTGTTGTGCGGTGTTGCTCTTGTTTCTAACTTGCATTTTAACCTTCTTTCTGTTTCGCAACTTTTCGATGATGACTATGAGATTCGTTTTAAACCGAATCTCAGTCGCATTTTAGATCCTCAAAGCAATCTTGTATGTTTGATTTCGCCCTTTGGGAAAGTCTTTCGTGCGAGCTTCTCGGAATCGTTTGGAGTTTCTTGTTATCTTTTGGCTAGTCCTTCCTCCTCTGATCTTTGGAAGTGGCATAGGAGACTAGGTCACCTGAGCTTCGACTTGCTTGCAAGGCTTAGCTCACTTGGCTTAATCCGAGGATTGCCCAAGTTGTCCGTGGAGAAGGATCTTGTTTGCCATTCTTGTAGACATGGGAAGATGGTCGCCGCTCCCCACCATCCAGTGACTCAGATCATGACTAAGTGCCTTGGAGAGCTTTTGCACATGGACCTTGTTGGTCCGGCTCGGGTGAGCTTGGTTGGGGGGAAGTGGTACGTGCTTGTTGTTGTTGACGATTTTTTGAGATATTCGTGGATCTTCTTTTTAGCTGAGAAGACCGAGACTTTCCCTTATGCTCGCAGTCTGATTTTGCGTCTTCAGAATGAGTTCCCTTTGAACTCAATGCGAGCTATTCGGAGTGATAATGGTTCCGAATTCAAGAATTCGGACTTTGAGAAGTTTTGTAACTCTTTGGGTTTAGAGCATCAGTTTTCTTCCCCCTACACACCGCCACAAAATGGTGTTGTAGAAAGGAAGAATCGGACCCTTGTAGAGATGGCCAGGACGATGCTCGATGAGCATAGGACTCCTAGGCGATATTGGGCCAAAGCTATGAACATTGCATGCTATGTTTCCAATCGCATTTTTCTCCGAGCTTTCTTGAAAAAGACTTCTTATGAGTTGCGTTTTGGAAAACAGCCCAAAGTGAGTTATTTTAGAGTTTTTGGTTGGCATTGTTTTATACTCAAGAAAGGCAACTTGGATAAATTTGAGTCTCATTCTTCTGACGGTATATTTTTGGGTTATGGCACTCATACTCGCGCATATTGTGTACTTAACCTTGATACTAACCGAATCATGGAGACATCCGATGTCACCTTCGACGAGACCATGGTTTGTCCTTTTTCTCATTTTGAGCGTGCAGGTGATCATGAGGTTGGTGAACCTCTTTTTGATGATGAGGACGACGGTGCTGAAGGGATGGATGATCCAACACTACCTCCACCTGCTATGCCACAAGCATCGGCTTCTACTACGATGACTCACGGCCCCAACCCCTCTTCGTCGACTACTTGGGGGCCGTGGGATCTGCCACCTCGGGCTGTACCATTTGTACCCGAGGGGGCACCAGCTGCTATTGAGGGGGACGTTTCTTCAGCTCGGGAGGCGCCACGACACATCCAGCGCCAACACCCACCTCAACAGATGATCGGCAGCATCGGCGAACGCGTCACTCGGTCAAGGTCACAACAAATTTCTCACTTTGCTCATTCTGCAATTGTTGCTGATTTTGAACCCCGAGATGTTGGACACGCTTTATTTGATCCAGATTGGGTCAATGTGATGCATGAGGAGTTATAGAGTTTTGAAAGAAATCGGGTTCGGGTTTTGGTTCCACCTCCTCCTGAATGTCACCCTATTGGTACAAAATGGGTTTTCAAAAACAAACAAAGAGAGGATGGCCATGTTGTGAGAAACAAGGCCAGACTTGTAGCCCAGGGGTATAGTCAGAAGGAGGGGATAGACTATGAGGAGACTTTTGCTCCCGTAGCTTGTTTGGAGGCAATTAGGATACTCTTGGCTTTTGCTGCATCCAAAGGGTTTAAACTTTTTCAAATGGATGTCAAGAGTGCCTTCTTAAATGGCTACATAGAAGAAGAGGTGTATGTGAAACAACCCCCCAGTTTCGAAAATCCCAAGTTTCCAAACCATCTTTTTAAACTTCACAAAGCTTTGTATGGTTTGAAACAAGCCCCAAGAGCCTGGTATGATAGGTTCAAAACCTTTTTGCTTGCTAAGTGTTTTAAAATGGGATGTGTGGATAAAACGCTTTTTCTCCTCAAGCAAGGCAATGACACTCTCTTGGTCCAGATTTACGTGGATGATATCATTTTCGGTGGTTCTTCTCACGCTTTGGTTGCCAAGTTTGCAGAAACTATGAGCAGGGAATTTGAGATGAGCATGATGGGCGAGTTGACATTCTTTCTCAAATTGCAAATAGCAATCCCGAGAAGGGACGTTTGTGCACCAGGGCAAGTACACCAAGGACATCCTGAAGAAGTTCGATATGGGTGAGGCCAAGCCCCTTCCAACACCCATGTCGACCACGATGGCCCTGGAAGCGGATGTGGATGGAGAAGCTGTGGACCAGAAGGAGTACCAGAGTATGATCGTGTCACTGCTGTATCTGACGGCGACACGCCCGAACATTCAGTTCGCGGTGTGTCTTTGCGCACGATTTCAGTCGTCGCCGCGCACCTCTCACTGTCAGGTAGTCAAGCGCATGATGAGGTACTTATGCTTCACTCCAGAATTTGGTATTCAGCTTCCTCCACCCTCTCCCTTTGCGGTTATTCCGATGCCGATTTTGCTGGTTGTCGCATTGAGCGCAAGTCCGCTTCTGGGACTTGCCAATTTATTGGTTCTTCTCTTGTATCATGGTCTTCTCGCAAGCAGTCTAGTGTCGCCCAGTCCACCACGGAGGCTGAGTATGTTGCTGCGGCTAGCTGTTGTTCCCAGTTGCTTTGGATGATGGCCACTTTGCGTGATTTTGGTCCGAGCTTTTCTCGTGTTCCTTTGCTTTGTGACAGCATGAGTGCGATTAGCATTGCTAAGAACCCCGTGCTTCACTCGAAGACCAAACACATTGATGTGCGCTTTCACTTTTTGCGAGACCACTATGAGAAGGGTGATATCGACCTTCACCATGTCGATACTCATCATCAGTTGGCTGATATTTTCACCAAGCCTTTGGACGAATCAACCTTTAATCAGTTGAGGGGTGAGCTTGGTGTGTGTTTCCCCTTTTAGATGGGGGAAACATTTTGGATCTTGTATAATACACTGACTATTTTCTCGTTTGCTTTGCTTTTCTTTTGCATTTCAGCATACGCTTTTACATTCTGAGCTTCACGTATATAATCTTTAGAATGTAATTATGCTCTGTTCAGTATGCTCTGATGCTACTTGTTGATGCTAGTAGCTTATGATCTTTCTGATCACTAATACATGTTGTGAGCTGAGCTATTTTGAATGATGAACCTGCTTAATGAACTTAAACATGAAAATGTTCACCATTGAGATATGCAACTAGCATGTGTAGGATGAGTTGAATTCACTCGTGCTTTTCATATATGCTAGGTTGCTATGTCTCTAGTTCTGAGTCTGTCACTTGCTTGGTCTGTTCATATTCTGTCAATAAAATCTGAACCAAGTTTTAAGTGAATCGAAAAGATCGAGATGAGATTGCTTGTCAACACATCACAGTTTCGAGACTGTTTCTCATTGCACTTTGAGTTAAACTTGAGCTGTGTAGTGTATGACCGAAACTGTTGCTTTAAGCTTCTGATTGCTTCTGCATAGGCTTCGCACAGTTGAAAAGTTAGGCAATGACAAGTTTTTAACCTCTCGCAATCACATGCTGAAATTTTAACTTGTGTAATCTTAACCGCTGCAACTCCGATAAAATTTGGATACACAAGACTATGTTTCACTCTATAGCATGATGATCGAACTTTTCTAGGAATAGTTCACCTTGTATACATGTTTAGCACTTGTCTGATTTCCTGCCTATACATGTGTAGTGCTATTTTAATGGTGAATACCTTTTTGGCTAAAAACTGCTCATTTTTGCTCATATGTTCATATTTCATATTTGGTGATCAGTTTGAGCGTTTGCTAGCTTGTATGCTTTCCAGTGAGTCGTTAGAGCTATATTGTTTGGAGCATCTTTGCATTTTCTTGACTATATTCCTGAAGCTGCTAACTTGCATTATGACTCATATGCATTTTGGAAGGGGGAGAACTTCTCTTGTTGGCACTTTTGATGGTGCATTTTCTAAGGAGGAGAAACTCATTTTTAGTTCCTTCTGCTTGATGGTGCATTTTCAACTAAGGGGGAGAAAATTTGGAAAAATCATGCCTCTCATGTTTCACTAAGGGGAGAGGAATCAGTTGTGTGCACCATGCAAGGGGGAGTTTTGCTCGTGCTGAATTTTTGAAATTTCCAATTGGTTCGGAGCGCTTTGCTAGTTGTGTTGAGCTTTTACCTCTATCTTGAGGGACTAGCAGTCGCATCTTTGCTTCAATTGGGTTCAGTTGGTATCGAGTTTTTCAGTTGATGTCGAGCTTTCTGCTAGTCGCATTGAGCCTCTATGCCTCTGTCTTGAGGGACTAGCATTTTGCTTTAATTTTTCAATTGGTATCTGCTAGCGGTGTTGAGCCTGTTCTACCTCTTCTTGAGGGCAAGTTTTGCTTTGCTTGGTTGCGTCGAGCCGTTGCCCATGTCTTTGGTAACCAAGTTGTTTTGCTCTTTCCACTTGACCTTCTTCGGCTTTGCTATGCTTTTGGGTCATTTGGTTGAGTTCTCTCTTCTCCTTCTTCCTCCTTCTATTTCCATTATGATTTGTGTGTGAGTAGTTGACAATGCACTCATCAAGGGGGAGATTGCGGATACATGGGTGTATGCCGAGTCTCGTGTGATGAGTGATTGTCAACGGGTTTGATCGCCGGTTCTTTGGCTTGTGTTGAGCAGGTGTCGAGCACGGATACAGTGATCAGAGGCAAGGTGAAGGTCAAGTAGAGACGTGCCGTGCCGATGGACCGGGAGCGGTGAAGGGCGGACGTGAGGCTTGGACTGAGGGACCGGTGGCCCGAGGATCAGCTGTGGTGGCTGACAGCCTGGGACAGCAACGAGCGAAGACTTGCGGGCTCGGTGTTGCTTGGGTCGAGGACCTGGGGACACGTGTCGGTGGACGGGGTGCACGGGCGGTGCATCCGCTCTGCAGCCTCGATTTGGTGGTAGAGCCAGGGAAAAACCATCGAGTGGACGGTTTCCAGGTTTGGGCCTCAAAACCTGGGCGCTGATGGTTTCTGAGTTTGGCCACAAAACTCGGGCTGAGGATGGTTTCCAGGTTTGGGCCTCAAAACCTGGGTGCTGTGGGTTTGCTGAGTTTGGGCCACAAAACTCAGGCGCTGGTGGGCTGGTTTCCCGGTTTGGGCCTCAAAACCGAGGGTTGGCTGTGAAAGCTGGCTTCCCGGTTTGGGCCACAAAACCGGGGGCAGAGTCCGAGAAGAGGACGCAGAGTGGTGGCGGCACGTGGCGGCAATCGGTGAGGTTGCATCGAGGCAACGCTACCAGTTGTGCGGGCGTGGCCGTCGGATCCACCTACCATCGAGTTGGTCCAGAATAACCTTAGGGTTTAGTTGGTTCGCTCTGTAAGTAGTTAGGGGTAGAGTGGGAATTAGGAATAGTTAGAATTAGGATAAGTAGGGGGAGACACCCACCTCCCCATTTATCTCAGTCATTTGCTATTTTGCCTTCTAGGTTTTCCTGCTCTCCCTCTCCCATGCTGTAGCGAACTGAGATCCACAGAGAAGAGAACAATACCTCTGTGCCCGTGAAATTTTGAGGAAGTGAGACCGTAATCTCACTGTCGTAGCGTGTGGTAGCCACACGGTTGCAAATTCGTGGTTGTGATTCGCGTTTTGTTCTTGTTCTTTGCGGGTTGCTTTTCTCCACGTTTTTCCCGTCGTTCGATCTTCTTGTTTAGTGCATCTCTTGCCAATCCATTTGAACCAAGATGTTCTAGATCATGAGGCACTTCTTTCCACCGAAGGAATTTACCTCTAACCTCACGAGCTAGTAGATCGGTTGATTTTCGTTTCGGGTCAAGTTTTTCTCCCTTCCCCCGAATTTCTTCGATTCATCGATTTGGAGATAGGTTCGAGCCATGATCTCTTAGAGATAGCTCACTATCCTCCTTGTGACTCCTCTCACCAAGTTAGATCCCTAGAAGATTCGTTGTGGGTGAGATCGAGTTGAATCGGTGGACGAACAACAAGTTTTCGGGGTGACCGAACGCTGGGTCGGGCTGACTGGACGCACAGGTCCTGAGTCCGGTCGATGAATGTGTTCGTTGTGTTTTTACTGTGACTTGACCGGAGGCACAGGTGGTCACTGACCGGACGCACGCTACACACTGTTCATCGGCTTTTGGGTCTGTGACCGGACACTGTGAAACTGACCGAACGCTCTCCTTCACTGAGTCCGGTCAGGAACAGAGAGTTCCAAAACCTATTTCTGCTAGACCGGACGCGTCCGATGCATACCGACCGGACCCACCAGTGAGTCCGGTCAGTACTGCTTTGTACGTTTTTGTCCGCCGTTTGTTCGTCCGACTTTCGATTTGAGATCCGCTTGTTGCGTTGAATTCCTGACTTCGTGCTCTTCAGAAATTGGGCTTCTCATTTTATAAAATAGCCTGAATCCCCCTCGCGTTGCTCGGGGGAGGTTGAGGTTACCCAAAATCATCCTGTCACTAGTTGACCTGTGTGAACTGGGGCGAGGGAATTTTTGTGGTGTCCCGCTGTGTTCCTAGGGAACATCCACCCACTCTCTTGGGTCGTGGACATCACACGCATCGGTTTTGCCTTTGGGGTTGATTTTCGGGACAGTGGCTCAAAGTTTCCAAAAGGAAAATTGAGAGCTCCCATTCACCCCCCCCTCTGGTCGCTTTCTGGTAGCACTCTCGGTCCTTCATGTATACATGATTAGCACTTGATTGACTTCCTGTCTACATATGTTCAATGCTATGTTTATGGTGAACATCCTTTTCTGAATGGCTAAAACTGCTCACTTTGCTCATATGTTCATATTTCGTATTTGGTGATCAGTTTGAGCCTTTGCTGGCATGTATGCTTCTTGTTGAGTCCTTGGAATTATACTATGTAGAGCATCTTTTCGTTCTCTAGACTATATTCCTGAAGCTGCTAACTTGTATTTTTGACTCATATGCATTTGGAAGGGAGAAGTTTGCTTGATAGTGCATTATCAACTAAGGGGGAGAAATTTGTCAAATCATGTGCACTATTGGAGGGGGAGTTTGCTCGTTTTGTCTGACGAATTGTCAATTGGTTCGGAGCATTTTTCCAATTGGTTTGGAGCATCTTTGGTAGCTAGTTGTGTTGAGCCTTGGCCTCTTTCTTGAGGGACTAGCAACTTCGCCTGTATGTTCTCCATTTGTTATCGAGCTCTTCTGCTTTTCAGTTGGCATTCCTTCAGTTGGTGTCTAGTTTTCTCGCTAGCGGTGTTGAGCACGTTCTGCCTCTTCTTGAGGGCTAGCTCTATTTTGGCTTGATTTTCAACTGATATTTCAATTGGTGTCGAGCTTTATTACTTCCAATTGGTGTTGAGCTTTCTTGCTTGCGGTGTTGAGCCTGTTCTACCTCTTCTTCAGGGCTAGCTTTGCTTTGCTTGGTTTCGTCGAGCTGTTGACCATGTCTTTGGGAACCAAGTTGTTTTGCTCTTTCACTTGACCTTCTTCTGGCTTTGATATGCTTTTGGGTCATTTGGACGAGTTCTCTACTTCTCCTTCTTCCTTCTTCTTCTACTTCACTATGATTTGTGTTGGTAGTTGACAATGCACTCATCAAGGGGGAGATTGCGGATACATGGGTGTATGCCGAGTTTCGAGTGATAAGTGATTGTCAACTGGGATAATGTGCATGGCCTGAGGATCAGCTGTGGTGGCTGACAGCCTGGGACAACGACGAGCTGTGGCGGCTGACAGCCTGGGACAGCGACGAGCGGAGACTTGCGGGGCACAATGTTGCTCGGGTCGAGGACCTGGGGACATGTGTTGGTGGACGGGATGCACGGGCGGTGCATCCCCTCTACAGCGTCAGTTTGGTGGTTGAGCCACAGAAAAACCACCGGTGGACAGTTTCGAGGTTTGGGCCACAAAACCTGGGTGCTGTGGGTTTGCCAAGTTTGGGCCACAAAACTCAGGCTGAGGATGGCTTCCAGGTTTGGGCCTCAAAACCTGGGCGCTGGCGGGTTTCTGAGTTTGGGCCACAAAACTCAGGCAATGGGTGGCTGGTTTCCCGGTTTGGGCCTCAAAACCGGGGGTTGGTCGTGAACGCTGGTTTCCCGGTTTGGGCCTAAAAACCGGGGGCGAGGTCCAGGAAAAGGATGAGCAGAGCAGTAGCGGCACGTGGCGGCAATCGGTATGGTTGCGTCGAGGCAACGCTACTAGTTGTGCGGGCATGGCCATCGGACCACAACCTACCACGAGTTGGTCTAGAATAACCTTAGGGTTTAGCTGGTTCGCTCTGTAATTAGTTAGGGGTAGAGTGGGAACTATAATTAGGATAAGTAGAGGGAGACACCCACCTGCCATCCTATCTCAGTCATTTGCTCTTTGCCTTCTAGGTTTTCCTTCTCTCCCAATCCCCTGCTATAGCAACTGAGATCCGCAGAGAACCATACCTCTGTGTACTTGAGATTTTGAGGAAGTGAGACCGTAATCTCACTGTTGTAGCGTGTCATAGTCACACGGTTGCAGATCGATGTCTCAATTCGTGTTTTGACATTGTTCTTCGCGTTCTTCGTTTCTCCACGATTTTCCCGTCACTCGATCTCCCTCTCTACTGCGTCTTTTTGAAATCCACTTGAATCAACATGTTCTTTATAGTGAGGAGATCATTTCCACCGAAGGAATTCATCTAACTCCTCACGAACAAGTAGATCGGGTCGATTCAATTTCCGTGGCGCTTTTTCGGTTCATATTCCCTCCCCTTTGATTCCCGTTGTTTCAGTTGATTTGAGCGGATGATTTCTTGGGGATACTCTCCTAACTACCTCGTGATCATCCTCTCCAAGTTTGGGATCAAGGGATTTTGGTTTGGATCGATTTGGAAGAGATTTGAGTTGAGGGCGACCGAAATCACCCTCACTGGGTGGTCGCGGACAGTCCGCCACCCACCCCGCGGACAGTCCGCGCGTCGGGGTCGGCCAGACCAGTGGCCTGACTTCGCGCTGTTGGAGCTGACTCGGAACACCCGCGGACAGTCCGCAGTACTGAGTCGCGGACAGTCCGGGAAGCGTCCAGGGACTGTTCAGCAACCTTGCTGTTTTGTTCGATTGATCGGCGGACAGTCCGCCACCGTTGGGCAGACAGTCCGCGGTCTGAACCCCCGACAGTCTGCGAGTTGGCTGAGTGTTGAGTTTTAGTGCATTTGCTCTCCTGGCTTTTCGCTTGGTTTTCGGACTTCTCGTTTGGCCCTAGAGTTGACCTAGGAACCTCTCTAGGTATCTTTGCTACTTGTTAGCATCGGTATTTGGGAATTTCTCGACGTAGCATTCAATCTACGTTCGGGACTCGGTTTTCAGGGGTCAAACTTGTGCCGGTGCCTTTGGTGTTTTGGTTTGCTCTTGCTTTGTGGTGCCTCGCTGTGATCCAAGGGATCATCCACCCTCTTCTAAGGGTCGTGGGCATCACGGTTCGGTCGAAGCTTTTCAGGGGTTGATTTTTGGGACAAAGGCCGAAGTTTCGAGAGAAATTTTTTAGACTCCAATTCACCCCCCCTCTGGTCGCCTTGCTTTTGCATTCTCGGTCCTTCACCACAAAAAATGCTGCCCAAAGGACCCATATCCTTTGTCGTGTATCGACAAGCTAGTCGATATCGCAGTCGGTTGTGAAATAATGAGTTTACTAGACTATTTTAGGTTATCATCAGATATGGTTGCATCCGAACGATGAGGAGAAAACAAGTTTCATCACCCCTACTGGCACATATTGTTACCAGCGAATGTCAGAAGGGCTAAGAAATGTAGGCCCAACTTTTTCAGGAATGACAGGGCCAGAAGGAGAAGAAAAATTTATTGGCTTATGTTGATGACATAGTGGTCAAGAGCGACAGAGAGAGAGACCATCAAGCAGATCTGCTGATAAACTTTCGGCAACCTCCGCAAGAGCGGCTTGATGTTCAATCCAGACATGTATTTTTGGCATCAAGAAGGGTAAGCTCTTGGGTTGTCTGGTATCTGCAAGGGGAATTGAAGCCAACCCCAACAAGATAACGGCGATCATGAACATGCAGCCACCCTCGAATCGCAAACAAGTGCAAAAGTTGACCGGAAGGCTGACATCCTTGAACAGGTTCATCGCAAGGTCCGCTGAAAAAGGCTTGCCTTTCTTCAGAACTCTGCGCAGCTCTGATCCTTTCGACTGGGGAGAAGAGCAGCGACAAGCCTTCCAGCAGCTGAAGGAATACCTGACAAGACTCACAACACTATCCAAGCCGTCGGTGGGAGCCACGCTCTTTTTGTATCTCGCAGCTTCCCACGCTACCATCAGTGCCGTGTTAGTGGAAGAAAGGGAGCACGAAAACAAGATGATGCAGTTCCCAATCTATTTCATCTCTAAGGCTCTATCAGAGGCAAAGCTGAACTATTCAGAGTTAGAAAAGATAGCATACACGGTGGTGATGGCTTCAAGGAAGTTAAAGCACTACTTTCAGTCTCGTCATATCATAGTCTTATCAGCCCAGCCGCTAGAAGCCTTATTTCGTAACAACGAAGCTATCGGTCGAGTAGGCAAGTGGGCAGCGGAGCTAAATGAATATGTGATCGACTTCCAACATCGATCAGCAATCAAGTCCCAAGCATTAGCAGACTTCATAGCGGACTGGACTCCCACGGTTTTCGACACGTCCCTCGAGTTTGAGGAACCGGTATGGACAGTGAATTGCGATGGCGCATGGGGCATGGCCGGAGCCGGAATCTTGGCGATCTTAACCCCACCGATAGGCCTAAAAGTAAGATTCACTTCAAGACTGCAATTTCTCACAACAAACAACACCACCGAATATGAAGCCGTACTGCTAGGCTTGTAGAAGCTACGGGCAATCAGGGCAAGAAGGTGCATAATCAAATCAGATTCCCAAGTGGTCGTCGGCCAAGCCGAAAAGGAATTCAAAGCAAAAGAACTAGAACTGGCAAAGTATCTACCAACCCTCCGAAGAATGGAAAAATATTTCATGGGATTCACTCTCCGGCACATTCCAAGAGCCGAAAACGCAGAAGTGGATGAGTTGGCCAAGGCTGCAGCACAAAATCTGCCGCTTGTTGGTATTTCTTAGCGTCGCTACAAAGAATAGAGTTTTAACCTATCCCCGGCAACGGCGCCAGAAACGCTTGTTGACACTTCTTAGCGCAACCACTAGAACTAGACTATGGAGCCTAACCCCAGCAATGGCGCCAGAAGTGTCTTGGTGGTAAAACTATTGACTATTGGATAGTTCCGCAAGCGCACAGAAAATACCGATGTAGCACTTCACCCGGGAGTATTCCAAGGTATCGTTATTTATTTTATCCCAAAGGAAAGCAAGCAAGGAAAGATGTAGAGAGAGGAAAGATAGATCCTTTAGTCTTACTATAATCTATTATCAATAGATGACTTAACTAGATGTTTCTACCTTTACTCCTATGAACTAATCCTAATTAAATAGATGACTTAACTAGATTGACGCCTTGCTACTTGTGTGAGAGGGATAAACGAGAGATTAAAGCGATAGAAGGTTGTTCACCTAACCCAGTACTCAAGCGGATATTTGGCATATGGACGCCTTACCTTTTAAGAACTAGCCTGAGTTCACGTGAGGGGATCTAGGTAGCCAGGCAAAATCTGTCACCTTTTGCCCATGCGCCCCTACTGTCCGTGCAAGCCAGCGGTAGTCAAAGATAAGATGAAGTATGAGCACCACGCTCACACTTATCTACACCTTTAGCTATCGATCAAAATAGCTAAAGCCCCTATCCTAAGATAGGACGATGACGCACACACAAGAAGCTATTTAAAGGAAATCAATCTAACTAAGACAACTATAGAACTAAGATAAGCACACAACAAGACTATATAAATATAGACTTGCACTAAGTAAATACTTAAATAAATACTTGGAAAGTAAATACTTAAGTAAATGCAAAGTAAACTAAAGAAAGAATAATATATTAAATAAATAAAGTCTTACAAAAGAAGAAAGATACAAGGGCTATACCAGACTCCCAGAAGACGACTCCGGAGACCCGAGCTTCGCCCGACTCGACTCTGACTCCCACTCTAGACTAACTACTACTACTCTTGCTTGATCTCACTTGAGAGTGGAGATGTGTGAGATATGAGATATGAAGAATGAGAGGATGGAGGCCTCTATTTATAGTGGAGGTGGAGTAGGGGCTACTCCGGCGCCACGTCAGCGATCCGTGTGCTCATCCTCTCTTCACCCTTGGATCCACCGTCATAGCAACCGACCTTGATGAATGGCTTGGATATTCTTCACGTGTCAAACATGCACTTTGCCACCGACATGGATGAGGGTCACCATGGGGTCGGCCGACCCCTGTCTCTGACATGTGGGCCTGGGGTACATCTTCTAGCAGGTGCTGATGTCACCCTGATGAATAGTGCTGCTGGGTCCCACCAAGGGGGATCGGCCGACCCCCCTATGACAGGGCTGGCCCACCTTCTTCTCTCCCTTGGTGACCCCACATGTCATGGAGCAAGTCTTGTGAAGTTGGTTGCATTTGGTTTCCGGTGTGGACCCATGAATCCATGTGCTTCTCATCTTGCACCATTGAGCAAAAGCACATGCTTGATCCAATGGTTGATATTGGCTTGAACATGCTTCTCTTGGATCATGCCATGTCACCATGGCCGAGGTGGCCCAAAGACGGGGTCGCCCGACCCCCTTGGTGGGCCCACCTGGCCTCATTTTGTTCATTTTGCCATCTCCTACATGTTCACAAGCTAAGAGTACAAGTGGAACTTATTAGTGATAAATATGCTCATGATATGCTATTCTTCCTTGAAACCGAGGCCTGTTGATGGTATTTTGATAAGGTAAAACATGCTATAACTTCCGTCAACACCGCTGCCACCAAATGTGTTCTACCAGGTCCTTTCGGCCAAAGCAGTCAAAGAGCAGGAAGACCACTTGAGCTCAGTTCACACCATCACTAGCGATGACTGGAGGTCCCAAACATTCCCTTACCTAACCGGGGCATATAAGCCAGAGTCAAGAAAATACGCCAAAAGGATGGCCAGCGGAGCAAAAAGTTATTCGATCATCGGGGGATAACTTTACAAAAGCAGAATTGCAGCCCCGCTGCTAAAATGCATAAACAGGCAAGAGGGCATCCAGTTGCTCCAAGAGACGCACGCCAAAATGTGCGGAGCGCACAGGGGACCCCACGAAATAGCGCACAGAGCAATGAGGCAAGGATTTTATTGGCCTTCCGCCGCCACGGATGCCAAGGACTTGGTCAAGCGCTGGAAAGGTTGCCAAACGAAACCTCGCCAATAATCCCAACTTGTCCCTTACAAAGGTGGGGCATCGACATAGTAGGACCATTACCAGCAGCCCCAGGAAACTTGCGATTCGCAGCGGTCGCTCTGGAATATTTTACCAAGTGGATAGAGGCAAAGGCCCTCGCAAGCATAACTTCCGCTTCCTTAACCAAGTTCGTATTGCAAAGAATAATCTGCCATTTCGGTGTTCCGTCCTTCATCACGTCGCTCTGGAATATTTTACCAAGTGGATAGAGGCAAAGGCCTTCGCAAGCATAACTTCCGCTTCCTTAACCAAGTTCGTATGGCAAAGGATAATCTACCGTTTCGACGTTCCGTCTTTCATCACTTGTGATAACAGAAAGCAGTTCGATTGTGCCGAATTTAGAAGTTTCTGTGACGAAATCAACATCAAGCTTAATTTCGCGTCAGCAAACTACCCGCAAGCAAACGGGGCCGTCAAAAGGACAAATGCATTGATCTTTACATCAATATCAAAAACTTTTTACGACGCGCCGAAAGGAAAATGGGCGAATGCCTTGACATCAGCAGTATGGGGGCACAACATCTCTCGCTCCAGAGCTACCGGCTTCACCCCATTTCACTTGTTGTATGGCGATGAGAAAGTCACCCCTGAAGAGGTAAGACTGGGGTCCTTCCGGACCGAAATGTCGCCAGCAACTCCAGAGCAAAGGCACCTCCAGCTAGACACCGTCGAGGAAGTGAGGCTGCAAGCGGCAAGCAATCTTTAAAAGTACCACGCGGAAACAAAGCATCACAAGGACAAAAGCCTAATTTGGAAAGACATCAAGCCTGGTGATATGGTCACCATTCGGCAACCAGACAAACAAGGTAAGCTGCAGTCGTAGTGGTATGGACCTTTCGTCGTGGCAAGCATGGTGGCACCCGGAGTATTCCGGTTGCTGAACGAGAAGGGAGAAGAAACACCTCACACCTGGAATGCGGGCAACCTGTGCCGTTTTTATCGGTAGTCCCTTTTTGCAATTTTGATGTAAATTTTCAATTTCAATTTCTGTAATCGAAATTGACTGCGCTCTTTTTCCTCGCCGGGGAAGCCCCTCATCAGGGTGCGAGGTTTTTTAACGAGGCAGCCGAATGTAACAGTTACCTTATGAAAGAACTACCATTTCCCCAATCTACCACGTACGCACCAGACGACGAAATCAACCGAGCATAAGGTTGAGACATTCATCAAATTAATGTAACAAACAAGAATGTCGGCCTGATGGACAAAAGAAGTCCGTCACAAACCTCGACAATCTCAAAAGCCCGCGGGCAAACACAAACTGACCCTCCAACAAAACGAGACGGCAGAATGAAAGCCTACGGGCAACACAAGCCAACCCTCCAACAAAGCGAGAGGGCGGAACGAAAGCCTACGGGCAACACAAGCCGACCCTCCAACAAAGCAAGAGGGCGTAACGAAAGCCTACGGGCAGCACAAACCGACCCTCCAGCAAAACGAGGGCGGAACGAAAGCCTGCGGGCAGTACAAACTGACCCTCTAGCAAAATGAGAGGGCGAATTAGAATGCCTGTGGGCGGGTATGTACCCTCCTTCCAGCAAAACCAACAGGAGAACAACAAAGCGGATGCAATACGAAACTGCTTCCACCCAACACCAAATTAAAAGCACCCCCTTAACTCTACACCTAATAACTACCAGCTTTGATAATCCAACAACTGTTGGGTACAGCCGCATAATAAAAGCGCAGTCCTGCATCCAAGGAACAAGCCTATAAATAGAGGCCAGAATGTAGTCATTCAGGCAATCAAACCACCAAGTGTACACCATTGCAGCCGAAGCATTGTTGACGCTCACTAATGCTCATAATTATCCGTCAACTATTGCATGAAATGACACTAAATGAATTACAAAGCATAGTTGTAGGGTTTGAAACTAACAAGTTCCACGAGTTTTGGTGCTCTCACTTGTTTTGTAGGACATCAATATTTCACCATATAAAAGTATCTCAAGTGATGAATTGGAGTGCACCATTGCGAAGGGCTCGTCGAGACGATTGAAACGGACATATCATTTGCTATATTCGGAGTCCCGAATGAAAAGATATTAATTTCGCATCGAAATCTGCAAAAGAAGGATCTAGAAGACACCAGAAGACACCACGAGGCGGCCCACCGCGTGGGCCCACTAGGCCAGACCGACCGGTCCCACATGGAGACCGACCGGTCGGCCACAGAGCCTGTTTCGCCTCCGCCTTCTGGAACCTTCTTCCACCGCCTCCTAGGATGCATCTCCACCGTCCCTGAAGTCGGTTCGATCCAAGGGCTCACGTTCCACGCTCCGGGCTATAAAACCAGACCCAGACCCCCCTCTCCAGGCATCTCCATCTTCTTTATTCATCTCCACATCAGAAACTAGGGTTTCAATTAGAAGTAGAGGTCCCTGTAGATGAATCTCTTCTAGTTCATCTAGAATTAGATCTAGTTCTAGTTCTTCTAGTTCTAGTTCTTCTAGTTCTAGTTCGTCTAGTTCTAGTTCTAGTTGTCTAGTTCATCTAGTTGTAATTAGAGATCGGATTAGAGAGAGGAGAAGGAGAGAGCTGAGGAGGAGCCGGATCTGTCGGATCTTCCTCGATATTGTATTGGTGCAGCATCTGGTTCGTCTTCAAGTAATCTCTAGGTTCTTCATTTACTACTTCTAAGTATTATATTTAATTTCAGTTCTTACTTTATTTTATTTACTGGATCTCCGCTCGTATTGAGTGCTCTAGTTATCGTACGTAATTAGACTAGTAAGCGTTAGTGTAGACACGGTGTCTAGACTCGGGTTTACCTGAGTTTGCGCCCAATCCTCTGGATAGTCGTGGTAGCTACAGGGGTGACGGCTTTGTAGATTGTTATAATCCACCACGTTAGGATTGGTGTTTTCGTAGAGCTTTTTGGCAGCCTTCTCCCGATTACCCTTTTCCCAGTCTTTTCCGAGAATCGGAAAGGTACTGTTGCTCCGAAGTAAGTAAAGTATAGTGAGCCTTTAATTAAATAGACCGCTTAGAAAACCCCTTACATCCCTCTCTAACCACATTACCATTGTTTTCTTGGACGTTCTTAATTCTTCTAGTACACTTCACGTTCCCCGTGGAAATCGATACCCTGGAATACTCTCGGGTGAAAGCTACATCGGTATCCGTGCGCTTGCGGATTATTCTGTGTGCGTTTAAAATACCCAACAAGCTTTCTAGCGCCGTTGCCGGGGACAGAGTTTATCTCTACTCTTGGTAGCGACGTTAGTAAGTGTCAACAAGCTTTCTGGCGCCGTTGCCGGGGAACGGTAGCTGTTCTAGAATCGAATCAAGGTCGTCCGTGTTTCTTTTCTTTTACCACCTTTTTCTTTTACCACCACCTTTACCTCACCACCACGCTTCTTACCACATGGATTTCACTCCTATTTTTAAATTCTTTGCTCCAAAGGGCGACTTGTTGGAGCCTCCACCATCATCACACCCCATTCATATAGATGGCTATGAGCTTCGCCCTGCTCTTATAGCCATGGTTCGGGAGAAATCCTTCTCTGGGTCAGAAGACGAAGATCCATACACCCACCTTAGGGAATTTGTGCAGTTGTGTTCTTGTCAGACTATTGCTGGCATGACACAAGAGACCATTAAATGGAAATTATTCCCGTTCTCCCTTTTGGGAAGAGCGAGAAAATGGTATGATCATTCCGTAAGGGGCATAAAAGGAAATTAGGATGAACTTCGGGACAACTTTTGTCTTGCTTTCTTCCCTCTTTTTCGAATCACTGATCTTAGAATCGAAGTTCTTACCTTCAAACAAAAAGAGATGGAGACGCTAGGAGCAGCTTGGGCTAGGTTCAAACACCTTACCAATTCTAGCGCAAACCTTTCCTTGCCAGACCATGTGCTACACTTTCACTTTTATTGTGGTCTTAACAAGGAAGTTGCTCTACATCTCGATTTAGCTTTTGGAGGATCATTCTCACATAAACTTGTTAGTGAAGGAGGAGACATCCTAAATAAAATCCTTGAAGACACTCCTTACACTGGCATTTTTGATGAATTCCCAGAAGAAGAAGTCGAGCTCAACCCCGACCAACACGAGGAGGAACACACAATCAAATTTGAAATTCCTTCAAATCCTTCTAATAATTTGGTTGTCACAAAACCTTCTCTAGAGAAAACACCCCACACTTTAGAAAATTATGAATCCCCTCCTTTGGTGTTCTTCTCTGAAAACGAGGAGGATGATATCAAAGAGCATGGAAGCTACTTCATAAACACCTCTTTAAATCCATGCTCATATGAAACATCTCCTGATTCAATTGGTCTGTCTAACATTGCCACACTCGAGATTTTCAACCCCCTCACGCTTTATGTTTACAAAAACTTCAAAAGGGTGGTTGTCGATGCATATGTTTATCACAAATTTTGTAGATCTCGTTGGGCTCTTAAGTTGGTGTTGGAGGGGAAACCACTTCACCAAATCTCATTCTGAAGGTTTCCCAAAGACAAGCTCAGTGTCCGAAAACAAGAACTTTTTAGATCAGTGTTCACTCTCCTGCTACACTGCCTTTGTGTAATGAGCGTAGAGATATAATTGTTAAAATATTCCTTCGGGTATTCTTGTCACTAACCTTTCCAGGTCTGGAGCAAAAAATTTCGAAGGAATGACAAACACAAGGTATGTCCAGCTAATCATCATGCAACATTGAATTACATTCATCCAATCTTGATTTTTGCAAATCTAAGCTTGGGGGATACACTTTGTAAGAACATCTCTTAACATGTTGCTATATTGGTTATTCGTACCTTTAAGTCATGCTCATGTGCTATACACTAATCATGCTCTCTCATCACCATTTGAGTAAATCTCTTTAATGCTTTAATGCTACCCTCATTTGCTATAGTATATGCTTTGGTTTTGAAGTATTCTCATACACCTTTTAAATTAGGCATGGTGCTTAGATTAAACTATTTTCATGAATTAAAGTAAGACATGGTATCTGGTTTGATTCTTGAGCTAAAAGGTGTCCTGGTTTTACCTCTAAAGGTTTTTAAATTAAGTATGGTGCTTAGGTTAAAATGCCTTCCTAGATCAAATTAGACGTGGTGTCTAATTTGGTTTTTGAGCCAATAGTATACTATAGTGGATGCTGGATATTTTGTTGGACTAACCCCTGCAGGAAAACATTCAATATCAATTTGGGAAAGACCTGAGATGAACTCGCACTGGAACTGAAGAGACACATTAACTCAACAACTTGCACAAGGGAGACACAGCTCACTGATTATGGAGAAACGAGATCCATGGAACAAGACAAAAGATGAGTGCAACAAAACAATATCTACAATCAAAGCACTCACTCCATGGAAGTAGGTGAACAAGTCTAAGCTGGGTCACTAGAAGATAAAGACCATCGTGGGAGGAACAACACACCTTCACTGATAGGTTGACACACAGAGAAGGAAGGTTGATCCCTCTAAAGATGATCCTACTATACCTTCCTCCTCTCAAGCTCCCATCACTCAGGTTCACTATGAGATAAGCAAGAGAAGACAAGCTATTCATGAAGAACAACCAATCAGACAAGAAAAGCTTCCACAAGGTGGTTTGCCACATCACTCTTCAATGATAAAGGTAACATCTCAAGGTATGTGACCATCACTTTAAAAGCTTCTCCTTAATTCTGGTATGTGCATAAATAAGAACCAAACATGTCTTAGTAGCACATTAATTGATCCAACCTAATCAACTCAACATGTTCAGTTCTTTACTCTTTGTTCCTAGCTTTACTCCCTTAACCAATGAGCTAAAATATTGTACATCTAACCTTTGGAAGATGATATATCACAATCATGAAAATATCGACACTTTATGCATAGATTATCCTTCCTTGGGTTAAGTAATCTGATTTGTTAAATATTTTAAGATGCTACTTTCATGCTCATCTTTTGATCCTATCACTCATGTTAAGATTAAATAAAGCACATAAATAACAAGTTTGTCTTGCTTCATGTGCCTAAGGTTAGAGAGGAATAAAATAAAACTTTTGGTTCTGTTGGTGTTTTTCCACCAACAGAGCCCATGCACTTGATCTCTACCTTGTCTTTATGAGCAGGACACACTCTTAAGCAAACATGGCGAAGTTTGTCACTCCCTAATTCTACAGAATGAAGGTCCTAGATCTACAAGAACATGCACACTGAGCAAGATGCTGCCAGCTTCCATAATTAACGCTTCACTTCAAACTGCTGGACGAATAAAGAACATGAGTGACACCATATCAAGAGGCATAAACAAGAAGGAATGATGGAAGACATCATAGTCAGAATTAGAGGTCATGAAGTCCCCACATACGTCTTGATCTTCGACATAAGAGAAGACGATGATGTTCACCTCATCCTAGGAAGACCATTCCTCTACGCTACAAGTGCAATCATCTACAAGAGGAAATCCATTTTCACTTTCCTGGAGAAAAGGCACGATGCAACTTCATCAACTACATACCCAATGAAGCACCCAAGAAGAACAGAAGTGAAAGACGCCGCTCTCAAAGCCAAAGAAGACAAACTATCAAGAACAGAGAGGCCAATCACGAAGAAGAAGTTATCGACACTGTCCTAGAAAAAAAAAGAGAAACCTCAAGGCAGTGAACCACAGGAAGTGAAAACTCAGACCAAGAAGGTATGGAAGAAAATGTCTGCACCTGAGAGGTACTATCAATAATAACTTTCCAAATGTCTGACATACCTCGGGAGGTCTGAACCAAGGGAATGTCCGGTTCGTCGGACCTAAATATCCGAACCTTCGCCAAAAGGTAAAAACCGGTAGTTATCCTCATATTTACTTTTCTGCATATTTCTCATATTTAATTCTTAGTCATTTATTACATCATCATATTTAATCATTGCATCATCATATTTAATTCATAAATATTTTAATTTCTGCATTGCATTAGAAAAGAAAATAAAAATATTGCATTTGTTACACTACATCATAAACCATGAAGCCCCATGTGAATAATTCTATGGTGTGTAAAAACCCACAGGAATGTTCACCGTGGTGGCATAAAAAATAATAATATAATGCATACATTCATCCTGTTGCATTTTTCTCTTGCATCATAAAGATATTCAAATAGAAAAGTATTGAGAAAGAGATCTTACTGAAACTCTGGGCAACTAAGGCTTAAGTGGCCAACCACTAACGCTTAATCAGTTCCACAAGTTCTGTTGTCTATTTGAGTTTTACAGGATCTGAAAGACCAAGAAAAGCTGACGAGCACGTGAATGTTCGATCTACTATCAGAGCACTATCCAACAACCATCAACATCAATCAAAGCTCCGACAGAGGAAACACATTTCCACCGCCAGTCCGCTACATGGCAAGATTGAACGACTATGATAACATTCAGCTTGGGGGAAAGCACCCCCGTGTATCCAGGTAAGTATTTTTATCCTTTTAAGTTTTTCTTTCTATATGTAAACAAAAATAAAATAAAAAAATATATGAGCACATGAAGGCTCACCCATAAAAAGAAAAAGAACAAAAATATTCGAGCACATGAAGGCTCGATGCGATCGAAGGGATTAGCTTGGGGGAGCACTCCCGTTATCTTCGCAAATCAGGTATGTCTTTATTCTATCTTAGTATTTTTAAATAGTAAATTAAAGTGTGTTAGATTAAATAAATAAAATAGTGTGTCTAGATTGTTTTAAGAAGTTGATAATAAAAGAAGAACTCTCTCTCTAATCTATTACATGGAAATGATGAATAGTTGCTCTATCTAATTTCTTTCAAGTACCTAGTCCTCAAAGCATGAGTTCTCCTAATTAATAATGATGCCTTAAAATGAAATTAAATATATGGGTAGTAAATGCTTGATCCAGAGTCTAGGTAATTGATAGATATGACATGTGATGATCTGAGCTACTACTATCTTGTTCTAAACAACACTAGAGTTCTGGAGAGTTTCCAATATTAATATGACTAATAATTGCATTGAGTTAAATTAAGCTTTGTTGACCCTATGAGAAGTTATCATGCTATTGAATTGAGATCACTTACACATTCCATCCATTTTTCGCATAATTGCTCATGATTATTTGTTCCAATCCTCTCAAAAGTTTGTTGGAAGCATGTGGCTATTGAAAAAAAAGAGAAAAAAAAAATCCGAGGAAATAAAAAGGGACAAGTGTCCAAAACCTCAAAAAGAAAGATCCCGAGGAAATAAAAAGGGACAAGTGTCCGGAACCTCGAAAGAAAAAAATAATGAAAAAAAAATGATGAATATAAAAAAAATGGGCATGTGCCCGCTAGTAGAATTAGCTTGATAGCCATATGCCTCTGATAAACAAAAGAGAGTGATATACACTACTACAAAAATCTTTTACGTGACAGGCATTTTTCTTTAACCGTGACGGACATTTGAGCCCGTCGCGGCCGCCTCGTCAAAGTTAATCGAGGCTAAACGCGGCGGGCTCGAAAGCCTGTCACGGTTAATGGTATTAACCGTGACGGGCCACATAATGTGCCCGTCACGGTTAATACCATTAACCGTGACGGGCGTCTTATGTTGTCCGCCACGGTTAAGATTTTCAGGTTTAAAAAATAAAATATAGCAGCACATATTTAAATTCGAATTTGAATTCAAATCGAATCCATATTTAACAGATCAAACACAGACATAACACATGACACATACATATGGAGTTGAATTCGTGACGAGATAAATGTTTGGATAAACTATATTTTAAGAAACAATTAAGACAAGTATTGAAGAATGAAATGGAGTAAAATGAAGCTACACCAGACAAGTACCTTATTGTGAAACAAATTTGTCAGCTAGAAAAGTAAAATAAGTTGTAACATGGTACTAATCACTAAAATAACTTGATCTCTCAAATAGCGAACAAGATATAAGAAAAATAGTAAAACAAAGGAGTGTATCAATTGAGTAGTAGAGGAAGAAATAAATGCAGTTGTCTTATGATACATTTGACTCAAACTGAGCAGAAAATGTTCTCTACTACTTGTAGGCGCGGCTTTGCGCTACTCTTGCTGCAGGCAACCAGCCCTTCCAATTTGACTTGTACTCCGCATGTCTGTAGGAATTCCTGAATTTAATAATCTCCTTGCTGCAGTAGCATGTTCCTCAGAAGACGCAAGGAAGTGATTAAAAAACCAGTAAACAGAAAAAAATAGTGTAAGAAGATTAACAGGATTTCAGGAAATAAACCATTTAGATAAAGGCTACGTGTCTGAAAACTTGAGAACTAACCAACTAATACTCCCATCCGCAGGTGAATGATTGATAATTCATATATTTTCCTTTTCAGTTCACCAGTTCATAAGAAAACAAGAGGCCTAAAAAGTCTTATGGATTATTACTGGGCAAGCAAATAAATCTCACTGCCAATCTAAAGTATTTCAGTTTGCTGCAAATAAAAAATGTCAAAGAGCTGAAGAGTCACGTTGCTTGAAGATGAGATGCAGTGTCGGCTCACCAGCTCCGATGCCCATTCACCACTTCGACCTCCCTATACGTACATAGTTAAAACAACTGCTAGTAGATCGGCAGATCGCAGTAAAGGGATGGAAGAATGACTGCCCGTTGGTCATGAAGCGGTGGTTGAGCTCACCGGGCCTGGTCGTCTTCTGCCACATCTGGTCCTGGAGCATCTCGTCGGTGAGTCCGAACGCCCTGAGCTCATCGTATCTCAACACTCACCATCGTGACCTGGCAGCCGTCCACCAAAACAAAAAACATTACGATCTGAATCGACAGAGATGGGACTCGAACGGAACAACGTATCCTAAATATAGTACGATACGACGGCGATGGCGATGATAAACTTAAGCAACTGGATGAGGGATGTAGTGTAGGAGACATAGTTGCGGATGAGGCCCTATGCGGTGATACGGATCTCGTTCTCCTCGATGGTCGACTCATTCCGCGGTCGCTCCACCCTCAGGTACTGGTCCATCTCGGCCGCGGGCTCCGCCGTTGTCGCCTGACGAGTCACGGGCTAGGGATTCAGATGGGATTCGAAGGATAGAGAGGTTGCGGCGGCAGGGGACGGGATGTTGCGGGCTTGCGGCGGCAGGGGCTAAAACCCTAGGTGGAACCAACGATACGGTGTGCCCGGCTTACACGAAATAGGACGACGCGGGGACGACACTGGAGGACGAGCGCGGCGACGCTAGGGTTCGAGGACCCCGGCCCCGACGCTTGCGGAGCTAGGGTTTGAGGACGACGCGGTGGCAATGGTGGGACTGGCTCGTGGGGAAGAAGAGAGGGGCTGTCTGCTGTTATATTTGGAAACACTTAACCATGACGGGCAGCTTAAGGTGCCCATCACGGTTAATAGACCAGTAACCGTGGCTGACGACCTAAGGCGTCCGTCACGGTTAATGTTATTAACCGTGACAGGCTCGTTAGGACGCCCGTCACGGTTAATAGACCATTAACCGTGACGGGCCTCTTAGGTCGCCCGCCACGGTTAACCCATTAACCGTGACGGGCGCCTGGGCGACCAGGTGGCCAAACCAGCCACCCAATAACCGTGACGGCCGGGTCTAAGGCCCGTCACGGTTAATTATTGCAAGGTGTCACCCAAAATAATTTTTGTAGTAGTGATATTCAAAAGAGCATCCGCCTCTATTTTCCATACACATGCACTTCTCGATTCAATGGTGTGGTTGACTTTCTCTTTGGATTCATTGTTTAATTTGACAACATATGTTTTTAAGCTTTTTGAAAGATCATAAAAACTCCGGGCTAATGGTGAAGTGACAGAGCAAGAGACATAGTGTTTGATTTGATCGTTTTATCTTTCAATTACTCAAGATTCAAGGTAAAGTACTAAGCCCCGTGATGAATAATATGATACTTTTTCCTATTCCATATGAGAACTTTTGTTTGAATACATGTGTACTTGTTGGAATTGAAGATATTGCAGCAACTCCTGATCCATTGTTGAGATTGGCTTTGCTCGGGACTAGCAAAGGTTAAGCTTGGGGGAACTTGTTGACGCTCACTAATGCTTATAATGAACTGTCAACTATTGCATGAAATGACACTAAATGAATTACAAAGCATAGTTGTAGGGTTTGAAACTAACAAGTTCCACGAGTTTTGGTGCTCTCACTTGTTTTGTAGGACATCAATATTTCACCATATAAAAGTATCTCAAGTGATGAATTGGAGTGCACCATTGCGAAGGGCTCGTCGAGACGATCAAAACGGACATATCATTTGCTATATTCGGAGTCCCGGATGAAAAGATATTAATTTCGCATCGAAATCAGCAAAAGAAGGATCTAGAAGACACCAGAAGACACCACGAGGTGGCCCACCACGTGGGCCCACTGGGCCAGACCGACCGGTCCCACTTGGAGACCGACCGGTCGGCCACAGAGCCCGTTTCGCCTCCGCCTTCTGGAACCTTCTTCCACTGCCTCCTAGGATGCATCTCCACCGTCCCTGAAGTTGGTTTGATCCAAGGGCTCTGTTTACACTGGTTATCTATCAAAATTAAAGGATAAATAAATATGAAAAGGGCATGAATTCAATCACCAACAAAGGTTTAGGGTTTTAATTGATAATATTCCATGAGTTTTGGTGAATTGTGATTCTGCAGGGACTAAACTAGGAAACCAGCGCTGATTGCTTCCCCTAGATGGAAACCGACGGGAGATAACGCAACCGACACGTCAGGAATATTCTAGAAGACTCCAGAGGACACCAGAAGACATCAGGAGACCGACCGGTCTCCCCCCGGGCCCGCTGGCTTCCGTCTTCTGCAAGCTTCCTCCACCGCCTCTTAGGATCCATCTCAGCCCTACGTGAAGTCGGTTTGATCTAACGGTCGCGGTTGATCCCTCAGGGCTACATAAGCAGCCCCAGACCCCCCTCTCCAGGCATCTCCATCTTCATTATTCATCTCCACATCAGAAACTAGGGTTTCAATTAGAAGTAGAGGTCCCTCTAGATGAATCTCTTCTAGTTCATCTAGAATTAGATCTAGTTCATCTAGTTGTAATCAAGAGCCAGCTATCAAGTAGAAGACTAGATACCTCTCTAGTAGGATTAGAACCTAGTCTTATTCTAGAGCTAGAAGAGAGAGAGAGAGGAAGAGATCAAGAAGGAGCTCCGGCCTGTCGGATCAACTTCTTCATCTTGTACCGGCGGATTCAAGTTCATTTTCAACTTGCTTCAGCGATTGTTTCGGTAATCAACGTCTATATTTAAGTTTGAGTCATTGTTCTTATTATTCTTAAGGTTTATGACTCTCTTTTAAGTACTCTAATTCTAAGTTGCTCTAGAGTTAGAGTAGTTGGATAGTGTAAGCGTGGTGCTTAGACTTGATAGCTCATCATAAATGCCTCCTATAACGCCGGTAGTAGTGGTTGTTCGCAAGAGTGACTCTTATAGCCTTGTTGATTCTTCTATAGTCCACTTACCCGTGTGTAGGCTCGGTAGGATTATACATTTGCATAAAAGACTCATACTCTGTTTGTGACCTTTTATGGCAACTTCCCCACTAAAAATAATATAAACATATCACTCTTAAATTGGAATTAGACAGCCTTAGTGATCCCCTCTATACTTCTAGATTCTCCGTCCTTGTTAGCTACTCAGGGGTTAGACTTTAAGACTTAACACTATCCGTTCCTTTGGGTTCGATATTAAAACTGGGTTACTCCGGTGAAGTGCTACATCGGTAGATCTTATCTGTGCGCTTGCGGATAAAGTAGAGTGTGCGTTAATTTATACCAACAAGCATTTCTGGCGCCGTTGCCGGGGAACGGTAGATCAACTTAATTCTTAGTTTAACCTTGTAATCATACTTTTATCTTTTCCTTTTTTGTCCCAGTCTTTTCATTATTTTTGTGTTCATTCTTATGAATGTTGTTTTTGAATTCCACTCTTATCTATCACTACCCCATGAGCGCAAGCTATAACCAGTAGAATCCTTACAGCCTATCATAACATCTGGTTATTAGCTACGCCTACCTTTCCGCTGCACTTCCTTCTGTAATGAGCATAGAAATATAATTATGAAATTATTCCTTCGGGTATTCTTGTCACTAACCTTTCCAGGTCTGGAACAGAAAAGAACGAAGGAACAACAAACACAAGGTATGCCCCACCAATCATCATGCAACATTGAATTACATTCAGCCAATCTTGATTTACAAAATCCAAGCTTGGGGAATAGACTTTCTAAGAATATTTCTTGCCATGTTGCTATGTTGGTTGTCCCTACCTTTAGGATATGCTCATATACTAATCATACTCTTTCATCACCATCTGAATAAATCTCTACAATGCTTTCATGTTATCTTTATTTGCTATAGTATACTCTTTGATTTTGAAGTATTATCATACACCTTTTAAATTAGGCATGGAGCTTAGTTTAACTGTTTTCATGAATTAAAGTAAGACATGGTGTCTGGTTTGATTCATGAGCTAAAAGGTGTGCTGATTTTACTTCTAAAGGCTTTTAAATTAAGTATGGTGCTTAGGTTAAAATGCCTTCCTAAGTCAAATTAGACATGGTGTCTAGGTTGATTTCTGAACTGATAGTATGCTATAGTAGATATTGGATATTTTGTTGGACTAACCCCTGCAGGAAAACTTTCAATATCAATTTGGGAAAGTCCAGAGATGAACTCGCACTAGAGATGAAGCAAGGCGTACAATGAACTTCAACAACTTTGCACAATGAAGACAGCTCATTCATCATGGATGAAAGAACTGTGAGTATCAAAGTTTATTTATTTTGTCTTCTACTGCAAGTTATCTTTTGCCTTGAATCATGTTAAAGTGCAGCCAACGCATAAAATACTAGTCTATGCTAAAATAATCCTAAAAAATCTCCTTATTAGAATAGATGCAAAATACATATGTTGTGGACAACAACCCATGCTTCAAATTCTTGCAATCCTTCGGGTATATATCCACTAACGTTACGCAGGAGAGAGATTTTGTTCATCCATGGTTTGGTCTGAACATTGAAGATCCAAAAGCCAAACCATAGACACACAAACCTACTCTCAGATCACAAATGGTGCTAGCCTAGCTTTGAGTCTTGCTTGGGCACTGATGACAAACAGGATGCTACCTACCTCATATGAGAACCTATACCTGCAATCATCATTATCCAAGACATCAAGACAAGAAGTGAGAAGTTATCCTCTTTTCTAATCAAGAGCTAGCTTGGGAGACAAGATGGTACCACTACAACAATAGCAAGATCTACAAGTCAAACACATGAACATGTTGTTGGGAGTCCATCTACATCACAAGCCAGCCTGGGAGAGACAATTCCGTTGTCTAGATGTGTTTCACAATCAAAAGGAGGAAGGAGAAAACCACTTCAAGACAAATTGATCTCCTACTCACCACTTTGATCAGTACAAACCACTAGACACTATCCCAGTCGAAAAGAAGAATATGATCCACCACTCATTCTTGGAAGATCGTTCTTGAACACCATCAATGTTATCATCTATGTCGGACCTGGAGAAGACAACTTTTGGATCTTTCGCTGCATCTTCAACATCTACATCACTTATGAGCAGCCAAAGAAAACCAAGAGAAGACATCGAAGGGAGAACCAACTGCCAAGAATTGAGGAGGGCATCATGAAGGATGAAGCCACTGCACCACAAGACTGACAAGAGTTAGAAGATGGAGAGATAGTACCTGAGCCAGCAAATCAAGAAGAACAGCCGATATGATCTCCATCATCTAGACATTGTTGAGAGGACAAGTCTCAGTTGTGACAATATAAGACAAAGACTATCATAGAGGCACTCGAGTAGCAGCTCTAATTTCAAGTCTCTTGTCAACCCAATAATTAAAAGGAAACCAAGAAAGGTTGACAAGAGAAGAATGCAAAACTATCCCTACATCCTCATAGTACAGAATTAATACAAGAAAGAGAGAGGATCCTAGTCAGCATACTCGAGGAACAATACACCTTCACTGATAAGTCGACACAAGAGAAGAAAGATCGATACCTCTAAAGATGATTCCACTATGATCTTCCTCCTCTCAATCACACTGTGAGACAAGCAAGAGAAGACAAGCCAGCTAGACAAGAGAAGCTTCCACAAGATGGTTCAGCACAATCACTTTCCAATGACAAAGTAATATCTCAAGGTAAGTAACCATCTCTTTAAAAGCTTCTTCTTGATTCTAGTATGAACATAAATAAAGAACTAAACATGTTTAAGTTGCATCTCACTTGATCCAACCTAATCAACTCAACATGATCAGTCCTTTGATCTTTGTTCATAGCTTTACTCTCTTGAATCTCACTATCTTAACTAAATGAGCTAAAATATTGTGCATCTAACTTTTGGAAGATGATATGACTTAATCAACACTTTATGCAAAGATTATCCTTCCTTGGGTTAAGTAATTTGATCTGTTAAATATTTTAAGATGCTACTTTGCTCATCCTCTGATCCTATCACTCATGTTAAGATTGAATAGAACACATAAACAGCAAGTTTGCCTTGTGCAATGTGCCTAAAGTTAGAGAGGAATAAACAAAACTTTTGGTTCTGTTGGTGTTTTTCCACCAACGGAGACCATGCACTTGATCTCTACCTTGTCTTTATGAACAGGACACACTCTTGAGCAAACACGGAGAAGTTTATCACTCCCAAATTCTACAAAGAGAAGGTCCTAGATCTACAAGAACATGCACACTAAGCAAGATACTTCCAGCATCCACAATTAACGCTTCATTTCAAACTGCTGGGCGAACAAAAAACATGAGTGACACCATATCAAGAGGCATAAACAAGAAGGAATGATGGAAGACATTGCAGTCAGAATTAGAGGTCATAAAGTCCCCACAGACTTATTGATCCTCGGCATGGGAGAAGACAATGATGTCCACCTCATCCTAGGAAGACCATTCCTCTACGCCACAAGTATAATCATTTACAAGAGGAAATCCATTTTTCACTTTCCTGGAGAAAAGACATGATGCAACTTCACCAACTACATGCCCAATAAAGCACCCAAGAAGAATAGAAGTGAAAGACGCCGCTCTCAATGCAAAAGAAGACAAACTATCAAGAATAGAGAGGCCAATCATGACGAAGAAGCTCTCGCCACTGTCCCAAGAAAAGAAGGAAGAGAAACCTCAAGACAGTAAACCACAGGAAGTGAAGACTCAGACCAAGAAAGTATGAAAGAAAAAGTCTGCACCTTAGAGGTACAATCAATAACAACCTTCCAAACGTCTGATATACCTTGGGAGGTTTGAACCCAGGGAAGGTCCGGTTCGTCGGACCTAAATATCCGAACCTTCGGCAAAAGGTAAAAACCGGTAGTTATCCTCTTATTTACTTTTCTGCATATATCTCATATTTAATTCTTAGTTATTTATTGCATCATCATATTTAATCATTGCATCATCATATTTAATTCACAAACATTTTAATTTCTGCATTACATTAGAAAAGAAAATAAAAATATTGCATTTGTTACACTACATCATAAACCATGAAGCCCCATGTGAATAATTCTATGGCGTGTAAAAACCAACAGGAATGTTCACCATGGTGGCATAAAAAAATAATAATATAATAATAAAAATAAATATGCATACATACATCCTGTTGCATTTTTCTCTTGCATCATAAAAATATAAAATACAAAAATATTGAGAAAGAGATCTTACTGAAATTCTAGACAGCTAAGGCTTAAGTGGCCAACCGCTAATGCTTAATCTGTTCCACAAGTTTTGTTGTCTATTTGAGTTTCACAGGATTTAAAAGGCCAAGAAAAGCTGACAAGCAAGTGAATGCTCCATCCACTGTTGGAGCACTGTCTCAACAAACATCAACATCAATCAAAGCTCTAATCGAGGAAGGACATATCCACTGCCAGTCTGCTACATTGCAAGATCGAACGACTATGTCAACATTCAGCTTGGGGGAAGGCATCCCTATGTATCCACGTAAGTATCTTTATCCTCTTAAGTTTTTTATTCTAAAAATAAATTCAAAACACCAAAAATATATGAGCACATGAAGGCTCACCCCTAAAAAGAAAAGAACAAAAATATGTGGGCACATGAAGGCTCACCATTAATTAAAAAAGAGACAAAAATATATGGGCACATGAAGGCTCAACGCTATTAAGGGAACCAGCTTGGGGGAGACGCACCCCCGTTATCTTCGCGATTCAGGTATGTCTTTATAATTACTGCTATTATTATTATTAGCTTTTATATCTTAAACTGTGTTTGATTAAATAAATAAAATAGTGTCTAGTTTGTTTTAAGAAGTTGATGACTAAAGAAGAACCCTCTCTCTAATCTTTTGCATGGAAATGATGAATAGTCGCTCTATCTAATTTCTTTCAAGTACCTAGCCTTCAAAGCATGAGTTCTCCTAATTAATAATGATGCCTTAAAATAAATGCATGGTTGGCAAATACTTGATCTAAGGTCTAGGTAATTGGGGTATGACATGTGATGATCTAAGCTGCTATTATCTTGTTCTAAACAACACTAGAGTTCCGGATATTTCTAAATATGAATATGACTAATAATTGCATTGAGTTAAATTAAGCCTTGTGACCCTGTGAGTAGTTTATCATGCCATTGAATTGAGATCACTTTCACATTTCATCCATCTTCCGTATAAATGCTCATAATTATCTGTTGCTACCATGTCAGAAGTTTGTTGGAAGCATGTGGCTATTATTAAAAAAAAGAAGAAGAAATAAAAATAAAGAGAGAAAGATCCGAGGAAATAAAAAGGGACAAGTGTCCGAAACCTCAAAAAGATAGATCCTGAGGAAATAAAAAGGGACAAGTATCCGGAACCTCGAAAAAAAAGAAAATTTTTTTTTTAAAAAATGGGCACGTGCCCGACAGTAGAATTAGCCTGATAGCCATATGTCTCTGATAGATAGAAGAGAGTGAATATATTCAAAAGAGCATCCAACTTCATTTTTTTCATACACATGCACTTTTTGATTCAATGGCTGGTTGACTTTCTCTTTGGATCCATTGTTTAATTTGACAACACATGTATTGAAGCTTTTGAAAATTAATTAAAACTCCGGGATAAAGGTGAAGAAAGAACTAGAGACATAGTGCTTGATTTGATTGTTCAATCTCTCAATTACTCAAGATCTAAGGTAAAAGTAATAAGCCCCATGAAGAATAACATGATATGTTTCGGAGAATTTTTGTTTAACGGCAGGTATACTTGTTGGAAGTGAAGATATTGTAGCAACTCCTGATCCATTGTTAATTTTTAGTTTTGCTAAGGGACTAGCAAAAGGTTAGCTTGGGGGAATTGTTGACACTGGTTATCTATCAAAATTAAAGGATAAATAAGTATGAAAAGGGCATGAATTCAATCACCAACAAAGGTTTAGGGTTTTAATTGACAATATTCCACGAGTTTTGGTGAATTGTGATTCTGCAGGGACTAAACCAGAAAACCAGCGTTGATTCCTTCCCCTAGAATGAAACCGACGGGAGATAACGCATTCGCCAAGTCAGGAACCTTCCGAAAGACTCCAGAGAACACATAGAGACACCACGAGGAAGGGCACCACCAGTGGCTGACCTGTGGGACCGACCGGTCCCCTGGGCCCACCGGTCGGTCCTCTATGGGCGCCGCTGGCTTCCGTCTTCTGCAAGCTACCTCCACCGCCTTTGAGGACCAATCTCAGCCCTACGTGAAGTCGGTTTGATCTAACGGCCGCGGTTGATCCCACAGGGCTATATAAGCAGCCCCAGACCCCCCTCTGCAGGCATCTCCATCTTCATTATTCATCTCCACATCAGAAACTAGGGTTTCAATTAGAAGTAGAAGTCCCTCTAGATGAATCTCTTCTAGTTCATCTAGAATTATGTATAGTTCATCTAGTTGTAATCAAGAGCCAACTATCAAGTAGAAGACTAGATACCGCTCTAGTAGGATTAGAACCTAGTCTTATTCTAGAACTAGAAGAGAGAGAGAGAGAGGAAGAGATCAAGAAGGAGCTTCGGCCTGTCGGATCAACTTCTTCATCTTGTACCTGCGGATTCAAGTTCATTTTCAACTTGCTTCAGCGATTGTTTCGGTAATCAACGTCTATATTTAAGTTTGAGCCATTGTTCTTATTATTCTTAAGGTTTATGACTCTCTTTTGAGTACTCTAATTCTAAGTTGCTCTAGAGTTAGAGTAGTTGGATAGTGTAAGCGTGGTGCTTAGACTTGATAGCTCATCATAAATGCCTCCTATAACGCCGGTAGTAGTGGTTGTTCACAAGGGTGACTCTTATAGCCTTGTTGATTCTTCTATAGTCCACTTACCCGTGTGTAGGCTTGGTAGGATTATACATTTGCATAAAAGATTCATACTCTGTTTGTGACCTTTTATGGCAACTTTCCCACTAAGAATAATATAAACATATCACTCTTAAATTGGAATTAGACAGCCTTAGTAATCCCCTCTATACTTCTAGATTCTCCATCCTTGTTAGCTACTCAGGGGTTAGACTTTAAGACTTAACACTATCCGTTCCTTTGGGTTCGATATTAAAACTAGGTTACTCCGGTGAAGTGCTACATCGGTAGTTCTTATCTGTGCGCTTGCGGATAAAGTAGAGTGTGCGTTAAATTATACCAACAGGCTCACGTTCCACGCTCCGGGCTATAAAACCAGACCCAGACCCCCCTCTCCAGGCATCTCCATCTTCATTATTCATCTCCACATCAGAAACTAGGGTTTCAATTAGAAGTAGAGGTCCCTGTAGATGAATCTCTTCTAGTTCATCTAGAATTAGATCTAGTTCTAGTTCTTCTAGTTCTAGTTCGTCTAGTTCTAGTTCTAGTTGTCTAGTTCATCTAGTTGTAATTAGAGATCGGATTAGAGAGAGGAGAAGGAGAGAGCTGAGGAGGAGCCGGATCTGTCGGATCTTCCTCGATATTGTATTGGTGCAGCATCTGGTTCGTCTTCAAGTAATCTCTAGGTTCTTCATTTACTACTTCTAAGTATTATATTTAATTTCAGTTCTTACTTTATTTTATTTACTGGATCTCCGCTCGTATTGAGTGCTCTAGTTATCGTACGTAATTAGAGTAGTAAGCGTTAGTGTAGACACGGTGTCTAGACTAGGGTTTACCTGAGTTTGCGCCCAATCCTCCGGATAGTTGTGGTAGCTACAGGGGTGACAGCTTTGTAGATTGTTATAATCCACCACGTTAGGATTGGTGTTTTCGTAGAGCTTTTTGGCAGCCTTCTCCCGATTACCCTTTTCCCAGTCTTTTTCGAGAATCGGAAAGGTACTGTTGCTCCAAAGTAAGTAAAGTATAGTGAGCCTTTAATTAAATAGACCACTTAGAAAACCCTTACATCCCTCTCTAACCACATTACCATTCTTTTCTTGGACGTTCTTAATTCTTCTAGTACACTTCACGTTCCCCATGGAAATCGATACCCTGGAATACTCTCGGGTGAAAGCTACATCGGTATCCGTGCGCTTGCGGATTATTCTGTGTGCGTTTAAAATACCCAACAAGCATATCCTCGGATATGAGGACTACGAATAGGAAGTGTCAGGATATCAACTTTCGCTTTAATGATTGTGTCGTCAGCTACTCAGGCAGAAAATGCCTTTCGCTTTAGAAATTTAGGCAAAGGCTTTCCTACAACATGAAACGATCTCGAACCAGGGCTTAAGAAAAGAAAAGATTAGGTCCACTGGAGGAAGACAACAAGTGCAATATCTCAGATATAGCCTGCTGTAACAACCTCCTCACCTTGCTCAAAAAGAAAGATGGTTCAGCTAGTTTTCTGTCTCCTCTCCCAAGAATATTTTGGGCAAGCGTTGTTTATCCGCCGAAGGGCTGGCAACCGCCCTTCAACAAAAAGAAATTGGGGGCGGGCGTTTAATACTACGTCACGCAGAAGGGCTAGCAATGAACGCCACTTCGTGCAAAACACAACCGCCCTTCGACGAAAAGAAATTTGGGGCAGGCATTTAATACTACGTCACGCCAAAGGGCTGGCAACGAAAGCCACTTCGCGCGAAACACAACCGCCCTTCAACGAAAAGAAATTGGGGGCGGGCGTTTAATACTACGTCACGCCGAAGTGCGGATACATGGGTGTATGCCGAGTCTCTGAGTGATGAGTGATTGTCAACTGGGATAATGCGCATGTTCTTTGGCTTGTGTTGTGCAGGTGTCGAGCACGGATACAGTGATCAAAGGCAAGGTGAAGGTCAAGTAGAGACGTGCCGTGCCGATGGACCGAGAGTGGCGAAGGGCGGACATGAGGCTTGGACTGAGGGACCGGTGGCCCGAGGATCAGCTATGGTGGCCGACAGCCTGGGACAGCGACGAGCGAAGACTTGCGGGCATGGTGTTGCTTTGGTCGAGGACCTGGGGACACGTGTCGGTGGACGGGGTGCACGGGCGGTGCATCCCCTCTACGGCTCGGTTTGGTGGTTGAGCCACAGAAAAACCACCAAGTGGACGGTTTCCAGGTTTGGGCCTCAAAACCTGGGCGCTGATGGTTTCTGAGTTTGGGCCACAAAACTCGGGCTGAGGACGGTTTCCAGGTTTGGGCCTCAAAACCTGGGTGCTGCGGGTTTCTGAGTTTGGGCCACAAAACTCAGGCGATGGACGGCTGGTTTCCCGGTTTGGGCCTCAAAACCGGGGGTTGGTCGTAAAGGCTGGTTTCCCAGTTTGGGCCTCAAAACCGGGGGCGAAGTCCGGGAAAAGGACGAGCGGAGCGGTGGCGGCACGTGGCGTCAATCGGTGAGGTTGCGTCGAGGCAACGCTACCAGTTGTGCGGGCGTGGCCGTCGGATCACCAACATCTTCGAGTTGGTCCAGAATAACCCTAGGGTTTAGCTGGTTCGCTCTGTAATTAGAGAGGGGTAGAGTAGGAATTAGAATTAGGATAAGTAGAGGGAGACACCCTCCTCCCCATCCATGTCAGCCATTTGCTCTTTGCCTTCTAGGTTTTTCTGCTCTCCCAATCCCCTGCTGTAGCAACTGAGATCCGCAGAGAACCATACCTCTGTGTACTGGAGATTTTGAGGAAGTGAGACCGTAATCTCACTATTGTAGCATGTGGTAGCCACACAGTTGCAGATCGATGTGTTGATTCGCGTTTTGGTTCGTGTTCTTCGCGTTCTTCATTTCTCCACGTTTTTCCCGTCACTCGATCTCCCTCCCAACTGCATCTTTTCGAATTCCACTTGAATCAACTTGTTCTTTATAGTGAGGAGATCATTTCCACCGAAGGAATTCATCTAACTCCTCACGAACAAGTAGATTGGGTCGATTTTGTTTTCGTGGTGCTTTTTCGTTCATACACCTTCCCTTTCGATTTCCCGGTGATTGAGTTGATTTGAGCGGATGATTTCTTGGGGATAGTCTTCCAACTACCTCGTGATCATCTTCTCCAAGTTTGGGAACGTGGGATTGTGATTTGATTGGAATTTGGGAGGATTCGTCTGAGAGGCGACCAAATTCGCCCTCACTGGGTGTTGGCGGACAGTCCGCCACTCAGGGCGCGGACAGTCCGCGCGTCGGGGACGAGCCGGACCAGTGGCTCTGTTCTTTGGCCGTTTGTGTTTTGGTTGACCGGCGGACAGTCCGCTGTTGGAGTTCGCAGACAGTCCGACAACGTCCAGGGGACTTGCAGCAACAGTGCTGTTTCGGGGATTTGGCCGGCGGACAGTCCGCCATCCCCCTGTGGACAGTCCGCGGTTGAGCCGTACAGTCCGGGACTGTACTGGCGGACAGTCCGGGAGTCGGCTCCTTGTTGAGTTTTGGTGCGTTTGCTCTCCCGACTTCTTCGCTTGGTTTCCGGACCTCTCGGTTGGCTTCTTAGTTCACCAAGGAACCTCTCTAGGTATCTTTGCTACTTGTTAGCATCGGTATTTGGGGATTTCCCGACATAGCCTTCAATCTACGTTTGGGACTCGGTTTCCAAGGTTTGAACTTGTGCCGGTGCTTTTGACTCTTGGCTTGCTATCGCTTTGTGGTGCCTTGCTGTGATCCTAGGGATCATCCACCCTCTTCCAAGGGTCGTGGGCATCACGGTTTTGATCGAAGCTTTTGGGGGTTGATTTTGGGAACAAAAGGCCAAAGTTTTGAGAGAAATTTTTGAGCTCCCATTCACCCCCCCCCCCCCTCTGGTCGCCTTGCTATTGCATTCTCGGTCCTTCAATTGGTATTGGAGCAGGTTAAGGATCTTCCACCTTAGCCGGTTCCAGATCCACAGAAGGCGACATGGATCGCGGCATGGGCAAACCGTCGTTTTTCGATGGGACGAACTATGAATATTGGAAGATACGCATGTCGGCCTATCTGCAGAGTTTGGGTGCTTCCATTTGGGATATTTGCAACTCTGCCAATTACGTGGTCTTGGCTGCTCGTGTCACTCAGCATCAGATCGATGAGCACAATGCCAATAGCCGAGCCCGTAATGCTCTTTTCTCATGCTTGAGCATGAGTGAGTTTGATCGCGTTTCTCACCTCGCTACGGCTCGGGAGATTTGGGCTACCCTCATGCGTTTTCATGAGGGAACCACTCAAGTCAAAACCCGCCTCTACGAGTAGTTCAAGCGAGAGTATGAGAACTTTCGACACATGCCTGGCGAGAGCATAGAAAGTTTATTCGCTCGCTTTCAGGTGATTGTCAACAGGATGAGGGCTAACAAGGAGCTGTTGCCTTTCGACAATCATGAGAGGGCTTTGAAGCTTTTGCATACCATTGATCGGTTGGTGTGGGATTCCAAAGTTCAGGCGATCATCGAATCACCTAACTATGAGACCCTCACGTGCGACGAGCTCTTCAGTAAGCTCAAGTCCAGTGAGATCGATGCCATGGCGAGGGCTTCTTATGAGAATCCTTCTGGCCCGTCGATGGCTTTGCTTTCTGGCTCTTCTGCTAACACCTCTGGAGGCTTTGCACTTTCCTCTCTTCTTTCTGTCACAGAGGAGCAGCTGGAGTTCATGGGGGATGACGAGCTAGCTTTGCTCGCCAATCGGTTCTCGCGGTTCCACAACAACCGCATGAACCGTCGCCACGGAGGAGGACGCTCGGGATGTTTAGAGTGCGGCGACCCCAACCACTTCATCGCCAATTGCCCGAAGAAGAACAAGCAGAACTTCGGTAAGGCGGATCATGGGCACAAGTACGACTCCGGCAAGCGCAAGGAGAAGTACGTCCCCACGAAGCACAAGCGGAAGGGCGGCTTCAACAAGGAGTACATCAAGACGAAATACTTGGAGAAGGCCCAGGCTGAGCAGCGTGCATTCTTCGCCACGCTCAGCGACGTCGATGACTCGGATGACGACTCCGCTTCCTTAAGCGACGACGAGTCTGAGAAGAAGAAGAGGATTGAGGACAAGCTCAACGGCCTCTGCTTCTTCGCCGACGATGAGGGCTTCTGCACCATGGCCCTCGGTAAGGAGATCGACGGTGAGCTGGAGGAGATCCCTCGGGACGACAACGACGACGATGACACCTTTCAGGTATCTCTGACCCCGATGAGCTTTCTGCTGAGGTCGAGAAGCTTACTGCCGCCCTTCTTAGTCAAGACAAGCTGCTTAGGCGCGCTGCTAGAGAGCAGAAGGAGTTCAGGCAGAAGTGGGAGGATACGGTGAAGGAGCTGGAGTTTGCCAAGTCCACCATAGTTGTCTCTGAGGAGGTTGAGTGCGAGATGTGCACCACGCACATGACTGACCTTCTCATCTTGAGAGGTAAGTATGTGGCGTTGGTTGGAGAGGTGGATGAGCTGAAGGCTAGATCCTTGCTGTTGGGTGCGTGCAAGTCTTGTGCTGGCTTGCAAACTGAGTTGGCAGAGAAGAATGCCAAGATTGTGTCTCTTGAGAATGCCAGCTCGGGTAGCACGTGTGTGACTAGGGGCGTTCTTTGTGAGGGTTTGGAGATGGAAATCGCGAATGTGAAGCATGACAAGATGCAAACCGAGGAGGAAAACACATACCTTCGGACCATCTTGTCATGGGTGTCGAGTGGTGAGCCGCAGCTTGGGATGATGATCTCCCAGTTCAAGCGTGCTACTAGAGGTCCCGGTGTAGGCTTTGCTCAGGGCGTTGATGTTTCATCTTTTGGGAAGATTGGAGAGTCGAGTGGTCTGAACCCATGTGAGAAGCCCAACTCCACCACTACTCCCAAGCTTACCAAGATTCCACCCAGAGAGCCTCTAAAGCCTACCACCAAGGATGGTGTATTTGTGGAACCTCCGAGAGCCCCACCCAAGAAACAATCATGGGCTCCAGAACCAAACCACCTCAAGAACAAGCTAGACACCATGCCACCCATCCAGGAGGAGCTTATGCCACAAAAGGGCAAAGTGATCCATACCCAGTACCGTGAGTACCAACAACCCCCTTTGAGAGCGGTGAGGTACCATTGTGAGCACTGTGGGAGAGATGGACAGTTGAGTGAGTTTTGCTTTCGGCGCAAGAGAGAGGCGCGTCGTGCAAAGGAGATGAACAACACGGACATGTACCATCCTTTCCATGATGTACATGTGCCTAATTTTCAGAGGCGTGCTGTTAGGCCTAGAGGTCCAAAACCTCAAGTTCCTAGGCCTAGGCCGCGAGGAGGTCATGCCCGGCGGGAGCCTACTATTGTGGGCTATGGACCCCGTGGCGGTGGCTTTGTAGTTGAGCGTTTTCCACCACCGCGCTTTGAGTATCGCGATGGACGCTCCTCCCTTAGCGGATCACGTTTTCCTCTACGTGGTGATCGCTCTTCCCGTAGACGTGCTAGGAATGGTTTTTCTGCTAACCGTTCTTTTGAGCAACCGGCCCAACACTGGTATTCTCCTTACTTCACTAATCCTAGTGTTGGACCGTATGCTCACCCTATGTCTTTTTATTGATGTAGGTAAAACGATTGGAGAACGTTTGGTTGGTGGATTCCGGGTGTTCGAGGCACATGACTGGAAACGCCAAGTGGTTCTCCAGTCTTAGTTCGGTCGCCGGAAAGGAGTTTATCACCTTCGGCGACAATAGCAAAGGTAAAGTGTTGTCTCGTGGGTCGGTGCGAGTTAATGAGCACTTTGTGTTGCGCGATGTTGCTCTTGTTTCTAACTTGCATTTTAACCTTCTTTCTGTTTCACAACTCTTTGATGACGACTATGAGATTCGTTTTAAGCCGAATCTCAGTCGTATTTTGGATCCTCAGGGCAATCTTGTTTGTGTGATTTCGCCCTTTGGGAAAGTCTTTCGTGCGGATTTCTCGGAGTCGTTTGGAATTTCTCGTTGTCTTTTGGCTGGACCTTCCTCCTCTGATCTTTGGAAGTGGCATAGGAGACTTGGTCACCTGAGCTTCGACTTGCTTGCAAGGCTTAGTTCACTTGGCCTAATCCGAGGATTGCCCAAGTTATCCATGGAGAAGGATCTTGTTTGCCATTCTTGTAGACATGGGAAGATGGTTGCCGCTCCCCACCATCCAGTGACTCAGGTCATGACTAAGCCCCCTGGAGAGCTTTTGCACATGGACCTTGTTGGTCCGGCTTGGGTGAGCTCGGTTGGGGGGAAGTGGTATGTGCTTGTTGTTGTTGACGACTTTTCGAGATATTCCTGGGTCTTCTTTTTAGCCGAGAAGACCGAGACTTTCTCCTTTGCTCGCAATCTGATTTTGCGTCTTCAGAACGAGTTCCCTTTGAACTCGATGCGAGCTATTAGGAGTGATAATGGCTCCGAATTCAAGAATTCAGATTTTGAGAAGTTTTGTAACTCTTTGGGTTTAGAGCATCAGTTTTCTTCTCCCTACACACCGGCATAGAATGATGTTGTAGAGAGGAAGAATCGGACCCTTGTAGAGATGGCCAGGACGATGCTCGATGAGCATGGGACTCCTAGGCGATATTGGGCCGAAGCTATGAGCACTGCATGCTACATCTCCAATCGCATTTTTCTCCGAGCTTTCTTGAAAAAGACTTCTTATGAGTTGCGTTTTGGAAGATAGCCCAAGGTGAGTTATTTTAGAGTCTTCGGTTGCCATTGTTTTATACTCAAAAAGGGCAATCTGGACAAATTTGAGTCTCGTTCTTCTGACGGTGTATTTTTGGGTTATGGCACTCATACTCGTGCATATCGTGTACTTAACCTTGATACTAACCGAGTCATGGAGACATCCGATGTCACCTTCGACGAGACCATGGTTTGTCCTTCTTCTCGTTTTGAGCGTGCAGGTGATCATGAGGTTGGTGAGCCTCTGTTTGATGATGAGGAAGAAGGTGCTGAAGGGATGGTCGACCCAGCACCTCCTCCACCTGCTGTGCCGAAAAGAGTGGCTTCTACTATGACTCACGGCCCCGATCCCTCTTCTTCGACTTGGGGGCCGTGGGATCCGCCACCTCGAGCGGTACCCTTTGTACCCGAGGAGGCGCCAGCTGCTGTTGAGGGGGAGGCTACATCAGTTCGGGAGGCGCCACGACACATCCAGCGCCAACACCCGCCTCAACAGATGATCGGCAGCATCGGCGAACGTGTCACTCGGTCAAGGTCACAACAAATCTCTCACTTTGCTCATTCTGCATTTGTTGCTGATTTTGAACCCCGAGATGTTGGACACGCTTTATCTGATCCAGATTGGGTCAATGCCATGCACGAGGAGTTAGAAAACTTTGAAAGAAATCGGGTTTGGGTTTTGGTTTCTCTTCCTCCTGAGTGTCACCCTATTGGGACAAAATGGGTTTTCAAAAACAAACAAGGAGAGGATGGCCATGTTGTGACAAACAAGGCCAGACTAGTAGCCCAGGGGTATAGTCAGAAGGAGGGGATAGACTATGAGGAGACTATTGCTCCTGTAGCTCGTTTGGAGGCAATTAGGATACTCTTGGCGTTTGCTGCATCCAAAGGGTTCAAACTTTTTCAAATGGATGTCAAGAGTGCCTTCTTAAACGACAACATAGAAGAGGAAGTGTATGTGAGACAACCCCCCGGTTTCGAAAATCCCAAGTTTCCAAACCATGTTTTTAAACTTCACAAAGCTTTGTATGGTTTGAAACAAGCCCCTAGAGCCTGGTATGATAGGTTGAAAACCTTTTTGCTTGCTAAGGGTTTTAAAATGGGATGTGTGGATAAAACGCTTTTTCTCCTCAAGCAAGGCAATGACACTCTCTTGGTCCAGATTTACGTGGATGATATCATTTTTGGTGGTTCTTCTCACGCTTTGGTTGCCAAGTTTGCAGACACTATGAGCAGGGAGTTTGAGATGAGCATGATGGGCGAGTTGACGTTTTTCCTGGGGTTGCAAATCAAGCAATCCCGAGAGGGGACGTTCGTGCACCAGGGCAAGTACACCAAGGACATCCTGAAGAAGTTCGACATGGGTGAGGCCAAGCCTCTTCCAACACCCATGCCGACCACGGCGGCCCTGGATGCGGATGTGGATGGAGAAGCTGTGGACCAGAAGGAGTACCGGAGTATGATCGGGTCGCTGCTGTACCTGACGGCGACACGCCCGGACATCCAGTTCGCGGTGTGTCTGTGCGCGCGATTTCAGTCGTCGCCGCGCACTTCTCACCGTCAGGCGGTCAAGCACATTATGAGGTACTTATGCTTCACTCCAGAATTCGGGATTTGGTATTCTGCTTCCTCCACTCTCTCCCTTTGCGGTTATTCTGATGCTGATTTTGCTGGTTGCCGTATTGATCGCAAGTCCACTTCTGGGACTTGTCAGTTTATTGGTTCTTCTCTTGTATCGTGGTCTTCTCGCAAGCAGTCTAGTGTCGCCCAGTCTACCACGGAGGTTGAGTATGTTGCTGCGGCTAGCTGCTGTTCCTAGTTGCTTTGGATGATGGCCACTTTGCGTGATTTTGGTCTGAGCTTCTCTCGCGTTCCTCTGCTTTGTGACAACACGAGTGCTATTAGCGTTGCTAAGAACCCCGTGCTGCACTCTAAGACCAAACACATTGATGTGCGCTTTCATTTTCTGCGAGACCACTATGAGAAGGGTGATATCGACCTTCGCCATGTCGATACTCATCATCAGTTGGCTGATATTTTCACCAAGCCTTTGGACCAATCAACTTTTGCTAGGTTGAGAGGTGAGCTTGGTGTATGTTTCCCCTTTTAGATAGGGGAAACATTTTGACTCTTGTATCATACATTGACTTTGAGTTTTTTATTTGATTCCTTCATGCATCTTTGCATTTCATCTTGCATATTTACATTCAGAGCTTCATGAATATAATCTTTAGAATGTGGCTATGCTCTGTAGTATTTTCTCTGATGTTCTATAATGATGCTTGTAGCATATGCTCTTTCTGATCACTAATGCATGTTATGAGCTGAGCTATTTTTGAATAGTGAACCTGCTTAATGAACATAAAATTTGAAACTGTTCACCATTGAGATAGGCAACTAGCATGTGTAGGATGTGTAGAATTCACTCATACTTTTCATATATGCTAGGTTGCTATGTCTCTAGTTCTGAGTCATTCACTTGCTTGGTATGTTCATATTCTGAGATAAAATTGAGCCAAGTTAAGTGAACTGAAAAGATCAAGATGAGTTTGCTTGTAAGCACATCACAGTTTCGAGACTGTTTCTCATTGCACTTTGAGTTAAACTTGAGTTGTGTAGTGTATGACTGAAACTGCTGCTTTAAGCTTCTGATTGCTTCTGCATAGGCTTCGCATAGTTGAAAAGTTAGGCAATGACAAGCTTTCAACCTCTCGCAATCACATGCTGAAATTTAAACTTGTGTAATTTAACCGCTGCAACTCCGATAAAATTTTGATACACAAGTCTATGTTTCATTCTATAGCATGATGGTTGAACTGTGCTAGGGCTAGTTCACCTTGTATATATGTTTAGCACTTGTTTGACTTCCTATCTATACATGTTTGGTGCTATTTTGATGGTGAATACCATTTTGGCTAAAAACTGCTCTTTTTGCTCACATGTTCATATTTCGTATTTGGTGATCAGTTTGAGCCTTTGCCAGCATTCTGTGCATTTAATGAGTCATCGGATCAGTACTTTGTCGAGCATCTTCATATTCTATCGACTATACTCCTGAAGCTGCTAACTTGCATGATTGACTCATATGCATTTTGGAAGGGGGAGTTTTGCTTGATGGTGCATTTTCAACTAAGGGGGAGAAAATATTGACAAATCATGAGTGCCTTCTATGTTCAACTAAGGGGGAGCCTTCCGAGTTGAACTAAGGGGGAAATTTTCTAGTTGTGTGTACCATTCGAGGGGGAGTTTTGCTCGCTGCTGCGTTTTCGAGCTGGTAACAGTTGGTTCGGAGCATTTTTGGTAGCTAGTTGTGTTGAGCCTTTGCCTCTTTCTTGAGGGACTAGCACCTTTGATTTTATGCTCTTCAGCTGATTTCTAGCTTTCTTCAGTTGGTATCAAGCTTCCTCGCTAGTGGTGTTGAGCCCGTTCTGCCTCTTCTTGAGGGCTAGCTCTATTTTGCTTGAATTTCAGTTGATTCTTCAATTGGTATCGAGCTTTCTCGCTAGCGGTGTTGAGCCTGTTCTACCTCTTCTTGAGGGCTAGCTTTGCTTTGCTTGGTTGCGTCGAGCCGTTGCCCATGTCTTTGGGAACCAAGTTGTTTTGCTCTTTCCACTTGACCTTCTTCGGCTTTGATATGCTTTTGGGTCATTTGGTCGAGTTCTCTCTCCTGCTTCCTTCCTTCCTCTACTCCATACCATTATGATTTGTGTTGGTAGTTGACAAAGCACTCATCAAGGGGGAGATTGTGGATACATGGGTGTATGCTGAGTCTCTGAGTGATGAGTGATTGTCAACTGGGATAATGCACATGTTCTTTGGCTTGTGTTGTGCAGGTGTCGAGCACGGATACAATGATCAAAGGCAAGGTGAAGGTCAAGTAGAGACGTGCCGTGCTGATGGACTAAGAGTGGCGAAGGGCGGACGTGAGGCTTGGACTGAGGGACCGGTGGCCCGAGGATCAGCTGTGGTGGCTGACAGCCTGGGATAGCGACGAGCGAAGACTTGCGGGCACGGTGTTGCTTGGGTCGAGGACCTGGGGACATGTGTCGGTGGACGGGGTGCATGGGCGGTGCATCCCCTCTACGGCTCGATTTGGTGGTTGAGCCACAGAAAAACCACCGAGTGGACGGTTTCCAGGTTTGGGCCTCAAAACCTGGGCGCTAATGGTTTCCGAGTTTGGGCCACAAAACTTGGGCTGAGGACGGTTTCCAGGTTTGGGCCCCAAAACCTGGGTGCTGCGGGTTTCTGAGTTTGGGCCACAAAACTCAGGCAATGGACGGCTGGTTTCCTGGTTTGGGCCTCAAAACCGGGGGTTGGTCGTAAAGGCTGGTTTCCCGGTTTGGGCCTCAAAACCGGGGGCAAGGTCCGGGAAAAGGACGAGCGGAGCGGTGGCGGCACGTGACGTCAATCGGTGAGGTTGCGTCGAGGCAACGCTACCAGTTGTGCGGGCGTGGCCGTCGGATCACCAGCATCTTCGAGTTGGTCCAGAATAACCCTAGGGTTTAGCTGGTTCGCTCTGTAATTAGAGAGGGGTAGAGTAGGAATTAGAATTAGGATAAGTAGAGGGAGACACCCTCCTCCCCATCCATGTCAGCCATTTGCTCTTTGCCTTCTAGGTTTTCCTGCTCTACCAATCACCTGCTGTAGCAACTGAGATCCGCAGAGAACCAAACCTCTGTGTACTAGAGATTTTGAGGAAGTGAGACCGTAATCTCACTATTGTAGCGTGTGGTAGCCACACGGTTGCAGATCGATGTGTTGATTCGCGTTTTGGTTCGTGTTCTTCACGTTCTTCATTTCTCCATGTTTTTCCCATCACTCGATCTCCCTCCCTACTGCATCTTTTCGAATTCCACTTGAATCAACTTGTTCTTTATAGTGAGGAGATCATTTCCACCGAAGGAATTAATCTAACTCCTCACGAACAAGTAGATCAGGTCGATTTCATTTTCGTGGTGCTTTTTCGTTCATACACCTTCCCTTTCGATTTCCCGGTGATTGAGTTGATTTGAGCGGATGATTTTTTGGGGATAGTCTTTCAACTACCTCGTGATCATCTTCTCCAAGTTTGGGAACGTGGGATTGTGATTTGATTTGAATTTGGGAGGATTCGTGTGAGAGCGACAAAATTCGCCCTCACTGGGTGTTGGCGGACAGTCCGCCACCCAGGGCGCGGACAGTCCGCGCGTCGGGGACGAGCCGGGCCAGTGGCTCTGTTCTTCGGCCGTTTGACTTTTGGTTGACCGGCGGACAGTCCGCCGTTGGAGTTCGCGGACAGTCCGGGAATGTCCAGGGGACTTGCAGCAACAGTGCTGTTTCGGGGATTTGGCCGGCGGACAGTCCGCCATCCCCCCGCGGACAATCCGCGGTTGAGCCGGACAGTCCGGGACCGTACTGGCGGAAAGTCCGGGAGTCGGCTGCTTGTTGAGTTTTGGTGCGTTTGCTCTCCCGACTTCTTCGCTTGGTTTCCGGACCTCTCGGTTGGCTTCTTAGTTCACCTAGGAACCTCTCTATGTATCTTTGCTACTTGTTAGCATCGGTATTTGGGGATTTCCCGACGTAGCCTTCAATCTACGTTTGGGACTCGGTTTCCAAGGTTTGAACTTGTGCCGGTGCTTTTGACTCTTGGCTTGCTATCGCTTTGTGGTGCCTCGCTGTGATCCTAGGGATCATCCACCCTCTTCCAAGGGTCGTGGGCATCACGATTTCGATCGAAGCTTTTGGGGGTTGATTTTGGGAAAAAAGGCCAAAGTTTTGAGAGAAATTTTTGAGCTCCCATTCACCCCCCCCCCTCTGGTCGCCTTGCTATTGCATTCTCGGTCCTTCACGAAGGGCTGGCAACAAAAGGCACTTCGCGCGAAACACAACCGCCCTTCGACGAAAAGAAGTTGGGGCGGGCGTTTAATACTACGTCATGCCGAAGGGCTGGCAACGAAAGCCACTTCGCGCGAAACACAACCGCCCTTCGACGAAAAGAAGTTGGGGGCGGGCGTTTAATACTACGTCACGCCGAAGGGCTGGCAATGAAAGCCACTTCATGCGAAACACAACCACCCTTCGATGAAAAGAACTTGGGGCGGGCGTTTAATACTACGTCACGCCGAAGGGCTGGCAACGAAAGCCACTTCGCGCAAAACACAACCGCCCTTCGACGAAAAGAAATTGGGGGCGGGCGTTTAATACTACGTCACGCAGAAGGGTTGGCAACAAAAGCTACTTAGCGCGAACAACAACCGCCCTCCGACGAAAACAAGTTGGGGCGGGCATTTAATACTGCGTCACGCCTAAGGGCTGGCAGCGAAAGCCACTTCGCGCGAAACACAACCGCCCCTCAACGAAAATAAGTCAGAGGCAGGTGTTTAATACTCGGTCACGCCGAAGGGCCGGCAGCGAAAACCACTCTGCGGGCTAACATAACCATCCCTCGACGGAAAATAGTCGGGGGCGGGCGTCTAAACCTAAGTCACGCCGAAGTTGTCGCATCAGAAACGTTACCGCACAAAAACAAGTCAGCCTACGGCAGAAACAAAAATAACAATACGCAAAACCAAGCTTTATTCCTCAACATCATCGACAAAAAGAGTACACACCTAGACAGGAACCCCTCCCCCCAGTCTCAAAATCCGCTCTCCGAGCTGATAAGGGCACTAAATCGTCGGGAGTACGGCGAATAGGTTGCATCTTGGGGTTCAAATTTCACTCTTGGGTCGGCGGCAACGAAAACAGGGCGAGTAGCCGCGCGCCTGTTTCGCCTTTCTTCAAGGACCCGAGGGTCAAAGGTCTCGTAAAACTTCCGCAATTTCGCCTCAGCTCGTCGAATCTTCCTAAAGCACCTTCTCAAATATGACGACAGGTCGGCGCCGAGAAACCGCGAACAATAACTTCACCACAAATCACCTCCACCGCAAAAGTTACCAGATCTAATCATTAACGGTCAGACGTCGAGAACTTCATGCGTTCCCGTGTCTGAAACCTGTTCCATACAACAACCCAGGGTTAACATTAACCACGACTTAGTACAAAAGTTCAACTTCAATCGAATTACAAGCCCAAAACAATAGCTTCGGCCTCTTGATTCCTCCTTTCATCAATTAACGCACCAATCAGAAGCTTAATTCTTGCCCTCCCCTCGGAAGTCTGCAGCAGAGACAAAGTGCGTCAGTGAATTGTCCAATAAAACCCGACCAAGCAAAACACCACAAAACAAGCCAGCAGAAAAAGTAAAAACCTTTCCGCAGCCAACAGCAGCTTGCATCAGAGCCATGTCATTTCCGTCGGCTTGCCAGAATTCTTCAAAGAATTTCTTTCTAAGAACCCTCACCTATGGAGGAGTGCGCCAGCACGAATCAACATCCACGACAGCCAAATCGGAAATATGCGAACAACCGGCATTCAACAGACTATGCCCAATAGCTTTTATGCCGGCAGCCGAAGCATAGTCGCACGAAAGGGACATATGCCCCTCGAGCGCGTCTAGCTCAGCACGAAGGCAAGTGAGGCGACCATGCGTTTCGGTTTCGCTTGGGCCGTCCGAAAGCACACCAATGCTTTTCAGACATTGCAAATATTGCGAAACCAAACCGTCACATATGACCGAAAGGCCTGCGCGATCCTCATCACGAGAACTTCTCAGCGCCGCAAGCTCTTCCTTCAGCTTATCAGACTCGCGCTGGGCCGACCGACGAGCGCTCTTTTCATCTTCTGCTCTTTTCTTCAAGGTCGCATTCTCATCCTCGAGCTCCTTCAGCCGGCGATCCTTGTCTTGTTTCTCTGCCTCGACTCGGCGGGAGTACAACTCGTTCTGGCAATTTTGGCTGCGTGCAAGCACCATCGCCTGCGACCACACCAAAATATAATATATATATATAGAACTACTATTTAGCATATAACACTCTAAATAATATTTAGAGCGCCGGTGGAGCATCCCAAATCCCACAACCGTAAATGTTGTTACCAACAACAATCTTTCTGTATGCACTAGCAAAGCGATCCCGCAACCGTAAATATTTCAGCCCGCAAACGTAAATGTCGTAGAAGGAACAGAATGATCTGGATAACATTTACGGTTGTGGGATGAGAATTAGCAGTAACTTTTACGGTTGCGGATGGAAGAGAGAATGGTGTGGCTGCCATTTACGATTGCGGGATGAGAATTAATACTAACTTTTATGGTTGCGGGAACTGATGACTAGTGACGCTCTAAATAATATTTAGAGCACTGCGCTTCAAATAGCGGGGTCCTATATATATATATATACACGAAAGAGCAATTAGCGAGTAAGGCGAATGCTCACACTGGCAAGGTGGAAGGATAGAGCATCTCCAAGATGATTGCTGCCAACTTTCAGCAAATCACGCTACACTTCCGGAGCAACAAAAGCTTTCTGCGCGCATTCGATAAACTTGTTGGTTTCTGAAAGGATCTAATCAGCCTAGAGGGGGGTGAATAGGTGATTTTTGACAATCTGAAACTTCACAAACTAGAATTGGTAGTTAGATAACGACCGGTGTTACCGGTTTGTTTGGGTAGGTACTACCGTGTGTAACACACCGGTACTACCGACACAAACAAACGACACTACCGGAATCCTAAAGGAGACTACAAATCCAATATATGTGAGCTATGAATGTAATACAATAATATGCCCCACTTCCCTAAGTATGATAGATAGTGAATCTAGCCTTACCAAGCCTTGGTTGCTTTCCACGGTGTGGATAGAGCCTTCTCTAACAAAGAAAGAGATAGGGAGAGGAAGAACATGAAGAACACAAGTAATATGCAAAGTAGAGACAACAACAAGCACACGGGACACGGCGATTTATCCCGAGGTTCGGCCAATCCACTAAGGAGTGCCTACGTCCTCGTTGTTGAGCTGACCACAAAGGTCGGAGTCTATTTCACCTCCTAGCCTCACTCAAGCAACCACAAAGGCTACTAGAGTTTCTCCACTAGAAATCACAGGGGTAATACAAACACTTCGGGGAGCCCTCACAAATGAATCAATACGGGCTACCACGAAGAACACCTAACCGGCTAGAGCTCAAAGAGCTCAAGAGTAATAGACACAAACAAAGCCGGCTAAATGGAAACCAAGTGCTCAAGTCGTAGATCGAAGCTTTACACTCTCTAATCTCACTTCCCTAGCTCAAATCTTGCAAGTAAGTGAATCTAGGAGCAAAGGGGGAGAGAGAGGGAAGGAGTCAATGCTTGGAGGCTCTTTTGTCTGAAGTTAGGTCGCAATAAGTGAGTGGAATGAGTGGGTGATAGTCAAACGAGAAGAGGAGAGCAATTTATACTCCCTCAGTCCTGAGGCTGGTCGGTAGTACCGACCGGTCACTAACCGTTGCATAGATCTGGATCTGACCTAAAGTCAACTACCGGCCTCAGGTCGGTACCACCGAGGGGCGGTAGTTCCAGCCCTATGGCGGTACTACCGCTAGGCCAAATCGGTCGCAAACAGAGAGCTCCGCAGAATGAGACTAGTTCCCTTGGTTACTACCGACCAGGGTCGGTACCACTGAGGGTCGGTAGTACCGACTCTATGGCGGTACTACCACCAAGTCAAAAACGAGCCAACACAGACAACCCTACAAAACTGCCTTACTACCGGCTTGGGTCGGTACCACTAAGGGTTGGTAGTACCGACCCTATGGCGGTACTACCGCCAAGCCATTTTGGGTCTACACAGAGAGCTCCGCAAAACGAACTTTCTACCGACCGGGGTCGGTACCACCGAGGGTCGGTAGTACCGACCTTATGGCGGTACTACCGCCAAGTCATTTTCGAGTCTACACAGAGAGGTTGAAAAAACTGACTTGCTACCGGCCGAGGTCGGTACCACCGAGGGTCGGTAGTACCGGCCTTATGGCGGTACTACCGCCAGGCCATTTCCGAGTCTACACTGAGAGGATATTAGAGCATCGCGCAGAGCAGCCATGGTCGGTACTACCGACCACCCATGGTCGGTACTACCGACCACACAGATTTACCTCTATGTGTTCGTGATCGTGCGGTGTCTCTCAAGCAAATTTTAGTTAGTCGATTTGAGCACTTTTCTCCACATCTAGCCAACCTAATTTGTGACCCTCTTGATAGTCCGGCTTACCTATAACTCAAGTTTAAAATCAAACTTTTAAACCACCACTCAAGCTAGGTATCTTTATGTCCAAATGTATCCAACGTGCTTTGTTCACGAGATTACAACAGTTCAAATCTTTCTAAGGACTAACACCTGCATATATGCTTTTATAAATTCATTAGTCACTAATTTGATTGTCATTAATTAGCCAAAACCCACAATGGGGGCGAATGCACTTTCAAACTCCTCCTTTTTGGTAATTGATGACAACCAACTTAGGCTTACAATAAGGATAGAAAGAATTGAAGCTTTTGAATTCCAAAATTTAGTTCGAGCTCCCCCTTAGTGTATGCTTTGGATATGAATTTCAAACCTTGACTTAAAGCAAGGTTGCATACACAAGAACAAGAGCTCCCCCTAAATTTTGCAATCCGTGGGGTGCCTAAGTGTGTGACAACATCATATATATCAATTTGTGATGCATAAACAAGATGGCACGGTGAATCACATAACAGTGTAATAAGAGAAAAGCGAATGGCTATGGAAGAAAGAAAAAGACTCAAATCACATAGCCATATCGAAACAAGAATCACCAACCATGACATGAGTAGAAATAAGGAGGATGAACCATACATGAATTTAACATAAAGCTCAAATGTTTACATCCTCAACACATCACAAATAAACAAGTAGCATAACCACACTTAGTTCTCATAATTTAACTCTCTCAAAGACTAACTATTACATCATGATAAAGGCCTAACACTCCCCCTTTGGCATCAAATGCCAAAAAGGGTAGGCCACGATAAGCAAAGGACCTAATAGTAGCCATCTGACGAACCACCATAGCCACCAAAGATAGAGGAGTAGGCGCTGGCGCCAACATCACCACCTGGGAATGATGATGAAGGAGCGGTAGAGGGATCCGGTGGAGGAGAAGGGGCGTGGAAGCCACCACTCCCAGCTAGATCGGCATCGGGGGCAGCAAAGCCCATGTAGGAGCCACCACTACCACCCTGGTACGAGGTGGATCCACCACCATGTGATGGACCCTCACCGTAGTCGGGGTAGAAAGGCGGAGGCTGGTACAAGGGCGGGTACTGAAGAGGCTGATACATGTCGGAGGAGAAGATCCCGACCTCATCACCACCCTGCTGCTGCCGCTGCTGGCCACTGTAGTCATCGTCATCATCATCATAGTCGCGCCTGGGCTGAGCATCATACTCGGCGAAGGGGTCTGGGAAGGGTCGGAGCGGAGATCGCGGAGGAAGACCAAGGTGCTCACGCACCTCCGGCTGGTGCTGCTCGTCACGCTCAGCCTTGTAGCAACACCATGAAAAGAACTTGCTGAGCGCATATCGAACAGCCCCACCACCCCCTCTCCTCCGCCTCTCAGGACGCGGATAAGAAGGGGCAGCAGGGGGCACCTCCTCACGGGCCTGCTCTGGGCCATGAGCCTCACCAGGAGCTGCTGTCGTGCTCCTGTCATACTCAAAGGTGGCTCCAACAACATTGTACTCCTTCATGCTCCTATCATACTCAAAGGTGGCTCCAACAACATGCTCAATGATATGCATTAAGTATGGAGCAAAAGGCAGGTCCTTGTGCGGGTCATTATAAACATCCGAGATCTTCTGCCAAAAGAAGTGGGAGATGTTGAATCACCCATCTGGCAGAGCAACCTGAACAAGGACCTTTGGAGCATCATTCCTCAGATTAGTTTTGTCTCCAACCTTGGGGTCCAGGGTAAGGTGCATCAGGTTGTTAAGCACAAAATAAGCTGGATTTAGCCCATTGACCTGAAAGTTTGCCACTGTGCCATGCATGTAAATCCCAGAATTTTGCAGATGCTCAGGATACATGCCCCCACCATACATCTCAGACAACCTAGGAGCATTCTTGTCTTCACTGTTGAACCCCAACAGCCTGGCAAAAGTGACAAAGATGCACCTGTAGTGAACTCCCTGGGTCATCCAATGCAGCACCTGAGCAGGCTGATCAATGAAGAGAGTGGCCCAGAACTGACAGATGATCTCCTGATTATAACTACGCTCACCAGATATCAACCCAAGAATCCTCCAGTCCTCAAGACGCTGCACCAAAGCATCAATATCTTCAACACCCTTGTCTGTCAGAGAGAGGATTGCCAGCCACTTGTGCTCAAAGAGGGGAGGATGCCCCTTAGCACAAAATCCCTTCCAGCAGACAGACACATAGTAATCCTGCTGAAAGTGGGACCAAAAGCTTCTGTCCACTGAATCATCCCTGACAAAGAGATAGGGATTCTCCAACCTCTGGGTCCTCAACAGGTTAGCCCGCTTCTTGTCAGAATAGTCCATGACATTACCAGGATAAGTGGGGGTCGACATCAGAGCATCGGCCTCATCATGCAGGTGAAACATCCGGTTGATCAACATCAACCCGGCAGCCAGAGGAGAGGGAGGTCCAACTCGAGGATCAATGGAATGACCCTCTCACTCAGGACCAGCCTCCTGAGCCACTCCTCCCACTATCAAACTGTGCAGACGTCCGAGGGGACCATTGACAAGAGGCGGTGGAGGTGGAGGAGCAGCATGACCACTCCCACCAGCATGTCCACTGCCACCACCCCTGCCGCTGTCCACACTCCGACGGCTCGTGGGCGAACGCCCACGAACCTGTCGAGTGACATCCTCACTGCTCCCACCGGCCCGGGCACGACGCCCGGGATTGCGTCGTTGCGGCTCTCCCGGCTGCAAACCACCTTGCTCCAAAGCAACATACTCCTCCTCTTCCTCATCTCTAGCCTGTCGAGCATCACGAGAAGGCCTCCGGCTATGCGACATCTAGAAAAAGATAGCATTGACCGATATGAGACACAAGTGATAACAAAACAACTTCAACGGATGTAGCAAAGAAGGACACGATCAAGACCGGGGAAGAAAACTGCTCACTGCACGCGGTCGGTACTACCGACCATAGCGGGCGGTACTACCGACCGCACTACAGCGTGCGGTTCACTTCGATCCAATCAACCAAATCGCCCATAAACTTGCAAACCATACATCCTAGAAGCATCTACATACTAGATAGAACAATCCTACCAAAGGAATCGACCTAGAACAAGGTACATTGAGAGATCGGGCATGAACACCCTAGTACCTTGCTACTCGAGAAGAAGAGGCCGAAATCCGATGTAGGAGGAACTTCCGGGCTTCACGAACAACACCAAGACGATCTCCTTGCTCCAACGCACCTTCCCAACGGAGGGATTTGGATTTGGGTGGAGGAGAAGGGAGATCGGAGAGAGAGGGCGAGTAGCAGCGGCCGGAAGCACGGGCGCAAGGGGGCCGCGGCTGCGGTGAAAGAGGATTGACTGGATAGGTTAAAAAAGATTTCACCACAACCTTTTATATCCGAGTCAAACCCGGTCGGTACTACCGCCCGTTATGGCGGTACTACCAACCGTTCACTTCCAGGACGGACAGAGAGCTATTCTAGGAGAACCTTGTGTGGTATACTACACAAACTTCAATCATGTCCAGATTTCATACAAGTAGTACATAGCTATGGACACAAGTGAAGCATGCAAAATAGATTTTGAAATCACACACAATATTTGATAAAACATTTGTCTAGGTCTCTAGGTGAAAACAAATGTGTGTAAGACATCAAGCCACGTTACGAGAATCAATGATATTTAGTTCACTCCTCAAAGCACAAAATCTTGACTCATCTAGAGGCTTTGTGAAGATATTGGCTAATTGTTTCTTGGTGCTCACGTGGCGTATAGAGATATCTCCTTTGGCTTCGTGGTCTCTCAAGAAATGGTGTCGGATGTCAATGTGTTTTGTGCGAGAATGGTTTACGGGATTGTTTGCTAGCTTGATAGCACTCTCATTGTCACACAAAAGTGGAATCTTATTTTCCTCACATCCGAAATCTTTTAGTGTTTGCTTCATCCAAAGTAGTTGGGCACACCAAGCGCCGGTCGCCACATACTCAGCTTCGGCGGTGGATAGGGCAACACTATTTTGTTTCTTGGAACTCCAAGACACCAAAGACCTTCCAATAAATTGGCAAGTCCCGGTAGTGCTCTTTCGATCTACTTTGCAACCGGCATAGTCTGAATCGGAATAGCCCAGTAGATCAAAAGTGGAGCCCTTGGGATACCACAAGCCAAGAATAGGAGTGAGAACTAAGTATTGAAAGATTCTCTTAACGACCATAATATGACATTCTTTCGGATTAGCTTGAAATCTTGCACACAAGCACACACTAAGCATTATATCAGGCCTAGATGCACAAAGGTAAAGTAATGAACCGATTATAGAGCGATATACCTTTTGGTCCACTGACTTACCATCCTAATTTAAATCAAGATGTCCATTGGTAGGCATGGGGGTCTTGATGGGTTTGGCCTTATCCATTTCAAACTTCTTTAGCATGTCTCTTGTGTACTTGGTTTGACTGATGAACGTGACATCCTTAAGTTGCTTGATTTGAAATCCAAGGAAATACTTCAACTCACCCACCATGGACATCTCGAACCTTTTGGTCATGATCCTACTAAACTCCTCACAAAAAGTCACATTAGTACTACCAAATATTATGTCATCGACATATATTTGGCACACAAAGATATCATCATTGACTTCGCGAGTAAATAAAGTAGCGTCGGCCTTCCCTATCTCAAAACCCTTTTTGAGTAGGAAGTCCTTAAGGCAATCATACCAAGCTCTAGGGGTTTGCTTCAGCCCATAGAGCGCCTTGTCGAGCTTGTAGACGTGGTTCGGAAACATGGGATCTTCAAAACCCGGTGGTTGCTCCACGTATACCAATTCGGAGAGGGGGCCATTTAGGAATGCACTTTTCACATCCATTTGGTATAGCTTGAAATCATGGTGAGTAGCAAAGGCAAGTAATATGCGAATTGACTCAAGCCTAGCTACGGGTGCATAGGTTTCCCCAAAATCCAAACCTTCGATTTGAGTGAAACCTTGAGCCACCAACCGTGCTTTGTTCCTTGTTACCATGCCATGCTCGTCTTGTTTGTTGCGAAAGACCCATTTGGTTCCTATCACATTTTGCTTGGGCCTTTCCACCAAGGACCAGACTTCATTCCTGGTGAAGTTGTTCAGCTCTTCTTGCATAGCCATCACCCAGTCCGGATCATCAAGCGTTTCTTCCACCCTAAGAGGTTCCAAAGAGGAGACAAACAAGTAATGTTCACAAAAACTTGCTAAACAAGAACGTGTCGTTACCCCACGTCGTATGCTCCCCAAGATGTTGTCAACGGGATGATCCCGTTGAATCGTATGGTGCACTTTAGGATGTGGCATGAGTGATCTCCTTTGGATGGGTCCATCTTCATCATCTTCGTCATATGTGTGGATGTCCCCATCATCTCGTCGGTCTTCATGTTGAGCTTGTGTTTGATCATCAACTTGATGTATCACTTGAACATCACTCACACTACCACCATTCGGAGTTGCGGAAGCTTCATCATGCGCATTTGGATGCACATGATGGACATGTGAATCTTGTGGAGTGTGCGATGGATCATCTTCATCATCTTGAAATGAGAACGTGTCGTTACCCCACGTGGTATGCTCCCCAAGATGTTGTCAACGGGATGATCCCGTTTAATTGTATGGTGCACTCTAGGATGTAGCACGAGTGATCTCCTTTGGATGGGTCCATCTTCGTCATATGTGTGGATGTCCCCATCATCTCGTCGGTCTTCATGTTGAGCTTGTGTTTGATCATCAACTTGATGTATCACTTGAACATCACTCACACTACCACCATTCGGAGTTGCGGAAGTTTCATCATGCGCATTTGGATGCACATGATGGACATGAGAATCTTGTGGAGTGTGCGATGGATCATCTTCATCATCTTGAATTTCAACGGGCCTCACATCACCAGTTGCAAGCTTCTTGATAGCTTCGGATGGAGGCATGTCATTACCTACAAGCTCATCATTGACTTGCTCCTTTTGGGAGTCGTCGGATTCATCAAAAGTCACGTCTACCGTTAACTCAATAGTGCCGGTGGCATTATTGAATACGCGGTAGCCATGTTCGTTAGTACCATAACCAAGTAGAAAGCCTTCGTGTACCTTAGGTGCAAACTTTGAACTTTTGGCCCTCTTGTTAAGTATGAAACACTTGCAGCCAAAAACTCGAAAGTAATGCACCTTTGGTTTGTTACCGGTTAAAAGCTCATATGGTGTCTTGTCCCTTAGCTTGTGAAGGTAGAGGCGGTTGATAGCATGACACGCGGTGTTCATCGCCTCCGCCCAAAAGCCATGGGATGTCTTGTATTCATCCAACATAGATCTTGCAGCTTCAACAAGAGTTCTATTCTTCCTTTCCACAACCCCATTTTGTTGTGGGGTATATGGAACGGAGAACTCATGTTTGATTCCTTCATCATCAAGATATTCTTCTATGTTGGTGTTCCTAAACTCGGTCCCATTGTCGGTTCTCACTTTCTTGATCTTGAGCTCAAACTCATTTTGAGCCCTTCTAGCAAACTTCATGAAGATGCTTTAGGTCTCATTTTTATCTGCTAAAAAGAACACCCAAGTGAAACGAGAAAAGTCATCAACAATAACAAAGCCATATTTGTTACCGCCGATGCTTTGGTAAGCAACGGGTCCGATGAGGTCCATATGTAGTAGCTCCAATGGCCTTGTTGTTGACACGATGTTCTTCATTGGATGCTTTGCTCCAACTTGCTTTCTGGCTTGGCATGCGCTGCAAATGCTATCTTTCTCAAACGAGACATTGGTTAGTCCAAGGATGTGCCCTTCCCTTTGAAGTTGGGCCAAGATCCTCATCCCAACATGAGATAGTCGGCGATGCCAAAGCCAATCCATGCTAGATTTTGCCATTACACATGTTGTAGGTTCTACCTTACTAGTTGAGAAGTCAACTAGGTAAAGTTTTCCCTTCAACACGCCTTTAAATGCAATAGAGGAATCCCTTCTTCTAGAGACGGTCACACCCTTATCCGTAAAGAGACAATCGTAACCCATTTCACAAAGTTGAGAAACGGACAACAAATTGTAACTCAACGAATGCACAAGTAATACATTAGATATGGAATTGTCAGTTGAGATAGCAATTTTACCCAAACCAAGCACTTCTCCTTTTCCATTGGCACCAAACACAATGTTGTTGCATGAGTCGTTGCTTGGTTGAAAGGAGGTGAACATTTCTTTTGCCCCGGTCATATGATTGGTGCATCCACTATCCAACACCCAACTTGATCCACCGGAGGCATATTCCTACAAAACAAGATTATGTTCTTGATTTAGGTACCCAAGTGAGATTGGGTCCTAGGGGGTTAGTGACATAAGCTTTTGGTACCCCAAACATTTCTCATAATTTCCCTCTTCTTGAGGGCACCAACATACTTGACGACAATCTTGCCGTTCTCTCCCCAACAACACAAGTAATCACATGTATAGCTTCTTGATATAGGCTTTTGTTGCTTGGGGACCTCCACTTGCTTTTCCTTGTTGATGTTACCATTAGCAACTGGAGCCTTTGGATTGGCAATCTTGTTGGCCTTGCTCATGAGGTCAAAGAGAGGAACCCCTTTGTTAAAGTTAACAAAAGGTACCCCATTGACCATCCTCCTTCCATTGGCCTTGCCACCATACCTATTGTACCCAATTCCATCCTTGATGGATGGATGTCTTGCGGTCTTGAGGATATCCTTTGGTTGTTCCATCTTACACTTGCAACCATTCCTCAAGATCATGTTCAACCGTTGGATCTCTTTGCTCTTCTTTTCTAACTCAACAATGTTAGTTGCACAAGCATTTATATCAACTTTATAACATCTATTGCAACCTTTACTTGTTGAAGCATTAGAGTTGTCGGAATCCTTAGGAGTAGTTGAAGAGGTACTACTCCAAAGAGTGTTGTAGCTTAGTTCAAGAGTTTGATATTTATCTTGAAAGCTTGTGAAGCTTTCTTGAACCAAGCTTACCTTACTCTTTAGATTAGCAATTGAGTCATTGCTTGTGGAACACTCCTTAGCCAACTTCTTGTTAGAGTCATTAGCTAAAGATAGTTCCACGGTCAATTTCTCAACCTTCAACTTCTCCTCGGTAAGAGAGGCTTCCAATGCAAGGTTCTTTTCTCTCTCTTGAGAGATCAAGTCCCCTTGCAAAACAAGACTCTCATTCCGACTTTCCAATTTACTAAGCAATTTTAATATCTTTGGTCCACCTTTCTTACCAAACTTTCTTATGATGCTTAGTTCAAATTCATCCATTTCATCATCACTATATTCATCACTAGAACAAGTAGAAGAGGGAGGTGATACCTTCTCATCCTTAGCCATGAAGCAAGAATGAGTGACGTCATCCTCATCATCGGTGAGGCCCTCGAACAAGCGTGATGAAGTGGTCGAGGTAGTCATGTTGGAGAGGGGGCTTGGAGAAGAAGTCTTGTGAATGGCGATGTTGGCTGCTCCCTTCTCTTTCTCCTTGCTCTTGCTCTTCTCTTCATCACTTGAGTCATCTTCGGAGAACCATTCTTCACCAAGATGAGCTTCACCACCTCTTCTTCTTCTTTGGTTGTTGTCATAACTGTTGCTAAACTTGTTCTTGTTCTTCTTTTGTGGACAATCAATGATGAAATGATCGTCCGCACCACACTCATAACAATTCCTCTTCTTTGACTTCTGTTGACACCAAATTCTTGCACGCGCAAGAGTATGACAGGTGGACCCAGCCAGCAGAGAGGAAAGGATTCAGCAAGCAATCGGATGGCTATTTGATCCTCAAGGTTTCGGTGCATGCTTGTGCGGTCGGCTATTTTACAAGACGGTGGTTCCATTCGGGAGATGGATGTTACGAGCAAAGCCGGCTTGCACGAGAAGACACGTGACAATGGAAGACGCCAAAAGGATTAGGAAGTAGGATTTGTATCTTTCCATATTTTATTATGTAAATCGTAATCGTTTAGGATTAGTATTTCATCCAGGGTATAAATATGAGCCCTCGACCATTGTAAAATTGTTCACAACCATATCAATACAAACCGGTCCCGTGCCACCTTCGAGTCCTTAGTCGTGTCGTCGAGTTCTTCGAGAGGAATCATCGATCCGTCGACCTCCGTAAGTACCGGCAACCTTGCCATCATGTCTAGTATCATGCGGTGGATTTAGATATGATGCAAGTAGTCTCGTATGTTAAGCTTAGTATCGTGCGGCGGATTTAAGCTTATGACGGGAAGTTTTTGCTTATGCCTTGTATCGTGCGGTGGATTAAGTCATGAGTAAAAATAGTTATCGGCTCTATTAGATTTGGCAGATCCAATAGATTCATTAAGTTATCATGTGTTATATGTTTTATTTATTTAATTCTTGTAACACTCTTTTGCCCAATCTAGATTGATCTTTGTTTGGCCTTGTCGCACGAGTTTGCTTGTGCTCTCTTTTAATCATAAGATCATGATGGCTGAATCAACTCTCAATCTCGATTGTTACATGTTGCGGGTTCATGCATATCAATCATGGTTAGGCTTTGATGAAACTAGGTGTCGTGCGGCAGATGCAGGTTTTAGATTAGTTTAATGGTGCTTGCTTGTTTGTTCCTTCTTCATGGACCCCAATTCGGCTGGTTTGCCGATCTTGGTTAAGCTTACACGAGTAATGAGCCTTTATAGATCTGTTCAAATGTATGCATGCTTCTAACTTGTTATAATTAGATTGTATCATGCGGTGGATTAATCTAATTATAAGAAGTGGTGTAGGCTTATAGCAAGTGGTATCATGCGGTGGATTAGCTTTGCTTGAGTTTATGCCTGACCGGTTTATGAAGACTAAACGTGCGGCCGATTAGTTGGATTAGCCTATGCATGTGTTATTTGAATAGATCTATATTTGCAGGTTACCTGTTCATAATATCTTTAATTTGTTCAAGCATGTCTTTCTTTACATATGCATTCGGTAGTTAATATGCTTCACATACTCTGTTCTCATACTAGCCGAATGACTTTATAAACATGCTCTGACAGACAGCTTCTATAGCTGTGTGCCGTCGTGATTGGCTTTCAAAGCCGTACATATGGAACTATCTGGTTTAACCGACATGTTCCAAAGGTATTCTCACAGTTTTCTCCCTTGTTGGTTTTCAGGTCAAACCGAATGGCACGTCTCCGGATTCAGAACATTCCGGGCACCCGATTGAAGTTAGCTTTTCGGCTTGCTGTGTGCTTGGCGTGAGGTGTCACTTTTTGCGTCAACACACTTTTTGGCACGCCCGGTGGGACCACTTCATTTCAAGATGCCTAAAATCAGCGATGATCAAATTCTAGATGTGACCATGGATGAGTTGCTGCCAGACTTAAGGGATTTAGTACAGCAAGCTTGTGATGAATTCCAGCGCAAATGCTTGGCGTCTTTCTCCAAGAACAAGAGCGGCAGGGTCTTCCAGAAGCAAGAATTCCCGAAGATGATTCCTCATCACCAGTCAGAGTCGGCTGACAATAACGAAGAGGAAGCTATTTGAAAGATGACTAAATTAGTATACAAAGTTATATCGGAAGCCATGACCAATCATCAGGCAGCTTTCCTGAATACTTTTCGTGCTGTCATGGTTAGCATTTTCGGTCCAACAGCGGATAAACGCTTTGAAGAAGCTGCCGGCCCAATGCAAGGACCACTATTGTTCCCGGTACCTCAACATCGAAAGATCACAGAAGGAGGTGGAGCTGGCCCAAGCACAGGTGGGATTGTTCCTCATGAGACGCAACAGCCTCCCCAAACTTATGGCCAGCTCACGTTCGGCACGACGGGGAACGTCCCACAGTCTGCTTCTAAAGTGTCTCCTGCAGCAAACAGGATACAGAGGAATATGTTTGGAGATGGATATCAAGAGTTCGTTGATTATAGCGCAATTAACGCTCTTCCGAATCTAGGCTACAAGAGTTCGGCAGGACTACATCCTGGGGGGCAAGCACAAGCAGCTCATGATTCGAATATTGACCTCATCATGCATAGGATGGCTGATATGATGCAAAATCAATTCAGCCTAAAACCAAAGAGTCAGTCGTATGCTTACAAGTCTCCTTACCCGGAGTGGTACAATCGGGTAGCACTTCCTCCAAGGGTGAAGCCTCCTACTGATTTTGCCAAGTTTTCAGGCCAAGATGACACCAGTACCGTAGAACATATCAGCCGATACTTGATGCAACTTGGAGAGGCATCTACAGATGAAGCTTGGAGGATTCGGTACTTCCCATTATCGTTGACAGGACCAGCCTTCTCGTGGTTTGCTTCTCTGCCAGCAAATTCCATCAATACGTGGGCAGAGCTAGAACAGAAATTCCACTCGTATTTCTTCATGGGTACCAGCGAAAAGAAGTTGGTCGATCTCATGAGCCTGAGGATGAAACCTGGCGGGACGCCACAAGAATATCTACGCCGGTTCAGGGAAACCAAGAATCTTTGCTATTCTCTGAATTTGCCAGACGACCAATTGCCGGGGATAGCCATAGCTGGTATGCTGCCGAGTATCAAAGAGAAACTATTCGGCATGGAGTTTGATGACCTCGGGCAGTTATCACAGAGGTTGGCAACAATGAGCAGTCAAGCCCAAGGATTCAAGAGGAATAATCAATTCCAGAAGGGTGATGTGGCTGCTGAAATGTATCAGGCTTTTCTAGAAGAGGCAGCTGAATACGATAATGAAGATGAAATAGCTGCAGCCGAAATAGTCTGGGCTAAAGAGCCGACTCAGGTCAACCAGCGATGGCTGAGGCAACAAAAAGGTACTTATGACTTTGATGTTTCCAAGTCAGATCAATTATTTGAGTACTTGTTGAAGGAAGGACGTATCAAGTTGCCAGAAGGTCACCCTATGCTGCATCCCGAAGGAGTCAAGGATAAGAAGTATTGTGGTTTTCATAATACTAGATCCCATTCCATAAATGATTGTCGAGTGTTCAGGGTGCTGATCCAGAAAGCTATCCATGACGGGCATCTGAGGTTTGATGGAAAGATGAAGGTTGATGATAGCCCTTTTGGACAGAATACTATGTCTTTCTCTGTTAATATAGTCAATACAGCTGATCCCAGGGGCAAGAGCAAAATGAAAGTGTTAACCTCTGATAGAGCGAGGGAAGCTGGTGCTGTTGACCCTGATCGGCAAATTACAAATAAAGATCTTCAGCAGAGGGTTCGGTTCCAGAATAGCCGAGCTAAGACGGGTGAAACTTCTAGACCCAGGGTTACGATGCCTATTCTGCTGAATAAGTGGCGTCGGGAACAGGAACGGTACCAGAAGCAGAGATTTTATGAAGAATAGAAGTTCCTGGAGAAACAACGAAAGTACGAAGAAGAGATGTACCAAGAGGAATGAGAAGATATGAAGGGGCAAGAACAATCTCATTGGGAGTGCTCGTTTTTCCAGTACTGTTGGAACGAAGGCTTGAAGCTGCCTGTTAAGAACAATTGCCCTAAGTGCAGTAATCAATACTCTGAGTATAGGCAGTCTCGAGTCAACCGCCGTTCTGTCCATGAAAGGCTTGGGGCACGAGTCCCTGAGGACGATCGGCGTTTAAAAATAAATAACTCTGAAGATTGGCAGGGAAGAGGATTTGCCAATCACAGTTGGGCTCGCACTGGAGAAGAGGAATATCGTGAGTATGTCTGGCAGAGAGGATAGTGGTGTCCACCAGGATTGAGGAGAAGCCAGAAGAGAAGGGTGCAGCGCCTAAGAAACAGAGAGTTAGAACAAGCAGGTGCCAAGATAAAGCGAGTTTGGCGACCTAAAGGAAAGCCGGATGGAGGTGATCGTTCGGCTGATGCATGCATGGCTTTCTTTCTGCCATCGGAATTTATAGCTCCCGAAGATCAGGACATCCGAGACGAGGTGTATTCAGACTTTGATGAAGATGAATTCCAGGAGTTATTGGCTCATCTTATTTTGGCTCAACGAGCAGTATTCGATAAACCAGCTAAGCATCTGTGACGTAACGGCCCTAATCCCATGGCCCACTGATCACTGTCAACCACTGACAGTTGATCCGTACAGCCAAGAGATTACGACCGGGTTCCGCCACTGGGCTACATCAGTGCCCGATGTCCGCAGGATCATCTCACAATTCAGTTACAATCTCTTGAACATATTGACAAATAACATCGGAGTAAATAGCGGAAGACTTAGATAACAATAGTTTTACAAACCAGGGTTCAACATAAAATTAAAGTGAAATTATTACAGACCATAGTTCAAATAGATAGAGTTGGCAGAGTAGCATATGGCAACAACTAAAGGATAAAGATACTTCACCCAGCCCGAGGGTGAATAATCACTCATCGGCCTCATCGGCCTCTTCCTGAACAACAGTCACACAGCAGGGTCCAAGGCATACGGAAGAATCTGCCATACCTGCAACATGGGTAATAGAACCCTGAGTACAAAGGTACTCAACAAGACTTACCCGACTAAGAAAAAGGGAGAAGACTCAGGTATGAGAGGCTTAGGGTAGTCAAGGTAAGGCTCTAAGCAAGTTCAAGCATTTTGCAGAAAAGCATTTTTCTACCCTTATTTTGAAAAGACTCAAAAATTCCTTGTTTCATCATAATCCTTGATTCATTTTACTTTCCAAAAACAGACCTAGTTGAGAACCACTCCCTGTTGACAGTCAGTGACTAAGTCTCCATAACCGAGGAGCAGCGTTAATCCGGATAAATAATACTCAGCTGAGGGTCCCTATCCACACTGCATATGTAGCACCCAAGCTTGCATATGCCAACTCGTCTACCACGATTCCTCCAAGATTGGGCCCGGTCCTACGCCACCCGGAAGTACAGTACACCACTCCAATCCGGGACTTTAACCCACGTGGGTACATGCTACTTCCGCCATCTCTCCACTCCCAGTGCGCGGTTGTCGGTCCAATAAAGGATTCCTCGGAGCCGAAGCTTTCCGTAGTATGTGAATAGTTGCAAGTCTTAGTCAGCAGGCCCCCATACAGGTGGTCCCTAATCTTTCCAGCCAGCGACAAGCACCTCGGGACTCTAACCCAAGAGTACAGGTCCTGTCAGTTTTTCAACCCTGTCCCGGTCGGTGTCAACTGTTGAGTCCCGGACTACAACATGACGGCACCGTACTCGCGGACAACCTCTCCTTCCCATTGACTAAGTACGGATCAGATACTTAGCCAATAGTGGGAGTAAACCAGAAATTCCCATAAATATTCTTAAAGTGATCACACTTTTGAAATTGGCATTTTTACTGCAAATCTACCATATAGCATTGCTAAGCATTTTGCAAATAGTTTGGAAAAGCAGGTATCGGGTGTATCATTGGTCAAGGTAGATAATGCATCAGTTAGGATTTCACTCAACTCCTATCAACCTAATGCAATAATTTAACTTAAAGACATTTAAGGAAACATTTATAAATTCAAGGAAAAGGTTAAATGCACCGGGGCTTGCCTTGGATGGCAAAGAGAGCAGACTCAGGGTAGGTGTAAGTGTCGGAGCTCGGGGTCGCCTCGGGAACAGATCCTTCGGTGGCTACCTCGACTTCAGGGCCTTCTTCGTCAACTATACGGATGCAATGATGAATGCTCATGAGAATGATGATATGGACTTATGGTGCAAGACAATACCATTGATTCTAGATTACTCTAAGGCAAGGCATAATCGAAATCTAGGTTGAGCATAAAAGGTAACCTTTTCTTCCTTAAGCAAGATTGATTAAACTAGACCTTATCATAATTATCCTAAGCATCATCTAAACATAGCATCACAAACATCATAGACCAAGGGTAGGGGTCTATGAACATCAAACAATCCAAAAGTCACATCACAGGGCATTCAACGCTAACCCTAATCTCCTTTTCTATTTTCTTAATTTATTTAAAAGGTCATTTTATGAAATTGCTCCAAAAATTACCAAATTAATCACATAAGTTCATTATGGTGTAGATAGATGGCAAAACAAATTTCATAATTTTTGGAGGTCATTAAGGTGCTCAAATAAAATCAGACATTAATTAGCAAAAGGCACTATTTAACAATTAAAATAAAAGCTCAAAAATCAACTTGTTCCAAAAGACTTCAAAATCTCACCAGAGACTAAACATGGCATAAGAAGCTCACAAAAATTTGTCTCATGATTTTTGGAGTTATAAGTAATTTTCTAAAAATCCAAAACCATCCATTTATTAATTAAAAGAGGGATTTTACATTTTTAATTTCTTGCAGGAAAGTCAAGTTTCATATTTTTATAAAATACTACACAGTGCAAGGAGCATACCATAATTTTCTCAGCATTTAAGGAACAACAGATTAATTCACACAAAAAAGAGAAAACAAAACACTATTCACAAATCTCAGAAAAAGAGAAGAGCACTGTGCTCCTTCTAGGCCGGGCTCGGCGAATCGCGGGGCTCGGGCGAATCGCGCGGGGCTCGGTCGAGACGGAAGCGACAGCTTCGTCCGAGGCCTGGCCCGGAGGCTCGGGCGAAACGGAGAAGTAAGCCTCCGTCCGAGGCCTAGCTCGACGAAGCGGAGGGTGCATGAGTCCGCTCGAGGCCTGGCTCGAGCGAAGTGGTGAGGGTCTGTCCGCTCGAGGCTCGGGCTCGGGCGCGACGGAAAGGTGTGCTCGAGGCTTGGGCTCGGGCGAGACGGAAAGGTGTGCTCGAGGCCTGGGCTCGGGCGAGACGGAGTGGAAGCAGAGGCCGGAGGCTTCGGATGCTTACCACGGGTCGGAGGCAGGACTCGAGGGTGAGGCTCGACACGCGCTCGAGGGTGAGGCTCGAGGAAGGAGGCTCGACACGTGCTCGAGGGGCGGTGGTCCGGTGGAGCTCCTTCGGCGGCGAGCGGCGAGCGGCGCTCCGACGACCCTGCGCAACACACGAGACCGCAAGGGCCTGGTCAGAGTCGCACGGAACCAAGGAACACGACACGGGGTCGGTGAGGGATGATCATGGCCGGAGACGGCGAATTTCACGAACCCGAGCTCGCCGGGTTTCTGCCGGAGATGGGAACGATGGGGTTACGCCGGGCGATAGGGGGCGGTAGAGATGAAATTGAAGGGTGGTGAAGTAGCACAAGAACACGGCGGAGCTTTTGAGCTAGGTGGTTGAGCACGGGAGGCTCTGGCTGGTGCTGGCGACGGTGGCGGAGCTGAGTGGGGAAACTCGGGCTCCGGCGGCCTTCTTATAGGCGCGGCCAGGGACCGGTAGAGGCCTCGGGGTGGTGTGGATGAGCACGGCGAGCGCGTGCGCACTCGATTGCGCTCTGGCGGGGGTGATGGCGTGCAGTCGGGGCTCGGGCGCAAGCAGCGCCGGCAACGGCCACGCGGCGGCGACGCGCAGAGGACTGTAGGGGACGGGAGCGCGGGTCAGCGCTCGCGTGCTGGCGCGGAGGGAACAAGGGAACAGCGGCGGCAGGTTGGAGGCGCGTGGGGAGCAGCCGGGCGTGCGGCGTGCGGGTTGCCGGCGGGCTGGCCATGGCCGGGGCCCCCCCCCCCTACGCGAGGAAGAAGAACAGTAGACTAGGCTAGGGTTTGACTTTTGAGTAGTTTCAGAAATTTGCAAATTACTTCCAAAATTTGAACTGTGCGACAAAAACTCAAAACACCAAAGTTGTTCAGAAAAATTAGATCTACAACTTTGTCAATATGACCATTTTCAAATTCCAAATAGTTTTTGAACAATATTAGAAAACAGTAAAGGGAACACTTTTTTAAACTTGATTCAAATCAAAATTACTCTGGATTCCAAACTGAAACTTGAAAATCTGTAAACATGAAAGTTGTTCCTTTTATCAAAACCTACAACTTTGCTATTATACACTTTTCCAGAAACTCATTAGTTTTTGAACTTATTTTGAAAACTGAAACGGGGACAAAAACTGGAGTTTGATTGAATTTGAAATAACTCAAAACTTTGTACTGCAACTTGAAAATTTGTAAATACCAAAGTTGTTTCTCTTTGACAGATCTACAACTTTGCTTTTTGGACCAATCCCAAATTTTGAATAATTTTTGAATCACAACAAGAGGGATAAAATCCAGGATTTGGAAATCAGGGTTTTGCAAAGGAATTTGAAATCAAATTCTGATTTTTGAACTTTGACCAACACAACAAAACCTCAAGACACCAAAGGAACAAGAATTACACAAAGTTAATCACAGAGATGAAATTACCATTTTGCCCTAGTAGAGAGAAGTGGGCTAAACAGGGTTTTTGCAATAGAGGTAACTCACATAACCTGACACACATGAAATCAAGATCAGAATGCTTTAAGATGATAATGATGACATGTCGAGTTAATTACACTAGTAACACCAGGGGTGTTACAGCATCGACACTTGAAGCCATTGTATATGAGAGGCTATGTTAATGGCAAGCCATTGACCAAGATGTTCATTGATGGGGGGCTGCTATAAATATTATGCCTTATACCACATTCAGGAAACTTGGGATGGCAAGTGAAGACTTATTGAAGACCGACATGGTGTTGAGAGACTTTGCTGGTAATTCCTCTGATACTCGGGGGGCAGTTCATGTTGAGTTGACAGTTGGAACTAAAACCTTGATCACTACTTTCTTCGTCATTGATGGCAAGGGGGCATACAGTTTGCTATTGGGAAGAGATTGGATACATGCAAACTGTTGTGTGTCGTCGACTATGCACCAATTCCTCATCCAGTGGATTGGAGATGACATCGAGATTGTCCATGCTGATGTTTCGGTGAATATTGCTAACACAGAGCCCATCTATTGGGAATATGATGGCGTCAAATGCTTCTTCGGGAGAGCTTGGGAAGTAGGTCCTGTGAACGTTTTCGACAAGGACCAACAGCCGATTCAAACGATCGGCTCTCAGAGTAATTTTTAAAATAATCCAGCTGATGGTAATGGAGAAGAGATGAGACCAAGTTTCATGTCGGCTGACAGGGAATAAAGTATTGATGATGAAGCCGAGATAGGACCGATGTATACCAAGTTTGGGTCTCGAGCGTTTAAAAAGTTTTGTTTATTTCTCCATTACTGAAGCTCAAAGGAAATCAAGAATTCGTGAGAAGTGACGTACAACAAAAGGTCTTGGTGAAATTAAAAAGCATATGAAGGCATTTTCTCAGCTTGGTGATCGTTTCAAGTTGTACGTGGCGGCTGATAGCCTTACAGCAGGATCGGCCCTTATTTTAAGTTTAAAGGGAAAAGATAAGTAGCAGCTAGCTTTGGCCAAAAATGTTAAACCCAGAGAAGGGTATTCGGCTATAGAGAGATTTTGTTCATATATGCGCCACTCGTGGATTAAAGCTTCGACACTATTTGTTAAAAGCCGAATGCGTGGAAATTGTATCTAGAACGGATTCAAGGATACCTATATATAGCCGATGTGAAAGAGCATCGCCTTTAGCAGAAAAATGTTCCAAGAAGTTTAAGTTATAGCCGATATTATTTATATCGCCTTTAGTGCAAGAATGTTCATGACCCGGTAATCCTAGCGTTTTTCAAATGGTAGGTTTATTTGGAGAAGAGAAAGGTGAAGTGCAGTAAATAAGATGCCGAGTGACGTGACGCATCAGGAACGAGATCTAGTCGGCTAAAATGACGTCATGCATTCGGGAAATATTTTCTCTGAAGAAATGTTGCAATCGGAAGAATCACTGAGATAGTCGAAGATGCAGGTAGACATTATTCAGAGAGGAACAAGTCTCATGTGTTATAAGCTTCACTCACAGATTTATCCTAATACAAACTACCCTTGAAATAATGGATTGCGAGTCAGTAATCTCAGCAATAGCAGCGGCATGATTATCATAGATTTCAAGGTCTTCAAATTCATCCGGATCCCCGCTTGAAGCCAACTGGTAGGAAGGAGTAATCTTCTTTGGTCCAAGAACTCATTGCTGATAGCCCAAGGGAAACCCCGGCGTGCACACCTTGGATGACGGCCTGATCTATGCGACCATCCACGGCGTCAAGACGAGCTTCAGCTGAATCCCCACGAGCATTCACCTTAGGGACAATTCTGTTTGCTGCTACTTTCAAGCGGTCATTCTATGCAGACAAGGCTGATAAAAAAAAAGAGTATATTAGGCGAAAGCAAAATCAGGAGAAGGAGAAGAACCGAGATTCTGCTAACCTGTGATGATACTGCAGAACTGTTTCCGTTGATCTACCGATTCAGCTTCCTCAATACCGTGCTTCTCAAATACATCTTCCAGTTCCTTCTGGACTTTGCCATCTTCCTCGCAGCACCGAGGAGTGTCCAAACAGGTCTGCTGGAGTGAATCATCAAACTTATAATCTGGTGGCTTGGGAAAAGGTTGAAAGAAATCATTGGAGCTACCGTTTCTGGAGGAAGAACCCAAGCTCGTCTGGGGGAAGATTCTGCTCTGGAGAGGAAACGAATAGTGAATCAGAGATAGACAAGCAAGAAAGCTACCGCAAGGGGGCAGGTGCGGATACATGGGTGTATGCCGAGTCTCTGAGTGATGAGTGATTGTCAACTGGGATGATGCGCATGTTCTTTGGCTTGTGTTGTGCAGGTGTCGAGCACAGATGCAGTGATCAAAGGCAAGGTGAAGGTCAAGTAGAGACGTGTCGTGCCGATGGACCGAGAGTGGCGAAGGGCGGACGTGAGGCTTGGACTGAGGGACCGGTGGCCCGAGGATCGGCTGTGGTGGCTGACAGCCTGGGACAGCGACGAGCGAAGACTTGCGGTCATGTGTTGCCTGAGTCGAGGACTTGGGGACACGTGTCGGTGGATGGGGTGCACGGGCGGTGCATCCCCTCTACGGCTCGGTTTGGTGGTAGAGCCAGAGAAAAACCATCGGGTGGACGGTTTCCAGGTTTGGGCCTCAAAACGTGGGCGCGGATGGTTTTCGAGTTTGGCCACAAAACTCGGGCTGAGGACGGTTTCCAGGTTTGGGCCTCGAAACCTGGGTGCTACGGGTTTGCTGAGTTTGGGCCTCAAAACTCAGGCCTTGGATGGCTGGTTTCCCGGTTTGGGCCTCAAAACCGGGGGTTGGCTGTGAAGGCTGGTTTCCCGGTTTGGGCCACAAAACCGGGGGTGCGACGTCCGGGAAAAGGACAAGCAGAGCGGAGGCGGCACGTGGCGACAATCAGTGAGGTTGCGTCGAGACAACGCTACCTGTTGTGCGGGCGTGGCCGTCGGATCACCACCTACCACGAGTTGGTCCAGAATAACCTTAGGGTTTAGCTGGTTCGCTCTGTAATTAGTGAGGGGTAGAGTAGGAATTAGAATTAGGATAAGTAGAGGGAGACACCCTCCTCCCATTCTATCTCAGTCATTTGCTATTTTGCCTTCTAGGTTTTCCTGCTCTTCCTCTCCTCTGCTGCAGCAAACTGAGATCCACAGAGAAGAGAACCATACCTCTGTGTCCATGAGATTTTGAGGAAGTGAGACCGTAATCTCACTATTGTAGCGTGTGGTAGCCACACGGTTGCAATTTCGTGGTTGTGATTCGCATTTTGTTTGTGTTCTTCGCGGGTTGCTTTTCTCCATGTTTTTCCCATTGATCGATCTCTCTACTTGGTGCGTCGTTTGCAAATCCATTTGAACCAAGTTGTTCTAGATCGTGAGGCACTTCTTTCGACCGAAGGAATTCACCTCTAACCTCACGAGCTAGTAGATTGGTTGATTTTTGTTTCGGGTCAAGTTTTTCTTCCTTCTCCCGAATCTCTTCGATTCATCGATTTGGAGATAGGTTCGAGCCATGATCTCCTAGAGATAGCTCACTATCCTCCTTGTGACTCCTCTCACCAAGTTAGATCCCTAGTGGATTCGTTTTGGGTGAGATCAAGTCGAATCGGTGAACGAACAGCGGGCAGTCGGGGTGACCGGACGCTAGCGTCGTGTAGACCGGACGCTAGGGCAGAGAGTCCGGTCGTTGAAGGCCACGCGAGGTTTTTCTGTCTCTTGACCAGACGCTCGGGTTTGGGTGTGACCGGACGCATAGGTGACACTGTTCCTTGTTTGTCTGTGCTGACCGGACGCACTGCACGTGACCGGACGCACGTCTCACTGTGAGTCCGGTCGTTTACAGAGAGGTCCAATTTCAGGTTTGGCTTGACCGGACGCGTCCGTTGCTCAATGACCGGACTCTGGCTAGAGTCCGGTCAATTGCAGTTTGCACGTTTTCGTTCGCAGTTTGCTCGTCCGACTTTCGTTTTGAGATCCACTTATTGCGTTGTATTCCTGACTTTGTGCTCTTCAGAAATTGGGCTTCTCGCTTTATAAAATAGCCTGAATCCCCCTCGCATTGCTCGGGGGAGGTTGAGGTTACCCAAAGTTCATCCTGTCACTAGTTGACCTGCGTGAACTTGGGCGAGGGAATCTTTGTGGTGTCCCGCTGTGTTCCTTGGGAACATCCACCCACTCTCTTGGGTCGTGGACATCACGCGCATCGGTTTTGCTCTTGGGGTTGATTTTCGGGACAGAGGCTTAAAGTTTCCGAAAGGAAAATTTGAAGCTCCCATTCACCCCTCCCCCCCTCTGGTCGCTTTCTGGTAGCACTTTCGGTCCTTCAATTGGTATCGGAGCGGGTTAAGGATCTTCCACCTTAGCCGGTTCCAGATCCACAGAAGGCGACATGGATCGCAGCGTGGGCAAACCGCCGTTCTTTGCTGGGACGAACTATGCGTATTGGAAGATACGCATGTCGGCCTATCTGCAGAGTATGGGTTTTTCCATTTGGGATATTTGCAACTCTGCTGATTACGTGGTCTTGGCTGCTCGTGCTACTCAATGACAAATCGATGAGCACGATGCCAATAGCCGAGCCCGTAATGCTCTTTTCTCATGCTTGAGCATGACGGAGTTTGATCGCGTTTCTCACCTCGCTACGGCTCGGGAGATTTGGGCATCCCTCATGCGTTTCCATGAGGGAACCACTCAAGTCAAAACCCGTCTCTACGAGTCGCACAAGCGAGAGTATGAGAACTTTCGACACATGCCTGGCGAGAGCATAGAGAGTTTATTCGCTCGCTTTCAGGTTATTGTCAACAGGATGAGGGCTAACAAGGAGCTGTTGCCCTTCGACGATCATGAGAGAGCTTTGAAGCTTTTGCATACTCTCGATCGGTCGGTGTGGGATTCCAAGGTTCAGGCGATCATCGAATCGCCTAACTATGAGACCCTCACGTGCGACGAGCTCTTCAGTAAGCTCAACTCCAGTGAGATTGATGTCATGGCGAGGGCTTCTTATGAAAATCCTTCTGGCCCATCGATGGCTTTGCTTTCTGGCTCTTCTGCTAACTCCTCTGGAGGTTTTGCTTTGTCTTCACTTCTTTCTGTCACAGAGGAGCAGCTGGAGTTCATGGGGGATGATGAGCTGGCTTTGCTCGCCAACCGGTTTTCGCGGTTCCACAACAACCGCATGAACCGTCGCCGCGGAGGAGGACGCTCAGGATGCTTTGAGTGTGGCGATCCCAATCACTTCATCGCCAATTGCCCGAAGAAGAACAAGCAAGTCTTCGGCAAGGCGGATCATAGGCACAAGTACGACTCCGACAAGCGTAAGGAGAAGTACGTCCCCGCGAAGCACAAGCGGAAGGGCGGCTTCGACAAGGAGTACGTCAAGACAAAGTACTTGGAGAAGGCCCAGGCTGAGCAGCGTGCTTTCTTCGCCATGCTCAGCGACGTCGACAACTCGGGTGACGACTCCGCTGGCTCCAGCGACGATGAGTCCGAGAAAAAGAAGAGGATCGAGGACAAGCTGAACGGCCTCTGCTTCTTCGCTGACGACGAGGGCTTCTGTACCATGGCCCTCGGCAAGGAGGTCGATGGCGAGCTGGAGAACTCTCCTCGGAACGACGACGACGACGACACATCCCAGGTATCTCAGACCCCCGACGAGCTTTCTGCTGAGGTCGAGAAACTTACTGCCGCGCTCCTTTGTCAAGATAAGATGCTTAGGCGTGCTGCTAGAGAGCGCAAGGAGTTTAGGCAGAAGTGGGAGGATACAGTGAAGGAACTTGAATCTGTCAAGTCCACCGTTGTTGTCACAGATGAGGAGGAGTGCGAGATGTGCACCACGCACATGACTGACCTTCTCACTTTGAGAGGCAAGTATGTTGTGTTGGTAGGAGAGGTGGATGAGCTGAAGGCTAGATCTTCGCTGTTGGGTGCGTGCAAGTCCTGTGCGGGCTTGCAATCTGAGTTGGCAGAGAAGAATGCCAAGATTGTGTCTCTTGAAGAGGCCAACTCAGGTAGCACGTGTGTGTGGCTAGGTGTGTTCTTTGTGAGGGTTTGGAGATGGAGATCGCTAACGTGAAGCATGACAAGATGCAAACCGAGGAGGAAAACACATACCTTCGGACCATCTTGTCATGGCTGTCTAGCGGTGAGCCACAGCTCGGGATGATGATCTCCCAATTCAAGCGAGCTGCTGGAGGTCCTGGTGTAGGCTTTGCTCCGGGTGTTGATGGTTCATCTTTTGGCAAGATTGGAGAGTCGAGTGGTCTTAACCCATGTGAGAAGCCCAACTCCACCACTACTCCCAAGCTTACCAAGATTCCACCCAAAGAGCCACTCAAGCCTAACACCAAGGATGGGGTCTTTGTTGAACCTCCGAGAGCTCCACCAAAGAAACAATCATGGGCTCCAAAACCAAACCACCTCAAGAACAAGCTTGACACCATGCCACCCATTCAGGAGGAGCTTATGCCACAGAAGGGCAAAGTGATCCACACCCACTACCGTGAGTACCAACAACCCCCTATGAGAGCGGTGAGGTACCATTGTGAGCACTGTGGGAGAGATGGACACTTGAGTGAGTTTTGCTTTTGGCGCAAGAGAGAGGCGCGTCGTGCAAAGGAGATGAACAACACGGACATGTACCATCCTTTCCGTGATGTACATGTGCCAAATGTTCAGAGGCGTGCTGCTAGGCCTAGAGGTCCAAAACCTCAAGTTCCTAGGCCTAGGTCACGTAGAGAGCGTACCCGGCGGGAGCCTGCAGTTGTAGGCTATGGACCCCATGGCGGAGGCTTTGTAGTTGAGCGTTTTCCCCCACCGCGTTTTGAGTATCGCGTTGGACGCTCTTCCCTTAGCGGACCACGTTTTCCTCAACGTGGTGATCGCTTTCCCCGTAGGCGTGCTAGGAATGGTTTTTCTACTAACCGTTCTTTTGAGCAGCCGGCCCAACGCTAGTATTCTCCTTACTTCACTAACCCCAGTGTTGGCCCATATCCTCACCCTATGTCTTTTTATTGATGTAGGTAAAACGATTGGAGAACGTTTGGTTGGTGGATTCTGGGTGTTCGAGGCACATGACCGGAAACGCCAAGTGGTTTTCCAGTCTTAGTCCGGTCGCCGGAAAGGAGTATATCACCTTCAGCGACAACAGCAAAGGTAAGGTGTTGTCTCGTGGGTCTGTGCGAGTTAATGAGCACTTTGTGTTGCGCGATGTTGCTCTTGTTTCTAACTTGCATTTTAACCTTCTTTCTGTTTCGCAACTTTTCGATGATGACTATGAGATTCATTTTAAACCGAATCTCAGTCGCATTTTGGATCCTCAGGGCAATCTTGTTTGTGTGATTTCGCCCTTTGGAAAAGTCTTTCATGCGGATTTCTCGGAGTCATTTGGAATTTCTCGTTGTCTTTTGGCTGGACCTTCCTCCTCTGATCTTTGGAAGTGGCATAGGAGACTAGGTCACCTAAGCTTCGACTTGCTTGCAAGACTTAGCTCACTTGGCTTAATCCGAGGTTTGCCCAAGTGGTCCATGGAGAAGGATCTTGTTTGCCATTCTTGTAGACATGGGAAGATGGTAGCCGCTCCCCACCATCCAGTGACTCAGGTCATGACTAAGCGCCCTGGAGAGCTTTTGCACATGGACCTTGTTGGTCCGGCTCGGGTGAGCTCGGATGGGGGGAAGTGGTACGTGCTTGTTGTTGTTGACAATTTTTTGAGATATTCGTGGGTTTTCTTTTTAGTTGAGAAAACCGAGACTTTCTCCTTTGCTCGCAATCTGATTTTGCGTCTTCAGAATGAGTTCCCTTTGAACTCAATGCGAGCAATTCGGAGTGATAATGGTTCCGAATTTAAGAATTCGGATTTTGAGAAGTTTTGTAACTCTTTGGGTTTAGAGCATCAGTTTTCTTCTCCCTACACACCGCCTCAGAATGGTGTTGTAGAAAGGAAGAATCGAACCCTTGTAGAGATGGCCAGGACGATGCTCGATGAGCATAGGACTCCTAGGCGATATTGGGCCGAAGCCATGAGCACTGCATGCTACATTTCCAATCGCATTTTTCTCCGAGCTTTCTTCAAAAAGACTTCTTATGAGTTGCGTTTTGGAAAACTTCCCAAAGTGAGTTATTTTAGAGTTTTTGGTTGCCACTGTTTTATACTCAAGAAAGGCAACTTGGACAAATTTGAGTCTCGTTCTTCTGACGGTGTGTTTTTGGGTTATGGCACTCATACTCGTGCTTATCGTGTACTTAACCTTGACACTAACCGAGTCATGGAGACATCCGATGTCACCTTCGACGAGACCATGGTTTGTCCTTCTTCTCGTTTTGAGCGTGCAGGTGATCATGAGGTTGGAGAACCTCTTTTTGATGACGAGGATGAGGGTGCTGAAGGTATGGATGATCCAGCACCCCCTCCACTTGCTGTGCCGCAAGGAGCGGCTTCTACTACAACTCACGGCCCCGATCCCTCTTCTTCAACCACTTGGGGGCCGTGGGATTCGCCACCTCGAGCGGTACCTTTTGTACCCGAGGAGGCACCAGCTGTTGTTGAGGGGGAGGCCACTTCGGCTCGGGAGGCGCCACGACACATCCAGCGCCAACACCCGCCTCAACAGATGATCGGCAGCATCGGCGAACGTGTCACTCGGTCAAGGTCACAACAAATCTCTCACTTTGCTCATTCTGCATTTGTTGCTGATTTTGAACCCCGAGATGTTGGACACGCTTTGACGGATCCAGATTGGGTCAATGCCATGCATGAGGAGTTAGAAAATTTTGAAAGAAATCGGGTTTGGGTTCTAGTCTCTCCTCCCTCTGAGTGTCACCCAATTGGGACAAAATGGGTTTTCAAAAATAAACAAGGAGAGGATGGCCATGTTGTGAGAAACAAGGCCAGACTTGTAGCCCAGGAGTATAGTCAGAAGGAGGGAATAGACTATGAGGAGACTTTTGCTCCTGTAGCACATTTGGAGGCTATTAGGATACTCTTGGCTTTTGTTACATACAAAGGGTTTAAACTTTTTCAAATGGATGTCAAGAGTGCCTTCTTAAACGGCTACATAGAAGAGGAGGTGTATGTGAGACAACCCCCGGTTTCAAAAATCCCAAGTTTCCAAACCATGTTTTTAAACTTCACAAAGCTTTGTATGGTTTGAAACAAGCCCCTAGAGCCTGGTATGATAGGTTGAAGACCTTTTTGCTTGCTAAGGGTTTTAAAATGGGATGTGTGGATAAAACGCTCTTTCTCCTCAAGCAAGGCAGTGACACACTCTTGGTCCAGATTTACGTGGATGATATCATTTTCGGTGGTTCTTCTCATGCTTTGGTTGCCAAGTTTGCAGATACTATGAGCAGGGAGTTTGAGATGAGCATGATGGGCGAGTTGACATTTTTCCTCGGGTTGCAAATCAAGCAATCCCGGGAAGGGACGTTCGTGCACCAGGGTAAGTATACCAGAGACATTCTGAAGAAATTCGATATGGGTGAGGCCAAGCCTCTTCCAACACCCATATCGACCACGACGGCCCTGGATGCTGACAAGGATGGAGAAGCTGTGGACCAGAAAGAGTACCGGAGTATGATCGGGTCGCTGCTGTACCTAACGGCGACACGCCCGGACATTCAGTTCGCGGTGTGTCTTTGCGCGTGATTTCAGTCGTCGCCGCGCACCTCTCATCGTCAGGCGGTCAAGCGCATTATGAGGTACTTATCCTTCACTCCAGAATTTGGGATTTGGTATTCTGCTTCCTCCACCCTCTCCCTTTGCGGTTATTCCGATGCCGATTTTGCTGGTTGCCGGATTGAGCGCAAGTCCACTTCTGGGACTTGCCAGTTTATTGGTTCTTCTCTTGTTTCGTGGTCTTCTCGCAAGCAGTCTAGTGTCGCCTAGTCTACCACGGAGGCTGAGTATGTTGCTGCGGCTAGCAGCTCTTCCCAATTACTCTGAATGATGGCCACTTTGCGTAATTTTGGTCTGAGCTTTTCTCGTGTTCCTTTGCTTTGTGACAGCACGAGTGCGATTAGCGTTGCTAAGAACCCCGTGTTGCACTCGAAGACCAAACACATTGATGTGCGCTTTCATTTTCTGCGAGACCACTATGAGAAGGGTGATATCGACCTTCGCCATGTCGATACTCATCATCAATTGGCTGATAGTTTCACCAAGCCTTTGGACCAATCAACTTTTAATCGGTTGAGATGTGAGCTTGGTGTGTGTTTCCCCTTTTATATGGGGGAAACATTTTGGTTCTTGTATAATACATTGACTCTGTGTTTTTCAGTTGGTATCTTCTTTTTCTTTGATGCATCTTTACATTTCATCTTGCATATTTACATTCAGAGCTTCATGTGTATAATCTTTAGAATGTAACTATGCTCTGTGTAGTCTTTGCTCCGATGCTTTATGATGATGCTGTAGCTTATGCTCTTTCTGATCACTGATACATGTTGTGAGCAGAGCTATTTTATGAATGGTGAATTTGCTTAATGAACTTAAAACTTGAAAATGTTCACCATTGAGATATGCAACTAGCATGTGTTGAATGTGTTGAAGTCACTTGTGCTTTTCATATATGCTAGATTGCTATGTCTCTAGTTCTGAGTCATTCACTTGCTTGGTATGCTCATATGATGTTTTAATCTTGAACCAAGTTAAAGTAAATTGGAAAGATCGAGATGGGATTGCTTGTCAGCACATCACAGTTTCGAGACTGTTTCTCATTGCACTGAGTTAAACTTGAGCTGTGTAGTGTATGACCGAAACTATTGCTTTAAGCTTCTGATTGCTTCTGCATAGGCTTCGCACAGTTGAAAAGTTAGGCAATGACAAGCTCTCAACCTCTCGCAATCTCATGCTAAAGTTTAAACTTGTGTAATTTAACCGCTGCAACTCCGATAAAACTTCGCATACACAAGTCTATTTTGCTTTCTATAGCATGATGTTTGAACTGTGCTAGGGGTAGTTCACCATGCATAAGTATTTAGCACTTGTTTTCCTGTCTTCACATACACAGTGCTATCTTGATGGTGAATACTTTTGGCTAAAAAACTGCTTTTCTGCTCAAATACTCAGATTTCGTATCTAGTAATCAGTTTGAGCCTTTGCTGGCATTCTGTGCATTTTATGAGTCATTGGATCAGAACTGTGTAGAGCATCCTTGAACTCTCTTGATTATATTCTTGAAGATACTAACATGCATTTTAACTCATATGCATTTTTGGAAGGGGAAGAGCTTTGCTTGTTGGCACATTTGATGGTGCATTTTCTAAGGGGGAGAGTTTTTACTTGCTGGTGCATTTTCAACTAAGGGGGAGAAAGATTGACAAATCATGTGTTCCCTGGGTTGTGTGCACTATCTGAGGGGGAGTTTTGCTTGTTGTGTTGAGCCTTGCCTCTTTCTTGAGGGACTAGCAAACATTGCTCCCTTTTCAAGTTTGTTCAATTGGTGTCGAACTCTCTTTTCAGTTCTCCAATTGGTATCGCACTCTTTTGGTTTTGAGTTGGTAACAATTGGTATCGAGCTGTTTTCGCTAGCGGTGTTGAGCCCGTTCTGCCTCTTCTTGAGGGCTAGCTCTGTTTTGCTTGATTTTCAGTTGATTCTTCAATTGGTATCAAGTTCTCTTGCTAGCGGTGTTGAGCCTGTTCTACCTCTTCTTGAGGGCTAGCTTTGCTGTGCTTGGTTGCGTCGAGCCGTTGCCCATGTCTTTGGGAACCAAGTCGTTTTGCTCCTTCCACTTGACCTTCTTCGGCTTTGCTATGCTTTTGGGTCATTTGGTTGAGTTCTCTCTCCTTCTTCCTTTCTTCCTCTCTACTTCGTTATGATTTGTGTTGGTAGTTGACAATGCACTCATCAAGGGGGAGATTGCGGATACATGGGTGTATGTCGAGTCTCTGAGTGATGAGTGATTGTCAACTGGGATGATGCGCATGTTCTTTGGCTTGTGTTGTGCAGGTGTCGAGCACGGATGCAGTGATCAAAGGCAAGGTGAAGGTCAAGTAGAGACGTGCCGTGCCGATGGACCGAGAGTGGCGAAGGGCGGACGTGAGGCTTGGACTGAGGGACCGGTGGCCCGAGGATCGGCTGTTGTGGCTGACAGCCTGGGACAGCGACGAGCGAAGACTTGCAGTCATGTGTTGCCTGAGTCGAGGACTTGGGGACACGTGTCGGTGGATGGGGTGCATGGGCGGTGCATCCCCTCTATGGCTCGGTTTGGTGGTAGAGCCAGAGAAAAACCATCGGGTGGATGGTTTCCAGGTTTGGGCCTCAAAACCTGGGCGCGGATGGTTTCCGAGTTTGACCACAAAACTCGGGCTGAGGACGGTTTCCAGGTTTGGGCCTCAAAACCTGGGTGCTACGGGTTTGCTGAGTTTGGGCCTCAAAACTCAGGCCTTGGATGGCTGGTTTCCCGGTTTGGGCCTCAAAACCGGGGGTTGGCTGTGAAGGCTGGTTTTCCAGTTTGGGCCACAAAACCGGGGGTGCGACATCTGGGAAAAGGACATGCAGAGCGGAGGCGGCACGTGGCGACAATCAGTGAGGTTGCATCGAGGCAACGCTACCTGTTGTGCGGGCATGGCCGTCGGATCACCACCTACCACGAGTTGGTCCAGAATAACCTTACGGTTTAGCTGGTTTGCTCTGTAATTAGTGAGGGGTAGAGTAGGAATTAGAATTAGGATAAGTAGAGGAAGACACCCTCCTTCCATTCTATCTCAGTCATTTGCTATTTTGCCTTCTAGGTTTTCCTTCTCTTCCTCTCCTCTGCTGTAGCAAACTGAGATCCACAGAGAAGAGAACCATACCTCTGTGTCCGTGAGATTTTGAGGAAGTGAGACCGTAATCTCACTGTTGTAGCGTGTGGTAGCCACACGGTTGCAATTTCATGGTTGTGATTCGCGTTTTGTTTGTGTTCTTCGCGGGTTGCTTTTCTCCACATTTTTCCCATTGATCGATCTCTCTACTTGGTGCGTCGTTTGCAAATCCGGTTGAACCAAGTTGTCATAAATCGTGAGGCACTTCTTTCCACCGAAGGAATTCACCTCTAACCTCACGAGCTAGTAGATCGGTTGATTTTTGTTTCGGGTCAAGTTTTTCTTCCTTCTCCTGAATCTCTTCGATTCATCGATTTGGAGATAGGTTCGAGCCATGATCTCCTAGAGATAGCTCACTATCCTCCTTGTGACTCCTCTCACCAAGATAGATCCCTAGTGGATTTATTTTGGGTGAGATCAAGTCGTATCGGTGAACGAACAGTGGCCAGTCGGGGTGACCGGACGCTAGCGTCGTGCAGACCGGACGCTAGGGCAGAGAGTCCGGTCGTTGAAGGCCACGCGAGGTTTTTCTGTGTCTTGACCGGACGCTCGGGTTTGGGTGTGACCGGACGCACAGGTGACACTGTTCCTTGTTTGTCTGTGCTGACCGGACGCACTGCACGTGACCGGACGCACGTCTCACTGTGAGTCCGGTCGTTTACAGAGAGGTCCAATTTCGGGTTTGGCTTGACTGGACGCGTCCGGTGCTCACTGACCGGACGCTGGCTAGAGTCAGGTCAATTGCAGTTTGCACGTTTTCGTTCGCAGTTTGCTCGTCTGACTTTCGTTTTGAGATCCGCTTATTGCGTTGGATTCCTGACTTCGTGCTCTTCAGAAATTGGGCTTCTCGCTTTATAAAATAGCCTGAATCCCGCTGGCATTGCTCGAGGGACGTTGAGGTTACCCAAAGTTCATCCTGTCACTAGTTGACCCGCGTGAACTTGGGCGAGGGAATCTTTGTGGTGTCCCGCTGTGTTCCTGGGGAACATCCACCCACTCTCTTGGGTCGTGGACATCACGCGCATCGGTTTTACTCTTGGGGTTGATTTTCGGGACAGAGGCTTAAAGTTTCCGAAAGGAAAATTTGAAGCTCCCATTCACCCCCCCCCCCCCTCTGGTCGCTTTCTGGTAGCACTTTCGGTCCTTCAGCAGGGAGTTCGTTTTTACCCATGACGCTGGTGAGTTGATGCTCTGCTTCCTCCTATTTTCGTCTCCAACGTTATGATTGTCGTGGTTGCCATTGCCTGCCATTGATGGAAACACAAGCGGAAGGTTTTCTCTCTGGTTTGAGCCAAAGCTGAGGGGTGGAAGTTTTCTGCGAGTCAAGCTGTTTGGCTGAAGTCAAGAGTAGCGGCTTGTGTAGGGTCATATTTATAGAACCATGGCTTGCATACTGAAGGACCAAACATCAGAGTAGGGTTTTCACGGCTTATGGGCCGTTATTGGGCCAAGCCAGGTTCTTAGTGATTGGGCCAACCCCAGAATCAGAAAGCTGATAGGATTCGGCTAAGGGTCGTTCAGTCTTAACTAGTAGTTTGGGAACTCATGTTACCGATTGACACTGAGAGCAGAGAGCTGAAGATCGTAAAATCCTTTAAGAGATACTACCTTAATGTCATCATGGATCGGAAAGCTAAGAGAAAGCCAGAACTTTGAATCTGAGATGACCGATTACAACAAATTGTTCGCAAGGCGAAGGTATCTGATGCTATTATCAGCAATAGCCGATGTAGTATACATCGTCGTTGAAGTAAAAAAAATCATCACTGGCTGGTGCGCAAAATGGAGCACGCATTGATCTCGAAGGATCAATCACAGATTGATTTCAAAACCGGCCGGATGGAAGGGGCTTCTTATTTTACAGAAGAATGTTTCAAATTTACAATAGAAATCAGTTCGTCCATCCTATTCTCTGTCTGATCGGGAGGTCATGATCGAAGGAATCAGCCAGATCTGTTCGAGCTTCCTTCATATCATCTATGGAGTGTGCTACCCTGTATTCTAGTCCTCGTTCACAGACATCAAAATTACGATAGTCGGCGCCGGAATGGATCCGTACAGCATTGAAGGCAAGCGCCGCGCCGTATCCCATACCAGCTCTGGAGATTTCAGGGATGACTCGGGTGACTTCGTTCACTTGCCTCAGGGCCGTCGTGCCCGGTGCATTGGCCGCAAAGGCAAGGTCAGTAATGGCAGCTTCGAGAGAATGAAGCTTGGCCTCCAGAGCTAGAAAAAGAAGGAAAAATCGATAGAAATATAAGGAAAAAGTGAGGAAGGGAATAGTGAAAAAATGCTAACCAATAGCCCGTTCCCGAGCGATATTACGCTCTTTACAAATTCGGGTAATTTCCCGATCCTTCCTTTCCAGATCGAACTGAAGATCTGCAATCTTCTGGGACAGATCATCGGGAAGATCGTCACCGATCCTCCTAAGAACAAGAACAACAGTGTGAAGGCGGCTACTTCATTTTTGGGACGAAAACGATGAAGGACAAACCTCCTCTTAGAGGTGCTGGAAGCTCCAAACTCGGAGCTATGGCGGCTCGCTTCAGAAGACATCTTCTGGTTGATTGGGGTAACAGGAGAAAAGAGGGTTTTCTGGTTTGAAAACGAAGCAGGGGAGTTCGGAAGGAACGAGTCAGAACAAAATGAAGGGAGATTTTAAGGAATCCCAGGAGGTGCATCGGGAGATGAATCGGTAGGTGAAGTGATTATGACATGCGAGGTTTCTACAAAAGGTAGATGCTTCCGGGGATTCCACGTGTGTGTATGGAAAAGGAATTTTGAGACAAATATTTGTCCCAAAATTAGGGGGCATGTGTTGACACCAAATTCTTGCACGCGCAAGAGTATGACAGGTGGACCCAGCCAGCAGAGAGGAAAGGATTCGGCAAGCAATCGGATGGCTATTTGATCCTCAAGGTTTCGGTGCATGCTTGTGCGGTCGGCTATTTTACAAGACGGTGGTTCCATTCGGGAGATGGATGTTACGAGCAAAGCCGGCTTGCACGAGAAGACACGTGACAATGGAAGACGCCAAAAGGATTAGGAAGTAGGATTTGTATCTTTCCATATTTTATTATGTAAATCGTAATCGTTTAGGATTAGTATTTCATCCAGGGTATAAATATGAGCCCTCGACCATTGTAAAATTGTTCACAACCATATCAATACAAATCGGCCCCATGCCACCTTCGAGTCCTTAGTCGTGTCGTCGAGTTCTTCGAGAGGAATCATCGATCCGTCGACCTCCGTAAGTACCAGCAACCTTGCCATCATGTCTAGTATCATGCGGTGGATTTAGATATGATGCAAGTAGTCTCGTATGTTAAGCTTAGTATCGTGTGACGGATTTAAGCTTATGACGGGAAGTTTTTGCTTATGCCTTGTATCGTGCGGCGGATTAAGTCATGAGTAAAAATAGTTATCGGCTCTATTAGATTTGGCAGATCCAATAGATTCATTAAGTTATCATGTGTTATATGTTTTATTTATTTAATTCTTGTAACACTCTTTTGCCCAATCTAGATTGATCTTTGTTCGGCCTTGTCGCACGAGTTTGCTTGTGCTCTCTTTTAATCATAAGATCATGATGGCTGAATCAACTCTCAATCTAGATTGTTACATGTTGCGGGTTCATGCATATCAATCATGGTTAGGCTTTGATGAAACTAGGTGTCGTGCGGCAGATGCAGGTTTTAGATTAGTTTAATCGTGCTTGCTTGTTTGTTCCTTCTTCATGGACCCCAATTCGGCTGGTTTGCCGATCTTGGTTAAGCTTACACGAGTAATGAGCCTTTATAGATCTGTTCAAATGTATGCATGCTTCTAGCTTGTTATAATTAGATTGTATCATGCGGTGGATTCATCTAATTATAAGAAGTGGTGTAGGCTTATAGCAAGTGGTATCATGCGGTGGATTAACTTTGCTTGAGTTTATGCCTGACCGGTTTATGAAGACTAAACGTGCGGAAGATTAGTTGGATTAGCCTATGCATGTGTTATTTGAATAGATCTATATTTGCAAGTTACCTGTTCATAATATCTTTAATTTGTTCAAGCATGTCTTTCTTTACATATGCATTCGGTAGTTAATATGCTTCACATACTCTGTTCTCATACTAGCCGAATGACTTTATAAACGTGCTCTGACAGACAGCTTCTATAGCTGTGTGCCGTCGTGATTGGCTTTCAAAGCCGTACATATGGAACTGTCTGGTTTTATCCGGCATGTTCCAAAGGTATTCTCACAGTTTTCTCCCTTGTTGGTTTTCAGGTCAAATTGACTGGCACGTCTCCGAATTCAGCACATTCCGGGCACCCGATTGAAGCTAGCTTTTCGGCTTGCTGTGTGCTTGGCGTGAGGTGTCACGTTTTGCTTCAACAACTTCTTGAAGTATCCACCTTTGCCCTTCTTGTACATTTTCTTCTTCATGAATCTTCGGAAGTTCTTCACAAGGAGAGCAATCTCGTCATTGGAATCGTCTCTCCCTTCACTTGATGAATCATGTTGGGCCTTGCTTCCTTCGTCTTGGTTTGCCTTGAGAGCTACCACCTTATTGTTGCTCGCTTCTTGATATTCTAGAGCTTCATCATCCAAGACTTCATGATGCTTTATTTTGGCAAGCATCTCATGAGGTCCCATGCTCTCATACTTGGGTCTTTCCCTGATGATTGATGCAAGTGTCTTGTTCTTCTTTCTATATGGTCTCAATAGCTTTCTTGCAGCTGAGTTGTCATCCCACTTTTTGTCTCCGAGAGCTCTAATCTTGTTGATCAATGTCATGAATCTATCAAACATTTGTTGAGTGGTCTCACCACTCTTGATAGTGAAGTTCTCAATCTTTCCTTGAAGAAGCTCTATGTTGCACTTCCTCACACTTGCATCACCCTCATATGATATCCTGAGAGTGTCCCAAATCTTCTTGGCATTCTCCATTCCATGTACCTTGTTGTTTCTTCGGGCTTAAGACATGATAGGATCAATGATGCGGCTTGAACATTCTGTTGAAACTCAAACACATCATTGTCGGTGAACTCTTCACCTTTAACATGACTTGGTCCATTCTCAACAATCTCCCAAGCTCTTGCGGCAAGAAGATGTAGCTTCATCTTGTGTGCCCAATCATTGTAGTTGATTCCATCGAAGGAGAGTGGTTTGCCTAGATTGACGCTAGGCAATTGAATGACTTTGCCCATTTGGCTATAGTCATAATGTATGTTAGAGAACTCCTTCTCTCTTTTGCCTTTCTCTTCATCTTCCTTCTTCTTATCTTCTTTGGGCTGTGGTGGATTTTCTCCACTTCCGAATCACTCGGCTTTGTTGCCCAAAGCTTGCCTCAAGGTCTCAATCTCATCTTTCATCTTTTTCATTTGATCTTCAAAATTCTTTGCTTGATCTTCTAGCAGCTGAGTAGAAACCCTCTTGACAATGTCATCCACCTGTTCTTGACTTAGGGTAGACATGATTATCCCTCATGCGGTGAAGCGCTAACACAAGGGTTAGGCTCTGATACCAATTGAAAGGATCTAATCAGCCTAGAGGGGGGTGAATAGGTGATTTTTGACAATCTGAAACTTCACAAACTAGAATTCGTAGTTAGATAATGACCGGTGTTGCCGGTTTGTTTGGGTAGGTACTACCGTGTGTAACACACCGGTACTACCAACACAAACAAACGACACTACCAGAATCCTAAAGGAGACTACAAATCCAATATATGTGAGCTATGAATGTAATACAAGAATATGCCCCACTTCCCTAAGTATGATAGATAGCGAATCTAGCCTTACCAAGCCTTGGTTGCTTTCCACGGTGTGGATCGAGCCTTCTCTACCTAAGAAAGAGATAGGGAGAGGAAGAACATAAAGAACACAAGTAATATGCAAAGTAGAGACAACAACAAACACACAGGACACGGCGATTTATCCCGAGGTTCGGCCAATCCACTAAGGAGTGCCTATGTCCTCGTTGTTGAGGTGACCACAAAGGTCGGAGTCTATTTCACCTCCTAGCCTCACTCAAGCAACCACAAAGGCTACTAGAGTTTCTCCACTAGAAATCACAGGGGTAATAGAAACACTTCGGGGAGCCCTCACAAATGAATCAATACGGGCTACAACAAAGAACACCTAACCGGCTAGAGCTCAAAGAGCTAAAGAGTAATAGACACAAACAAAGCCGGCTAAATGGAAACCAAGTGCTCGAGTCGTAGATCGAAGCTTTCCACTCTCTAATCTCACTTCCCTAGCTCAAATCTTGCAAGTAAGTGAATCTAGGAGCAAAGGGGGAGAGAGAGGGAAGGAGTCAATGCTTGGAGGCTCTTTTGTCTGAAGTTAGGTCGCAATAAGTGAGTGGAATGAGTGGGTGACGGTCAAACGAGAAGAGGAGAGCAATTTATACTCCCTCAGTCCTGAGGCTGGTCGGTAATACCGACCACCCATGGTCGGTAGTACCGACTGGTCACTAACCGTTGCATAGATCTGGATCTGACCTAAAGTCAACTACCGGCCTCAGGTCGGTACCACTGAGGGGTGGTAGTACCGGCCCTATGGTGGTACTACCGCCAGGCCAAATCGGCCGCAAACAGAGAGCTCCGCAGAATGAGACTTGGTCCCTTGGTTACTACCGACTAGGGTTGGTACCACCGAGGGTCAGCCAAGTCAAAAACGAGCCAACACAGAGAGCCCTGCAAAACTGTCTTACTACCGGCTTGGGTCGGTACCACCGAGGGTTGGTAGTACCGACCCTATGGCGGTACTACCGCCAAGCCATTTTGGGTCTACACAGAGAGCTCCGCAAAACGAACTTTCTACCGACCGGGGTCGGTACCACCGAGGGTCGGTAGTACCGACCTTATGGCGGTACTACCACCAAGTCATTTTCGAGTCTACACAGAGAGGTTGCAAAAACTGACTTGCTACCGGCCGAGGTCGGTACCACCGAGGGTCGGTAGTACCGGCCTTATGGCGGTACTACCGCCAGGCCAATTTCGAGTCTACACAGAGAGGATATTAGAGCATCGCGCAGAGCAGCCATGGTCGGTACTACCGACCACACAGATTTACCTCTATGTGTTCGTGATCGTGCGGTGTCTCTCAAGCAAACTTTAGTTAGTCGATTTGAGCACTTTTCTCCACATCTAGCCGACCTAATTTGTGACCCTCTTGATAGTCCGGCTTACCTATAACTCAAGTTTAAAATCAAACTTTTAAACCACCACTCGAGCTAGGTATCTTTATGTCCAAATGTATCCAACGTGCTTTGTTCACGAGATTACAACAGTTCAAATCTTTCTAAGGACTAACACCTGCATATATGCTTTTATAAATCCGTTAGTCCCTAATTTGATTGTCATTAATTAGCCAAAACCCACAATGGGGGCGAATGCACTTTCAGTTTCACTATCCTCGGCAGACAGAATGCCAAGCTTCCGGCAGTCAAAGTGGCACGCAAGATGAGAATCGGAAGTTGACCCAAAGAACAAGCAATCTGATAAGACTCTTCGCGGGTTTCATCCATTTCGCTCGAAGAACTCAGCCCGGTATAAAGGCGGGGATCAACATAATCTTCAGGTCGGCTGCCCAGCTCAATGCGGCCGTAGCCGAGTAGCTAATTCTCCACCATAGCCTAGGCCAGCTGAATTGACTCCTAGAAAAACCGCGACTTACCTTTTTCCGTCGCCTTTTTAGCCGACGGCGTTTTTTCAACCGGCGACGCCTTCTCGGTCGGAGCCAGAGCGCTCTTCATGCGCTTGGCCGCACGATCTGTTTCCGAGGGGCGCGCCAATTTCCGAACCCCGGCTTTCGCAAGCGCAAGAACATCCAAAACTGACATATCATCATCAAAAAATGACGCAGCTCCAACCATACGAGCGGCCATGACAGTCGGCCAAAAAGAGCCCTGAAAACAAAATCAAAACCAAGACGTTAGAAAAGAAAAACATATTAAACTGAAAAGAATATTAGGACACTGAGAAAAAATGAGCACAAAACCAGGTATAAAAAATAATAAGGCCAAATAAGGTCAATAAAGCAATAAAAATCAGAGCAAGGGCAAAATCAAATTTCGCTCTACCTCTGCACGGTCGAAAGGGCCAATGTCAGGAGCAGAGTGCAATGACACTCCGCGACTCTCGCCCAACGGCTTGGCAATCAAGCGGCATATTCGCACATCTTCAACCTCCGAGCATTTTCGCTTCCACTGAACCTTCGCACGGCCTTTTCCGGCAATCGCTCGTTTTCCTTTCGCACGAGCACCACCCTGGTCGTCGACCGCAGGGAGGGGACGCTCCCCATAAAACAACGCCCATAGCATCAAAAGCTCTGTTCAATCGCCCTCGGCCACCAATGGAGTTGGTTTTGAACTCACTCTCTTTCGTCAGATACGGACCACATATCTTGTTCGCTTCCTTTTCAATATGAGCTACATAAGTGGTATCCACCGAAAAGTCAGCGGGCCGCTAAACAAGAAGCGTTGGTCCATGATATCCTCTGATAGTTATGAAATTTTCATACTCCATCTCGGAGCAAAGCGGGTTCTGGCCGATAGCTATCCATTCCTCAACAAGGTCACGACTGATCTGAAACCGAGATGTAAGAGCAAAAGCATCGCCACAAGCTATGCTTTCGTCGTCAGTTAAAGCAACTAGCGGCGCGTGAAGCCCCACACACTCTTCTAGCACTGACATGAGAGGGGAAGCCTTGTGCAAGGTATTCACCTTAGCCTCGCGGACAGCCTCATTCGAACAAACGCAAACATAAAACCAGAAATTCGTCCATTGTACCCACTTGTTCTTGTATATGGGTGAAATAGAGATGTTGCCTCTGGCCTTTCGAGGAACAAAATTAACAGATCCAATTTCGCTCGGCGGTGTTTTTTGAAGGAAAAAGTCAGGTACTTAGCTTCGCGAGCGATGAATGTCGTAATACCGGATGAAAACGTCGGCTCGCAGCTTGCACCCCATCATCTTCAAAGCCATCGCGAAAACACTTAACCGCGAAAAGGCGTTCGGCGTAAGCTGGTGGATTTGGATCTTGAACGCACTCAAGACTTCAGCAACAAACCCTTCTAGAGGGAAGTCCAGCCCGGCTATGAAATCATCGCGGAACACGACAGCCTCATACGGCCTAGGAGTGGGAATCGGTTCTTCCCCAGGAACGCGGCATAGCGAAAGAACGTGCTCGCTTAAAATCCCCTTGTCAACGTAGCTTTGCAGAACAGAAGGAGTAACACGCGAACAACCCAGGTAAAAGGAGCAATCATCTGCGATCGAAACCGAAACAGAATCCCCCTCGTCCGTGAAGGACCAAAAATGCTAAAGCAAGGCGACCAGAGGAGGGGTGAATGGGAGCCTAAAAATTTCTTCCGAAATCCTGGCCTCTGTCCCAACAAAATCAACCCCAAAAGCTTCGGACTCAAACGTGATGCCCACGACCCTCGGAAGGAGGGTGGATGATCCCTAGGATCACAGCGAGGCACCACACAAGAGAGCAAACCAAAACTCCCAAAACTCCAAGTCAAGTTCCTACCCAAAAGACCCACTCCCGAACGCGAACGTAGATAGAGGGCTACGTCGGGAAATCCCTAAATACCGATGCTAACAAGTAGCAAAGATACCTAGAGAGGTTCCTAGGTGAACTCTAGGAGCAAACAAGAAGTCTGGAGATGAAGCGGAAAAGCCGGGAGAGCAAACACATTAAAACTCAACCTACAGTTGATTCCTGTACTGTCTGGACTTCTGGTCCCGGACTGTCCGTGCCAGGGGCGGACTGTCTGCGGTTCCTTCCCGGACTGTCCGCCGGCTAAAAGGCAAAAACAGCAAAGTTGTTGATCCTCCCCTGCACGACTCGCGGACTGTCCGCGGCTTATACGGCGGACTGTCCGCCGGTCAAAATGACCGTGAGCAGTGCGCGCTGCGTTGTTCTGGTCTGGCCGAGCCCGATGGCCGGACAGTACGCGACCAAGGGGCGGACAGTCCGCCACTGCCCAGAACGCCCAAAAACACCACGGGACAAAACCAAAATCGATTGGATCTTCCCCAAATCGAACGGGGCTGCAACCAAACTTCTCCCAAGTGTTCTTCTATGTGTTGGGAAGCTAATCCTAGGATATCATCACTTCAACCCAACTAATCCATGAGAAATTTGAAGAACACTAGAAAAGGGGAAGAAAGAAGAACAAAAACGATTTCGACCCGATCTACTTGTTCGTGAGGGTAGAGATGAATTCCTTCGGTGGAAATGTTCTCCTCACTTCAAAGAACAAGTTGATTCAAATGGAATCGCAAAAGACGCAGCGTAGAGGGAGATCGAGTGAAGGGAAAATCATGGAGAAAAGAAAAACGCGAAGAACAAATTCAAAATGCGAATTCAACGACGAATTTGATCCTTGGATTCAGAGGAATGGATGATTGATTAAGCACTCGGTGTCGGGCTACAAGCCACTCCTAGCAACTCAAAGCTTGGATGGCAAAAAGCTCAAGAACAAGAGCCAACTCTCCTCTAACCCAAGCCTTCTCTCACAAGCACAAAATGAGAGAGACACCGTCCAAGGATGGCTGTCCAACACAGCCGCTTCATCTATATATAGGCGCACGTCCGAATGACACAAACGCCCTAACATGAAGAACTAACCCAAATACCCCCTAGGGGTAAAACCGTACAGACTTGATAGTTTCCATCCGACGGCCACGCGCCTTCTCATCCTTCGCTTCGCCTCGACGCAAGCTCCAGGATGCCGCCACGTGCCGCCACCGTCGACCACCGCGCCTTCTCGTGGATAGCTTCGCCGCCGCGCCAGCCTCTCCACGCTGCCACGCGTCGACCGTTCCGCATAGAAACCTCCGCCCGGTTTTAAGGCCCAAATCGGTAAACCCGCCAACCTAGGTTTTGAGGCCCAAACCTGGCAAACCGTCCACCCCGAGTTTTGAGGCCCAAACTCGGAAACCGGCGAGCCCAGGTTTTGAGGCCCAAACCTGGAAACCGTCCTCGCCGAGTTTTGAGGCCCAAACTCGAAAACCCGCCACCCCGAGTTTTGTGGCCCAAACTCGGAAACCATAGAGGGTAGCCTTTTGAGGCTCAGCTACCGAACCCGCACCGTAGACGCGATGTGGTTCGCACACCCCGACCACCACCATCGATGCCGATGCATGACCAGCCTCCACGCCGGGCACAACGCTTTCGCCTTCCTTCTTGACTCGGCCGACGGCACTTGCGCCGCACGCAAGCCCATGTCCGACCTCCAGCCATGTGCCACAACGCCGTCCTCTTCCTCCCGACTCGGCCGATGCACCGCACATCCCCATGTGCTCCTGCTCGTCGATGCCACGTGCCAGCTACCACAGCTGGTCCTCTGGCCCTCCGGTCCGTCGGTCCAAGCCTCACGTCCGCCCTTCACCGCTCTGGGTCCATCGGCATGGCACATCCGCCGCACGGCACGCCCATCCTTCACCGCTCCCGGTCCATCGGCACGGCATGTCTCTACTTGATCTTCACCTCGCCATCGACCACTGTATCCGAGCTTCACACCTGCACATCAACACAACCAAGAGACACATGTTGCACACGCACACCAACCCAGTAAACACACACAACTCAACGCCACCGGTTGGTCATAAACATCAAGTGCATAGCATATAATGACTCAACCTGGAAAAGCCTCAAACCTTCCTCATCAAAGTCAATCATTCATCATATATGTTCTCAATCTCCCTCTTGATGAATGCATTGACTAAAAATAAAACCTCAAAGGAAGGGTTTGAAGGCAAGCCTCATCCAAGTGCCCAAAAGCTAAGTAAAAGCAAACACAAGGCCACTTGGAATGAGGAAGAATCATGAAAACTCCAAATAGAAGCTCTCGGTCCTGAAAGAAATGGGAAAAGTGGGCAAAGCCTCCACACAACCGAAGAGTCAAGAGAAACAAGAGTTTCATGAAATCCCAAAAGGCACTCAAAAACCAATCTCAAATAAAATTATCAAACAATCATCACAAAAGAACCCCACAAAAGAAACCAAGGTACTTATCCACTTGGATTTCGAAATTTAAGGTACTTAACCACTTGGGTTTCGAAATTTCTCCCGCTTGATGATTGAATTGACAAAAACTAGGCACAAAGAGATGGTTTGAGATACCAAAACCAAAAACTTGGTCCCCAAAGACATGGGCAACGGCTCAACGCAACCAAGCAAAGGATCAGAGCAACAACTCAACAAAGAGCAAAACTCGATCACATAGAGCAAAAGACTTGGTTCCCAAAGATATGGGCAACGGCTCGACGCAACCAAGTCAAAAATGAGCTAGTCCTCAAGAAGATGCAGAAAATGGCTCAACACCACTAGCTCAAGCCTCGATCCAATTGAGGCTGAAACAACGCATTGGAATGCAAAATTGCTAGTCCCTCAAGATAGAGGCACAGAGGCCCAACACAACTAGCAGAAGACTTGATACCAATCACAAGCAGCCAAAAATTGTTGAAAACAGCTAGTTCCTCAAGACAGAGGCAAAATGGCTCGACACAACTAGCTGAAGGCTCCATACCAATCGAAAATACCAAGCATAAACTGCTAGTCCCTCAAGATAGAGGCATAACAGCTCAACACGACTAGCAGGCTCGATACCGACTGAGAAAACACAAAAAGAAGCTCAAAACCAAATGGAGCACAAACATTCGGAGCACGCGGAGCGGTTGCAAAACAAAACAACTCCGCCTGAAAGCAAGCCTAAACACAAAGGCTATGCATCAAAGCTCACTATGAAGGATACCAATTGAAGCAAATAAAAGAGCTTAACTCCCCCTAGCTCAAAGCTCTCCCCAAAATGCACGACTCTCCCCTTTGGGCCAACACTCAAGCTCCCCCTTGAAAACAACTTCTCCCCCTTGACAAAAGGGAACATACTGAGGGGTTTTGACATTTTTCACAAAGTTGACACAAACACAAGACAAGTCATCAACCAAAAGCATATGGGGGCAATGAAAAGCATTGAAAGTGACCACAAAGAGTGTCGGAGCTGGGGGTATGTACACTAAGCTAAAAATGCATGATATGTACAATGCAACAACTTCAAGTGTATAGCAATCAGAATGAAAAGATGCTCAAAAAGGTGCTGCCCTGAAACTTCAGCAACCAATACAAATGCTAGCAAAGGCTCAAACTGATCAAATGAATACGAAATATGAACAATTAAGCATATGAGCAGTTTCAAGCCATTCAAAAGCAGTTCACCACTAAAATAGCACTTAGCATGAATAGACAGGAAATCAACCAAGTGCTAACTCAAGTATAAAAGGTGAACTACCCCTAGCAAAGTTCAATCATCATGCCATAGAATGAAGCATAGACTTGTGTTATTATCAAATTTTATCGAAGATTGCAGCGGTATTAACACAAGTTCATATTAAAGCATGTGATTGCGAGAGGTTGAAAGCATGGTCATTGCCTAACTTTTCAACCGAGCTAAGCCTATGCAAGAAAAGCAATCAGAAGCTTAAAGCACTGGTTTCGGTCTTACACTACACGGCTCAAGTTTAACTCAAAAGTGCAATGAGAAACAGTCTCGATACCGTGAGGTGCTGACACATGCAATCCCATCTCGATCTTTTCATTTCACTTAGACTTGGTTCAAATTTTAAGCACAAGGTAAACATGAACAAACCAAGCAAGTGAATGACTCAGTGCAAGAGACATAGCAACCTAGCATACAAAAGATAGCACAAGTGATCTGAACACATCCTACCCATGCTAGTTGTCACTCTCAATGGTGAACAAATTAAAGGTTTCATAGTCGATTAGTCAAGTTCACCATTTGCAAAAATAGCTTAGCTCATAACATGTATCAAGTGATCAAAAAGAGCCTAAGCTACAAGCATCATCATGAATAAGCAGGGCATACCAAAAAGAGCATAATCTCATTCTCATTGCTCTAAACATGAAGCTCTAAAATGCACTAAAATACATGATGAAATGCATGCAAAAGCTAGTCTATCAAAGACAAAGCAAAACTAGCCTAAAAAGGAAAACCCAAAACAAAAGGGTATCGGAGAAGTCCAACTAAGATACAACAAGCAAAATGCTTCCCCAACTAAAAGGGAAACACACACCAAACTCACAAATAAAGAGCCAATAAACGCTCAAGCGACAGCCAGCAAAATCCACATCGAAAAGACCACACGGCAACAAGAGGTCAAGGAAGAAGAGTACCAAAACCCGAACTTAGAAGTGTGTCGGAGGTACCTCATGAAGCGCCCTGCTGGTGTGATACCCGAGGGGACGCCTGAATCTGCTGAACTCCGGGGCGTCTGCCTCGTCGAAGTCGTCTCCCTCTCGCCTGATGCTGTCGCTCCCAAAGGTGCAGCTAGTGCTCGCTGGAGAGCTGCTCGAATGGAACCCCAAGTCGTGGAAGAAGTGGGATCGGGTCCGTGAGCCGAAATGCTCTCTCCAGGCTCCTGTTCTCCTGCACGCTCAAAAGCAGAAGAAACACAAGGCATTGTCTTGTCTAGTGTGACCTCAAGGTCTCCACAAAACGGTTAGTCACATAATAAGCATAAGGTGAACTCTCAACAAAAAGAGGCCTACCTATGAACAATACCGCAAGGAGATCTGAAATCAAACAACACAAGACTACCATGCAACAGGATAAAGCACTATGGAGCAAAATGCAACTTAGAGACATGATCAACTCAAACACAGCCTAAACCTCAACACATGCTACAATGCAAGATAATGATAGCAATAGATTCAGAAAGCATGTAACATGATAAAAAGTGTGGAAAGGCTAGTGCTCGAACTAGACATATCAACAGGGTACAGGTAGCTAACCAAAACTAGCACCTAAAAAGTGATACCTAATGAACATCATACCACTACAAATCAAGCTCATGGAGTAATAAGGTAAAGCATGGCATAATGTTCATGAGGATCACATGCTAGCATGAAAAGTGGATTAACCACCAAGGCTGTACACAAAGCTAGCATGACATGATATACAAGATAGCACATGCTAGACTAAAACAAAACATGATACAAGAGAAAATGTACATGCAAAAACTATACAAGTGAGCACATGACAGTCCATCTCATACCACAAGAAATAGCACATGGATGTACAAGGTATGAGTGTATAAGAATGCTCACCGAGTAGCAAAAACCTCTTTGGAGGCAAATCTAAGCGGGATGCAGAGAACTATCAAAAACTTGATCACATCTAAAAGACCAAGTTCCATTTGGTGCATGTTCTCCACCCCGCGTCCTCATATCTACACACAAGAGGACAAAGTAACCCGAGTCTTGGATCCCGAAGGGTTAGCAAGTATGTACTTGGGAACCCAAGACTTGGTCACAAATCTCAACTTATCATGTGGTTTAGCATGATGCAAATGTTGGTTCAAATGCAATTCTGAAACACCCTTGGAAGCATTCCTCAAAAGGACAACTCAAGGAGAAGAACGAGTCATACCACGGGAAAAGAGGCAAACATCTTCCAAGGTTTTTGGAGAAGAACCAATAGAAGCACCATGAGAAGCATGACGTGGACCAAGAGAAGAAGCACTAGAAGCATGTCCACGACCATGACCTAACCGACTAGAAAAGGAGTCATAAAACCCATCAACAAAGAGGGGCTTCTTACTAGGAGCACATGCGTTCATGCCATGAGAAGGGCTATGAACCACCATCTTCCTAGAAGAGCGAGCTTGGCGCAAACATTTGGCACGCCGATAGCAAAAGCTTTCTTGATGCCCATCTTTCTCACAAAAAGAGCAATGGTACAAAGGCCAATCGGAAAGCACACCATTCTCTGACAAGTGAGAAGTCCCTTGGGGCTTAGAACAAGAAGCATCAACAACAGACTTGGTGCCAACGCTAGGAGCACATGTGCCATGGGAAAGGCTATGTGGCTTCCTAAAAGCCTTAGCTCGAATACGCCGCTCGTGCTTGATACGGCGAAAGCAAAAATCGAATGAATGTCCATCCTTCTTGCAAAAGGTGCAATGGAAAATCGAATTGGGAGCATGAGTTCCAAAAATGTGAGAAGCACCCTTGTCAAGAGAAGTCCCTTGGACATCACTCGAAGAACCAACAAGGTTAGGAGTAGCTATGAAAGAGCTATCTAAAACCTTGGCACAAGTGCTAACGTCAAAAGACTCACGCGCAGAACAAGAACTCAACTCCGGTTGCAAAGATGCAAACTCAGAAATATCAACATCGGTGATGGAAGAAATGCGTGACTCAAATGACTTAGCACAAAGGCTCTTGCATCTTTTGGCCAAAACCTCATTTTCAAACATGAGGCGGTCACAAGTACCACAAGGTGTGTTTCTCAAGTTTTCCATCTCCTTTTCAATGCACTCGACATATGTGGTATGCAAGAGCTCAATCTCCTTCTCAAGGTTGGCACTCATATCATTGTGCTCAACCAACTTAGCGCTCATATCATCGCGCGAAGCTTTCAAAGCCAAAACTTCTTTTTCTAAATCAATGCATGATGTGCACATGAAATTGGTGGAAGAAACATCACCATTCACATCAAGCAAAGAATCATGAATAGCACTAGAAGCATGGCAAGCATTTTTATTCAAAGAGCACAAGCTACAAGGCCTAGAATTTATCTCATCAATTTTAGCCCTAGCATGCTCGAGTTCATCTACACATGTCCTGTGAATCAAACTTAATTCTCTAAGTCTAGCAACAAAAGATTCACAAGAATCACATGGTGACAAAGCATTTGATTAAGCAAGGCTAATTCAGTTTTAGCACAATCGAGGTCCTTGCGCAAGTCAATGCAAACTAAACATGGTTTGGAAGCATTGGATTTCAACAAATCAATCTCAGATTTTAAGCTAGCAAGAGAAAAGCATAGCTCATCATTCTTCCTAACCATGTCAACACAGGAGGTGCAAGCCAAAGAGGCACTAGACTTCAACCTAGCAATGGAGCATTTTAATTTTTCAACCTTTCTACGCAAGGTATCACAAAGCTCATCATTCCTAGAGCAAGCCTCATATAGGTTGTGCAAGGTCACAAGACCACAAGCAAGTGTACCTCTCTTGGCCTTGCAAAGTTGATGTAGGAGATCCTCCGGTGAAAGCTCGTCATGTCGTAGAAGGTTCAGCAGATCGTTCACCTCGCGATCCCTCTCATCAACTGTACTCCTTCTTCTTCCCAAGATGTCGTCCTTGGAAACATTCAAACCTAAAGACAAAGACATACTTGAAGAAGAACTTGGTGCCACTTCCAAAAGCACTGTTAGTGTTAGCCAAACAAAAGCTCAAACACCTCGACGAACAAAAGTCGGAAACACAACCGCTCTCAAAAGGTCGCCTTCGCGGATCCCGAACCGGTTAAGGTAGAGAGATCCTTAACTAGCTCTGATGCCAATTGAAGGACCGAAAATGCTAAAGCAAGGTGAACAGAGGGGGGGGGGGTGAATGGGAGCCTAAAAATTTCTTCCGAAATCATGGCCTCTGTCCCAACAAAATCAACCCCAAAAGCTTCAAACTCAAACATGATGCCCACGACCCTCGGAAGGAGGGTGGATGATCCCTAGGATCACAGCGAGGCACCACACAAGAGAGCAAACCAAAACTCCCAAAACTCCAAGTCAAGTTCCTACCCAAAAGACCCACTCCCGAACGTAGATAGAGGGCTACATCGGGAAATCCCTAAATACCGATGCTAACAAGTAGCAAAGATACCTAGAGAGGTTCCTAGGTGAACTCTAGGAGCAAACGAGAAGTCCGGAGACAAAGCGGAAAACCGGGAGAGCAAACGCACTAAAACTCAACCTACAGCTGATTCCCGGACTGTCCGGACTTCAGGTCCCGGACTGCCCGCGCCAGGGGCGGACTGTCCGCGGTTCCTTCCCGGACTGTCCGCCGGCTAAAAGGCAAAAACAGCAAAGCTGCTGATCCTCCCCTGCACGACTCGCGGACTGTCCGCGCCTTATACGGTGGACTGTCCACCGGTCAAAATGACCGTGAGCAGTGCGCCCTGCGCTATTCTGGTCTGGCCGAGCCCGATGGCCGGACAGTCCGTGACCAAGGGGCGGATAGTGTGCCACTGCCCGGAACGCCCAAAAACGCCACGGGACAAAACCAAAATCGATTGGATCTTCACCAAATCGAACGGGGCTGCAACCAAACTTCTCCCAAGTGTTCTTCTTCTACGTGTTGGGAAGCTAATCCTAGGATATCATTGTTTCAACCCAACTAATCCATGAGAAATCCGAAGAACACTAGAAAAGGGGAAGAAAGAAGAACAAAAACGATTTCAACCCAATCTACTTGTTCATGAGGGTAGAGATGAATTCCTTCGGTGGAAATGTTCTCCTCACTTCAATGAACAAGTTGATTCAAACGAAATTGCAAAAGACGCAACGTAGAGGGAGATCGAGTGAAGGGAAAATCATGGAGAAAAGAAGAACGCGAAGAACAAATTCAAAACGTGAATTCAACCACGAATTTGATCCTTGGATTCAGAGGAATGGATGATTGATTAAGCACTTGGTGTCGGGCTACAAACCACTCCTAGCAACACAAAGCTTGGATGTCAAAAAGCTCAAGAACAAGAGCCAACTCTCCACTAACCCTAGCCTTCTCTCACAATCACAAAATGAGAGAGACACCGTCCAAGGATGGCTGTTAAACACAGCCCCTTCATCTATATATAGGCGCACGTCCGAATGACACAAACGCCCTAACATGAAGTACTAACCCAAATACCCCCTAGGGGTAAAACCGTCCAGACTTGACAGTTTCCATCCGACGGCCACGCGCCTTCTCATCCTTCGCTTCGCCTCGACGCAAGCTCCAGGATGCCGCCACGTGCCGCCACCGTCGACCACCGCGCCTTCTTGTGGATAGCTTCGCCGCCGCGCCAGCCTCTCCACGCCGCCACGTGTCGACCGTTCCGCATAGGAACCTTTGCCCGGTTTTGAGGCCCAAACCGGTAAACCCGCCAGCCCAGGTTTTGAGACCCAAACCTGGCAAACCGTCCACCCCGAGTTTTGAGGCCCAAACTCGGAAACCGGCGAGCCCAGGTTTTGAGGCCCAAACCTGGAAACCGTCCTCGCCGAGTTTTGAGGCCCAAACTCGGAAACCCGCCACCCCGAGTTTTGTGGCACAAACTCGGAAACCATCGAGGGTAGCTTTTTGAGGCTCAGCTACCGAACCTGCACCATAGGGGGATGTGGTTCGCACACCCCGACCACCGGCACCGATGCCGATGCATGTCCAGCCTCCACACCGGGCACAACGCCTTCAACTTCCTTCTTGACTCGGCCGACGGCACTTGTGTTGCACGCAAGCCCGTGTCCGACCTCCCGCCAAGTGCCACGACGCCATCGTCTTCCTCCCGACTCGGCCGATGCACCGCACATCCCCATGTGCTCCTGCTCGTCGATGCCACGTGTGTAACACCCCTGGTGTTACTAATGTAATTAACTTGACATGTCATCATCTTAAGCATTAATCATTTCCTGTGATGCATTTGAATTGCCTAATTGCTATGCTTTGTTTCCCTTTTCAAAAACCCTAAAAGCCCAATTCTCTCTATAAGGGCAAAATGGTAATTTCACCTCTGTGCCTAGTTCTATGTAATTCTTGTTCAAATTTAGTGCCCTGATGTTTGTTGCATTGATCAAAGTTCAAAAATCAGATTTGATTTGATTTTCCTTTTGCAAAACCCTAAAATCCCAAATCCTGGATTTATCCCCTTTTTGATAACTTTTTCAAAATTCAAAATTTTGAGTTGGTTCAAAAAGCAAAGTTGTGAATCTGATCAAGAGGAACAACTTTGGTATTTACAAATTTCAAAGTTTCTATATAAAATTTGAAGTAATTTCAAATTCATTCAAACTCCAGTTTTTGTCCCTTTTTGAGTTTTCAAAATTAATTCAAAAACTATTGAGTTTCAGAAAAAGTGTATATTAGCAAAGTTGTAGGTTTTGTCAAATGGAACAACTTTCATATATAAAGATTTTCAAGTTTCAGTTTGAAATCCAAAGTAATTTTGATTTGAATCAAATTTGAAAAGTGTCCCCTTTTCTGTTTTGGAATATAGTTCAAAAACTATTTGGAATTTGAAAATGTTCATATCGACAAAGTTGTAGATCTCATTTTTCTGAGCAACTTTGGTGTTTTGAGTTTTTGTCGCACAGTTCACATTTTGGGAGAAATTTGCAAAATACAAAAACTGGCCAAAAGTCAAACCCTAGCCCCTACACTGTTCTTCTTCCCCGTAGAGCCAGGGGGAGGGGGGGGCCCGGCCATGGCGCCGGCGCTGCGCCTGCAGCGCATACGGCTGCTCCCCACGCGCCTCTGTCCTGCCCCAGCCGCTCCTTGGTCCCCTCCGCACCCGCACGCGAGTGCTGACTCCATCTCTCGGCCCCTACTGCTCCTGCTCGCCGCCGCCGCGTGGCCATTGCCGGCGCTGCCTGCGCCCGAGCCCCGGCTGCACGCCAGCGCCTCCGCCAGAGTGCAATCGAGTGCGCGTGCGCTCGCCGAGCTTATCCAGCCATCACCACGGTCTCTACCGGCCGCTATCCGCCTCTATAAAAGCCCCGCCGGTGCTCGAGCTCTCCCACTCAGCTCCGCCGCCGTCGCCACCTCACACCAGAGCTCCCGTGCCCAACCACCTAGCTCAGAAGCTCCGCCGTGTTCTTGTGCCGCTTCCCCACCCTCCAATTTCACCTCTACCGCCCTCAATCGCCCGGCGTAGCTCGCCGTTGTCATCTCCGGCGAGAACCCGACGAACTCGGGTTCGTGAAATTCGCCATCTCCTGCCATGATCATCCCTCACCGACCCCCGTGTCGTGTTCCTTGACTCCGTGCGACTCTAACCCGGCCCTCGTGGTCGCTTATCTTGCGCAGAACCGCCGGCGCGACGATCGCCGCCGCAACCTCCCCGCCGGTCATCGCCGTTCATCTACCTCCGTTCATCCTCTCACCTCGCCGAGTCCCTTGATCGACGCGGGTGAGCCCTCTGATCACTCTCGTGCCCTCAGCTTCGCCGCGGAGCGCCCAGCGTGCCGAGCGCCGCCCGTTTATGGTCGCCGGCGACGAGCTCCCGCCGCCGTGTGTCTTTTTCTTTTTATTTTTAAGATGTGAATAGTGTTCTGTTTTCTCTTTTTTGTATGATTTTCTGTGTTGATCCAAAAATTCTGAAATTTTTGTAGTAGACTTTTTATGCTCTGTAGTATTTTAGAAAAATATGAAACTTGAGTTTTGTGCAAAAATTTGAAAATGTAAAATTCCCCTTTTAATTGAAAAATGAAGGTTTTGGTATTTTTGGAGAGTGATCTATAACTCCAAAAATCTTGAGATAAATTTTTGTGACCTTGTTATAACATGATGAACCTCTGGTAAAATTTTGAAGTCATTTGGAGCAAGTTGATTTTGAGCATTTATTTTAATTAAGGAATAGTGCCTTTTGTTAATTAAATGTTTAGATTTAATTGAGCACCTTAATGATCTCCAAAAATTATGAAATTTGTTTTGCCATCTGTTTATGCCTTAATGAACTTATGTGATTAATTTGGTAATTTTTGGAGCAACTTCATAAAATGACCTTTTAAATAAATTAAGAAAAATAGAAAAGATGGATTAGGGTTGGTAATGAGTGTTTGATGATGTGATCTTTGGATTTATTGATGTTCATAAGGCCCCTACCCTTTGGTCTATGATGTTTGTGATGATATGTTTGGTTAATACTTAGGATAATTATAATAAGGCCTAACATCAATAATGCTTAAGAAAGAAATGGTTATCTTATGCTCAACCTAGATTTCAATTATGCTTTGTTTAAAAGTAATCTAGTATCAGTGGAATTGTCTTGCACCATAAGTCCATATCATCATCCTTATGAGCATTCATCATTGCATCCGTATAGTTGACGAAGAAGGTACCAGAGTCGAGGCCGCTGTTGACGAACCAACTCCCGAGGCGACCCCGAGCTCCGACACCTATACCTACCCCGAGTCTGCTCTTTTTGCCATCCAAGGCAAGCCCCGGTGCATTTAACCCTTTCCTTGAATTTATAAAATGATTTCCTTAAATGCTTTTGAGTTAAATTATTGCATTAGGTTTATAGGAGTTGTGTGCTATCCTAATTGATGCACTATCCACCTTGACCACTGATACACCCGATACCTGCTTTTCAAAAGTATTTGAAAAATGCTTAGCAATGCTTATTGAATTAGACTTTGCAATAAAATGCCAATTTCAAAAGTGTGATCACTTAAGGAATGTTTATGGGAATTTGGTCTTACTCCCCGGCTGTTGGCTAGGTATCTGATCCATACCTAGTCAATAGCGAGAGAGGTTGTCCGAGCGTACGGTGCCGTCATGTTGTAGTCCGGGACTCAACAGTTGACACCGACCGGGACAGGGTTGAAAACTGACGGGACTATTACGCTTGGGTGAGATATAACCAAGGTATAGTTCTGGCTGGAAAATTAGGGACCATCCGTATGGGGGCTGCTGGTCAAGACTTGTAACTATTCACATACTTCGGAAAGCTCTGGCTCCGAGAAATCCTTGATTGGACCGACAACCGCGCACCGGGAGTGGAGAGATGGCGGAAGTAGCATGTACCCACGTGATCGTCGTACCTGGAAAGGAGTGGTGTACTGTACTTCCGGGTGGCGTAGGACCGGTCCAATCTTGGAGGAATCGTGGTAGACGAGTTGGCATATGCAAGCTTGGGTGCTACATATGCAGTGTGGATAGGGATCCTCAGCTGAGTATTATTTATCCGGATTAACGTTGCTTCTCGGTTATGGAGACTTGGTCACTGACTGTCAACGGAGAGTGGTCTCAACTAGGTATGTTTTGAAATGTAAAATGAATCATGAAGGAACGATGAAGAATTGAGGAATACTGAATCTTTCCAAAATAAAATAAGGTTTACAAAATGCTTTTCTGCAAAATACCTGATCTTGCTTAAGCCTTACCTTGACTACCCTAAGCCTCTCATTCCTGAGTCTTCTCCCTTTTCTTTAGTCGGGTAAGTCCTGTTGAGTACCCCAGTACTCAGGGTTTGTTACCCATGCTGCAGGTATGACAGAGTCCCCGATGTGTCTTGCACCCTGCTGCGTGACCATCGTCCAGGAAGAGGCCGATGAGGCCGAAGAATAGTTGTACACCCACGGGCTGGGTGATTATAAGTATCTTTGCTGTTCTCCACTATGTTGCCTATGTCTATTTCTTTTATCAGAATTTGGTTTGTAATAACTGCACCTTAATTTCTATTTGGAACCCTGCTTTGTAAAACTAATGTTATTTAAGTCTTCCGCTCTTTATTCCGATGTTATTTGTAAAAGTATGCAATGCTGTAACCGAATTGTGAGATGATCCTGCGGACATTGGGCACTAATGTAGCCCGGTGGCGAACAGGTCTTAATCACATAGAACATGGGTTCGGCTGTCAGAGGTTGACAGGGACACGTGGGCCATGGGATTAGGGTCGTTCCGTCACAACGTGCCAGCTACCACAGCTGGTCCCTTGGCCCTCCGGTCCGTCGGTCCAAGCCTCACGTCCGCCCTTCACCGCTCTGGGTCCATTGGCATGGCACGTCCGCCGCACGGCACGCCCATCCTTCACCGCTCCTGGTCCGTCGGCACGACACGTCTCTACTTGACCTTCACCTCGCTATCGACCACTGTATCCGAGTTCCACACCTGCACATCAACACATCCAAGAGACACATGTTGCACACGCACACCAACACAGTAAACACACACAACTCAACGCCACCGGTTAGTCATAAACATCAAGCGCATAGCATATAATGACTCAACCGGGAAAAACCTCAAACCTTCCTCATCAAAGTCAATCATTCATCATATATGTTCTCAGTCCGAATGCGTGATTTCAGCACGTTCCTCTTTTCGCACGCCGGCGTTTTCGGATCCAATAGACAACGTCTGATTCAACTCGGAGACTATCGAGCTTTCGCTAGAAGAGTCTGATGTGGACGACGACGAACTCGTGGACGCCATCTAGCATGGCGGCGAAAACATGTAAAGAAATAATAAAAAATAAAAAGGAGAGAGAAAAGAGTGAAGCATGGATACCAAAAACGAATGCACAGATGCAACAAAGCAAGTTTACCGTAAAAAAGAAAAATAGGGCAAGCTCACCGAATGCGCGAAAGAAGCCCGGGAGCTCGACGCCGAGCCAAATGGAAGTCCGGGCGACGAAATCCAACGAAAGCACTACAGCGGCAAGGGAAGACTGACAGCGGAGACGGTGGATGTGACCTTTGGAAGGCGGGGCACGCCCTTCTTATAATGCTCGCGCGCACGGGTCGGCGTGGACCCCGAGGAGGCACAGCAACAGTGAACCGTCATGCCTCGAAACATGAACCGTTATGCCTCGAAACACGAGCCGCACCATACGTACGGTCTGGTTTAAAAAAAGAAAAAAAGAAAAAATGAACGAAAAAACAAAACAAAAAATAACAAAAAACAATATTGGACAAATCTACAAAAACATAACAATCTAAATAATGCTTTCAAAAACCCAGTGTCAATCATCGACAACAGGATCAAGGACGAGTGAAAACAACGTATAGCCTTTCGTCATCCATTCGCAGGCGGGCGTGCATGTCGGAAGCAAGTAGCGTCAACACGCGACGCCGTGCGGGTCGGCGCTGAAGGGCTATTGTTGGGACGGTAGCCCGCACCAAAGGTACCCGTTTCCGCTGGGAGCAGGTTTCGTCGGTCGTCCGTTTGAGCTGAGGCCCCAGGGGCTCAGAGCTGCTCTGGCCGGACCAGCTTTCGAGCGAAACCGCGTTGCCGAGGCAGAGCAGCGCTTTCGTCCGAAAGCGTGGCAAAGAGCTCCAGCGTGGGCAAAAGTGAGCTCGGGCGAAAGCCAGCAGGGGCGAGCGCCCACGCGAGCATTTGTCTTTCGCGCGAAAGAGCGGGGCGCGTTTTCGTTCTCCTGCTTGTTCGTGTCGCGTTACCTTTCGCGGGTTGTCAGAAGCTTTGGTCGAGAGAAGGAGGCCCACCGGTCGGAGGAAGGAGCCGTGGAGGTCCGGGCCCATCAGGAGGTGGAGTCACAACGGTGCCCTTCGGGCTCGGGGGACCGGAGAAGCTGCAGAGCAGTTGGAAAGGGTCAAGTTTGTAATTGTAGCAGAGTGGTTGAGAGGGCACTCTTTGTACTTGTAACCTCAGCTTGGATCAATATAAATACCCCCACCTCCCCATATGGGAGGGGGGAGAGAGCACTGTTTGTTCCACCATACAGTCCGCCTTTCGTCTTCACTTCGCGTGATTGCTTTGTGCGGCAACCGGCTTTTCCAGGGTCTCGACCCTGAAACAACACCTGGATAAATGCATTGTGCACTGTCCCGTTCCCAAACCTTTTATGGCTGTTGCGATTACCGTCGCTTCCAACACGTTCGGGGCTTGAGCCTTTAGCTGGATGAAATGCCTGAGATATTCGGACAACGGTTCATCATCTTGCTGTGTGCAATTCATGAGATCAAGGGTGGTCTTGACATCCGTCCGAAAGCCTTGAAAGGTGGCGAGCAATTCAGCTTTTAGTTGAGCCCAAGAGTAAATGGATAACGACTTAAGGGACGTATACCAATCGTGCGCTACATCTTCGACTGCCAGAATGAGGGATTTAGCCAATGCCTGATTATTTCCACCTGCCGAAAGCACGGTGGTCTCGTAACTTGCCAAAAACATGCATGGGTTAACCTTGTCGTCGAATGTTGGGGTTCGAGGCTTCTAGCTGAGCGGCCAGGGATGTACTTGCAACTCTCTCGAGAGCGGGGAAGTTTCGTCTATGACATTATCGAATGCCAAGGGTTGTCCATGATGTGGCGGGAATATGTTTTTTTGGAAGTCTTGGAAGCGGAACTCCGTCGGCTCTTTACAACTCTTGCACCTCTCTTGCTAACTGGCTTATTTGTACTTCCGCGTGACGAATGGCGTTATGGGTTTCTTCGGCTCTTGCTCTAGCTGTGATCTACTGCTGATGTTGATCCCTTTGCTGCTGCAACTTCTGTATCTCTTCCTGGTAATCAGCCAACGTCTTGAGCGCTTGGGCATGCCTGGTAACTTTTGCATTTTCGAACCCATGACCTCTTCCTCACGTGTACACCCTCTACTACTGCATTTTTGTTCCCCACATATATACTAAATCAAGTGTAAATTGCTTGTTTCAGGTTCTAAACAAATTCAAATCAAAAGTTGTCAACTCTAAAGTTTCATAACTTATATATATATATATATATATGACAGGATTATTGGGAGCCCAGCCAACCTCCCCCTAGCCAGCCCAACTGCTGACGCGCGCAGAGGACTAGGTTAGACTGTGTAAAAACATTTTGTCACGACGATGCATAGAAACTAGTGGTTGAGTGAATGAAAACTAATTCATTGCTGCATAAAAACCTCTTGGCGAGCTGGCCTTCCACCTAACATGAGCTGATGCATGCTGACACAGGCTGATATGCACACATCTACTCTAATATTTTCCAGTTTTTCGCGATGATTCTTCAACAAAACATCCAATTCAAAAATGATTTTCACCATTGAACTTCTGATATTTTTGTGCACGATTCAAGATCCATTATGAATATATTTTTGTAAAATTTTAAAATTCATAAATTTTCACATTACAATATAGTGTTTTATGCTTCTGTCGTTGCATAAAATCTTGTAAGCGAGATCATAAAACATGAAGATGGTCTCTTTTCTTCAAAAATTGAAAATTAAATCATGGCACGTGAATGGTTGATCAGATGCATAGAAATACTTGTCAAGATTGTAGAAAAGCTTTAGACACCGATGTTGCATAAAAATTAGAGGTTGGATGAATAAAAATCATTGGTTAGAGATAGTTGACGCGATGCATACAATCATTGGTCAAAATACGTAGAAAAAAATAGCATTGATGTTTGGGAGAATAAAATTTCTTTCCACCACATACAAACTATGGAGATACACAATTAACATTGGAACAATGCATACTCTCACAAAAACCTACCCCTAGGTGTTATTGTTTCAAAAACCATAACTACACCTGCCCACACCATGCTTGGCATGGGGACGTATAACTAACATAGGATCAATGCATAGAAAACATACAAAACACTACAACTAGGGATGTTTAAGTAAAAGAGAAACAATATATATAAAACTCAGTCAACAAGTATAGAAACCAACTGAGATTACATCGAAACCAATAGTCTTGGTCATGTCATCAAAGCATATAATCACTTCAACATATGGAAAACTTTCTATATTAATCCAACAAAATCACACTAGGTCATCGTTGTAAGTAAAGAAAGTCGTGGACGTCGCAAGACATGTTCTATGTCCAAGCCATCATTGACCTCTCACACCAAATAGAGAGGAATACATTTCAGCCATCCTACATCACAACAAAAGGCATAAAAACATGTTTTATCAGTGCAAAAAATATTTTATGTAGTTAGATTGTCACATCATAATCAACTATGCATAGAAAATTATGTATACAAGCATAGAAACAAAATTTGTCTAAAAACATAAATATTTGAACAATACAAGTTTTTGCACAGCTGACCTAGGAGTCTATCCAATGTCGACAACAAAAAGTTTTTTTTGAACAACTTGATCTAGGATTCTATGCATCAAAGCACCATATATAATATAGAATTTTTTTCTAACAATGTATAGAACACATACCAAGAATACATACGAGGTTACAGTTTAGACATGCATAAAAACCTATGCACAGAAGCATAACAACACAATATAACTAAGCACAAAAATTCCTGGAAATTTGATATTTGGATTTAACTGGTGTTGTCAGCTTCCGTTCAGACTGCATAGAAACAAATCTTGTTCAAGCAAAAAGACCAAATCCTTCCTTGCTTCCATGGCTAGCTCAAGAAGCATAGAAATAAAAAAATAAATTGCATGTAAACCTTATTCCTTCTCAGGAGCTCATAAAATAGACCGCATGAGAGACTAACAGAGAACCGACTTACCAAATGTCATGGCCAAAGTAGTCGTTGCCCATGATCTCGTTGGCAACACCGCTGGCCTGAGCTCGCCATTGCCCACGTGAGCTCAATCTCTACAACTAGCATCCAAAGATGCACAAGATTGATATACACAGAAACCCACTAACGCATGTATGAAAAAAATCACATGTTAATGTAAGCATACAAATTTGCAAATGCAACATAGGAAATAATAAGAAACCTAGTTTGTCCATTACAAAATTATTTTGACACTGATTACAATTTCTAAGCATCCAAAAATTAAGATTTCAATTTCTATGCAAGTATAAAAATTTGGAGATATAAGTATAGAAAATTTAAAGATGTTGAGGATAGAAAATTCATATGAAAAAATATGTAGTCCCAACCCAATCCTGCTTTTAAATTGGACACATATATAATTAATAGAGAAACAATATATAGAACCTCATAGAAACACTGCCCTCTCTAGGGATTATTTTATCTAAAATTATGACAGTCCCAACCCAAACCATGATTCTCAATTGAAGGTGTATAGTTAATAGAGGAATAGTGCATAAAATCCGAACACCCTCCCTTCTGGGTGATTATTGTACCGAAATTATTACGACCCCAACCCGAACAATGCGTAGACACTATATCAAGGATAAGCATAAAAAAATCTCAACTTAGTTGAAAAGAAGTGTATTTATATGCAAAAAAATTAAGATTTCAATTTCTTTGCATCCCTTTCTGCTTGCATGCATGAAAAGGCATTAAACATTGGTGAAGGATCATATAAATATACATAATTCAAAATTATTACTTTTAAGTATATAGAAAAACATTACTTGCACACATTGTTGGTTCTTTTCTTTTAGCCATTCCGTGGGCACTAGCAATGTATAGAATTACTAACTTGCTAGTTGCTAAAAATAGGTTTCAGTGCAGCTCACTTCTTATATGCATAGAAACGCATGCATTGCTCTATCTATTTTGCCACAACTCCATCCTCCTTCAAAGCTGCAATTAAATCAAATAAAAACAAAAAATACATGACATAAAAAACTGGACTCAAGAAGCATAGAAATTGAACGCGGACCAGTGGAGGGACGTAACTTAACAGCGGCAGATGCAAGCATAAGAAACAATTACGATAATAATAGAAAAATTTGAATCACAAGCATTGGAAAGGTTGCCCTTAGAAAACCACGGTTAAGAGGCAACACTTGTGATGGGGCTTAACGCTAGGCCGTCACCACTAGCAGCGACACTAGAGACGTGGATGGTATTTATGATGTTGCCTTTAAAAAATTTGAAATGAAATTATCTGCAAGCGCCCAGATAAAATACATTTGCTGTAGCATTTCACCAAGGAGAGTTTCCTAGGTATCGTTATTTATAACGGAGCAATGCATATCGTTAGTCAATCGATAGGAGATAAACATCTACAACTATGACACACACATGTATGATTATGATAAGAGTTCCACTAGATGTATACTCAACACAGGAATCAATCATAAATGATAAATAAGATAAATGTAATAGAACAGAGTAAACCATATAAAAGAGTTCCAACAAAGCATTCTCACCAAGGTCGGATCGTAGCCAAAACTAAAAGAGATAGATTAACTTCCTAACATGGTTCTAACTATATGTCATAGACTACATCCATTAGTGCAATTATGTTTAGCAATCATGGTTAGAATAACTTATTTATACGCAGGAGACATCATGCATGGAGGATCAGATCCAGAGTCTATGTCCTACGGGTGACCAGGTCTTACTTGCCCTATATTCGGGGAGTGGACTACAAAGGGCTCAAAAAGGCTATAATAGTCACCCTCGCGATCTACCACTTGCTGGCCCGGAATATAGGGTGCATTCGTAGGTAAACAACGTAAAAGCATCATGCTTACACAATGTTGACCACTCACCGCGCGATCGACAGAATGAGCGCTATAAGAACAAGAGCATAAACATAAAGATACCCTAGCTATGCTAGACATATAATCAAAGTAGACGATGAACATTATAATTATGAACACGAAATAGTAACAAGTCATGACATGTATCAACTAGAACACAAACTAGAAGAAGAATAAGAACTAGATGAACAATTAGAAGTAGATTAGAACACAGAGATGAACTAGAGAGATAATTAGAACTAGATTAGAACACAGAGATGAACTAGAGAGATTAGAAGATGAACTAGAACACAATTAGAACACAACATAATGAACTATAACACAACTAGACAATTAGAAGAACAATTAGAAGAACAATGTTGATACAAGAGAGAAGACAAGGCTAATTACCTAGCTCCTCCTAACTAGATCCGGAATCCGAGCTTCCTCGACTCTTCTAATTCTATTCTAGCTACGCCCTTGGATGATGGAGCTCCTGGTTGTCTAGGCTACCTCTACTCTAAATGATTGATCTATGCTATGAGATATGAATTCGATCTGATGATGTCTCCAGGAGGGGGGTCTGGGGTTTCTTATATAGCCCGGTGGGATGAACCGCAACCCTCGGATCAAACCGACATTTAACAATGACCAAGATACAAAGTAGAGGTCGGTTAGGTCACGCCATAGAACCCCGGACTGTCCGCGCCTGGGTGCCGGACTGTCCGCCGACAAAAACGCAGAAACCAAACAATTCTGCAAGTCTGCTGGACATGTCCCGGACTGTCCGCGGGTTTGCACTGCGGACTGTCCGTCGTTCACTTTTTAGTGAACAGTCAGGGGGCTGCGCCTAACGGACCTAGCCGAGACCCGATGCGCAGACTGTCCGCCAATAGACCGCGGACTGTCCGCGACCACACAGAAAGGGCAAAAACAGTTCGGTTCAAACCCAAAAACAAATCGATCTCAACCAAATCAAAAAGGGACTTCGATAAAACTCCTCCCAGATGTTCCTCTGCGTATTGGGGTGCTATTGCTAAGAAATCATCGCACCAAACCAAGTCAATCGAGAGTAATTCGAAGAACACCGAAAAGGGAGAAAGAACGAAGAACGAATGTGATTTCAACCTGATCTATGAAATGGTGAGGTTAGAGAAGAAACCCTTCGGTGGAAAGAAGGGGCTCACGACATAGAACAAACTGATTCAAGTGGAATCGAAAATCATCTCGCGAAGAGGGAGAACGCGGCAAATCTCCGGGAGGGAAAAACCAAAACGCGAAGAACACGAATACAAAAACGTGAATCAATCTCAATTCCAGTCGAAACTCCTCCACACGAGGAGACAACGAGATTACGGTCTCATTTCCTCAACATCCAAATACACAAAGGTATGATTCACCATCTCTGCGGATCACAGGCAGCGAGGTATGATTAGAACCTAAGCAGGGGCTAGAGAGAGAGCTCAGGAACAAATGGCTGCAAGGATAGAGAGAGAGGAGGGGTGCCTCTCTTATTTATAGCCTAATAACAATAGTCCCCTTCTACCCCTAGATACAAGAGTGAAGCGGCCACCCTAGGGTTATCCCGGTCCAACTCTGCTTATTGACGATCCGATGGCCACGCGCCTTCCTCATCCTTAGCTTCGCTTCAACACAAGCCTCAGGATGCCGCCACATGCCGCCTGTTGGTAGTTCTTAACTTCACTAAAGATAGAGCTAGGCAACTATCCCCGGTAACGGCCCAGAAATGCTGTTGACACTTGCTAACGTCGTTACTAGGAGTAGACTATGGAATCTATCCGTGTGGCAACGGCGCCAGAAATGCTTGTAGCAAGTCCAGTAACTATACCTAAAGGAGTGAAGCTAAAGCAGTTATCCACTAATGTCAAATGGGGTTGTCAATCCAGGTGTCGCCAAAAATGGAGCTAGCTAGAGAGATTGCAATCTACCTAGAGGAGATTCTGCAAGGGCACAGAACTATCGTAGTAGCACTTCGCCTGGAAGTACCAGGTGTCGATTTATTTGATCCCAAAGGAAGGCTAGGGTGGTGTATGAGTCGAGTCAAGGAGGGGATGAGAGTCGAAGAATAAGAAAGGGAAAAGGAGAGAGAGAGAGAGCGATGAAATGCTAGAAAGAATTTATGAGTGGATAGGTAAGGATGAAATGAATGGTTAGGTAAGGTGGATAGACGGGTAGATAGGGGAATAAGATAACTAAGGATAACTAATATAACTAACTAATAACTAATAACTACTCTTAGATAACTACGAAGCAAGATAGGCAAATGCCCAAATAAGCAACCACGTTAAGTATAGTTTTATTCCTATCTTGTCAAGTACCAAGGCGTACTAGCCTTTCCACTGACTTAGGTGGAAATGCAGCACAACGAGCCTTACTGTAAAACTAGACCAACTACGTGGTGGAATTCAAGGTGCACAGGGCTATCACCACCTGCTGCTACCCACAGCTATCCGGGGTCTAGCCGTATCTGAAGGTAAGTCTATAACTAAGCACCACGCCTAATTATATAACTATCTCTATCCTGGCCTAGAATAGAGACACCCTTGCGGACGTCAGAGCAAATACTTGACTTAATAAGATAAACACTAAAACTAACTAAGCAACCTATTGACAAAGATCAAAACACTAAGCACACTAGAGATTAACTACATGGCTAAGTGAATTGAAATGTAGGATAGCTAGGTACTCAAGCAATTAATCAAGTAACTACTCAAACTGGTAAGTAGAATAAAGTTATACTTGAAATGATGAACTAGAATATAGTAAAGTGCTTGAGTACAAGAGCAAAACCTGAACTGGATATGAAGGAAGACTCTTCCCAACTCCAGGACCGATACTCGCACGCTTCTACTCTGAGCTAAGCCTTGAGCAGCGCTTTCGCGAGGGCAATGGGCAAGGATGCTTGCTCTACTAGCTACCTACTTGCCTAAGCTTGGCTAAATCCTAAGCTATTAGCTCTCTAGCTTTAGCCTTGCTTTCCTCTTTCTTTTCCTTGCTTGATGTGAAGTGACACCTCCAGGGGGGTATTTATAGTACAGAGGTGGAGTAGGGGCTACTCCACCGCCACATCATCGATCCGCGTGATGATGGATGAGAGCCCTTGGATCGTAACCTCCTTCAGATCAATGGTGGAGAAGAATTAAGCATGTGCTTCTTTGCATGGCGGCATGCATGATCCACGCCACTCCCTCCTGAGCCCTCCGATGCCACCGACCTAGTGACCGAGGGCTAAGATTTGGCCCTGAGGTGGTCACACGGATCAGTGACATGGCAGGGGAGAAGTTTGGGCGCCACCTAGGGGTGGCGGGCACCACCCCACTAGGGCCCAAATGGGCCCTGGTGAGTGGTCTCGGCCCCTGGTGGGTCCATTCTCCAAATTTGGTTCAAATCCTGCATTCAAATAAAATCTATGGACATGTGGAATTTGGTTAGTTTGAAACCTATTTGACTACCTTTCATGCCTTTTTGGTGATTTTTTGGGTAAAATGTTCATGGTTAAAACAAGTGTTTAAGGACCATCAACAAGCTCCCCCAGCTAACCTGTTGCTCGTCCTCGAGCAACAATGAGGTTTAAGCATAGAGCATGAAATAGATAGAACTTAAGATGTATACAAGTGCATATGTGTAGTGAGAAATAACTTAGTGTATATCTTTAATCATAGCAATGTGGGGCTTATAGCTTTTCACTTCAAACATGCAAGAGTGAAATAAAGCAGTAGATAGGAAATTTTATCTTGCTTAGGTTTGACTAGGATTCTGTCTGGAGGTTTTTAAGCTTTTCAAAAGATAAAAAAAAACTGCTAAGTCCTCCAAGATTACTCAATCACTCAATGGTGTTTAAATCCTCACTTAGGCCAAAATGTAGCCTCTCCTATTTCTAAAGAATGATATGTGGAGTTATAGGTAGGCAAAAAATCATGAGCAAATTGCATAATTAATGTATTGCTAAGCTAGACACTCAGATCATAAGGAGCAGCAAATCATAAATATTGATCAAGATGTGCATGTGTGGTTATGTGGAAGTGTATAGAGAGATATTTCATAATCCTTCCTAGTTAATTTCTAGGGTCTCGAGCTAATGATAACTTCTCTCTTTTTTTTACTCGAACATAGTGAGTAGACAAAAATGTGTCCTCACATTTTCTTAGGACATAGTCCTCTCTTGAGCTACTTGCTCACTTTTTTTTCATATCTCTCTTTTTTAGCTCTAGATTTCCCAGATTGTCTATAGGAAAGGATTTTAGAAATGAAAAGGGGGAAGAGAGAGAAATGCTTATTCCCAGTGTAGAATAGCATAAGGCTAGCAATGGAACGTTTGGCAAGGTATTGCATATCTCCAGTGTAGAGAATGAGCAATTTATTTGGTGGTTGCAAACTTCCAAAGTGGAGAGTAAGCAATTTATGGTGGGTGTGTGTATCTTGATCAAAAGAAATGATAAGCTTCTCTACTAAGATCTATGAGGTCTAAACAAAGCTCAACACAAACAAAGCTCTTTGTGGTTTTGACTAACAAATATTGGCTATTGGTGGGATGGGATAAAATCTAGGAGGAACTTTTAGCAAGGTTTTCATGATTTTTAAAAGAAATCCTCCAAATTAGGTCCTAATTTCGCCTTAACAAGTTTAAAGAATTACTCCATTTCTAACTAACTTTATTCACTAAGCATGATTTTAGTTAAAACATGTGCAACCCACAAAAGCTACAACTTAGATAAAACTAGTTATTCTAACTATAACAATAGCATTTGCATGACATTTTTATTTCTTATTTAGGTTCCAACATTTTTAAGCAGATTTTATCATTTTTACTCATGGGATAATTACTTAGGCAAGTATATAACAGTCAAAAATCTTCAAAAGATATAGAATTAAGAACCGAACATAAAGAGTAAGGTTGAAACATACCTTATTGGCGCGAGGATCTCCCCCAAGCTGGCTTCTTGCTTGGTGAAGGGTCTTCATCTTTCTTGTTCGAAGCTCTTGTTCTTATTTTATTAAAAGGAAACTATCTAATGTTGTGAAAAAGGGAAACTTTCCTTTTATGATATTTTATTATTCTAGCTAAATTAACATATACTTATGCATATAACTAATGATAACTGATTTTTTTTAGTTACATGCATGACATATGTTATTTATTTGAAAAAGGGAAATTTGAAGGGAAAAATTAAAAAGTAAATCCATACCTTAGATCCATGGAATTTCATCCTTATTGGGTGGATCTTCTTCCTTGGGTACTTCTTCTTTAAGTACTTCATCGGGTTCTTCTTCTTTTGGCACCTCTCCTTTGTTCTGTGAATTACACAACTCAGGAGAAGGTGGTTCTTTCTTTCTGTTCCACCTTGTTCTTGGGCGCCTCTTCATGGTACAAACGGGTTTTGCTTCCAGCATGTTAGTGGCATATGCGGGACCACGGAAAAAAGAGAATATTTCCTTCCTCCCTCCTAATGTCATTTGCATTTTACCACTCCCCACATATATGCAAGCATCAACAGTGTTAAAGAAAGGTCTACCTAAGATTAGAGGCACATCTTTCCTATTTCCGATATCTAGTATTATGAAATCAACAGGAACATATGAACCTCTAATATGAACAGGTAAATCAGTGACTATTCCTTCTACATAGCATGTGATTGATCAGCTAGCACGACATAGGCAGATGTGGATGACATGGGTGGAAAGAACGAGTTTTCATAGAAATCCTTAGATAAAATGTTCACACTCGATCCTAAATCACACATGGCATTTTAAAGACTTCACCAAAGATTGAGCATCTAATTATGGGACTACCAGGATCACCGTTTTTAACAGTCATGGTTTGATCTTCATAATAGTTAAAAATATTTATTTCAACCATATTTGTAGTTTCCATGTCAGGTTTAGCCGGAATTTTACTAGTTTCAAAAGATGGTATGATCGCAGCAAGTTGTGCTAATTGGGTTCTAACATCTTATTAAAGCTAAGTTGATTTTTTAGAGCAGATGAGAAATCTTCAAATTTAGCATTTATGTTCTCAAGGATTTTATCATTTGACATTAATTTCTTATTCAAAAATTCAGTAGTTCTACCTTGAGAGTAGACTAGATTCTTTAAGAACGAGAAATTATCAGTACTTTGGAAATTAGAGCGAGGGACTGAATTATTACCTTGAGAGTTGGAGTGCTGATTCCATCCTTGATTCTGTTGATGGAAACCGTTGTTGTTGTTGTTGTTGTTGATGAAGTTCAAATCTTCATGTAACTCGGGGCAGTGGTTCCCAGAATGTCTGGTTTCTCCACAAACTTCACAAGTCATGTAGGATTCCAGAGATTGGACACTCTCTTGTTGGTTCATCTTCTCACAGTTGTCCAGCTTCTTGGCCAGCAGGTCCATCTTAGCCACGATCGTGTCGGCCTCCTTAAGGGGATGCATACCTCGCTTACGGGGCTGCAGTCTCTCGTCATTCCATCCTTGGTTCGACACCATCTTCTCTATGAGAGCTTTAGCATCTGCAACATTCAGAGAAAAGAATGCACCGCCGGCGACGGCATCCAAATGGCTTCTAGAGAGTGGGGTTAGGCCATGGTAGAAGTTCTGGATCAACAGCCAGTCCTCCATACCATGGTGTGGACAAGCAGTGACGTACTCTTGCATTCTCTCCCAAGCCTCGGGAATAGATTCTCGGCTTGTTGCGTAAAGCTGGAGATTTTGTTGCGAAGAGCGTTCGTCTTGCCCATCGGAAAGAATTTGGCGAGAAAAGCATTGGAACACTTGTCCCATGTGTCTACAGCGTTGTCCTAGGAGAGAAAAGGGAAAGAGACGAAGACGGATGGCTTCTTGGGTTATACCCTTAATGGTGAAGGTGTCGCAAATCTCCAAAAATTGTTGGAGGTGAGCATTGTGTGGCAGAACCTCCTGAATTAAGTGGCCCACATGCACCCATCATTGTCCTAAAGACTTCTGATTAGCGTGCACGAGTTCCAAATGACTCAAGAGATCTGTCGGGTGTCCTCGGGAAACCCGAATCATCCACGTTACATTCTTCTCAGGAATTCCCTCGTCAAGCATCACAGTATTACAACAGTTTTATAGATAAGATAAATCAGAGTAAAGCGGAAAGATTATATAACATAGATCGAAGCTTAGATTTTAAAGTTTACAACCCATAAGTACTTATTACATAAAAGGTTCGGAACTTTATATTACATATACCACACAAATTGTGTTACTTGCCCAAGGTCAAACATCAGAGTCATTATCACTCTCCTCCACAAGAGTGAAGAAACATTGACCACCAAAGGATGATCAATGAACTCACCTGCAACAAAGGTTAACAAACCCTGAGTACAAAAGTACTCAACAAGACTTAACCGTCTAGAAAAGAGGAGAATACTCAGGTATGCAGGCTATAGGGATTCAAGGTAAGGTTTTAGCAAGATCAAAACATTTCTTTTGCATAAAAGCTTACTAATAGTAAAGCCTATTATCAAGTTTTAACTCGAAATTAAACCTTATAACTGTCCAAAGATTCTCAAACTTTCATAAGCATACCACATCTTTCGTTCTCATCTCATCAAAATTCAATTCATTACTACGGTGTGGGTCAGTGGATTGAGGCTCCATATCCGAGGAAACACGGCGATTCGAATCGATTAAACCCAGCTGGGGATTCAGTACCACACGACATATGTAGAACTTAATCTTGCATACGTCAACCCTATCTATAGATCCTCCCATACAAGAACGGGTCCAGCGTCACCCGAGAGTACAGTACACCTCAACCCGACTATCTCATAGCCCGAGGGTACACGCTACTCCCGCCATCTCTCCACTCCCAGTACGCGGTTGGCCGTTCTCAAGTATCGGAATAGCTATAGACGAGGCTTACCACCGCATGTGGGCTGTACTCAAAGGTCTCAATCACAGCAGGCCAACAACGATAAGGTCCTATGTTGAGTAACCTTACAACAAGACTCCATTATTGATGTAAGTTACTATCGTTATCATGTTATCTCAAGATTCATGACTTCCATAACATAGCAACCATTTTCAAAAGCACCTACTATTATGAAGTAGTAAAGCTTGGCTAAGCATACTAAGCATTTTCATAAAACGGGTATCAAGGTTAAGTATTGGAATCATCAAGGTTGGTAATGCATCAAATAAGGCTCACATACTCCTATTCACTTAATGCATCATATTAACTCAAGTGATATAAATAACTTTATCAAAATACAAGGATAGGTTTAATGTCCGGGGCTTGCCTTGTTGATTAGCGAAGTCCGGAGATTCTGAAAAAGTAGAAGGATCCACACACTCAGGAGAATCCACTGAGGATCCGGTCCTTCCGAAACGAGATCTACACGTAGAAGTGCATATGCATGATCAATGAGATGCTTATGATATGACCATGGTAAAGATGGAAATTTTCTAAGCTGTAGACATTTATTCAAACAATCTTTTATCACGGTAAAGTTGCAAACCAACAAAACTAACTTAGCTATTAAACCATAGATTATCCTTCAACAAATTTTATTATCTTTATTAAGCAAGGTTATGTAACCAACAAGCAACAAAAGATCATTTATATAAAGGAATCCATAACCAGGGAGCAAATCATGCTAGTGTTTCCTTGGTTGTCAAACAAATCCAAAAATGCACACAAACTTAAAGGGATTAACGAATTTTTATTTATTTATAAATCACTCTAAATAGCATTTACTTATAAACAAATTATACTTATTCAAACAGAGGTGAAATTAATCATGAAGGTAGATATCAGTGACATAAACTCACATGTCAAATTTCAGGATTTTTGGAGAACACAGAAAATCACATAATTCATCAAAGTTGCATTTATTAATTAAAGCACAGATTTTATTGGCATAGTAAAAGTGCTCCAAACACAAGTTTCATAATTCTTTATATTAGCACAGACCTTCTAACACTTATCATGTCAAATTTCACAATTAACAGAGCTATAGAAAATTAGAGCAAAAATAACAATCTAGCTACTGCTCAAAAGAAAGAAAAAGAAAAGCTCAAAACTGGCCCAAGCTGGGCTTTCGGCCCAAGCCAGCACAGCCCGACACGCGCGAAGCCAGCCCAGCCTGGCTCCCGCCCGCGCGCCTAGGCAACTTTGCAGAAAAGACCTCCGGCTTAAGCGAAACTAACCCGCAGTCCACAGCGCTATTTACATGAGTCTGGGACTTTTCAACCAACACCCTGAAACTTCCTGTCTTTACAACCGCAAGGTCCCCGACCATGGCCAGCGTGAACGGCGGCGCACGAGCGGCGGCGAGCCTTACGCCGGCCATCTCCGGTCATTAGAGACTCGGCTGACGCGAGCATCAACACCAGCAAGACACCCGCAGTCAATTGAGCCCTCAACCCTACACTCTACCACTCTGGTTGAGCCTGGCCACGCACGGCGGCGGATCGGATCTCGGCTAGCCCGTTCCGGCGAACCTAGACCGGTAGCAAACAAACGGAGAGGCTAGGAAGGTCTAGTAGCTCACCCTGATGCTGTTGTGTAACTGGTTTAAGCGGAGGTTGCACGAAGGGGAGAGTTCCACGGAGCAGTGGCCTGCGGCGGAGAACTCCGGCGAAGACGACGTTGTTCCGGCGAGTCCTGAGCATCAAACAGGGAACCATCGAGCCGATGAGTGCTCTGGGATCAAGATGAAACAACAACATGAGAAAGAGAGATTAGAGAAGTGCTCGGTTTATCGGACCACGTTGAGATCGAGCTCGGCGGCGCTTTCTGCCCGCGGGAAGAAAACTGGCGAGTATGAGCTCTCTGGTGCAGTAGAGGTGGAGAGGATAGGTCTGGGAGATGCGCAAGTAAGTTTAGAAGTTATAGCCGCGGTGAATTTGGATGAGAACGAACAGAGACGGTGAATTTGGGTTTGGGTTGGGATTGTTCCCGTCGGCGCCTTGGTGGCAAAAAATGGCGACGGCGAGCTCGGAGAAGGCGCCACGACGCGAGGAAAAGTGCCAGCAGCAGCTCGCCATGCCACGGACTCGGTCGCGCGCTCCTTCGGAGAAGTCGACGGCAAACGCGTGAGCAGGAGCGATCAAAAGATCGTCCCCCTGCCGCCATGAACAGGGAAAAGAGCTTATCCCCACCCTTCTCCTTTATACCCATTCGGATTATTGAAAATACTCCAGATTTTTGAATACAAGTTGAAAATATGTCAAAATATCAAATGCTCAGAATTTAAAACTGAACATCTTTTATTTTTGCAACATAAGCAGAATATGCTTAGATTTTAATTAGGGTTTGCAAATCAAAGGGGACAAAAAGGGCAAAGGGTATTTTCACAATTGCTTTTGATTTCAAAAAAGACTTGAAAAACTTTAAACACCAAAGTTGATCCTTATCAAAAATTGAGCAACTTTGCTTTTTGAAGCATACTCAAATTCTTTTTAGATTTTGATTGCTAATAAAGGGGATAAAAGAGATTTTTAATTAAAAAAAATTAGTTAATTTCAATCCAAATTGAATTATACCTCAATGGTGACTTGAAACATGTTCCAATACACCTTTGAGACATAATACCAAAGTTGGGTCAAAAGTTCAATTACTATATAAGAAATTACCATACTACCCTTATATATATAAAGCACTATTCACCACATAAGAAGCATAACTAGGGTTTCAACTTAAGCACTTCTTATCCACTAAGCACAAGTATGAAAAAAAACTTGTTTTTAGTGAATGCATATTCAGGTTATCAACTCAGATGAAATGCTAATGCATATGATGACATGTCAAGTTTTAGTTTGCTTAACACCAGAGTGTTACAGCTCCCCCCTTAAAGAAATCTCGTCCCGAGATTTAACCTGTAGGCTAACTAATGGAAAAGGAAATGTGTCAGACACTTCCATTACTAACCTTTACATAAAGCAGGGGATAGGTCATCATATAACAGATTATAAGGATATACAGAAGAAAGAAACTCAGGAAAACTTTCTAAGAGAAACTCTTCCGACTCCCACGTGGCTTCTTCTTCAGTATGTTGATTCCATTGAACTTTGTAGAATTGACAGTTCTTTTTCGAGTGACTCGATCTTTCTGGTCCAGAATCTTGATAGGATATTCTGAGTATGTCAGATCAGGCTCTAATTCAATCTCTTCAACATGAATGACATGATCAGGCACTTGAAGACATTTCTTTAACTGAGAGACATGGAACACATTATGAACCAATGATAGCTGTGGTGGTAAATCAAGTTGATATGCCACCTTTCCACACCTTTTAAGAATCTGATAGGGACCTATATATCGTGGTGCTAACTTTCCTTTGATTCCAAATCGAGTAACTCCTTTCATTGGTGATACCTTGAGATAGACATACTCACCAACTTTAAAGGTAAGAGACCGTCGTCTCTTATCAGCATAACTCTTTTGCCTGGATTGTGCTTTCTTCATGTTCTCTCGAATCAATCTGACTTTTTCTTCAGCTTCTTTAACTAAGTCAACTCCAAGAGACTACGTTCTCCAGGTTCAGACCAACTTAACGGTGTTCTGCATCTTCTGCCATACAGAGCTTCAAATGGTGCCATCTTAATGCTCTCTTGATAACTATTATTGTATGAAACTCTGCTAAAGGCAAACATTCATCCCATTTCTCTGAATAATTGAGTACACAGGATCTTAACATATCTTCTAAGATCTGATTAACTCTTTCAGTTTGACCCCCGGTCTGTGGATGATACGCTGTACTATGCAAAAGCTTGGTACCCAAAGACTCATGTAAGTGCCTCCAGAAGACATTGACAAACTGTGTCCCTCTATCAGACACGATAGTCTTTGGAATGCCATGCAAACTTACAATTCTGTCAAAATATATCTTGGCATAGGTAGATGCTGGATATGCTGTTTTAACAGATATGAAATGAGCTGATTTGGTCAGACGATCAACAATGACCCATATGGAATCAAACCCTTTTGATGTTCTGGGCAGACCCACTATAAAGTCCATACTAATATCATCCCACTTCCAAGATGGAATTGGCAATGGTTGCAATTCTCCAGCAGACCTAAGATGAATTGCCTTCACTTTCTGACAAGTATCACATTTAGCTATATAACTAGCAATTTCAAGTTTCATCTTAGTCCACCAGAATCTCTGTTTCAGATCATGATACATCTTATTACTGCCTGGATGTACTGAAAATCTTGTTGCATGAGCTTCATCAAGAATCTGCTTTCTGAGTTCAGGAACCTTTGGAACTACTAACCGATCCTTAAACCAAATTACTCCAGCTTCATCTATTTTGAAATTGGAATTCTGCTCAGAATGAATCTTTTCTTTCAGATGGATCATACCTTGCTTTCCTTTGGGCTGCAATGATCTGATCTTTAATAGATGATTGAACGGTCACATTTGCAAGATTTCCTTGTGGAATCATTTCAAGACTTAGCCTTTCAAGCTCATGGCACAAGGTAATATCTATCGGCTTGACTTCCAGACAATTGCAATGATTCTTTCGACTGAGTGCATCTGCCACTACATTAGCTTTACCTGGGTGATAGTGTACTTCAATATCATAATCTTTTATCAGTTCTAACCATCTTCTCTGACGCATATTCAACTCAGACTGAGTGAAGATGTATTTCAAGCTTTTATGATCAGTGTATATGTGACAAATATTACCCAACAAATAATGTCGCCAGATCTTCAGAGCATGGACTACAGCTGCCAACTCTAGATCATGTGTTGGATAATGTTCTTCGTGTCGCTTAAGTTGTCGTGAAGCATAGGCAATGACTCTACCTTCTTGCATCAGTACACACCCAATGCCTTTACCTGAAGCATCACAATAAACATCAAAGGATTTCTCAATGTCTGGCTGAGCTAATACTGGTGCAGTTGTCAAAAACTTTTTCAAAGTCTGAAAAGCTTCTTCACATTCCGTTGACCATACAAACTTAGTGTCATTCTTTAACAGTGTTGTCATTGGTTTAGAGATCTTGGAGAAGCCAGGGATAAATCTACGATAATACCCTGCTAATCCTAAGAAACTCCGAACTTGATGTACTGAAGTTGGCGACTTCCAGTCAAGAACTTCTTGGACTTTGCTTGGATCTACTGCAACACCTTTAGCTGACAGAACATGACCCAAGAATTGAACTTTGTCTATCCAGAATTCACATTTACTAAATTTAGCATATAACTGATGTTCTCTCAGGCGAGTCAACACTATCCTGAGATGTTCTGCATGCTCTTCTTTGGTTTTGGAATAGATGAGAATGTCATCAATAAACACAACCACGAACTTATCTAGCTCTGGCATGAACACTGAATTCATCAAATACATGAAGTGTGCTGGGGCATTGGTCAGACCAAAAGACATGACTAGATATTCATATAGACCATATCTGGTAGTGAATGCTGTTTCGGAACATCTTCTGGTTTGATCTTGATCTGATGATACCCCGATCTCAAATCTATCTTCGAGAATACCTTCGCACCAGCAAGTTGATCAAAGAGAAGATCAATACGGGGCAAAGGATACTTATTCTTGATTGTCACTTCATTCAAGGGACGATAATCAACACATAGCCTCAAGGTATGGTCCTTCTTCTTCACAAAGATCGCTGGACAACCCCAGGGTGAAACTAGGTCGAATGAAACCTTTATCTATCAAATCTTGCAACTGAGTTTTCAATTCTGCTAACTCTTTTGGTGGCATTCTATAAGCTCTTCTGGCTATCGGTGCGTTCCTGGTTTGAGTTCTATTTCAAATTCCACATCACGATCAGGTGGCAGACCAGGTAAATCTTCTGGGAACACATCAGGAAACTCACAGACCACCGGAATGTCTTGGATTTCCTTGACAGAGGTAGCACACACTCGCTCAATTGTCCTCTTAAGAGTAGGAAGATGGACAAGAAGTTGAGATTTGCTATTAGGTAAGTTGAGCTTGATGGTTCTATTCAAGGTGTCTATCACTGCACCTCTTTGATTCATCCAGTTCATACCCAAGATCACATCTATACTTGGATCTTTTAAAACTATCATGGAGGTTGGAAATATATTTCCACCCAGATCTATAGGTACCTGATGTACCATTTCCTTAGTACATAGTCGACCCCCAGGTGACTGTATAAAGAATTTATCTTTGGTTTCACCAATAGGTATATTATACTTCTCCGCAAATGTTCTATTCATGAAAGTATGTGATGCACCAGAATCAAAAAGTGTAAGTGCTGGGTATTGAGCAACAGGGAACATACCAAGCATAACAGGTTCTCCTTCAGGAATAGCTTCTATTTGAGTATGGAAAACCTTTCCTGTTTTCTGAGTACCCTTACCCTTCTGATTGTTTTGTGCATTACCTTTGTTCTGGTTTACTTGCTGATTTCCCGCTGGCCTTGGTACATTGGCATTGGGAACATTCTGCCTTGGATAAGGACATTCACGAGAGAAATGACCAGCCTTTCCACAATTGTAGCATGGAAAACTTGTAGCTTGAGGCACTGGTGGACGAATAGCAGGAACATTCGACTGACGTTGAACATTGAAAGGCATAGCAGGCCTTGCAAAAGTTCCCTGAAGATTCTGCTGCTGAGGCGGATGGTACGGTGGACGATAAGATGGGCGGAACTGTTGGACTGGATGATATACGAGCCTCTGACGCTTCTTGTTGCCGCCAGATGATCCAGGCCCTGACACAAATCCCTTCTTCTTCTTAGCCTCCTTATGCTTGCGATTCTTTTCTTCACTAGCTATAGCAACATTCACTGTCTCATGATAATTCATATTACCACAAGTTGTCATCATAGACTGAAGCTTTGTATTCAATCCTCTCATGAAACATGCCTTCTTCTTCTCATCAGTGTTGACCTGGTCAAAGGCATATTGGGATAGATGATTAAACTTCCCAATGTACTGCATAACTGGCTCATCTCCCTGACGGAGAGCTAAGAACTCTTCCAACTTCATCTTCATAACTCCATCTGGAATATAATGAGCCCTGAAGGCCTCCTTGAATTCAGCCCAAGTGATTCGGTGGCCGGCTGGTTGAACAGCTAGTAAATTTGCCCACCAAACCCCTGCGGCTCCTCGAAGTTGTTGAGCTGCAAAAGCTGGCTTCTGAACTTCAGTGCAGTTGATAAGACTGAATTTTTGTTCCATGGTGCGGAGCCAATCATCAGCTTCAAGAGGTTCATCAGCTTTAGTGAACACTGGCGGACGGGTATCAGTGAAATCGACATATGTTGTCTCTTCCCTGTTATTACGGCCACGACCACGTTGACCCACATTCTGATTTTGTGCTAACAAAGTTGTTGCATTGACCAATGCTGCAATAGCATCAGCCAAAGAGGGTGGAACTGGTGGTGCATTAGGGATATCATCCCCACCATGGGCAGCACTAGCGCCACGAGTGTTAACAGGCATCTGTTTACACAAACCATAGCTTGATTAATATTCATATATATACATCATAACATGCATACCATGCTCAACTTATTTATCATACAAGTCCGCTCTTGGGCAGGACTACTGACACCACTATCTTGCACAACTGACCATACTAGAGGTTTTCCGACTAACTAGGTTACAAAGTCAGAAGGGTCACACTAGGATACATCTCATGTCTATTCAACCTCTAGGTCTATCACTCTTCCCCAGATAAGACTTCATACTCCACCGACTCTAACTCCTCATCTTCTTCTTCCTCTTCTTCCACCTCAGATTCATTTTCAGGAGTAGGTGGCGTAGCAGGTTCTGGCTGCAACTGTGCAGTCAGCTCCTCTACCTGCCTATGTAGGTCAGCATGATGGATCTGCATGAGGTTCTGATTGTCCCTCATTACATCTACTCGGGTTCGTGCCCGATTCCTCTGTTCGACGGCCTTCCTCCACTTACACTCATACTCTTGATGCTGCTCGTGGTGATATTGCAACTGCTCACGTAACTCTTCCTTCTCTCTGGTGCCCCTCATCCTTTCTCCACTTGCCCTTGCCAACTCCATGTACAGGCGGTCTACTTCCGCCTGAAGTTGTGACGAGGCACTGTTACTTCCTTCACCTTCTTCATAAGCAACCACTGGCGGGTTGCTTCCCACACTATCTGCGGGTTCATCATCTCTTGGGGCAAGAACGTGTCGGGGAACACCTCGAGGTCCGGTACACTTGCGTGCCGTCTGCTTGGTACGGACCATCTGCTAAAATATTTATATTTTGAATATTAGAACTATATATGTTCCAAGATTAAGAGACAGAGTTTTATAATTAAGAAGATATATAGACTCTATTTAGATATAACTTCTAAGAGGGAAAGTTAATTATATGTTATCAATCATGATGCATGAATCGTACTTACGAACAAAGCATACATCAAACAAATAATTACTTTAAAGTAGTCACTTATATAAAAGTGAATAAACTTCCTTTTCACAATTAGGGCAATATTATATTGTTATAAGTATTGTTCCTTAAATAAATATCATCATAACTATACTAAAAACATATCCATTTAGATAGAAGGATAAGTCTAAAGAATGAATTAAGGCAAGTCAGAAGAATAAGACAAGTCTTAGAAGCAATTTGGACTCAAACTAATTTGAAATTTAGTTTGACTCGAAACTTTTGAAGTTTTCAAAAATGAATACTGTTATACTTTCTAAGGGAACCTGCTCTGATACCAGCTGTGGCAGAACCTCCTGAATTAAGTGGCCCACATGCACCCATCATTGTCCTAAAGACTTCTGATTAGCGTGCACGAGTTCCAAATGACTCAAGAGATCTGTCGGGTGTCCTCGGGAAACCCGAATCATCCACGTTACATTCTTCTCAGGAATTCCCTCGTCAAGCATCACAGTATTACAACAGTTTTATAGATAAGATAAATCAGAGTAAAGCGGAAAGATTATATAACATAGATCGAAGCTTAGATTTTAAAGTTTACAACCCATAAGTACTTATTACATAAAAGGTTCGGAACTTTATATTACATATACCACACAAATTGTTGTTACTTGCCCAAGGTCAAACATCAGAGTCATTATCACTCTCCTCCACAAGAGTGAAGAAACATTGACCACCAAAAGGATGATCAATGAACTCACCTGCAACAAAGGTTAACAAACCCTGAGTACAAAAGTACTCAACAAGACTTAACCGTCTAGAAAAGAGGAGAAGACTCAGGTATGCAGGCTATAGGGATTCAAGGTAAGGTTTTAGCAAGATCAAAACATTTCTTTTGCATAAAAGCTTACTAATAGTAAAGCCTATTATCAAGTTTTAACTCGAAATTAAACCTTATAACTGTCCAAAGATTCTCAAACTTTCATAAGCATACCACATCTTTCGTTCTCATCTCATCAAATTCAATTCATTACTACGGTGTGGGTCAGTGGATTGAGGCTCCATATCCGAGGAAACACGGCGATTCGAATCGATTAAACCCAGCTGGGGATTCAGTACCACACGACATATGTAGAACTTAATCTTGCATACGTCAACCCTATCTATAGATCCTCCCATACAAGAACGGGTCCAGCGTCACCCGAGAGTACAGTACACCTCGAACCCGACTATCTCATAGCCCCGAGGGTACACGCTACTCCCGCCATCTCTCCACTCCCAGTACGCGGTTGGCCGTTCTCAAGTATCGGAATAGCTATAGACGAGGCTTACCACCGCATGTGGGCTGTACTCAAAGGTCTCAATCACAGCAGGCCAACAACGATAAGGTCCTATGTTGAGTAACCTTACAACAAGACTCCATTCTTGATGTAAGTTACTATCGTTATCATGTTATCTCAAGATTCATGACTTCCATAACATAGCAACCATTTTCAAAAGCACCTACTATTATGAAGTAGTAAAGCTTGGCTAAGCATACTAAGCATTTTCATAAAACGGTATCAAGGTTAAGTATTGGAATCATCAAGGTTGGTAATGCATCAAATAAGGCTCACATACTCCTATTCACTTAATGCATCATATTAACTCAAGTGATATAAATAACTTTATCAAAATACAAGGATAGGTTTAATGTCCGGGGCTTGCCTTGTTGATTAGCGAAGTCCGGAGATTCTGAAAAAGTAGAAGGATCCACACACTCAGGAGAAATCCACTGAGGATCCGGTCCTTCCGAAACGAGATCTACACGTAGAAGTGCATATGCATGATCAATGAGATGCTTATGATATGACCATGGTAAAGATGGAAATTTTCTAAGCTGTAGACATTTATTCAAACAATCTTTTATCACGGTAAAGTTGCAAACCAACAAACTAACTTAGCTATTAACCATAGATTATCTTCAACAAATTTTATTATCTTTATTAAGCAAGGTTATGTAAAAACCAACAAGCAACAAAAGATCATTTATATAAAGAATCCATAACCAGGGAGCAAATCATGCTAGTGTTTCCTTGGTTGTCAAACAAATCCAAAAATGCACACAAACTAAAGGGATTAACAAATTTTATTTATTTATAAATCACTCTAAATAGCATTTACTTATAAACAAATTATACTTATTCAAACAGAGTGAAATTAATCATGAAGGTAGATATCAGTGACATAAACTCACATGTCAAATTTAGGATTTTTGGAGAAACACAAAAATCACATAATTCATCAAAGTTGCATTTATTAATTAAAGCACAGATTTTATTGGCATAGTAAAAGTGCTCCAACACAAGTTTCATAATTTTTATATTAGCACAGGCATGCTAACACTTATCATGTCAAATTTTCACAATTAACAGAGCTATAGAAAAATTAGAGCAAAAATAACAAATCTAGCTACTGCTCAAAAGAAAGAAAAAAGAAAAGCTCAAAACTGGCCCAAGCTGGGCTTTCGGCCCAAGCCAGCACAGCCCGACACGCGCGAAGCCTGCCCAGCCTGGCTCCCGCCCGCGCGCCTAGGCAACTTTGCAGAAAAGACCTCCGGCTTAGCGAAACTAACCCGCAGTCCACAACGCTATTTACATGAGTCTAGGACTTTCAACCAACACCCTGAAACTTCCTGTCTTTACAACCGCAAGGTCCCCGACCATGGCCAGCATGAACGGCGGCGCATCGAGCGGCGGCGAGCCTTACGCCGGCCATCTCCGGTCATTAGAGACTCGGCTGACGCGAGCATCAACACCAGCAAGACACCCGCAGTCAATTGAGCCCTCAACCCTACACTCTACCACTCTGGTTGAGCCTGGCCACGCACGGCAGCGGATCGGATCTCGGCTAGCCCGTTCCGGCGAACCTAGACCGGTAGCAAACAAACGGAGAGGCTAGGAAGGTCTAGTAGCTCACCCTGATGCTGTTGGTGTAACTGGTTTAAGCGGAGGTTGCACGAAGGGGAGAGTTCCACGGAGCAGTGGCCTGCGGCGGACAACTCCGGCGAAGACGACGTTGTTCCGGCGAGTCCTGAGCATCAAACAGGGAACCATCGAGCCGATGAGTGCTCTGGGATCAAGATGAAACAACAACATGAGAAAGAGAGATTAGAGAAGTGCTCGGTTTATCGGACCACGTTGAGATCGAGCTCGGCGGCGCTTTCTGCTCGCCCGCGGGAAGAAAACTGGCGAGTATGAGCTCTCTGGTGCAGTAGAGGTGGAGAGGATAGTCTGGGAGATGCGCAAGTAAGTTTAGAAGTTATAGCCGCGGTGGAATTTGGATGAGAACGAACAGAGACGGTGAATTTGGGTTTGGGTTGGGATTGTTCCCGTCGGCGCCTTGGTGGCAAAAAATGGCGACGGCGAGCTCGGAGAAGGCGCCACGACGCGAGGAAAAGTGCCAGCAGCAGCTCGGCCATGCCACGGACTCGGTCGCGCGCTCCTTCGGGGAGAAGTCGACGGCAAACGCGTGGCAGGAGCGATCAAAAGATCGTCCCCCTGCCGCCATGAACAGGGAAAAGAGCTTATCCCCACCCTTCTCCTTTATACCCATTCGGATTATTTGAAAATATACTCCAGATTTTTTAATACAAGTTGAAAATATGTCAAAATATCAATGCTCAGAATTTAAAACTGAACATCTTTTATTTTTGCAACATAAGCAGAATATGCTTAGATTTTAAATTAGGGTTTGCAAATCAAAAGGGGACAAAAAGGGCAAAAGGGTATTTTCACAATTGCTTTTGATTTCCAAAAAGAACTTGAAAAACTTTAAACACCAAAGTTGATCCTTATCAAAAATTGAGCAACTTTGCTTTTGAAGCATACTCAAATTCTTTTTAGATTTTGATTGCTAATAAAGGGGATAAAAGAGGATTTTTAAATTAAAAAAAAATTAGTTGAATTTTCAATCCAATTGAATTATACCTCAATGGTGACTTGAAACATGTTCCAAATACACTTTTGAGACATAATACCAAGTTGGGTCAAAAGTTCAATTACTATATAAGAAATTACACCATACTACCCTTATATATATAAAAGCACTATTCACCACATAAGAAAGCATAACTAACTAGGTTTCAACTTAAGCACTTCTTATCCACTAGCACAAGTATGAAAAAAAAAACTTGTTTTAGTGAATGCATATTCAGGTTATCAACTCAGATGAAATGCAAAAAAAAAATTAGTTGAATTTTCAATCCAATTTGAATTATACCTCAATGGTGACTTGAAACATGTTCCAAATACACCTTTAGACATAATACCAAAGTTGGGTCAAAAGTTCAATTACTATATAAGAAATTACCATACTACCCTTATATATATAAAAGCACTATTCACCACATAAGAAGCATAACTAGGGTTTCAACTAAGCACTTCTTATCCACTAAGCACAAGTATGAAAAAATAAAACTTGTTTTTAGTGAATGCATATTCAGGTTATCAACTCAGATGAAATGCTAATGCATATAATGACATGTCAAGTTTTAGTTTGCTTAACACCAGAGTGTTACACATTGGCATCCTCATAAGCTTTGCCACAGAACGGGCTAGCTTGGACCATCGTGATCAGAGCCGGTTTCAACTCGAAATTGAGGTTGGCATCGATCACGGCTGGTCCTGTCGCTACATTGGCGGTAGAAGGAGCAGAAAAACTCACGAATGGTCTTGTTGGCCATCGTGAAGGTAGAACGAGATAAGAAAGAAAGAAGTTGAAGAAGATGAAGGAAAAAGATAAGAAGACTAAGGAAAGAAAGAATGGGGAAAGATGGGATTCGCTAAGCGGGAGCTTAAGCGAAGATAAATTCGACAAGGACTCGAAGGATACACCGATTGCCTTCCCCGGCAACGGCGCCAGAAATGCTTGTTGGTAGTTCTTAACTTCACTAAAGATAGAGCTAGGCAACTATCCCCGGTAACGGCCCAGAAATGGTTGTTGACACATGCTAATGTCGTTCCTAGGAGTAGACTATGGAATCTATCCCTGGCACACGGCGCCAGAAATGCTTGTATCAAGTCCAGTCACTATACCTAAAGGAGTGAAGCTAAAGCAGCTATCTACTAATGTCAAATGGGGTTGTCAATCCCGACACTAGTAGGAGCTACTAGAGAGATTGCAATCTACCTAGAGGAGATTCTTTAAGCGCACAGAACTATCGTAGTAGCACTTCGCCTGGGAGTACCAGGTGTCGATTTATTTGTTCCCAAAGGAAGGCTAGGGTGGTGTATGAGTCGAGTCAAGGAGGGGATGAGAGTCGAAGAATAAGAAAGGGAAAAGGAGAGAAGAGAAGAGAGGAAGATGAAAGGCTAGAAAGAATTTATGAGTGGATAGGTAAGGATGAAATGAATGGTTAAGGTAAGGGGATAGACGTGTAGATAGGAGGAATAAGATAACTAAGATAACTAATATAACTAACTAATAACTAATAACTACTCCTAGATAACTACGAAGCAAGATAGGCGAATGCCAAATAAGCAACCAAGTTAAGTATAGTTTTATTCCTATCTTATCAAGTACCGAGGCGACTAGCCTTTACCATTGACTTAGGTTGAACGCTAGCACAACGAGCCTTACTGTTGAACTAGACCAACTACGTGTTGGAATTCAAGGCGCACAGGGCTGTCACCACCTGCTTGCTACCACAGCTTCTAGGGGTCTAGCCGTATCTGAAGGTAAGTCTATAACTAAGCACCACGCCTAATTATATTCTAACTATCTCTACCCGGCCTAGAATAGAGCCACCCTTGCAGACGTCAGAGCAAATACTTGACTTAATAAGATAAACACTAAACTAACTAAGCAACCTATGGCAAAGATCAAACACTAAGCACACTAGAGATTAACTACTATGGCTATGTGAATTGAAATGTAGGATAGCTAAGTACTCAAGCAATCAATCAATATACTACTCAATACTGGTAAGTAGAATAAAGTTATACTTGAATTGATGAACTAGAATATAGTAAAGTGCTTGAGTTACAAGAGCAAAACCTGAACTGGATATGAAGGAAGACTCTTCCCAACTCCAGGACCGATTACTCGCACGCTTCTACTCTTGAGCAGCGCTTCCGCGAGGGCAATGAGCATGGATGCCTTGCTCTACTAGCTACCTACTTGCCTAAGCTTGGCTAAATCCTAAGCTATTAGCTCTCTAGCTTTAGCCTTGCTTTCCTCTTTTTCTTTCCTTGCTTGATGTGGAGTGACACCTCCAGGGGGGTATTTATAGTAGAGAGGTGGAGTAGGGGCTACTCCACCGCCACATCATCGATCCGCGTGATGATTGATTAGAGGCCCTTGGATCGTAACCTCCTTCAGATCAATGGTGGAGAAGAATTAAGCATGTGCTTCTTTAATTCAACATGTGCTTCTTTGCATGGCAGCATGCATGATCCACACCACTCCCTCCTCAGCCCTCCGATGCCACCGACCTAGTGACCGAGGGCTAAGATTTGGCCCTAGGGTGCTCACACGGATTAGTGACATGGCACGGGAGAAGTTTGGGCGCCACCTAGGGGTGGCGGGCGCCACTCCACTAGGGCCCAAATGGGCCCTGGTGAGTGGTCTCGGCCCCTGGTGGGTCCATCCATTTCTCCAAATTTGGTCCAAATCCTGCATTCAAATAAAATCTATGGACATGTGGAATTTGGTTAGTTTGAAACCTATTTGACTACCTTTCATGCCTTTTTGGTAAATTTTTGGGTAAAATGTTGATGGTAAAACAAGTGTTGGACCATCAACATCGCCCTGTCGACCGTCGCGCCAGCCTCTCCACGCGCGCCACGCGTCGACCGTCCTTTTTGGGACCTCCCCCCGGTTTTGAGGCCGAAACCTAGAAACCTGTCCTCCAACTGAGTTTGTGGCCCAAACTCAGAACCCGTGAGCCAGGTTTGAGGCCCAAACCTGGAAACCGTCCAAGCCGAGTTTGTGGCCCAAACTCGGAAACCATCGAGGGTAGTTTTTAGAGGCTCAACTACCAAACCCGCGCCATAGACGGGATGTGGTTCGCACACCCCGAGTTCCAGCACCGATGCCGGAGCATGTCCAGCCTCCACGCCGGGCATAGTGCATTCGCCTTCCTTCTCGCCCTCCTTCTCGGCCTCCCGCCTGTCACGACGTCATCACCTCCTCTCGACTCGGCCGATGCACCGCACATCCCCATGTGCTCTCGCTCGTCGATGCCTCGTGCCAGCTACCACAGCTTGGTCCTTAGGTCTCCCGGTCTGTCGGTCCAAGCCTCATGTCCGCCCTCACCGCTCCCGGTCCGTCGGCACGACATGTCTCTACTTGACCTTCACCTAACCTTCGACCACTGTCTCCGCTCCACACCTCTGCACATCAACACAGCCAAGAGACATGTTGCCTCTCACCCCTTCCGGTGAGCCTATTGACCGATCGCTCATCACTCAGGAAAGGAACCACAAGGGCACATATCAACCTTGTGTTCGCAATCTCCCCCTTGATGAGTGCGTCGTCAACACATCATAACATGATCAAGAAGAAAGAAAATAGAAGTAGATAGAGAAGAAAGCTCAGTCGAGATGTCCAAAAGCCAGGTAAAAGCCAAAGAAGGACAAATCGAGTTAAGCAAAACTTGGTCCCCAAAGACATGGGCAACGGTTCGACACAACCAAGCAAAAGATCAGAGCAACAACTCATCAAAGAGCAAAACTCGATCAAAATCAGAGCACAAGACTTGATTCCCAAGACATACGCAACGGCTCGACGCAACCAAGTCAGACAGAAAGGGCTCAACACCACTAGCTGAAAGCTCAATACCAATCAAGATCACCAAAACAAATGGTGAAAAACAGCTAGTCCCTCAAGACAGAGGCACAGAGGCTCGACACAACTAGCTGAAAGATCGGTACCAAATAAAAGCCGACTCGGAGCAAAGCAGGAACGCTCCCCCTCACTCAAAGAACTCCCCCTCACAAGTGACTCAGAAATTGCAAATTGTCACCACATCATAAAATGTTGTTCTCCCCCTTGGGGCAATTTGCAATCAAAGAGAAGGGAGGAGCTCGATCAAGCGAAAACAAAGCTAGGCCTTGCCTATCGGAGTCACGCAAATGCAAAAGAGTCAAAAATGCATGTTAGCAGCTTCAGGTATATAATCGATAGAGTGAAAGAATGCTCTAAAGAGTGCTGATCCGACTACACAGCAATAAACAAAAGTGCTAGCAAAGGCTCAAACTGATCACCAAAAACGAAATGTGAATTCACAAGCCAAGTGAGCAGTTTAAGCCGTTCAAAAGGGGTTTCACATTAAAATAGTACTGACATGTATAGATAGGAAATCAATCAAGTGCTAACATGTAGACAAGGTGAACTACCCTAGCAAAGTTCAATCATCATGCTATAGAATGAAACATAGACTTGTGTTTTCAGATTTTATTAGAGAATTTGCAGCGGTCATTAACACAAGTTTACATTCCAGCATGTGATTGCGAGAGGTTGAAAGCTTGTCATTGCCTAACTTTTCAACCGAGCTAAGCTATGCATATGCAATCAGAAGCTTAAAGCATCGGTTTCGGTCTTACACTACACGGCTCAAGTTTAACTCATGTGCAACGAGAAATAGTCTCGATACCGTGATGTGCTGACAAAACAATCCCATCTCGATCTTTTCAATTCACTAAAACTTGGTTCATTTTAAGCAGAATATGAGCAGTCCAAGCAAGTGAAAGACTCAGAACTAGAGACATAGCAACCTAGCATATATGTATAGCATAAGTAACCCAACACAATCTACACATGCTAGTTGCCAATCTCAATGGTGAACATGTATCAAGTGTTAAGTTCATTAAGCATGTTCATCATTATGAAAAATAGCTTAGCTCACAACATGTATCAGTGATTAAAGAGAGCCTAAGCTACAAGCATCATCATATATCATTGAAGCATACACTAATCAGAGCATAAGTTCATTCTAAGAATATAGGCATGAAGCTCGAAAATGCAAGATGTATACATGATGAAATGCATGCAGAAGTCAGTATCGGAGCAAAACAAGACTAAACAAACTCAAGACCCAAAACAAAAAGGGATCAGAAAGTCAGTCTATAGTACATCAAACAAAATGCTTCCCCCCATCTAAAGGGGAAACACACACCAAGCTCACCTCTCAACCTAGCAAAAGTTGAGAGATCCAAAGGCTTGGTGAAAATATCCACAACCTGGTTATGGGTGTCTACATGCCTAAGATCAATGTCGCCTTTCTCGTAGTGATCACGAAGAAAGTGAAAGCGAACATCGATGTACTTGGTCTTGGAGTGAAGAACATGGTTCTTTGCAACACTAATGGCAGAAGTGTTGTCGCAAAGCAAAGGGACCCGACTGAAATCTAGACCAAAATCATGCAATGTAGCAACCATCCATAAAAGCTGCGAAGCACAAGAAGCAGCGGCAACATACTCGGTTTCAGTAGTAGACTGGGCTACGTTCGAACTGTTTGCGAGAAGACCACGAAACCAACGAAGAGCGAAGAAATTGACAAGTCCTAGAAGTAGACTTGCGCTCAGCCAACAGCCGACAAAATCCGCATCGGAGTAACCACAAAAGCGAAAGGGTCGAAGAAAAGTACGAAAGTCCGAATTCAGGAGTGTATCGGAGGTACCTCATGATGCGCTGACTGCTTGCTTGTGAGAAGTCCGAGGGGACGCCTGAAAGGGAGCGCACAAACACACAGAAAACTGTATGTCTGGCCTCGTCGTCGTAGAATACAGGAGTGACCCAATCATGCTCCTGTACTCCTTCTGGTCCACGGCCTCTCCGTCCTGGTCCGCATCCATCGCAACAGTCGTCGTCGTGGGTGTCGTAAGAGGCTTGGCCTGGACCATGTCGAACTTCTTCAGGATGTCCTTTGTGTACTTGCCTTGATGCACGAACGTCCCGTCTCGGGTTTGCTTGATTTGCCACCTGAGGAAGAAGGTCAACTCACCCATCATACTCATCTCAAACTCCCTGCTCATAGTATCTGCAAAACTTGGCAACAAGTGCATGAGAGGAGCCACCAAAGATGATATCATCCACGTAAATCTGAATTAAAAGGGTGTCATTTCCTTGCCTGAGGATAAACAGAGTCTTATCTACCTGTCCCATTTTAAAACCCTTGGAAAGCAGAAATGTTTTCAAACGATCATACATGCTCTCGGGGCTTGTGTCAAACCATATAAAGCTTTTATAAGTTTGAAAACATGGTTTGGAAACTTGGGACTCTCGAAACCAGGGGTTGTCTCACATAAACCTCTTCCTCTATATACTCGTTCAAGAAAGCACTCTTGACATCCATTTGGTAGAGCTTAAAACCCGTCAACGCTGCAAAATCTAGAAGGATCCTAATGGCTTCTAAATGGGCTACGGGGGCAAAGGTTTCCTCATAGTCGATCCCCTCCTTTTTGGCAAAAACCCTAGGCTACTAGCCTAGCCTTGTTCCTCACTACCATCCCATCCTCACCCTATTTTTTTTTGAAACCCATTTGGTACCTATAGGGTGGCATTTTGGTGGACGTGGAACTAGGGTCCAAACTTGGTTTCGCTCAAAATTCTCTAACTCCTCATGCATGGCATTGACCCAATTAGAATCAGAGAGTGCGTGTCCAACATCTTTGGGCTCAAAAAGCAACGAATGCAGAATGAGCAAAGTGAGAGATCTCATACGCTCGTGACCGTGTGACTCGCTGTCGTGTCGATGCCGCCGATCATCTGTTGCGGAGGGTGGATCTGCTGAATGCTCCGGGGTGCTTGCCTCGCCGAAGTCACCTCCCCCTCGCCAGATGTTGTCGCTCCCTCAGGTGCAGCCGGTGCTTGCTGGAGAGGTGGCTCAAGAGGACCCCAAGAAGACGAAGTAGTGGGATCGGGTCCTCGAGCTGAAGTAGTCGTCGCAGGGTCGATGGGGGCAGCCAGTGGAGTTGGCTCGGGATCACCCCAATCAGCATCTTCCTGCTCCTCCTCCACAACGATCGTCTCTCCCATCTCCTGATCTACTGCAACATCAAAAGCAGAAGAAACACAAGGCATAGTCTCATCGAATGTGACCTCACCGGTCTCCACTATATGGTTAGTCTCAAGGTTAAGAACTCTATAAGCACGTGAATGTAAAGCATAACCGAAACACACCATCAGCAGAGCGAGATTCAAATTTATCCAAATTGCCTTGCTTCAGGATGAAGCACTTGCACCCAGACACCCGAAAATGAGAACCTTGGGTACCCATCCAAAACGCAACTCATAAGAAGTCTTCTTCATGAAAACTCGAAGAAAGATGCGATTTGAAACATGACACGTGGTGTTGATCGCCTCGGCCCAAAACGCCTAGGAGTCCTATGCTCATCGAGCATCGTCCTGGCCATCTGAACAAGGGTCCGGTTCTTGCGCTCAACACACCGTTCTGCAGGGACGTAAGGAGAAGACTACTAATGCTCGATTCCAAGAGAAGAACAGAAGGAGGTAAACTGAAAGTTAACAAACTCAGTACCATTATCGCTACGAATAGCTCTAACAGTATCAGGGGGAAACTCAGTTTTCAACCTCAAAATATGATCTCGAGCAAAAGAAATTGCTTCATCCTTAGCCTCCATGAAGAACACCCAAGAGTATCTCGAAAAATCATCAACGATCACTAGAAAGTACCACTTCCCACCTGCTGAGCAAACCCGAGCTGGACCAATAGTGTCCATGTGTAAAAGCTCGTCGGGTTGCTTAGTCATCACACCTGATTAACAGGTGGGTGAGAAGCAGCAACCATCTTCCCGTGATGACAAGGGTGGCAAACAAGGTCCTTCTGAAACTTAAGCTTGGGCAATCCTTGGATTAAGCCAAGTGAGCTTAGTCTTGCAAGCAAGTCAAAGCTCAAGTGATCAAGCCTCCTATGTCACTTTGAAGGACCGAGAATGCTAAAGCAAGGCGACCAGAGGGGGGGGGGTGAATGGGAGCTTTAAACTTCTTTTCAAAAACTTGTTGCCGCTGTCCCAAGAATCAATCCCCAAGAGCTAACTGTTGACGGAATTTATAGCATGTTTTACCTTATCAAAATACCGTCAACAGGCCTCGGTTTCAAGGAAGTATAGCATATCATGAGCATATTTATCACTAATAACTTCCATTTGTACTCTTAGCTTGTGAACTTGTAGGAGATGTCAATATGAACAAAATGAGGCCAAGTGGGCCCACCAAGGGGGTTGGCCGACCCAATCTTGGGGCCACCTCGGCCAGGGTGACATGGCACAATCCAAGAGAAACATGTTCAAGCCAAAATCAACCCTTGGATCAAACATGTGCTTTTACTCAATGGTACAAGATGAGAAGCACATGGATTCATGGGTCCACACCAAAACCAAATGCAACCATCATCACAAGACTTGCTCCATGACATGTGGGGTCACCAAGGAGAGAAGAAGTTGGGCCAGCCCTGTCATAGGGGGGTCGGCCGACCCCCCCTTGGTGGGCCCTGGCTACACTGTTCAGCCTAGTGACATCAGCACCTTCTAGAAGCAAGGTGGTGGGCCCACCTGTCATTGGTTGGGGTCGGCCGACCCCAGGGTGAACCCCATCCAATGTCGGTTGTTTGCACATGTTTCACACGTGAAGAAATCAAGGCCATCCATCCATGGCGGTTTGATCCAAATGCCAAGGAAGGAGAGCACGCGGATCGCTGACGTGGCACCGGAGTAGCCGCTACTCCACCTCCAAGTTATAAATACCCCCCTAGAGCTCTTCATTTGGATGCATCCAAGGAGAGAAAGCCTACTTAGTAGCTTTAGTGTTAGAAGAGAGGGAAGGGAGTGAGGAGTTCCACGGAGGAGTCTCGGCCTATCGGGAGTCTTCTCCAAGGTGCGCCTCAGCGGATGTGATTCTTCTTGTAAGTGTTACATTTGAGTCCTTCTAGTATTTAATATTCTGGTCTGGTAATTTAAGTTTACAGTTCTTTTACTTGGCACATTGCTTTACTTTGTTGAAGTGCTCTAGGCCTAATAAGCTTAGCTTTAGAGTAGTAAGATTAGTGTAGACGTGGTGTCTAGGCTATATCTTGCCAGTGTGGACTTCTTGTCGCACTTGTGTAGACGCCTGGTGGTAGAGTGACAGACACAGCCAGTGCTTGGAGTTCCTCTCAAGTGTTGTAGGCAAGTTGAAAATAATAGTTGGGTAGCAGCATTGCCGCCTTAGTAGTTGTTAGGTGGAGAACCTTTTAATCAACTATTGTTTTGTCCTTCGCTCCTAGTAAGGAATGAGGTGGTAACCCTAAGTACTCTTAGAAAACCAGTACCAGATATTGATATTAGGAAGACCTCTCTATCCCAGTTATCATATACCCTTTGATCATCCTTTGACGACCCTACTTGTAGTTAATCCACTTCACGTTCCCTGTGGAAATACGATACCTAGAATACTCCCGGTGAAAGGCTACAATTGACTATCGTACGCTTGCGGTATATCCGTTTGCCACTTCTGCTGTCAACAAGCATCTCTGGTGCCGTTGCCGGGGATTAGGCTCCATAGTCTAGTTCTAGTGGTGGCATTAAGAAGTGTCAACCAACTTTTCTAGCGCCGTTGCCGGGGAACAGTAGCTGTGTTAGCTAGAAAAAAGTAGTTAAAGTTATCCTAGTTTTTATTAGAACTTCTATTTCATAATTCAATATGGATCAAACAACCCTTTTTGACTACGCTGCTCCATCGGGCGCTGAGTTGGAGCCGCCTAGTTCATCTCATGCCGTTTTGGCAGTTCGCTATGAGCTTCGCCCCAGCCTCATAGCGATGGTTCAGGAGAATCCCTTTTCGGGAGAAGTAGATGAGAATCCTTGTTCGTGTATTCACATCCAAGGGATGAGGCGAGTCACTCTTAAGTGGAAGCTATTTCCGTTCTCGTTAACAGGAAAAGCTAGACGCTGGTATACTCGCTACGTTGGTAGTGTGAACGGAGAATGGGAGAAACTGCAAGTCATGTTCTGCTTAACGTACTTTCCCATATCCCGCGTAGCTCGTCTTCGTAGATATGTGCTAAACTTCAAACAAGACGAGAAGGAATCTCTAGGTGCGGCCTGGGCATGACTTACAGACTTAGCATCCTCTGGCCCAGATTTAGCTATAACCGAGCCAACCCTTATGCAACATTTCTATCTCGGTCTTAGCCAAAACTCCGCACAATTCCTTGATTTAGCCTCTAAAGGAGCTTTCCTCCATTTACCCATTAGTGAAGGTAAGGAAGTCCTTGCGACCATTCTCAAGAACACCCCCTACACCGATGACCATGGTGAAACTCTAGAGGAAGATCAAACTCCTAGGGACGAACCCACGACAGCCGGAACTCCTTTACCTATACCCCAAGCTATCAAACCTGAACCACAACCACCAACTCCTCCAAAGGAAGAAGTAATTCATCCTTTGGATTATCCTCTAAATCTCGAGACAGATCTTTTCGCCGATTATGGCAATGTCTCGAAACAACCTGTGCAGAAGAGATCCACAGCCCGTAGAGCTCCTAATAACCACATGCCAACCCAGTTTGAGGCAAGTTACCTTAAGGCGACTGCCCAAGAGCTCATGTCTATTATCAGCAACGAATGGTTCAGGGAGGCTGAAGCATCATCAGATGTCGTTAAGCTTCTATCCTGTTTCACATCCATACCGTGTGCCATAAACAAGATAGCTGTAGATTCCCTCTATGATCCCGCTGTAGGAGTAAATTTAATGTCTAAATCGTTGATGTTAACACTCCTAGGTGAGGAACCGCTAAACCCGACCAATAAATTCCTTAAGCTTCCTTCTGGAAAATTGGTCGAGAGTTGCGGGATTGCACAGAATATTTCTGTCACAATTAACAAGGTTAGCTCCCTCGCAAACTTCTATGTATTTGACGTAGACGAAGTCGACTTATTAATTGGGCACCCACTCATGAGATTCATTGAGGGATTTCATGAAGGGAGCCTTAAAGGTCACCTTGGGAAGGATCTAGATCTTTCAGTTCCTTTTGCCGGCTCCGTTAATTCGATAGCCGAACCAAAACCCAAGCCTGATCCAATAAAGGAGGTGATGTCGGTATCTTCGCTAGAAACTTCTCAACCCGATCTAGAAGAAGACGCCCATAACTTTATCCAAGAAGAAGACACTGATTTAGATGAACCGTTAGACTTGGATGAGTCTGAACCTCCACCAAAAGCCTCTATAGAGCTTAAGCCACTTCCTTCTGGGCTTAAGTATGCCTTCCTTAATGGTGATAGAGAGACTCCTGTGCTCATTAGTGATCGACTTACAATGGAAGAAGTTTCTAAACTCATCACCGTCCTAGAAAAACACTGATCCGTCTTAGGATATTTGTTGCAAGATCTCAAGGGAATTAGCCCCGCTCTTTGCACACATCGCATTCCGATCCAACCCGATGCTACACCTTCCAGAGAGCCACAAAGGAGGCTCAACAATGCGATGAGAGAAGTAGTAAAGAAGGAGGTCTTGAAGCTCTTGCATGCGGGCATAATCTACCCTGTTCCAAATAGCGAGTGGGTCAGCCCTGTCCAAGTAGTTCCTAAGAAAGGAGGAATGACGGTCGTTAAAAATCAAAACAACGAATTGATTCCACAACGAACCGTCACAGGATGGAGAATGTGCATAGACTACCGAAAACATAACAAGGCCACAAAGAAAGACCACTTTCCGTTGCCATTCATCGATGAGATGTTGGAACGACTAGCCAAACATTCCTTCTTTTGTTTCCTTGATGGGTATTCGGGGTACCATCAAATTCCGATCCACCCCGACGACCAAAGTAAGACCACGTTCACATGCCCTTATGGGACATATGCATACAGGCGAATGTCATTTGGCCTGTGCAATGCCCCAGCTTCATTTCAGAGGTGCATGATGTCCATCTTCTCGGATATGATAGAAGAAATCATGGAAGTTTTCATGGATGACTTTTCAGTCTATGGAACAACCATTGATCACTGCTTAGAGAATCTAGACCGTGTCCTACAACGCTGTCTAGAAAAGCACTTGATCTTGAACTGGGAAAAATGCCACTTCATGGTTCGAGAAGGGATAGTGCTAGGACATAGAGTATCTGAACGTGGAATAGAGGTAGATAGAGCTAAAATAGAAGTTATAGAACAGCTCCCACCTCCCACGAATGTTAAAGGCGTTCGCAGTTTCCTTGGCCATGCCGGTTTTTATAGAAGGTTTATAAAAGATTTTTCTCAAATTGCTTGACCTCTAACAAACCTGCTAGCTAAAGACGCACCCTTTGACTTTGACGACAGATGCATAGACTCTTTTTACCATCTCAAGAAAGCACTTATCTCTGCACCAGTCATTCAACATCCTGACTGGTCGCTACCTTTTGAGATAATGTGCGATGCTAGTGACTATGCTGTAGGAGCTGTCCTAGGACAAACCCAGGATAAGAAACACTATGCCATTTCCTAGGCTAGTAAAACGCTAATGAAAGGACCGTGACGCCTAAGAGGGGGGTGAATTAGGCAACTAAAAACTTTTACTCTAACTAAGGCCTCTAATTACCACCTAGTCAAAACCTATGCAAGAAACTAAACTATCTAATGTGCAACTAAGGTTTTGCTATGTGTGTTTGCTATCTCTACCGCAAAAGGAGTTATGCTACCTTGTTTCCAAACCTATCAACTAGCAAGTAAACTAGGAAAGGTAAAGCATATGAACAAGGTAGCAATGTAAATGCGGAAGCTAAAGAGTGTGATAGATATGCAAACTCCCGTCGACGACTCCGGTATTTTTACCTAGGTATTGAGAAGCGCGCAAGCTTCCCCCTAGTCCTCGTTGGAGCCCCTCGCAAGGAATCCCTCGCAAGGGCCAAGCTCCCGGTCGGGTAACTCCGTGGATAGCTCCGGTCTTCCCCACGCGCAAGTGGGTCTCCGGTTAAGCCACTCGTGGCAAAGCCTCTCCCGGATGCTCTCCGCCGTCTTCACTATCAAGTTTCCGGCCGAAGCACCGCGGGCCTTGTTCCCTTCGGTACACGGAGGCGGCCACACCACAAACTCGGTTGGTGTGGTCTCGCAAGACTACAAGCCCCGCCGATGTACAACCACGGTGCGCGCAAGCACCGGTAGATAAGAGGTTTTCAACCTCACTAAACACTAGGCCTAACACCTAGAGCAAGCGCAAAGCGGTGGTCTAACTAGCTTAAGCACTTCGCAAAGCACCTACACTAATCACCTAGTATATCACTTGAGCACTTTGGTGGCTAGAGCAACTAAATATGTGTCTATGCACTTGGTATACTTCCTTGAGCTCTAACCTTACTATTTTGGCCGGCCATGGGGGTATATATAGAGCCCCAAGCAAATAGAGTTGTTGGAGAAAGTCATGGACTTCACAGCGTGGCAACGGACGCTCGAGTCGCGACCATCGGACGCGTCCGATGCTCCATCAACGGCTTGATGCCGACCTGGCACTGTGCCGCAATGGCTAGTCAGCGTCCGATGGTTGATCAACGGACGCGTCCGATGCTCACAGAGCCTCTCTGGAACCTCTCTGCATGGTCATCGGACGCAGGGTCCTGTAGCGTCCGATGTTAGCAACGGAGCGTCCGATGTTCGCTGTGCAGGTTTGCACAGTAACACAGTCGCGTCCGATGCTTCGGTCTTCAGCGTCCGATGCTCCTGTTGGCGCTGTCACGAGCTAGGGTTTTCCACCGGACGCGTTCGATGCTTTTGAGCAGCGTCCGATGCACCTCTTTGCTTTGTTTCTTCGCGATTTCTTGCGCCGTCTTGGTTCCATTCTTGTGCCTTGGACTTTGCTTGATCTTGAGAGTCTTCCATTGAGCTTCTAATGTCTTGCTTGAGGTGTTGATCATCGGATCATCACGTCGCCTTAGTCCAAGTCACATCTGCACCCTATTGGACTACAAAACAAGCACTAGCAAACACATTAGTCCAATTTGGTTATGTTGTTCATCAAACACCAAAATCCGAAATTAAATGGTCCGAGGTCCATTTTCCTTACAATCTCCCCCTTTTTGGTGATTGATGACAACATGACCAAAGCAAGCAAATAAAAGATACAAAAGTTAAAGATGCAATCTACTTGCTAGGATGCAATGCAAAGGCAAGATCATATGATGTTTAAAAGATAACAAATTGAAACATATTTAATCTAACATAACTTTCCCTTGCCATAGAGTCCTATTGAGTGACTTTATGGATTAAGGCTCCCCCTAACTCCATAAATCACTTCCTCCCTTTTTGAACCATTCCCATGAAAATAACCATAGAAATTTTGAAAATGTGATTTTGGTTATTTTGTTTGTTTTAGTTTGGGCTTGTTTTTGGTCCTACACATTTCTCCCCCTTTGGAATCAAACACCGAAAAGGAAGACATTTAAAGCTCAAGAGAGGAAACATTATATAAGCTAAAACTCCCCCTAAGTATATGCATACATAAGATGTAAGGCAAAAGTATATGCATAACCGTCAAATTAAAGCACAAAGGAGCTTAGTCTATATAATGTATGGAGAAAGCATATAAGAGTATCAAATTGAAATCAACATAATGATATCGGTTAGGAATACCACATGTAGATGTCAATTGAATCACCACACATGATGCTTGTCTCCGAGAACTCCATTTTCCTTGCAATGAGACCGCTACACACATGATAATCTTGAAGGTAGTGTTAGTCTCAAAGCTTCCAAATTGTAGAGTAAACTCCCCCTAAAAGTGTGCATACAAGTTTGAAATATTTGTAGGAGACATGCACATTGACTTGTAAGGTCAAACTACCATTTTCCATATCGATATTACAAAAAAAAATGTGACATCAATTGAAGATGGTAATTGGGGTAGTTTATCTATAATTTGGACTTTGGCACATATAAGATGAATACCAAGTAAAAGAAGCTATGTGCCGTGCTTCTAACCAATTAAAACCATGTAGAATTGCTCTAAGAATGTGAGTGACACCGAGCAAAACTACCATATGATAAGCCTAATTTTGCATGACAAAAGATATGAATATACCAATCCAAACATAGGCAATGAAAGGAACTAGATGCTAAAAGTAATTGCAAGAATTTATACCAAATGAAAGCAATTGCTAGAATTTAAATCTAGTTACCTAACATGGGAGGGGAACTTGGGTCCATAGTACACACTAACATACTTGGCAATGATATGATCCAATGTGATGCACCCCATGATATGCATCCAAAACTTTGCCAAGTCTCCAAGTTCCCCGAGGTCTACTTGACTACTCACTTCCCTTTCGGGACCCAAACCTTTTTGGTGCTCTTTATGGTTGTGATTATGTCCTTAGGCACCCAAATACGTTTGGCTCCATTGTTGGCTTGCTTGTTTACCTTGATGGCCACTACCTTGTCATTCTTCTTCTTCTTCAAAAGGTAGGGTGTGGTGGCCTTCTTGTTCACCTTGTTGGTGTAGGTGTTGGAGAGCTTGCTTGTTTGCTTTTTGTTTTTCTCTTTCTTCTTTTCTCTCCCATGCTTCACCTTGCACTCATAGGACTTGTGTCCTTCCTTGTGGCAAAGGTAACAAACCACAGTTTGCTCCTCATCAAGCTTCTTCACTCCCTTGTTGGTGTTATCTTGATGAGTTCGGGTTTGCTTCGCCTTGCCTTTTACTTGAGTCAAGTCCTTGGTGAGGCGAGCCACTTCTTGCTTTAGTAGCTCATTCTCCATTGCAACTTCTTGTGTACATGTTTCTATAATGACATTCTCAACACAAGCTTGTTTGCACATGGGTGAGTCTAAATCAAGTAAATCAATGCAAGAAGTAGAGGCATCCTTTTTAGGCATATTAAAGATTGATTTTTCAATTTTAGGTGCCTCGGTGGGGTTTGCTCCGATGGTTTCAAGATTAGCAACTTTGTTAGTTAGCTCATCACAATGCTTGCACATAATTTCCATTTTAGTAAGCAAGCTTTTGTAAGCATCTTGTGTGCTAGCTAACTTTGCTTTTAGTTTTTCATTTTTCTTAGCAAGTTGCTCATCATTACTTGTGCTATCATATGTGCTTATATTAGCCTCAAGTTTCTCAATTTTATTAGATAGCTCAACATTTAAGTTTGAAAAAGTTTCATATTGATCTAGCATGGCATTGTAGGCTTGTTGAGAACTATCTAATTTTTCTTTTAAGATATTAATCTTCTTTTGTTGGCTAGTACAAGCTTTAGCATATTTAAGATTATCTTGCACAAGTTGATTATAAGAAGGTAGCTCATCGTCACTATCACTATCTCTATCACTATCACTAGAGATAGGGCTTGTGTTACCTCGTGCCATAAGGCACATATGTGAGGAGCTTGATGATGAGTGCTTGCGGCCATGCCTCTTGTGACGGGCTTCATCATCACTTGATGAATCATCCCATGTCTTGATGGTGGTGAGGGCTTTGGCCTTGCATCCCTTCTTTTTCTTGTCATTTGGTGTGGGCTTTTGTTTTGGACAATCTTCCACAAAGTGCCCTTTCTTGCCACATCTATAGCAACCCTTTTTTCTTTGCTCTCTTCTTTGATTGGTGAAGAGGCAATCTTCTATGGTGATGGGCACACCCTTGACATTGAGCTTGCGGATCATCCTCTTCACTCCTTTCATGAGCTTGATTGTTTCTTCTTCATCTAAGGAGGAGTCGGATGAGGTGGAGGCTTGATCATCATCACTTGATTCTTCGTCTTCATCATCCTCTTCTTCACTTGAGGAGCTTGAGCTTGTCTCAACTTGCTTTTTGCCCTTCATCTTTTTGTGCTCACATGAGAGAGCAATGTCTTTGCTTGATGAAGTGGCTTCTTCTTGACCCATCTTGCGTGACATCTCAAATGCCACCAATTTGCCAATGACAATGGCCAGGGTCATGGTGCTCAAGTCCTCCATGTTGTGGAGGATGGTGATGATGGTTGCATATTTGTTCTTTGGAAGTACGGAGATGATCTTCCTCACAATATCCGCATCATCTAACTTTGTAATTCCTATAGAATGGAGCTCATTGATAATTAAATTCAACCGAGAATACATATCACGAACAAGCTCATTATCATTCATTTTAAAGGAATCATAGCTTGTTTTAGTTAGGTGATGTTTTTGCTCACGTACATTACTTGTACCATCGTGGAGCTCATGTAGTTTTAACCAAATTTCATGAGATGTTTGCAAAGTAAAAACTTGGTTAAAAACATCCATGCTAATAGATTCAAACAAACAATTTTTAGCTCTAGCATTAAGATGAATTTCTTTTTCATCACCCGCGGTAGGCTTCTCAGGATTCTTAATGGGTTTCATCCTGTCGCGGGTGACTCTCCAAACACCTAGATCAACGGCTTCTAAAAAGCAAGCCATTCTAGCACTATAGTAAGGGAAGTTAGTGCCATCAAAGTGTGGACGCCTAGAGGTATCCATCCCAACCTCTCTTAGGGGCGTCGGCTCGAAGGCGATTAAGCCAAGAGTCCACAAGAGAGCCAACCGGCTCCGATACCAATTGAAAGGACCATGACGCCTAAGAGGGGGGGGGGGTGAATTAGGCAACTAAAAACTTTTACTCTAACTAAGGCCTCTAATTACCACCTAGTCAAAACCTATGCAAGAAACTAAACTATCTATTGTGCAACTAAGGTTTTGCTATGTGTGTTTGCTATCTCTACCGCAAAAGGAGTTATGCTACCTAGTTTCCAAACCTATCAACTAGCAAGTAAACTAGGAAAGGTAAAGCATATGAACAAGGTAGCAATGTAAATGCGGAAGCTAAAGAGTGTGATAGAGATGCAAACTCCCGTCGACGACTCTGGTATTTTTACCGAGGTATCGAGAAGTGCGCAAGCTTCCCCCTAGTCCTCGTTGGAGCCCCTCGCAAGGAATCCCTCGCAAGGGCCAAGCTCCCGGTCGGGTAACTCCGTGGATAGCTCCGGTCTTCCCCACGCGCAAGTGGGTCTCCGGTTAAGCCACTCGTGGCAAAGCCTCTCCCGGATGCTCTCCGCCGTCTTCACTATCAAGTTTCCGACTGAAGTGCCGCAGGCCTTGTTCCCTTCGGTACACGGAGGCGGCCACACCACAAACTCGGTTGGTGTGGTCTCGCAAGACTACAAGCCCCGCCGATGTACAACCACGGTGCGCGCAAGCACCGGTAGATAAGAGGTTTTCAACCTCACTAAACACTAGGCCTAACACCTAGAGCAAGCGCAAAGCGGTGGTCTAACTAGCTTAAGCACTTCGCAAAGCACCTACACTAATCACCTAGTATATCACTTGAGCACTTTGGTGGCTAGAGCAACTAAATATGTGTCTATGCACTTGGTATACTTCCTTGAGCTCTAACCTTACTATTTTGGCCGGCCATGGGGGTATATATAGAGCCCCAAGCAAATAGAGCCGTTGGAGAAAGTCATGGACTTCACAGGGTGGCATCGGACGCTCGAGTCGCGACCATCGGACGCCTCCGATGCTCCATCAACGGCTTGATGCCGACCTGGCACTATGCCGCAACGGCTAGTTAGCGTCCGATGGTTGATCAACGGACGCGTCCGATGCTCACAGAGCCTCTCTGCAACCTCTCTGCATGGTCATCGGACGCAGGGTCCTGTAGCGTCCGATGTTAGCAACAGAGCGTCCGATGTTCGCTGTGCAAGTTTGCACAGTGACTCAGTCGCGTCCGATGCTTCGGTCTTCAGCGTCCGATGCTCCTGTTGGCGCTGTCACGAGCTAGGTTTTTCCACCGGACGCGTCCGATGCTTTTGAGCAGCGTCCGATGCAGCGTCCGATGCACCTCTTTGCTTCGTTTCTTCGCGATTTCTTGCGCCGTCTTGGTTCCATTCTTGTGCCTTGGACTTTGCTTGATCTTGAGAGTCTTCCATTGAGCTTTTAATGTCTTGCTTGAGGTGTTGATCATCGGATCATCACGTCGCCTTAGTCCAAGTCACATTTGCACCCTATTGGACTACAAAACAAGCACTAGCAAACACATTAGTCCAATTTGGTTATGTTGTTCATCAAACACCACAATCCGAAATTAAATGGTCCGAGGTCCATTTTCCTTACAGCTAACCGGACCACAGCTAAACTATGCAACAACAGAAAAAGAACTTTTAGTTGTGGTATTTGCTATAGACAAGTTTAGATCTTACTTGGTAGGAGCCAAGGTGATCGTCTACACCGATCATGCAGCTCTAAAATACCTACTTACTAAGAAAGATGCTAAACCACGGCTAATAAGATGGATCCTACTCCTCCAAGAATTTGATCTAGAAATTAAAGATAAAAAGGGAGTAGAGAACTCTGTAGCCGACCACTTGTCTAGAATGCAAACTGAGGATAAACAGGACCTGCCCATCAACGACTATCTTCGGGACGACACAGTCCTCAAAGTTTCAGACACCTACCCGTGGTATGCAAACATCGTCAACTACATAGTCTCAGGCTACGTTCCACCTGGAGTAGACAAAAAGAAGCTTATCAAGGAGAGCTCGGTGCATCTATGGGATGACCCGTATCTCTGTAGAGTATGCCAAGACGGCATACTAAGAAGGTGTGTGCCCATGAACGAAGCAGTCAAGATCATGGAGAAGTGTCATGGAGCAGAGTATGGAGGCCATTATGGAACATTCCGAACCCACGCCAAGATTTGGCAAAGTGGATTCTATTGGCCTACCATGTATGAAGACACCAAGGACTTCGTGAAGAAGTGTGCAAGGTGTCAAAAACATGGGAACATCAATGCCTGTGATGCAATGCCACTCACAAACAACCTACAAGTAGAGCTGTTCGACGCCTGGGGAATTGACTACATGGGTCCTTTCCCCCCGTCTCAAGGTTGTGAGTATATTCTGGTGGCAATAGATTACGTATCCAAATGGGTTGAAGCCATGCCATGCAAGTCAGCGGATTCATTGCACGCAACAAAGACGTTCAAGGAAATAATATTCCCACGGTTTGGCACCCCAAGGTTAGTAATCAGCGATGGAGGAAGCCACTTCATTGACAGAAAGTTCCGACGCTACTTAACAGAAAGAGGGATAAGGCACAATATTGGAACACCTTATCACCCACAAACAAGCGGACAAGCAGAAACATCGATCAAGCAAATCAAGAATATTCTGCAAAAGACTGTCAATGAAATGGGGACAGCATGGAGAAGCATGCTATCAGATGCACTGTGGGCATATAGGACCGCATACAAGACTCCAATTGGTATGACCCCATACCAACTTGTATACGGCAAGACATGCCATCTGCCCGTGGAATTGGAGCATAGAGCACACTGGGCAATAAAGAGATGGAATATGGATTTGCCCGCAGCTGGAAGAAATAGGAGAATGCAGATCTATGAACTGGAAGAATGGAGAGAGAAAGCCTATCACAACGCTAGGATCTATAAAGAGAGAACCAAGCAATGGCATGACAAGAGGATCAAGCAAAAGGAGTTCCATCCGGGAAACAAGGTTCTTATGTTCAACTCAAGGGTCAAGCTCTTTGGCCATGGAAAACTAAAAAAGCAAATGGGAAGGACCATTCCTCGTGATCGATGCCGCAACGCATGGAGCTGTCACGCTTCAGGACACTGACGGCAACATCTTTAAGGTAAATGGCCACCGTCTTAAAGTTTTTCATGAACATGATCCCGTAGAAAATGAAGTAGACATGGTAGAGTTCAAACTATACACAACCTAAAACCTACAAGTCTCTTCTCTTCATTGCTTGAACCAAATCCTAAAAGCCACATGTCCTCGGTTTCATGTCATAGTTCAAGAAGTTATAGGCTAGACTTACCTTAGGCTTTGAGGTGGGGCCCACAGACCCTAGTTAGGGGGTCGGGCGATCCCTATACGGGACCCACCTGCAACAAGGTTTGCACAATCGCGTAGCGGGGCTCGAGCGGGAGACGTGACCGCGCCGGACACCCACCAAGGGGGTCGGGCGACCCTGCCTCGGGGAGGTTCGACTTGCAGATGAGTTCACCGCGGCGAGGGGATAACAACCCCTAGAGATAAACCCCAGATTAGAAACCTGTGGGGTCGGGCGATCCCTCCTTGCGGGATTGGGACGGCGGCGCAACGACCTCTGTGAAGTTGCGAGCTTTCCGCGACGATCCCGTGAAAAAAAATCTGCGTCGTAGTCGCCCGCAGCCGCTATTTAGCCTCGCACCCCTCCCCTTCTTCCTCCTACTCGCAATTCCATGCAAAGCCAGAGCCTCCTAGCCTTCCTTGCACTCTCCACCTCGACCTAAAACACTAGCCATGGCACCCACTAGCAAGACTACGCGCCCTGCAACACGCACGCCACGACGGGCTCTGACCGAAGATCTAGAGCAGGCCCTCGCGATCAACGTGATCGATGCGGTGCCACTGGCCACGGTACCTCCACCAGGGGGGCTGGCTGGGCCGGTGGCAGGGTCGCCCGATCCCACCAGGGGTCGGCCGACCACCCCCCGACCATCGCCTCGCGCGGCGGCATCGTCCCGCTCGCTGACTCCGAGAAGGGGGATCAGGAAATCCCCCAGCCGCTCCATCACGCCGACTAGGCCGACCACGGGCCAACTCGCGCTGAAGGGGAAGGCCCCGCTAGAGGAGAACCCGCGTGCGATCACCACAACAACAGGGAGTACGAAGTACACTTTGTCGTACTCCCCGTCGACGCCCACGTTCTGGAAGACCCATCGGATCATGGCCGGTGGGCATGGCCGAGGGAAGGTGGTCGTCCCTTCTCTCAATACGGAAGATAAGGGTGAGCTGCGGGAGTCCCTGGAGTCCCAGGCTTCTATTCGGCGAAGGATAGACCCCCGTCGATCAAAGGGCCGCCGGGACAATTCGAGGAGGAAGACGAGAAAACAGATCTGGAGAGGCTGATGCACGTCACCTCCACCCTGCAAACAAGGAACAGGGTGTTGGAGGAGACTATGTCAGAGTTGAAGATGGCGAATAAAGACTTAGAAGATGACTTTCGCCATCTTAGGATTAGCACCTCTGCGAAGCTCAAACGCTCCGCTTGGGCTTTGGGGCGGGATGACCTCCTAGACCCCCCGTCACCATAAATAGTTTAGCTTAGGTTAGAATAAAGTTCCATGTTAGATTTATTTTGAATTTCCAAGTTTCATCTTAGATTTATTTCTTTTGAATTTCCCTTTTAAATTTCCAATGTATTTCCCTTCTTAGAGAATAAATAAAATATATCTCGTCTCTACTGGTGTGTTTGCCACCAGCAGAGCACCTTGCATTTTACCTTTGCGTTATGTTCAGAGTTCATTTATGGAAAAATTCAAGTGTGGGGGGGTCGGACGACCCCCAAATTTCATCATTGAACCACACTGAACTGCTGAGCACAGGCCCACCACACTGAACTGCTGAGCACAGAGGTAAGCAAGGGGTCGGGCGACCCCCGTTCTCTTGAATTTTTGAAAAGTGTTTTTGCAGATGTAAAACTGAATGGAGGAAAAAGCAAATGGCAACGAAAACCACCATTTGGTGGGGTCGGCCGACCCCACCATGGTGACCTGGGCCCACCAGCTCACCTCTGCACAGTAAGCTCAACACTGCTGTCTGGTTCGTTTCCCCTTTCTCCTCTCGGTTCAAGCAGTTTCACAATCATTCCATATTCTGAATAAAATAAAATAAAAAGCTACAAAGTGACTTGAGTTATGATATGCTAAGAATGTTAATGACATAAAACCATGTTCTTACATATGTTTATACTCATGGGTAAACTAAATTAGGAAACCGTATTGACTAAGTTGTTGTTAAAAGTGAGATAAATCTTGGCTTAAGACTCAAACCTGTTTTTGTTTAAGGTGCTTAGAGATTTGTTTTTGAAAATATCTCAAAACCATAGTATCATTTACTCCTCTATAGTGACAAATACCTACCAAAACCATAGATATGCATATATGATCAAAACCTTTTACACACATGCTACTTGTTTTTGTCTTGAGTTTGGTCAAACCTTGTTGACCCTAGTCGAGAATTTTGTCATAATCCCAAGATCAAGATCACGTACACACCATCTACATATGCAACTTCTACACTGGAAGTATGCCTGCACATGCCATTCATTTCCACTCTATAGATGCTCCGTACATTAAAATTCTACAATATCTCTCTCCAACTCTGGTTAGTAAAAGGAGACATTAAGGCTAAGCAAAAGAAAAAGAAAAAAATGTGGACACATGAAGATCCACCAAAAAAAATAATATGGACACATGAAGGTCCATTGTTGAAAAAATGCTAGCCATGTCTCAAGGTAAAATAAAGTAGAGAGAGATTATATTAAAGGAGCATTCTAGTCCACATACTTTCCACACACATGCGCATCTTGATCTAGGATTATGACATTCTTCTCCTTGGATCTTTGTTTTGACTTTACAATATATGCAAAACAAGTATGCTACTTTGTTTATCCCTACCAAGCTCCACATCAGCCTGATAGATTAGGATACATCAAAAATAAGGAAACCACATGCTATGCCTTGGTGAGGAACCAAACACCTATAAGAGTGTCTTGAGAGTACTATATGAGGAGTAAGCATGAACTATGTGTTTTCCTTTCAAACTGTCCTAAAAACTCTAAGTACCAAGAACAAGAATTCAGGGAGATGACTTTGCTTTGAGATTTATTCCTTTTCTCAACATCTAAAGGATATATGATAGACAGTACCACATAACCCATTTGTATAAACTATGTTAGGAATGATGCTTTATGATCATTATCATTTTAAGCATGTAATAATCACTTGTTCACTTTCTCTAACCTTTACTCGAGGACGAGCAAAGATTCAAGTGTGAGGGATCTTGTTGACGGAATTTATAGCATGTTTTACCTTATCAAAATATCATCAACAGGCCTCGGTTTCAAGGAAGTATAGCATATCATGAGCATATTTATCACTAATAAGTTCCACTTGTACTCTTAGCTTGTGAACTTGTAGGAGATGGCAATATGAACAAAATGAGGCCAAGTGGGCCCACCAAGGGGGTCGGCCGACCCAACCTTGGGGCCACCTCGGCCAGGGTGACATGGCACGATCCAAGAGAAACATGTTCAAGCCAAAATCAACCCTTGGATCAAACATGTGCTTTTACTCAATGGTACAAGATGAGAAGCACATGGATTCATGGGTCCACACCGAAACCAAATGCAACCATCATCACAAGACTTGCTCCATGACATGTGGTGTCACCAAGGGAGAGAAGAAGGTGGGCCAGCCTTGTCATAGGGGGTCGGCCGACCCCTCCCCTTGGTGGGCCCTGGCTACACTGTTCAGCCTGGTGACATCAGCACCTTCTAGAAGCAAGGTGGTGGGCCCACCTGCCATTGGCTGGGGTCGGCCGACCCCAGGTTGAACCCCATCCAATGTCGGTTGTTTGCACATGTTTCACACGTGAAGAAATCAAGGCCATCCATCCATGGCAGTTGCTATGGCGGTTTGATCCAATGGCCAAGGAAGGAGAGCACACGGATATTGGATACATGGGTGTATGCTGAGTCTCTGAGTGATGAGTGATTGTCAACTGGGATAATGCGCATGTTCTTTGGCTTGTGTTGTGCAGGTGTTGAGCACAGAGACAGTGATCGAGGGCAAGGTTAAGGTCAAGTAGAGACGTGCCGTGCCGACGGACCGGGAGCGGTGAAGGGCGGACGTGAGGCTTGGACTGAGGGACCGGTAGCCTGAGGATTAGCTGTGGTGGCTGACAGCCTGGGACAGCGACGAGCGAAGACTTGTAGGACATGGTGTTGCTCGGGTCGAGGACCTGGGGACACGTGTCGGTGGACGGGGTGCACGGGCGGTGCATCCCCTCTACAGCTTCGGTTTGGTGGTAGAGCCAGAGAAAAATCATCGGGTGGACGGTTTCCAGGTTTGGGCCTCAAAACCTGGGCGCGGATGGTTTCTGAGTTTGGCCACAAAACTCGGGCTGAGGATGGTTTCCGAGTTTGGCCACAAAACTCGGGCTGAGGACGGTTTCCAGGTTTGGGCCTCAAAACCTGGGTGCTGCGGGTTTCTGAGTTTGGGCCACAAAACTCAGGCGATGGGCGGCTGGTTTCCCGGTTTGGGCCTCAAAACCGGGGGTTGGTCGTGAAGGCTGGTTTTCGGGTTTGGGCCTCAAAACCGGGGGCGGAGTCCGTGAAGAGGACGCAGAGCGGTGGCGGCACGTGGCGGCAATCGGTGAGGTTGCGTCGAGGCAACGCTACCTATTGTGCGGGCGTGGCCGTCGGATCCACCTACCATCGAGTAGGTCCAGAATAACCTTAGGGTTTAGCTGGTTCGCTTTGTAAGTAGTTAGGGGTAGAGTGGGAATTAGAAATAGTTAGAATTAGGATAAGTAGGGGGAGACACCCACCTCCCCATCTATCTCAGTCATTTGCTCTTTGCACCTAGGGTTTCCTGCTCTCCCAATCCCCTGCTGTAGCTAGCTAAGTTCCACAGAGAACCATACCTCTGTGTACTGGAGATTTTGAGGAAGTGAGGCCGTAACCTCATTGTTGTATCGTGTGGTAGCCACACGGTTGCAGATCGATGTGTTGATTCGCGTTTTGGTTCGTGTTCTTCGCGTTCTTCGTTTCTCCGCGATTTTCCCGTCACTCGATCTCCCTCTCTATTGCGTCTTTGCGAAATCCGTTTGAATCAACTTGTTCTTTATAGTGAGGAGGTCATTTCAACCAAAGGAATTCATCTAACTCCTCACGAACAAGTAGATCGGGTCGATTTTGTTTTCGTGGCACTTTTTCGGTTTATACTCCTCCCCTTTTGATTTCCCGGTGTTTGAGTTGATTTGAGCGGATGATTTCTTGGGGATAGTCTCCTAACTACCTCGTGATCATCTTCTCCAAGTTTGGGAACGTGGGATTGAGTTTTGATTCGGATTCGAGAGGATTCATGAGAGGGGCGACCGAAATCGCCCTCTCTGTTCATCCGCGGACAGTCCACGGTTTGACCGGCGGACAGTCCGCGGGTCGGGCTCCGACCGAGCAGTGGTCGCGTGGCTTGACTGTGTTTGCCTCGGGTGACCGGCGGACAGTCCACCGTTGTCAAGCGCGGACAGTCCGGGACTTGGGCAGGGGACTTCAGCAACCTTGCTGTTTTGGTCATTCGACCGGCGGACAGTCCGGCACTACCGCGGATAGTCCGGGACCGTACCGGCGGACAGTCCGGGACCCTGCTGAAGGGTGCATTTTAGTGCGTTTGCTCTCCCGGCTTTTCCGTTTGGTTTTCGAACTTCTCGTTTGGCCTTATAGTTAACCAAGGAACATCTCTAAGTATCTTTGCTACTTGTTAGCATCGGAATTTGGGGATTTCTCGACGTAGCCTCCAATCTACGTTCGGGACTCAGTTTTCAAGGGTCAAACTTGTGCCGGTGCTTTTGGAGTTTGGTTCGCTATTGCTTTGTGGTGCCTCGCTGTGATCCTAGGGATCATCCACCCTCTTCCAAGGGTCGTGGGCATCACGGTTTCGGTCGTAGCTTTCGGGGGTTGATTTTGGGACTTTTGGCCAAAGTTTCGAGAGAAATTTTTGAGCTCCCATTCACCCCCTCTCTAGTCGCCTTGCTAGTGCTTTCTCGGTCCTTCAATTGGTATCGGAGCAGGTTAAGGATCTTCCACCTTAGCCGGTTCCAGATCCACAGAAGGCGACATGGATCGCGGCGTGGGCAAACCGCCGTTCTTTGATGGGACGAACTATGCGTATTGGAAGATACGCATGTCGGCCTATCTCCAGAGCATGGGCTCTTCTGTTTGGGAGATTTGCAACAGGGCCGATTACGTTGTCTTGGCTGCTCGTGTCACTCAGCTTCAGATCGATGAGCACGAAGCAAATAGCCGAGCTCGAAACGCTCTTTTCTCCTGTTTGAGCATGTCTGAGTTTGATCGCGTTTCTCACCTCCCCACGGCTCGGGAGATTTGGGTGACCCTCATGCGCTTCCATGAGGGAACCACTCAAGTCAAATCCCGTCTCTACGAGTCGCACAAGCGGGAGTATGAGAACTTTCAACACATGCCTGGCGAGAGCATAGAGAGTTTATTCGCTCGCTTTCAGGTCATTGTCAACAAGATGAGAGCGAACAAGGAGCTGTTGCCTTTTGACGATCATGAGAGGGCTTTGAAGCTTTTGCACACTCTTGATCGGTCGGTGTGGGACTCAAAGGTCTAGGCGATCATCGAATCGTCTAACTATGAGACCCTCACTTGCGACGAGCTCTTTAGCAAGCTCAAGTCTAGTGAGATTGACGCCATGTCAAGGGCTTCTTATGAAAATCCTTCTGGCCCGACTATGCCTTTGGTTTCTGGCTCTTCTGCTAACCTCTCTAGAGGATTTGCACTTTCTTCACTCTTTTCTGTCACAGAGGACCAGCTGGAGTCTTTGGGGGATGACGAGTTGGCATTGCTCGCCAACTGGTTCTCGTGGTTCCACAACAACCGCATGAACCGTCGCCGCGGAGGAGGACGCTCAGGATGCTTTGAGTGCGGCGACCCCGACCACTTCATCGCCAACTGTCCCAAGAAGAAGCACACATCTAGGAAGGGCGATCATGGGCACAAGTACGACTCTAGCAAGCGCAAGGAGAAGTACGTCCCCGCGAGGCACAAGCGGAGGGGCGGCTTCGACAAGGAGTACATCAAGAAGAAGTACTTGGAGAAAGTCTAGGCTGAGCAGCGTGCGTTCTTCGCCACGCTCAGCGACGTCGACGGCTCGGATGACGACTCCGCTTGCTCAAGCGATGACGAGTCCGAGAAGAAGAAGAGGATCGAGGACAAGCTGAAGGGCCTCTGGTTCTTCGCCGCCGACGACGGCTTCTGCACCATGGCCCTCGGCAAGGAGGTCGACGGCGAGCTGGAGGAGACTCCTCGGAACGACGACGACACCTCTCAGGTAAAATGATTGGAGAACGTTTGGTTGGTGGATTCCGGTTGCTCGAGGCACATGACCGGAAACGCCAAGTGGTTCTCCAGTCTTAGTCTGGTCACCGAAAAGGAGTTTATCACCTTCGGCGACAATAGCAAAGGTAAAGTTTTGTCTCGTGGGTCGGTGCGAGTTAATGAGCACTTTGTGTTGCGTGATGTTTCTCTTGTTTCTAACTTGCATTTTAACCTTCTTTCTGTTTTGCAACTCTTTGATGATGACTATGACATTCGTTTTAAGCCGAATCTCAGTCGTATTTTGGACCCTCAAGGCAATCTTGTTTGCGTGATTTCGCCCTTTGGGAAAGTCTTTCGTGCGGATTTCTCGGAGTCGTTTGGAATTTCTCGTTGTCTTTTGGCTGGACCTTCCTCCTCTGATATTTGGAAGTGGCATAGGAGACTTGCACATTTGAGCTTCGACTTGCTTGCAAGGCTTAGTTCACTTGGCCTAATCCGAGGATTGCCCAAGCTGTCTATGGAGAAGGATCTTGTTTGCCATTCTTGTAGACATGGGAAGATGGTTGCCGCTCCCCACCATCCGGTGACTCAGGTCATGACCAAGCACCCTGGAGAGCTTTTGCACATGGACCTTGTTGGTCCGGCTCGGGTGAGCTCGGTTGGGGGGAAGTGGTATGTGCTTGTTGTTGTTGACGATTTTTCGAGATATTCGTGGGTCTTCTTTTTAGCTGAGAAGACCGAGCCTTTCTCCTTTGCTCGCAATCTGATTTTGCGTCTTCAGAACGAGTTCCCTTTGAACTCGATGCGAGCTATTAGGAGTGATAATGGTTCCGAATTCAAGAATTCGGATTTTGAGAAGTTTTCTAACTCTTTGGGTTTAGAGCATCAGTTTTCTTCTTCCTACACACCGCCCCAAAATGGTGTTGTAGAAAGGAAGAATCGGACCATTGTAGAGATGGCCAGGACGATGCTCAATGAGCATAGGACTCCTAGGCGATATTGTGCCGAAGCTATGAGCACTGCATGCTACATTTCCAAACGCATTTTTCTCCGAGCTTTCTTGAAAAAGACTTCTTATGAGTTGCGTTTTGGAAAACTGCCCAAGGTGAGTTATTTTTGAGTTTTTGGTTGCCATTGTTTTATACTCAAAAAGAGCAACTTGGACAAGTTTGAGTCTCGTTCTTCTGACGGTGTGTTTTTGGGTTATGGCACTCACACTCGAGCTTATCGTGTACTTAACCTTGACACTAACCGAGTCATGGAGACATCCGATGTCACCTTCGACGAGACCATGGTTTGTCCTTTTTCTCGTTTTGAGCGTGCAGGTGATCATGAGGTTGGTGAGCCTCTTTTTGATGACGAGGACGAGGGTGCTGAAGGTATGGATGATCCAGCACCCCCTCCACCTGCTGTGCCGCAAGGAGCGGCTTGTACGACGACTCACGGCCCCGACACGTCTTCTTCCTGGGGGCCGTGGGATCCGCCACCCCGAGCGGTACCTTTTGTACCCGGGGAGGCACCAGCTGCTGTTGAGGGGGAGATCACTTCTGCACGGGAGGCGCCACGACACATCCAGTGCCAACACCCCCCTCAGCAGATGATCGACAACATTGACGAACGTGTCACTCGGTCCAGGTCTCAAATCTCTCACTTTGCTCATTCTGCTTTTGTTGCTGATTTTGAGCCCCGAGATGTTTGACACGCTTTGACGGATCCGGACTGGGTCAATGCCATGCATGAGGAGTTAGAGAACTTTGAGCGAAATCGGGTTTGGGTTTTAGTTCCACCTCCTCCAGACTGTAAGCCTATTGGGACAAAATGGGTTTTCAAAAACAAGCAAGGAGAGGATGGCCACGTTGTTAGAAACAAGGCCAGGCTTGTAGCGAAGGGCTATAGTCAGAAGGAGGGGATAGACTATGAGGAGACTTTTGCTCCTGTAGCTCGTTTGGAGGCTATTAGGATACTCTTGGCTTTTGCAACATCCAAAGGCTTCAAACTTTTTCAAATGGATGTCAAGAGTGCCTTCTTAAACGGCTACATAGAAGAAGAGGTTTATGTTGAACAACCCCCCGGTTTTGAAAATCCCAAGTTTCCAAACCATGTTTTTAAACTCCACAAAGCTTTATATGGTTTGAAACAAGCCCCTAGAGCCTGATATGATAGGTTGAAAACCTTTTTGCTTGCTAAGGGTTTTTAAATGGGATGTGTGGATAAAACGCTCTTTCTCCTCAAGCAAGGCAAAGACACTCTCTTGGTCCAGATTTACGTGGATGATATCATTTTCGGTGGTTCTTCTCACGCTTTGGTTGCCAAGTTTGCAGAATTGATGAGCAGGGAGTTCGAGATGAGTATGATGGGCGAGCTGACTTTCTTTCTCGGATTGCAAATTAAGCAATCCCGAGAAGGGACGTTTGTGCACCAGGGCAAGTATACCAAGGACTTGCTGAAGAGGTTCGATATGGGTGAGGCCAAGCCTCTTCCAACACCCATGTCGACCACGATGGCCCTGGATGCGGATAAGGATGGAGAAGCTGTGAACCAGAAGGAGTACCGAAGCATGATCGGGTCGCTGCTCTACCTGACGTCGACACGCCCGGACATCCAGTTCGCGGTGTGTCTGTGTGCGTGCTTTCAGGAGTCGCCGCGCACCTCTCACCGTCAGGCGGTCAAGCGCATTTTCAGGTACCTTCGTTTCACACCTGAGTTCGGGATTTGGTATTCAGCTTCCTCCACCCTCTCCCTTTGCGGTTATTCCGATGCCGATTTTGCTGGTTGTCGCATTGAGCGCAAGTCCACTTCTGGGACTTGCCAATTTATTGGTTCTTCTCTTGTATCGTGGTCTTCTCGCAAGCAGTCTAGTGTCGCCCAGTCTACCACGGAGGCTGAGTATGTTGCTGCGGCTAGTTGCTGTTCCCAGTTACTCTGGATGATGGCCACTTTGCGTGATTTTGGTCTGAGCTTTTCTTGTGTTCCTTTGCTTTGTGACAGCACGAGTGCGATTAGCGTTGCTAAGAACCCCGTGCTTCACTCGAAGACCAAACACATTGATGTGCGCTTTTACTTTTTGCGAGACCACTATGAGAAGGGTGATATCGACCTTCGCCATGTCGATACTCATCATCAGTTGGCTGATATTTTCACCAAGCCTTTGGACGAATCAACCTTTAATCAGTTGAGGGGTGAGCTTGGTGTGTTTTTCCCCTTTTAGATGGGGGAAACATTTTCGATCTTGTATCATAGACTGACTATTTTTCGTTTGTCTTGTTTTCTTGTCTCTTTTGTCTTTTGCATTTTCAGCATACGCTTTTACATTCTGAGCTTCAAGTATATAATCTTTGAAATGTAACTATGCTCTGTTTAGTATGCTCCGATGTTTTTTGTTGATGCTAGTAGCTTATGCTCTTTCTGATCACTAATACATGTTGTGAGCTGAGCTATTTTTGAATGGTGAACCTACTTAATAAACATAAAACCTGAAAATGTTCACCATTGAGATATGCAACTAGCATGTGTAGGATGTGTTGAATTCACTCGTGCTTTTCATATATGCTAGGTTGCTATGTCTCGACTTCTGAGTCTGTCACTTGCTTGGTCTGTTCATATTCTGTCAATAAAATCTGAACCAAGTTTTGAGTGAATTGAAAAGATCGAGATGGGATTGCTTGTCAACACATCACAGTTTCGAGACTGTTTCTCATTGCACTTTGAGTTAAACATGAGCTGTGTAGTGTATGACCGAAATTGTTGCTTTAAGCTTTTGATTGCTTCTGCATAGGCTTCACATAGTTGAAAAGTTAGGCAATGACAAGCTTTCAACCTCTCGCAATTGCATGCTGAAATTTGAACTTGTGTAATCTTTACCGCTGCAACTCCGATAAAATGTTGGATACACAAGTCTATGTTTCACTCTATAGCATGATGATTGAACTGTGCTAGGGGTAGTTCACCTTGTATACATGTTTAGCACTTGTCTGATTTCCTGTCTATACATGTTTTGTGCTATTTTGATGGTGAATACCTTTTTGGCTAAAAACTGCTCACTTTGCTCATATGTTCATAATTCATATTTGGTGATCAGTTTGAGCCTTTGCTAGCTTGTATGCTTTCCAGTGAGTCATTGGAGCTATACTGTTTAGAGCATCCTTGCATTTTCTTGACTATATTCCTGAAGCTGCTAACTTGCATTATGACTCATATGCATTTTGGAAGGGGGAGAACTTCTCTTGTTGGCACTTTTGTTGGTGCATTTTCTAAGGGGGAGAAGATCGTTTTCAGTTCCTTTTGCTTGATGGTGCATTTTCAACTAAGGGGGAGAAAATTTGGACAAATCATGTCTCCCATGTTGGCGGTTGTGTGCACCATGCAAGAGGGAGTTTGCTCGTGTTGAATTTTCGAAATTTCCAATTGGTTCGGAGCGCCTTGCTAGTTGTGTTGAGCTTTTACCTCTATCTTGAGGGACTAGCAGTCGCATCTTTGCTTCAGTTGGGTTCAGTTGGTTTCGAGCTTTTCAGATGATGTCGAGCTTTCTTGCTAGTTGTGTTGAGCCTCTGTGCCTCTATCTTGAGGGACTAGCATTTTGCTTCGATTTTTCTTTTGGCATTTGCTAGCGGTGTTGAGCCTGTTCTACCTCTTCTTGAGGGCTAGCTTTGCTTTGCTTGGTTGCGTCGAGCCGTTGCCCATGTCTTTGGGGACCAAGTTGTCTTGCTCCTTCCACTTGACCTTCTTTGGCTTTGTTATGCTTTTGGGTCATTTGGTCGAGTTCTCTCTTCTCCTTTCTTCCTCCTTCTATTTCCATTACGATTTGTGTGTAGTTGACAATGCACTCATCAAGGGGGAGATTGCGGATACATGGGTGTATGCCGAGTCTCTAAGTGATGAGTGATTGTCAACTGGGATAATGCGCATGTTCTTTGGCTTGTGTTGTGCAGGTGTTGAGCACACAGACAGTGATCAAGGGCAAGGTGAACGTCAAGTAGAGACGTGCCGTGCCGACGGACTGGGAGCGGTGAAGGGCGGACGTGAGGCTTGGACTGAGGGACCGGTGGCCTGAGGATCAGCTGTGGTGGCTGACAGCCTGGGACAGCGACGAGCGAAGACTTGCGGGACATGGTGTTGCTCGGGTCGAGGACCTGGGGACACGTGTCGGTGGACGGGGTGCACGGGCGGTGCATCCCCTCTACAGCTTCGGTTTGGTGGTAGAGACAGAGAAAAACCATCGGGTGGACGGTTTCCAGGTTTGGGCCTCAAAACCTGGGCGCAGATGGTTTCTGAGTTTGGCCACAAAACTCGGGCTGAGGATGGTTTCCGAGTTTGGCCACAAAATTCGGGCTGAGGACGGTTTCCAGGTTTGGGCCTCAAAACCTAGGTGCTGCGGGTTTCTGAGTTTGGGCCACAAAACTCAGGCGATGGGCGGCTGGTTTCCCGGTTTGGGCCTCAAAACCGGGGGTTGGTCGTGAAGGCTGGTTTCCGGGTTTGGGCCTCAAAACCGGGGGCGGAGTCCGTGAAGAGGACGCAGAGCGGTGGCGGCACGTGGCGGCAATCGGTGACGTTGCGTCGAGGCAACGCTACCTATTGTGCGGGCGTGGCCGTCGGATCCATCTAGCATCGAGTTGGTCCAGAATAACCTTAGGGTTTAGCTGGTTCGCTCTGTAAGTAGTTAGGGGTAGAGTGGGAATTAGGAATAGTTAGAATTAGGATAAGTAGGGGGAGACACCCACCTCCCCATCTATCTCAGTCATTTGCTCTTTGCACCTAGGGTTTCCTGCTCTCCCAATCCCCTGCTGTAGCTAGCTGAGATCCGCAGAGAACCATACCTCTGTGTACTGGAGATTTTGAGGAAGTGAGGCCGTAACCTCACTGTTGTAGCGTGTGGTAGCCACACGGTTGCAGATCGATGTGTTGATTCGCGTTTTGGTTCGTGTTCTTCGCGTTCTACGTTTCCCCGCGATTTTCCCATCACTCGATCTCCCTCTCTATTGCGTCTTTGCGAAATCCGTTTGAATCAACTTGTTCTTTATAGTGAGGAGGTCATTTCGACCAAAGGAATTCATCTAACTCCTCACGAACAAGTAGATCGAGTCGATTTCGTTTTCGTGGCGCTTTTTCGGTTTATACTCCTCCCCTTTCAATTTCCCGGTGTTTGAGTTGATTTGAGCATATGATTTCTTGGGGATAGTCTCCTAACTACCTCGTGATCATCTTCTCCAAGTTTGGGAACGTGGGATTGAGTTTTGATTCGGATTCGAGAGGATTCGTGAGAGGGGCGACCGAAATCGCCCTCTCTGTTCATCCGCGGACAGTCCGCAGTTTGACTGGCGGACAGTCCGCGGGTCGGGCTCCGACCGAGCAGTGGTCGCGCGGCTTGACTGTGTTTGCCTCGAGTGACCGGCGGACAGTCCGCCGTTGTCAGGCGCGGACAGTCCGGGACTTGGGCAGGGGACTTCAGCAACCTTGCTGTTTTGGTCATTCGACCGGCGGACAGTCCGGCACTACCGCGGACAGTCCGGCACTACCGCGGACAGTCCGGGACCGTACCGGTGGACAGTCCGGGACCCTGCTGAATGGTGCGTTTTAGTGCGTTTGCTCTCCCGGCTTTTCCGTTTGGTTTTCGGACTTCTCGTTTGGCCTTATAGCTAACCAAGGAACATCTCTAGGTATCTTTGCTACTTGTTAGCATCGGAATTTGGGGATTTCTCAACGTAGCCTCCAATCTACGTTCGGGACTCAGTTTTCAAGGGTCGAACTTGTGCCGGTGCTTTTGGAGTTTGGTTCGCTATTGCTTTGTGGTGCCTCGCTGTGATCCTAGGGATCATCCACCCTCTTCCAAGGGTCGTGGGCATCATGGTTTCGGTTGTAGCTTTCGGGGGTTGATTTTGGGACTTTTGGCCAAAGTTTCGAGAGAAATTTTTGAGCTCCCATTCACCCCCCCCCCTCTGGTCGCCTTGCTAGTGCTTTCTCGGTCCTTCACGGATCGCTGACGTGGCACCGGAGTAGCCGCTACTCCACCTCCAAGCTATAAATACCCCCCTAGAGCTCTTCATTTGGATGCATCCAAGGAGAGAAAGCCTACTTAGTAGCTTTAGTGTTAGAAGAGAGGGAAGGGAGTGAGGAGTTCCACGGAGGAGTCCTGGCGTGTCGGGAGTCTTCTCTAAGGTGCGCCTCAGCGGATGCGATTCTTCTTGTAAGTGTTACATCTTAGTCCTTCTAGTATTTAATATTCTGGTCTGGTAATTTAAGTTTACAGTTCTTTTACTTGGCACATTGCTTTACTTTGTTGAAGTGCTCTAGGCCTAATAAGCTTAGCTTTAGAGTTGTAAGATTAGTGTAGACGTGGTGTCTAGGCTATATCTTGCCAGTGTGGACTTCTTGTTGCACTTGTGTAGACGCCTGGTGGTAGAGTGACAGACACAGCCAGTGCTTGGAGTTCCTCTCAAGTGTTGTAGGCAAGTTGAAAATAATAGTTGGGTAGCAGCATTGCCGCCTCAGTAGTTGTTAGGTGGAGAACCTTTTAATCAACTACTGTTTCGTCCTTCGCCCCTAGTAAGGAATGAGGTGGTAACCCTCAGTACTCTTAGAAAACCAGTACCAGATATTGATATTAGGAAGACCTCTCTATCCCAGTTATCATATACCCTTTGATCATCCTTTGACGACCCTACTTCTAGTTAATCCACATCACGTTCCCTATGGAAATACGATACCTGGAATACTCCCAGTGAAAGGCTACAATTGACTACCGTATGCTTGCGGTATATCCGTTTGCCACTTCTGGTGTCAACAAGCATCTCTGGTGCCGTTGCCGGGGATTAGGCTCCATAGTCTAGTTCTAGTGGTGGCATTAAGAAGTGTCAACACTAACCTAGAGCTTGCAAGTGTCCACGACCCTAGATGTAGGGTGGATGCTTCCCAGAAGCACAGCGAGACACTACACAACTCTGGAGACCCAACGCAAAAACCGGAAATCAAAACCGACAATGAACGAACGAACTACGGACGAAAGCGTGGAGGCTTCACTGACCGGACTCACTCGAGCGTTCGGTCAGTGGACCTCGGACGCGTCTAGTCTGGTAAAGCTCAGTTTCGGAGCTTACTGAGTTGGACCGGACTCTGAGAGTCAGTGAGTCCGGTCACAGCTCAAGCGTCCGGTCAGTTCAAGAAAACCCGATGAACAGTGGAACCGTTGAGTCCGGTCACAAAGTCACAGAGCGTCCGGTCAGTTCGCAGAACAGGTTTCGCTCGCCCTTCAACGACCGGACTCACAGGGAGCGTCCGGTCGATGAACAGTGAGCGTCCGGTCACCCCGACTCTGTGTTGTTCCTTCACCGATTCGACTCGATCTCACCCAAAACGAAACCTCTAGGGTTCTAACTTGGTGAGAAAAGTCACAAGGAGGATAGTGAGCTATCTCTAAGAGATCATGGCTCGAACCTATCTCCAAACCGATGAATCGAAGAATTTCGGGAAGGGGAAGAAAAGTTGATCCAAAATGAAAACCAACCGATCTACTTGTTCGTGAGGTTTGAAGTTAATTCCTTCGGTGAAGGTGATCTCCTCACTGTAAAGAACAAGTTGATTCAAATGGTTTTGCAAATGGAGCAACGTAGAGAGAGAACGATCAACGGGAAAATCATGGAGAAAACGAAGAACGCGAAGAACAAGTTCAAAACGCGAATCAAACCACGAATTTCTGGCCGAAATTCGTCCCCACGAGGAGACAACGAGATTACGGTCTTGTTTCCTCAAAAAACAACTACACAGAGGTATTGTTCACCGTCTTTGCGGATGTCAGTGGCTACAGCAGGGAATGGGAGAGAAGAAACCCTAGAATGAAAATAGCAAATAACTGAGATAAGATGGGAGGTAGGTGTCTCCCTCGACTTATACTAATTCTAGTTCCCACCCTACCCCTAACTAATTACAGAGCGAACCAGCTAAACCCTAGGGTTATTCTGGACCAACTCGAAGTAGATGCTGATCCGACGGCCACACCCGCACAACTGGTAGCATTGCCTTGACGCAACCTCACCGATTGCCGCCACGTGCCGCCACCGCTCTGCTCGTCCTTTTCACGGACCTCGCCCCCGGTTTTGAGGCCCAAACCGGGAAACCAGCCTTCATGACCAACCCCCGGTTTTGAGGCCCAAACTGGGAAACCAGCTGTCCATCGCCTGAGTTTTGTCGCCCAAACTCAGAAACCCGCCAGCGCCCAGGTTTTGAGGCCCAAACCTGGAAACCGTCCTCAACCCGAGTTTTGTGGGCCAAACTCGGCAAACCCGCAACACCCAGGTTTTGTGGCCCAAACCTGGAAACCGTCCACCGGTGGTTTTTTTGTGGCTCAACCACCAAACTGAGCTGTAGAGGCGATGCACCGCCCCTGCACCCCGTCCACCGACACGTGTCCCCAGGTCCTCGACCCAAGCAACACCGTGCCCGCAAGTCTTCGCTCGTCGCTGTCCCAGGCTGTCAGCCACCATAGCTGATCCTCAGGCCACCGGTCCCTCAGTCCAAGCCTCACGTCCGCCCTTCACTGCTCCCGGTCCATCGGCACGGCACGTCTCTACTTGACCTTCACCTTGCCTTTGATCACTGTATCCGTGCTCGACACCTGCACAACACAAGCCAAAGAACATGCGCATCATCCCAGTTGACAATCAGTCATCACTCGAGACTCGGCATACACCCATGTATCCACAATCTCCCCCTTGATGAGTGCATTGTCAACTACCAACACAAATCATAATGGAATAGAAGAAGGAAGAAGAAGGAGAAGAGAGAACTCGTCCAAATCACCCAAAAGCATATCAAGGCCAGAAGAAGGTCAAGTGAAAGAGCAAAAGAACTTGGTCCCTAAAGACATGGGCAATGGCTCGACGCAACCAAGCAAGGCAAAGCTAGCCCTCAAGAAGAGGTAGAACAGGCTCAACACCACTAGCGAGAAAGCTCGACACCAATTGAAATACCAATTGAAAATCAAGCAGAATAGAGCTAGCCCTCAGGAAGAGGCAGAACGGGCTCAACACCGCTAGCGAGAAAACTCGATACCACTTGAAGAGCATAACGGCAAAATCGCTAGTCCCTCAAGAAAGAGGCAAGGAGGCTCAACACAACTAGCAGAAAAGCCCCGAACCAATTGGAAAATTCAAAATCCAAAAAATTCGAGCCAGCACAAACTCCCCTCCAATAGTGCACACAACCAGGAAATCTCCCCCTTAGTTGATCTTATGATTTGAGAGAATTTCTCCCCCTTAGTTGAAAATGCACTATCAAGTAACTCCCCTCCAAATGCATATGAGTCGAAATGCAAGTTAGCAGCTTCAGGAATATAGTCGATAGAATGAGAAGATGCTCAACACAATGCTGATATGATGACACATAATATGCACAGAATGCAAGCAAAAGCTCAAGCTGATCACTAAATACGAAATCTGAACATTGGAGCAAAATGAGCAGTTTTCAGCCAAAAAGGTATTCACCATCAAAATAGCACTAAACATGTATAGACAGGAGGTCAAACAAGTGCTAAACATGTATACAAGGTGAACTACCCCTAGCAAGGTTCAATCATCATGCTATAGAATGAAACATAGACTTGTGTTATTCAAAATTTTATCGGAGTTGTAGCGGTTAAATTTCACAAGTTCAAATTTCAGCATGTGATTGCGAGAGGTTGAAAACTTGTCATTGCCTAACTTTTCAACTGTGCGAAGCCTATGCAGAAGCAATCAGAAGCTTAAAGCAACAGTTTCGGTCATACACTACACAGCTCAAGTTTAACTCAAAGTGCAAATGAGAAACAATCTCGATACTGTGATGTGCTAACAAGCAATCCCATCTCGATCTTTCCAATTCACTTAACTTGGTTCAAATTTAAAGCAGAATATGAACATACCAAGCTAGTGAGTGACTCAGAACTAGAGACATAGCAACCTAGCATATATGAAAAGCACGAGTGAATTCAACACATCCTACACAAGCTAGTTGCATATCTCAATGGTGAACAGTTTCAAGTTTTAAAGTCATTAAGCAGGTTCATATTCATAAAATAGCTCAGCTCACAACATGTATCAGTGATCAGAAAGAGCATAAGCTACAAGCATCATCATAAAGCATCGGAGCATACACTATACAGAGCATAGACTCATTCTAAAGATTATATACATGAAGCTCTGAATGTAAATATGCAAGATGAAATGCAAAGATGCATGATGAAACCAATTGAAAGAAAAAGAGTCAGTCTATAATACAAGAACCAAAATGTTTCCCCCATCTAAAAGGGGAAACACACACCAAGCTCGCCTCTCAACCTAGCAAAAGTTGATTGGTCCAAAGGCTTGGTGAAAATATCAGCCAAGTGATGATGAGTATCGACATGGCGAAGGTCGATATCACCCTTCTCATAGTGATCTCGTAGAAAATGAAAGCGCACATCAATGTGTTTGGTCTTGGAGTGCAGCACGAGATTCTTAGCAACGCTAATAGCACTCGTGCTGTCACAAAACAAAGGAACGCGAGAAAAACTCAGACCAAAATCACGCAAAGTGGCCATCATCCAAAGCAACTGGGAACAACAGCTAGCCACAACAACATACTTAGCCTCCGTGGTAGACTGGGCGACACTAGACTGCTTGCGAGAAGACCACGATACAAGAGAAGAACCAATAAAATGACAAGTCCCAGAAGTGGACTTGCGCTCAATTCGACAACCAGCAAAATCGGCATCGGAATAACCACAAAGGGAAAGGGTGGAGGAAGCAGAATACCAAATCCCAAACTCAGGTGTGAAGCATAAGTACCTCATAATGCGCTTGACCGCCTAACGGTGAGAGGTGCGCGGCGAAGACTGAAATCGCGCGCAAAGACACACCGCGAACTGGATGTCCGGGCGTGTCGCCGTCAGGTATAGCAGCGACCCGGTCATAGTTCGGTACTCCTTCTGGTCCACAGCTTCTCCATCCTTGTCCGCATCCAGGGCCGTTGTGGTCGACATGGGTGTTGGAAGAGGCTTGGCCTCACCCATATCGAACTTCTTCAGGATATCCTTGGTATACTTACCCTGGTGCACAAACGTTCCCTCTCAAGATTGCTTGATTTGCAACCCAAGGAAAAACGTCAACTCGCCCATCATGCTCATCTCAAACTCCCTGCTCATAGTATCTGCAAACTTGGCAACCAAAGCGTGAGAAGAACCACTGAAAATGATATCATCCACGTAAATCTGGACCAAGAGAGTATCATTGCCTTGCTTGAGGAGAAAGAGTGTTTTATCCACACATCCCATTTTAAAACCCTTAGCAAGCAAAAATGTTTTTAACCTATCATACCAGGCTCTAGCGGCTTGTTTCAAACCATATAAAGCTTTGTGAAGTTTAAAAAGATGGTTGGAAACTTGGGATTTTCGAAACCGGGGGGTTGTTTCACATAAACCTCTTCTTCTATGTAGTCGTTTAAGAAAGCACTCTTGACATCCATTTGAAAAAGTTTAAACCCTTTGGATGCAGCAAAAGCCAAGAGTATCCTAATCGCCTCCAAACGAGCTATAGGAGCAAATGTCTCCTCATAGTCTATCCCCTTCTTCTGACTATACCCCTGGGCTACAAGTCTGGCCTTGTTTCTCACAACATGGCCATCCTCTCCTTGTTTGTTTTTGAAAACCCATTTTGTACCAATAGGGTGACACTCAGGAGGAGGTGGAACCAAAACCCAAACCCGATTTCTTTCAAAATTTTCTAACTCCTCATGCATGGCATTGACCCAATCTGGATCAAATAAAGCGTATCCAACATCTCGGGGTTCAAAATCAGCAACAAATGCAGAATGAGCAAAGTGAGAGATTTGTTGTGACCTTGACCGAGTGACACGTTCGCCGATGCTGCCGATCATCTGTTAAGGCAGGTGTTGGCGCTGAATGTGTTGTGGCGCCTCTCGAGCTGAAGAAACGTCCCCCTCAACAGCAGTTGGTACCTCCTCGGGTACAAAAGTGAAGGACCGAATTGGCGACCAGAGGGGGTGTGAATGGGAGCCTCAAATTTCTTCTCGAGAAATCAACGGCCTCTGTCCTAGAAAGTCACCCCAAAAGCAAGAATCTCACACTGGTGGTGTTCACGAGCCAACAGGTGGCTGGATGTTCTCGGTGATGACCGACGAACACAGCGGAACACTCACCACCGTGGAAAACACACTGCACAGCCAGATCAACCTGAAATCCAAAAAGGCGCTCTCTAACTCGATGGAAATGAGAAAAGAGCGCAAACCTAATTCACCCAAACCAACTGGTGGTTTGATGACTTAGAAAAGTTCCTAGGAAAACTAGAAACCCATCAGAACAAACGGATTGAGAAACAGACACTCGGAAAACTCAAAAGGCCAAAAACAGTAAGCAAGTCCGGAGGTTCCGCAAGCTGGCTCGGAGGTTCCGCGGTATGTAGGGTGACAGAACCTACAGACCTCGGAGGTTCCACGCCTCAGCGCGGAGGCTCCGCGAGACCCTCAAAATCCTACAGACTGCGGAGGTTCCGCGGCTCAGCGCGAAGGCTCCAGACCGCGGAGGTTCCGCGGTTCAGCGCGGAGGTTTCGCAACCTGGAATCAGCAGGTCGAGTTGAAGAACAAATTGCCAAAACTTAATCAAATCAACTTGGATTGACTTCAAACTTTGCACAGAGGATCACAACAAGGTTGGTGAGCTAATCCTAAGAGATCATGGCTCGAATCCAAATAAATCATCATCAATTGCAAATTTTGTGCAAAGAGGAAAAGTTTGACTCCAAAAACAAAATTCGCCCGATCTATGTGCTCGTGAGGAATTAGAAGATTTCCTTTGGTGGAAAGATGCCTCTCACAACAAAGCACAAGATGGTTCAAACGGAATCGCAATCCAACCCTCCAATCAAAAATTCTCACAAAATCACGACGAAGGGAAAACGAAGAACGCGAAGAACAAAACGCGAATTTGATCTTGATTCCAGCCGAAACTCCTCCACACGAGGAGACAACGAGATTACGGTCTCGTTTCCTCAAAAGATCCAAATACACAGAGGTATGATTCCCGTCTCTGTGGATCACAGGCAGCAAGGTATGATTAGAACCTAAGCGGGGGCTAGAGAGAGAAAGCTCAGGAACAAATGACTGCCAGGATAGAGAGAGAGGAGGGGTGCCTCTCTTATTTATAGCCTAACACAATAATCCCCTTCTACTCCTAGATACAAGAGCGAAGCGGCCAACCCTAGGGGTATCCAAGTCCAACTCTGCTTGTTGATGATCCGACGGCCACGCGCCCATCTCATCCTTAGCTTCGCCTCGACGCAAGCCTCAGGATGCCGCCACGTGCCGCACCGTCGACCGCTGCACCTACCTCGCGGATAGCTGCGCCGCCGCGCCAGCCTCTCCACGCCGCCACGCGTCGACCGTCCTTTTTGCGGACCTCCCCCCGGTTTTGAGGCCGAAACCGGGAAACCTGGGCCTTCCCCCAGTTTTGAGGCTGAAACCGGGAAACCTGTCCTCCGGCTGAGTTTTGTGGCCCAAACTCAGAAACCCGCGCGCCCAGGTTTTGAGGCCCAAACCTGGAAACCGTCCACGCCGAGTTTTGAGGCCCAAACTCGGAAACCCACCACCCCGAGTTTTGAGGCCCAAACTCGGAAACCGTCGAGGGTAGCTTTTTGAGGCTCAACTACCGAACCCGCGCCGTAGGCGGGATGTGGTTCGCACACCCCGAGTTCCAGCACCGATGCCGGAGCATGTCCAGCCTCCACGCCGGGCACAGTGCATTCGCCTTCCTTCTCGGCCTCCCGCCAAGTGTGATGACGCCATCACCTTCCTCCCGACTCGGCCGATGCACCACACATCCCCATGTGCTCTTGCTTGTCAACGCCACATGCCAGCTACCACAGCTGGTCCTCTGGTCTCCCGGTCCGTCGGTCCAAGCTCCACGTCCGCCCTTCACCGCTCCCGGTCCGTCGGCATGGCACGTCCATACTTGACCTTCACCTCACCTTCGACCACTGCCCGGCCTCCGCACCAGCACATCAACACAGCCAAGAGACATGTTGCTCGTTGATCGATCACTCATCACACAGGAAGGGAACCACAAGGGCACATATCAACCTTGTGTTCGCAATCTCCCCCTTGATGAGTGCATCGTCAACTCATAGTAACCATAATCAAAAAGAAAAAGAAAGCAGAATTAGATAGAAGGAGAAAACTCACTCGAGATGTCCAAAAGCCAGAGAAAAGGCCGAAGAAGAACAAATCGAGATAAGCAAAGCTTGGTCCCCAAAGACATGGGCAACGGTTCGACACAACCAAGCAAAAGATCGGAGCAACAACTCATCAGAGAGCAAAACTCGATCAAAAACAGAGCACAAGACTTGGTTCCCAAAGACATGGGCAACGGCTCGACGCAACCAAGTCTGAACAAGCTAGTCCTCAAGAAGAGACAGAAAGGGCTCAACACCACTAGCCGAAAGCTCGATACGAATCAAGAACCATGAAAACACGGTGAAGACACTAGTCCCTCAAGACAGAGGCACAGAGGCTCGACGCAACTAGCTAAAAATATCGATAAATAAAACCGACTCGGAGCAGGGAGAAAAACTCCCACTCACTCAAGGAACTCCCCCTAAATAAGTGAAGCATAAATTACAAACTGTCACCACAAAAAGTCTAAAAATCTCATCCTTGGAAACATTCTCCCCCTTGGGGGCAATTTGCAATCAAAAGAGAGAGGAAAAGGGCTCAAGTAAGTCAAACGGAGCTAGGTCATGCCTATCGGAGTCAAGCAAATGCACATGAGTCAAAAATGCATGTTAGCAGCTTCAAGTATATACTCGAAAGAGTGAAAGAATGCTCTAAAGAGTGTTGATCCGACTACAAAGCAACAGACAAAAGTGCTAGCAAAGGCTCAAACTGATCACCAAATACGAAATATGAGTGCATAAGCCAAGTGAGCAGTTTTAAACCATTCAGAAAGGAGTTTCATCATCAAAATAGCACTGAACATGTATAGACAGGAAGTCAAGCAAGTGCTAAACATGTATACAAGGTGAACTACCCCTAGCAAAGTTCAATCATCAGGCTATAGAATGAGACATAGACTTGTGTTTTTAAATTTTATCGGAGAATTTGCAGCGGTTATTAACACAAGTTTAAATTCAGCATGTGATTGCGAGAGGTTGAAAGCTTGTCATTGCCTAACTTTTCAACCGTGCTAAGCCTATGCATATGCAATTAGAAGCTTAAAGCATCGGTTTCGGTCTTACACTACACGGCTCAAGTTTAACTCAAAGTGCAATGAGAAACAGTGTCGATACCGTGATGTGCTGACAAAGCAATCCCATCTCGATCTTTTCAATTCACTAACACTTGGTTCATTTTAAACAGAATATGAACAATCCAAGCAAGTGAAAGACTCAGAACTAGAGACATAGCAACCTAGCATATATGAAATAGCTCAAGTGACCTCAACACATCCTACACATGCTAGTTGCCAATCTCAATGGTGAACATGTATCAAATTTCAAGTTTCATTAGGCATGTTAATCATTCTGAAAAATATAGCTTATCTCACAACATGTATTAGTGAGCAAAAGGAGCCTAAGCTACAAGCATCATCATATATCATCGAAGCATACACTAATCAGAGCATAAGTTCATTCTCAAGAATATAGACATGAAGCTTGAAAATACAAGATGCATATATGATGAAGTCAAAATCGGAGCCAAGACAAAACCAAAATGACTCAAGACCCGAAAACAAAAAAAATCAGAAAGTCAGTCTATGGTACATCAAGCAAAATGCTTCCCCCATCTAAAAGGGGAAACACACACCAAGCTCACCTCTCAACCTAGCAAAAGTTGAGAGATCCAAAGGCTTGGTGAAAATATCCGCAACCTGGTTATGGGTGTCTACATGCCTAAGATCAATGTCGCCTTTCTCATAGTGATCACGAAGAAAGTGAAAGCGAACATCGATGTGTTTGGTCTTGGAGTGAAGAATAGGGTTCTTTGCTACACTAATGGCAGAAGTGCTGTCACAAAGCAAAGGAACTTGACTGAAATCTAGACCAAAATCATGCAATGTAGCAACCATCCATAAAAGCTGCGAAGCACAAGAGGCAGCGGCAACATACTCGGCTTCCGTAGTAGACTGGGCTACGTTCGACTGTTTGCGAGAAGACCACGAAACTAGTGAAGAGCCAAGAAACTGACAAGTCCCAGAAGTAGACTTGCGCTCAAGCCGACAGCCGGCAAAATCCGCATCGGATTAACCACAAAGCGAAAGAGTCGAATAAGAAGAGTACCAAAGTCCGAACTCAGGAGTGTATCGGAGGTACCTCATGATGCGCTTGACCGCTTGCTTGCGGGAAGTCCTAGGGGACGCCTGAAAGCGAGCGCACAGACACACAGAAAGCTGTATATCCGTCCTCGTTGCCGTCAGGTACAGGAGCGAGCCGTTCATGCTCCTGTAGTCCTTCTGGTCAACTGCCTCTCCGTCCTGGTCCGTGTCCATCGCAGCAGTCGTCGCCATGGGCGTCGTAAGAGGCTTGGCCTCGCCCATGTCGAACTTCTTCAGGATGTCCTTCGTGTACTTGCCTTGATGCACGAACATCCCGTCTCGGGTTTGCTTGATTTGCAACCCAAGGAAGAAGGTCAACTCACCCATCATACTCATTTCAAACTCCCTGCTCATAGTATCTGCAAACTTGGTAACTGTTGGCGCAAAATGTGGTCCGCGCCTCACACACAGCAAGCTAGAAAAAAGCGTGGCTTCAATCGGGTGCCCGGATGGATTGGAATCCGGAGACGTGCCAGTCGGTTTGACCTAAAAACCAACAAGGGATAAAACTATGAGAATAAAATGGAACATGTTGGGTAAGACCAGGCAGTTCCATATGTACGGCTTTAAAGCCAATCACGACGGCATATAGCTACAGAAGCTATCTGTCGATAAGTTCAAAGATCATTCGGCTAACGTTAAGAATGAGCATATATCAACAGCTGGTTGCCGAACGTACATGTAAGAAGACATTATCAAGATATAATGAATCATAAACAGGTAACTTGTAAAATATAAATCTATCCAAACAACACATGCATAGGTTAATCCAATTAGTCTGCCGCACGTCTAATCTTCATAAACCCGTCAAGCATAAACTAAGTCTACACCACTCCTTATAATTAGATTAATCCATTGCATGATACAATCTAATGATAAGAAGCTAAAAGCATGTATGTATCTGAACAGATCTACAAAAACTCATTACTCATGTAAGCTTAACCAAGCTCGGCAAACTAGCCGAGTTGGGGTCCATGAAGAAGGAACATACAAACAAGCATGATTAAACTAATATAAAACCTGCATCTGCCGCACGATACCTAGTTTTATCAAAGCCTAACCGTAATTGACATGCATAAACCCACAACTTGTAACAATCTGGATTGAAAGTTAATTCGGTCGTCATGATCATGCAATTATTAAAACACAAGCATACTTGTGAAACAAGGCCGAACAAAGATCAATCTAGATTGGGCAAAAGAGTGTTACAAAATTAAATAAACTATGCAACACATGATAACTTAATGAATCTATCAGATCTTGCCAAATCTAACAGAGCCGATAACTATCTCGCTTTTGCTAAACATATGAATAAACGCCTGCCGCACGGTATCTATCCACAAGCAAAGCATAAGCAAAGACCTCTTGATCCCTAACAAGGGTCCGCCGCACGACCATTGAAAACAAACAAGACTACTTGCATCATATCTAAATCCACCCATGATACTAGACATGATAACAAGGTTGCCGGGACTTACGGAGGTCGATGGATCGATGATTCCTCTCGAAGAACTCGATGACACGACTAAGGACTCGAAGGTGGCACGGGGCCGGTTTGTATTGATATGGTTGTGACCAGTTTTACAATGGCCGAGGGTTTATATTTATACCCTGGGTGAAACACGAATCCTAGACGATTACGATTTACATAACAAAATTTGGAAAGATACAAGTCCTATCCTTATTCCTTTCGGCGCTCTCCATTGTCACGTGTCTTCTCATGCAAGCCGGCTCCACTTGTCATATTTGTCTCTCGAACAAAATTACTGCCTTGCAAGATAGCCGACCGCTTATGCACTTGCGGAAACTCCGAGAATTAACCGATCTTGGTCTTCTGCCGAATGCATCATACGACCATCTCTCGCACATTGGCCCATCTGTCATTCCCTTGTGTGTGCGAAAATATGGTGTTAACAGTAACAAGTGCGTGAGAGGAGCCACCAAAGATGATATCATCCACGTAAATCTAGACTAACAGGGTGTCATTGCCTTGCTTGAGGAGAAACAAAGTTTTATCTACCCGTCCCATTTTAAAACCCTTGGACAGCAAAAAGGTTTTCAAACGCTCATACCACGCTCTCGGGGCTTGTTTCAAACCATACAAAGCTTTTGACAGTTTAAAGACATGGTTTGGAAACTTGGGATCTTCGAAACCCGGAGGTTGCCTAACATAAACCTCTTCCTCTATATACCCGTTCAAGAAAGCACTCTTGACATCCACTTGGTAAAGCTTAAAACCCTTCGAAGCAGCAAAAGCTAGAAGGATCCTAATGGCTTCTAAACGGCCTACAGGGGCAAAGGTTTCCTCATAATCTATCCCCTCTTTTTGGCAAAAACCCTGGGCTACTAGCCTAGCCTTGTTCCTCACAACCATTCCATCCTCACCCTGTTTGTTTTTGAAAATCCATTTGGTACCTATAGGGTGGCATTCTGGTGGAGGTGGAACTAGGGTCCAAACTTGGTTTCGCTCAAAGTTTTCTAACTCCTCATGCATGGCATTAACCCAGTTAGGATCAGAAAGAGTGTGTCCAACATCTTTGGGCTCAAAAGAAGCAACAAATGCAGAATGAGCAAAGTGTGAAATTTCATACGCTCGCGACCGCGTGACTCGCTGGTCGATGCCGCCGATCATCTACAGTGGGGGGTGTGCTTGCTGAACGCTTCGGGGTGCTTGCCTCGCCGAAGTAGCCTCCCCCTCGCCAGATGCTGTCGCTCCCTCAGGTGCAGCGGGTGCTCGCTGGAGAGGTGGCTCTAAAGGACCCCAGGAAGAGGAAGTCATGGGATCGGGTCTTCGGGCTGAAGTAGTCATCGCAGGGTCGACAGGGGCAGCCAGTGGAGTTGGCTCGGGACCACCCCAATTGACATCTTCTTCCTCGTCCTTCACAAAGATGGTCTCTCCCAGCTCCTGTTCTCCTGCAACATCAAAAGCAGAAGAAACACAAGGCATAGTCTCATCGAATGTGACCTCGCAGGTCTCCACTATCCGGTTAGTCTCAAGGTTAAGAACTCGATAAGCACGCGAATGAGAAGCATAACCAAGAAACACACCATCAGTAGAACGAGATTCAAATTTGTCCAAATTACCTTGCTTCAGGATAAAGCACTTGCACCCAAACACCCGAAAATGAGACACCTTGGGTACCCGTCCAAAACGCAACTCATAAGAAGTCTTCTTCATGAAAGCTCGAAGAAAGATGCGATTCGAAACATGGCAAGCGGTGTTGATCGCCTCGGCCCAAAAACGCCTAGGAGTCCTATGCTCATCGAGCATCGTCCTGGCCATGTCAACAAGGGTCCGGTTCTTGCGTTCAACAACACCATTCTGCTGGGGGACGTAAGGAGAAGAAAACTGATGCTCGATCCCATGAGAAGAACAAAAAGAGGCAAACTGAGAGTTATCAAACTCAGTACCATTATCGCTACAGATAGCTCTAATAGTATTAGGGGGAAACTCAGTTTTCTACCTCAAAATCAAATCACGAGCAAAAGAAAAGGCTTCATCCTTACCCTCCACGAAGGATACCCAAGAGTACCTCGAAAAGTCGTCAACGATCACTAGAACGTACCACTTCCCACCCGCTGAGCAAACCCGAGCTGGACCAACTGTGTCCATGTGTAAATGCTCGCCGGGTTGCTTTGTCATCACCTGATTAACAGGTGGGTGAGAAGCAGCCACCATCTTCCCGTGACGACAGGGATGGCAAACAAGGTCCTTATGAAACTTAAGCTTGGGCAATCCTTGGATTAGGCCAAGTGAGCTAAGTCTTGCAAGCAAGTCAAAACTCAAGTGACCGAGCCTCCTATGCCACTTCCACAAATCAGAAGAACGACTAGCCATCAAACATCTAGCAGAGCCGAAAGAGCGAGAAAAATCGGCTCTGAAAACACGACCAAAAGGAACGATCCAACAAACCAGATCTCCCCGAGGGTCTAAAACACGACTCAAACCCTTCTTAAAACGCACTTCAAAATCATCCTCAAGGAGTTGCGAAACAGAAAGCAAATTAAAATGCAAGATAGAAACCAAAGCAACATCCTTAAGAACGAAGTTCTTGAAGGACCGAGAATGCAATAGCAAGGCGACCAGAGCGGGGGGGGGGGGGGGTGAATGGGAGCTCAAAAATTTCTCTCGAAACTTTGGCCTTTTGTTCCCAAAATCAACCCCCAAAAGCTTCGATCGAAACCGTGATGGCCACGACCCTTGGAAGAGGGTGGATGATCCCTAGGATCACAGCGAGGCACCACAAAGCGATAGCAAGCCAAGAGTCAAAAGCACCGGCACAAGTTCAAACCTTGGAAACCGAGTCCCAAACGTAGATTGAAGGCTACGTTGGGAAATCCCTAAATACCGATGCTAACAAGTAGCAAAGATACCTAAAGAGGTTCCTAGGTGAACTAAGAAGCCAACCGAGAGGTCCGGAAACCAAGCGAAGAAGTCGGGAGAGCAAACGCACCAAAACTCAACAAGCAGCAAACTCCCGGACTGTCCGCCAGTACGATCCCGGACTGTCCGCCAGTACGATCCCGGACTGTCCGCCAGTACGATCCCGGACTGTCCGGCTCAACTGCGGACTGTTCGCGGGGGGATGGCTAACTGTCCGCCGGCCATATCCCCAAAACAGCACTGTTGCTGCAAGTCCCCTGGACGTTCCCGGACTGTCCGCGAACTCCAACGACGGACTGTCCGCCGGTCAACCAAAAGCCAAACGGCCGAAGAATAGAGCCACTGGTCCGGCTCATCCCCAATGCGCGGACTGTCCGCGCCCTGGGTGGCGGACTGTCCGCCAACACCCAGTGAGGGCGAATTTGGTCGCCTCTCACACGAATCCTCCCAAATTCAAATCAAATCACAATCCCACGTTCCCAAACTTGGAGAAGGTGATCACGAGGTAGTTGGAAGACTATCCCCAAGAAATCATCCGCTCAAATCAACTCAATCACCGGGAAATTGAAAGGGAAGGTGTATGAACGAAAAAGCACCACGATAACGAAATTGACCCGATCTACTTGTTCGTGAGGAGTTAGATGAATTCCTTCAGTGGAAATGATCTCCTCACTATAAAGAACAAGTTGATTCAAGTGGAAATCGAAAAGATGCAGTAGGCAGGGAGATCGAGTGACAGGAAAAAACGCGGAGAAATGAAGAACGCGAAGAACACGAACCAAAACGCGAATCAACACAATGATCTGCAACCGTGTGGCTACCACACGCTACAATAGTGAGATTACGGTCTCACTTCCTCAAAATCTCCAGTACACAGAGGTATGGTTCTCTGCGGATCTCAGTTGCTACAGCAGGGGATTGGGAGAGCAGGAAAACCTAGAAGGCAAAGAGCAAATGGCTGAGATAGAATGGGAGGAGGGTGTCTCCCTCTACTTATCCTAATTCTAATTCCTACTCTACCCCTCACTAATTACAGAGCGAACCAGCTAAACCCTAGGGTTATTCTGGACCAACTCGAAGATGCTGGTGATCCGATGGCCACGCCGGCACAAATGGTAGCGTTGCCTCGACGCAACCTCACCGATTGCCGCCACGTGCCGCCACCGCTCCGCTTGTCCTTTTCCCGGACTTCGCCCCCGTTTTTGAGGCCCAAACCGGGAAACCAGCCTTTACGACCAACCCCCGGTTTTGAGGCCCAAACCGGGAAACCAGTCGTCCATCGCCTGAGTTTTGTGGCCCAAACTCAGAAACCCGCAGCACCCAGGTTTTGAGGCCCAGACCTGGAAACCGTCCTCAGCCCGAGTTTTGTGGCCCAAACTCGGAAACCATCAGCGCCCAGGTTTTTGGCCCAAACCTGGAAACCGTCCACTCGGTGGTTTTTCTGTGGCTCAACCACCAAACCGAGCCATAGAGGGGATGCACCGCCCGTGCACCCCGTCCACCGACACGTGTCCCCAGGTCCTCGACCCAAGCAACACCGTGCCCGCAAGTCTTCGCTCGTCGTTGTCCCAGGCTGTCAGCCACCACAGCTGATCCTCGGGCCACAGGTCCCTCAGTCCAAGCCTCACGTCCGCCCTTCACCACTCTCGGTCCATCGGCACGGCACGTCTCTACTTGACCTTCACCTTGCCTTTGATCACTGTATCCGTGCTCGACACCTGCACAACACAAGCCAAAGAACATGCGCATTATCCCAGTTGACAATCACTCATCACTTAGAGACTCGGCATACACCCATGTATCCGCAATCTCCCCCTTGATGAGTGCATTTTCAACTACCAACACAAATCATAATTGTATGGAGTAGAGGAAGGAAGGAAGCAGGAGAGAGAACTCAACCAAATGACCCAAAAGCATATCAAAGCCGAAGAAGGTCAATTGGAAAGAGCAAAACAACTTGGTTCCCAAAGACATGGGCAACGGCTCGACGTAACCAAGCAAAGCAAAGCTAGCCCACAAGAAGAGGTAGAACAGGCTCAACACCGCTAGCGAGAAAGCTCGATACCAATTGAAGAATCAACTGAAATTCAAGTAAAATAGAGCTAGCCCTCAAGAAGAGGCAGAACGGGCTCAACACCGCTAGCGAGGAAGCTTGATACCAACTGAAGAAAGCTAGAAATCAGCTGAAGAGCATAAAAGCAAAGGTGCTAGTGCCTCAAGAAAGAGGCAAAGGCTCAACACAACTAGCTACCAAAAATGCTCCGAACCAACTGTTACCAGCTCGAAAACGCAGCAGCGAGCAAAACTCCCCCTCGAATGGTACACACAACTAGGAAATTTCCCCCTTAGTTCAACTCGGAAAGCTCCCCCTTAGTTGAACATAGAAGGCACTCATGATTTGTCAATATTTTCTCCCCCTTAGTTGAAAATGCACCATCAAGCAAAACTCCCCCTTTCCAAAATGCATATGAGTCAATCATGCAAGTTAGCAGCTTCAGGAGTATAGTCGATAGAATATGAAGATGCTCGACAAAGTGCTGATCCGATGACTCATTAAATGCACAGAATGTTGGCAAAGGCTCAAACTGATCACCAAATACGAAATATGAACATGTGAGCAAAATGAGCAGTTTTTAGCCAAAAAGGTATTCACAATCAAAATAGCACCAAACATGTATAGACAGGAAGTCAACCAAGTGCTAAACATGTATACAAGGTGAACTACCCCTAGCATAGTTGAACCATCATGCTATAGAATGAAACATAGACTTGTGTATCCAAATTTTATCGGAGTTGCAGCGGTTAAATTACACAAGTTTAAATTTCATCATGTGATTGCGAGAGGTTGAAAGCTTGTCATTGCCTAACTTTTCAACTGTGCGAAGCCTAAGCAGAAGCAATCAGAAGCTTAAAGCAGCAATTTCGGTCATACACTACACAGCTCAAGTTTAACTCAAAGTGCAATGAGAAACAGTCTCGAAACTGTGATGTGCTGACAAGCAAACCCATCTCGATCTTTTTAGTTCACTTAACTTGGTTCAATTTTATCTCAGAATATGAACATACCAAGCAAGTGAATGACTCAGAACTAGAGACATAGCAACCTAGCATATATGAAAAGCACGAGTGAATTCTACACATCCTACACATGCTAGTTGCATATCTCAATGGTGAACAATTTCAAATTTTATGTTCATTAAGCAGGTTCACCATTCAAAAATAGCTCAGCTCAGAACATGCATTAGTGATCAGAAAGAGCATAAGCTACAAGCATCATCATAAAGCATCAGAGCAAATACTATACAGAGCGTAGCCACATTCTAAAGATTATATTCATGAAGCTCTGAATGTAAATATGCAAGATGAAATGCAAAGATGCATGAAGAAACCAAAAGAAAAACACAAAGTCAGTTTATATTACACGAGTCAAAATGTTTCCCCCATCTAAAAGGGGAAACACACACCAAGCTCACCTCTCAACCTAGCAAAAGTTGATTGGTCCAAAGGCTTTGTGAAAATATCAGCCAACTGATGATGAGTATCGACATGGCGAAGGTCGATATCACCCATCTCATAGTGGTCTCGCAGAAAGTGAAAGCGCACATCAATGTGTTTGGTCTTAGAGTGCAGCACGGGGTTCTTAGCAACGCTAATAGCACTCGTGCTATCACAAAGCAACGGATCTCGAGAAAAGCTCAGACCAAAATCACGCAAAGTGGCCATCATCCAAAGCAACTGGGAACAGCAGCTAGCCGCAGCAACATACTCAGCCTCCGTGGTAGACTGGGCGACACTAGACTCCTTGCGAGAAGACCACGATACAAGAGAAGAACCAATAAACTGACAAGTCCATGAAGTGGACTTGCGATCAATACGGCAACCAGCAAAATCGGCATCAGAGTAACCGCAAAGCGAGAGGGTGGAGGAAGCAGAATACCAAATCCCAAATTCTGGAGTGAAGCATAAGTACCTCATATTGTGCTTGACCGCCTGACGGTGAGAAGTGCGCGACGACGACTAAAATCGCGCGCACAGACACACCACGAACTGAATGTCCGGGCGTGTCGCCGTCAGGTACAGCAGCGACCCGATCATACTCCGGTACTCCTTCTGGTCCACAGCTTCTCCATCCACATCCGCATCCAGGGCCGCCGTGGTCGGCATGGGTGTTGGAAGAGGCTTGGCCTCACCCATGTCGAACTTCTTCAGGATGTCCTTAGTGTACTTGCCCTGGTGCACGAACGTCCCCTCTCGGGATTGCTTGATTTGCAACCCGAGGAAAAACGTCAACTCGCCCATCATGCTCATCTCAAACTCCCTGCTCGTAGTGTCTGCAAACTTGGCAACCAAAGCGTTAGAAGAACCACCGAAAATGATATCATCCACGTAAATCTGGACCAAGAGAGTGTCATTGCCTTGCTTGAGGAGAAAGAGCGTTTTATCCACACATCCCATTTTAAAACCCTTAGCAAGAAAAAAGGTTTTCAATCTATCATACCAGGCTCTAGGGGCTTGTTTCAAACCATACAAAGCTTTGTGAAGTTTAAAAACATGGTTTGGAAACTTGGGATTTTCGAAACCGGGGGGTTGTCTCACATACACTTCCTCTTCTATGTAGTCGTTTAAGAAGGCACTCTTGACATCCATTTGAAAAACTTTAAACCCTTTGGATGCAGCAAAAGCCAAGAGTATCCTAATTGCCTCCAAACGAGCTACAGGAGCAAAAGTCTTCTCATAGTCTATCCCCTCCTTCTGACTATACCCCTGGGCTACTAGTCTGGCCATGTTTGTCACAACATGGCCATCCTCTCCTTGTTTGTTTTTGAAAACCCATTTTGTCCCAATAGGGTGACACTCAGGAGGAAGAGAAACCAAAACCCAAACCCGATTTCTTTCAAAGTTTTCTAACTCCTCGTGCATGGCATTGACCCAATCTGGATCAGATAAAGCGTGTCCAACATCTCGGGGTACAAAAGGTACCGCTCGAGGTGGCGGATCCCATAGCCCCCAAGTCGAAGAAGAGGGATCGGGGCCGTGAGTCGTAGTAGAAGCCGCTCTTTGCGGCACCGCAGGTGGAGGAGGTGCTGGGTCATCCATCCCTTCAGCACCTTTTCCTCATCATCAAAAAGAGGCTCGCCAACCTCATGATCACCTGCACGCTCAAAACGAGAAGAGGGACAAACCATGGTCTCGTCGAAGGTGACATCTGATGTCTCCATGACTCGGTTAGTGTCAAGGTTAAGTACACGATATGCGCGAGTATGAGTGCCATAACCCAAAAACACAGCGTCAGAAGAACGAGACTCAAATTTGTCCAAGTTGCCCTTTTTGAGTATAAAACAATGGCAACCGAAGACTCTAAAATAACTCACCTTGGGCTGTCTTCCAAAACGCAACTCATAAGAAGTCTTTTTCAAGAAAGCTCGGAGAAAAATGCGATTGGAGATGTAGCATGCAGTGCTCATAGCTTCGGCCCAATATCACCTAGGAGTCCTCTGCTCATCGAGCATCGTCCTGGCCATCTCTACAAGGGTCCGATTCTTCCTCTCTACAACACCATTCTGTGGCGGTGTGTAGGGAGAAGAAAACTGATGCTCTAAACCCAAAGAGTTACAAAACTTCTCAAAATCTGAATTCTTGAATTCGGAACCATTATCACTCCTAATAGCTCGCATCGAGTTCAAAGGGAACTCGTTCTAAAGACGCAAAATCAGATTGCGAGCAAAGGAGAAAGTCTCGGTCTTCTCAGCTAAAAAGAAGACCCAGGAATATCTCGAAAAGTCGTCAACAACAACAAGCACATACCACTTCCCCCCAACCGAGCTCACCCGAGCCGGACCAACAAGGTCCATGTGCAAAAGCTCTCCAGGGCGCTTAGTCATGACCTGAGTCACTGGATGGTGGGGAGCGGCAACCATCTTCCCATGTCTACAAGAATGGCAAACAAGATCCTTCTCCATGGATAACTTGGGCAATCCTCGGATTAGACCAAGTGAACTAAGCCTTCCAAGCAAGTCGAAGCTCAGGTGACCAAGTCTCCTATGCCACTTCCAAAGATCAGAGGAGGAAGGTCCAGCCAAAAGACAACGAGAAATTCCAAACGACTCCGAGAAATCCGCACGAAAGACTTTCCCAAAGGGCGAAATCACACAAACAAGATTGCCCTGAGGATCCAAAATACGACTGAGATTCGGCTTAAAACGAATCTCATAGTCGTCATCAAAGAGTTGCGAAACAGAAAGAAGGTTAAAATGCAAGTTAGAAACAAGAGCAACATCGCGCAACACAAAGTGCTGATTAACTCGCACCGACCCACGAGACAACACTTTACCTTTGCTATTGTCGCCGAAGGTGATAAACTCTTTTCTGGCGACCGGACTAAGACTGGAGAACCACTTGGCGTTTCCGGTCATGTGCCTCGAACACCCGGAATCCACCAACCAAATGTTCTCCAATTGTTTTACCTACATCAATAAAAATACATAGGGTGAGCATACGGTCCAACACTAGGGTTAGTGAAGTAAGGAGAATACCAGTGTTGGGCCGGCTGCTCAAAAGAACGGTTAGCAGAAAAACCATTCCTAGCACGTCTACGGGAAGAGCGATCACCACGTAGAGGAAAACGTGGTCCGCTAAGGGAGGAGCGTCCATCGCGATACTCAAAGCACGGTGGTGGAAAACGCTCAACTACAAAGCCACCGCCACGGGGTCCATAGCCCACAACAGTAGGCTCCCGCCGGGCACGACCTCCTCGCGGCCTAGGCCTAGGAACTTGAGGTTTTGGACCTCTAGGCCTAGCAGCACACCTCTGAACATTAGGCACATGTACATAATGGAAAGGATGGTACATGTCCGTGTTGTTCATCTCCTTTGCACGGCGCGTCTCTCTCTTGCGCCGAAAGCAAAACTCACTCAAGTGTCCATCTCTCCCACAGTGCTCACAATGGTACCTCACCGCTCTCAAAGGGGGTTGTTGGTACTCACGGTAGTGGGTGTGGATCACTTTGCCCTTTTGTGGCATAAGCTCCTCCTGGATGGGTGGCATGGTGTCTAGCTTGTTCTTGAGGTGGTTTGGTTTTGGAGCCCATGATTGTTTCTTGGGTGGGGCTCTCGGAGGTTCCACAAATACACCATCCTTGGTGTTAGGCTTTAGAGGCTCTCTGGGTGGAATCTTGGTAAGCTTGGGAGTAGTGGTGGAGTTGGGCTTCTCACATGGGTTCAGACCACTCGACTCTCCAATCTTCCCAAAAGATGAAACATCAACGCCCTGAGCAAAGCCAACACCGGGACCTCCAGCAGCACGCTTGAACTAGGAGATCATCATCCCAAGCTGCGGCTCACCACTCGACACCCATGACAAGATGGTCTGAAGGTATGTGTTTTCCTCCTCGGTTTGCATCTTGTCATGCTTCACGTTGGCTATCTCCATCTCCAAGCCCTCACACAGAACACACCTAGCCACACAAGTGCTACCCGAGCTGGCCTTCTCAAGAGACACAATCTTGGCATTCTTCTCTGCCAACTCGGTTTGCAAGCCAGCACAAGACTTGCACGCACCCAACAGCAAGGATCTAGCCTTCAGCTCATCCACCTCTCCAACCAACGCCACATACTTACCTCTCAAGGTGAGAAGGTCAGTCATGTGCGTGGTGCACATCTCGCACTCAACCTCCTCAGAGACAACTACGGTGGCAAACTTAAGCTCCTTCACCGTATCCTCCCACTTCTGCCTGAACTCCTTCCGCTCTCTAGCAGCGTGCCTAAGCAGCTTGTCTTGACTACGAAGGGCGGCAGTAAGCTTCTCGACCTCAGGAGAAAGCTCATCAGGGGTCAGAGATACCTGGGAGGTGTCGTTGTCATCGTCGTTCCGAGGGATCTCCTCCAGCTCGCCGTCGACCTCCTTGCCGAGGGCCATGGTGCAGAAACCATCGTTGTCGGCGAAGAAGCAAAGGCCGTTCATCTTGTCCTCGATCCTCTTCTTCTTCTTGGACTCGTCGTCGCTTGAGGAAGCGGAGTCGTCATCCGAGTCGTCGACGTCGCTGAGCGTGGCGAAGAAAGCACACTCTTCAGCCTGGGCCTTCTCCAAGTACTTCGTCTTGATGTACTCCTTGTTGAAGCTGCCCTTCCGCTTGTGCTTCGCGGGGACGTACTTCTCCTTGCGCTTGTTGGAGTCGTACTTGTGCCCATGATCCGCCTTGCCGAAGGTCTGCTTGTTCTTCTTCGGGCAATTGGCGATGAAGTGGTTGGGGTCGCCGCACTCGAAACAGCCCGAGCGTCCTCCTCCGCGGCGACGGTTCAGGCGGTTATTGTGGAACCGCGAGAACCAATTGGTGAGCAAAGCTAGCTCGTCATCCCCCATGAACTCCAGCTGCTCCTCTGTGACAGAAAAAAGTGAGGAAAGTGCAAAGCCTCCAGAGGTGTTAGTAGAAGAGCCAGAAAGCAAAGCCATCGATGGGCCAGAAGGATTCTCATAAGAAGCCCTCGCCATGGCATCGATCTCACTGGACTTGAGCTTACTGAAGAGCTCGTCGCACGTGAGGGTCTCATAGTTAGGCGATTCGATGATCGCCTGAACCTTGGAATCCCACACCAACCGATCAAGAGTATGGAGTAGCTTGAGATCTCTCTCATGATCGTCGAAAGGCAACAACTCCTTGTTAGCCCTCATCCTGTTGACGATCACCTGAAAGCGAGCGAATCAACTTTCTATGCTCTCGCCAGGCATGTGTCGAAAGTTCTCATACTCTCGCTTGAACGACTCGTAGAGGCGGGTTTTGACTTGAGTGGTTCCCTCATGGAAACGCATGAGGGTAGCCCAAATCTCCCGAGCCGTAGTGAGGTGAGAAACGCGATCAAACTCACTCATGCTCAGGCATGAGAAAAGAGCATTACGGGCTCGGCTATTGGCATCGTGCTCATCGATCTGATGCTGAGTGACACGAGCAGCCAAGACCACGTAATCAGCAGAGTTGCAAATATCCCAAATGGAAGCACCCAAACTCTGCAGATAGGCCGACATGCGTATCTTCCAATACGCATAGTTCGTCCCATCAAAAAATAGCGGTTTGCCCACGCCGCGATCCATGTCGCCTTCGGTGGATCTGGAACCGGCTAACGTGGAAGATCCTTAACCTGCTCCGATACCAATTGAAGTTCCGAGAATGCAATAGCAAGGCGACCAGAGGGGGGGTGAATGGGAGCTCAAAAATTTCTCTCGAAACTTTGGCCTTTTGTTCCCAAAATCAACCCCCAAAAGCTTCGATCGAAACCGTGATGGCCACGACCCTTGGAAGAGGGTGGATGATCCCTAGGATCACAGCGAGGCACCACAAAGCGATAGCAAGCCAAGAGTCAAAAGCACCAGCACAAGTTCAAACCTTGGAAACCGAGTCCCAAACGTAGATTGAAGGCTACATCGGGAAATCCCCAAATACCGATGCTAACAAGTAGCAAAGATACCTAGATAGGTTCCTAGGTGAACTAAGAAGCCAACCGAGAGGTCCGGAAACCAAGCGAAGAAGTCGGGAGAGCAAACGCACCAAAACTCAACAAGCAGCCGACTCCCGGACTTTACGCCAGTACGATCCCGAACTGTCCGGCTCAACCGCGGACTGTCCGCGGGGGGGGGGGGGGGGTGGCGGACTGTCCGCCGGCCAAATCCTCGAAACAGCACTGTTGCTGCAAGTCTCCTGGACGTTCCCGGACTGTCCGCGAACTCCAACGGCGGACTGTCCACCGGTCAACCAAAAGCCAAACGGCCGAAGAACAGAGCCACTAGTCCGGCTCGTCCCCGACACGCGGACTGTCCACACCCTGGGTGGCGGACTGTCCGCCAACACCCAGTGAGGGCGAATTTGGTCGCCTCTCACACGAATCCTCCCAAATTCAAATCAAATCACAATCTCACGTTCCCAAACTTGGAGAAGATGATCACGAGGTAGTTGGAAGACTATCCCCAAGAAATCATCCGCTCAAATCAACTCAATCACCGGGAAATCAAAAGGGAAGGTGTATGAACGAAAAAGCACCACGAAAACGAAATCGACCTGATCTACTTGTTCATGAGGAGTTAGATGAATTCCTTCGGTGGAAATGATCTTCTCACTATAAAGAACAAGTTGATTCATGTGGAATTCGAAAAGATGCAGTAGGGAGGGAGATCGAGTGACGGGAAAAAACGCGAAGAAATGAAGAACGCGAAGAACACGAACCAAAACGTGAATCAACACAACGATCCGCAACCGTGTGGCTACCACACGCTACAATAGTGAGATTACGGTCTCACTTCCTCAAAATCTACAGTACATAAAGGTATGGTTCTCTGCGGATCTCAGTTGCTACAGCAGGGGATTGGGAGAGCAGGAAAACCTAGAAGGCAAAGAGCAAATTGTTGAGATAGAATGGGAGGAGGGTGTCTCCCTCTACTTATCCTAATTCTAATTCCTACTCTACCCCTCACTAATTATAGAGCGAACCAGCTAAACCCTAGGGTTATTCTGGACCAACTCGAAGATGCTGGTGATCCGATGGCCACGCCCGCACAACTGGTAGCGTTGCCTTGACGCAACCTCACCGATTGCTGCCACGTGCCGCCACCGCTCCTCTTGTCCTTTTCCCGGACTTCGCCCCCGGTTTTGAGGCCCAAACCAGGAAACCAGCCTTTACGACCAACCCCCAATTTTGAGGCCCAAACCGGGAAACCAGTCGTCCATCGCCTGAGTTTTGTGGCCCAAACTCAGAAACCCGCAGCACCAAGGTTTTGAGGCCCAAACCTGGAAACCGTCCTTAGCCCGAGTTTTGTGGCCCACACTCGGAAACCATCAGCACCCAGGTTTTGTGGCCCAAACCTTGAAACCGTCCACTCGGTGGTTTTTCTGTGGCTCAACCACCAAACCGAGCCATAGAGGGGATGCACCGCCCGTGCACCCCGTCCACCGACACGTGTCCCTAGGTCCTCGACCCAAGCAACACCGTGCCCGCAAGTCTTTGCTCGTCGCTGTCCCAGGCTGTCAGCCACCACAGCTGATCCTCGGGCCACCGGTCCCTCAGTCCAAGCCTCACGTCCGCCCTTCGCCACTCTTGGTCCATCGGCACGACACGTCTCTACTTGACCTTCACCTTGCCTTTGATCACTGTATCCGTGCTCGACACCTGCACAACACAAGCCAAAGAACATGCGCATTATCCCAGTTGACAATCACTCATCACTCAGAGACTCGGCATACACCCATGTATCCGCAGTTCTCATTGAGCCGAATAGTTCCATGGGAAACAACCTTACCTCTACTGTTATCCCCGAAAGTGATGTACTCCTTGTGCACCATGGGGTCTAGGCTGGAGAACCATTCTTTCTTTCTGGTCATGTGGCACGAACACCCAGAATCCATAAGCCACTCTCCAATCGAAGTTCCTGCATCAATAGAAAGGCAGGAAGTGAGCATATGGCACAACACTGGGGTTAGTATACTCAGAAGGATACTAGTGTTGTGTCATAGGCCCAGAAAAAGTGTTAGAAGCAACACCAAAATGTCCTCGTCCCATGGGTGGATAGCGATCACCACCAAACTGAAAGGGTGGTCCGCTATGGAACGGAAAACCTCCAAACTCACCAGCATGTCCCATTTGAGCAAAGCGATCACCGCCAAGCTGAAAAGGTGGTCCGCTATGGGACTGTGCAGCAAAGCCTCTTACATCTGGCTCACGATCGTATTGAGAATGACCGGATCCGCGACGGGCACGACCACCACCCTGTGGTCTAGCTGCCTGGGGCCTAGCCGCCTGAGGGGGTGCACCTCCAGGTCTAGCGCCCTGCTTCTGAACTCCCCGACCTTGCACACCATGGAGAGGGTGGTGCCTGGCCTGGTTGTTCAGCTCCAACTCCTTCCTAGCGTCTCTCTTCCTCCGAAAACGATACTCAACTAGGTGACCCTCACAGTGACAATAATCGCACTCGAACCTCACCACTCTCTTGGGTTGTTGGTTCCTGTGGTTGCGAGGGTTGTGCACTCTAGCCGGCTGCTTGCCTCTCGGAAGGGGATCACTAGAGACGTCAGGAAAGGTGTCAAGTGTGTTCCTAAGATGGTTAGGTTTAGGTTCCCACACGTGCTTGCGAGGTGGAGCCTTGGGTGGTTTATCAAGGATGCCATCCTTGGTGATAGGCTTGGGAGGCTCAAGTGGGGTGATCTTGGTAAGCTTAGGCATAGCAGATGGTTTCTCACTAGGGTTCACTCCGCTAAACTCACCGATCTTGGCAAAGACGTTAGCACGCTTCCCACCTGAAGCAAAGCCTACTCCCGAGCAATCAGTTCCCCTCTTGAACCGACTGATCATCATGCCCAACTGTGGCTCACTGCATGACACCCAACTCAGGATGGACCGAAGGTATGTGTTTTCCTCCTCGTTTTGCATCCTATCATGCCGACAATTGGCAATCTCAAGCTCCATCCCCACACATCGCTCACACGGAGCAGACAAGGTGCTAACTGAGCTGGCCTTCAAGCCTTCAGCAAGCTTGGCATTAACTCCTGCCAACTCAGTTCGCAAGCTAGGACAAAGCTTGCACGCACCCAGCAAAGAAGGCCTCGCCTTCACTTCCTCCAACTCCTTCAGGGAGGGACACTCTTTGCCATCACCCACCAAGTCTAGCCTACTCTTCAGCTCATCATACACCTCAATCAAAGAGGCATACTTGGTTTGCAGGGTGGCAAAGTTTGTCATATGCATCGTGCACTCCTCACACTCCTCCTCATCGGTCACCTTCACCTCGAACCTAGCGAACTCAAGCTCCTTAAGCGCCTCATTCATCTTAGCCTTAAACTCGTTGCGCTCTCGGATAGCTCGCTTGAGTTGCTTGTCCTTACCGAGAACTATGTCGACAAGAGAATCGCGCTCACCGGTAAGACGATCGACAAGAGAAGAGGTTGATACCTCGGAAGCATCGTCGTCGTCGTCATCGGCGGCGGCGGCGTCGGCATCCTTTGCCTGGCACTTGTGGTCCTCTTCGTCCAAGGCCATGGTGCAGAGGCCCATGGAGGAGTGGCCAAAGAAGCAGAGTCCATTGAAGCGTTCTTCCGTCTTGTGCTCGAACCCATCGTCGCTGGAGTCACCGTCGGAGGTCTTCTCGCCGTCGCTGATGGTGGCAAGGAAGGCACGCCGACCGGCATCGAAAGCCTTCTCCACGTCCTCTCGGCGGTAGCTACCCTTCTTCTTTTTCCCGGCCTTGTTCTCCGGCTTGCCCTTGCGCCTGGAGTTGCGGTTCTTGCCGGGGAAGCTCTTGTCGCGCTTGGGACAGCTTGCGACGAAGTGATCCGGATCTCCGCATCCGTAGCAGCCCACACGTGCGCCACCACGCCGGTGATTCAGGCGGTTGTTGTGAAACCGCGAGAACCGGGTGATGATGAGGGCGAGCTCGTCATCGTCCAACGCCTCCACCTGCTCCTCAGTCACTGAAAGCAAAGAAGACAAAGCAAAGAGAGGTGGTGAAGCATCAACGGAAAGAGTCGATCCACCCTTGCCTGAGACCAAAGCTATGGAATGAGAAGAAGGGTTCTTCAGCTTGGCCTGAGTGAAGTGATCGATCTCGGTGGACTTGAGCTTGCTGAATAGCTCGTCCACGGTGAGGGTGTCATAAGAAGGAGACTCAATGATAGTCGACACCTTCACCTCCCATACCATCCGATCCAGGGCATATAGCAACTTGAGAGCCCTCTCATGATCGTCATAGTGTAGGTTGGCCCGATTGGCACGCATCTTGTTCACAATCATTTGGAAACGAGCGAACATAGCGACAATCGTTTCTCCCTCCAACTGAACAAAGTTCTCGTATTCCCGCTTGTATGTCTCGAAGAGTCTGGTCTTGACCTGAGCGGTACCCTCGTGATAGCTCTAAAGCTTCACCTAGATCTCTCGAGCAGTCTGAAGCTCGGAAACACGCTCGAACTCAGGAAGGGAGATGTTGGCCAAAAGCGCGTTATGGGCCTTAGAGTTGGCCTCATGTTGGTCAATTTGGTGCTGACCAACTCGAGCCGTAAGAACCATGTAATCAGCATCCTCGCATATCTCCCACACAGAAGATCCCATGCTGTTGAGATAAGCACACATCTGAATCTTCCAATAGGGATAGTTCATCCCATCGAAATAGGGAGCCTTGTCGTTCCCTCGATCCATGTCGCCCTTAGGATCCGAAACCGGTTAAGGTAGAGAAGATCCTTAACCGGCTCTGATACCAATTGAAGAACCAAATTGGCGACCAGAGGGGGGGGGTGAATGGGAGCCTCAAATTTCTTCTCGAGAAATCAACGGCCTTTGTCCCAGAAAGTCACCCCAAAAGCAAGAATCTCACACTGGTGGTGTTCATGAGCCAACAGGTGGCTGGATGTTCTCGGTGATGACCGACGAACACAGCGGAACACTCACCACCGTGGAAAACACACTGCACAGCCAGATCAACCCGAAATCCAAAAAGGCGCTCTCTAACTCGATGGAAATGAGAAAAGAGCGCAAACCTAAATCACCCAAACCAACTGGTGGTTTGATGACTTAGAAAAGTTCCTAGGTAAACTAGAAACCCATCAGAACAAACGGATTGAGAAATGGACACTCGGAAAACTCAAAAGGCCAAAAATAGTAAGCAAGTCCGGAGGTTCCGCAAGCTGGCTCGGAGGTTCCGCGGTCTGTAGGGTGACAGAACCTACAGACCTCGGAGGTTCCACGCCACAGTGCGGAGGCTCCACGAGACCCTGAAAAGCCTACAGACTGCGGAGGTTCTGCGGCTTAGCGCGAAGGCTCCAGACCGTGGAGGTTCCGCGGTTCAGCGCGGAGGTTCCGCGACCTCAAATCAGCAGCTCGAGCTGAAGAACAAATCGCCAAAACTTAATCAAATCAACTTGGATTGACTTCAAACTTTGCACAGAGGATCACAACAAGGTTGGTGAGCTAATCCTAAGACATCATGGCTCGAATCCAACTAAATCATCATCAATTGCAAATTTTGTGCAAAGAGGAAAAGTTTGACTTCGAAAACAAAATTCGCCCGATCTATGGGCTCGTGAGGGATTAGAAGATTTCCTTTGGTGGAAAGATGCCTCTCACAACAAAGCACAAGATGGTTCAAACGGAATCGCAATTCAACCCTCCAATCAAAAATTCTCACAAAATCACGACGAAGGGAAAACGAAGAACACGAACAACAAAACGCGAATTCGATCCTGATTCCAGCCGAAACTCCTCCACACGAGGAGACAACGAGATTACGGTCTCGTTTCCTCAAAAGATACAAATACACAGAGGTATGATTCCCATCTCTGCGGATCACAGGCAGGAAGGTATGATTAGAATCTAAGCGGGGGCTAGAGAGAGAAAGCTCAGGAACAAATGACTGCCAGGATAGAGAGAGAGGAGGGGTGCCTCTCTTATTTATAGCCTAACACAATAATCCCCTTCTACTCCTAGATACAAGAGCGAAGCGGCCAACCCTAGGGGTATCCCGGTCCAACTCTGCTTGTTGATGATCCGACGGCCACGCGCCCATCTCATCCTTAGCTTCGCCTCGACGCAAGCCTCAGGATGTCGCCACGTGCCGCCCCGTCGACCGCCGCGCCTACCTCGCGGATAGCTGCGCCGCCGCGCCAGCCTCTCCACACCGCCACGCGTCGACCGTCCTTTTTGCAGACCTCCCCCTGGTTTTGAGGCCGAAACCGGGAAACCTGGGCCTTCCCCCGGTTTCGAGGCTGAAACCGAGAAACCTGTCCTCCGGCTGAGTTTTGTGGCCCCAACTCAGAAACCCGCGCGCCTAGGTTTTGAGGCCCAAACCTGGAAACCGTCCACGCCGAGTTTTGAGGCCCAAACTCGGAAACCCGCCACCCCGAGTTTTGAGGCCCAAACTCGGAAACCGTCGAGGGTAGCTTTTTGAGGCTCAACTACCGAACCCGCGCCGTAGGCGGGATGTGGTTCGCACACCCCGAGTTCCAGCATCGATGCCGGAGCATGTCCAGCCTCCATGCCGGGCACAGTGCATTCGCCTTCTTTCTCGGCCTCCCGCCAAGTGTCACGACGCCATCACCTTCCTCCCGACTCGGCCGATGCACCGCACATCCCCATGTGCTCTTGCTTGTCAACGCCACGTGCCAGCTACCACAGCTGGTCCTCAGGTCTCCCGGTACATCGGTCCAAGCTCCACGTTCGCCCTTCACCGCTCCCGGTCCGTCGGCACGGCACGTCCCTACTTGACCTTCACCTTACCTTCGACCACTGCCCGAGCTCCGCACCTGCACATCAACACAACCAAGAGACATGTTGCCCGTTGATCGATCACTCATCACTCAGGAAGGGAACCACAAGGGCACATATCAACCTTGTGTTCGCAAAAAGGTACTGCTCGAGGTGGCGGATCCCACGGCCCCCAAGTAGTCGACGAAGAGGGGTTGGGGCCGTGAGTCGTCGTAGTAGAAGCCGACACTTGACACACAACAGGTGGAGGTTGTGCTGGATCATTCATCCCTTCAGCACCCTCGTCCTCGTCATCAAAAAGAGGCTCACCAACCTGATGATCACATGCACGCTCAAAACGAGAAGAAGGACAAAACATGGTCTCGTCGAAGGTGACATCGGATGTCTCCATGACTCGGTTAGTATGAAGGTTAAGTACACGATATACACGAGTGTGAGTACCATAACCCAAAAATACACCGTCTGAAGAACGAGACTCAAATTTATCTAGGTTGCCTTCTTGAGTATATGGCAACCAAAAACTCTAAAATAACTCACTTTGGGGAGTTTTCCAAAACGCAACTCATAAGAAGTCTTTTTCAAGAAAGCTCAGAGAAAAATGCGAATGGAAATATAGCATGCAGTGTTCATAGCCTCGGCCGAATACCGCCTAGGAGTCCTATGCCCATCGAGCATCGTCCTGGCCATCTCTACAAGGGTCCGATTCTTCCTCTCTACAACACCATTTTGTGGCGGTTTTAGGGGGAAGAAAACTAATGCTCTAAACCCAAAGAGTCACAAAACTTCTCAAAGTCCGAATTCTTAAATTCGGATCCATTATCACTCTGAATTGCTCGCTTGAGTTCATAGGGAACTCATTCTGAAGACGCAAAATCAGATTGTGAGCAAAAGAGAAAGTCTCGGTCTTCTCAGCTAAAAAGAAGACCCACGAATATCTCGAAAAATCATCGACAACAACAAGCACGTACCACTTCCCCCAACCGATCTCACCCGAGCCGGACCAACAAGGTCCATGTGTAAAAGCTCTCCAGGGCGCTTAGTCATGACCTGAGTCACTGGATGGTGGGGAGCGGCGACCATCTTCCCATGTCTACAAGAATGGAAAACAAGATCCTTCTCCACAGACAGCTTGGGCAATCCTCGGATTAAGCCAAGTGAGCTGAGTCTTGCAAGCAAGTCGAAGCTCAGGTGACCTAGTCTCCTATGCCACTTCCAAAGATCAGAGGAGGAAGGTCAAGCCAAAAGACAGCGAGAAACTCCAAACGATTCCGAGATATTCGCACGAAAGGCTTTTCCAAAGGGCGAAATCAAACATACAAGATTGCCCTGAGGATCCAAAATGCGACTGAGATTCGGTTTAAAACGAATCTCATAGTCATCATCGAAAAGTTGCGAAACAAAAAGAATGTTAAAATGCAAGTTAGAAACAAGAGCAACATCGCGCAACACAAAGTGCTCATTAACTCGCACCGACCCACGAGACAACACTTTACCTTTGCTATTGTCGCCGAAGGTGATAAACTCCTTTCCGACGACCGGATTAAGACTGGAGAACCACTTGGCGTTTCCGGTCATGTGCCTCGAACAACCGGAATCCACCAACCAAACGTTCTCCAATCGTTTTACCTACATCAATAAAAAGACATAGGGTGAGCATACGGTCCAACACTGGGGTGCGTAAAATAGGAATTGTACCAGTGTTGGGCCAGCTGCTCAAAAGAACAGTTAGCAGAAAAACCATTCCTAGCACGCCTACGGGAGGAGCGATCACCACGTAGAGGAAAACATGGTCCGCTAAGGGAAGAGCGTCCATCATGATACTCAAAACGTGATGGGGGAAAATGCTCAACTACAAAGCCATCGCCACGGGGTCCATAGCCCACAACTGCAGGCTCCCGCCAGGCACGACCTCCTCGCGGCCTAGGCCTAGGAACTTGAGGTTTTGGACCTCTAGGCCTAGCAGCACACCTCTGAACATTCGGCACATGTACATCATGGAAAGGATGGTACATGTCCATGTTGTTCATAGCCTTTGCACGACGCTCATCTCTTTTGCACCAAAAGCAAAACTCCCTCAAGTGTCCATCTCTCCCACAATGCTCACAATGGTACCTCACCGCTCTCATAGGGGGTTGTTGGTACTCACGGTAGTGGGTATGGATCACCTTGCCCTTCCGTGGCATAAGCTCCTCTTGGATAGGTGGCATTGTGTCTAGCTTGTTCTTGAGGTGGTTTGGTTTTGGAGCCCATGACTGTTTCTTGGGTGGAGCTCTCGGAGGTTCAACAAACACCCCATCCTTGGTGTTAGGCTTTAGAGGCTCTTTGGATGGAATCTTGGTAAGCTTGGGAGTAGTGGTGGAGTTGGGATTCTCACTCGGGTTAAGACCACTAGTCTCTTCAATCTTGCCAAAAGATGAAGCGCACTCACCACCCTGAGCAAAACCCACACCTGGACCTCCAGCAGCATGCTTGAATTGGGAGATCATCATCCCAAGCTGCGGCTCACCACTAGACACCCATGACAAGATGGTCCGAAGGTATGTGTTTTCCTCCTCGGTTTGCATCTTGTCATGCTTCACGTTCGCAATCTCCATCTCCAAACCCTCACACAAAGCGCATCTAGACACACAAGTGCTACCCGAGCTGGCCTTCTCAATAGACACAATCTTGGCATTCTTCTCTGCCAACTCGGATTGCAAGCCCGCACAGGACTTGCACGCACCCAGCAGCAAGGATATAGCTTTAAGCTCATCCACCTCTCCTATCAACCCAGCATACTTACTTCTCAAAGTCAGAAGGTGCGGATACATGGGTGTATGCCGAGTCTCGAGTAATGAGTGATTGTCAACGGGTTTGATCGCATGTTCTTTGGCTTGTGTTGTGCAGGTGTCGAGCACGAAGACAGTGATCGAGGGCAAAGTGAAGGTCAAGTAGAGACGTGCCGTGCCGACGGACCGGGAGCGGTGAAGGGCGGACGTGAGGCTTGGACTGAGGGACCGGTGGCTTGAGGATCAGCTGTGGTGGCTGGCAGCCTGGGACAGCGACAAGCGAAGACTTGTGGGACATGGTGTTGCTCGGGTCGAGGACCTGGGGACACGTGTCGGTGGACGGGGTGCACGGGCGGTGCATCCCCTCTACAGTTTCGGTTTGGTGGTAGAGCCAGAGAAAAACCATCGGGTGGACGGTTTCCAGGTTTGGGCCTCAAAACCTGGGCGCTGATGGTTTCCGAGTTTGGCCACAAAACTCGGGCTGAGGACGGTTTCCAGGTTTGGGCCTCAAAACCTGGGTGCTTCGGGTTTGCTGAGTTTGGGCCACAAAACTCAGGCGCTGGTGGGCTGGTTTCCCGGTTTGGGCCTCAAAACCGGGAGTTGGCTGTGAAGGCTGGTTTCCCGGTTTGGGCCACAAAACCGGGGGTGCGACGTCCGGGAAAAGGACGCAGAGCTGTGGCGGCACGTGGCGGCAATCGGGAGGTTGCGTCAAGGCAACGCTACGAGTTGTGCGGGCGTGGCCGTCGGATCCACCTACCATCGAGTTGGTCCAGAATAACCTTAGGGTTTAGCTGGTTCGCTCTGTAAGTAGTTAGGGGTAGAGTGGGAATTAGGAATAGTTAGAATTAGGATAAGTAGGGGGAGACACCCACCTCCCCATTCATCTCAGTCACTTGCTATTCTGTCTTAGGGTTTCCTGCTCTCCCACATCCCTGCTGTAGCGAACCTGAGATCCATAGAGAAGAGACCAATACCTCTGTGCTTGTGAGATTTTTGAGGAAGTGAGGCCGTAACCTCACCATTGTAGCGTGTGGTAGCCACACGGTTGCAATTTCGTGGTTGTGATTCGTGTTTTGTTTGTGTTCTTCGAGGATTACTTTTCTCCACGTTTTTCCGGTCGATTGATCACTTTGCTCGGTTCATCTTTTGCAAATTCGTTTGAACCAAGTTGTTCTAGATCGTGAGGCACTTCTTTCCACCGAAGGAATTCACCTCTAACCTCACGGTCTAGGAGATCGAGCGATTTTAAGTTTGGATCGGTTTTTGTTCCTTAGTCCCAAATTTTTCCAATTCACTGATTTGGAGTTAGGTTCGAGCCATGATTCCGTTGGGATAGCTCACTAACTTCCTTGGAACTCCTCATACCAAGTCTAGGCCTTAGTGCTTTTGATTCGGAGGAGATCGGGTGAATTTCGCGGAAGAACAGTGCTGTTTCGGGACCATCGGACGCTGAACCTGGGAGCATCGGACGCTGAGTTCATCACACCAGAGCGTCCATTGCCACGTGTCACCTGACAGTGATTTTAAAGGAGCATTGGACGCTGACCATCGGAGCGTCCGTTGCCATCGGACGCGCCGGAGGTCGAGCATCGGACGCTACTGTTTCACTGTAGCAGCGTCCGATGCCTATGCAGTAAGGTTCCAGATTTGCTCTGTTTGCATCGGACGCGTCCGTTGGTTGGTCATCGGACGCTGCCAGCGTCCGATGCTGCTGAGTTTGCGCAGTTTCGTCTGCGGTTCGAAAGTTCGTTGTCGGTTTTGATTTCCGGCTTTTGCGTTGGATTTCCGACATCGTGCTCTACTGAAATCGGGCTTCCCGCTTCATAAAATAGCCTGAATCCCCCTCGCGTTGCTCAGGGGAGGTTGAGATTACCCAAAGTCCATCCTGTCACTAGTTGACTTGCATGAACTCGGGTGAGGAAGCTTTTGTGGTGTCCCGCTGTGTTCCTAGGGAACATCCACCCATTCTCTTGGGTTGTGGACATCACGCGCATCGGTTTTGCTCTTGGGGTTGATTTTCTAGGACAGAGGCTACTAGTTTTCGAAAGGAAAATTTGGAGCTCCCATTCACCCCCCCTCTGGTCGCTTTCTGGTAGCACTTTCGGTCCTTCAATTGGTATCGGAGCAGGTTAAGGATCTTCCACCTTAGCCGGTTCCAGATCCACCAAAGGCGACATGGATCGTGGCGTGGGCAAACCGCCGTTTTTTGATGGGACGAACTATGCGTATTGGAAGATACGCATGTCGGCCTATCTCCCGAGCATGGGCTCTTCTGTTTGGGAGATTTGCAACAAGGCCGATTTCGTTGTTCTGGCTGCTTGTGTCTCTCAGCTTCAGATAGATGAGCACGATGCCAATAGCTGAGCGCGTAACGCTCTTTTCTCCTGTTTGAGCATGTCCAAGTCTGATCGCGTTTCTCACCTCCCCACGGCACATGAGATTTGGGCGACTCTCATGCGTTTTCATGAGGGAACCACTCAAGTCAAATCCCGTCTCTACGAGTCGCACAAGCGGGAGTATGAGAACTTTCGACACATGCCTGGCGAGAGCATAGAGAGTTTATTCCCTCGCTTTCAGGTCATTGTCAACAAGATGAGAGCGAACAAGGAGCTGTTGCCTTTTGACGATCATGAGAGAGCTTTGAAGCTTTTGCACACTCTTGATCGGTCGGTGTGGGACTCAAAGGTCCAGGCGATCATCGAATCGTCTAACTATGAGACCCTCACTTGCGATGAGCTCTTTAGCAAGCTCAAGTCTAGTGAGATTGACGCCGTGTTGAGGGCTTCTTATGAAAATCCTTCTGGTCCGACTATGGCTTTGGTTTCTGGCTCTTCTGCTAACCCCTCTGGAGGATTTGCACTTTCTTCACTCTTTTTTGTCACAGAGGACCAGCTGGAGTCGTTGGGGGATGACGAGTTGGCAATGCTCGCCAACCGGTTCTCACGGTTCCACAACAACCGCATGAACCGTCGCCGCGGAGGAGGACGCTCAGGATGCTTTGAGTGCAGCGACCCCGACCACTTCATTGCCAACTGTCCCAAGAAGAAGCACACATCTGGGAAGGGCGATCATGGGCACAAGTACGACTCCGGCAAGCGCAAGGAGAAGTACGTCCCCGCGAGGCACAAGCGCAGGGGCGGCTTCGACAAGGAGTACATCAAGAAGAAGTACTTGGAGAAAGCCCAGGTTGAGCAGCGTGCGTTCTTCGCCACGCTCAGCGATGTCGACGGCTCGGATGACGACTCCGCTTGCTCAAGCGATGACGAGTCCGAAAAGAAGAAGAGGATCGAGGACAAGCTGAACGGTCTCTACTTCTTCGCCGACGACGATGGCTTCTGCACCATGGCCCTTGGTGATGAGGTCGACGGCAAGCTGGAGCACACTCCTCGGAACGACGACGACGACACCTCTCGGGTATCTCTCACCCATGACGAGCTCTCTGCTGAGGTCGAGAAGCTTACTGCCGCCTTGCTTAGTCAGGATAAGCTGCTTAGGCGTGCTGCTAGAGAGCGCAAGGAGTTTAGGCAGAAGTGGGAGGACACGGTGAAGGAGCTTGAGTTTGCTAAGTCCACCGTGGTCGTGTCTGAGGAAGTGGAGTGTGAGATGTGCAACAGGCACATGACTGACCTTCTCACTTTGAGAAGTAAGTATGCTGCCTTGGTTGGAGAGGTGGATGAGCTCCGGGCTAGGCCCATGCTGTTAGGTGCGTGCAAGAGTTGTCCTGTCTTGCAAACCGAGTTGGCAGAGAAGAATGCCAAGATTGAGTCTCTTGAGAAGCCCAGCTCGGGTAGCACTTGTGTGACTAGGTGTGCTTTGTGTGAGGGTTTGGAGATGGAGATTGCGAACGTAAAGCATGACAAGATGCAAACCGAGGAGGAAAACACAGACCTTCGGACCATCTTGTCATGGGTGTCATGTAATGAGCCGCAGCTTGGTATGATGATTGCTCAGTTTAAGCGAGCTGCTGGAGGTCCTGGTGTTGGTTTTGCTCCGGGTGCTGATATCTCTTCTTTTGGGAAGATTGGGGAGTCGAGTGGCCTGAACCCATGTGAGAAGCCCAACTCCACCACTACTCCCAAGCTTACCAAACTTCCACCCAAAGAGCCTCTCAAGCCTAACACCAAGGATGGAGTGTTTGAGGAACCTCTGAGAGCTCCACCCAAGAACCAAGTATGGCATCCCAAACCCAACCACTTAAAGAACAAGCTTGATACGATGCCACCTATTCAGGAGGAGCTTTTGCCACAAAAGGGCAAAGTGATCCACACCCACAACCGTGAGTACCAACAACCCCCTTTGAGAGCGGTGAGGTACCACTGTGAGCACTGTGGGACAGATGGACACTTGAGGGAGTTCTGCTTTAGGCGCAAGCGAGAGGAGCGCCCTGCCAGGGAGATGGACAATTCAGACATGTACCATCCTTTCCATGATGTGCATGTGCCGAACGTTCAGAGGAGAGCTCCGAGGAGAGCTGCTAGGCCTAGAGGTGCAGCACCTCAAGGTCCTAGGCGTCAGGGAGGAGGTGCCCGACGGGGTCCTGACTTTGCAGGATACAGACCCCGTGGCGGAGGCTTTGTTGAGCACTTTCCCCCACCGCGTTTTGACTATCGCGATGGACGCTCTTTCCTTAGCGAACCACGTTTTCCTGTGCGTGGTGATCGCTATCCTCGTAGACGTGCTAGGAATGGTTTTTCTGCTAACCGTTCTATTGAGCAGCCGGCCCAACACTGGTATTCTTCCTACTTCACTAACCCCAGTGTTGGACCGTATGCTCACCCTATGTCTTTTTATTGATATAGGTAAAACGATTGGAGAACGTTTGGTTGGTGGATTCCGATTGCTCGAGGCACATGACCAGAAACGGCAAGTGGTTCTCCAGTCTTAGTCCAGTCGCCGGAAAGGAGTTTATCACCTTCGGCGACAATAGCAAAGGTAAGGTTTTGTCTCGTGGGTCTGTGCGAGTTAATGAGCATTTTGTGTTGCGCGATGTTGCTCTTGTTTCTAACTTGCATTTTAACCTTCTTTCTGTTTCGCAACTCTTTGATGATGACTATGAGATTCGTTTTAAACCGAATCTCAGTCGTATTTTGGACCCTCAGGGCAATCTTGTTTGTGTGATTTCGCCCTTTGGGAAAGTCTTTCGTGCGGATTTCTCGGAGTCATTTGGCATTTCCCGCTGTCTTGTGGCTGGACCTTCCTCCTCTGATCTTTGGAAGTGGCATAGGAGACTAGGACATTTGAGCTTCGACTTGCTTGCAAGACTTAGCTCACTTGGCCTAATCCGAGGATTGCCCAAGTTATCCGTGGAGAAGGATCTTGTTTGCCATTCTTGTAGACATGGGAAGATGGTTGCCGCTCCCCACCATCCAGTGACTCGGGTCATGACCAAGCGCCCTGGAGAGCTTTTGCACATGGACCTTGTTGGTCCGGCTCGGGTGAGCTCGGTTGGGGGGAAGTGGTATGTGCTTGTTGTTGTTGATGACTTTTCGAGATATTCGTGGGTCTTCTTTTTAGCTGAGAAGACCGAGACTTTCTCCCATGCTCGCAATCTGATTTTATGTCTTCAGAACGAGTTCCCTTTGAACTCGATGCGAGCTATTAGGAGTGATAATGGTTCCAAATTCAAGAATTCGGATTTTGAGAAGTTTTGTAACTCCTTGGGTTTGGAGCATCAGTTTTCTTCCCCCTACACACCACCACAGAATGGTGTTGTAGAGAGGAAGAATCGGACCCTTGTAGAGATGGCCAGGACGATGCTCGATGAGCATAGGACTCCTAGGCGATATTGGGCCGAAGCTATGAGCACTGCATGCTACATTTCCAATCGCATTTTTCTCCGAGTTTTCTTGAAAAAGACTTCTTATGAGTTGCGTTTTGGAAAACTGCCCAAGGTGAGTTATTTTCGAGTTTTTGGTTGCCATTGTTTTATACTCAAAAAGGGCAATTTGGACAAGTTTGAGTCTCATTCTTCTGACGGTGTGTTTTTGGGTTATGGCACTCATACTCGTGCATATCGTGTACTTAACCTTGACACTAACCGAGTCATGGAGACATCAGATGTCACCTTCGACGAGACCATGGTTTGTCCTTCTTCTCGTTTTGAGCGTGCAGGTGATCATGAGGTTGGTGAGCCTCTTTTTGATGACGAGGATGAGGGTGCTGAAGGTATGGATGATCCAGCACCCCCTCCATCTATTTTGCCGCAAGGAGCGGCTTCTACGACGACTCACGGCCCCGACACGTCTTCTTCCTGGGGGCCGTGGGATCTGCCACCCCGAGCGGTACCTTTTGTACCCGGGGAGGCACCAGCTGCTGTTGAGGGGGAGGCCACTTCTGTTCGAGAGGCGCCACGACACATCCAGCGCCAACACCCCCCTCAGCAAATGATCGACAACATTGACGAACGTGTCACTCGGTCCAGGTCACAAATCTCTCACTTTGCTCATTCTGCATTTGTTGCTGATTTTGAGCCCCGAGATGTTGGACACGCTTTGACGGATCTAGATTGGGTCAATGCCATGCATGAGGAGTTAGAGAACATTGAGCGAAATCGGGTTTGGGTTTTAGTTACACCTCCTCCAAACTGTAAGCCCATTGGGACAAAATGGGTTTTCAAAAACAAGCAAGGAGAGAATGGCCACGTTGTTAGAAACAAGGCCAGGCTTGTAGCGAAAGGCTATAGTCAGAAGGAGGGGATAGACTATGAGGAGACTTTTGCTCCTGTAGCTCGTTTGGAGGCTATTAGGATACTCTTGGCTTTTGCAACATCCAAAGGTTTCAAACTTTTTCTAATGGATGTCAAGAGTGCCTTCTTAAACGGCTACATAGAAGAAGAGGTCTATGTTGAACAACCCCCCGGTTTTGAAAATCCCAAGTTTCCAAACCATGTTTTCAAACTCCACAAAGCTTTGTATGGTTTGAAACAAGCCCCTAGAGCCTGGTATGATAGGTTGAAAACCTTTTTGCTTGCTAAGGGTTTTAAAATGGGATGTGTTGATAAAACGCTCTTTCTCCTCAAGCAAAGCACTGATACTCTCTTAGTCCAAATTTACGTGGATGATATCATTTTCGGTGGTTCTTCTCATGCTTTGGTTGCCTGCAGATACTATGAGCAGGGAGTTCGAGATGAGTATGATGGGCGAGCTGACTTTCTTTCTCGGATTGCAAATTAAGCAATCCCGAGAAGGGACGTTTGTGCACCAGGGCAAGTATACCAAGGACTTGCTGTAGAGGTTCGATATGGGTGAGGCCAAGCCTCTTCCAACACCCATGTCGACCATGTCGGCCCTGGATGCGGACAAGGATGGAGAAGCTGTGAGCCAGAAGGAGTACCGAAGCATGATCGGGTCGCTGCTCTACCTGACGGCGACATGCCCGGACATCCAGTTCGCGGTGTGTCTATGTGCGCGCTTTCAGGCGTCGCCATGCACCTCTCACCGTCAGGCGGTCAAGCGCATTTTCAGGTACCTTCGTTTCACACCTGAGTTCGGGATTTGGTATTCAGCTTCCTCCACCCTCTCCCTTTGTGGTTATTCTGATGCCGATTTTGCTGGTTGTCGCATTGAGCGCAAGTCCACTTCTGGGACTTGCCAATTTATTGGTTCTTCTCTTGTATCGTGGTCTTCTCGCAAGTAGTCTAGTGTCGCCCAGTCTACCACGGAGGCTGAGTATGTTGCTACGGCTAGCTGCTGTTGCCAGTTGCTTTGGATGATGGCCACTTTGCGTGATTTTGGTCTGAGCTTTTCTCATGTTCCTTTGCTTTGTGATAGCACGAGTGCGATTAGCGTTGCTAAGAACCCCGTGCTTCACTCGAAGACCAAACACATTGATGTGCGCTTTCATTTTCTGCAAGACCACTATGAGAAGGGTGATATCGACCTTTGCCATGTCGATACTCATCATCAGTTGGCTGATATTTTCACCAAGCCTTTGGACGAATCAACCTTTAATCGGTTGAGGGGTGAGCTTGGTGTGTGTTTCCCCTTTTAGATGGGGGAAACATTTTGGTTCTTGTATTATAGACTGACTCTTTTTCGTTTGTCTTTGTTTTCTTTTGCATTTTAGCATACGCATTTACGTTCTGAGCTTCATATATATAATCATTAGAATGTAACTATGCTCTATGTAGTATGCTCCGATGCTTGTGATGATGCTTGTGGCTTATGCTCTTTCTGATCACTGGTACATGTTGTGAGCTGAGCTATTTTTGAATGGTGAACCTGCTTAACAAACTTAAAACTGAAAATGTTCACCATTGAGATATGCAACTAGCATGTGTAGGATGTGTTGAGTTCACTCGTGCTTTTCATATATGCTAGGTTGCTATGTCTCTAGTTCTGAGTCTCTCACTTGCTTGGTTTGTTCATATCCTGTCAATAAAATAGAACCAAGTTTTAGTGAACTGAAAAGATCGAGATGGGACTGCTTGTCAACACATCACGGTATCGAGACTGTTTCTCATTGCACATTTGAGTTAAACTCGAGCCGTGTAGTGTATGACCGAAACCGACGCTTTAAGCTTCTGATTGCATTTTGCATAGGCTTCGCTCGGTTGAAAAGTTAGGCAATGACAAGCTTTCAACCTCTCGCAAACATCTGCTAAACTTCTGAACTTGTGTTATTCCACCGCTGCAACTCCGATTTAAAACTGAAATCACAAGTGTATGCTTCATTCTATAGCATGATGTTTGAACCTTGTTAGGGGTAGTTCACCTAGTATACATGCTTAGTACTTGTTCGGATTCCTGTCTATACATGTGTAGTGCTATTTTGATGGTGACTATCTTTTTAGCTAAAAACTGCTCACTATGCTTTCATGTTCATATTTCGTATATAGTGATCAGTATGAGCCTTTGCTAGCATTTTGTGAATGATGTTGAGTCATTGGAGTTATACTGTGCAGAACATCTTTACATTGTCTTGACTATATTCCTGAAGCTGGTAACTTGCATTTTGACTCATATGCATATTCGAAGGGGGCGTTGTTATCTTGTTGGCATTTTTGTTTGGTGCATTTTCTGAGGGGAAGAACTTTTACTTGATAAGTGCATTTTCAACTAAGGGGGAGAAATTGCAAATCATATGCTTCCTCGAAGTTCAACTAAGGGGGAGTTTTCCTGGTTGCATGCACTTTTCGAGGGGGAGCTTGTTGCTTCGTGTTGGCCGTAAGGCATTGGTATCGAGCTCTTTTGCTAGTTGTGTTGAGCCTCTGTGCCTCTATCTTGAGGGACTAGCATTTTGCTTCGATTTTTGAAGTTGGTTTTGGCTAGCGGTGTTGAGCCTGTTCTACCTCTTCTTGAGGGCTAGCTTTGCTTTGCTTGGTTGCGTCGAGGCGTTGCCCATGTCTTTGGGGACCAAGTTGTTTTGCTCCTTCCACTTGACCTTTTGCGGCATTGCTATGCTTTTGGGTCATTTGGTCGAGTTCAATCTTCTCCTTCTTTCTTCTTCTTCTATTTCCATTATGATTTGTGTGAGTAGTTGACAATGCACTCATCAAGGGGGAGATTGCGGATACATGGGTGTATGCCGAGTCTCGAGTGATGAGTGATTGTCAACGGGTTTGATCGCATGTTCTTTGGCTTGTGTTGTGCAAGTGTCGAGCACGGAGACAGTGATCGAGGGCAAGGTGAAGGTCAAGTAGAGACGTGCAGTGCCGACGGACCGGGAGCGGTGAAGGGCGGACGTGAGGCTTGGACTGAGGGACCGGTGGCTTGAGGATCAGCTGTGGTGGCTGGTAGCCTGGGACAGCGACAAGCGAAGACTTGTGGGACATGGCGTTGCTCGGGTCGAGGACCTGGGGACACGTGTCGGTGGACGGGGTGCACGGGCGGTGCATCCCCTCTACAGTTTCGGTTTGGTGGTAGAAGCCAAGAGAAAAACCATCGGGTGGACGGTTTCCAGGTTTGGGCCTCAAAACCTGGGCGCTGATGGTTTCCGAGTTTGGCCACAAAACTCGGGCTGAGGACGGTTTCCAGGTTTGGGCCTCAAAACCTGGGTGCTTCGGGTTTGCTGAGTTTGGGCCACAAAACTCAGGCGCTGGTGGGCTGGTTTCCCGGTTTGGGCCTCAAAATCGGGGGTTGGCTGTGAAGGCTAGTTTCCCGGTTTGGGCCACAAAACCGGGGGTGCGACGTCCGGGAAAAGGACGCAGAGCGGTGGCGGCACGTGGCGGCAATCGGGAGGTTGCGTCAAGGCAACGCTACGAGTTGTGCGGGCGTGGCCGTCGGATCCACCTACCATCGAGTTGGTCCAGAATAACCTTAGGGTTTAGCTGGTTCGCTCTGTAAGTAGTTAGGGGTAGAGTGGGAATTAGGAATAGTTAGAATTAGGATAAGTAGGGGGAGACACCCACCTCCCCATTCATCTCAGTCATTTGCTATTCTGTCTTAGGGTTTCCTGCTCTCCCACATCCCTGCTGTAGCGAACCTAAGATCCACAGAGAAGAGACCAATACCTCTGTGCTTGTGAGATTTTTGAGGAAGTGAGGCCGTAACCTCACCATTGTAGCATGTGGTAGCCACACGGTTGCAATTTCATGGTTGTGATTCGTGTTTTGTTTGTGTTCTTCGCGGATTACTTTTCTCCACGTTTTTCCCGTCGATTGATCTCTTTGCTCGGTTCATCTTTTGCAAATTCGTTTGAACCAAGTTGTTCTAGATCGTGAGGCACTTCTTTCCACCGAAGGAATTCACCTCTAACCTCACGGTCTAGGAGATCGAGCGATTTTAAGTTTGGATCGGTTTTTGCTCCTTAGTCCCGAATTCTTCCAATTCACCGATTTGGAGTTAGGTTCGAGCCATGATTCCATTCGGATAGCTCACTAACTTCCTTGGAACTCCTCATACCAAGTCTAGGCCTTAGTGCTTTTGATTCGGAGGAGATCGGGTGAATTTCGCGGAAGAACAGTGCTGTTTCGGGACCATCGGACGCTGAACCTGGGAGCATCGGACGCTGAGTTCATCACACCGGAGCGTCCGTTGCCACGTGTCACCTGACAGTGATTTTAAAGGAGCATCGGACGCTGACCATCGGAGCGTCCGTTGCCATCGGACGCGCCGGAGGTCGAGCATCGGACGCTACTGTTTCACTGTAGCAGCGTCCGATGCCTATGCAGTAAGGTTCCAGATTTGCTCTGTTTGCATCGGACGCGTCCGTTGGTTGGTCATCGGACGCTGCCAGCGTCCGATGCTGCTGAGTTTGCACAGTTTCGTCCGCGGTTCGATCGTTCGTTGTCGGTTTTGATTTCCGGCTTTTGCGTTAGATTTCCGACTTCGTGCTCTACTGAAATCGGGCTTCCCGCTTCGTAAAATAGCCTGAATCCCCCTCGCGTTGCTGAGGGGAGGTTGAGATTACCCAAAGTCCATCCTGTCACTAGTTGACTTGCGTGAACTCGGGTGAGGAAGCTTTTGTGGTGTCCCGCTGTGTTCCTAGGGAACATCCACCCATTCTCTTGGGTCATGGACATCACGCGCAACGGTTTTGCTCTTGGGGTTGATTTTCTGGGACAGAGGCTACTAGTTTCCGAAAGGAAAATTTGGAGCTCCCATTCACCCCCCCTCTGGTTGCTTTCTGGTAGCACTTTCGGTCCTTCAGAAGGTCAGTCATGTGTGTGGAGCACATCTCACACTCCTCCTCGGTGACAACAATGGTGGACTTGACAAATTCAAGTTCCTTCACCATATCCTCCCACTTCTGCCTAAACTCCTTCCGCTCTCTAGCAGCGTGCCTAAGCAGCTTATCTTGACTAAGAAGGGCGACAGTAAGTTTCTCGACCTCAGCAGAAAGCTCGTCGGGGGTCTGAGATACCTGGGAGGTGTCATCGTCATCGTCCTGAGGGATCTCCTCCAGCTCGCCGTCGACCTCCTTGCCGAGGGCCATGGTGCAGAAACGATCGTTGTCGGCGAAGAAGCAAAGGCCGTTCATCTTGTCCTCGATCCTCTTCTTCTTCTCGGACTCGTCGTTGCTTGAGGGAGTGGAGTCATCAACCGAGTCATCGACGTCGCTGAGCGTCGCGAAGAAAGCACACTGCTCAGCCTGGGCCTTCTCCAAGTACTTCGTCTTGATCTACTCCTTGTTGAAGCTGCCCTTCCGCTTGTGCTTCGCAGGGACGTACTTCTCCTTGCGCTTGCCGGAGTCGTACTTGTGCCCATGATCCGCCTTGCCGAAGACTTGCTTGTTCTTCTTAGGGCAATTGGCGATGAAGAGGTTGGGGTCGCCGCACTCGAAACATCCCGAGCATCCTCCTCCGCGACGACGGTTCATGCGGTTGTTGTGGAACCGCGAGAACCGGTTGGCGAGCAAAGCCAACTCGTCATCCCCCATGAACTCCAGCTGCTCCTCTGTGACAGAAAGAAGAGAAGAAAGTGCAAATCCTCCAGAGGGGTTAGCAGAAGAGACAGAAAGCAAAGCCATCGACGGGCAGAAGGATTTTCATAAGAAGCCCTCGCCAAGGCGTCAATCTCACTGGACTTGAGCTTACTGAAAAGCTCGTCGCATGTGAGGTTCTCATAGTTAGGTCATTCGATGATCGCCTGAACCTTTGAGTCCCACACCGATCGATCAAGAGTGTGCAAAAGGTTCAAAGCTCTCTCATGATCGTCGAAAGGCAACAGCTCCTTGTTAGCCCTCATCCTGTTGACAATCACCTGGAAGCGAGCGAATAAACTCTCTATTCTCTCACTAGGCATGTGTCGAAAGTTCTCATACTCTCTCTTATGCGACTCGTAGAGACGGGTTTTGACTTGAGTGGTTCCCTCATGGAAACGCATGAGGGTAGCCCAAATCTCCCGAGCCGTAACAAGGTGAGAAACGCGATCAAACTCCGTCATGCTCAAACATGAGAAAAGAGCATTACGGGCTCGGCTATTGGCATCGTGCTCATCAATCTGAAGCTGAGTAGCACGAGCAGCCAAGACCACGTAATCAGCAGAGTTGCAAATATCCCAGATGGAAGCACCCAAACTCTGCAGATAGGCCGACATGCGTATCTTCCAATACGCATAGTTCGTCCCATCAAAAAATGGCGGTTTACCCACGCCGCGATCCATGTCGCCTTTGGTGGATCTGGAACTGGCTAAGGTGGAAGATCCTTAAACTGCTTTGATGCCAATTGAAGGTCCGAGAATGCTAAAGCAAGGCGACCAGAGGGGGGTGAATGGGAGCTTTAAACTTCTTTCCAGAAACTTGTTGTCGCTGTCCCAAGAATCAATCCCCAAGAGCTAACCTAGAGCTTGCAAGTGTCCACGACCCTAGATGTAGGGTGGATGCTTCCCAGAAGCACAGCGAGACACTACACAACTCTGGAGACCCAACGCAAAAACCGTAAATCAAAACTGACAATGAACGAACGAACTGTGGACGAAAGCGTGGAAGCTTCACTGACCAGACTCACTGGAGCGTCCGGTCAGTGGGCCTCGGACACGTCCGGTCTGGTATAGCTCAGTTTTGGAGCTTACTGAGTTGGACCTGACTCTGAGAGCAGTGAGTCCGGTCACAGCTCAAGCGTCCGGTCAGTTCAAGAAAAACCCGATGAACAGTGGAACCGTTGAGTCCGGTCACAAAGTCACTGAGCGTCCGGTCAGTTCGCAGAATAGTTTTCGCTCAGCCTTCAACGACCGGACTCACAGGGAGCGTCCGGTCGATGAACAGTGAGCGTCCAGTCACCCCGACTCTGTGTTGTTCGTTCACCAATTCGACTCGATCTCACCCAAAATGAAACCTCTAGGGTTTTAACTTGGTGAGAAAAGTCACAAGGAGGATAGTGAGCTATCTCTAAGAGATCATGGCTCGAACCTATCTCCAAACCGATGAATCGAAGAATTTCGGGAAGGGGAAGAAAAGTTGATCCAAAATGAAAACCAACCGATCTACTTGTTCGTGAGGTTTGAAGTTAATTCCTTCCATGAAGGTGATCTCCTCACTGTAAATAACAAGTTGATTCAAATGGTTTTGCAAACAGAGCAACGTAGAGAGAGAACGATCAACGGGAAAATCATGGAGAAAACGAAGAACGCGAAGAACAAGTTCAAAACACGAATCGAATCACGAATTTCCGACCGAAATTCGTCCCCACGAGGAGACAACGAGATTACGGTCTCGTTTCCTCAAAAAGCAACTACACAGAGGTATTGTTCACCATCTCTGCGGATCTCATTGGCTACAGCAGGGAATGGGAGAGACGAAACCCTAGAATGAAAATAGCAAATGACTGAGATAAGATGGGAGGTGGGTGTCTCCCTCTACTTATCCTAATTCTAGTTCCCACTCTACCCCTAACTAATTACAGAGCGAACCAGCTAAACCCTAGGGTTATTCTGGACCAACTCGAAGTAGATGGAGATCCGACGGCCAAGCCCGCACAATAGGTAGCTTCGCCTCGACGCGACCTCACCGATTGCCGCCACGTGCCGCCACCGCTCTGCTCGTCCTTTTCACAGACCTCGCCCCCCGGTTTTGAGGCCGAAACCGGGAAACCAACCTTCACGACCATCCCACAGTTTTGAGGCCCAAACCGGGATACCCGCCATCCATCGCCTGAGTTTTGTGGCCCAAACTCAGAAACCCGCCAGCGCTCAGGTTTTCAGGCCCAAACCTGGAAACCGTCCTCAGCCCGAGTTTTGTGGCCCAAACTCGGCAAACCCGCAGCACCCAGGTTTTGTGGCCCAAACCTGGAAACCGTCCACCGGTGGTTTTTCTGTGGCTCAACCACCAAACCGAGCCGTAGAGGGGATGCACCGCCCGTGCACCCCGTCCACCGACACGTGTCCCCAGGTCCTCGACCCAAGCAACACCGTTCCCGCAAGTCTTCGCTCGTCGCTGTCCCAGGCTGTCAGCCACCAGAGCTGATCCTCAGTCCACCGGTCCCCCAGTCCAAGCCTCACGTCCGCCCTTCACCGCTCCCGGTCCATCGGCACGACACGTCTCTACTTGACCTTCACCTTGCCTTTGATCACTGTATCCATGCTCGACACCTGCACAACACAAGCCAAAGAACATGCGCATCATCCCAGTTGACAATCACTCATCACTCGAGACTCGGCATACACCCATGTATCCGCACACTTCCACAAATCAGAAGAAGGACCCGCCACCAAACATCTAGCAGAGCCGAAAGAACGAGAAAAATCAGCTCTGAAAACATGGCCAAATGGGACGATCCAACAAACAAGGTCTCCCCAAGAATCCAAAACTCGACTAAGGCCTTTCTTAAAGCGCACTTCAAAATCATCTTCAAGAAGTTGCGAAATAGAAAGCAAATTGAAATGCAAGTTAGAAACCAAAGCAACATCCTTGAGCACGAAGTTCTCATTGAGCTGAATAGCTCCATGAGATACAACCTTACCTCTACCACTATCCCCGAAAGTGATGTACTCCTTGTGCACCACGAGGTCTAGGCTGGAGAACCATTCCTTCTTTCCGATCATGTGGCGTGAACACCCAGAATCCATGAGCCACATGTTCTGCAGCCGAAGTTCCTCCATCAATAGAAAGGAAGGAAATGAGCATATGGCACAACACTGGGGTTAGTATATGAGAACACAAGGTTGATATGTGCCCTTGTGGTTCCCTTCCTGAGTCATGAGTGAGCGATCAACGGGCAACATGTCTCTGGGCTGTGTTGATGTGCAGGTGCGGAGCTCGGGCAGTGGTCGAAGGTGAGGTGAAGGACAAGTACGGACGTGCCGTGCCGACGGACCGGGAGCGGTGAAGGGCGGACGTGGAGCTTGGTCCGACGGACCGGGAGACCTGAGGACCAGCTGTGGTAGCTAGCACGTGGCGTCAACAAGCAAGAGCACATGGGGATGCGCGGTGCATCGGCCGAGTTGGGAGGAAGGTGATGGCGTCGTGACACTTGGCGGGAGGACGAGAAGGATGGCGAATGCACTGTGCCCAGCGTGGTGGCTGGACATGCTCCGGCAACGGTGCTGGAACTCGGGGTGTGCGAACCACATCTCGTCTATGGCATGGGTTCGGTAGCTGAGCCTCGAAAAGCTACCCTCGACGGTTTCCGAGTTTGGGCCTCAAAACTCGGGGTGGCCGGTTTCCGAGTTTGGGCCTCAAAACTCGGCGTGGACGGTTTCCAGGTTTGGGCCTCAAAATCTGGGCGCGCGGGTTTCTGAGTTTGGGCCACAAAACTCAGCCTGAGGACAGGTTTCCCGGTTTCAGCCTCAAAACCGGGGGAAGGCCCAGGTTTCCCGGTTTCGGCGTCAAAACCGGGGGGAGGTCCGCAAAAAGGACGGTCGACGCGTGGCGGCGTGAAGATCCATAGATCGGGTCGATTTAGTGTTCGTTCCTTTTTTCTTTCCCCTTTCCGATGATCTTCGGATTTCTCTCAATTGACTTGGTTTGGTGCGATGATTTCTTAGGATTAGCACCCCAATACGTAGAGGATCACTTTGGAGATGTTTGATCGAAGCCCCTTTTGATTTGGTGGAGTTCCGATCGATTTGCCTTTTTATCCCGAGCAGAATTGTGCTTTCTGTTCATTCGCGGACAGTCCGCGCCCCTAGCGGCGGACAGTCCGGGGATCGGGATTTGGCTGGTTCAGTCAGGTGCAGACCCCTGACTGTTCACTGTCGAGTGAACGGCGGACAGTCCGCGGTACAAACCCGCGGACAGTTCGGGACCTGTCCAGCAGACTTGCAGCACTGTTTGGTTTCTGCGTTTTAGACGGCGAACAGTCCGGCTCCTAGTCACGGACAGTCCGGGACTCAACGGCGGACAGTCCGGGACTCTGACCCTGGACAGTCCGCGAATCTGCTGATTGTGGAGTTTTGGTCCGTGGCTTTGGCTTGGTTTTGGAGTTTCTCCGGAGGTTCCGCTGTACCACTAGGACATCTCCTAGGGTATCCACCTACTCGTAGGTCGCGAACTCTCCGGTCGTTTCGCGTCTTCGCTTTTGGGGTGATTTTCTGGGACAAGGGCCATACTATTCACGAGTTGAATTTGAGGCTCCCATTCACCCCCCCTCTGGTCGCTAATCCGGTCCTTCAATTGGTATCGGAGCCGGTTAAGGGATCTTCTCTACCTTAATCGGTTTCGGATCCTAAGGGCGACATGGAATGAGGGAATGGCAAGGCTCCGTGGTTCGATGGAATGAACTATCCCTATTGGAAGATTCGGATGCGTGCTTATCTCAACAGCATCGGATCTTTTGTCTGGGAGATATGTGAGAATGTTGAGTACGTAGTCCTTGCGGCTCGTGTGGGTCAGATCCAGATTGACCAACACGAGGCCAACTCCAAGGCTCGTAACGCTCTTTTGGCCAGCATCTCCCTTCCTGAGTTCGAGCGTGTCTCTGAGCTTGAGACGGCACGAGAGATCTGGGTGAAGCTTCAGAGCTATCACGAGGGGACCGCTCAGGTCAAGACCAGACTCTTTGAGACGTACAAGCGCGAGTACGAGAACTTTGTTCAGTTGGAGGGAGAGACGATTGACGCCATGTTCGCTCGTTTCCAAATGATTGTGAACAAGATGCGTGCCAATCGGGCTAACCTACCCTATGACGATCATGAGAGGGCTCTCAAGTTGCTATACGCCCTGGATCGGAGGGTATGGGAGGTGAAGGTGTCGACCATCATAGAGTCTACATCTTATGACACCCTCACCGTGGACGAGCTGTTCAGCAAGCTCAAGTCCACCGAGATCGATCACCTGACTCAGGCCAAGCTGAAGAACTCATCTTCACATACCATGGCTTTGGTCTCAGGCACAGGTGGATCGACTTTCTCTGCTGACCCTTCACCTCCTCTGTTTTCTTTGTCATCTTTGCTTACAGTCACGGAGGAGCAGTTGGAGGTGATTTGAGACGACGAGCTCGCCCTCGTCATCACCCGGTTCTCGCGATTTCACAACAACCGCCTGAATCGCCGGCGTGGTGGCGCACGCGAGGGCTGCTACAAGTGTGGTGACCTAGACCACTTCATGGCGAACTGCCCCAAGAACGACAAGAACTTCCCCGGCAAGAATCGCAACTCCAGGCGCAATGGCAAGCCGGAGAACAAGGCCGGGAAGAAGAAGAAGGGCAGCTACCGCCGAGAGGACATGGAGAAGGCTTTCGACGCTGGTCGGTGCGCCTTCCTCGCCACCATGAGCGATGGCGAGAAGACCTCCGACGGCGACTCCAGCGATGATGGGTCCGAGCACAAGACTGAAGAACGCTTCAACGGACTCTGCTTCTTCGGCCACTCCTCCAAGGGTCTCTGCACCATGGCCTTGGACGAAGAGGACGCCAAATGCTAGGCAAAGGACGCCGACACTGACGACGACGACGACGACGATGCTTCCGAGGTATCAACCTCTTCTCTTGTCGATCGTCTTACCGGTGAGCGTGATTCTCTTGTCGACATAGTTCTCCGTCAGGACAAACAACTCAAGCGAGCTATCCAAGAGCGCAATGAGTTTAAGGCTAAGATGAATGAGGCGCTTAAGGAGCTTGAGTTAGCTAGGTCTGAGGTGAAGGTGACTGATGTGGAGGAATGTGAGGAGTGCACAATGCATATGACAAACTTTGCCACCTTGCAAACCATGTATGCCTCTTTGATTGAGGTGTATGATGAGCTGAAGAGTAGGCTAGACTTGGTAGGTGATTGCAAAGAGTGTCCCTCCCTGAAGAAGGAGCTGGAGGAAGTGAAGGCAAGGTCCTTCCTGCTTGGTGCGTGCAAGCTTTGTCCTAGCTTGCGAACTGAGTTGGCAGAAGTTAATGCCAAGTTTGCTGAAGCCTTGAAGGCCAGCTCAGTTAGCACTTTGTCCGCTCAATGTGAGCAATGCGTGGGGATGGAGCTTGAGATTGCCAACTGTCGGCATGACAGGATGCAAACCGAGGAGGAAAACACATACCTTCGGTCCATCCTGAGTTGGGTGTCATGCAGTGAGCCGCAGTTGGGCATGATGATCAGTCAGTTTAAGAGGGGAACTGATTGCTCGGGAGTAGGCTTTGCTTCAGGTGGGAAGGGCGCCAGTATATTTGGCAAGATCGGTGAGATTAGCGGAGTGAACCCAAGTGAGAAGCCATCCGCTATCCCTAAGCTTACCAAGATCACCCCACCTGAGCCTCCCAAGCCTATCACCAAGGATGGTATCCTTGATGAACCTCCCAAGGCTCCACCTCGCAAGCAAGTGTGGATTCCCAAACCTAACCATCTTAGGAACACACTTGACACCCTTCCTGACGTCTCTAGTGATCCCCTTCCGAGAGGCAAGCAGCCAGCCAGTGTGAACAACCTTCGCAACTTTAGGAACCAACAACCCAAGAGAGTGGTGAGGTTTGAGTGCGAGTACTGTCACCGTGAGGGTCACCTAGCTGAGTTTTGCTTTCGGAGGAAGAGAGACGCTAGGAAGGAGTTGGAGCTGAACAACCAGGCCAGGCACCACCCTCTCCATGGTGTGCAAGGTCGGAGAGTTCATAGGCAGGGCGCTAGACCTGGAGGTGCACCTCCTCAGGTTGCTAGGCCCCAGGCAGCTAGACCACGGGGTGGTGGTCGTGCCCGTCGCGGTTCCGGTCGTCCTCAATACGACCGTGAGCTGAGTGTAAGAGGTTTTGCTGCTCAGTCCCATAGCGGACCACCTTTTCAGTATGGTGGTGATCGCTTTGCTCAAATGGGACAAGTAGGTCAGTTTGGAGGTTTTCCGTTCCATAGCAGACCACCCTTTCAGGTCGGTGGTGATCGCTATCCACCCATGGGACGAGGACAGCTTGGTGTTGCTGCTAACACTTTTTCTGGGCCTACGACACAGCACTGGTATCCTTATCAGTATACTAACCCCACTGTTGTGCCATATGCTCACTTCCTACCCTTCTTTTGATGCAGGAACTTCGGTTGGAGAACATGTGGCTCATGGATTCCGGGTGTTCGCGCCACATGACCGGAAAGAAGGAATGGTTCTCCAGCCTTAGCCCCGTGATGCACAAGGAGTACATCACTTTCGGGGATAATAGTAGAGGTAAGGTTGTTTCTCAAGGAGCTATTCGGCTCAATGAGAACTTTGTCCTTAAGGATGTTGCTTTGGTTTCGAACTTGCATTACAATTTGCTTTCCGTTTCGCAACTTCTTGAGGATGATTGTGAAGTGCGCTTTAAGAAGGGTTCGAGTCGTGTTTTAGACCCTCGGGGAGATCTTGTTTGTTGGATCGTCCCTTTTGGCCGTGTTTTCAGAGCCGACTTTTCTCGGTCTTTCGGCTCTGCTAGATGTTTGATGGCTGGTCCTTCTTCTGATTTATGGAAGTGGCATAGGAGGCTCGGTCACTTGAGTTTTGACTTGCTTGCAAGACTTAGCTCACTTGGCCTAATCCAAGGATTGCCCAAGCTTAAGTTTCAGAAGGACCTTGTTTGCCATCCTTTTCGTCATGGGAAGATGGTTGCTGCTTCTCACCCACCTGTTAATCAGGTGATGACAAAGCGACCCGGCGAGCTCTTTCACATGGACACAGTTGGTCCAGCTCGGGTTTGCTCAGCGGGTGGGAAGTGGTACGTTCTAGTGATCGTTGACGATTTTTCAAGGTACTCTTGGGTGTTCTTTATGGAGGGTAAGGATGAAGCTTTTCCTTTTGCTCGTGATTTAATTCTGAGGTTGAAAACTGAGTTCCCCTCTGATACCATTAGAGCTATTCGTAGCGACAATGGTACCGAGTTTGATAACTCTCAGTTTGCCTCTTTCTGTTCTTCTAATGGAATCGAGCATCAGTTTTCTTCTCCTTATGTCCCCCAGCAAAACGGTGTTGTTGAGCGCAAAAACCGGACCCTTGTTGAGATGGCCAGGACGATGCTCGATGAGCATAGGACTCCTAGGCGTTTTTGGGCCGAAGCGATCAACACCGCTTGCCATGTTTCAAATCGCATCTTTCTTCGTGCATTGATGAAAAAGACTTCTTATGAGTTGCGTTTTGGACGGGTACCCAAGGTGTCTCATTTTCGGGTGTTTGGGTGCAAGTGCTTCATCCTGAAGCAAGGCAATTTGGACAAATTTGAATCTCGCTCTGCTGATGGGGTGTTTCTTGGTTATGCTTCTTATTCACGCGCTTATCGAGTTCTTAACCTGGAAACTAGCCGGATAGTGGAGACCTGCGAGGTCACATTCGACGAGACTATGCCTTGTGTTTCTTCTGCTTTTGATGTTGCAGGAGAATAGGAGATGGGAGAGACCATCTTTGTGGAGGAGGAGCAGGAGAATGCCGATTGGGGTGATCTCGAGCCAACTCCACTGGCTGCCCCCGTCGATCCTGCGACGTCTACTTCAGCTCGAGGACCCGATCCCACGACATCTTCTTCTTGGGGTCCTCTAGAGCCATCTCTCCAGCGAGCACCTGCTGCACCTGAGGGAGCAACTGCATCTGGCGAGGGGGAGGCGACTTCGGCGAGGCAAGCGCCCCGAAGCGTTCAGCAAGTTCACCCCCCGCAGCAGATGATCGGTGGCATCGACCAGCGAGTCACGTGGTCGCGAGCGTATGGAATCTCTCACTTTGCTCATTCTGCATTCGTTGCTTCTTTTGAGCCCAAAGATGTTGGACACGCCCTTTCTGATTCTAACTGGGTTAATGCCATGCATGAGGAGTTAGAAAACTTTGAGCGAAACCAAGTTTGGACCCTAGTTCCACCTCCACCAGAATGCCACCCTATAGGTACGAAATGGGTTTTCAAAAACAAAGAGGGTGAGGATGGGATGGTAGTGAGGAACAAGGCTAGGCTAGTAGCCCTGGGTTTTTGCCAAAAAGAGGAGATAGACTATGAGGAAACCTTTGCCCCTGTAGCCCGTTTAGAAGCCATTAGAATCCTTCTAGCCTTTGCTGCTTCGAAGGGTTTTAAGCTTTACCAGATGGATGTCAAGAGTGCTTTCTTGAATGGGTATATAGAGGAAGAGGTTTATGTTAGGCAACCCCCTGGTTTCGAGGATCCCAAGTTTCCAAACCATGTCTATAAACTTTCAAAAGCTTTGTATGGTTTGAAACAAGCCCCGAGAGCATGGTATGATCGTTTGAAAACCTTCTTGCTCTCCAAGGGTTTTAAAATGGGACGGGTCGATAGAACTTTGTTTCTCCTCAAGCAAGGCAATGACACCCTGTTAGTCTAGATTTACGTGGATGATATCATCTTTGGTGGCTCCTCTCACGCACTTGTTGCCAAGTTTGCAGATACCGTGAGCAGGGAGTTCAAGATGAGTATGATGGGTGAGTTGGTCTTCTTCCTCGGTTTGCAAATCAAGCAAACTCGAGACGGGACGTTCGTGCATCAAGGCAAGTACATGAAGGACATCCTGAAGAAGTTCGACATGGGCGAGGCCAAGCCTCTTACGACACCCATGGCGACGACTGTTGCGATGGACGCGGACCAGGACGGAGAGGCTGTTGACCAGAAGGAGTATAGGAGCATGATCAGCTCGCTCCTGTACCTGACGGCAACGAGGCCGGACATACAGTTCTCTGTGTGTCTGTGCGCTCATTTTCAGGCATCCCCTCGGACTTCCCACAGGCAAGCAGTCAAGCGCATCATGAGGTACCTCCGATACACTCCTGAGTTCGGACTTTGGTACTCTTCCTCTTCGACACTTTCGCTTTGTGGTTACTCCGATGCGGATTTTGCCGGCTGTCGGCTTGAGCGCAAGTCTACTTCTGGGACTTGTCAGTTTCTTGGCTCTTCACTGGTTTTGTGGTCTTCTCGCAAACAGTCGAACGTAGCCCAGTCTACTACAGAAGCTGAGTATGTTGCCGCTGCTTCTTGTGCTTCGCAGCTTTTATGGATGGTTGCTACATTGCGTGATTTTGGTCTAGATTTCAGTCGAGTTCCTTTACTTTGCGATAGCACTTCTGCCATTAGTGTAGCAAAGAACCCTGTTCTTCACTCCAAGACCAAGCACATCGATGTTCGCTTTCACTTTCTTCGTGATCACTATGAGAAAGGCGACATTGATCTTAGGCATGTAGACACCCATAACCAGGTTGCGGATATTTTCACCAAGCCTTTGGATCTCTCAACTTTTGCTAGGTTGAGAGGTGAGCTTGGTGTTTGTTTCCCCTTTTAGATGGGGGAAGCATGTTGCTTGTTGTACCATAGACTGACTTTCTGATCCTTTTTGTTTTTGGGTCTTGAGTCTTTTTAGTTTTGTTTTGGCTCCGATTCTGACTTTATCTAGCATACATTCTGCATTTTCGAGCTTCATGTCTATATTCCTTAGAATGAACTTATGCTCTGATTAGTGTATGCTACGATGATATATGATGATGCTTGTAGCTTAGGCTCTCTTTGATCACTGATACATGCTGTGAGCTAAGCTATATTCTTTTTCAGAATGATGAACATGTCTAATGAACTTAAAATTTGATACATGTTCACCATTGAGATTGGCAACTAGCATGTGTAGGATGTGTTGAGGTCACATGAACTATTTCATATATGCTAGGTTGCTATGTTTCTAGCTCTGAATCTTTCACTTGCTTGGGTTGTTCATATTCAACTTAAAAAGAACCAAGTGTTAGTGAATTGAAAAGATCGAGATGGGATTGCTTTGTCAGCACGTCACGGTATCGAGACTGTTTCTCATAGCACTCTGAGTTAAACTTGAGCCGTGTAGTGTAAGACCGAAACCGATGCTTTAAGCTTCTGATTGCATATGCATAGGCTTAGCACGGTTGGAAAGTCAGGCAATGACAAGCTTTCAACCTCTCGCAATCACATGCTAAATTTGAACTTGTGTTAATAACCGCTGCAATTTCTCTGATAAAATCTGAAAACACAAGTTTATGTTTCACTCTATAGCATGATGATTGAACTTTGCTAGGGGTAGTTCACCTTCTATACATGTTTAGCACTTGTTTGACTTCCTGTCTATACATGTTCAGTGTTGTTTTGATGGTGAAACCCCTTTCTGAATGGCTTAAAACTGCTTACTAAGCTTCTGCATTCATATTCTGTATTCGGTGATCAGTTTGAGCCTGTGCTAGCACTTTTACATGTTGCTTAGTAGTCGGATCAGCACTCCTTAGAGCATTCTTTCACTCTTTCGAGTATATACCTGAAGCTGCTAACTTGCACTTTTAACTCATGTGCATTTGCTTGACTCCGATAGGCATGACCTAGCTCCGTCTTCCTTACTTGAGCTTTAACCCCTCTCTTTTGATTGCAATTTGCCCCCAAGGGGGAGAATGCTTCTGGTGGTGTCAATTTGCAATTTATGCTTCTTCTGGTGGTCTCAATTTGCAATTTATGCTTCACTTGCTGAGGGGGAGTTCTTTGAGTGAGGGGGAGTTTTTCTATGCCTGTTCCGAGTCAGTTTTCTTCATCATGATTTGATGGTTCTTGATTGATATCGTGCATACTGCTGGTTGTGTTGAGCCTCTGTGCCTCTATCTTGAGGGACTAGCAGTACCTGCTTGTTATGCAGTCTTCGTGTGGCTTCGAGCTCTCAGCTAGTGGTGTTCAGCCCTTTCTGCCTCTTCTTGAGGACTAGCTTGTTTCTAACTAGGTTGCGTCGAGCCGTTGCCCATGTCTTTGGGAACCAAGTCTTATGCTCTGATTTTGATCGAGTTTTGCTCCTTGATGAGTTGTTGCTCCAATCTCTTGCTTGGTTGTGTCGAACCGTTGCCCATGTCTTTGGGGACCAAGCTTCACTTATCTCGATTTGTCCTTCTTCGGCCTTTTCTCTGGCTTTTGGGCATTTCGAGTGAGTTTTTCTCCTTCTACCCAATTCTGCTTTCTTTCTATTTTGGTTACGGTTACTATGAGTTGACAATGCACTCATCAAGGGGGAGATTGAGAACACAAGGTTGATATGTGCCCTTGTGGTTCCCTTCCTGAGTGATGAGTGATCGATCAACGGGCAACATGTCTCTTGGCTGTGTTGATGTGCAGGTGCGGAGCTCGGGCAGTGGTCGAAGGTGAGGTGAAGGACAAGTAGGGACGTGCCGTGCCGACGGACCGGGACCGGTGAAGGGTGGACGTGGAGCTTGGTCCGACGGACCGGGAGACCTGAGAACCAGCTGTGGTAGCTGGCACGTGGCGTCGACAAGCAAGAGCACATGGGGATGCGCGGTGCATCGGCCGAGTCGGGAGGAAGGTGATGGCGTCGTGACACTTGGCGGGAGGCCGAGAAGGATGGCGAATGCACTGTGCCCGGCGTGGAGGCTGGACATGCTCCAGCAACGGTGCTGGAACTCGGGGTGTGCGAACCATATCCCGTCTACGGCACGGGTTTGGTAGCTGAGCCTCGAAAAGCTACCCTCAACGGTTTCCGAGTTTGGGCCTCAAAACTCGGGGTGGCCAGTTTTCGAGTTTGGGCCTCAAAACTCGGCGTGGACGGTTTCCAGGTTTGGGCCTCAAAATCTGGGCGCGCGGGTTTCTGAGTTTGGGCCACAAAACTCAGCCTGAGGACAGGTTTCCCGGTTTTGGCCTCAAAACCGGGGGAGGTCCGCAAAAAGGACGGTCGACGCGTGGCGGCGTGAAGAGGCTGGCGCGGCGGCGCAGCTATTCGCGAAGTAGGCGCGGCGGTCGACAGGGCGACACGTGGCGGCATCCTGAGGCTTGCGTCGAGGAGAAGCTAAGGATGAGGTGGGCGCGTGGCCGTCGGATCGGCTATCAGCAGAGTTGGACCGGGATACCCCTAGGGTTTGCCGATTCGCTCTTGTATCTAGGAGTAGAAGGAGATTATTGTTTTAGGCTATAAAAAAGAGAGGCACCCCTCCTCTCTCTCTCTATCCTTGCAGTCATTTGTTCCTGAGCTCTCTCTCTAGCCCTCTGCTTAGGTTCTAATCATACCTTGCTGCAAGCGATCCGCAGAGATGGAAATCATACCTCTATGTATTTGGATCTTTTGAGGAAATGAGACCGTATTCTCGTTGTCTCCTCGTGCGGAGGAATTTTGGCTGAAATCAAATCGTGTCTTGTGTGTTGTGCTCTTCACGTTTTGGTTTTTCATCTCCCGGAGAATTGTCTCGTTCTTCCTCTCCGCGAGATGGTTTTTGATTCCACTTGAATCAACTCATTCTTGGTCGTGAGATCCTTCTTTCCTTCGAAGGAATTCTACTGTAACCTCACGAATCCATAGATCGGGTCGATTTAGTGTTCGTTCCTCTTTTCTTTCCCCTTTCCGGTGATCTTCGGATTTCTCTCAATTGACTTGGTTTGGTGCGATGATTTCTTAGGATTAGCACCCCAATACGTAGAGGATCACTTTGGAGAAGTTTGATCGAAGCCCCTTTTGATTTGGTGGAGTTCCGATCGATTTGCCTTTTTATCCCGAGCAGAATTGTGCTTTCTGTTCATCCGCGGACAGTCCGCGCCCCCAGCGGCGGACAGTCCGAGGATCGGGATTTGGCTGGTTCAGTCAGGTGCAGACCCCTGACTGTTCACTGTCGAGTGAACGACGGACAGTCCACGGTACAAACCCACGGACAGTCCGGGACCTGTCCAGCAGACTTGCAGCACTGTTTGGTTTCTGCGTGTTAGCCGGCGGACAGTCCGGCTCCTAGTCGCGGACAGTCCGGGACTCAACGGCGGACAGTCTGGGACTCTGACCCCAGACAGTCCACGAATCTGCTGATTGTGGAGTTTTGGTCCGTGGCTTTGGCTTGGTTTTTGAGTTTCTCCGGAGGTTCCGCTGTACCACTAGGACATCTCCTAGGGTATCCACCTACTCGTAGGTCGCGAACTCTCCGGTTGTTTCGAGTCTTCGCTTTTGGGGTGATTTTCTGGGACAAGGGCCATACTATTCACGAGTTGAATTTGAGGCTCCCATTCACCCCCCCCCCCCTCTGGTCGCTAATCTGGTCCTTCAGTATACTGAGAAGGATACCAGTGTTGTGTCATAGGCCCAGAAAAAGTGTTAGAAGGAACACCAAACTGTCCTCGTCCCATGGGTGGATAACGATCACCACCAAACTGAAAGGGTGGTCCGCTATAGGACGGAAAACCTCCAAACTCACCAACATGTCCCATTTGAGTGAAGCGATCACCACCATGCTGAAAAGGTGGTTCGCTATGGGACGGTGCAGCAAAGCCTCTTACACCCGGCTCACGATCGTATTGAGGACGACCGGAACCACGACGGGCACGACCACCACCCCGTGGTCTAGCTGCCTGAGGGGGTGCACCTCCAGGCCTAGCACCCTGCCTCTGAACTCCCTGACCTTGCACACCATGGAAAGGGTGGTGCCTGGCCTGGTTGTTCAGTTCCAACTCCCTCCTAGCCTCTCTCTTCCTCCGAAAACAAAACTCAGCTAGGTGACCCTCGCGTTGACAGTACTCACACTCGAACCTCACCACTCTCTTGGGTTGTTGGTTCCTATGGTTGCGAGGGTTGTTCACTCTGGCTGGCTGCTTGCCCTTCGGAAGGGGATCACTGGAGATGCCAAGAAGGGTGTCAAATGTGTTCCTAAGATGGTTAGGTTTTGAAACCCACACTTGTTTGCGAGGTGGAGCCTTGGGAGGTTCATCAAGGATGCCATCCTTGGTGATAGGCTTGGGAGGCTCAGGTGGGGTGATCTTGGTAAGTTTAGGGGTAGCAGATGGCTTCTCACTTGGATTTACTCTGCTAAACTCACCGATCTTGCCTAAGATGCTAGCGCCCTTCCCACCTGAAGCAAAGCCTACTCCCAAACAGTCAGTCCCCCTCTTGAACTGACTGATCATCATGCCCAACTGCGGCTCACTGCATGACAATCAACTCAGGATGGACCGAAGGTATGTGTTTTCCTCCTCGGTTTGCATCTTGTCATGCCGACAGTTGGCAATCTCAAGCTCCATCACTGTGCATCGCTCACATGGAGCGAACAAAGTGCTAACTGAGCTGGCCTTCATGGCATCAGCAAGCTTGGCACTAACTTCTGCCAACTCAGTTCGCAAGCTTGGACAGGACCTGCATGCACCCAGCAAAGAAGACCTCGCCTTCACTTCCTCCAGCTCCTTCTTCAGGGAGGCACAGACTTTGCACTCACCAACCAAGTCTAGCCTACTCTTCAGCTCATCATACACCTCGATCAAAGAGGCATACTTGGTTTCCATGGTGGCAAAGTTAGTCATATGCATCGTGCACTCATCACACTCCTCCTCCTCGGTCACCTTCACCTCGGTCCTAGCACTCTGAAGCTCCTTAAGCGCCTCTACCATCTTAGCCTTGAACTCGTTGCGCTCTCTAATGGCACGTTAAAGTTGCTTATCTTGACGTAGGACTATGTCAACTAAGGCATCGCGTTCACCAGAAAGACGATCAACAAGAGTAGAGGATGATACCTCAGAAGCGTCGTCATCGTCGTCGTCGGTGTCGGCGTCCTTCTCCTGACACTTGCGATCCTCCTCATCCAATGCCATGGTGCAGAAGCCCATGGAGGAGTTGCCGAAGAAGCAGAGTCCGTTGAAGCGTTCTTCAGTCTTGTGCTCGGACCCATCATCACTGGAGTCGCCGTCGGAACTCTTCTCGACGTCGCTGATGGAGGCGATGAAGGCACGCCTGCCGGCGTTGAAATCCTTCTCCACGTCCTCCCGATGATAGCTTCCCTTCTTCTTCTTCTCGGCCTTGTTCTTTAGCTTGCCCTTGCGCCTAGAGTTGCGGTTCTTGCCGGGGAAGTTCTTGTCGTGCTTGGGGCACCTTGCGATGAAGTGATCCGGATCTCCACATCTGTAGCAGCCCTCACGTGCGCCACCACGCCGGCGATTCAGGCGGTTGTTTTGGAACCGCGAGAACCGGGTGATGATGAGGGTGAGCTCATCATCGCCCAACGCCTCCACCTGCTCGTCTGTCACTGAAAGAAAAGAAGACAAAGCAAAGAGAGGTGGTGAAGTTTCAGCGGAAAGAGTCGATCCACCCTTGCCTGAGACCAAAGCCATGGAATGTGAAGATGGGTTATTCAGCTTGGCCTGAGTCAAGTGATTGATCTCGGTGGACTTGAGCTTGCTGAATAGCTCGTCCACGGTAAGGGTGTCGTAAGAAGGAGACTCAATGATGGTCGACACCTTCACCTCCCATACCTTCCTATCCTGGGCATATAGAAGCGTGAGTGCCCTCTCATGATCATCATAAGGTAGATTAGCCCGATTGGCACGCATCTTGTTCACAATCATTTGGAAACGAGCGAACATGGCGTCAATCATCTCTCCCACTAACTGAACAAAGTTCTCGTCCTCTCGGTTGTAGGTCTCGAAGAGTCTGGTCTTGACCTGAATGGTCCCATCGTGATAGCTTTGAAGCTTCACCCAGATCTCTTGTGCCGTCTCAAGCTCAGAGACATGCTCGAACTCAGGAAGGGAGATGCTTGCCAAAAGCGCATTACGGGCCTTGGAGTTGGCCTCGTGTTGTCAATCTAGACCTAACCTACATGAGCCGCAAGGACCTCGTACTCAGCGTTCTCACATATCTCCCACACAGAATATCCGATGTTGTTGAGATAAGCACGCATCCGAATCTTCCAATAGGGATAGTCCGTCCCGTCGAAGTAGGGAGCCTTGCCATTCCCTTGATCCATGTCGCCCTTAGGATTCGAAACCGATTAAGGTAGAGAAGATCCCTTAACCGGCTCCGATACAAATTGATGGACCGAATTGGCGACCATAGGGGGGTGAATGGGAGCCTCAAATTTCAACTTGTGAAATAGATGGCCCTTGTACCAGAATATCACCCCAAAAGAAAAGACTCGAAACAACTGGAGAGTTCATGACCTACGAATAGGTGGATACCCTAGGAGATGTCCTAGTGGTACAGCGGAACCCCCGGAGAACACCCAAAACCAAGTGCCAAAACCCCAAAGCAAAACTGCATAGTCTGCAGATTCGCGGACTGGCCGGGGTCAGAGTCCCGGACTGTCCGCCGTAGAACCCCGGACTGTCCGCGCTTGGGTGTCGGACTGTCCGCCGACAAAAGCGCAAAAACCAAACAGTTCTGCAAGTCTGCTGGACAGGTCCGGACTGTCCGCGGGTTTGCACTGCGGACTGTCCGCCGTTCACTTTTCAGTGAACAGTCAGGGGGCTGTGCCTAACTGACCTGGCCGAGACCCGATGCGTGGACTGTCCACCAACAGACCGCGAACTATCCGCGACCACACAGAAAGGGCAAAAACAGCTCGGTTCAAACCCAAAACAAATCGATCTCAACCAAATCAAAAGGGACTTCGATAAAACTCCTCCCAGGTGTTCCTCTACGTATTGGGGTGCTAATCCTTAGAAATCATCGCACCAAACCAAGTCAATCGAGAGTAATTCGAAGAACACCAAAAAGGGAGAAAGAACAAAAAACAAACGCGATTTCAACCCAATCTATGAAATCGTGAGATTAGAGAAGAAACCCTTCGGTGGAAAGAAGGGGCTCACGACATAGAACAAACTGATTCAAGTGGAATCGAAAATCATCTCGCGGAGAGGGAGAACGAGGCAAATATCCGGGAGGGAAAACCGAAACGCGAAGAACACGAATACAAAAATGCTAATCGATCTCAATTCCAGTTGAAACTCCTCCACACGAGGAGACAACGAGATTACGGTCTCGTTTCCTCAAAATCCAAATACACAGAGGTATGATTCACCGTGCTCTGTGGATCACAGGCAGCGAGGTATGATTAGAACCTAAGTAGGGGCTAGAGAGAGAGAGCTCAGGAACAAATGGCTGCATGGATAGAGAGAGAGGAGGGGCGCCTCTCTTATTTATAGCCTAATAACAATAGTACCCTTCTACCCCTAGATACAAGAGCGAAGCGGCCAACCCTAGGGGTATCCCGGTCCAACTCTGCTGATTGACGATCCGACGGCCACGCGCCTTCCTCATCCTTAGCTTCGCCTCGACGCAAGCCTCAGGATGCCGCCACGTGCCGCCCTTTCGACCGCCACGCCTTCATCGTGGATAGCTTTGCCGCCGCGCTAGCCTCTGCACGCCGCCACGCGTCGACCGTCCTTTTTGGACCTCCCCCCAGTTTTGAGGCTGAAATCGGGAAACCTGTCCTTTGGCTGAGTTTTGTGGCCCAAACTTAGAAACCCGCGAGCCTATGTTTTGAGGCCCAAACCTGGAAACCGTCCATGCCGAGTTTTGAGGATCAAACATGGAAACCCGCCACCCCGAGTTTTCTGGCCCAAACTCAGAAACCGTCGAGGGTAGTTTTTAGAGGCTCAACTACCAAACTAGCGCCGTAGACGAGATGTGGTTCGCACACCCCGAGTTCCAGCACCGATGCCGGAGCATGTCCAGCCTCCACACCGGGCACAGTGCGCATTCGCCTTCCTTCTTGGCCTCCCACCAAGTGTCACGACACCATCACTGCTGGCACAAAATGTGGTGCACTGTGCCTCACACACATCAAGCCGGAAAGCGTGGCTTCAATCGGGTGCCCGGGCGATTCGAAATCCGGAAACGTGCCAGTCGGGTTGACCTGAAAACCAACAAGGGATAAAACTGTGAGAATAAAACTGGAACATGCTGGGTGAGACCAGACAGTTCCATATTTACGGCCCTGAAGCCACTTTCCATGACATACAGCTATAGAAGCTGCTGCCAAGCATGTTTATAGAATTATTCGGCTAGTATAAAAGAAAGCATATGAGAGCATTGATTGCCGAATATACGTATAGAAAAAGGCATGCTTAAACAAATAAGAATAAATTATGAATCGATGTATAACCAAGTTCAGCAAACCAGCCGAATTGGGGTCCATGAAGAAGGAACATGCACATAAACACGATCAAACTAATCTAAAACCTGCATCTGCCGCACGATACCTAGTTTTATCAAAGTTCAAGCATGATTGACATGTATGAACCCACAACATGTAACAATCTAGATTAGAAGTTAATTCGGCCATTATGATCATGTGATCTATAAGAGATGTCACGAAAATAACGATTATTGGAGCATAAGTAAACTTGTAAAGAAAGGCCGAACAAGATCAATCTAGATTGGGCAAAAGAGTGTTACAAAATTAATTAAAACATGCAACACAAAATAACTTAATGAATCTATTAGATCTTGCCAAATCTAATAGAGCCGATAACTATCTCGCTTTTGCTAAACATATCAAATAAACTCCTGCCGCACGGTATTTATTCATAAGCATAGCATAAGCAAAGACTTCTTGATTGTCGACATAGATCCGCCGCACGATCTTTGGAAACAAACAAGACTACTTGCATCACGTCTAAATCCACCGCATGATACTAGACATGATAACAAGGTTGTCGGGACTTTTTGGAGGTCGACGGATCGATGGTTCCTCTCGAAGAACTCGACGACACAACAAAGGACTCGAAGATGGCACGGGGCCGATTTGTATTGATATGGTTGTGAACCCTTTTTACAATAGCCAAGGGTTTATATTTATACCCCGGACGCAATACAAGTCCTAAGAGGACACGACTATGAAATATTAAAGGAAAATACAATATATTTGGCCTTCAACCCCCTTTGGAGTCTTCATTGCCTCAATTGTCGCAATCTTGTTGCCCAATCAGCTCTTGCTTCTGTTGTTTCAATGGAAACCTCCTTTTTCTCAGAATAGCCGGTTGTATAAGCACTTGCCGAACCCTTTGGAAATTAGCCAACCGCATGGATACTTGCCGAATGCCTCATACGCTCATCTCCGCACACTAGCCCATCTGTCATCTCCTTATGCGTGCGAAAATCTGGTGTTAACACATGCCCCCTCAATTTCGGGATAAAAGTCATTTTATTTCGAAATTGTCCGCAAACTTCTTCCCTCTTCTAGGTTTACACCTTTCGACACCGTAGCCGCCGTTCAAGAAATCCAATCCCCGGCGTAACTCTGAATTCACCTCAAATCCCTAATGGCGACTCAGGACGAGATCTCGGAGGTAAACTTCAATCATTCTCACACATTCAGCGATTTCCCGCTAGTTTCATCTCTCTTTCGGCTCACTTCCTTCTCCAATTTTGCCATTCTTTGAAGGAATACAAGAATCAGATTTTGATCCCTTATGCTGCCAATCCTGACTCCTACCTTCTTGCCCAATGGGAAATCTTGACCCGACAGATATTATTGAGAAGGAAACCCAAAGAATTCCTTTCAAATCTGGAATCACTCCGCTGAACCAATGGCCAAGCACCTTCAAGAACTGGCCATTTCCCCCAATTGTTGGATGGCAAAATTGGTACAGGAGGATATTGGAAAAAAGTAGCAGTCACTGGGAAAGTCAAGACATTGGCCATTGCCTGGAATTCTCTTTATCAGAAATGCCCAGAAACGACTTTCTCCTGATAGAAGCTTCCCACTTTTGGTCTGACGCCACCAATGCTTTCATTTTCGGCCATGGTATGATGACTATCACTTTAGCTGATGTTTTCATGATGACTGGCCTGAATGTGGTACTACTAGTATATCCTTACAAGTACAAGAACAAAAGTAATCAAAGAGCCGTCAGTTCAGGATGTGGATGGGCCAAATACATCTAGACCTACATGGAGTCGTCTGGCACTATTTCTGACAAGGAACTAAAAGCCTTCATGAATATGTGGCTATGCAGATTCATCTTCTGTGGAAAATCCAATGAACCCACCCTGAACCATATAGTGATGGCTGAAGACTTATCTGCAGGTACTCAAATCCCTCTAGGCAAATACCTCCTGGGGTCTGTTTATCATATGATGCACCAGATTACTCTCCAGATGCACCTAGGTGGAGAAATCTCCTGTGTGAATGGTCCCTGGTGGTTAGTTCAGATGTGGCTTCAACTATATATGCATCAGATAGTTTCTGTGAGCCTTCTTAATCTGAGCTTCCCCTCAATTAACTATGCCGAAGGCAAGGCAGCAAAGGTTAAAGCCTGTCAGACTTATGGAGAAGCATCATCATCTATCAGCATTGACATAGACATTGGTCATCTATTTAAGCTGTTCTTCAAACACTTCAACAATGTACTTTGGTTTCGTTATAGAGAGAATGAAAATCTGACTTTTCCTTGCATGTTTAGCTATGAATTCGGCTGTGTAGACAAAGTATCCATTGATATCTTTAACTCTTTCATCAAACCCTGCAATCTGCCAGCCGAATTTCATCATGGAAGACATTGAAGAACTTCTGGAAAGCTACGATGATCATGCAACCGTCCTTGCCCAGGCTACTGACGCCCAATCTGTCTTGAACAGATTATCTGATGAATAGACTGTACTTAGGAGTTCCCGTAACAAGACTGCCTTCTTTTGTGAAACACTTTGCATCTGTGAAATATTGGTCTGTGACCCCTGCTTTTTCTTCTCTAAATCGCCTAAAGCAGGACTCCTGCATAATATCATCCTTATTCGGTTAGATTGATATTTTTGCTCTAAAGGCGACACATGTGATGTCGGCTATTTTTGCACATGAATATTCTTGAATCTGTTCATGTACCAACTTCCACACTGGGATGAAACTTCTTAAGAAATCTCCCATTAATAGCTCTAGAAAATTCTTCTCCCAATAAAGTCCTCAAAATATATGCATTGCCAGGCACATGTCTTACTATCCGAAAAAGACATTCCCAATTTGGGGGCCATTTACCGAACGCTTTGTCCTTCATTCCTATCAGCAATACAACCTTCCAAAGTAAATCTCTTTCCACAAATTGTTTTTTCTTTGACCTTTTACTGCCTTTGCCGATTCGTACCTTGAATCAAAACTCCAACATTGCTAAAACTCACTTGCCGAGCCTTCCATTTAGAATAGGCATTAACAACATATGCTTTATCACGTCAAATTCAGAAATTATTACGCATTCGGCATTTAATAAGTCGAGCCGAAGCTTGGTACACGAGTAGTACACACATAAGCAAAGATTCTCCGTAGCCAAATACCTTGTCTCTGGGTCTAACAACTTTCGGCTAAGGTAAGCTATTACTCTTTCTCTCAAATTCTTGTATAAGGGTTGATCCTATTGTTAGGCTATCGGCCGCCACGTACAACTTGAAAGATTTACCAAGCTGTGGAGGTACCAACTCTGGTGACACCCTCACGTATTCTTTAATTTCATCAAAAGCTCTCTGTTGTACGTCACTCCACACGAACTTTTGGTCCTTCTTAAGCTTCAGCAACGGAGAAAAATGCAGAATTCTTTCCGAAGGTTTATCAATCTCAATTTATACTATGGATCCAGATTTGTACTGACATATATTGGTCTTGTTTCGGCTTCAACACCACCACTTATTTCTTCTAAGTTATCAGCCAACATAAAACCTCGCCCCAACTTTCCTCCATTACCATCAATTAGATTATTCATTTAAAAATTGCTCTCAGAGCCGACTGCTTGGATCGGCCGTTGGTCCTTGTCGAAAACATTTACAGAACCTTCCTTTCAAACTCTTCCAAAGAAGCACTCAATACCATCATATTCCCAGTAAGCGGGCTCTACAGTAGCAACACTCACTGAATCATCAGCATGGACAACTTCGACGTCATCTCCAATCCACTGGATGATGACTTGATGCATAGTTGACAGAATGCAGTCGTTTGCATGTATCCAGTCCCTTCCTAAGAGCAAACTATATGCCCCCTTGCCATCGATGACGAAGAAGGTAGTAATCAAAGTTTTTGACCCGATCGTCAATTCAACATGAACCGCTCCTTGAGTATCAGAAGGATTGCCAACAAAATCCCTCAACACCATGTCAGTTTTCAATAACCCCTCGCTCGCCATCCCAAGTTTCCTGAAGGTAGTATATGGAATGATATTTATGGCAGCTCCCCCGTCAATAAACATTTTGGTTAACGACTTGCCATTAATGTATCCCTTCACATAAAGCGGCTTCAAGTGTCGATGCTTGGCTGGTTTATCGAAAACTGCCCGCTGAGTCAGAACGAGCTGAGCCATCAGATCTTGGTATTCGTCTTCGTCAAAATCCGAATACACCTCCTCTTGGACATTTTGATCTCCGGGAGCTATGAATTCTGATGGGAGAAAGAATGCCATGCATGCATTAGCCGAACGATCACCCTCATCGGGCTTTTGTTTAGGACGCCAAATTTGCTTTGTTCTGGCGTCTACTTGCGCCAATTCTTTATTTCTCATGTGTTGCACCCTTCTTTTCTGGCTCTTTCTCAATCCTGCTGGACACCATTGTCCTCTCTACCAAACATATTCACAGTACTCCTCCTCCTCAGTGCGAGCCCAATCTCGATCGGCAAATCTTTTCCCTTGCCGATTTTTGGAATTACTCATTTTTAAGCGCCGATCGTCCTTGAGGGATTGCATCCCAAGCCTTTCATGGACCAAACAGCGGTTGACTCGAGACTGCCTGTATAAAGAATACTGACAACTGCATTCAGGGCAATTATTCTTAGCAGGCAGCTTCAAGCCTTCATTCCAACAATATTTGAAGAACGAACACCCCTAATGAGATTGCTCTTGCCCTCTCATATATTCTTGTTCTTCTCGGTATATCCTTTCTTCATACCTCCGTTGCTCCTCTATAAAGTCTTGTTCCTCATAAAACTTTTGCTTCTGGTACCGTTCCTTCTCCCGACGCCATTTGTTTAACAAAATACGTGTTGTGACCCTGGGCTTGGAAGCTTCTCCCCTTTCAGTTCGGCTATTCTAGAAACGAACTTGTTGCCGAAATTCTTCATTTGTGATCTGCCGATCGGGGTCAACAGCACCGGTCTTTCTTGCTCTATCGGAGGTTAATACCTTCATCTTGTTCTTGCCCCTGGGGTCATCTGCATTAACCATGTTAATAGAGAAAGATACGATATTTTGTCCAAAAGGGCTACCATCAATTTTCATTTTTCCATCGAACTTCAAATGCCCTTCCTAGATAGCTTTTTGGATCTGCACTCTGAACACTCGACAATCATTTATAGAGTGGGATCTAGTATTATGGAAACCACAATACTTCTTGTCTTTAACCCCTTCAGGGTGCAGCATGGGATGGCCTTCCGGCAGCTTGATGCGCCCTTCTTTCAATAACAATTCAAATAATTTATCCGATTTGGAAACATCAAAGTCATAGGCACCCTTTTGCTGCCTCAACCATCGTTGATTAACTTGAGTCGGCTCTTTCGCCCAGACTAACTCAGCTGTAGCTATTTCGTCTTCGTCATCATACTCCATTGCTTCCTCTAAGAAAGCCTGATACATTTCACTAGCCACATCGCCTTTCTGGAACTGGTTGCTTCTCCTAAACCCCTGAGCCTGACTATTCATCATTGCCAATCGTTGTGATAATTGCCCAAGATCATCAAACTCCATACCAAACAGCTTTTCCCTGATATTCAGCAACATGCCAGCTATAGCTATCCCTGGCAATTGATCATCTGGCAGATTCAGGGAATAGCAGAGATTTTTAGTCTCCCTGAATCTGCGCAAATATTCTTGGGGCGTCTCATTAGCTCTCATTTTCAAACTCATGAGGTCGACCAACTTCTTCTCATTGGTGCCCGTAAAGAAATACGCATGGAATTTCTGTTCTAGATCTGCCCATGTATTAATAGAATTTGTCGGCAGGGACGTGAACCATGAGAAAGCTGGTCCTGTTAATGACAGTGGAAAATACCGGATTCTCCAAGCCTCATCTGCAGACGCCTCTCCAAGTTGCATCAAGTAACGGCTGATGTGTTCTATAGTACTAGTGTCATCTTGGCCCGAAAACTTAGTAAGATCAGTGGGAGGTTTCACCCTTGGAGGAAGTGCCACTCGGTTATACCATTCCGGATAAGGAGACTTATAAGCGTAGGACTGACTCTTTGGCTTCAGGCCGAATTGATTTTGCGTCATGTCGACCATCCTATGCATGATGAGGTCAACACTTGAATCTGGAGCCGCATGCGTTTGACCTCCAAGAAACGCCCCTGTTGACACTGGTTATCTATCAAAATTAAAGGATAAATAAATATAAAAAGGGCATGAATTCAATCACCAACAAAGGTTTAGGGTTTTAACTGACAATATTCCACGAGTTTTGGTGAATTGTGATTCTGCAGGGACTAAACCAGGAAACCAGCACTGATTGCTTCTCCTAGAAGGAAACCGACGCGAGATAACACAACCGGCACGTCAGGAATATTCTAGAAGACTCCAGAGGACAACAGAAGACACCAGGAGGTCGGGCACCGCGGGACCCTTCCAGGTGGGACCGACCGGTCCCACCAGGAGACCGATCGGTCTCCCCCCGGGCCCGCTGGCTTCCGTCTTCTGCAAGCTTCCTCCACCGCCTCCTAGGATGCATCTCCACCGTCCCTGAACTCGGTTTGATCCAACGGTGGGCGATAAACGTGACACGGATCGATGACATGGCGATTCCTTGCCCCCTACTCCACCTCGGGGTATATAAGCAACCCCAGACCCCCCTCTCTTGGCATCTCCATCTTCATTATTCATCTCCACATCAGAAACTAGGGTTTCAACTAGAAGTAGAGGTCCCTCTAGATGAATCTCTTCTAGTTCATCTAGAATTAGATCTACTTCATCTAGTTGTAATCAAGAGCCAGCTATCAAGTAGAAGACTAGTTACCCCTCTAGTTTAGGTTTAGAACCTAGTCTTATATTAGAACTAGAAGAGAGACAGAGAGAGGAAGAGATCAAGAAGGAGCTCCGGCCTGTCGGATCCACTTCTTCATCTTGTACCTGTGGATTCAAGTTCATCATCAACTTCAGCGATTGTTTCGGTAATCAACGTCTATATTTAAGTTTGAGCTATTGTTCTTATTATTCTTAAAGATTTATGACACTCTTTTGAGTACTTTAATTCTAGTCATTCTAGAGTTAGAGTAGTTGGATAGTGTAAGCGTGGTGCTTAGACTTGATAGCTCATATATGCCTCCTATAACGCCGGTAGTAGTGGTTGTTCGCAAGGGTGACTCTTATAGCCTTGTTGATTCTTCTATAGTCCACTTACCCGTGTGTAGGCTCGGTAGGATTATATATTTGCATAAAAGATTCATACTCTGTTTGTGAACTTTTATGGCAACTTCCCCACTAAGAATAATACAAACATATCACTCTTAAATTGGAATTAGATAGCCTTAGTGATCCCCTCTATGCTTCTAGATTCTCCGTTCCTTTGGGTTCGATATTAAAACTGGGTTACTCTGGTGAAGTGCTACATCGGTAGATGTTATCTGTGCGCTTGCAGATAAAGTAGAGTGTGCGTTAATTTATACCAACAAGCATTTCTGGCGCCGTTGCCGGGGAACGGTAGATCATCTTAAGTCTTAAGTTTAACCTTGTATTATACTTTTATCTTTTTCCTTTTGTCCCAGTCTTTTCAATATTTTTGTTTTCATTCTTATGAATGTTGTTTTTGAATTCCACTCTTATCTATCACTACCCCATGAGCAAGCTATAACCAGTAGAATCCTTATACCCCATCATAATACCTGGTTATGAGCTATACCTATCTTTCTGCTGCACTATCCTTGTAATGTGCATAGAAATATAATTATGAAAATATTCCTTCGGGTATTCTTGTCACTAACCTTTCCAGGGCTAGAGCAGAAAAGAACGAAAGAGCAACAAACACAAGGTATATCCCACCAATCATCATGCAACATTGAATTACATTCATCCAATCTTGATTTGTGCAAAATTCAAGCTTGGGGAATAGACTTTCTAATAATATTTCTTGCCTTGTTGCTATGTTGGTTGTCCCTACCTTTAGGATATGCTCATATACTAATCATACTCTTTCATCACCATCTGAATAAATCTCTACAATGCTTTCATGTTATCTTTATTTGCTATAGTATATACTTTGGTTTTGTAGTATTATCATACACCTTTTAAATTAGGCATGGTGCTTAGTTTAACTGTTTTCATGAATTGAAGTAAGACATGACGTCTGGTTTGATTCTTGAGCTAAAACGTGTGCTGATTTTACTTCTAAAGGCTTTTAAATTAAGTATGGTGCTTAGGTTAAAATGCCTTCCTAGATCAAATTAGACGTGGTGTCTAGGTTGATTTCTGAACTGATAGTATGCTATAGTAGATATTGGATATTTTTGTTGGACTAACCCCTACAGGAAAACTTTCATTATTAATTTGGGAAAGTCCAGAGATGAACTCACACTGGAGATGAAGCAAGGCGTACAATGAACTTCAACAACTTTTACACAATGAAGACTCAGCTCATTCATCATGGATGAAAGAACTGTGAGTATCAAAGTTTATTTTGTCTTCTACTGCAAGTTATCTTTTGCCTTGAATCATGTTAAAGTGCAGCCAACACATAAAATACTAGTCTATGCTAAAACAATCCTAAAAACATCTTTTTATTAGCATAGATGCAAAATACATAAGTTATGGATAAAAACCCATGCTTCAAATTCTTGCAATCCTTCAGGTATATGTCCACTAACATTACGCAGGAGAGAGATTTTGTTCATCCATGGTTTGGTCTGAACATTGAAGATCCAAAACTCAAACCATAGACACACAAACCTACTCTCAGATCACAAATGGTGCTAGCCTAGCTTTGAGTCTTGCTTGGGCGCTGATGACAAACAGGATGCAACTTACCTCATAAGAGACAACTTAGGCCTGCAACCATCATTGCCCAAGACATCAAGACAAGAAGTGGGAAGTTATCCTCTTTTCTAATCAAGAGCCAGCTGGGGAGACAAGATGGTACCACTACAACAATAGCAAGATCTACAAGTCAAACACATGAACATGTTGTTGGGAATCCATCTACATCACAAGCCAGCCTGGGAGAGACAATTCTGTTATCTAGATGTGTTTCACAGTCAAAGGGAGGAAGGAGAAACCCAACTTCCAACATATTGATCTCCTACCCACCACTTTGATCAATACAAACCACTAGATGTTGTCCCAGTCGAGAAGAAGAATATGATCCACCACTCATTCTTGGAAGATTGTTCTTAAACACCATCAATGTTATCATCTTTATCGGACCTAGAGAAGTCAACTTTTGGATCTTTCGCTACACCTTCAACATCTACATCACTTATGAGCAGCCAAAGAGAACCAAGAGAAGATGTCGAAGGGAGAACCAACTGCCAAGAATTGAGGAGGGCATCATGAAGGATGAAGCCACTGCACCACATGAGTTAGAAGATGGAGAGATAATACCTGAGCCAGTAAATCAAGAAGAACAGCCGATAAGATCTCCATCATCTAGACACTGTTGAGAGGACAAGTCTTAGTTGTGACATCACAAGACAAAAGACTCTCATGGAGGCATTCGAGTAGTAGCTATAAATTCAAGTCTCTTGCCAACCCAATGATTAAAGGAAAACAAGAAAGGTTGACAAGAGAAGAATACAGAACTGGTCAGCATACTCGAGGAACAATGCACATTCACTATTAAGTCGACACAAGAGAAGGAAGGTCGATACCTCTAAAAATGATTCCACTATGATCTTCCTCCTCTCAATCACACTGTGAGACAAACAAGAGAAGACAACCCATTCATAAACAACAACCAGCTAGACAAGAGAAGCTTCTACAAGGTGGTTCGACGCATCACTCTTCAATGACAAAGTAACATTTCAAGGACACACTCTTGAGCAAAACATGGAGATGTTTGTCACTCCCAAATTCTACAGAGTAAAGGTCATAGATCTACAAGAACATGCACACTGAGCAAGATGCTGCCAGCGTCCACAATTAACGCTTCACTTCAAACTATTGGACGAACAAATGACATGAGTGACACCATATCAAAAGGCATAAACAAGAAGGAATGATGGAAGACGTCGTAGTCAAAATTAGAGGTCATGAAGTCCCCATAGACTTCTTGATCCTCGACATGAGAAGACGATGATGTCCACCTCATCCTAAGAAAACTATTCCTTTACGCTACAAGTACAATCATCTACAAGAGGAAATTGATTTTTCACTTTCCTGGAGAAAAGACACGATACAACTTCATCAGCTGCAAGCCCAATGAAGCACCTAAGAAGAATAGAAGTGAAAGACGCCGCTCTCAAAGCCAAAGAAGACAAAGCTATCGAGAATAGAGAGGTCAATCACGAAGAAGAAGCTATCGACACTGTCCCCGAAAAAGAAAGGAAAGAAACCTCAAGACAGTGAACCACATGAAGTGCAGACCAAGAAAATATGGAAAAAATGTCTGCACCTAAGAGGTACAATCAATAACAACTTTCCAAACGTCTGACATAACTTGGGAGGTCTGAACCAAGGGAAGGTCCGGTTCGTCGGACCTAAATATCCGAACCTTCGCCAAAAGGTAAAAATCGGTAGTTATCTTTATATTTACTTTGCTGCATATTTCTCATATCCATTTCATGCATCATCATATTTAATTCACAAACATTTTAATTTCTGCATTGCATTAGAAAAGAAAATAAAAATATTGCATTTGTTACGCTACACCATAAACTATGAAGCCCCATGTGAATAATTCTATGGTGTGTAAAAACCCACGGGAATGTTCATCGTGGTGGCATAAAAATAATAGAAATAAATATGCATTCATCCTGTGCATTTTCTCTTGCATCATAAAAATATAAAATACAAAAATATTGAGAAAAATATCTTATTGAAATTCTAGACAACTAAGGCTTAAGTTGCCGACCACTAACGCTTAATCTGTTCCACAAGTTTTGTTGTCTATTTGAGTTTCACAGGATTTGAAAGGACAAGAAAAGCTGACTAGCAAGTGAATGCTCCATCCACTGTTGGAGCACTGTCTCAACAAACATCAACATCAACCAAAGCTCTAATAGAGGAAGGACATATCCACTGTCAGTCTGCTACATTGGATCAAACAACTACGTCAACATTCAGCTTGGGGGAAGGCACCCCCATGTATCCACGTAAGTATCTCTATCCTCTTAAGTTTTATTCTATAAACAAATTCAAAACACAAAAATTATGTGAGCACATGAAGGTTCACCCTTAAAAAGAAAAAGAACAAAAATATGTGAGCACATGAAGGCTCACCTTTAATTAAAAAAGACAAAAAATATATGGGCACATGAAGGCTCAACGCTATTAAGGGAACCAGCTTGGGGGAGACGCACCCCCGTTATCTTCACGATTCAGGTATGTCTTTATTATTATTATTATTATTATTATTATTATTATTATTATTATTATTATTATTATTATCGCTACTACTACTATTATTAGATTTTATCTTAATGTGTGTTAGATTAAATAAATAAAATAGTGTCTAGTTTGTTTTAAGAAGTTGATGACTAAAGAAGAACCCTCTCTCTAATCTTTTGCATGGAAATGATGAATAGTTGCTCTATCTAATTTCTTTCAAGTACCTAGTCTTCAAAGCATGAGTTCTCCTCATTAATAATGATGCCTTAAATAAAATTAAATGCATGGTTGACAAATACTTAATCTAAGGTCTAGGTAGTTGGGATATGACATGTGATGATCTGAGGTGCTATTATCTTGTTCTAAACAACACTAAGGTTCCGGAGATTTCTAAATATGAATATGACTAATAATTGCATTGAGTTAAATTAAGCTTTGTGACCCTGTGAGATGTTATCATACTATTGAATCAAGATCACTTACACATTTCGTCCATCTTTCGCATAAATGCTCATAATTATCTGTTGCTACCCTCTCAGAAGTATGTTGGAAGCATGTGGCTATTAAAAAAAAGAGAAAAAAAAAGAGATCCGAGGAAATAAAAAGGGATAAGTGTCTGAAACCTCAAAAAGATAGATCCCGAGGAAATAAAAAGGGACAAGTGTCCGGAACCTCGAAGAAAAAAAAATGTCAAAAAAAAGGGCAAGTGCTCGATAGTAGAATTAGCCTAATAGCCATATGTCTCTGATAAAACAGAAGAGAGTGAATACATTCAAAAGAGCATCCGACTCCATTTTTCCGTACACATGCACTTCTTGATTCAATGGTTGGCTGACTTTCTCTTTGGATCCATTGTTTAATTTGATAACACACGTATTAAAGCTTTTGAAAATTAATTAAAACTCCGGGATAAAGGTGAAGTGAAAGAACTAGAGACATAGTGCTTGATTTGATCGTTCAATCTCTCAATTATTCAGGATCTAAGGTAGAAGTAATAAGCGCCATGAAGAATAACATGATATGTTTCGGAGAATTTTTGTTTAACAGCAGGTATACTTGTTGGAAGTGAAGATATTGTAGCAACTCCTGATCGATTGTTAAGTTTTGGTTTTGCTAAGGGACTAGCAAAAGGTAAGCTTGGGGGAATTGTTGACACTGGTTATCTATCAAAATTAAAGGATAAATAAATATAAAAAGGGCATGAATTCAATCACCAACAAAGGTTTAGGGTTTTAACTAACAATATTCCACGAGTTTTGGTGAATTGTGATTCTGCAGGGACTAAACCAGGAAACCAGCACTGATTGCTTCTCCTAGAAGGAAACCGACGTGAGATAAAGGAACCGGCACGTCAGGAATATTCTAGAAGACTCCAGAGGACACCAGAAGACACCAGGAGGTCGGGCACCGCGGGACCCTGCCAGGTGGGACCGACCGGTCCCACCAGGAGACCGACCGGTCTCCCCCCGGGCCCGCTGGCTTCCGTCTTCTGCAAGCTTCCTCCACCGCCTCCTAGGATGCATCTCCACCATCCCTGAAGTCGGTTTGATCCAACGGTGGGCGATAAACGTGACGCAGATCGATGACAGGGCGATTCCTTGACCCCTACTCCACCTCGGGCTATATAAGCAACCCCAGACCCCCCTCTCCAGGCATCTCCATCTTCATTATTCATCTCCACATCAGAATCAAGGGTTTCAATTAGATGTAGAGGTCCCTCTTGATGAATCTCTTCTAGTTCATCTAGAATTAGATCTAGTTCATCTAGTTGTAATCAAGAGCCAGCTATCAAGTAGAAGACTAGTTACCCCTCTAGTTTAGGTTTAGAACCTAGTCTTAAATTAGAACTAGAAGAGAGAGAGAGAGAGAGGAAGAGATCAAGAAGGAGCTCCGGCCTGTCGGATCCACTTCTTCATCTTGTACTTGTGGATTCAAGTTCATCATCAACTTCAGCGATTGTTTCGGTAATCAATGTCTATATTTAAGTTTGAGCTATTGTTCTTATTATTCTTAAAGATTTATGACTCTCTTTTGAGTACTTTCATTTTAGTCATTCTAGAGTTAGAGTAGTTGGATAGTGTAAGCGTGGTGCTTAGACTTGATAGCTCATATATGCCTCCTATACGCCGGTAGTAGTGGTTGTTCGCAAGGGTGACTCTTATAGCCTTGTTGATTCTTCTATAGTCCACTTACCCGTGTGTAGGCTCGGTAGGATTATACATTTGCATAAAAGATTCATATTCTATTTGTGACCTTTTATGGCAACTTCCCCAATAAGAATAATATAAACATATCACTCTTAAATTGGAATTAGATAGCCTTAGTGATCCCCTCTATGCTTCTAGATTCTCCGTCCTTGTTAGCTACTCAGGGGTTAGACTTTGAGACTTAACACTTTCCGTTCCTTTGGGTTCGATATTAAAACTGGGTTACTCTGGTGAAGTGCTACATCGGTAGATGTTATCTGTGCGCTTGCGGATAAAGTAGAGTGTGCGTTAATTTATACCAACAGCCCCTGTTGAGTTTTTATAGCCCGGGTTCGGGAAAGCATCAATCGCACTGTAGTCAACAAACTCTTGATATTCATCTCCATACATGTTCTTCTGCAACCTATTTGTTGCTGGAGATACTCTGAGGGCAGATTGCGGGACGTTTCCCATCGTGCCGAATGCGAGTTGGCCATGAGTTGTGGGAGGTTGCTGCCCCTGGTGAAGGACCATCCCACCTTTGCTTGAACCAACCCCGCTGTCTTCAGCAGTTTTTCTTTGATATTGGGGTACGGGAAATAACAGTGGTACTTGCATCGGGCCCGCAGCATCCTCAAAACGTTTGTCAACCGTCGGGCCGAAAATATCAACCATGATGGCACGAAAGGTATTTAAGAAAGCTGATTGATGACTTGTCATGGCCTCTGCTATAGCTTTGTACATCAGTTCGGATAGTTTCTGAGCATCTTCCTCATTGGTGCTATCAGATTGACGAGGAAGGAGAGTTCTTGGGAGTGGCTGCTTCTGGAAAACCTTGTTACTCTTATTCTTAGAGAAGGACATCAAGCATTTGCGCTGAAACTCATCGCATGCTTGTCGTACTACCTGTCTCAAGTATACTGGCAGCTCTTCCATAGTCACTTCCAGAACTTGAGCGTTGTCGATCTCAGGCACCTTGGAATGTGGTGTCCCACCGGGCGTGCCAAAAAGTGTGTTGGCACAAAATGTGGTGCACTGTGCCTCACACATAGCAAGCCGGAAAGCGTGGCTTCAATCGGGTGCCCGGGCAATTCGAAATCCGGAAACGTGCCAGTCGGTTTGACCTGAAAACCAACAAGGGATAAAACTGTGAGAATAAAACTGGAACATGCTGGGTGAGACCAGACAGTTCCATATTTATAGCCCTGAAGCCACTTTCGATGACATACAACTATAGAAGCTGTCTGCCAAGCATGTTTATAGAATTATTCGGCAAGTATAAAAGAAAGCATATGAGAGCATTGATTGCCCAATATACGTATAGAAAAAGGCATGCTTAAACAAATAAGAATAAATTATGAATCGATGTATAACCAAGTTCGGCAAACCAGCCGAATTGGGGTCCATGAAGAAGGAACATGCACATAAACACGATCAAACTAATAAAAAACCTGCATCTGCTGCACGATACCTAGTTTTATCAAAGTTCAAGCATGATTTACATGTAAACCCACAACATGTAACAATCTAGATTAGAAGTTAATTCGGCCATTATGAAGGACCGAAAATGCTACCACAAAGCGGCCAGAGGGGGGTGAATGGGAGCTTCAAAATTTCCTACCGGAAACTTGTAGCCACTGTTCCTTGAATCAACCCCAAAAGCAAAACCTAGAGCTTGTAAGTGTCCACGACCCTCGATGTAGGGTGGATGCTTCCTAGAAGCACAGCGGGACACTACACAACCCTAGAAACCCAGTGCAAAAGACGGAAACCAAATCCGACAACAGACGAACGAGCCGCGGATGAAAAACACGCAGAACAGACTCGACCGGACTCTGCCTGCGTCCGGTCACTGACCACCGGACGCGTACGGTCACAAGAAATCGGTTCTGGACCCTTACTGTGTTGGACCGGACTCTGGGAAGCAGCGCGTCTGGTCGTTACGAGAGCGTCCGGTCAGTTTGGACAAAACAGGGAACAGTACCAGGGGCGAGTCCGATCACTCAAAGGAACCAGCGTCCGGTCAAGTCGCAGGTAAGAACAGCGAACAAAGTTCAACGGCCGGACTCTGACCGTGCGTCCGGTCGCCCCGACCCCTGCGTCCTGTCACCACGACCCAGCTCCGTTCATCCACCGATTCGATCCAAACTCTCCCAAAACAAATCCTCTAGGGATCAAACTTGGAGAGATGAGTCACAAGGAGGATAGTGAGCTACTCCTAGGAGATCATGGCTCGAACCTATCTTCAAATCGATGAATCGAAGAAATTTGAAGGAAGGGTGAAAAACTTGACTCGAAACGAAAATCGACCGATCTACTAGGTCGTGTGGTTAGAGGTGAATTCCTTCGGTTGAAAGAAGTGCCTCACGATCTAGTACAACTCAGTTCAAACGGAATCACGAAAGACTCAACGTGGAGAGAGAACGAGTGACGGGAAAATCGTGGAGAAAACGAAGAACACGAAGAACAAGTTCAAAACGCGAATCGAGACACGAATTGCCAGCCGAAATTCATCCCCACAAAGAGACAACGAGATTACGGTCTCGTTTCCTCAAAAAGCAAATACACAGAGGTATTGTTCACCATCTCTGCGGATCTCAGTAGCTACAGCACGGATGTGGGAGAGCAGGAAAAACTAGAAGGCAAAATAGCAATAGCTGAGATAATTTCGAGGGAGGGGAGGCCTCTCCTTATATAGCCTAATACAATTATTCCCCTTCTACCCTTACGACTAACTACAGAGCGATCCAGCTAAACCCTAGGGTTATTCTGGACCAACTCAAGGTAGATGCTGATCTGACGGCCACGCCCGCACAACTGGTAGCGTTGCCTCGACGCAACCTCACCGATTGCCGCCACGTGCCGCCACCGCTCCGCTTGTCCTTTTCCCGGACTTCGCCCCCGGTTTTGAGGCCCAAACCGGGAAACCAGCCTTCACGTCCAACCCCCGGTTTTGAGGACCAAACCGGGAAACCAGCCGTCCATCGCCTGAGTTTGGTGGCCCAAACTCAGAAACCCGCAACGCCCAGGTTTTGAGGCCCAAACCTGGAAACCGTCCACTCGGTGGTTTTTCTGTGGCTCAACCACCAAACCGAGTCGTCGATGGGATGCACCGCCCGTGCACCCCGTCCACCGACACGTGTCCCCAGGTCCTCGACCCAAGCAACACCGTGCCCACAAGTCTTTGCTCGTCGCTGTACCAGGCTGTCAGCCACCACAGCTGATCCTCGGGCCACCGGTCCCTCAGTCCAAGCCTCACGTCCGCCCTTCGCCACTCTCGGTCCATCGGCACGGCACGTCTCTACTTGACCTTCACCTTGCCTTTGATCACTGTATCCGTGCTCGACACCTGCACAACACAAGCCAAAGAACATGCGCATTATCCCAGTTGACTATCACTCATCACTCGAGACTCGGTATACACCCATGTATCCACAATCTCCCCCTTGATGAGTGCATTGTCAACTACCAACACAAATCATAATGAAGCAGAGGAAGGGAGGTAGAAGAAGAAGTAGAGAATTCGTCCAAATGACCCAAAAGCATATCAAAGCCAGAAGAAGGTCAAGTGTAAGAGCAAGACAACTTGGTCCCCAAAGACATGGGCAATGGCTCGACGCGACCAAGCAAAGCAAAGCTAGCCCTCAAGAAGAGGTAAAACAGGCTCAACACCGCTAGCACGAAAACTCGACACCAATTGAAGAATCAACTAAAATTCAAGCAAAACAAAGCCAGCCCTCAAGAAAAGGCAGAATGGGCTCAACACCGCTAGCGAGGAAGCTCGATACCAACTGAAGAAAGCTTGATATCAACTGAACAGCTTAAAGACAAGGTTGCTAGTCCCTCAAGATAGAGGCACAGAGGCTCAACACAACTAGCAGACAAGCTCCGAAACAATTGGAAAATCCAAAATCCTTAAAAACCGAGCCAAGTCAAACTCCCCATCCAATAGTGCACACAACTAGGAAATCTCCCCCTTAGTTGGTCTTATGATTTGAGAGAATTTCTCCCCCTTAGTTGAAAATGCACTATCGAGTATCTCCCCTCCAAATGCATATGAGTCAAAATGCAAGTTAGCAGCTTCAGGAATATAGTCGATAGAATATGAAGATGCTCAATAAAGTGTTGATCCGATGACTCAAGAGTATGCACAAAATGCTAGCAAAGGCTCAAACTGATCACCAAATACGAAATCTGATCATTGGAGCAAAATGAGCAGTTTTCAGCCAAAAAGGTATTCACCATCAAGATAGCACTAAATATGTATAGACAGGAAGTCAAACAAGTGCTAAACATGTATACAGGGTGAACTACCCCTAGCAAAGTTCAATCATCATGCTGCAGAATGAAACATAGACTTGTGATTTCAAATTTTATCGGAGTTGCAGCGGTTAAAAGTCTCAAGTTCAAATTTCAGCATGTGACTGCGAGAGGTTGAAAACTTGTCATTGCCTAACTTTTCAACTGTGCGAATCCTATGCAGAGGCAATCAGAAGCTTAAAGCAACAGTTTCGGTCATACACTACACAGCTCAAGTTTAACTCAAAGTGCAATGAGAAACAGTCTCGATAGTGTGAGGTGCTAACAAGCAATCCCATCTCGATCTTTCTAATTCACTTAACTTGGTTCAAATTTAAAGCAGAATATGACCGTACCAAGCAAGTGAATGACTCAGAACTAGAGACATAGCAACCTAGCATATGTGAAAAGCACAAGTGACTTCAACACATTCTACACATGCTAGTTGCATATCTCAATGGTGAACATTTTCAAGTTTTATGTTCATTTATGCAAATTCACCATTCATAAAATAGCTCAGCTCACAACATGTATCAGTGATCAGAAAGAGCATAAGCCACAAGTATCATCATAAAGCATCAGAACATACACTATACAGAGCATAGTCACATTCTAAAGATTATATAGATGAAGCTCTGAATGTAAATATGCAAGATGAAATGCAAAGATGCATGAAGAAACCAAAAGAAGGGAAAAGACTCAGTCTATAATACAAGAACCAAAGTGTTTCCCCCATCTAAAAGGGGAAACACACACCAAGCTCACCTCTCAACCTAGCAAAAGTTGATTGGTCTAAAGGCTTGGTGAAAATATCAGCCAACTGATGATGAGTATCGACATGGCGAAGGTCGATGTCACCCTTCTCATAGTGGTCTCGCAGAAAATGAAAGCGCACATCAATGTGTTTGGTCTTAGAGTGCAGCACGGGGTTCTTAGCAACGCTAATCGCACTCGTGCTGCCACAAAGCAAAGGAACATGAGAAAAGTTCAGACCAAAATCACGCAAAGTGGCCATCATCCAAAGCAACTGAGAACAACAACTAGCCGCAGCAACATACTCAGCCTCTGTGGTAGACTGGGCGACACTAGACTGCTTGCGAGAATACCACGATACAAGAGAAGAACCAATAAACTGGCAAGTCCCAGAAGTGGACTTGCGATCAATGCGACAACCAGCAAAATCAGCATCGGAATAACCGCAAAGGGAGAGGGTGGAGGAAGCAGAATACCAAATCCCAAACTCTTGAGTGAAGCATAAGTACCTCATAATGCGCTTGACCGCCTGACGGTGAGAGGTGCGCGGCGATGACTGAAATCGCGCGCAAAGACACACCGCGAACTGGATGTCCGGGCGTGTCGCCGTCAGGTACAACAGTGACCCGATCATACTGCGGTACTCCTTATGATCTACAGCTTCTCCCTCCACATCCGCATCTAGGGCCGTCGTGGTCGACATGGGTGTTGGAAGAGGTTTGGCCTCACCCATATCGAACTTCTTCAGAATATCCTTGGTATACTTACCCTAATGCACGAACGTCCCCTCTCGAGATTGCTTGATTTGCAACCCAAGGAAAAACGTCAACTCGCCCATCATGCTCATCTCAAACTCCCTGCTCATAGTGTCTGCAAACTTGGCAACCAAAGCGTGAGAAGAACCACCGAAAATGATATCATCCACGTAAATTTGGACCAAGAGAGTGTCATTGCCTTGCTTGAGGAGAAAAAGCGTTTTATCCACACATCCCATTTTAAAACCCTTAGCAAGCAAAAAGGTTTTCAACCTATCATACCAGGCTCTAGGGGCTTGTTTCAAACCATATAAAGCGTTGCGGAGTTTAAAAACCTGGTTTGGAAACTTGGGATTTTCGAAACTGGGGGGTTGTTTCACATAAACCTCTTCTTCTATGTAGCCATTTAAGAAGGCACTCTTGACATCCATTTGAAAAAGTGTAAATCCTTTGGATGCAGCAAAAGCCAAGAGTATCCTAATCGCCTCCAAACGAGCTACAGGAGCAAACGTCTCCTCATAGTCTATCCCCTCCTTCTGACTATACCCTTGGGCTACAAGTCTGGCCTTGTTTCTCACAACATGGCCGTCTTCTCCTTGTTTGTATTTGAAAACACATTTTGTCCCAATAGGGTGACACTCAGGAGGAAGAGGAACCAAAACCCAAACCTGATTTCTTTCAAAATTTTCTAACTCCTCATGCATGGCATTTACCCAATCCGGATCATATAAAGCGTGTCCAACATCTCGGGGTTCAAAATTAGCAACAAATGCAGAATGAGCAAAGTGAGAGATTTGTTGTGACCTTGACCGAGTGACACGTTCGCCGATGCTGCCAATCATCTGTTGAGGAGGGTGTTGGCGCTGGATGTGTCGTGGCGCCTCCCGAGCTGAAGAAACCTCCCCCTCAACAGCAGCTGGTGCCTCCTCGGGTACGAAAGGTACAGCCCGAGGTGGCGGATCCCACGGCCCCCAAGTAGTCGAAGAAGAAGGATCAGGGCCATGAGTGGTAGTAGAGGCCACTCTTTGCGGCACAGCAGGTGGAGGTGGTGCTGGGTCATCCATCCCTTCAGCACCCTCGTCCTCATCATCAAATAGAGGCTCGCCAACCTCATGATCACCTGGACGCTCAAAACGAGAAGAAGGACAAACCATGGTCTCGTCGAAGGTGACATCTGATGTCTCCATGACTCGGTTAGTATCAAGGTTAAGTACACGATATGCACGAGTATGAGTGCCATAACCCAAAAATACACCGTCAGAAGAACGAGACTCAAATTTGTCCAGGTTGCCTTTCTTGAGTATCAAACAGTGGCAACCAAAAACTCTAAAATAACTCACCTTGGGGAGTTTTCCAAAACGCAACTCATAAGAAGTCTTTTTCAAGAAAGCTCGGAGAAAAATGCGATTGGAAATATAGCATGCAGCGCTCATAGCTTCGGCCCAATATCGCCTAGGAGTCCTATGCTCATCGAGCATCGTCCTGGCCATCTCAACAATGGTCCGATTCTTCCTCTCTACAACACCATTCTGTGGCGGTGTGTAGGGAGAAGAAAACTGATGCTCCAAACCCAAGGAGTTACAAAACTTGTCAAAATCTGAATTCTTGAATTCGGAACCATTATCACTCCGAATTGCTCGCATAGAGTTCACAGGGAACTCATTCTGAAGACGCAAAATCAGATTGCGAGCAAGGGAGAAAGTCTCGGTCTTCTCAGCTAAAAAGAAGACCCACGAATATCTCAAAAAATCGTCAACAACAACAAGCACATACCACTTCCCCCAAACTGAGCTTACCCGAGCCGGACCAACAAGGTCCATGTGTAAAAGCTCTCCAGGGCGCTTAGTCATGACCTGAGTCACTAGTTGGTGGGGAGCGGCAACCATCTTCCCATGTCTACAAGAATGGCAAACAAGATCCTTCTCCATGGACAACTTGGGCAATCCTCGGATTAGGCCAAGTGAACTATGCCTTGCAAGCAAGTCGAAGCTCAAATGTCCTAGTTCCTATGCCACTTCCAAAGATCAGAGGAGGAAGGTCCAGCCAAAAGACAACGAGAAATGTCAAACGACTCCGAGAAATCCGCACGAAAGACTTTTCCAAAGGGCGAGATTGAACAAACAAGATTGCCCTGAGGATCCAAAATGCGACTGAGATTCGGTTTAAAACGAATCTCATAGTTATCATCAAAAAGTTGTGAAACAGAAAGAAGGTTAAAATGCAAGTTAGAAACAAGAGCAACATCACGCAACACAAAGTGCTCATTAACTCGCACCGACCCACGAGACAACACCTTACCTTTACTATTGTCGCCGAAGGTGATAAACTCCTTTCCGGCAACTGGACTAAGACTGGAGAACCATTTGGCGTTTCCGGTCATATGCCTTGAGCACCCGGAATCCACCAACCAAACGTTCTCCAATCGTTTTACCTACATCAATAAAAAGACATAGGGTGAGCATACGGACCAACACTGGGGTAAGTGAAGTAGGAAGAATACCAGTGTTGGGCCAGCTGCTCTAAAGAACGGTTAGCATAAAAACCATTCCTAGCATGCCTACGGGGAAAGCGATCACCATGCTGAGGAAAACGTGGTCCGCTAGGGAAAGAGCGTTCACCGCGATAGTGAAAACATGGTGGGGTAAAACGCTCAACTACAAAGTCACTGCCATGGGGTCCATAGGCCACCAAAGCAGGCTCCCGCCGGGCACGACCTCCACGCGGCCTAGGCCTAGGAACTTGAGGTTCTGGACCTCTAGGCCTAGCAGCACGCCTCTGAACATTCGGCACATGTACATCATGGAAAGGATGGTACATGTCTGTGTTATTCATCTCCTTTGCACGGCGCGCCACTCTCTTGCGCCGAAAGCAAAACTCACTCAAGTGTCCATCTCTCCCACAGTGCTCACAATGGTACCTCACCGCTCTCATAGGGGGTTGTTGGTACTCACGGTAGTGGGTGTGGATCACTTTGCCTTTCTGTGGCATAAGCTCCTCTCGGATGGGTGGCATTGTGTCTAGCTTGTTCTTGAGGTGGTTTGGTTTTGGAGCCCATTGCTGTTTCTTGGGTGGAGCTCTTGGAGGTTCAACAAACACCCCATCCTTGGTGTTAGGCTTGAGAGGCTCTTTGGGTGGAATCTTGGTAAGCTTGGGAGTAGTGGTGGAGTTGGGCTTCTCACATGGGTTAAGGCCACTCGACTCTCCAATCTTCCCAAAAGAAGAAACATCAACACCCGGAGCAAAACCTACACCAGGACCTCCAGCAGCACGCTTGAATTGGACAATCATCATCCCAAGCTGCGGCTCACCACAAGACACCCATGACAAGATGGTCCGAAGGTATGTGTTTTCCTCCTCGGTTTGCATCTTGTCATGCTTGACATTAGCGATCTCCATCTCCAAACCTTCGCACAAAGCACACCTAGCCACACAAGTGCTACCCGAGTTGGCCTTCTCAAGAGACACAATCTTGGCATTCTTCTCTGCCAACTCGGATTGCAAGCCAACACAGGACTTGCATGCACCCAACAACGCGGGTCTTGCCCGGAGCTCATCCACCTCTCCAACCAACGCAGCATACTTACCTCTCAAAGTGAGAAGGTCAGTCATGTGCGTGGTGCACATCTCGCACTCACCCTCCTTAGTGACAACTATAGTGTACTTGGCAAACTCAAGCTCCTTCACCGTATCCTCCCACTTCTGCCTAAACTCCTTACGCTCTCTAGCAGCACGCCTAAGCAGTTTATCTTGACTAAGAAGAGCGGCAGTAAGTTCCTCGACCTCAGCAGAAAGCTCATCGCGGGTCTAAGATACCAGGGAGGTGTCGTCGTCGTCGTCGTTCCGAGGGGTCTCCTCCAGCTCGCCATCGACCTCCTTGCCAAGGGCCATGGTGCAGAAGCCCTCGTTGTCGACGAAGAAGCAGAGGCCGTTCAGCTTGTCCTCGATCCTCTTCTTCTTCTCGGACTCGTCGTCGCTTGAGGCAGTGGAGTCATCATCCGAGTCGTCGACGTCGCTGAGCGTGGCGAAGAAAGCACGCTGCTCAGCCTGGGCCTTCTCCAAGTACTTCGTCTTGATGTACTCCTTGTCGAAGCCGCCCTTCCGCTTGTGCTTCACGGGGACGTACTTCTCCTTGCGCTTGCTGGAGTCGTACTTGTGCCCATGATCCGCCTTGCCGAAGACTTGCTTGTTCTTCTTCGGGCAATTGGCGATGAAGTGGTTGGGGTCGCCGCACTCGAAACAGCCCGAGCGTCCTCCTCCGCGGTGACGGTTCATGCGGTTGTTGTGCATCCGCGAGAACCGGTTGGCGAGCAAAGCCAACTCATCATCCCTCATGAACTCCAGCTGCTCCTCTGTGACAGAAAGAAGAGAGGAAAGTGCACAACCTCCAGAGGGGTTAGCAGAAGAGCCAGAAAGCAAAGCCATCGATGGTCCAGAAGGATTTTCATAAGAAGCCCTCGCCATGGCATCGATCTCACTGGACTTGAGCTTACTAAAAAGCTCGTCGCATGTGAGGGTCTCATAGTTAGATGATTCGATGATCGCCTGGACCTTTGAGTCCCACACCGACCGATCGAGAGTATGCAAAAGCTTCAAAGCTCTCTCATGATCGTCAAAAGGCAACAGCTCCTTGTTAGCCCTCATCCTATTGACAATCACCTGAAAGCGAGCTAATAAATCCGTACTCCCCGTTGTTGTGGTGATCGCGCGCGGGTTCTCCTCTAGCGGGGCCATCCCCTTCAGCGCGAGTTGGCCCGTGGTCGGCCTAGTCGGCATGATGGAGCGGCTGGGGGATTTCCTGATCCCCCTTCTCGGAGTCAGCGAGCGGGATGATGCCGCCGCGCGAGGCAATGGACGGGGGGTGGTCGGCCGACCCCTGGTGGGATCGGGCGACCCCGCCACTGGCCCGGCCAGCCCCCCTGGTGGAGGTACCATGGCCAGTGGCACCGCATCGATCACGTTGATCGCGAGGGCCTGCTCTAGATCTTCGGTCAGAGCCCGTCGTGGCATGGGTGTTGCAGGGCGCGTAGTCTTGCTAGTGGGTGTCATGGCTAGTGTTTTAGGTCGAGGTGGAGAGTGCAGGGAAGGCTAGGAGGCTCTGGCTTTGCGTGGAATTGCGAGTAGGAGGAAGAAGGGGAAGGGTGTGAGGCTAAATAGCGGCTGCGGGCGACTACGACGCAGATTTTTTTTCACGGGTTCGTCGCGGAAAGCTCACAACTTCAGAGAGGTCGTTGCGCCGCCGTCCCAATCCCGCAAGGAGGGATTGCCCGACCCCACAGGTTTCGAATTTGGGGTTTTATCTCTAGGGGTTGTTATCCCCTCGCCGCGGTGAACTCATCTACGAGTCGAACCTCTCCGAAGCAGGGTCGCCCGACCCCCTTGGTGGGTGTCCGGCGCGGTCACGTCTTCCGCTCGAGCCCTGCTACGCGATTGTGCAAACCTTGTTGCAGGTGGGCCCCATATAGGGATGGCCCGACGCCCTAACTGGGGTCTATGGGCCCCACCTCAAAGCCTAAGGTAAGTCTAGCCTATAACTTCTTGAACTATGACATGAAACCGAGGACATGTGGCTTTTAGGATTTGGTACAAGCAATGAAGAGAAGAGACTTGTAGGTTTTAGGTTGTGTATAGTTTGAACTCTACCATGACTACTTCATTTTCTACGGGATCATGTTCATGAAAAACTTTAAGACGGTGGCCATTTACCTTAAAGATGTTGCCATCAGTGTCCTGAAGCGTGACAGCTCCATGCGTTGCGGCATCGATCACGAGGAATGGTCCTTCCCATTTGCTTTTTAGTTTTCCATGGCCAAAGAGCTTGACCCTTGAGTTGAACATAAGAACCTTGTCTCCCGGATGGAACTCCTTTTGCTTGATCCTCTTGTCATGCCATTTCTTGGTTCTCTCTTTATAGATCCTAGCGTTGTGATAGGCTCTCTCTCCATTCTTACAGTTCAGAGATCTGCATTCTCCTATTTCTTCCAGCTGCGGGCAAATCCATATTCCATCTCTTTATTGCCCAGTGTGCTCTATGCTCCAATTCCACGGGCAGATGGCATGTCTTGCCGTATACAAGTTGATATGGGGTCATACCAATTGGAGTCTTGTATGCGGTCCTGTATGCCCACAGTGCATCTGATAGCATGCTTCTCCATGCTGTCCCCATTTCATTGACAGTCTTTTGCAGAATATTCTTGATTTGCTTGTTCGATGTTTCTGCTTGTCCGCTTGTTTGTGGGTGATAAGGTGTTCCAATATTGTGCCTTATCCCTCTTTCTGTTAAATAGCGTCGGAACTTTCTGTCAATGAAGTGGCTTCCTCCATCGCTGATTACTAACCTTGGGGTGCCAAACTGTGGGAATATTATTTCCTTGAACATCTTCGTTGCGTGCAACGAATCCGCTGACTTGCACGGCATGGCTTCAACCCATTTGGATACGTAGTCTACTGCCACCAGAATATACTCACAACCTTGAGACGGGGGGAAAGGACCCATGTAGTCCATTCCCCAGGCGTCGAACAGCTCTACTTGTAGGTTGTTTGTGAGTGGCATTGCATCACGGGCATTGATGTTCCCATGTTTCTGACACCTTGCACACTTCTTCACGAAGTCCTTGGTGTCTTCATACATGGTAGGCCAATAGAATCCACTTTGCCAAATCTTGGCATGGGTTCGGAATGTTCCATAATGGCCTCCATACTCTGCTCCATGACACTTCTCCATGATCTTGACTGCTTCGTTCATGGGCACACACCTTCTTAGTATGCCGTCTTGGCATACTCTATAGAGATACGGGTCATCCCATAGATGCACCGAGCTCTCCTTGATAAGCTTCTTTTTGTCTACTCCAGGTGGAACGTAGCCTGAGACTATGTAGTTGACGATGTTTGCATACCATGGGTAGGTGTCTTAAACTTTGAGGAGTGTGTTGTCCCGAAGATAGTCGTTGATGGGCAGGTCCTGTTTATCCTCAGTTTGCATTCTAGACAAGTGGTCGGCTACAGAGTTCTCTACTCCCTTTTTATCTTTAATTTCTAGATCAAATTCTTGGAGGAGTAGGATCCATCTTATTAGCCGTGGTTTAGCATCTTTCTTAGTGAGTAGGTATTTCAGAGTTGCGTGATCGGTGTAGACGATCACCTTGGCTCCTACCAAGTAAGATCTAAACTTGTCTATAGCAAATACCACAGCTAAAAGTTCTTTTTCTGTTGTTGCATAGTTTAGCTGTGGTCCGGTTAGCGTTTTACTGGCATAGGAAATGGCATAATGTTTCTTATCCTGGGTCTGTCCTAGGACAGCTCCTATAGCATAGTCACTAGCATCGCACATTATCTCAAAAGGTAGCGACCAGTCAGGAGGTTGAATGACTGGTGCAGAGATAAGTGCTTTCTTGAGATGGTAAAAAGAGTCTAAGCATCTATCGTCAAAGTCAAAGGGTGCGTCTTTAGCTAGCAGGTTTGTTAGAGGTCTAGCAATTTGAGAAAAATATTTTATAAACCTTCTATAAAAAACGGCATGGCCAAGGAAACTGCGAACGCCTTTAACATTCGTGGGAGGTGGGAGTTGTTCTATAACTTCTATTTTAGCTCTATCTACCTCTATTCCACGTTCAGATACTCTATGTCCTAGCACTATCCCTTCTCGAACCATGAAGTGGCAGTTTTCCCAGTTCAAGATCAAGTGCTTTTCTTGACAGCGTTGTAAGACACGGTCCAGATTCTCTAAGCAGTGATCAAAGGTTGTTCCATAGACTGAAAAGTCATCCATGAAAACTTCCATGATTTCTTCTATCATATCCGAGAAGATGGACAACATGCACCTCTGAAATGAAGCAGGGGCATTGCACAGGCCAAATGACATGCGCCTGTATGCATATGTCCCGTAGGGGCTTGTGAACATGGTCTTACTTTGGTCGTCAGGATGGATTGGAATTTGATGGTACCCCGAATACCCATCAAGGAAACAAAAGAAGGAATGTTTGGCTAGCCGTTCCAACATCTCATCGATGAATGGCAACAGAATGTGGTCTTTCTTTGTGACCTTGTTAAGTTTTTGGTAGTCTATGCACATTCTCCATCCCATGACGGTTCGTTGTGGAATCAATTCGTTGTTTTGATTTTTAACGACCGTCATTCCTCCTTTCTTAGGAACTACTTGGACAGGGCTGACCCACTCGCTGTTTGGAACAGGGTAGATTATGCCCGCGTGCAAGAGCTTCAAGACCTCCTTCTTTACTACTTCTCTCATTGCATTGTTGAGCCTCCTTTGTGGCTCTCTAGAAGGTGTAGCATCGGGTTCGATCGGAATGCGATGTGTGCAAAGAGCGGGACTAATTCCCTTGAGATCTTGCAACGAATATCCTAAGACGGATCGGTGTTTTTCTAGGACGGTGATGAGTTTAGAAACTTCTTCCGTTGTAAGTTGATCACTAATGATCACGGGAGTCTCTCTATCACCATTAAGGAAGGCATACTTAAGCCCAGAAGGAAGTGGCTTAAGCTCTATAGAGGCTTTTGGTGGAGGTTCAGACTCATCCAAGTCTAACGGTTCATCTAAATCAGTGTCTTCTTCTTGCATAAAATCATGGGTGTCTTCTTCTAGATCGGGTTGAGAAGTTTCTAGTGAAGATACCGACATCACCTCCTCTATTGGATCAGGCTCGGGTTTTGGTTCGGCTATCGAATTAACAGAGCCGACAAAAGGAAATGAAAGATCTAGATCCTTCCCAAGGTGACCCTTAAGGCTCCCTTCACGAAATCCTTCAATGAATCTCATGAGTGGGTGCCCAATTAACAAGTCGACCTCGTCTACGTCAAAGACATAGAAGTTTGCGAGGAAGTGAACCTTGTTAATTCTGATAGAAATATTTTGTGCAATCCCGCAACTCTCGACCAATTTTCCAGAAGGAAGCTTAAGGAATTTATTGGTCGGGTTTAGCGGTTCCTCACCTAGGAGTGTTAACATCAATGATTTAGACATTAAATTTACTCCTACAGCGGGATGGATGTGAAACAGGACAGAAGCTTAACGACATCTGATGATGCTTCAGCCTCCCTGAACCATTCGTTGCTCATAATAGACATGAGCTCTTGGGCAGTCGCCTTAAGGTAACTTGCCTCAAACTGGGTTGGCATGTGGTTATTAAGAGCTCTATGGGCTGTGGATCTCTTCTGCACAGGTTGTTTCGAGACATTGCCATAATCGGTGAAAAGATTTGTCTCGATATTTAGAGGATAATCCAAAGGATGAATTACTTCTTCCTTTGGAGGAGTTGGTGGTTGTGGTTCAGGTTTGACAGCTTGGGGTATAGGTAAAGGAGTTTCGGCTGTCGTGGGTTCGTCCCTAGGAGTTTGATCTTCCTCTAGAGTTTCACCATGGTCATCGGTGTAGGGGGTGTTCTTGAGAATGGTCGCAAGGACTTCCTTACCTTCAGTAATGGGTAAATGGAGGAAAGCTCCTTTAGAGGCTAAATCAAGGAATTGTGCGGAGTTTTGGCTAAGACCGAGATAGAAATGTTGCATAAGGGTTGGCTCGGTTATAGCTAAATCTGGGCCAGAGGATGCTAAGTCTGTAAGTCGTGCCCAGGCCGCACCTAGAGATTCCTTCTCGTCTTGTTTGAAGTTTAGCACATCTCTACGAAGACGAGCTACGTGGGATATGGGAAAGTACGTTAAGCAGAACATGGCTTGCAGTTTCTCCCATTCTCCGTTCACACTACCAACGTAGCGAGTATACCAACGTCTGGCTTTTCCCGTTAACGAGAACGGAAATAGCTTCCACTTAAGAGTGACTTGCCTCATCCCTTGGATGTGAATACTCGAACAAAGTTGTTCGAAATCACGTAGGTGGGTATAAGGATTCTCATCTACTTCTCCTAAAAAGGGATTCTCCTGAACCATCACTATGAGGCTGGGGCGAAGCTCATAGCGAACTGCCAAAACGGCATGAGATGAACTAGGCGGCTCCAACTCAGCGCCCGATGGAGTAGCGTAGTCAAAAAGGGTTGTTTGATCCATATTGATTTATGAAATAGAAGTTCTAATCAAACTACGATGACTTTAACGACTTTGTTCTAGCTAACACAGCTACCGTTCCCCGGCAACGGCGCCAGAAAGGCTTGTTGACACTTCTTAATGCCACCACTAGTACTAGACTATGGAGCCTAATCCCCAGCAACGGCACCAGAGATGCTTGTTGACACCAGAAGTGGCAAACGGATATACCGCAAGCGTACGGTAGTCAATTGTAGCCTTTCACCGGGAGTATTCCAGGTATCGTATTTCCATAGGGAACGTGATGTGGATTAACTAGAAGTAGGGTCGTCAAAGGATGATCAAAGGGTATATGATAACTGGGATAGAGAGGTCTTCCTAATATCAATATCTGGTACTGGTTTTCTAAGAGTACTGAGGTTTACCACCTCATTCCTTACTGGGGGCGAAGGACGAAACAATAGTTGATTTTAAGGTTTTCCACCTAACAACTACTGAGGCGGCAATGCTGCTACCCAACTATTATTTTCAACTTGCCTACAACACTTGAGAGGAACTCCAAGCACAGGCTGTGTCTGTCACTCTATCACCAGGCATCTACACAAGTGCGACAAGAAGTCCACACTGGCAAGATATAGCCTAGACACCACGTCTACACTAATCTTACTACTCTAAAGCTAAGCTTATTAGGCCTGGAGCACTTCAACAAAGTAAAGCAATGTGCCAAGTAAAAGAACTGTAAACTTAAATTACCAGACCAGAATATTAAATACTAGAAGGACTCAGATGTAACACAAGAAGAATCGCATCCGCTGAGGCGCACCTTGGAGAAGATTCCCGACAGGCCGGGACTCCTCCGTGGAACTCCTCACTCCCTTCCCTCTCTTCTAACACTAAAGCTACTAAGTAGGCTTTCTCTCCTTGGATGCATACAAATGAAGAGCTCTAGGGGGGTATTTATAGCTTGGAGGTGGAGTAGCGGCTACTCCGGTGCCACGTCAGCAATCTGCGTGCTCTCCTTCCTTGGCCATTGGATCAAACCGCCATAGCAACCGCCATGGATGGATGGCCTTGATTTCTTCACGTGTGAAACATGTGCAAACAACCGACATTGGATGGGGTTCACCCTGGGGTCGGCCGACCCCAGCCAATGACAGGTGGGCCCACCACCTTGCTTCTAGAAGTTGCTGATGTCACCAGGCTGAACAGTGTAGCCAGGGCCCACCAAGGGGGGGTCGGCCGACCCCCCTATGATAGGGCTGGCCCACCTTCTTCTCTCCCTTGGTGACCCCACATGTCATGGAGCAAGTCTTGTGATGATGGTTGCATTTGGTTTCGGTGTGGACCCATGAATCCATGTGCTTCTCATCTTGTACCATTGAGTAAAAGCACATGTTTGATCCAAGGGTTGATATTGGCTTGAACATGTTTCTCTTGGATCGTGCCATGTCACCCTGGCCGAGGTGGCCCCAAGGTTGGGTCGGCCGACCCCCTTGGTGGGCCCACTTGGCCTCATTTTGTTCATTTTGCCATCTCCTACAAGTTCACAAGCTAAGAGTACAAGTGGAACTTATTAGTGATAAATATGCTCATGATATGTTATACTTCTTTGAAACTGAGGCCTGTTGACGGTATTTTGATAAGGTAAAACATGCTATACCTTCCGTCAACAAAGATCAATCTAGATTGGGCAAAAGAGTGTTACAAAATTAATTAAAACATGCAACACAAAATAACTTAATGGATCTATTAGATCTTGCCAAATCTAATAGAGCCGATAACTATCTCGCTTTTGCTAAATATATCAAATAAATGCCTACCGCACGGTATTTATTCATAAGCATAGCATAAGCAAAGACTTCTTGATTGTTGACATAGATCCGCCGCACGATCTTTGGAAACAAACAAGACTACTTGCATCACGTCTAAATCCACCGCATGATACTAGACATGATAACAAGGCTGTCGGGACTTACGGAGGTCGACGCATCGATGATTCCTCTCGAAGAACTCGACGACATGACAAAGGACTCGAAGATGGCACGGGGCCGATTTGTATTGATATGGTTGTGAACCCTTTTTACAATAGCCAAGGGTTTATATTTATACCCCGGACGCAATACAAGTCCTAAGAGGACACGACTATGAAATATTAAAGGAAAATACAATATATTTGGCCTTCAACCCCCTTTGGAGTCTTCATTGCCTCAATTGTCGCAATCTTGTTGCCCAATCAGCTCTTGCTTCTGTTGTTTCAATGGAAATCTCCTTTTTCTCAGAATAGCCGATCGTATAAGCAGTTGCCGAACCCTTTGGAAATTAGCCGACCGCATGGATACTTGCCGAATGCCTCATACGCCCATCTCCGCACACTAGCCCATCTGTCATCTCCTTATGCGTGCGAAAATCTGGTGTTAACAATCACCTTCCTCCTGACTCGGCCGATGCACCGCACATCCCCATGTGCTCTCGCTCGTCGATGCAACGTGCCAGCTACCACAACTGGTCCTCAGGTCTCCCGGTCCGTCGGTCCAAGCCTCACGTCCGCCCTTCACCGCTCCCGGTCCGTCGGCACGGCACGTCTCTACTTGACCTTCACCTCACCTTCGACCACTGTCTCCGAGTTCCACACCTGCACATCAACACAGCCAAGAGACATGTTGCCTCTCACCCCTTCCGGTGAGCCTGTTGACCGATCGCTCATCACTCAGGAAAGGAACCACAAGGGCACATATCAACCTTGTGTTCGCATGATCCTTTCAAGTCTCTCATCTGTGGTATTTGTGGATTCTCTCCAAGGCAGTGAATGTTGTGCCTTCTCTCACCCTATAACTAATAAGCTTTTGTGGAGTTCATAGGTGGGAGTCAGCCTATACATACTTACATAGCATATATTGCAAAGTCAATGCATGGATCTAGAGAAACTTGGCATACAATCAAATCAAGATGTGCATGTGTGTGGACCTATATGTGGAATGGATGTGTATGGTGGTAAACAAATGTGAGGGTGAAAACACAGTGATGATGAAAAATGATGGATAATGAGTATAGACGTTGGATTAATTTACTCCTTGTAGATACTTCTCTCTTGTATAACTTCTGCTAGAGACAACATGGGTTATCTTTCATTTTTTTTAAGGTGGGTATCGAAATACCCCTAATTCTACTATCGGACACTTGTCCATTTTCTCTTTTTTTATTAGATAACTTTTGCATAGCCCAAGCATCTTTTTGCAGCACAATGTTTAAAGAGATAATAATGAAAACTTGGAGCATTTATGAATGACAATGAAGGTATCAAAGGGTTATATGGATGAAGGAAAATATTTTTGTTGTTCACTTCCAGTGTAGAAGTGAAACATTTTTTAATAGATCTAAATGGAAGGCATGTTGTTGCGTCTCCCAGTGTAGGAGTAGCATATATGGGTGGTGTGTACGTGATCTTGATTTTAACTGTATGACGAGTCTCTAAGGGTGAACACGATTTGACAATACTCAATGCATATGCAAGCAGTAAATATAAAGAGTGGACTTCCTAGTCTATCAGGCATGTATATCAGGTTGTGGTAGGAATTTCAAACACTCATCATAGAGGATCTCATCATGTAGCATTTTTTTAAGTTTTTCAAAAGATAAATCTCCAGAACTCTAGTATCACTAGGAACAAGATAAATAGCAGTTCAACCTTTTCATATCATACTCGTCAAACACCTAGACTTAAGTTAAAACTTTTGCAACCCACAAGTCTCAGATTCAAAGTAAATTCTCATGTTAAAACAATCTCGTCCAAAACCAGGGAAAATTTAAGACTGAACACTAGGCACTTGAAAAGAATTACGGCAGAGCAACTATTCATCATTTCCATCCAAATTAATTTTATTATCCTAGAGCTCAGTTATTTTAGGGCAAGCTTTTATTCTAGATCATCATTGTTCTTTTTATTGACTCTAACATTAAACACACACACTCTAATATATAAAGACTAATGATATATAAAGACTAATAATAATAGTAGCAGTAGTAGCAATAATAATAGTAATAATAGCAATAGTAGCATACCTTGATAGCGAAGATAACGGGGGTGCGTCTCCCCCAAGCTAATCCCTTCGATAGCATCGAGCCTTCATGTGCCCGAATATTTTTGTTCTTTTTCTTTTTAAGGGTGAGCCTTCATGTGCTCATATATTTTTGGGGTTTTTATTTTTATGAGTGAGCCTTCATGTGCTCACATATTTTTGGTGTTTTCTATTTTTATAAAATTCAAAAATATATAGATATATTACCTCGGATAACGGGAGAGCCTTTTCCCCCAAGCTAGATGCTTGCGTGTTCGTTCTTTTGGTAGCGTCGATGTACTTCACTCCTCTGGTCATTAATGGAAAGTTGTTTGTTTTGTCTCTCCAGAGTGGATTAAGTTATGTGGCCTTCTCATTGATTCCTGCTAAACTCAAATAGACAACAAAGCTCGTGGAATTGATTAAGCGTTAGTGGTAAAACCATTTATGCCTTCTCGAGCCTCATAGATGTTTAAGCAAGCATGATTCAACAAGAGTTTAATATTTATATATTTTTTTGGATTTTTATATTTTTATATGCAGATGCAAAAAAGTAAGAAACAATTTTTTGTGCCTCCACAGTAAACAGTTGAATATTCACATGGGGCTTAAAGAGTTTTTATTTTTAAATGTAATGTGACAATGCAATATGATTATTTTTATTTTCTTTTCCAATGCAATGCAGAAATTAAAATGCTTATGGATAAAGTATGATGATGCAATAATTAAATATGATGATGCAGTAAATGACTAAGAATTAAATATGAGAAATATGCAGAAAAGTAAATATGAGGATAACTACCGATTTTACCTTTTGGCGAAGGTTCGGATATTTAGGTCCGACGAACCGGACATTCCCTTGGTTCAGACCTCCCAAGGTGTGTCAGACGTTTGGGATGTTGTTTCTGGTTGTTCCTCTTTAGGTGATGTCTTTTTCTTCCAAACTTTCTTGGTCTGAGTCTTTACTTCCTCTTGTTCACTGTCTTGAGGTGTCTCTTCTTCTTTCTTCTCTGGGATAGTGTCACTAGCTTCTTCTCCGTGATTGGCCTCTTCATTCTTGATGGCTTGTCTTCTTTGGCGTTGATAGCGGCGTCTTTCACTTCTACTCTTCTTAGGTGTTTCATTGGGTATGTAGTTGATAAAGTAGCATCGTACCTTCTCTCCAGGAAAGTGAAAATGGATCTCTCCTTGCTTCATGTAGATAATTGCACTTGTAGTGTACAGGAACGGTCTTTCTAGGATGAGGTGGACATCATCGTCTTCTCCCATGTCGAGAACCAAGAAGTCTGTGGGGACTTCATGACCTCTAATTCTGACTATGACGTCTTCCACCCTTCCTTTCGAAAATCGGAATGTTTGTTCTGCTAGCTATATCTGCAAGTAGGTTGGTTCCAGTGGTGCATCACAAAATAAATGTTTATATGTTATCGTAGACATGATGTTGACACTTGATCTGATGTCGCAAAATGTTTTGTAGAAGGTACTCTCCTTGATCATGCAGTCAATGGTAGGTACTCCTGGATCGTACAACTTCTCAAGGCATAGTGGAGCTTGAGTGGTGTCTTTTGGTGCCTCAACAGTGTTGACCATCCATACTGGTTCTTGCTCTTGTGGCTTCGTCTTGTTCCTCCTCCTTCTATTGTTGTTCTTCTTCGGGGCAACAAGTGCATCCTCGTACTCATATGATGTCTGTGGGTGCACACGAGTCTTGAGTGTGCGATTCTTGAAACTGAACCTCTCCTTCCTATTGTTGATCATGAACCAGATCTTGGCGCTTTCGGTGTAGATGATGGCTTTAGTTGTACTTAGGAATGGTCTTCCCAAGATGATGGGTGCTCTTTCATCTCCTCCAGTTTCTACTATCACAAAATCTACTAGTACAGGTGATTGTCCAACTTGTACTTGAACATCTTCAAGGATTCCCTTGGGGTAGCAAAGTGTCTGATCTGCAAGCTGCAAACACATGGTTGTGTACAACAAAAGTTGACCATGAATTTTCTCATAAATTACCTTAGGCATAATGTTGACACTCGCTCCAAGATCACAAATGGCTTCGTCAAAGGTATGGGGTCCAATGGTGATTGGGATGACAGGTCTCCCTGGATCTCCTTTCTTCTTAGGCAGATTCTCATCTCCCCATCCTCTGTACTTTGGCCTTTGCGGAGTTGTGAAGTAATCTCCTGCATTGAAAATGTCAACAAGATTTGTAGTTTCTAATTCTTCCAGACTCCCTGGAATCTTACCTTTTTTGGTCACAGGTACAGAAGCGGCTAGCTGAGAAATTTGTGATTCTACCATCTTATTAAAGCTAAGTTGATTCTTAATAGCAGAAGTAAAGCTCTCCATTCTATTATTAATGGTTTCTAGTATTTTATCATTGGAAGCTATTTTTTTAGACATATTATCAATAACTTTATTTTGATTAACAATCACTTCTCTTAAAGGCGGTTGGTTGAAGTTGTTACCTTGGTAGTTACCTGAGTTGTTACATTGGTAGTTGGCCTCTGTTGCTGATTCCATCCTTGATTCTATTGAGGACGATAGTTGTTGTTCTTGATGTAGTTCACATCCTCTTGGACTTCAGGACAGTTGCTTACTGTGTGGCCAGTGCCTCCACACTCTTCACAAGTCATGAGAGAATCATGGATGCGCATGACTTCCTTCTTCTCTTGGTGTCGTTCGTCGAGCTTCTTTATCAGTAGGTCCATTTGAGCAGACAGCATGTCTACTTCCTTAAGTTGATACATTCCTCCTCTCTTCTTCGGTTGAGTGTGTTCTTCGTTCCATCCTTGGTTGGAATCTATCTTCTCAACGAGAGCAGTGGCCTCTTTGATACTGAGTGACAAGAATGATCCTCCAGCAGCTGCATCGATATTATCACGGGCACTCGAAGTGAGCCCATGGTAGAATGTCTGCATAAGTAACCAATTCTCCATCCTGTGGTGTGGGCATTCTGATATGTTGTCTTGAAAGCATTCCCATGCCTCAGGGACAGATTCATCATACTGCTGCTGAAAAGTTGAAATCTTCGCTCGTAGGGCATTCGTCTTGCCTACGGGGAAGAACTTTGCTAGGGAAGCAGTGGAGCAGATCTCCCATGTGGTGTTTTTATCCTTGTTGGAGTATAACCATTGCTTCGCTCTTCCCAAAAGTGAGAATGGGAATAGGCGGAGTTATATGGCGTCTTTAGTGACTCCCTTGATAGTGAAGGTGCTGCATGTCTCCAGGAAGTGTTGGAGATGGGCACTTGCATCTTCATGTGCTTTCCCACAAAACTGGCTGGTTGCACCATGTTGATCAGAGATGGCTTGAGTTCGAATCCCTCGGTTCCGATATTGACTGCTGGTCCAGTCCTGATGTTGGCAGTGGTTGGCGCAGAGAAATCGCGGAGAGTCTTGTCAGCCATGTCTTCTAACACTGGTGTTGAGCTTCTTGCCTGAGTGTCTTCGGTCAACGTGGTTGGTGGTTTCCTGAGCTTGGCATTGGCTTTGGCTTTTCGGATCAAAACTTCAGGATTGTCAACATAGTTTTCCGTTCGATCAAATCCAGTCATACATCACCCTGCAATAAGATATTCAAGAAATAGACAATGGATGGGGTGAGCCTGTTTGAGAAAAGATCAATAGTGTGTCTCGATTATCATAAACATGTGTGTAGAGTTTTTCCTATGTATTCAACTTATATCCTATTATCTCCTGGTCTTGACTTAGAAACTCGAATAACTTAACGATTGGCTCCGGTAATGGGATTTCCCAAACATCGGGGAATGTGCTTTGGAATCACACATTTGGTTCCCCGGCAACGACGCTAGAAATGCTTGTTGACATCTCTTAGCATCACTTCAGATAACGGCGCCAGAAATGCAGGTAGACAAATCTAACAACATTACCCTTAACGCTAGGCTGTCACCACTAGCAGCGACACTAGAGACGTGGATGGTATTTATGATCTTGCCCTTATAAAATATGAAATGAAATTATCTGCAAGCGCACAGATAAAATACATCCACTGTAGCATTTCACCAAGGAGAGTTTCCTAGGTATCATTATTTATAATGGAGCAATGCATATCATTAGTCAATCGATAGGAGATAAACATCTACAACTATGACACACACATGTATGATTATGATAAGAGTTCCACTAGATCTATACTCAACACAGGAATCAATCATAAATGATAAATAAGATCACACAAGAATCAATCATAAATGATAAATAAGATAAATGTAATAGAACAGAGTAAACCATATAAAAGAGTTCCAACAGAGCATTCTCACCCAAGGTTGGATCATAGCCAAAACTAGAAAAAGATAGATTAACTTCCTAACATGGTTCTATCTATATGTCATAGACTACATCAATTAGTGCAATTATGTTTAGCAATCATGGTTAGAATAACTTATATTTATACACAGGAGACATCACGCATGGAGCATCAGATCCAGATTCTATGTCCTCCGGGTGACCAAGTCTTACTTTCCCTATATTCGGGGAGTGGACTACAAAGGACTCAACAAGGCTATAATAGTCACCCTCGCGATCTACCACTTGCTGGCCTGGAATATAGGGTGCATTCGCAGGTAAACAACGTATAAGCACCATGCTTACACAATGTTGACCACTCACCCCGCGATCGATAGAATGAACGCTATACGAACAAGAGCATAAACATAAAGATACCCTAGCTATGCTAGACATATAATCAAAGCAGACGATGAACATTATAATTATGAACACGAAATAGTAACAAGTCATGGCATGTATCAGCTAGAACACAAACTAGAAGAAGAATAAGAACTAGATGAACTAGAGAGATAATTAGAACTAGATTAGAACACAGAGATGAACTAGAGAGATTAGAAGATGAACTAGAACACAATTAGAACACAAGATAATGAACTAGAAGACAATTAGACAATTAGAAGAACAATGTTGATACAAGAGAGAAGACAAGGCTAATTACCTAGCTCCTCCTGACTAGATCTGGAATCCAAGCTTCCTCGACTCTTCCAATTCTATTCTAGCTACGCCCTTGGATGATGGAGCTCCTAGTTGTGTAGGCTTCCTCTACTCTAAATATTGATTTATGCTATGAGATATGAATTCGATCTGATGATGTCTCCAGGAGGGGTGTCTGGGGTTTCTTATATAGCCTGGTGGGATGAACCGCAGCCCTCGGATCAAACCGACATTGAACAACGGCCAAGATACAAAGTGAGAACATATATGATGAATGATTGACATTGATAAGGAAGGTTTGAGGCTTTTACCCGGTTGAGTCTATATCTAGCTATGAGCTTAATGTTTATGACTAACCGGTGGCGTTGAGTTGTGTGGTGTTTCTGTGTTGGTGTGCGTGTGCGACATGTGTCTCTTGGCTGTGTTGATGTGCAGGTGTGGAGCTCGGATACAGTGGTCGATGGCGAGGTGAAGGTCAAGTAGAGACGTGCCGTGCCGACGGATCGGGAGCGGTGAAGGATGGGCGTGCCGTGCGGCGGACGTGCCATGCCGATGTACCCAGAGCGGTGAAGGGCGGACGTGAGGCTTGGACTGACGGACCAGAGGGCCAGAGGACTAGCTGTGGTAGCTGGCACGTGGCATCGGCGAGCAGGAGCACATGGGGATGTGCGGTGCATCGGCCGAGTCGGGACGACGGCGTCGTGTCACTTGGCGGGAGGTCGGACACGGGCTTGCGTGCGGCGCAAGTGCCATCGGCCGAGTCAAGGTGGATGGCGAAGGCGTTGTGCCCGGCGTGGAGGCTGGACATGCATCGGCATCGGTGCCAGTGGTCGGGGTGTGCGAACCACATCCCGTCTATGGTGCGGGTTCGCTAGCTGAGCCTCAAAAAGCTACCATCGACGGTTTCCGAGTTTGGGCCTCAAAACTCGGGGTGGCCGGTTTCCGAGTTTGGGCCTCAAAACTCGGCGAGGACGGTTTCCAGGTTTGGGCCTCAAAACCTGGGCTTGCGGGTTTCCGAGTTTGGTCCTCAAAACTCGGGGTGGACGGTTTCCAGGTTTGGGCCTCAAAACCTGGGCTGGCAGGTTTCCCGGTTTGGGCCTCAAAACCGGGGGAAGGTCCAAAAGGACGGTCGACGCGTGGTGGCACCGAGAGGCTTGCGTTGCGGCGAAGCTATCGGTGAGAAGGCGCGGCGGTCGACATGACGGCACGTGGCGGCATCAGGAAGGTCACGTCGAGGCGAAGCTACCGGGTGTGCGGGCGTGGCCGTCGGATCGAAACTATCAAGTCTGGACGGTTTTACCCCTGGGGGATATTTGGGTTGAGTGCTTAATGTAAGGTTGTTTTGGTCTTCGGACGTGCGCCTATATATATGAAGGGGGCTGCTAGGGCAGCCACATCCTTGGGGAAGTGTCACTCTCATTTTGTTCATTTGAGAGGCGGCTAGGGTTAGGGAGAGGAGTGACTCTTGTTCTTGAGCTTTTCGCCATCCGCGTTTTGTACTGCGTGGAGTGGCTTGTAACCCGATACAGAGTGCTACACAATTCATCATCTAGTAGCAATCCAAGGATCAATTTTGCCCCTTCTCTCTGTTGGCTGAAATTTGGATCGATTCGCGTTTTTGTTCTTCGCGTTCTTCGTTTCCTCCCTTCGATTCTTTCGCGAGATTTTCCGTTTGAAGGGATGGATTGAAAATCCGTTTGAACCATCTTGTGTAGCATCGTGAGAGACATCTTTCCACCAAAGGAATTTATCTAATTCCTCACGAGCACATAGATCGGGCGGATTTCGTTTTCGGTTCTAAACTTTTCCCTTTTGCACGAGATCTGCAATTCATGAATTTCTAGTTGGGTTCGAGCCATGATCTCTTAGCGATAGCTCACTAACATAGTTGTGATCATCTGTGCAAAATTTGGTGAAGTTTGGAGTTGATTTGCCTAAGTTTCGGGTCGATTTGGTGTTTGAACAGCACTGTTTTCGGGCTGATCGGACGCTACTACAGTATTGCTACAGTGATCGGACGCTACAGTACCCCGACCGGACGCTACAGTGCCGCTACAGTGCTAGCGTCCGGTCAGTGCTTTTTCGCGCTGTTTCGTCCGTAGTTTTTGCGTTTGAGCTCCGATTTGAGTTCCGTTTGTTGCGTTGGTTTCCTAACTTTGTAAAGAACTTTCTAAAGTACTTTTGTCACCAGTTGACTTAAGTATTTTTGGTTGGGCACTTGCTTTTTCTCCATAGGAGTGCAGTGCTTCTTTTTGGAGCTCCGATTTCGGTGGTGTGCTTGGTTGATTGCGTGTGTGTTGTCCCGCTGTGTTCTTAGGGAACATCCACCCAATATTTTGGGTCATGGACATCACAGTTTGTGATCTTTGCTCTTGGGGTTGTGGAATTGGGACAAAGGTCTAATATTTCTGAAAAGAAATTTGAGGCTCCCATTCACCCCCCCTCTGGTCGCCAATTCGGTCCTTCACAAAGTAGAGGTCGGTTAGGTCACGCCGCACGAAGGAGGGGTGGCTTCCAGGTGGGCCAAGACCAGCCGGCCTAGGGTTGAGGCCGGCCGGCCTCCCCCTGGCACCGCCTGCCTCTTCCTTCGACTAGAAGTCTCCTGGTACCTTCCTTGTTCGTCTTGAGTCCTTGTTCGGTTGGTTTGTGCAACGAGTAATGGCGTGGTTGGATTCCTTGTCATCTTCTTCCTGTCTAGTCCCTGGATATCTCTGGTATTTTGTAGCTGTTGGAATCTTGTCTGTTACACCCCTGATCTTCATACAGATAAGGCTTCTAGAGCGTTCTAGAGTCTTCCTGGTCGTATTCATCGAGGACTCTTGCTCCGGGGCTCCAAATATGGTAAGTGGCATGTCTGTTGCGATCGTCTCGATGAGCTCGTCTCACTGGTGTGCTCTGATTCTTCACTTGAGATACTTTCTTATGATGAAATATTGAATATCCTGCAAAACAAGTGGAATCGACACAACTCGTGGAACTCGTTAGAATCAAACCCTATTGCTACACTCATTGGATCATTGCGGGTCATTTATGAGGTTAGTTGACGGTTTAAAATAGGAGTTATCTACCGTTAATAGTGGGTGAGAAGCAGCAACCATCTTCCCGTGACGACAGGGATGGCAAACAAGGTCCTTCTGAAACTTAAGCTTGGGCAATCCTTGGATTAAGCCAAGTGAGCTAAGCCTTGCAAGCAAGTCGAGGCTCAAGTGACCAAGCCTCCTATGCCACTTCCACAAATCAGAAGAAGAACCTACCATCAAACATCTAGCAGAGCCGAAAGAACGAGAAAAATCGGCTCTAAAAACACAGCCAAATGGGACGACCCAACAAACAAGGTCTCCCCGAGAATCCAAAACTAGACTAAGGCCTTTCTTAAAGCGCACTTCAAAATCGTCTTCAAGGAGTTGCGAAACTGAGAGCAAGTTAAAATGCAACTTAGAAACCAAAGCAACATCCTTGAGCACGAAGTTCTCATTGAGCTGGATAGCTCCATGAGAAACAACCTTACCTCTACCACTATCCCTGAAAGTGATGTACTCCTTATGCACTATGGGGTCTAGGCTGGAGAACAATTCCTTCCGGTCATGTGGCGTGAACACCCGGAATCCATGAGCCACATGTTCTCCAACCGAAGTTCCTGCATCAATATAAAGGCAGGAAATGAGCATATGGCACAACACTGGGGTTAGTATACTGAGAAGGATACCAGTGCTGTGTCATAGGCCCAGAAAAAGTGTTAGAAGGAACACCAAACTGTCCTCGTCCCATGGGTGGATAGCGATCACCACAAAACTGAAAAGGTGGTCCGCTATGGAACGGAAATCCTCCAAACTCACCTCCACATCCCATTTGAGCAAAGCGATCACCACCATGCTGGAAAGGTGGTCCGCTATGGGACTGTGCAACAAAGCCTCTTACACTCGGCTCGCAATCGTATTGAGAATGACCGGAACCGTGACGGGCACGACCACCACCCCATGGTCTAGCTGCCTGGGGCCTAGCCGCTTGAGGGGGTGCACCTCCAGACCTAGCACCCTGCCTCTGAACTCCCTGACCCTGCACACCATAGTGAGGGTGGTGCCTCGCCTAGTTGTTCAGTTCCAACTCCTTCCTAGCCTCTCTCTTCTTTCGAAAGCAAAACTCAGCTACGTGACCCTCGCAGTGACAGTACTCACACTCGAACCTCACCACTCTCTTGGGTTGTTGGTTCCTATGGTTGCGAGGGTTGTTCGCTCTAGTTGGCTACTTGCCCTTCGGAAGGGGATCACTAGAGATGCCAGGAAGGGTGTCAAGTGTGTTCCTAAAATGGTTAGGTTTGGGAACCCACAATTGCTTGCGAGGTGGAGCCTTGGAAGGTTCATCAAGGATGCCATCCTTGGTGATAGGCTTGGGAGGCTCAAGTGGGGTGATCTTGGTAAGTTTAGGGATAGCGGATGGCTTCTCAGTTGGGTTCACTCCGCTAAACTCACTGATCTTGCCAAAGATGCAAGTGCCCTTCCCACCTGAAGCAAAGCCTACTCCCGAACAGTCAGTTCCCCTCTTGAACTGACTGATCATCATGCCCAACTGCGGCTCACTGCATGACACCCAACTCAGGATGGATCGAAGGTATGTGTTTTCCTCCTTGGTTTGCATCCTGTCATGCCGACAGTTGGCAATCTCAAACTCCATCACCGCGCATCGCTCACATGGAGCGGACAAAGTGCTAACTGAGGTGGCCTTCATGGCTTCAGCAAGCTTGGCACTAACTTCTACCAACTTAGTTCGCAAGCCTGGGTAGGACTTGCATGCACCCAGCAAAGAAGACCTCGCCTTCACTTCCTCTAGCTCCTTCTTCACGGAGGCACATACTTTGCACTCACCAACCAAGTCTAGCCTATTGTTCAGCTCATCATACACCTCGATCAAAGAGGCATACTTGGTTTGTATGGTGGAAAAGTTGGTCATATGCATCGTGCACTCATCACACCCCTCCTCATCGGTCACCTTCACCTCGGACCTAGCACTCTCAAGCTCCTTAAGTGCATCACCTAGTTTAGCCTTAAACTCGTTGCGCTCTCTAAAAGCACGCTTGAGTTGCTTGTCTTGACCGAGGACAATGTCGGCCAAGGTGTCGCGCTCACTGGTAAGACGATCAACAAGAGAAGAAGATGATACCTCAGAAGCGTCATCATCGTCGTTGGTGTCGGCGTCCTTGTCCTGACACTTGCGGTCCTCCTCATCCAAGGCCATGGTGCAGAAGCCCTTGGAGGAGTTGTCGAAGAAGCAGAGTCCGTTGAAGCGTTCTTTAGTCTTGTGCTCAGACCCATCGTCCATGCAGTCGCCGTCGGAGCTCTTCTCGACATCGCTGATGGAGGCAATGAAGGCATGACGGCCGGCGTCGAAACCCTTCTCCACGTCCTCTCGGCGGTAGCTGCCCTTCTTCTTCTTCCTGGCCTTGTTCTCCGGCTTGGCCTTGCGCCTGGAGTTATGGTTCTTGCCGGGGAAGCTTTTGACGCGCTTGGGACAGCTCGCGACGAAGTGATCCGGATCTCCACATCTGTAGCAGCCCTCACGTGCGCCACCACGCCAGCGATACAGGCGGTTGTTTTGGAACCGCGAGAACCAGGTGATGATGAGGGCGAGCTCGTCATCGCCCAACGCCTCCACCTGCTCCTCTGTTACTGAAAGCAAAGAAGACAAAGCGAAGAAAGGTGGTGAAGCGTCAGCGGAAAGAGTCTATCCACCCTTGCCTGAGACCAAAGCCATGGAATGTGAAGATGGGTTCTTCAGCATGGCCTGAGTCAAGTGATCGATCTTGGTGGACTTGAGCTTGCTAAATAGCTCGTCCACGGTGAGGGTGTCGTAAGTAGGAGACTAAATGATGGTCGACACCTTCACCTCCCATACCTTCCGATCCAGGGCATATAGAAGCTTAAGCGCCCTCTCATGATCATCATAAGGTAGGTTGGCCCGATTGGCGCGCATCTTGTTCACAATCATTTGGAAACGAGCGAACATGGCGTCAATCGTCTCTCCCTCCAACTGAACAAAGTTCTCGTATTCCCGCTTGTACGTCTCAAAAAGTTTGGTCTTGACCTGTATGGTCCCCTCGTGATAGCTCTGAAGCTTCACCCAGCTCTCTCGATCAGTCTGAAGCTCGGAAACACGCTCGAACTCAGGAAGAGAGATGTTAGCCAAAAGCGCGTTACGAGCCTAGGAGTTGGCCTCGTGTTGGTCAATCTAGACCTGACCCACACGAGCCGCAAAGACCTCGTATTCTGTGTTCTCGCATATCTCCCACATGGGAGAACTGATGCAGCTAAGATAGACACGCATCTGAATCTTCCAATAGGGATAGTTCATCCCATCAAAGTAGGGAGCCTTGTCGTTCCCTCAATCCATGTCGCCCTTAGGATCCGGAACCGATTAAGGTAGAGAAGATCCCTTAACTGGCTCTGATACCAATTGAAGGACCGAATTGGCAACCAGAGGGGCGGTGAATGGGAGCCTCAAAATTCTTCTCGAGAAATAGATGGCCCTTGTCCTAGAAAGTCACCCCAAAAGCAAGACTCGGACTTGCTAGTGTCCACGACCCTAGATGTACGGTGGATGCTTCCTAGAAGCACAGCGGGACACTACACAATCCATGAAGTCCAATGCAAAAGCCAGAAACCGAAACCGACAATAGACGAACAAGCCACGGATGAAAACATGCAATCTGCACTGACCGGACTCTGAGTTGCGTCCGATCAGGATCGACCGGACGCGTTCGGTCAACTGAAACCCGTTCTGGATCTTCTCTGTGTTGGACCGGACTCGGGAGGGGGGGGGCAGAGTGTCCGGTCAACACTCAAGGCAGCGTCCGGTCACGAGCAACGCAATGAACAGTGTGAGCTGTGAGTCGGGTCACACAAACCCAGTGCGTCCGGTCAAGTTAGCAGAGAACCAGCAGTTCAAACCTTCAACGACAGGACTTCACGGGAGAGCGTCCGATCACTCCGTACACACCATTCGGTCACGCCGACGTAGGACTGTTTGTTCACCAATTCGACTTGATCTCCCTCAAAATGAAACCACTAGGGCTCAAACTCGGTGAGGGGAGTCACAAAGAGGATAGTGAGCTACTCCTAGGAGATCGTGGCTAAAACCTATCTCCAAATTGGTGAATCGAAGAAGTTCAGGGGAAATGGGGACACACGATCCGAAAATGAAAATGGATTGATCTACTAGCTCGTGAGGTTAGAGAGGAATTCCTTCGGTGGAAAGATGCACCTCACGATCTAGAACAAGTGAGTTCAAACGGAATCGAAAAATAACTCATGATGAGAGAGAACAAAGCAAATCATCATGAGGGGCAAAAACAAAAATGCGAAGAACATAGCTGAAAGACATGAATCGATCATGATTTCAACTATGTGTCTACCACACGAGACAATAGTGAGATTACGGTCTCACTTCCTCAAAATCCCAAATACACAGAGGTATGATTAGCCGTCTCTACGGATCACAGGCAGCGAGGTATGATAAGAACCTAAGCCAGGGCTAGAGAGAGAGAGAGAGAGATCAGGAAACAATGGCTGCGAGGATGGAATGAGAGGAGGGGCACCTCTCTTATTTATAGCCTAGGTACAATAGTCCCCTTCTACTCCTAGATACAAGAGCGAAGCGGCCAACCCTAGGGGTATCCCGGTCCAACTCTGAAGAGTCGCGATCCGACGGTCACGCGCCTTCCTCATTCTTAGCTTCGCCTTGACGCAAGCCTCAGGATGCCACCACGTGTCGTCCTGTCGACCGTCGCGCCTTCCTCGTGGATAGCTTCGCCGCCGCGCCAGCCTCTCCATGCCGCCACGCGTCAACCGTCCTTTTTGGACATCCCCTCGGTTTTGATGCTGAAACCGGGAAACATGTCCTCCGGCTGAGTTTTTTGGCCCAAACTCAGAAACTCGCGAGCCCAGGTTTTAATGCTCAAACCTGGAAACCGTCCTCGCCGAGTTTTGAGGCCCAAACTCGGAAACCCGCCACCCGAGTTTTGTGGCCCAAACTCGGAAACCGTTGAGGGTTGTTTTTTGAGGCTCAACTACGAAACCCACGCCATAGACGGGATGTTGTTCTCACACCCCGACCATCAGCACCAATGCCGATGCATATCTAGCCTCCACGCTGGGCACAATGCATTCGCCTTCCTTCTCGGCCTCTAGCCAAGTGTCACGACGCCATCACCTTCCTCCCGACTCGACCGATGCACCGCACATCCCCATGTGCTCTCGCTCGTCGATGCCACGTGCCAGCTACCACAGCTGGTCCTCAGGTCTCCCGGTCCGTCGGTCCAAGCCTCACGTCCGCCCTTCACCACTCCCGATCCATCGGCACGACACGTCGCTACTTGACCTTCACCTCACCTTCGACCACTATCTCCGAGCTCCACACCTGCACATCAACATAGCTAAGAGACATGCTGCCTCTCACCCCTTCCGGTGAGCCTGTTGACCGATCGCTCATCACTCAGGAAGCGAACCACAAGGGCACATATCAACCTTGTGTTCGCAGGACGACACCCTTTTTCGTTGCACTGCACCACGGTAGCCTTGACATGGGCGACGATCTTTTGAAGCTCCGGGGTGACTGGAAACTTGGAGAGCTCGTTGGTGACGACGGCGAGGTTGGCGCTTGGGGTCGGATAGACGGGCTGATCGTCGACCCTGTCGAACTCGTAGAGCAGGTCGCGGCCTCCGTGATTTTCTCGATCTCGGCGTTCCCAATCGCGGCGTTCGTCGTCACGGCGTTCCCGGTCGCGATGCTCCTGGTCGCGCTGTTCATCATCACGGCGACGTTGTCGTTCGACATTGCGCTGCGGATACATGGGTGTATGCCGGATCTTGAGATGATGAGTGATTGTCAACTGGGATGATGCGCATGTTCTTTGGCTTGTGTTGTGCAGGTGTCGAGCTCAGATACGGTGATCGAAGGCAAGGTGAAGGTCAAGTAGAAACGGGTCGTGCCGATGGGCCCGGAGCGGTGAAGGGCGGACGTGAGGCTTGGACTGACGGACCGGTGGCCGGAGGATCAGCCGTGGTGGCTGACAGCCTGGGACAGCGACAAGTGAAGACTTGCGGGTGAACGGGGTGTTGGAAATATGCCCTAGAGGTTATCAAAGAGATGATGATATTTCTATTGTATCCATGATTTATTATATGTTCATTGAATATCCATTAAAGACAACTTGTATTGATTGGCAATTATGTGAATTGTCTGTGAAACTCTTTTACTTGTATGGTTATTCGATAGTTGTCCCTGATCGGAGTTCATGTGAGGACACACATGAATATTAGATCAGCACATGTATTAGTTGATGACTATGTTTCACAAGTCATAGACATGGAGATGTCAAACTAATAATGTGGGCACATGTATGACATGGGGCTGGACTGACCCAACATGAGATGTTCTTATTATCTCTTTACACATCATATACGTTATAGACTTTGACCTGAGATTGTGGTATGTACTCAAGATATGAATCGACTTACTTAGGGACTATCAAACGCTACTTCGTAACAGAGTAGTTATAAAGATAGTCTTCGGGTTTGTCAGGAAGTATGCTGTGAGACATAGACGATCAAGATGGGATTTGCCCCTCTCCTTGCGAGAGAGATATCACTGGAGCACTCATATGATTGGATCATAAAATGCATGGCCGTGCTTAGGTTAAATGTTAACCTATGAGTTGGACCAAATATTATGTGGCAAGGGAATTGCGTATATGTGATCGTGGTGGTTCGTCAGATATGATCTTTGCGTATACATAGGAGTTGACGCGTCTTGCTAGAGGCCGCTGTCAACTATCGGGCGAGTAGGAGTACTCGGGCTGTGTCTATGTGTGCGTGAACCCATAGGGTCGCACGCTTAAGGGGCTGGAAGCCTGATTCGAGTTGGACTCGAGTCAGACCGGGATCAGGGTTTTGCTAACGGGCCTCCAGGTCGGTGGGCTCATTAGGGACGCCTATATAAAGAGGGGTGGGGCGACCAGGGTTGGAACCACGTCAATTGTTGACAGTCGTCGTCCACCCCACGCCCGCGCCTATTGCTCCTCGCAGACCTAGCAGTCTGGAGGTGTGACGGTTCCTCCCTGTACATGTGGGATACCTCGGAGGTGCTGCATCTGGAGCACAAGGACGAACCACACGTGGAGACGTGAAGGACGGACGTGAACATCTACACGGCATTGTTGCGACGCGCACATCTACACCAAGACGTCTTCCGCTGCACCTGCGCGTCTAGTGGTAATCCCATGATCTATAACTAGTAGTAGTTCCTGGTTTATGGGGTCGAAATTTTTGCGTTCGGCTAACTCAGCAGAAGCGTTCGGCTAACATAGCGGAACCATTTTTCGGCTACCACAGCGGTAGCATTCGGCTAGTGTAGCATCCCCATAACCCTACAGTGGTATCGGAGCCGATACTGCCTCGTTATAGATTCGGTTGTGTGCATATACAGATATGCACGGTTGTAGATCAGTCTCTGATCTTGATTCATGATCTTGCTATGTTGGTCATGTAACGATCTACTCCTACCGGTCGGAATTCCGCCATCGGAGTTAAGTGATACGTGTAAATCCAACCATGGCAAGATGGACATCAATCAGATTGATCGAATCGAATCTAGATCAAGAGCCGGGTGCATGAGATGTACCGCGGCATCTGCAAAAGAGCGTTGTTCTGTAAAACAGCCGTAACTTTTGCATACGACCTCGGATTGAGATGATCTTTAAACGAAAATCGATCTACAGAAAATTTTACATCCGATTTTCACCGGCTCGTGCCAGTTTCATCAAATTTATATTTGCGAAGAAAGGCCAGGAAATTTATGTTTTCTGCGATTCAAGATTAGACGTCGTGAACGTTTAACTCTGTTTTGCAGGAATTGATGACTGGTATAGCCCTTATGTGTATGTGATACATGTATGTAATTGTTTCATGACATGCATGTCGTGATTATGACAATATGGCTAGAGCCACATATATATTGTCCATTTGATGTAATGGCCTGCGTGCCAAAATTATGATGATCCTTCACGCGACTATGTAATTACTTAATTAATTACGCTAGTTGTAGCTAGTCGGTGGATTCATCGTTCGAGGATGGTGTGCATGTACCGTGTGGATGGAGATCATCATGGTGAACAGATTGTCGGAGATGGAGATCTCCAAAGAAACACTGGGCTATACCAAGTCATATCTGAGTTGATGCTATTCTCTTATTATGTTCTACTTTCACGTATGATTCATGTTTATTGTCTACATGCGGTAGTGAAAGTATAGAACGATCCCTCAGTAATGTCCAAGTCATATGCTTCCCCAAACCTTGCACTGTCATATGTCTTGTACAATCGGTGGCGCGCCTATGAAATTAGGGTGTCACTGATTTTCCTTGACCAGGCAGGTTCGTATCGGATACTTACTGCAGAAGGGTTGGTTGCTTGAACAAGGTCATCCTAACGGTTAGGGACCTTGAAGCATAAGGAGTTGAGCACGCATAGAGATGCTGGCCAACAACAAGAGTCATATGTGATATGATCAACAAAGAGTTGCTTACCGATCTACCATGTCCACTAGCGGTGATGCTAAAGCTCACTAGTAGACTTTTTAGTTTGGGTCTTGAATCATTGAGATTCAATAGAGGGATATTGATCTCAGTGGGAGTAGATTATATTAATGATTTAATATCATTTACTCTGTCTTGGATACATTGTCTTAGTATTTTGCATTTACTTTTGTTGTAGATCAATGACACCTAGCAATCCACCATTTACTTTACGATCAATCCTTGAGAAAGATAAATTGAATGGAACAAACTATGCAGATTGGATCCGCAACCTGAGAACTGTTCTCAGGGCTGAGAAAAAGGAAGATATTCTAGACACCCCACTACCAGAGGAACCTGCTGATAATGCACCTGCTACTAAGAAAACCGCTTACAAGAAAGCATGTGATGCTGATCTTGAAGTGGGATGTCTGATGCTTGCTAGCATGGAACCAGATCTGCAGATGCAGTTTGATAATAATCATACAGCCTACGATATGATCGTAGCGCTAGATGAGATGTTCCAGACTCAGGCTAGAACTGAAAGGTTCAATGTTTCTAAGTCTCTTGCTGAGACTAAGTTAGCAGAGGGTGCAGCAGTTGGACCACATGTGATCAAGATGGTTGGTTACACTCAGAGGTTGGAGAAGCTAGGCTTCCCAATTGGTCCAGAACTGGCTACTGATTTCATTCTCTCTTCTCTCCCACCTAGCTATGGGAACTTCATCTTGAACTACCATATGCATGGTGCGGAGAGGGGCTTGAATGAGCTATGTGGCATGCTTAAGACAGCAGAGGCAGACATCAAGAAAGGTGCTGGCAGCAGCCATGTGATGGCAATCCAAAACAAGCCCAACTTTAAAAGGAAGGGCAACTTTTGGAAGAATAGGAAGGGCAAGGGCAAGGCCAAAGATGTGATCTCCAAGCCAAATCCTCCTGCGCCTGACGCTGCTGGACCAACTGCTAATTCTGAGTGCTTCCACTGTAAGGGGAAGGTCACTGGAAAAGGAACTGCAAGGTGTACTTAGCATCCTTGATGAAGGATGGCGGTGGTAAAGGTACTCCCGCTGCTCGTACACTTGTTGTTCATGTTACAGATATTTTCCTCGCTAACTCTTACTCCCTCCATCCCAAATTATAAGGCATTCCAAGAATCTTGGAGAGTCAAAGTTTTTTAACTTTGACCAAATTTATATAATAAGATAATAATATTTAAGATACCAACTAAGTGCAATTAGATACCTCATTAGCTATATTTTTATAATATAGATATTTGATGTTGTAAGTCTTTATATTTCTCTCTATAATTTTAGTCAAAGTTGAAAAACTTTGACTCTCCAAGATTCTTGGAATGCCTTATAATTTGGGATGGAGGGAGTATATTAATTCTTGGGTATTTGATACCGGCTCGGTTGCTCATATTTGCAATACGATGCAGGGAATGATAAGAGGTAGAAGCGTTGGAAAAGGGGAGGTTGATTTCCGCGTGGGCAATAATGCAAGAGTTGCTGCGTTGAACGTCGGGACGATGCAACTACACCTCCCATCAGGATTTATTTTGGAGTTGAATAATTGTTATTTTGTTCCAAGTTTAAGTCGAAACATTGTGTCACCTTCATGTTTGATGAAGGATGGCTATTCATTTGCGAGTAAAGACAATGGTTGTGTAATCTCTAAGAATGATATGTTTATGGCTTTTGCATCCATTGTGAATGGGTTGTTTATTTTAAATCTTGATGATGCACCTATGTCTATCTGTAATATTACTGCTAAAAGGCCTCGGCTTAATGAGTTAAGTCCTACCTATATGTGGCATTGTCGTTTGGGTCATATAAGTGAAAACCGCATGAAGAAGCTCCATGCTGATGGGATTCTAACTTCGTTTGATTTTGAATCATACGAGACATGTGAGGCTTGCTTGCTGGGCAAGATGACCAAGTCGCCTTTCACAGGTCTTCCTGAGAGGGCGTCTGACTTGTTGGAACTTGTACATACTGATGTATGTGGACCAATGAGTACGACAACTAGAGGCGGATTCCAATACTTCATAACCTTCACTGATGATTTTAGCAGATATGGCTATATCTATCTGATGAAGCACAAGTCTGAAACATTTGAAAGGTTCAAAGAATTTCAGAATGAGGTAGAGAATCAACGTGGAAAGAAAATTAAGGCCTTGCGATCAGATCGTGGAGGCGAATATTTGAGCCACGAGTTTAGCAATCATCTTAAGAGTTGCGGAATTGTTCCACAACTTACGCCACCTGGAACGCCTCAGAGAAACGGCGTGTCCGAGCGACGTAACCAAACTCTTTTAGACATGGTTGGATCTATGATGAGCCAGTCGGACCTTCCTTTATCGTTTTGGGGATACGCTCTAGAAACAGCTGCTTTCACATTAAATAGGGTACCGTCTAAGTCCGTAGTTAAGACACCATATGAGATATGGACTGGTAAGAGTCCCAGTTTGTCTTTTCTAAAGATTTGGGGTTGTGAAGTTTATGTCGAACGACTTATTTCAGATAAACTAACACCCAAGTCGGACAAGTTCTTTTTCGTGGGATACCCAAAGGAAATTTTAGGGTATTACTTCTACAACCGCACAGAGGGCAAAGTGTTTGTCGCTCGAAACAGTGTTTTCTTAGAGAAAGAGTTTCTCAAAAGAGACAAGAGAGGGCAAAAGGTGTATCTTGAAGAAGTTCAAGATGAGCCAACAGGGATTGACTCCACGAGTGATGCTAATGTAGCAGAACAAATTGAGCTACCTGTGGCAACAGACACCCCGCCCCAACCACGAAGGTCGGCAAGAATCCGTGAGTTGCGTGGGGATGTGTTATTGTTAGACGATGACGAACCTGCAACTTTTGCCGAGGCAATGATGGACCCTGATTCCGAGAAATGGCATAGTGCCATGAGATCCGAGATAGATTCCATGGGAGCTAATCAAGTTTGGAACTTGGTTGACCCACCTGATGGGGTAAGACCCATAGAGTGCAAATGGATCTATAAAAAGAAAAAGGATATGGATGGAAACGTCCAAGTTTATAAAGCTTGACTTGTCGCAAAAGGCTTTCGGCAAGTTCAAGGAGTTGACTACGACGAGACTTTCTCGCCGGTAGCGATGCTTAAATCTATCCGAATCATTCTAGCAATTGCTGCCTATTATGACTATGAGATATGGCAGATGGATGTTAAAACAGCCTTTCTAAATGGAAATTTGGAAGAGGACGTGTATATGATACAGCCCGAAGGTTTTGTTGATCCTGGCAATGCTAAGAAAATATGCAAGCTTAAGAAATCTATTTATGGATTAAAGCAAGCATCTCGGATTTGGAATATTCATTTTGATGAGGTGGTCAAAGGGTTTGGCTTCCATCAAAGTGAAGAAGAACCTTGTGTTTACAAGAAGGAAAGTGGGAGCGCTGTTGTGTTTCTAATCTTGTATGTAGATGACATACTGTTGATTGGGAATGACATTCCGATGTTGCAAACCGTAAAGACTTCACTGAATAATAGTTTTTCTATGAAGGATTTAGGAGAAGCAACATATATTCTGGGCATTAAGATCTATAGAGATAGGTCAAAGAGGCTAATAGGATTAAGCCATGAAACGTACATTGACAAGGTGTTGAAGCGGTTCAACATGGAACAGTCCAAGAAAGGGTTCTTGCCTATGTCACATGGCATGTGCTTTAGCGAGAAACAGTGTCCTTCGACAACTGATGAGCGAGAGCGCATGAGTAAGGTTCCATATGCTTCGGCTATTGGTTCCATCATGTATGCCATGATATGTACGCGCCCAGATGTCTCATATGCTCTAAGTGTTGCGAGCAGATATCAAGCTAATCCTGGTGAGAGTCACTGGACACTTGCTAAAAACATCCTTAAGTACTTGAGAAGGACTAAAGATGTGTTCCTAATCTATGGAGGTGAGGAGGAGCTCGTTGTAAATGGTTACACCGATGCTAGCTTCCAAACTGACACAGATGATTCACAATCTCAATCAGGTTTTGTGTTCACAATAAATGGTGGTGCAGTCAGTTGGAAAAGTTCCAAGCAGGAGACCGTGTCTGATTCTACGGCAGAGGCCGAGTACATTGCAGCTAGTGGAGCTGCAAAGGAAGGTGTTTGGATGAGGAGGTTCCTCATTGATCTTGGTGTGTTTCCAAATGCGTCCAGCCCATTGTCTTTACATTGTGATAGCAATGGGGCGATCGCGCAGGCTAAGGAGCCAAGGAATCACCAGAAGAACAAACATGTACTGCGGAAATTTCACCTCATTCGAGACTTCATTAAAAGAGATGAAATTAAGATGTGCAAAATACATACAGATTTGAATATAGCAGATCCTTTGACAAAGGCTCTTCCACAGCCTAAGCATGAGGCGCATCTGAGGTCTATGGGTATTAGATATCTAAAAGATTAACTCTAGTGCTAGTGGGAGACTGTTGGAAATATGCCCTAGAGGTTATCATAGAGATGATGATATTTCTATTGTATCCATGATTTATTATATGTTCATTGAATATCCATTAAAGACAACTTGTATTGATTGGCAATTATGTGAATTGTCTGTGAAACTCTTTTACTTGTATGGTTATTTGATAGTTGTCCCTGATCGGAGTTCATGTGAGGACACACATGAATATTAGATCAGCACATGTATTAGTTGATGACTATGTTTCACAAGTCATAGACATGGAGATGTCAAACTAATAATGTGGGCACATGTATGACATGGGGCTGGACTGACCCAACATGAGATGTTCTTATTATCTCTTTACACATCATATACGTTATATCCTTTGACCTGAGATTGTGGTATGTACTCAATATATGAATCGACTTACTTAGGGACTATCAAACGCTACTTCGTAACAGAGTAGTTATAAAGATAGTCTTCGGGTTTGTCAGGAAGTATGCTGTGAGACATAGACGATCAAGATGGGATTTGCCCCTCTCCTTGCGGGAGAGATATCACTGGACCACTCATATGATTGGATCATAAAATGCATGGCCGTGCTTAGGTTAAATGTTAACCTATGAGTTGGACCAAATATTGTGTGGCAAGGGAATTGCGTATATGTGATCGTGGTGGTTCGTCAGATATGATCTTTGCGTATACATAGGAGTTGACACGTCTTGCTAGAGGCCGCTGTCAACTATCGGGCGAGTAGGAGTACTCGGGCCGTTTCTATGTGTGCGTGAACCCATAGGGTCGCACGCTTAAGGGGCTGGAAGCCTGATTCGAGTTGGACTCGAGTCAGACCAGGATCAGGGTTTTGCTAATGGGCCTCCAGGTCGGTGGGCTCATTAGGGACGCCTATATAAAGAGGGGTGGGGCAACCAGGGTTGGAACCACGTCAATTGTTGATAGTCGTCGCCCACCCCACGCCCGCGCCTATTGCTCCTCGCAGACCTAGCAGTCTGGAGGTGTGACGCTTCCTCCCTGTACGTGTGGGATACCTCAGAGGTGCTGCATCTGGAGCACAAGGACGAACCGCACGTGGAGACGTGAAGGACGGACGTGAACATCTACACGGCATTGCTGCGACGCGCACGTCTACACCAAGACGTCTTCCGCTGCACCTGCGCGTCTAGTGGTAATCCCATGATCTATAACTAGTAGTAGTTCCTGGTTTATGGGGTCGAAATTTTTGCGTTCGGCTAACTCAGCAGAAGTGTTCGGCTAACGTAGCGGAACCATTTTTCGGCTACCACAGCGGTAGCATTCGGCTAGTGTAGCATCCCCATAACCCTACACGGGGTGCACGGGCGGTGCATCCCTCTACGGCGTCGGTTTGGTGGTTGAGCCATAGAAAAACCACCGAGTGGACGGTTTCCAGGTTTGGGCCTCAAAACCTGGGTGCAGCCGGTTTCCGAGTTTGGGCCACAAAACTCGGGCTGAGGACGGTTTCCAGGTTTGGGCCTCAAAACCTGGGCACTGGCGGGTTTCTGAGTTTGGCCCACAAAACTCAGGCGACGGACGACGGGTTTCCCGGTTTCGGCCTCAAAACCAGGGGATGGCCCAGGTTTCCCGGTTTCGGCCTCAAAACCGGGGGGAGGTCCGTGAAAAGGACGAGCGGCACAGTGGCGGCATCCAGTGAGGTCGCTTCGAAGCGAAGCTACCTAATGTGCGGGTGTGGCCGTCGAATCAACATCAACCTCGAGTTAGTCAGGAATACCCTTAGGGTTATCCTGCTCGCTCATTAGCTATAAGGGTAGAAGGGGAATAATTGTATTAGGCTATATAAGGAGAGGACACCCCTCCCTCTAGACCATCTCAGCTATTGCTATTTTCATTCTAGAGTTTCCTGCTCTCCCACATCCCTGTTGTAGCTACTGAGATCCGCAGAGACGGTTTAATCATACCTCTGTGTATTTGGATTTTGCGGAAACGGGACCGGATTCCCGTTGTCTCCTCGTGGGGATGAATTTCGGCTGGCAATTGAGGTTGTAATTCGTGCTCTTGTGTTGTTCTTTGCGTTTTGCTTTTCTCCTCAAGTTTCTCGTCAATCGATCTCTCTCCACGTTGCTCCGTTTGGAAAACCGTTTGAATAAACTTGTTCTTTGTCGTGAGGGGATTGTTTCCACCGAAGGAATTTGACTCTATCCTCACGAACAAGTAGATCCATTGGTTTTAGTGTTTGGATCGGTTTTCTCTCCTTTGCCCTTAATTTCTTCCGATTCACCGATTCGGAGTTAGGTTTGAGCCATGATCTTTTAGGGATAGCTCACTAATACCAAGTCTAAGCCTTAGTGCTTTTGATTCGGAGGAGATCGGGTTGAATCCGCGGAAGAACAGTACAGTTTCGGGGGCATCGAACGCTGGACACGGGGCCATCGGGCGCTGGACACGGGGCCATCGGACGCTGAGTTCGTCACATGAGACGCTCAGGTGCCACGTGTCAAAGAACAGCGTTTTTGAAGGAGCATCGGACGCTGACCATCGGACGCTCGGTTGTCCATCGGACGTGTCCGGGGTCTGAGCATCGGACGCTGAGGGTTCACTATTGCAGCGCCCGATGGCTACACAGTAATGTTCCAGAACTGCAAATTTTGCATCGGACGCGTTCGGTGCTTCGACATCGGACGCAGGCCAGCATCCGATGCAGTGATCTCTCCACTGTTTTGTCCGCTGTTTGGTCGTCCGACTTTGGATTTGGTTTCCTGTTTTTGCTTTGGGTTTCTAGAGTCGTGTAGTATCCTGCTATGCTTCTTGGAAGCATCCACCCTACATATAGGGTCATGGACACTAACGAGCTCTAGATTTGCACTTTAGGGTTGATTCTTGGGACATTAGCGATAAGTTTCTAAAAAAGAAAATTAAAGCTCCCATTCACCACCCCTCTGGTCGCTTTTTGGTAGCGTTCTCGGTCCTTCAATTTGTATCAGAGTGGGTTAAGGATCTTCCACCTTAACCGGTTCCAGATCCACAGAAGGCGACATGGATCGTGGCGTGGGCAAACCGCTGTTTTTTGATGGGACGAACTATGCGTATTGGGAGATACGCATGTCAGCCTATCTTCAGAGTATGGGTGCTTCTGTCTGGGAGATTTGCAACAAGGCTGATTACGTGGTCTTGGCTGCTCGTGTGACTCAGCTGCAGATCGACGAGCACGATGCCAATAGCCGCGCCCGTAATGCTCTTTTCTGATGTTTAAGCATGTCTGAGTTTGATCGCATGCGTTTCCATGAGGGAACCACTCAAGTCAAAACCCGTCTCTACGAGTCGCACAAGTGGGAGTATGAGAACTTTCGACACATGCCTGGCGAGAGCATAGAAAGTTTATTCGCTCACTTTCACGTGATTGTCAACAGGATGAGGGCTAACAAGGAGTTGTTGCCTTTCGACGATCATGAGAGGGCTCTCAAGCTTTTTACACACTCTCGATCAGTCGGTGTGGGACTCCAAGGTTCAGGCGATCATCGAATCGCCTAACTATGAGACTCTCACGTGCGATGAGCTCTTTAGTAAGCTCAAGTCCAGTGAGATTGACGCCATGGCGAGGGCTTCTTATGAAAATCCTTCTGGCCCGTCGATGGCTTTGGTTTCTAGTTCTTCCGCTAACCCATCTGTAGGTTTTGCTTTGTCATGTCTTCTTTCTGTTACAAAGGAGCAGCTGGAGTTCATGGCGGACGATGAGTTGGCCCTGCTTGCCAACCGGTTCTCGCGGTTCCACAACAACCGCATGAACCGTCACCACGGAGGAGGACGAGGTGGCTGCTACGAGTGTGGAGGCTCCGACCACTTCATCGCCAATTGCCCGAAGAAGAACAAGCAAGCTTTCGTCAAGGCGGATCATGGCCACAAGTATGACTCCGGCAAACGCAAGGAGATGTACGTCCCAACCAAGCACAAGCGAAGGGGCGGCTTCAACAAGGAGTACATCAAGGAGAAGTACTTGGAGAAGGCCCAGGCCGAGCAGCGTGCCTTCTTCGCCACTCTCAGCGACATCGAGGACTCAGGTGACGACTCCGCTGCATCAAGCGATGACGAGTCCGAGAAGAAGAAGAAGATCGAGGACAAGCTGAACGGTCTTTGCTTCTTCACCGACAACGAGGGCTTCTGCACCATGGCCCTCGGCGATGAAGTCAACAGCGAGCTGGAGGAGATCCCTCGGAACGACGACGATGATGACGACACCTCCCAGGTATCACAGACCCCCGATGAGCTTTCTGCTGAGGTTGATAAACTTACTGCCACCCTCCTTAGTCAAGATAAGCTGCTTAGGCGTGCTGCTAGAGAGAGGAAGGAGTTTAGGCAGAAGTGGAAGGATGCGGTGAAGGAACTTGAATCTATCAAGTCCACCGTTGTCGTGTCTGAGGAGGATGAGTGTGAGATGTGCTCCAAGCACATGACTGACCTTCACCTTGAGGGGGAAGTATGTTGCTTTGGTTGGAGAGGTGGATGAACTTAGAGCTAGATCCTCCGTGCTTGGTGCGTGCAAGTCTTGTGCAGGCTTGCAATCCGAGTTGGCAAAGAAGAATGCCAAGATTGTGTCTCTTGAGAAGGCCAGCTCGGATAGCACTTGTGTGTCTAGATGCATTTTGTGTGAGGGTTTGGAGATGGAGATTGCGAATGTGAAGCATGACAAGATGCAAACCGAGGAAGAAAACACATACCTTCGGACCATCTTGTCATGGGTGTCTAGTGGTGAGCCGCATCTTGGGATGATGATAGCCCAATTCAAACGTGCTGCTGGAGGTCCTGGTGTTGGTTTTGCTCAGAGTGTTGAGTGTGCTACATCTTCGGGGAAGGTTGGAGAGTTTAGTGGTCTTAATCCGAGTGAGAAGCCCAACTCCACCACTACTCCCAAACTGACCAAGATTCCACCCAAAGAGCCTCTCAAACCTAACACCAGGGATGGAGTGTTTGTGGAACCTCCAAGAGCTCCACCCAAGAAACAGACATGGGCTCCAAAACCAAACCACCTTAGGAACAAGCTAGACATTATGCCACCAATCCATGAGGAGCTCATGCCACAAAAGAGCCAAGTGATCCACACCCACTACCGTGAGTACCAACAACCCCCTATGAGAGTGGTGAGGTACCACTGTGAGCACTGTGGGAGAGATGGACACTTGAGGGAATTTTGCTTTAGGTGCAAGAGAGAGGAGCGCCGTGCAAAGGAGTTGAACAACACGAACATGTACCATCCTTTCCATGATGTACATGTGTCGAATGTTCAAAGGAGAGCTGCTAGGCCTAGAGGTCCAATGCCTCAAGGTCCTACACCACAAGGAGGTCGGGCCCGACGGGATCCTGCTTTTGTAGGTTATGGACCCCGTGGCAGTGGCTTCGTTGTTGAGAGTTACCCCCACCGCGTTTTGACTATCGCGATGGACGCTCTTCCCTTAGCGGACCACGTTTTCCTCAGCGTGGTGATCGCTTTCCCCGTAGGCGTGCTAGGAATGGTTTTGCCACTAACCGTTCTTTTGAGCAGCTGACCCGACACTCGTACACTTCCCATTTTACTCACCCCAGTATTGGACCGTATGCTCACCCTATGTCTTTTTATTGATGTGGGTAAGGCAATTGGAGAACATTTGGTTCGCGAATGTAGGTAAGGCATATGACCGGAAATGCCAAGTGGTTCTCCAGTCTTAGTCCAGTTGCCGGAAAGGAGTTTATCACCTTCGGCGACAATAGCAAAGGTAAGGTGTTGTCCCGTGGGTCGGTGCGAGTTAATGAGCACTTTGTGTTGCGTGATGTTGCTCTTGTTTCTAACCTGCATTTTAACCTTCTTTCTGTTTCACAACTCTTTGATGATGACTATGAGATTCGTATTAAGCCGAATCTCAGTCGTATTTTGGATCCTCAGGGCAATCTTGTGTGTTTGATTTCCCCCTTTGGGAAAGTCTTTCGTGCGAATTTCTCGGAGTCGTTTGGAATTTCTCGTTGTCTTCTGGCTGGACCTTCCTCCTCTGATCTTTGGAAGTGGCATAGGAGACTAGGTCATCTGAGCTTCGACTTGCTTGCAAGGCTTAGTTCACTTGGCTTAATCCGAGGATTGCCCAAGTTGTGCATGGAGAAGGATCTTGTTTGCCATTCTTGTAGACATGGGAAAATGGTAGCCGCTCCCCACCATCCGGTGAATCAGGTTATGACTAAGCGCCCTGGAGAACTTTTACACATGCACCTTGTCGGTCCGGCTCGGGTGAGCTTGGTTGGTGGGAAGTGGTATGTGCTTGTTATTGTTGACGACTTTTCCAGATATTCGTGGGTTTTCTTTTTAGCTGAGAAAACTGAGACTTTTGCTTTTACTCGCAATTTGATCTTGTGACTTCAGAATGAGTTCCCTAAGAACTCGATGAGACCTATTCTTAGCGATAATGGTTCCGAATTTAAGAACTCGGATTTTGAGAAGTTTTGTAACTCTTTAGGTTTAAAGCATCAGTTTTCTTCCCCCTACACACCGCCACAAAATGGTGTTGTAGAGAGGAAAAATCGGACCCTTGTTGAGATGGCCAGGACGATGCTCGATGAGCATAGGACTCCTAGGCGGTATTGGGCAGAGGCTATTAACACTGCATGCTATATTTCCAATCGCATTTTTCTCCGTGCTTTCCTGAAGAAAACTTCTTATGAGTTGCGATTTGGGAAGCAAACCAAAGTGAGTTATTTTAGAGTTTTTGGTTCCCACTATTTTATACTCAAGAAAGGCAACTTGGACAAGTTTGAGTCTCGTTCTTCGGACGGTATATTTTTGGGTTATGGTAATCATACTCGTGCATATCGTGTACTTAACCTTGATACTAACCGAGTCATGGAGACATCCGATGTCACCTTCGATGAGACCATGCATTGTCCTTCTTCTAGATTTGAGCGTGCAGGTGATCACAAGGTTGGTGAACCTCTTTTTGATGATGAGGAAGAAGGTGCTGAAGGGATTGATAATCCAGCACTTCCCCCACCTGTTGTGCCAATTGGGTCGACTTCGACCATGACTGCTCGCGGCCCCGACCCGTCTTATTCCACTAAATGGGGGCCGTGTGATCCACCACGTCGGGCTGTACCACTTGTACCCGAGGAGGCACCACCTACTATTGAGGGGGAGGTTACTTCAGCAAGGGAGGCGCCACGACACATTCAGCGCCAACACCCTCCTCAACAGATGATCGGCGACATCCACGAACGCGTCACTCGGTCAAGGTCACAACAAATCTCTCATTTTGCTCATTCTGCATTTGTTGCTGATTTTGAACCCCGAGATGTTGGACACACTTTATCTGATCCGGATTGGGTCAATGCCATGCATGAGGAGCTTGAAAATTTTGAGAGAAATCGGTTTGGGTTCTTCTTCCTCCTCCTCTTAAGTGTCACCCTATTGGGACAAAATGGGTTTTCAAAAACAAACAAGGAGAGGACGACCATGTTGTGAGAAACAAGGCCAGACTTGTAGCCCAGAAGGAGTACCGGAGTACGATCGGGTCGCTGCTGTACCTGACGGCGACACGCCCGGACATTCAGTTCGCGGTGTGCCTTTGCGCGCGCTTTTAGACGTCGCCACGCACCTCTCACCGTCAGGCGGTCAAGCGCATTATGAGGTACCTCTGTTTCACTCCTGAGTTTGGGATTTGGAATTCTGCTTCTTCCACCCTCTCCCTTTGCGATTACTCGGATGCTGATTTTGCTGGTTGCCGACTTGAGCGCAAGTCCACTTCTGGGACTTGTCAGTTTTTGGGTTCTTCCCTTGTATCTTGGTCTTCTCGCAAGCAGTCTAGTGTCGCTCAGTCTACCACAGAGGCTGAATATGTTGTTGCGGCTAGCTGCTGTTCCCAGTTATTGTGGATGATGGCCACCTTGTGTGATTTTGTTTTGAGTTTTTCTCGAGTTCCATTGCTTTGTGACAGCACTAGTGCGATTAGCGTTGCTAAGAACCTCGTGCTGCATTCTAAGACCAAACACATTGATGTGCACTTTTAGTTCTTGCGAGACCACTATGAGAAGGGTGCTATCGACCTGCACCATGTCGATACTCATCTTCAGTTGGCAGATATTTTCACCAAGCCTTTGGACCAATCAACCTTTGCTAGGTTGAGAGGTGAGCTTGGTGTGTGTTTCCCCTTTTAGTTGGGGGAAACATTCTGGTTTTTGTATCATAGACTGACTTCTTTTGTTTTGTTTCTATTTAGTTTCTGCATTTCACCATATCTGCATCTTTATCCTTTCGAGCTTCATGTCTATAATCTGTAGAATGAATCTATGCTCTGATTAGTGTATGGTTTGATGATATATGATGATGCTTGTAGCTTAGGCTCTTTTTGATCACTAATACATGTTGTGAGCTGAGCTACTTTTCAGAACTGTGAATATGTATAATTCAACATAAAAATAGAAACATGTTCACCATTGAGTTTGACAACTAGCATGTGTAGAAGGTGTTGAAGTCACTTGTGCTTTTCATATATGCTTGGTTGCTATGTATCTAGTTTTGAGTCCTTCACTTGCTTGGTTTGTTCATATTCTGTTAAAATTTGAACCAAGTCTAAGTAAATTGAAAAGATCGAGATGGGATCACTTGAGAACACATCACGGTATTGTTGGTAGTTCTTAACTTCACTAAAGATAGAGCTAGGCAACTATCCCCGGTAACGGCCCAGGAATGCTTGTTGGCACTTGCTAACGTTGTTACTAAGAGTAGACTATAGAGTCTATCCCCGGCAACGGCGTCAGAAATGCTTGAAGCAAGACCGGTCACTATACCTAAAGGAGTGGAGCTAAAGCAGCTATCTACTAATGCCAAGCGGGGTTGTCAATCCCGACACTAGTAGGAGCTAGCTAGAGAGATTGCAATCTACCAGGAGGAGATTCTGCAAGCGCACAGAACTATCGTAGTAGCACTTCGCTTGGGAGTACCAGGTGTCGATTTATTTGATCCCAAGGGAAGGCTAGGGTGGTGTATGAGTTGAGACAAGGAGGGGATGAGAGCCGAAGAAATAAGAAAAAGGAAAAGGGGAGAAGGGAAGATGAAAGGCTAGAAAGAATATATGGGTGGATAGGTAAGGATGAAATGGATGGCTAAGGTAAGGTGGATAACTAGATGGATAAAGAGAATAGGATAACTAAAGATAACTAAGATAACTAACTACTAGCTAATAACTACTCCTAGATAACCACAGAGCAAGATAACTACGAAGCAAGATAGTTATGAAGCAAGGCATGCAAAAGACAATAAAGTAACTAAGTTGAGTATAGTTTTATTCCTATCTTGTCAAGTATCGAGGCGTACTAGCCTTTACCACTTACTTAGGTTGAACGCTAGCACAACGAGCCTTACTGTTAAACTAGGCCATCTACGTGGTGGAATTCAAGGCGCACAGGGCTGTCACCACCTGCTTGCTACCACAGCTATCCGGGGGTCCAGCCGTATCTAAAGGTAAGTCTATAACTAAGCACCACGCTTAACTATATTCTAACTATCTCTACCCTAGCTTTGAATAGAGACACCCTTGCGGACGTAAGAGCAAATACTTGACTTAATAAGATAAACACTAAACTAACTAAGCAACCTATTGGCAAAGATCAAACACTAAGCTCACTAGAGATTAACTACTATGGCTAAGTGAATTGAACTGTAGGATAGCTAGGCACTCAAGCAATCAATCAAGTATACCACTCAATACTGATAAGTAGAATAAAGTAATACAAGAAATGATGAACTAGAATATAGTAAGTGCTTGAGTAACAAGAGCAAAACCTGAACTAGAGATGAAGGAAGACTCTTCCCAGCTCCAGAACCGATCACTCGCACGCCTCTACTCTTGAGCTAAGCCTTGAGCAGCGCTTCCGCGAGGGCAAGAATGTCTTGCTCTACTAGCTACCTACTTCCCTAAGCTCTCTGAGCTTCTAACCTAACTCTCACTTGCTTCTCTTGCTTGTGTGTTGCTCTGGGATGATGTATGGGATGGTGTGAATGAAGTGATGCCTCAGGGGGGTATTTATTGCCCAAATGAGTGAGAGGGGTACTTATAGGGGGCAACCAACTGACCTAGGGTTAGGTCAGGTGGCGGGCGCCACCCCCCTACTGGCGGTCGCCAGTGTCCTGGCCGCTGGATGCACCGTCCTTGATCCTACAGCCTCCAGGTGGTTGTCCAAGGCGGTTTGGAAGTCGGTTGCATGTCCTAGCAACCGCCATTCAGCCTTGATCCACGCCACTTCATCCTGAGCCGTCCGATGCCACTGACCTAGTGACCAAGGGCCAAGATTTGGCCTTGGGGAGGTCACACGGATCGGTGACGTGGCATGGAGTGGAGCTTGGGCCAACCCAAGTGGCGGGCGCCACTTAGAGGTGGCGAGCGCCACCTAGGGGTGGCGGGCGCCACCCCCCTTTGGCCCATTTGGGCCCTGCTGAGTGGGCTTGGCCTCTGGTGGGTCCATATGTCCAAATTTGGTTCAAATCCTGCATTCAAATAAAATTCTATGGACATGTGGAATTTGGTTAGTTTGAAACCTATTTGACTACATTTCATGCCTTTTTGGTGGACTTTAGGGTCAAATGTTGATGGTAAAACAGGTGTTTAAGGACCGTCAACAAGCTCCCCCAAGCTAACCTGTTGCTTGTCCTCGAGCAACAATGCGGTTTAAGCATTGAGCATGAGATGGATAGCAACTTAAGATGTCTGCAAGTGCATATTGTTTAGTGAGAAATAACTTAGCATATATCATTAATCATAGCAATGTCGGGCTTATAGCTTTTCACTTCAAACATGCAAGAGTGAAATAAAGCAGTAGATAGGAAACTTTTATCTTGCTTAGGTTTGACTAGGATTCTGTCTGGAGGTTTTTCAAGGTTTTTAAAAGATAACAACTTGCTTAAGTCCTCCAAGATTCACTCAATCACTCAATGGTGTTTAAATCCTCACTTAGGCCAAAATGTAGCCTTTCCTACTTCTAAAGAATGATATGTGGAGTTATAGGAAGGCTAAGAATCATGAGCAAATTGCCTGATGTTTATTGCTAAGCTAGACACTCAGATCATAAGGAGCAGCAAATCATAAAAATTGATCAAGATGTGCATGTGTGGTTATGTGGAAGTGTATAGAGGGATATTTCATAATCCTTCCTAGTTAATTTCTGGGGTCTAGAGCTAATGATAATTCTCTCTCTCTCTTTTTTTTTGGATACACAGTGAGTATACATAGTCCTCTTTTGAGCTACCTTGCTCACCTTTTTTTTCAGGACATAGTCCTTTTTTGAGCTACCTTGCTCATTTCTCTCTCTCTCTCTCTTTTTTAGCTCTAGATTTCCCCAGACATCTATAGGAAAGGATTTTTGAAATGAGTAGGGAAAGGGAGAGAAATGCTTATTCCCAGTGTAGGAATAGCATAAGGCTAGCAATGGGATGTTTGGCAGGGTATTGCACATCTCCGGTGTAGAGAATAAGCAATTTATTTGGTGGTTGCAAACTTCCAAAGTGCATCCCCTCTACAGCGTTGGTTTGGTGGTAGAGCCAGAGAAAAACCATCGGGTGGACGGTTTCCAGGTTTGGGCCTCAAAGCCTGGGCGCGGATGGTTTCCGAGTTTGGCCACAAAACTCGGGCTGAGGACGGTTTCTAGGTTTGGGCCTCAAAACCTGGGTGCTGCGGGTTTCTGAGTTTGGGCCACAAAACTCAGGCGCTGGTGGGCTGGTTTCCCGGTTTGGGCCTCAAAACCGGGGGTTGGTCCTGAAGGCTGGTTTCCCGGTTTGGGCCTCAAAACCGGGGGCGAAGTCCGTGAAGAGGACGCAGAGCGGTGGCGGCACGTGGCGGCAATCGGTGAGGTTGCGTCGAGGCAACGCTACCAGTTGTGCGGGCGTGGCCGTCGGATCCACCTACCATCGAGTTGGTCCAGAATAACCTTAGGGTTTAGCTGGTTCGCTCTGTAAGTAGTTAGGGGTAGAGTGGGAATTAGGAATAGTTAGAATTAGGATAAGTAGGGGGAGACACCCACCTCCCCATCTATCTCAGTCATTTGCTATTTTGCCTTCTAGGTTTTCCTGCTCTCCCTCTCCCCTGCTGTAGCGAACTGAGATCCACAGAGAAGAGAACCATACCTCTGTGTCCGTGAGATTTTGAGGAAGTGAGACCGTAATCTCACTGTTGTAGCGTGTGGTAGCCACATGGTTGCAAATTCGTGGTTGTGATTCGTGTTTTGTTCGTGTTCTTCGCGGGTTCCTTTTCTCCACGATTTTCCCGTCGATCAATCTCTTTGTTCGTTGCGTCTTTTACAATTCCATTTGAACAGAGATGTTCTAGATCATGAGGCACTTCTTTTCACCGAAGGAATTCACCTCTAACCTCATGACCAAGTAGATCGATCGATTTTCGTTTCGGGTCAAGTTTTCTTCCCTTTCCCGATTTTGTTCGATTCATCGATTTGGAGATTGGTTCGAGCCTTGATCTCTTAGAGATAGCTCACTATCCTCCTTGTGACTCCTCTCACCAAGTTTGATCCCTAGAGGATTCATTTTGGGTGAGATCAAGTCAAATCGGTGAACGAACAGTGAAGTATCGGGGTGACCGGACGCACAGCCACGGGTTGACCGGACGCTCGGCAGTGAGTCCGGTCGATGAATGTGTTTGCTGTTCACTTCTTCGTTTCGACCGGACGCTGGTTTTCTAAACGACCGGACGCATCGCTTGTACTGTTCACTGGGCTTTTACATTGTTGACCGGACGCTCTGTACAAGTGACCGGACGCTCCTCTCTGTGAGTCCGGTCAGGAACAGAGAGGTTCCAGCTCGGTTTTTACCCAACCGGATGCGTCCGGTGCTCACTGACCGGACGCTGGCCAGAGTCCGGTTAGAGGTGTTTTTGCGCTGTTACGTTCGCGGTTCGTTCGATCGTTGACAGATTTGGTTTCCGTCTTTTGCGTTGGGTTTCTAGGGTTGTGTAGTGTCCCGCTGTGCTTCTCGGAAGCATCCACCCTACACCTAGGGTCGTGGACACTTGCAAGCTCTAGGTTTGCTCTTGGGGTTGATTCTCGGGACAGTGGCAACAAGTTTTCGAAAGGAAAATTTGAAGCTCCCATTCACCCCCCTCTGGTCGCTTTCTGATTGCACTTTCGGTCCTTCAATTGGTATCGGAGCGGGTTAAGGATCTTCCACCTTAGCCGGTTCCAGATCCACAGAAGGCGACATGGATCGCGGCGTGGGCAAACCGCCGTTCTTTGATGGGACGATCTATGCGTATTGGAAGATACGCATGTCGGCCTATCTCCAGAGCATGGGCTCTTCTGTTTGGGAGATTTGCAACAGGGACGATTACGTTGTCTTGGCTGCACGTGTTACTCAGCTTCAGATGGATGAGCACTATGCCAATAGCCGAGCGCGTAACGCTCTTTTCTCCTGTTTGAGCATGTCCGAGTTTGATCGCGTTTCTCACCTCCCCACAGCTCATGAGATTTGGGCTACCCTCATGCGCTTCCATGAGGGAACCTCTCAAGTCAAATCTTGTCTCTATGAGTCGCACAAGCGGGAGTACGAGAACTTTCGACACATGCCTGGCGAGAGCATAGAGAGTTTATTCGCTCGCTTTCAGGTCATTGTCAACAAGATGAGAGCGAACAAGGAGCTGTTGCCTTTTGACGATCATGAGAGGTCTTTGAAGCTTTTGCACACTCTTGATCAGTCGGTGTGGGACTCAAAGGTCCAGGCGATCATCGAATCGTCTAACTATGAGACCCTCAATTGCGACGAGCTCTTTAGCAAGCTCAAGTCTAGTGAGATTGACGCCATGTCGAGGGCTTCCTATGAAAATCCTTCTGGCCCGACTATGGCTTTGGTTTCTGGCTCTTCTGCTAACCCCTCTGGAGGATTTGCACTTTCTTCACTCTTTTCTGTCACAGAGGACCAGTTGGAGTCTTTGGGGGATGACGAGTTGGCGATGCTCGCCAACCGGTTCTCGCGGTTCCACAACAACCGCATGAACCGTCGCCACGGAGGAGGACGCTCAGGATGTTTTGAGTGCGGCGACCCTGACCACTTCATCACCAACTGTCCCAAGAAGAAGAACACATCTGGGAAGGGCGATCATGGGCACAAGTACGACTCCGGCAAGCGCAAGGAGAAGTACGTCCCCGCGAGACACAAGCGGAGGGGCGGCTTCGACAAGGAGTACATCAAGAAGAAGTACTTGGAGAAGGCCCAGGCTGAGCAGCGTGCGTTCTTCGCCACGCTCAGTGACGTCGACGGCTCGGATGACGACTCCGCTTGATCAAGCGATGACGAGTCCGAGAAGAAGAAGAGGATCGAGGACAAGCTAAACGGTCTCTGCACCATGGCCCTTGGTGATGAGGTCGACGGCAAGCTGGAGGACACCCCTCGGAACGACGACGACGACGACACCTCTCAGGTATCTCTCACCCACGACGAGCTTTCTGCTGAGGTCGAGAAGCTTACTGCCGCCTTGCTTAGTCAGGACAAGTTGCTTAGGCGAGCTGCTAGAGAGCGCAAGGAGTTTAGGTAGAAGTGGGAGGACACGGTTAGGGAGCTTGAGTTTGCTAAGTCCACCGTGGTCGTTTCTGAGGAGGTGGAGTGTGAGATGTGCACCAAGCACATGACTGACCTTCTCACTTTGAGAAGTAAGTATGTGGCGTTGGTAGGAGAGGTGGATGAGCTGAAGGCTAGACCCTCGCTGTTGGGTGCGTGCAAGACTTGTCCTGTCTTGCAATCTGAGTTGGCAGAGAAGAATGCCAAGATTGTGTCTCTTGAAGAGGCCAACTCAGGTAGCACATGTGTGGCTAGGTGCGTTCTTTGTGAGGGTTTGGAAATGGAGATCGCTAATGTGAAGCATGACAAGATGCAAACCGAGGAGGAAAACACATCTTGTCATGGGTGTCTAGTGGTGAGCCACAGCTCGGGATGATGATCTCCCAATTCAAGCGAGCTGCTGGAGGTCCTGGTGTAGGTTTTGCTCCGGGTGTTGATATGTCATCTTTTGGGAAGATTGGAGAGTCGAGTGGTCTTAACCCATGTGAGAAGCCCAAGTCCACCACTACTCCCAAGCTTACCAAGATTCCACCCAAAGAGCCTCTCAAGCCTAACACCAAGGATGGGGTCTTTGTTGAGCCTCCGAGAGCTCCACCCAAGAAACAATCATGGGCTCCCAAACCAAACCACCTCAAGAACAAGCTGGACACCATGCCACCCATCCAGGAGGAGCTTATGCCACAGAAGGGCAAAGTGATCCACACCCACCACCGTGAGTACCAACAACCCTCTTTGAGAGCGGTGAGGTACCATTGTGAGCACTGTGGCAGAGATGGACACTTCAGTGAGTTCTGCTTTCGGCGCAAGAGAGAGGCGCGTCATGCTAGGGAGATGAACAATGCGGACATGTACCATCATTTCCATGATGTACATGCGCCGAATGTTTCGAGGAGAGATGCTAGGCCTAGAGGTCCAGAACCTCAAGTTCCCAGGCCTAGGCAGCGGAGAGGACGTGCCCGGCGGGAGCCTACAGTTGTAGGCTATGCACCCCGTGGTAGTGGCTTTGTTGTAGAGCGTTTTCCCCCACCGCGTTTTGAGTATCGCGATGGACGCTCTTCCCTTAGCGGACCACGTTTTCCTCAACGTGGTGGTCGCTTCCCCCGTAGGCGTGCTAGGAATGGTTTTTCTTCTAACCGTTCTTTTAAGCAGCCGGCCCAACACTGGTATTCTCCTTACTTCACTAACCCCAGTGTTGGATCGTATGCTCACCCTATGTCTTTTTATTGATGAAGGTAAAACGATTGGAGAACATTTGGTTGGTGGATTCCGGTTGCTTGAGGCACATGACCGGAAACGCCAAGTGGTTCTCCAGTCTTAGTCCAGTCGCCGGGAAGGAATTTATCACCTTCGGCGACAATAGCAAAGGTAAGGTTTTGTCTCGTGGGTCGGTGTGAGTTAATGAGCACTTTGTGTTGCGCGATGTTGCTCTTGTTTCTAACTTGCATTTTAACCTTCTTTCTGTTTCGCAACTCTTTGACGACGACTATGAGATTCATTTTAAGCCGAATCTCAGTCGCATTTTGGACCCTCAGGGCAATCTTGTTTGTGGGATTTCGCCCTTTGGGAAAGTCTTTCGTGCGGATTTCTCGGAGTCTTTTGGCATTTCTCGTTGTCTTGTGGCTGGACCTTCTTCTTCTGATCTTTGGAAGTGGCATAGGAGACTAGGACATTTGAGCTTCGACTTGCTTGCAAGACTTAGTTCACTTGGCCTAATCCGAGGATTGCCCAAGTTATCCGTGGAGAAGGATCTTGTTTGCCATTCTTGTAGACATGGAAAGATGGTTGCCGCTCCCCACCATCCAGTGACTCAGGTCATGACCAAGCGCCCTGGAGAGCTTTTGCACATGGACCTTGTTGGTCCGGCTCGGGTGAGCTCGGTTGGGGGGAAGTGGTATGTACTTGTCGTTGTTGATGACTTTTCGAGATATTCGTGGGTCTTCTTTTTAGCTGAGAACACCGAGACTTTCTCCTTTGTTCGCAATCTGATTTTACGTCTTCAGAACGAGTTCCCTTTTAACTCGATGCGAGCTATTAGGAGTGATAATGGTTCCAAATTCAAGAATTCGGATTTTGAGAAGTTTTGTAACTCTTTGGGTTTGGAGCATCAGTTTTCTTCCCCCTACACACCGCCACAAAATGGTGTTGTAGAGAGAAAGAATCGGACCCTTGTAGAGATGGCCAGGACGATGCTCGATGAGCATAGGACTCCTAGGCGATATTGGGCCGAAGCCATGAGCACTGCATGCTATATTTCCAGTCGCATTTTTCTTCGAGCTTTCTGGAAAAAGACCTCTTATGAGTTGCGTTTTGGAAAACTCCCCAAGGTGAGTTATTTTAGAGTTTTTGGTTGCCATTGTTTTATACTCAAAAAGGGCAACCTGGACAAATTTGAGTCTCGTTCTTCTGACGGTGTGTTTTTGGGTTATGGCACTCACACTCGAGCTTATCGTGTACTTAACCTTGACACTAACCGAGTCATGGAGACATCCGATGTCACCTTCGACGAGACCATGGTTTGTCCTTCTTGTCGTTTTGAGCGTGCAAGTGATCATGAAGTTGGTGAGCCTCTTTTTGATGATGAGGATGAGGGTGCTGAAGGTATGGATGATCCAGCACCCCCTCCACCTGCTGTGCTGCAAGGAGCGGCTTCTACGATGACTCATGGCCCCGACACGTCTTCTTCCTGGGGGCCGTGGGATCCGCCACCCCCGAGCGGTACCTTTTGTACCTGGGGAGGCACCAGGTGCTGTTGAGGGGGAGATCACGTCTGCACGGGAGGCGCCACGACACATCCAGCACCAACACCCCCCTCGGCAGATGATCGGCAACATTGACGAACGGGTCACTCGGTCCAGGTCTCAAATCTCTCACTTTGCTCATTCTGCTTTTGTGGCTGATTTTGAGCCCCGAGATGTTGGACACGCTTTGACGGATCCGGATTGGGTCAATGCCATGCATGAGGAGTTGGAGAACTTTGAGTGAAATCGGGTTTGGGTTTTAGTTCCACCTCCTCCAGACTGTAAGCCTATTGGGACAAAATGAGTTTTTAAAAACAAGCAAGGAGAGGATGGCCACGTTGTTAGAAACAAGGCCAGGCTTGTAGCGAAGGGCTACAGTCAGAAGGAGGGGATTGACTATGAGGAGGCGTTTGCTCCTGTAGCTCGTTTGGAGGCTATTAGGATATTCTTGGCTTTTGCAACATCCAAAGGTTTCAAACTTTTTCAAATGGATGTCAAGAGTGCCTTCCTAAACGGCTACATAGAAGAAGAGGTTTATGTTGAACAACCCCCCGGTTTTGAAAATCCCAAGTTTTCAAACCATGTTTTCAAACTCCACAAAGCTTTATATGGTTTGAAACAAGCCCCTAGAGCCTGGTATGATAGGTTGAAAACCTTTTTGCTTGCTAAGGGTTTTAAAATGGGATGTGTGGATAAAACGCTTTTTCTCCTAAAGCAAGGCAAAGACACTCTCTTGGTCCAGATTTACGTGGATGATATCATTTTCGGTGGTTCTTCTCACGCCTTGGTTGCCAAGTTTGCAGACACTATGAGCAGGGAGTTCGAGATGAGTATGATGGGCGAGCTGACTTTCTTTCTCGGATTGCAAATTTTAAGCAATCTCGAGAAGGGACATTTGTGCACCAGGGCAAGTATACCAAGGACTTGCTGAAGAGGTTCGATATGGGTGAGGCCATGCCTCTTCCAACACCCATGTCGACCATGACGGCCCTGGATGCGGACAAGGATGGAGAAGCTGTGGACCAGAAGGAGTACCGAAGCATGATCGGGTCGCTGCTCTACCTGACGGCGACACGCCCGGACATCCAGTTTGCGGTGTGTCTGTGTGCGCGCTTTCAGGCGTCGCCGCGCACTTCTCACCGTCAGGCGGTGAAGCGTATTTTCAGGTACCTTCGCTTCACACCTGAGTTCGGGATTTGGTATTTAGCTTCCTCCACCCTCTCCCTTTGTGGTTATTCCGATGCCGATTTTGCTGGTTGTCGCATTGAGCGCAAGTCCACTTCTGGGACTTGCCAATTTATCGGTTCTTCTCTTGTATCATGGTCTTCTCGCAAGCAGTCTAGTGTCGCCCAGTCTACCACGGAGGCTGAATATGTTGCTGCGGCTAGCTGCTGTTCCCAGCTGCTTTGGATGATGGCCACTTTGCATGATTTTGGTCTGAGCTTTTCTCGTGTTCCTTTGCTTTGTGACAACACGAGTGCGATTAGCGTTTCTAAGAACCCCGTGCTCCACTCGAAGACCAAACACATTGATGTGCGCTTTCATTTTCTGTGAGACCACTATGAGAAGGGTGATATCGACCTTCGCCATATCGATACTCATCATCAGTGGCTGATATTTTCACCAAGCCTTGGACGAATCAACCTTTAATCGGTTGAGGGGTGAGCTTGGTGTGTGTTTCCCCTTTTAGATGGGGGAACATTTTGGTTCTTGTATCATAAACTGACTATTTTCTCGTTTGTTTTGTCTTTCTTTTGCATTTCAGCATACGCTTTTACATTCTGAGCTTCATGTATATAATCTTTAGAATGTGATTATGCTCTATGTAGTATGCTCCGATGCTATATGTTGATACTTGTAGCTTATGCTCTTTCTGATCACTGATACTTGTTGTGAGCTGAGCTATTTTTGAATGGTGAACCTGCTTAATGAACTTAGAATTGAAAATGTTCACCATTGAGATATGCAACTAGCATGTGTAGGTTGTGTTGAATTCACTCGTGCTTTTCATATATGCTGGGTCGCTATGTCTCTAGTTCTGAGTCTGTCACTTGCTTGGTCTGTTCATATTCTGCCAATAAAAACTAAACCAAGTTTTAAGTGAATTGAAAAGATCGAGATGGGATTGCTTGTCAACACATCACAGTTTCGAGATTGTTTCTCATTGCACTTTGAGTTAAACTTGAGCTGTGTAGTGTATGACCGAAACTGTTGCTTTAAGCTTCTGATTGCTTCTGCATAGGCTTCGCACAGTTGAAAAGTTAGGCAATGACAAGCTTTCAACCTCTCGCAATCACATGCTGAAATTTGAACTTGTGTAATCTAAACCGCTGCAACTCCGATAAAATTTTGGATACACAAGTCTATGTTCATTCTATAGCATGATGATTGAACTGTGCTAGGGGTAGTTCACCTTGTATACATGTTTAGCACTTGACTGATTTCCTGTCTATACATGTTTGGTGCTATTTTGATGGTGAATACCTTTTGGCTAAAAACTGCTCACTTTGCTCATATGTTCATATTTCATATTTGGTGATCAGTTTGAGCCTTCGCTAGCTTGTATGCTTTCCAGAGAGTCGTTGGAGCTATACTGTTTAGAGCATCTTTGCATTTTCTTGACTATATTCCTGAAGCTGCTAACTTGCATTCATATGCATTTTGGAAGGGGGATAACTTCTCTTGTTGGCACTTTTGATGGTGCATTTTCTGAGGGGAAGAAAATCGTTTTCAGTTCCTTTTGCTTGATGGTGCATTTTCAACTAAGGGGGAGAATTTGGACAAATCATGCCTCCCATGTTCAAAGGGTGTGCACCATGCAAGGGGGAGTTTGCTCGTGCTGAATTTTCGAAATTTCCAATTGGTTCGGAGCGCCTTGCTAGTTGTGTTGAGCTTTACCTCTATCTTGAGGGACTAGTTGTCGCATCTTTGCTTCAGTTGGATTCAGTTGGTTTTGAGCTTTTCAGATGGTGTCGAGCTTTCTTGCTAGTTGTGTTGAGCCTCTTGTGCCTCTATCTTGAGGGACTAGCATTTTTCTTTGATTTTTCATTTGGCATTTGCTAGCGGTGTTGAGCCTATTCTACCTCTTCTTGAGGGCTAGCTTTACTTTGCTTGGTTGCGTCGAGCCATTGCCCATGTCTTTGGGAACCAAGTTGTTTTGCTCTTTCCACTTGACCTTCTTCGGCTTTGCTATGCTTTTGGGTCATTTGGTCGAGTTCTCTGTTCTCCTTCTTCCTCTTTCTATTTCTATTATGATTTGTGTTGGTAGTGACAATGCACTCATCAAGGGGAGATTGCGGATACATGGGTGTATGCCGAGTCTCTGAGTGATGAGTGATTGTCAACTGGGACAATGCGCATGTTCTTTGGCTTGTGTTGTGCAGGTGTCGAGCACGGATACAGTGATCAGAGGCAAGGTGAAGGTCAAGTAGAGACGTGCCCTGCCGATGGGCCGAGTGTGGCGAAGGGCGGACGTGAGGCTTGGACTGAGGGACCGGTGGCCCGAGGATCAGCTGTGGTGGCTGGCAGCCTGGGACAGCGACGAGCGGAGACTTGCGGGCACAGCGTTGCTCGGGTCGAGGACCTCGGGACGTGTGTCGGTGGACGGGGTGCATGGGCGGTGCATCCCCTCTACAGCGTCGGTTGGTGGTAGAGCCAGAGAAAAACCATCGGGTGGACGGTTTCCAGGTTTGGGCCTCAAAACCTGGGCGCGGATGGTTTCCGAGTTTGGCCACAAAACTCGGGCTGAGGACGGTTTCCAGGTTTGGGCCTCAAAACCTGGGTGCTGCGGGTTTCTGAGTTTGGACCACAAAACTCAGGTGCTGGTGGGCTGGTTTCCCGGTTTGGGCCTCAAAACCGGGGGTTGGTCGTGAAGGCTGGATTCCCGGTTTGGGCCTTAAAAGCGGGGGCGAAGTTCGTCAAGAGGACGCAGAGCGGTGGCGGCACGTGGCGGCAATCGGTGAGGTTGCGTCGAGGCAATGCTACCAGTTGTGCGGGCGTGGCCGTCGGATCCACCTACCATCGAGTTGGTCCAGAATAACCTTAGGGTTTAGCTGGTTCGCTCTGTAAGTAGTTAGGGGTAGAGTGGGAATTAGGAATAGTTAGAATTAGGATAAGTAGGGGGAGACACCCACCTCCCCATCTATCTCAGTCATTTGCTATTTTGCCTTCTAGGTTTTCCTGCTCTCCCTCTCCCCTGCTGTAGCGAACTGAGATCCACAGAGAAGAGAACCATACCTCTGTGTCCGTGAGATTTTGAGGAAGTGAGACCGTAATCTCACTGTTGTAGCGTGTGGTAGCCACACGGTTGCAAATTCGTGGTTGTGATTCGCGTTTTGTTCGTGTTCTTCGCGGGTTGCTTTTCTCCATGATTTTCCCGTCGATCAATCTCTTTGTTCATTGCGTCTTTTACAATTCCATTTGAACAGAGATGTCCTAGATCGTGAGGCACTTCTTTTCACCGAAGGAATTCACCTCTAACCTCACGACCTAGTAGATCGATCGATTTTCGTTTCGGGTCAAGTTTTCTTCCCTTTCCCGATTTTCTTCGATTCATCGATTTGGAGATAGGATCGAGCCATGATCTCTTAGAGATAGCTCACTGTCCTCCTTGTGACTCCTCTCACCAAGTTTGATCCCTAGAGGATTCGTTTTGGGTGAGATCAAGTCAAATCGGTGAACGAACAGTGAAGTATCGGGGTGACCGGACGCACGACCACGGGTTGACCGGACGCTCGGTAGTGAGTCCGGTCGATGAATGTGTTAGCTGTTCACTTCTTCGTTTCGACCGGACGCTGGTTTTCTAAACGACCGGACGCATCGCTTGTACTGTTCACTGGGCTTTTACATTGTTGACCGGACGCTCTGTACAAGTGACCGGACGCTCCTCTCTGTGAGTCCGGTCAAGAACAGAGAGGTTCCAGATCGGTTTTTTACCCGACCGGACGCGTCCGGTGCTCACTGACCGGACGCTGGCCAGAGTCCGGTTAGAGGTGTTTTTGCGCTGTTACGTTCGCGGTTCGTTCGATCGTTGACAGATTTGGTTTCCGTCTTTTGCGTTGGGTTTCTACGGTTGTGTAGTGTCCCGCTGTGCTTCTCGGAAGCATCCACCCTACACCTAGGGTCGTGGACACTTGCAAGCTCTAGGTTTGCTCTTGGGGTTGATTCTCGGGACAATGGCAACAAGTTTTCGAAAGGAAAATTTGAAGCTCCCATTCACCCCCCCCTTTGGTCGCTTTCTGATTGCACTTTCGATCCTTCAGAAATCCTCCAGATTAGGTCCTAATTTCACCTTAGCAAGTTGAAAGAATTACTCCATTTCTTACTAACTTTATTCACTAAGCATGATTTCAATTTAAGCATGTGCAACCCACAAAAGCTACAACTTAGACAAGACCAGTTATTCAAACCATAACAATAGCATTTGCATGACATATTTCAAATCTTATTCAGGTTTCAACCTATTTAAGCAGATTTTATCAATTTTATCATAAAGTGGTTATTTAGGCAAGCATGTGACATTCAAAAGATATAGAATTTAAGAACTGAATGTAAAGTGTAGGCTTGAGACATACCTTATCGGAGCGGGAGTCTCCCCCACGCTGGCTTCTTGCTTGGTGAAAGATCTTCTTCTTCTCAGTCGGAGCTCTTGTTCTCATTTTATTAAAAGGGAAACTATCTAATGTTGTGAAAAGGGAAACTATCCTATTATGATATTTTATTGTTCTAACTAAGTTAACATATACTTATGCATATAACTAATGATAACTGGTAATTTTTTTTTAGTTGCATGCATGACATATGTTATTTATTTGAAAAGGGAAAATTGAAGGAAAAAAAGTAAAACCATACCTTAGGTCCATGGAGTTTCATCCTTATCGGGTGGATCTTCTTCCTTGGGCACTTCATCTCTTAGTACTCCATCGGGTTCTTCTTCTTTTGACACCTCTCCCTTGTTATGTGAATCACACAACTCAGGAGGTGGTTCTTTCTTTCTGTCCCACCTTGTTCTTGGGCGCCTCTTCTTGGTACGAACGGGTTTTACTACCTGCATGTTAGCGGCATATGCGGGACCACGAGAGAAGGAGAATATTTCCTTCCGCCCTCCTAATGTCATTTGAATTTTAACCACTTCCCACACATATGCAAGCATTAACAGTATTCAAGAAGGGTCTACCTAAGATTAGAGGCACATCTTTCCTATTTCCCATATCTAGTATTATGAAATCAGTAGGAACATATGAACCTCTAATATGAACAGGTAAATCATTAACTATTCCTTCTACATAGCAAGTGGATTGATCAGCTAGCACAACATAGGCAGATGTGGATGACATGGGTGGAAAGAACGAGTTTTCATAGAAATCTTTAGATATAATGTTCACACTAGATCCTAAATCACACATGGCATTTTTAAAGACTTCACCAAAGATTTAGCATCTAATTATGGGACTACCAGGATCACCCTTTTTAACAGTCATGGTTTGATCTTCATAATAGTTAAAATATTTTATTTCAACCATGTTTGCAGTTTCCATGTCAGGTTTAGCAGGAATTTTGCCAGATTCAAAAGATGGTATGATAGCAGCAAGTTGAGCTAATTGGGTTTCTAACATCTTATTAAAGCTAAGTTGATTTTTCAGAGCAGATGAGAAATCTTCCAATTTAGCATTTATATTCTCAAGGGCTTTATCATTCGACATTAATTTCTTATTCAAAAATTCAGTAGTTCTACCTTGAGAGTAGACTAGATTCTTTAAGAACGAGAAATCATCAGAATTATGAAAATTAGAGCGAGGGAATGAATTGTTACCTTGAGAATTTGCAGGTTGATTCCATCCTTGATTTTGTTGACGGAAACTGTTATTGTTGTTGATGAAGTTCAAATCTTCATGTAGCTCGGGGCATTGGTTCCCAGAATGTCCGGTTTCTCCACAGACTTCACAAGTCATGTAGGGTTCCAGAGATTGGACACTCTCTTGTTAGTTCATCTTCTCACAGCTGCACAGCTTCTTTGCCAGCAGGTCCATCTTGGCCACGATCATGTCGGCCTCCTTAAGGGAATGCATACCTCACTTACGGGGCTGCAGTCTCTCGTCATTCCATCCTTGGTTCGACACCATCTTATCTATGAGAGCCTTAGCATCTGCAACATTCAGAGAAAAGAATGCACCGCCGGCGGCGGCATCCAAATGGCTTCTAGAGAGAGGGGTTAGGCCATGGTAGAAGTTCTGGATCAATAGCCATTCCTCCATACCGTGGTGTGGACAAGTAGCGACATACTCTTGCAACCTCTCCCAAGCCTCGGGAATATATTCCTCGGCTTGTTGCGTAAAGCTGGAGATTTTGTTGCGCAGAGCATTCGTCTTGCTCATAGGAAAGAATTTGGCGAGAAAAGCATTGGAACACTTGTCCCATATGTCTACAGCGTTGCGATCGGTATAGAACCATTGCTTCGCTTTTCCTAGCAAAGAGAAAGGAAAGAGACGAAGACGGATGGCTTCTTGTGTTATCCCCTTAATGGTGAAGGTGCCGCAAATCACCAAAAATTGTTGGAGGTGAGCATTGGCATCCTCATGAGCCATGCCACAGAATGGGCTAGCTTGGACCATCGTGATCAGAGCCGATTTCAACTTGAAATTGAGGTTGGCATCGATCACGTCTGGTCCTATCGCTACATTAGCGGCAGAAGGAGCAGAAAATTCACGAATGGTCTTGTTGGCCATCGTGAAGATAGAACGAGATAAGAAAGAAAGAAGTTGAAGAAGATGAAGGAAAAAGATAAGAAGAACTAAGGAAAGAAAGAATGGGGTAAGATGGGATTCGCTAAGCAGGAGCTTAAGCGAAGATAAATTTGACACGGACTCAACCGATACACCGATTGCCTTCCCCGGGCAACGGCGCCAGAAATGCGTGTTGGTAGTTCTTAGCTTCACTAAAGATAGTGCTAGGCAACTATCCCCGGTAACGGCCCAGGAATGCTTGTTGGCACTTGCTAACGTTGTTACTAAGAGTAGACTATAGAGTCTATCCCCGGCAACGGCTTCAGAAATGCTTGAAGCAAGACCGGTCACTATACCTAAAGGAGTGGAGCCAAAGCAGCTATCTACTAATGCCAAGTGGGGTTGTCAATCCCGACACTAGTAGAAGCTAGCTAGAGAGATTGCAATCTACTAGGAGGAGATTCTGCAAGCGCACAGAACTATCGTAGTAGCACTTTGCCTGGGAGTACCAGGTGTCGATTTATTTGATCCCAAGGGAAGGCTAGGGTGGTGTATGAGTTGAGACAAGGAGGGGATGAGAGTCGAAGAAATAAGAAAAAGGAAAAGGGGAGAAGGGAAGATGAAAGGCTAGAAAGAATATATGGGTGGATAGGTAAGGATGAAATGGATGGCTAAGGTAAGGTGGATAACTAGATGGATAAAGAGAATAGGATAACTAAAGATAACTAAGATAACTAACTACTAGCTAATAACTACTCCTAGATAACCACAGAGCAAGATAACTACGAAGCAAGATAGTTACGAAGCAAGGCAGGCAAAAGACAATAAAGTAACTAAGTTGAGTATAGTTTTATTCCTATCTTGTCAAGTATCGAGGCGTACTAGCCTTTACCACTTACTTAGGTTGAACGCTAGCACAACGAGCCTTACTGTTAAACTGGGCCAACTACGTGGTGGAATTCAAGGCGCACAGGGCTGTCACCACCTGCTTGCTACCACAGCTATCCGGGGGTCCAGCCGTATTTGAAGGTAAGTCTATAACTAAGCACCACGCTTAACTATATTCTAACTATCTCTACCCTAGCTTTGAATAGAGACACCCTTGCGGACGTCAGAGCAAATACTGACTTAATAAGATAAACACTAAACTGAAGGACCGAAAGTGCTACCAGAAAGCGACCAGAGGGGGGGGTGAATGGGAGCTTAAATTTCTTTTCAGAAATTAATAGCCTCTGTCCTAGAAAATCAACCCAAGAGCAGAACCGACGTGCGTGATGTCCATGACCCAAGAGAATGGGTGGATGTTCCCTAGGAACACAGCGGGACACCAAAAAAATTTCCTCACCCAAGTTCACGCAAGTCAACTAGTGACAGGATGGGCTTTGGGTAACCTCAACCTCCCCCGAGCAACGCGAGGGGGATTCAGGCGTTTTCACAAAGCGTGAAGTCCTATTTCTGTAGAGCACAGAGTTAGGAATCCAACGCAACAAGCGGATCTCAAATCGAAAGTCGAACGAACAAACTGCGGACGAAACTGCGCGGACTCAGCAGCAATCGGACGCTGGCAGCGTCCGATGACCAACCAACGGACGCGTCCGATGCAAACAGGGCGAATCTGGAACCTCACTGCATAGGCATCGGATGCTGCTACAGTGAAACAGTAGCGTCCGATGCTCGACCTCCGGCGCGTCCGATGGCAACGGACGCTCCGATGGTCAGCGTCCGATGCTCCTTTAAAATCACTGTCAGCTGACACATGGCAACGGACGCTCCGGTGTGACGAACTCAGCGTCCGATGCTCCCAGGTTCAGCGTCCGATGGTCTCGAAACAGCACTGTTCTTCCGCAAAATTCACTCGATCTCCTCCGAATCAAAAGCACTAAGGCCTAGACTTGGTATGAGGAGTTCCAAGGATGTTAGTGAGCTATCCCAACGGAATCATGGCTCGAACCTAACTCCAAATCGGTGAATTGGAAGAATTCGGGACTAAGGAGCAAAAACCGATCCAAGACTAAAATCGCTCGATCTCCTAGACCGTGAGGTTAGAGGTGAATTCCTTTGGTGGAAAGAAGTGCCTCACGATCTAGAACAACTTGGTTCAAACGGATTTCCAAAAGACGCACTGAGCAAAGAGATCGATCGACGGGAAAATCGTGGCAAAAAGCAATCCGTGAAGAACACGAACAAAACGCAAATCACAACCATAAATTTGCAACCGTGTGGCTACCACACGCTACAATAGTGAGATTACGGTCTCACTTCCTCAAAATCTCATGAACACAGAGGTATTGTTCTCTTCTCTGTGGATCTCAGGTTCGGTACAGCAGGGGAGTGGGAGAGCAGGAAACCCTAAGTGCGAAAGAGCAAATGACTGAGATAGATGGGAGGAGGGTGTCTCCCGACTACTTATCCTACTACTAGCCTAAGTCTATTTCCTACTCTACCCCTCTCTATTCTAATTACAGAGCGAACCAGCTAAACCCTAGGGTTATTCTGGACCAACTCGGTGGTAGGTGTATCCGACGGCCACGCCCGCACAAACCGAAGCGTTGCCTCGACGCAACCTCCGGATCGCCGCCACGTGCCGCCCTCGCTCTGCACCCCCAGTTTTGTGGCCCAAACCGGGAAACCAGCCTTTTCCAGCAAACCCCCAGTTTTGAGGCCCAAACCAGGAAACCAGCCCACCAGCTTCTGAGTTTTGAGGCCAAACTCAGCAAACCCTCAGAGCCCAGGTTTTGAGGCCCAAACCTGGAAACCGTTCCTCAGCCCGAGTTTTGTGGCCAAACTCGGAAACCATCCGCACCCAGGTTTTGAGGCCCAAACCTGGAAACCGTCCACCCGATGGTTTTTCCCCTGGCTCTACCACCAAACCGACGTCGTAGAGGGGATGCACCTCCCGTGCACCCCGTCCACCGACACGTGTCCCCGAGTCCACGACTCAGGCAACACATGACCGCAAGTCTTCGCTTGTAGCTGCCACAGGCTGCCAGCCACCACAGCTGATCCTCGGGCCTCTGGTCCCTCAGTCCAAGCCCCACGTCCGCCCTTCGCCACTCTCGGTCCATCGGCACGGCACGTCTCTACTTGACCTTCACCTCGCCTTCGATCACTGCATCCGTGCTCGACACCTGCACAACACAAGCCGAAGAACATGCGCATCATCCCAGTTGACAATCACTCATCACTCAGAGACCCGGCATACACCCATGTATCCGCATAAACTAACTAAGCAACCTATTGACAAAGATCAAACACTAAGCTCACTAGACATTAACTACTATGGCTAAGTGAATTAAACTGTAGGATAGCTAGGCACTCAAGCAATCAATCAAGTATACCACTCAATACTGATAAGTAGAATAAATTAATACTTGAAATGATGAATGAAGGACCGAAAGTGCCAACAGAAAGCGACCAGAGGGGGGGTGAATGGGAGCTTCAAATTTTCCTTTTGAAAACTTGTTGCTACTGTCCCAAAATCAATCCCAAAAGCAAACTCTAAAGCTCGCTAGTGTCTACGACCCTAGTGATAGGGTGGATGCTTGCAAGAAGCACAGCGAGACACTACACGACTCTAGAAACACAATGCAAAAGTCGGAAATCGAAACCAACAACGGACGAGCGAACCGCGGACGAAAATGCGCAACACACTCACGACCGGACTCTGGTCAGCGTCCGGTCAGCAGGGACCGGACGCGTCCGGTCACACAAAACCAGATTTGGGACCTTACTGTGTTGGACCGGACTCTAATGAAGCAGAGCGTCCGGTCACAGCCTGTGCGTCCGGTTAGTAGAAAAATCCCGATGAACAGTACCCAAGACACGTCTGATCGCTGAGAGACTGTGCGTCCGGTCGAAAGCAGGAAGAACACAGTGATCACATTCAACGACCGGACTCACTGACCTAGCGTCCGATCAGTACGAGTGGAGCGTCCGGTCACCCCGACAATGGACAGTTCGTTCACCAATTCAACTCGATCTCACCCAAAACAAATCCTCTAGGGATCAAACTTGGTGAGAGGAGTCACAAGGTGGATAGTGAGCTATCTCTAGGAGATCATGGCTCGAACCTATCTCCAAATCGGTGAATCGAAGAAATCCGGGTGAGGGGTGAAAAGCTTGACCCGAAACCAAAATCGATCGATCTCCTAGACCGTGAGGTTAGAGGTGTATTCCTTCGGTGGAAAGAAGTGCCTCACGACCTAGAACAACTTGGTTCAAACGGATTTGCAAAAGGTGAACCGAGCAAAGAGATCAAGCGACGGGAAAACATGGAGAAAAAGGATTCCGCGAAGAACACGAACGAAATGCGAATCACAATCATGAATTTGCAACCGTGTGGCTACCACACGCTACAACAGTGAGATTACGGTCTCACTTCCTCAAAATCTCACGGACACAGAGGTATTGTTCTCTTCTCTGTGGATCTCAGGTTCGCTACAGCACGGGGGTGGGAGAGCAGGAAACCTGGAAGGCAAAATAGCAAATGACTGAGATAGATGGGGAGGTGAGTGTCTCCCCGTACTTATCCTAATTCTAACTATTCCTAATTCCCACTCTACCCCTAACTACTTACAGAGCGAACCAGCTAAACCCTAAGGTTATTCTGGACCAACTCGGTGGTAGATGGATCCGACGGCCACGCCCGCACAACTCGTAGCGTTGCCTCGACGCAACCTCCTGATTGCCGCCACGTGCCGCCATCGCTCTGCACCCCCGGTTTTGTGGCCCCAAACCGGGAGAAACCAGCCTTTCCAGCCAACCCCCGGTTTTGAGGCCCAAACCGGGAAACCAGCCCACCAGCATCTGAGTTTTGAGGCCCAAACTCAGCAAACCCGCAGCGCCCAGGTTTTGAGGCCCAAACCTGGAAACCGTCCTCAGCCGAGTTTTGTGGCCAAACTCGGAAACCCTCAGCACCCAGGTTTTGAGGGCCAAACCTGGAAACCGTCCACCCGATGGTTTTTCTCTGGCTCTACCACCAAACCGACGCCGTAGAGGGGATGCACCGCCTGTGCACCCCGTCCACCAACACGTGTCCCCAAGTCCACGACTCAGGCAACACATGACCGCAAGTCTTCACTTGTTGCTGTCACAGGCTGCCAGCCACCACAGCTGATCCTCGGGCCACCAGTCCCTCAGTCCAAGCGTCACGTCCGCCCTTCGCCACTCTCGGTCCATCGGCACGGCACGTCTCTACTTGACCTTCACCTTGCCTCTGATCACTGTATCCGTGCTCGACACCTGCACAACACAAGCCAAAGAACATGCGCATCATCCCAGTTGACAATCACTCATCACTCAGAGACTCGGCATACACCCATGTATCCACAATCTCCCCCTTGATGAGTGCATTGTCAACTACCAACACAAATCATAATGGAAGCAAAAAGAGGAAGAAGGAGAAGAGTGAACTCAACCAAATGACCCAAAAGCATAGCAAAGGCCGAAGAAAGTCAAGTGGAAAGAGCAGAACAACTTGGTTCCCAAAGACATGGGCAACGGCTCGACGCAACCAAGCAAAACAAAGCTAGCCCTCAAGAAGAGGTAGAACAGGCTCAACACCGCTAGCAAGAAAACTCGACACCAATTGAAAATCAACTGAACATCAAGCAAAACAAAGCTAGCCCTCAAGAAAAGGTAGAACAGGCTCAACACCGCTTAGCAGATACCGATCGAAAATCGAAGCAAATGCTAGTCCCTCAAGACAGAGGCACAGAGGCTCAACACAACTAACAAAGAAGGCTCGATACTAAAACCGGCCAATCAGGAAGCAGCAAAAACTCCCCCTTGAATAGTGCAAACAACCAAGAAGGCTCCCCCTTAGTTCAAACAGAGGGTAATGATTTGCAATTTCTCCCCCTTAGTTGAAAATGCACCATCAAAAAGTGCCAACACACAGATTTCTCCCCTTCCAAGATGCATATGAGTCAAAAATGCAAGTTAGCAGCTTCAGGGATATAGTCAAGAGAATGCAAAGATGCTCTAAACAGTATAGCTCCAACGACTCATTGGAAAGCATACAAGCTAGCGAAGGCTCAAACTGATCACCAAAAATGCAATATGAACATACGAGCAGAGGTGAGCAGTTTTGAGTCAAAAGGTATTCATCATCAAAATAGCACCAAACATGTATAGACAGGAAAACAAGTGCTAATCATGTATACAAAGTGAACTACCCCTAGAAAAGTTCAATCATCATGCTATAGAATGAAACATAGTCTTGTGTATCCAAATTTTATCGGAGTTGCAGCGGTTAAGATTTCACAAGTTCAAGATTTCAGCATGTGATTGCGAGAGGTTGAAAACTTATCATTGCCTAACTTTTCAACTGTGCGAAGCCTATGCAGAAGCAATCAGAAGCTTAAAGCAACAGTTTCGGTCATACACTACACAGCTCAAGTTTAACTCAAAGTGCAATGAGAAACAGTCTCGAAACTGTGATGTGTTGACAAGCAATCCCATCTCGATCTTTACAATTCACTTATCTTGGTTCAAGTTTTATCTTAGAGTATGAACAGACCAAGCAAGTGACAGACTCAGAACTAGAGACATAGCAACCTAGCATATATGAAAAGCACGAGTGTATTCAACACATCCTACACATGCTAGTTGCATATCTCAATGGTGAACATTTTCAAGTTTTATGTTGGTTAAGCAGATTCACCATTCTAAAATAGCTCAGCTCACAGTATGTATCAGTGATCAGAAAGAGCATAAGCTACAGCATCAACATAAAGCATCGGAGCAAAGACTACACAGAGCATAGTTACATTCTTCAGACTATATTCATGAAGCTCAGAATGTAAAAGCGTATGATGAAATGCAAAGATGCATGAAGAACCTTAAAAGAAGTTAAACCAACTGAAAAACACAAAGTCAGTGTATCATACAAGAGTCAAAATGTTTCCCCCATCTAAAAGGGGAAACACACACCAAGCTCACCTCTCAACCGACTAAAAGTTGATTGGTCCAAAGGCTTGGTGAAAATATCAGCCAACTGATGATGAGTATCGACATGGCGAAGGTCGATATCACCCTTCTCATAGTGGTCTCGCAAAAAATGAAAGCGCACATCAATGTGTGTGACGGAACCTCCTGGATTATTAAGGCCCACGTATACTTGTCCTTGTCCTACAGACGTCGGACAGTCATATACTGTGCCCCAATAGCCCAAAAGACCCACCACGTGTCATCGGGTAACCCGACTCATCCACGTTTCCTTACCTTCCCAGGATCATTGCAAGAGTCATTGCAGTATTACAACATTTCACAAATAATATACATCGGAGATGAAAGAGCGGAAGTATTACACCATAAGTTTTACAAACCAGATGTTCAAACTTATGTCGTTATTACAAACCATAGTTTCAAACTTTGTTCTAGATAGTGGAAGTAGCATTACTAAAACTGTATAACACACAAACAACCCCGCCTAAGGGTTGCACTACTCCTCCCCGGACAAGTCCTCCTCATAGACTGTCACGCAACAAGCCTCAAAGCAAGGCTGCTCGTGAACGCCACCTGCAACAGGGGATTAACAAACCCTGAGTACGAAGGTACTCAACAAGGCTGACCCGACAAGAGAAGAGACGAAACAGGTATGCTGGCTTGGGTAGGCTCAACAGAATTTTTCTTTTGCATAAAAGCTTACTAAAGTAGTCCTAGATCCAAATTTTACTTAATCATTTAAGTACTTGGTAAGAACTGAAAGTGAACATTAGTGAAAGGTCATCATCATTCTTTCATAAACCAGTTCCATTTTCATTCTACGGTGCGGGTCGAAAGATTGAGTCTCCTTAACCGAGGAGCATGACGATTCGAACCGATTCAACCAGATCTGGGAGTTTTCCACGATCATACGATATATGTAGACCCGTGATCACACATATACCAACCCCAACCTCGGATCCTCCGAACAAGACCGGGTCCGCGCCACCCGAGAGTACTTGTACACCTCCAATCCGGGACTTCGACCCACGAGGGTAGCTAGTACTCCCGCCATCTCTCCACTCCCAGTGCGCGATTAGCCGTTCTCATTTAAGAACCACCAAGGCAGGACTTACCGTAGCATATGATCGGTACTTCACAGTTTCTCAATCTAGCAGGCCAACAACGGTTAACCCTAATCGACACATCCGGGTTACCCTGCATCTAATCCAAGGATCGACGCAGGTGCCCGTCTGGCCTTAACCATCATTCTTTCTCATTATCATTTCAAAACGATAAGTATTGAAAACATTTCGCAAAAGCTTTATGAAGCAAGGCTAAGCATTTCTATCAGTGGCCTAAAACAGGTATCAAGGAATGATATATCGATAACAAGGTTGGTCATGCATCAACAGGTTTAAAGCATTTATTTGATAAACATTTTATGCATCAGTTTATCGAAATAAGGGTAATTGTAAATCCAAGGAAAAGGTTAAATGAACCGGGGCTTGCCTTCGTTAATCGGGAGAGTCTGGAACTCCTGGTAATCCGGATCAATTGGATACTCTGAAGTTTCCGGACCAACCTCGCTCGGACACTCGATCACTTCGGAAGCTACACGATAAAGAGTGCATGCTTAAAGGAATGCTCATGACATGATCATGGTAAAGATGGAAATTTTCTAAGCTATGATATATAACTTAAAACAATTTTCTCTCACGGTAAAATTTATTTTCTCCAGCAGAGCTCAAAATTTTTGTGAAGATATATTTTCACCTAAAAACAGTGCCAAAAATAGTTTCATGATTTTTGGACATTTAACTAGGCCTACAAAAATCATCAAAGTCCATTTATTAATTAAAAGCCATATTTAAATTAGTTTCAAAATTTGTTCAAAACTCAGGTTTTATATTTTTCTTAAATATTAGGCAGCTTGAGAAAGCTACACAAAAATTTTCACAATTTTTGGAGCTTCCTACAAAAAGATATCAAAAAGACAAAACTCAAAACTATACCCAAAAACTGGAAAAAGAAAAACACCTTTCTCTCACTGACAGGGGACCCCAGACATCAGGTTCTCTTACTCCGCTTCGCCCGAGGCCAGTAGGTTCCCCTTCTCCGCCTCGCCCGAGGCCTTCTCCGCCTCGCGCCGAGGCCTTCTCCGCCTCGCGCCGAGGCCTTCTCCGCCTCGCGCCGAGACCTTCTGTGCCTCGCGCCGAGGCCTTCTCTGCCTCGCCCGAGGCCTTCTCCGCCTCGCCCGAGGCCTGCAGCCGAAGGCTTTGACCGAACGCGCGCCTACGTTGACCGACCTCCAACCTCATCGCCGACGAGGCCTCCGGCGACGGCGAGGCCTTCCACATCTTCGCCTGGATCTCGCGCACCGATTCCACTCTTTTCCCGACCTCGCACTCACTCGATTCCGAGCGGACGACGGCCATGGCGGCTCGGCCATACCGAGCACGGCGGCGACACGGCGCTCCGGCTGCTAGGGCTCGGTAGCGACCTAGCCGAGGGTGGCATCGCACTTGGGCACTTACCGCGACCGTGATGTGCACCTAAACTTGCTCAGAGACGGCTCCAAGCAACCTGGCCCATGCTGGCGGCCATGGCGGCGCTTGCGCCGATGGCAAGCCACGCGGACCGATCACGGTGGCCCGGTAGAGACTAAACTAGGAAGCGCAACACAACAAGGAGCTCAAGACGACTACGGTGCTCACCTTGCCTTGCTTCGAGGAGCACTGGACCAAGGTTGGCGACGGCGGCGGTGATGGCGGAGCTTGCACTTGTGGCAACCGTCGGGGACTGGTCAAGCCCGAGCGGTAGAGACCTCAGGAGCGAGCCGACCGTGACCTACAACACCAGACGAAGCTAAAGCACTACTTGATTTGGCCGGAGGAGCTCTGGCTGACCGCGACCACGACTAAGATACCTGTGATGGCTCCCGGCCGGTGACGAAGAAGATGACTGTGGCGGCGGCGATTGCAAGCTCTCGGGCTTGGGTTAGCTAGCTCAGGAGAAGCAAGGGATGCAGGCGGAACTATTGGCAAGATGGAGAGTGCGGGGACGCAGCGACGAGAGAGTGAGAGCTCGCCGGAGCTTTGCCAGAAAACAGAGCAGGAGAGGGAGGAGGTGGCGGGCGCAGGTGAAGAGAGGGTTGGGGAGCTCTCGGAGCTTGACACCGCACGGAGTGAAGCAAGCGGCAAGCAGCTGCGTGACCGGACACGCGGAGCGGCGCGAGAACGGCCTAGCCACGGCGAAGGCGCACGCGGCGTCCCCTGCTGCTCCGGCAGGTACTCCCCCCCTACTGTAGCTACAGGAACAGATTTACCCCCTTTCACAAAACTCTAGATTTTTGTACTGCACGACCAAAACTCCAAAAACCAAAGTTGCTCCAAACTTTGTATTCTACAAGTTTGCTTTAAGAACCAAAGTCAAATTCTGCCTGGATTTTGAAATAGAGTTCAAACTCAAATTTGGATCAAACTGAATTTCAAAATTACTTTTGAATTTTCTGAACAACTTCAAATTTCACCAAAATATGAACTGTAGAGCTTGAAAAGTTGTACAACTTTGCTTTAATACACTTGGGCTGATTTCAAATGGAAATAAGTCAATTGGATCAAAACTGTTCAAATTGACTTCAAATTAGAAATTTGAAAAGGGGACAGATTTAGGGTTTTGCAGTAAAAGCAAAATTACTTTTGATTTTTCAATGACACTTGAAAAAAAATGGTCAATGTATGAAATGTTCCTTTTGAAATTCTCTACATCTTTGATGTAGATCTCAAACTCAGATCCCAAGTAGTTTTGGAAATGCAAGTTTAAAATAAAAAAAGGGACCATTTCCAGGGTTTGAATAAACTCATAACTACTTGGAATTTTATACAGAAACTTTGAAAACTTTGAAAACCAAAGTTGTACCTCTTCTCAAGATCTACCAAAAAGCTTTTAGGGTCAACCCCTAAATAGGTATAGATTTTGAGTTAACTAAAAAGGGCTAGTTAACTTATATAGGAATTTAATGATTTTCCCACTTTTAAGCTAAATGAATTTTACATCCTTTTGACTTGTTGAACTTGGTTTCATGCCTTTACATGACTATAGTCAAATAGGAATGAGCACAAGTTATTTCATAATGACATTCCAAATTAAGGTTTTGAGTTATAACACAAGCATAAACAAAGATGCTCACATTAGGAATTAAACTCATTTTAGTGAATGCATCTCAAGGTGAGCTAGCACATGATGCTATGGAATGCTTATGATGGCATGACAATATTTTATTCATGTAAACACCTGAGGTGTTACAATGTGTTTGGTCTTCGAGTGAAGCACGGGGTTCTTAGCAACGCTAATCGCACTTGTGCTGTCACAAAGCAAAGGAACGCGAGAAAAGCTCGGACCAAAATCACGCAAAGTGGCCATCATCTAGAGTAACTGGGAACAGCAGCTAGCCGCAGCAACATACTCAGCCTCCGTGGTAGACTGGGCGACACTAGACTGCTTGCGAGAGGACCACGATACAAGAGAAGAACCAATAAACTGACAAGTCCCAGAAGTGGACTTGCGATCAATCCGGCAACCAGCAAAATTAGCATCGGAATAACCGCAAAGGGAAAGGGTGGAGGAAGCAGAATACCAAATCCCAAACTCTGGAGTGAAGGATAAGTACCTCATAATGCGCTTGACCGCCTGACGGTGAGAAGTGCGCGGCGAAGACTGAAAACGCGCGCAAAGACACACAGCGAACTGGATGTCCGGGCGTGTCGCCGTCAGGTACAGCAGCGACCCGATCATACTCCGGTACTCCTTCTGGTCCACTGCTTCTCCCTCCTTGTCCGCATCCAGAGCCGTCGTGGTCGCCATGGGTGTTGGGAGAGGCTTGGCCTCACCCATGTCGAACTTCTTCAGAATGTCGCGAGTATACTTACCCTGGTGCACGAACGTTCCTTCCCAGGATTGCTTGATTTGCAACCCAAGGAAAAACATCAACTCGCCCATCGTGCTCATCTCGAACTCCCTGCTCATAGTGTCTGCAAACTTGGCAACCAAGGCGTGAGAAGAACCAACGAAAATGATATCATCCACGTAAATTTGGACCAAGAGAGTATCAGTGCCTTGCTTGAGGAGAAAGAGCGTTTTATCTACACATCCCATTTTAAAACCCTTAGCAAGCAAAAAGGTTTTCAACCTATCATACCATGCTCTAGGGGCTTGTTTCAAACCATACAAAGCTTTGTGAAGTTTAAAGACATGGTTTGGACACTTGGGATTTTTGAAACCGGGGGGTTGTCTAACGTATACCTCCTCTTCTATTTAGCCGTTTAAGAAGGCACTCTTGACATCCATTTGAAAAAGTTTGAAGCCTTTGGATGCAGCAAAAGCCAAGAGTATCCTAATAGCCTCCAAACGTGCTACAGGAGCCAAAGTCTCCTCATAGTCTATCCCCTCCTTCTGACTATATCCCTGGGCTATGAGTCTGGCCTTGTTTCTCACAACATGGCCATCTTCTCCCTGTTTGTTTTTGAAAACCCATTTTGTCCCAATTGGATGACACTCAGAAGGTGGAGACACTAGAACCCAAACCCGATTTCTCTCAAAGTTTTCTAACTCCTCATGCATGGCATTGACCCAATCCGGATCCGTCAAAGCGTGTCCAACATCCCGGGGTTCAAAATCAGCAATAAATGCAGAATGAGCAAAGTGAGAGATTTGCCTTGACTGGGTGACGCGTTCGTCGATGCTGCCGATCATCTGTTGAGGCAGGTGCTGGCGCTGAATGTGTCGTGGCGCCTTCCTTGCCGAAGTGGCCTCCCCCTCAACAGCAGCTGGTGCCTCCCCGGGTACTAAGGGTACCGCTCGGGGTGGCGGATCCCATGGCCCCCAGGAAGAAGACGTGTCGGGGCCGTGAATCGTCGTAGAAGTCGCTCCTTGCGGCACAGCAGGTGGAGGAGGAGGTGCTGGGTCATCCATGCCTTCAGCACCTTCTTCTTCATCATCGAAAAGAGGCTCGCCAACCTCATGATCACCTGCACGCTCAAAACGAGAGGAAGGACAAATCATGGTCTCGTCGAAGGTGACATCGGATGTCTCCATGACTCGGTTAGTGTCAAGGTTAAGTACACAATAAGCTCGAGTGTGAGTGTCATAACCCAAAAACACACCGTCAGAAGAACAAGACTCAAATTTGTCCAGGTTGCCCTTTTTGAGTATAAAACAATGGCAACCAAAAACTCTAAAATAGCTCACCTTGGGGAGTTTTCCAAAACGCAACTCATAAGAGGTCTTTTTCAAGAAAGCTCGAAGAAAAATGCGATTGGAAATATAGCATGCAGTGCTCATGGCTTCGGCCCAATATCGCCTAGGAGTCCTATGCTCATCGAGCATCGTCCTGGCCATCTCTACAAGGGTCTGATTCTTCCTCTCTACAACACCATTCTGTGGCGGTGTGTAGGGGGAAGAAAACTGATGCTCCAAACCCAAAGAGTTACAAAGCTTCTCAAAATGCGATTGGAAATATAGCATGCAGTGCTCATGGCTTCGGCCCAATATCGCCTAGGAGTCCTATGCTCATCGAGCATAGTCCTGGCCATCTCTACAAGGGTCCGATTCTTCCTCTCTACAACACCATTCTGTGGCGGTGTGTAGGGGGAAGAAAACTGATGCTCCAAACCCAAAGAGTTACAAAACTTCTCAAAATCCGAATTCTTGAATTCGGAACCATTATCACTCCTAATAGCTCGCATCGAGTTCAAAGGGAACTCGTTCTGAAGACGTAAAATCAGATTGCTAACAAAGGAGAAAGTCTCGGTCTTCTCAGCTAAAAAGAAGACCCACGAATATCTCGAAAAGTCATCAACAACGACAAGTACATACCACTTCCCCCCAACCGAGCTCACCCGAGCCGGACCAACAAGGTCCATGTGCAAAAGCTCTCCAGGGCGCTTGGTCATGACTTGAGTCACTGGATGGTGGGGAGCGGCAACCATCTTCCCATGTCTACAAGAATGGCAAACAAGATCCTTCTCCATGGATAACTTGGGCAATCCTCGGATTAGGCCAAGTGAACTAAGTCTTGCAAGCAAGTCGAATCTCAAATGTCCTAGTCTCCTATGCCACTTCCAAAGATCAGAAGAAGAAGGTCCAGCCACAAGACAACGAGAAATGTCAAAAGACTCTGAGAAATCCGCACGAAAGACTTTCCCAAAGGGCGAAATCCCACAAACAAGATTGCCCTGAGGGTCCAAAATGCGACTGAGATTCGGCTTAAAACGAATCTCATAGTCATCATCAAAGAGTTGCGAAACAGAGAGAAGGTTAAAATGCAAGTTAGAAACAAGAGCAACATCGCGCAACACAAAGTGCTCATTAACTCGCACCGACCCACGAGACAGCACTTTACCTTTGTTGTTGTCGCCGAAGGTGATATACTCCTTTCCAGCGACCGGACTAAGACTGGAGAACCACTTGGCATTTCCGGTCATGTGTCTCGAACACCTGGAATCCACCAACCAAACGTTCTCCAATCGTTTTACCTATATCAAAAAAAAGACATAGGGTGAGCATATGGGCCAACACTGGGGTTAGTAAAGTGAGGGGAATACCAGTGTTGGGCCGGCTGCTCAAAAGAACGGTTAGCGAAAAAACCATTCCTAGCACACCTACGAAGGAAGCAATCACCATGTTTAGAAGAACGTGGTCCGCTGGGGAAGGAGCGCTCACCGCGATACTCAAAACGCGGTGGAGGAAAGCGCTCAACTACAAAGACACCGCTACGGGGTCCATAGCCTACAACTGCAGGCTCCCACCGAGCACGCTCTCTACGAGGCATAGGCCTAGGAACTTGAGGCACTGTACCTCTAGGCCTAGCATCTCTCCTCGGAGCTCTCTTCTGCCTAGGCCTGGGAACTTGAGGTTCTGGACCTCTGGGCCTAGCAGCTCTCCTCGGAGCTCTCCTTTGAACATTCGGCACATGTACATCATGGAAAGGATAGTACATGTCCGGGTTGTTCATCTCCCTAGCACGGCGCGCCTCTCTCTTGCGCCGAAAGCAGAACTCGCTCAAGTGTCCATCTCTCCCACAATGCTCACAATGGTACCTCACCGCTCTCAAAGGGGGTTGTTGGTACACATGGTTGTGGGTGTGGATCACCTTGCCCTTCTGTGGCAAACACTCCTCCTGGATAGGTGGCATCGTATCAAGCTTGTTCTTCAAGTGATTGGGTTTGGGATGCCACACTTGGTTCTTGGGTGGAGCTCTTGGAGGTTCTTCAAACACTCCATCCTTGGTGTTAGGCTTGAGAGGCTCTTTGGGTGGAAGCTTGGTAAGTTTGGGAGTAGTGGTGAAGTTGGGCTTCTCACTTGGGTTCAAACCACTCGACTCTCCAATCTTCCCAAAAGCAGAAAGATCAACACCCGGAGCAAAACCTACACCAGGACCTCCAGCAGCTCGCTTGAATTGGGAGATCATCATCCCGAGCTGCGGCTCACCACAAGACACCCATGACAAGATGGTCCGAAGGTATGTGTTTTCCTCCTCGGTTTGCATCTTGTCATGCTTCACGTTAGCAATCTCCATCTCCAAACCCTCACACAAAGCGCACCTAGTCACACAAGTGCTACCCGAGCTGGCCTCCTCAAGAGACACAATCTTGGCATTCTTCTCTGCCAACTCGGATTGCAAGACAGGACAAGTCTTGCACGCACCCAACAGCCAGGGTCTAGCCTTCAGCTCATCCACCTCTCCTACCAACGCAACATACTTGCTTCTCAAAGTGAGAAGGTCAGTCATGTGTGTGGTGCACATCTCACACTCCTCCTCATCAGTAACGACCACGGTGGACTTGACAGAATCAAGCTCCTTCACCGTATCCTCCCACTTCTGCCTAAACTCCTTGCGCTCTCTAGCAGCACGCCTAAGCAACTTGTCCTGACTATGCAAGGTGGCAGTAAGCATCTCAACCTTAGCAGAAAGCTCGTCGTGGGTGAGAGATACCTGGGAGGTGTCGTCGTCGTCGTCATCGTCGTTCCGAGGAGTCTCCATCTCGCCATCGAGGGCCATGGTGCAGAAGCCGTCGTCGTCGGTGAAGAAGCAGAGGCCGTTCAGCTTCTCCTCGATCCTCTTCTTCTTCTCGGACTCGTCATCGCTGGAGGCAGCGGAGTCGTCATCCAAGTCATCGACGTCGCTGAGCGTGGCGAAGAACGCACGCTGCTCAGCCTGGGCCTTCTCCAAGTACTTGGTCTTGATGTACTCCTTGTCGAAGCCGCCCTTCCGCTTGTGCTTCGCGGGGACGTACTTCTCCTTGCGCTTGCCGGAGTCGTACTTGTGCCCATGGTCCACCCTGCCGAAGGTCTGCTTGTTCTTCTTCGGGCAATTGGCAATGAAGTGGTTGGGGTCGCCGCACTCATAGCATCCTGAGCGTCCTCCTCCGCGGCAACGGTTCATGCGGTTGTTGTGGAACCGCGAGAACCGGTTGGCGAGCATAGCCAACTCGTCATCCCCCAAAGACTCCAGCTGCTCCTCTGTGACAGAAAAGAGAGAAGAGAGTGCAAAACCTCCAGAGGGGTTAGCAGAAGAGCCAGAAAGCAAAGCCATCGACGGGCCAAAAGGATTTTCATAAGAAGCCCTCGCCATGGCATCGATCTCAATGGATTTGAGCTTACTGAAGAGCTCGTCGCACGTGAGGGTCTCAAAGTTAGGCGATTCGATGATCGCCTGAACCTTGGAATCCCACAACGACCGATCAAGAGTATGCAAAAGCTTCAAAGCTCTCTCATGATCGTCGAAAGGCAACAGCTCCTTGTTAGCCCTCATCCTGTTGACAATAACCTGAAAGCGAGCGAATATACTCTCTATGCTCTCGCCAGACATATGTCGAAAGTTCTCATACTCTCGCTTGTGCGACTCGTAGAGACGGGTTTTGACTTGAGAGGTTCCCTCATGGAAACGCATGAGGGATGCCCAAATCTCCCGAGCCATAGCGAGGTGAGAAACGCGATCAAACTCCGTCATGCTCAAGCATGAGAAAAGAGCATTACGGGCTCGGCTGTTGGCATCGTGATCATCGATCTGACGCTGAGTCACACGAGCAGCCAAGACCACGTAGTCAACAGAGTTGCAAATATCCCAAATGGAAGCACTCATACTTTGCAGATAGGCCGACATGCGTATCTTCCAATACGCATAGTTCGTCCTATCAAAGAACGGCGGTTTGCCCACGCCGCGATCCATGTCGCCTTCTGTGGATCTGGAACCGGTTAAGGTGGAAGATCCTTAACCTGCTCCGATACCAATTGAAGGACCGAAAGTGCCAACAGAAAGCGACCAGAGGGGGGGTGAATGGGAGCTTCAAATTTTTCTTTTGAAAACTTGTTGCTACTGTCCCAAAATCAATCCCAAAAGCAAACTCTAAAGCTCGCTAGTGTCTACGACCCTAGTGATAGGGTGGATGCTTGCAAGAAGCACATCGAGACACTACACGACTCTAGAAACCCAATGCAAAAGCCGGAAATCGAAACCAACAACGAACGAGCGAACCGCGGACGAAAACGCGCAACACAGTCACGACCGGACTCTAGTCAGCGTCCGGTCAGCAGGGACCGGATGCGTCCAGTCACACAAAACCAAATTTGGGACCTTACTGTGTTGGACCGGACTCTAATGAAGCAGAGCGTCCGGTCACAGCCTGTGCGTCCGGTTAGTAGAGAAATCCCGATGAATAGTACCCAAGACGCGTCCGATCGCTGAGAGACTGTGCGTCCGGTCGAAAGCAGGAAGAACACAGTGATCACATTCAACGACCGGACTCACTGACCTAGCGTCCGGTCAGTACGAGTGGAGCGTCCGGTCACCCCGACAATGGACAGTTCGTTCACCGATTCAACTCGATCTCACCCAAAACAAATCCTCTAGGGATCAAACTTGGTGAGAGGAGTCACAAGGTGGATAGTGAGCTATCTCTAGGAGATCATGGCTCGAACCTATCTCCAAATCGGTGAATCGAAGAAATCCGGGTGAGGGGTGAAAAGCTTGACCCGGAACCAAAATCGATCGATCTCCTAGACCGTGAGGTTAGAGGTGTATTCCTTCAGTGGAAAGAAGTGCCTCACGACCTAGAACAACTTGGTTCAAACGGATTTGCAAAAGATGAACTGAGCAAAGAGATCAAGCGACGGGAAAACGTGGAGAAAAAGGATTCCGCGAAGAACACGAACGAAATGCGAATCACAATCACGAATTTGCAACCGTGTGGCTACCACACGCTACAACAGTGAGATTACGGTCTCACTTCCTCAAAATCTCACGGACACAGAGGTATTGTTCTCTTCTCTGTGGATCTCAGGTTCGCTACAGCAGGGGGGTGGGAGAGCAGGAAACCTGGAAGGCAAAATAGCAAATGACTGAGATAGATGGGGAGGTGAGTGTCTCCCCCTACTTATCCTAATTCTAACTATTCCTAATTCCCACTCTACACCTAACTACTTACAGAGCGAACCAGCTAAACCCTAAGGTTATTCTGGACCAACTCGGTGGTAGATGGATCCGACGGCCACTCCCGCACAACTCGTAGCGTTGCCTCGACGCAACCTCCCGATTGCCGCCACGTGCCGCCATCGCTCTGCACCCCCGGTTTTGTGGCCCAAACCGGGAAACCAGCCTTTCCAGCCAACCCCCGGTTTTGAGGCCCAAACCGGGAAACCAGCCCACCAGCATCTGAGTTTTGAGGCCCAAACTCAGCAAACCCGCAGCGCCCAGGTTTTGAGGCCCAAACCTGGAAACCGTCCTCATCCTGAGTTTTGTGGCCAAACTCGGAAACCCTCAGCACCCAGGTTTTGAGGCTCAAACCTGGAAACCGTCCACCCGATGGTTTTTCTCAGGCTCTACCACCAAACTGACGCCGTAGAGGGGATGCACCGCCCGTGCACCCCATCCACCGACACGTGTCCCCAAGTCCACGACTCAGGCAACACATGACCGCAAGTCTTCACTTATTGCTGTCACAGGCTGCCAGCTACCATAGCTGATCCTCGGGCCACCAGTCCCTCAGTCCAAGCCTCACGTCCGCCCTTCGCCACTCTCGGTCCATCGGCACGGCACGTCTCTACTTGACCTTCACCTTGCCTCTGATCACTGTATCCGTGCTCGACACCTGCACAACACAAGCCAAAGAACATGCGCATCATCCCAGTTGACAATCACTCATCACTCAGAGACTCGGCATACACCCATGTATCCGCAATGAACTAGAATATAGTAAGTGCTTGAGTAACAAGAGCAAAACCTGAACTGGAGATGAAGGAAGACTCTTCCCAGCTCCAGAACCGATCACTCGCACGCCTCTACTCTTGAGCTAAGCCTTGAGCAGCGCTTCCGCGAGGGCAAGAATGCCTTGCTCTACTAGCTACCTACTTGCCTAAGCTCTCTGAGCTTCTAACCTAACTCTCACTTGCTTCTCTTGCTTGTGTGTTGCTCTGGGATGATGTATGGGATGGTGTGAATGAAGTGATGCCTCAGGGGGGTATTTATAGCCCAAATGAGTGAGGGGGTACTTATAGGGGGCAGCCAACCGACCTAGGGTTAGGTCAGGTGGCGGGCGCCACCCCCTACTGGCGGCCGCCAGTGTCATGGCCGCTGGATGCACCGTCCTTGATCCTACGGCCTCCAGGTGGTTGTCAAGAGAAGCCAAAATGAGTTTGATAGAAGAATCAAGAAAGTAAGAAGTGACAATGGAAGTGAGTTCAGAAACACAAGAGTTGATGAGCTATGTGATGAGTTTGGAATCAAACATCAATTCTCGGCCAAGTATACACCTCAATCCAATGGGATAGTTGAAAGAAAGAATAGGACACTCATTGATATGTCAAGATCCATGCTTAGTGAATACAATGTGAGTGACTCCTTTTGGGCCGAAGCAATCAACACGGCATGCTGTTATAGCAACCGGCTCTATTGTCACCCTCTATTGAAGAAGACACCATATGAGCTCCTAAATGATAGAAAGCCCAACATTGCATACTTTCGGGTCTTTGGGTGGAAGTGCTACATATTGAAGAAAGGCACAAGACTTGGCAAGTTTGAAAAGAAGTGTGATGAAGGGTTCCTACTTGGTTACTCCACTACAAGCAAAGCATATAGAGTGTGGAACAGCATATCAAGAATAGTTGAAGAAGTCCATGATGTTGAGTTTGATGAAACCAATGGCTCACATGAAGAACAAGACAATCTAGATGATGTGAGAGGAACACAATTAGTGGAAGCTATGAAGAACATGGACATTGGTGATATTAGGCCAAAGCAAGTGATTGATATCGAAGATGACAAAGAACAAGTGCTCTCTCCTCCAACCATGCATGACAACAATATTGCAAGCACTAGTGGTTCTCAAGATCAACAAGATGCTAGTGCAAGTACAAGTGCTCAACCGCAACAAGTGCTCCAACCAACACATATTGCAAGAGATCATCCTTTGGATCAAATCGTTGGTGACATAAGAAGAGGTGTGCAAACAAGATCAAGATTGGCATCCTTTTGTGAACACTACTCATTTGTATCATCTATTGAGCCAACCAAGATTGATGAAGCTTTGATGGATGTTGATTGGGTGAATGCAATGCATGAAGAGTTGAACAACTTTACCCGCAATGATGTTTGGGAGTTAGTGGAAAGACCAAAGAATACAAATGTGATTGGCACAAGATGGGTCTTCCGGAACAAGCAAGATGCAGAGGGCATAGTTGTAAGGAACAAAGCAAGATTGGTTGCACAAGGGTACACTCAATTGGAAGGCATTGACTTTGGAGAAACCTATGCACCGGTTGCTAGATTGGAGGCCATAAGAATCTTACTTGCATATGCTTGTTCTCATAACATCAAGCTCTATCAAATGGATGTCAAGAGTGCTTTTCTCAATGGATTCATCAATGAGCTAGTGTATGTTGAACAACCTCCCGGATTTGAAGATTTGAAGAAGTCCAACCATGTGTACAAGCTCAAGAAGGCACTATATGGGTTGAACCAAGCACCAAGAGCATGGTATGAAAGATTGAGGGATTTCTTATTAGCTAAAGGATTCAAAATTGGGAAGGTTGACACCACTCTCTTCACCAAGAAGATTGGAAGTGACTTGTTTATGTTGCAAATCTATGTGGATGACATTATCTTTGGATCAACCAACCAAGATTTTTGTGAAGAGTTTGGAGAGATGATGGCTAAGGAGATTGAGATGTCTATGATTGGAGAGCTTAGTTACTTCCTTGGATTACAAATCACGCAAATGAAGAAAGGAACATTTGTTAGTCAAGGCAAGTACATCAAGAACATGCTCAAGAAGTTTGGGTTAGATGAAGCAAAAGCAATAATCACTCCAATGGGCACAAATGGACATTTGGATAGTGACTCTAGTGGTGACATGGTGGATCAAAAGCTATATCGGTCAATGATTGGAAGCCTACTCTATGTGACCGCATCAAGGCCGGATGTCATGTTTAGTGTGTGCATGTGTGCAAGGTTCCAAGCTTCACCAAGGGAAAGTCATTTGAAGGCAACCAAAAGAATATGGAGATATTTGAAGCACACTCCAAATGTTGGACTATGGTATCCCAAGGGCTCTCAATTTGAATTGATTGGATACTCGGATTCTGATTATGCGGGATGCAAGGTGGATAGGAAGAGCACATCGGGCACTTGTCAATTGCTTGGAAGATCACTTGTCTCATGGTCATCAAAGAAGCAAAATAGTGTTGCACTCTCTACCGCCGAAGCCGAATACATATCCGCGGGTAGTTGTTGTGCACAATTGCTATGGATGAAAGCAACATTGCAAGATTATGGAGTCAAGTTTGGACAAGTCCCATTGCTATGTGATAATGAGAGCGCCGTCAAAATAGCCACCAACCCGGTACAACATTCAAGGACAAAGCACATTGACATAAGGCATCACTTCATTAGAGATCATCAAGCAAAGAAAGACATATCTATTAAGAATGTGGGCACCGATGATCAACTTGCCGATATCTTCACCAAGCCACCAGATGAGAGAAGGTTTTGCAAGCTAAGGAATGAATTGAATATCCTAGACTTCTCCAACATGAGTTGAATGCACCCCCACTTATGACATGCCTCTTCTCCAAGAAAACAAAGGTGAAATTGTTTGGCATGTGCATTCATTCTTATTAGGTTGTGATCTAGTTCATATAGCCATCACATTGCTTATTTAGGCTCATTCATGGTAAATCAAATGAATTTGAAGTATATATGGTACCACTATTGCTTCTATGTTTGATTTGATCTAGTGGTAGCATATAACTTGTTTGTGAGATTGTAACTCTAGTGTTTGTTCTAGTAAGCGAGCAATGGGTGTTTAACCAACATGAGTAAGATAACCATTGTAAGATGTGTGAATAAGCTTACTCTAGAGCAAACCGTGTTAAATATTCTATGCTCATGAGCTAGATTAAGCCATAACTTGACTTAGTTTGATCCCCACATATTAATCTTATGATGAAATTTAAAGTTGCCCTGCCTTTGTGGAAATTGTTGACAAAGGGGGAGAAAATGATGACAAAGATATGAGGGACATGCTAAGCAAACCTTCAAGTGGGATCAAAATATATACAAATAAGGGGAGCAAGCTCATAAACATGCTTGTTGCATTTGAAATGTGCATATTCATAATGATTGATTGCATTACATAATCGAAATATATACAAATAAGGGGAGCAAGCTCATAAACATGCTTGTTGCATTTGAAATGTGCATATTCATAATGATTGATTGCATTACATAAGCTATTTATTTTGATATTCATGCTTATGTGGTGAATGCTAGTGTTGGAATATGATTGATGAAATGACTCACTAGCATGAATAGGTTGATAACTAGACATACTTGTACCTTTGTATTTTCAAGAGGTTCAAGAGCCTTATTATAATGTTGATCTCACGAGGTTTTTGAGTTTTAATGTATGTCTAGTAATAAATGGTGCTAAGGATGGTATAACATGTGCACTCCGATTGGTATCACGCTTCAAAGGTCCATTCTTATGCCTTAGCATCATTATTGGTAGTATTGCTCATCCACATTTTATAATCATACACATGTGCTAAATTTAGAACCAAACTCTATAGCACATATGTAGGGGGAGCTAATACTATCAATGTGGTTACTTAAATTTAAATCACATATCTCTGTATAGGTTGTCATCAATTACCAAAAAGGGGGAGATTGAAAGCCCTAGTTTGATTTTGGTTAATTGATGAAACCTATTTGGTCTAATCCTATTGCTAAGCATGTGTGTAGCTTATAAGAGAGGATTGTGACCAAGCCAAGTGGTGGAGCTAGCAAAGATGGCAACCATGGAGGATGGTGATGGCCATATGCAACTCAAGAGATCAAGTGCTCTACCTTTGGTGAAATGAAGAAGAAGAAGAAGAGATGGAGCAAAGAAGCCCGAAGGCAAAGGAATAACCTATAGGGCTCTTTGTTTTGGTGATCAAGACACTTAGCGAGTGTGATCACATTTAGGATACATAGTCGTACTATTAAGAGGAGATTATTCACGGCTTATGCGGTGTTCAAGTGCCACTAGGTGTTCTCTAACATATCGATGCTATAGACCTAGTGAGTGACCAACAAAATCCTTGGAAAATGCTTTGCAAAATGCTAACACACGTACACAAGTGATGAAACACTTTGGTGTTGGCACATGGAAGCAAGGGTAGAAGTTAGAAATTAAAAGGTGATGTGTTAGGGGCATCGGACGCTGCTGGCGGCAGCATCGGACACTGGGCCGAGCGTCCGGTGGCAAACCCTAACCACTGACTTATGTTGAAGGAGCATCGGACGCTGGCAACGGACGCTGAGGAATCACTGTTGCAGAGTCCGATGCAGGTGTCGTGGTGCGAGCGTGCTTTCCAGGGAGCATCGGACGTTGGGCTGCGTCCGATGCCAATCCATCGGACGCGTCCGATGTGGTTTGAAGCGTTCTGGAACCTTTCTGTTGTGTCATCGGACGCAGGCGTTAAGCGTCCGATGTAGAGGTGCCGGCGCGTCCGATGTGGCGCAGAAAAGAGCTGAATCGAGCAGTAGCATCGGAGCGTCCGATGCCTGGCATCGGCGCGTCCGATGCCACTTTAACCGTGGCGCGAAGCAATATGACCGTTGGGATCTAACGGGCAGATTTCATATCAGGGGGACACGTGGCTCCATCCGGAGCATCGGACGCTGGGGCAGCGTCCGATGGTCTTGCATCGGAGCGTCCGATGGTCGCGATTTCAGCCTAACGGCTAGGCCGACTTGGATGGCCTATTTAAGGGGCTTGGCCGGCTCACTTGGCTTCACCCTTGCACATTCTGATTCCTAAGCATACTAGTGAGCTTTGGCAAGCCTCCCAACTCATCTCCCAAGTTGATTTGATCAAACCAAGTGAGATTGAGTGATCTAGTGCGTGATTTGATAGAGTTCAATCTAGTGGCACTAGTTCTTCGCATCGGCATTGAGTTTGCTTATTACTCTTGGCATTTGCCGGTGCCTAGTCGGCTTGGAGGTGTTGAGGTGGATTTGGCAAGAGAAGGAGATTGTTCTTGGCCACCACCGATCGAGATTGTGAGAGGTTTTGGAGCCTCACCTCGCCGGAGCGGCAAGAGGCATCCTTAGTGGATTGCTCGTGTCATTGAGCTACCTCACTAGCGGTAGACTCTTGTGGTGCTCTTTGTGAGCTTGGCTTTGCGCCGATTAGCCATCGGGTCACCTAGTGTTGGTCGACACAACGAGGAGTAGCGTGCCGGCAAGCACGTCAACCTCGGGATAAATCTTGGTGTCCCGTGTGCTTATTGTGATTGCTTCCACATCTTGGTGATTGGTCTTCTCATTCGCATTCTTGGTGATTGGCGTCTCGAGTGGATTTCACCGGTGATTGGCTCTCTACTAGACGATCCCGAAGGCTCGGTGAAACTACTTCTATCTAGCTCATTTACTTTGTGTATTTACATTAAGCTATTTCTCTTGTGTAGATACTATCATTTGTTGTATATCTCTTGTTATATTCCTTGTGTAGCTAGTTGTGATTAGCTTGCTTAGTTTATCTTTTTGTGCACACTTGTCTCATATACTTTTGTATATCATACTTGTAATAGATCTAGTTAGTTTTATTCCGCATTAGATATTAGCTCTAATTGCTTGTGTGACATAGATATATTAGGTAGAATTGTTGGATAGGTGGCTTGCAACACACTATTAGGCTAGCGCAAAAAGCTTTGCCATTTGTTATACTAATAGTGTTTGCCTAAGTAATTTTGTAGAGTTTTAATTAGGCTATTCACCCCCCCCTCTAGCCAATTTGGACCTTTCAAAGGGGAGCATGGCGTGTGGTACATGATGGAGATAGCGCGGGAGATAGCGGCTAGGGTGGAGGAGGGACGGAGTGGTGAGGGCAGCAGCAAACTGCGAGCTTTGCCCGCCATCCATGGCGGCGCCATCCGTACGACGCAAGAGACCGAGCAAGGAGGGCAATCAAGAGAGGGAGCGGGAGCAGAGGGCGATATGAGAGGCTCTGCTGGGCCCGCTGTCCACTTCTTAGATGAAGGCAGAGGCAAGGGAGCAGATGGAAGCCATGCGAGAGCTTGCTCTACGCATGGGCTGCACGTTGCCATTCTGTCGAACACCTGGCGCGCGACGACTTACAATCTTGGGCGTCCGCAAACAGTATCTTCCGAGCATATTCGGGTCTGACGCCTGTAAGCAAAGTTGTAGGTCTCGTGCTGCTCTACAACTTTTGTTAAAGGCACATGACCATTACAGCCACAAATTAGTAGGTGATTAGCCCCAAACATGACAGTGTCAGTGAGTTAATTAGGATTGACCTTGCTGCGATTAAATCCAAAATTCGTAGTCCAAACTTGGTCAAATCGAGTGCAACTTTTTGTATGCTCTTCTCCAAAAGATTACCTACAACTCTTATTTTTGGACCAAGTTGAGTTGTTTAACAACATTTGGAGAATGCGGCTTGCCAACGTGATTGACACTGCATTTCAGACTTAGCCAATATTTCCCTGCTGAAAACAGCAGCAGATTCGAACTTAGAACCTCCATTTGACAAGGTTAGGTGCAGATTCGGCCTTGGGTCCTTTAACAAAGTTTGTTGTACTCATCCTCTTCCATAATGTTGCTTAAAGGTCAAACCTCATATCAGGCATAAAAACTGTAGTTTTCACTTGGTCAAAGCAGCAACTTGATAATGCTTCAATTTAAGGTTTTAGGCCGATTGAGGCATTTTCTTGGCATTTGCTAAACACGAACCTTTCATAACTTTTGTTCATGAGCCCATATAGAGTTGATTAGGCATAATTGCAAGACTTGATTGAGCTCAAATGATCTCCTTCACTTAATTCGTGATTATAGGCAAAGTTGTGACTCGTCATTTCATGTGACTTTTTGATTCCAAACTTCACAAAACTTTTCCACTAGTTACTATAGACAGGAATGGAGGTGGGTCACATGAAAAATCAATGTTTAGAATTAATCCTGAATATTCATAAATTAGCGGTCGTTATTAACTGTCTCCACTAATTATTTCCCGAATAATTCAAACTGAGGCTTTGTTTCCGAGGTTGATTCAAAACCTCTGTCATCTCTGACAATACTAGAAATTATTTCTCGATCATCACCTGATAGAACATGTCTATGTTTAAACTGTCTACTCGACTAGCGTCAAACACCTGGGGTGTTACATTACATATCTCCAGTGTAGAGGATGAGCAATTTAGTGGTTGCAAACTTCCAAAGTGGAGAGTAAGCAATTTATGGTGGGTGTGTGTATATTGATCAAAAGAAATGATAAGCTTGTCTACTAAGATCTATGAGGTCTAACAAAGCTCAACACAAACAAAGCTCTTTGTGGTTTTGACTAACAAATATTTGGCTAGTGGTGGGATGGGATAAAATCCAGGAGGAACTTTTAGCAAGGTTTTCATGATTTTTAAAAGAAATCCTCCAGATTAGGTCCTAATTTCACCTTAGCAAGTTTAAAGAATTACACCATTTCTAACTAACTTTATTCACTAAGCATGATTTTAGTTAAAACATGTGCAACCCACAAAAGCTACAACTTAGATAAAACTAGTTATTCTAACTATAACAATAGCATTTGCATGGCATATTTTATTTCTTATTCAGGTTCCAACATTTTTAAGCAGATTTTATCATTTTTACTCATGGGATAATTACTTAGGCAAGTATATAACATTCAAAAATTTTCAAAAGATATAGAATTTAAGAACCGAACATAAAGAGTAAGGTTGAAACATACCTTATTGGCGCGAGGATCTCCCCCAAGCTGACTTCTTGCTTGGTGAAGGGTCTTCATCTTTCTCGGTCGGAGCTCTTGTTCTTATTTTATTAAAAAGGAAACTATATAATGTTGTGAAAAAGGGAAACTATCCTATTATGATATTTTATTATTCTAGCTAAGTTAACATGTACTTATGCATATAACTAATGATAACTGATTTTTTTAGTTACATGCATGACATATGTTATTTATTTGAAAAAGGGAAATTTGAAGGGAAAATTAAAAAGTAAATCCATACCTTAGATCCATGGAATTTCATCCTTATTGGGTGGATCTTCTTCCTTGGGTGCTTCTTCTTTAAGTACTTCATCGGGTTCTTCTTCTTTTGGCACCTTTCCTTTGTCATGTGAATTACACAACTCAGAAGAAGGTGGTTCTTTCTTTCTGTTCCACCTTGTTCTTGGGTGCCTCTTCTTGGTACGAACGGGTTTTGCTTCCTGCATGTTAGCCGCATATGCGAGACCATGGGAAAAGGAGAATATTTCCTTCCTCCCTCCTAATGTCATTTGCATTTTACCACTCCCCACATATATGCAAGCATCAACAGTGTTCAAGAAAGGTCTACTGTTGGTATTTCTTAGCGTCTCTACTAAGAATAGAGTTTTAATCTATCCCCGGCAACGGCGCCAGAAACGCTTGTTAACACTTCTTCACACAACCACTAGAACTAGACTATGGAGCCTAACTCCAGCAACGGCGCTAGAAGTGTCTAGGTGGTAAAACTATTGACTATTGGATAGTTCCGCAAGCGCACAAAAAATACCGATGTAGCACTTCACCCGGGAGTATTCCAAGGTATCGTTATTTATTTTATCCCAAAGGAAAGCAAGCTAGGAAAGATGTAGAGAGAGGAAAGATAGATCCTTTAGTCTTACTATAATCTATTATCAATTAGAGAAGCAAAAGGGTATAAGTGGATGTAATGGAGGATAGATAGATAAGATAAATAAGTTAAGCAAAGAGTATATGATATGAAAGATAGCTTTAGTAGAGTTAGCTAGGTGGGAGGACAACGAGTGAGTATAAAGTACTCCTATGTTTCTACCTTTACTCCTATGAACTAATCCTAATTAAATAGATGACTTGACTAGATTGACGTCTTTACTTGTGTGAGAGGGATAAACGAGAGAGTAAAGCGATAGAAGGTTGTTCACCTAACACAGTACTCAAGCGGATATTTGGCTTATGGACGCCTTACCTTTTAAGAACTAGCCTGAGTTCACGTGAGGGGATCTAGGTAGCCAGGCAAAATCTGTCACCTTTTGCCCATGCGCCCCTACTGTCCGTGCAAGCCAGCGGTAGTCAAAGATAAGATGAAGTATGAGCACCACCCTCACACTTATCTATACCTTTAGCTATCGATCAAAATAGCTAAAGCCCCTATCCTAAGATAGGACAATGACGCACACACAAGAAGCTATTTAAAGGAAATCAATCTAACTAAGACAACTATAGAACTAAGATAAGCACACAACAAGACTATATAAATATAGACTTGTACTAAGTAAATACTTAAATAAATACTTGGAAAGTAAATACTTAAGTAAATGCAAAGTAAAGTAAAGAAAGAATAATATATTAAATAAATAAAGTCTTACAAAAGAAGAAAGATACAAGGGCTATACCAGACTCCCAGAAGACGACTCCGGAGACCCGAGCTTCGCCCGACTCGACTCTAACTCCCACTCTAGACTAACTACTACTACTCTTGCTTGATCTCACTTGAGAGTGGAGATGTGTGAGATATCTTGGGGTGTGTAGAATGAGAGGGTGAAGGCCTCTATTTATAGTGGAGGTGGAGTAGGGGCTACTCCGGTGCCACGTTAGCGATCCGCGTGCTCCCCATCTCTCAACCCTTGGATCCACCGTCATTGTAACCGCCATGGATGGATGGCCTTGATTTCTTCACGTGTGAAACATGTGCAAGCAACCGACATTGGATGGGTTTCACCATGGGGTCGGGCGACCCCTGCCTCTGACATGTGGGCCCGGGGTACATCTTCTAGAAGGTGCTGATGTCACCCTGATGAATAGTGCTGCTGGGTCCCACCAAGGGGGGGTCGGCCGATCCCCCTATGACAGGGCTGGCCCACCTTCTTCTCTCCCTTGGTGACCCCACATGTCATGGAGCAAGTCTTGTGAAGTTGGTTGCATTTGGTTTTCGGTGTGGACCCATGAATCCATGTGCTTCTCATCTTGCACCATTGAGCAAAAGCACAAGCTTGATCCAATGGTTGATATTGGTTTGAACATGCTTCTCTTGGATCATGCCATGTCACCATGGCCGAGGTGGCCCAAAGGTGGGGTCCTCGACCCCCTTGCTGGGCCCACCTGGCCTCATTTTGTTCATTTTGCCATCTCCTACAAGTTCACAAGCTAAGAGTACAAGTGGAACTTATTAGTGGTAAATATGCTCATGATATGCTATTCTTCCTTGAAACCGAGGCCTGTTGACGGTATTTTGATAAGGTAAAACATGCTATAACTTCCGTCAACATCTACCTAAGATTAGAGGCACATCTTTCCTATTTCCCATATCTAGTACTATGAAATCAGCAGGAACATATGAACCTCCAATATGAACAGGTAAATTAGTGACTATTCCTTCTACATAGCATGTTGATTGATCAGCTAGCATGACATAGGCAGATGTGGATGACATGGGTAGAAAGAACGAGTTTTCATAGAAATCCTTGGATAAAACGTTCACACTCGATTCTAAATCACACATGGCATTTTTAAAGACTTCACCAAAGATTGAGCATCTAATTATGGGACTACCAGGATCACCCTTTTTAACAGTCATGGTTTGATCTTCATAATAGTTAAAATATTTTATCAACCATATTTGCAGTTTCTATGTTAGGTTTAGCCGGAATTTTGCCAGTTTCAAAAGATGGTATGATCGCAGCAAGTTGAGCTAATTGGGTTTCTAACATCTTATTAAAGCTAAGTTGATTTTTTAGAGCAGATGAGAAATCTTCAAATTTAGCATTTATGTTCTCAAGCATTTTATCATTTGACATTAATTTCTTATTCAAAAATTTAGTAGTTCTACCTTGAGAATAGACTAGATTCTTTAAGAACGAGAAATTATCAATACTTTGGAAATTAGAGCGAGGGAATGAATTATTACCTTGAGAGTTGGAGTGCTGATTCCATCCTTGATCTTGTTGACGGAAACCGTTGTTGTTGTTGTTGTTGATGAAGTTCAAATCTTCATGTAACTCGGGGCAGTGGTTCCCAGAATGTCCGGTTTCTCCACAGACTTCACAAGTCATGTAGGATTCCAGAGATTGGACACTCTCTTGTTGGTTCATCTTCTCACAGCTGTCCAGCTTCTTGGCCAGCAGGTCCATCTTGGCTACGATCATGTCGGCCTCCTTAAGGGAATGCGTACCTCGCTTACGGGGCTGCAGTCTCTCGTCATTCCATCCTTGGTTCGACACCATCTTCTCTCTGAGAGTTGCGGATACATGGGTGTATGCCGAGTCTCGAGTGATGAGTGATTGTCAATGGGTTTGATCACAGGTTCTTTGGCTTGTGTTGTGCAGGTGTCGAGCACAGAGACAGTGATCGAGGGCAAGGTGAAGGTCAAGTAGAGACGTGCCGTGCCGACGGACCGGGAGCGGTGAAGGGCGGCCGTGAGGCTTGGACTGAGGGACCGGTGGCCTGAGGATCAGCTGTGGTGGCTGGCAGCCTGGGACAGTGACGAGCGAAGACTTGCGGGACATGGTGTAGCTCGGGTCGAGGACCTGGGGACACGTGTCGGTGGACGGGGTGCACGGGCGGTGCATCCCTTCTACAGCTTCAGTTTGGTGGTAGAGCCAGAGAAAAACCATCGGGTGGACGGTTTCCAGGTTTGGGCCTCAAAACCTGGGCGCTGATGGTTTCCGAGTTTGGGCCACAAAACTCGGGCTGAGGACGGTTTCCAGGTTTGGGCCTCAAAACCTGGGTGCTGCGGGTTTGCTGAGTTTGGGCCACAAAACTCAGGCTACGGTCGGCTAGTTTCCTGGTTTGGGCCTCAAAACCGGGGGTTGGTCGTGAAGGCTGGTTTCCCGGTTTGGGCCTCAAAACAGGGGGTGCAACGTCCAGGAAAAGGACAAGCAGAGCGGTGGCGGCACGTGGCGGCAATCGGGAGGTTGCGTCGAGGCAACGCTACGAGTTGTGCGGGCGTGGCCGTCGGATCCACCTACCTTTGAGTTGGTCCAGAATAACCCTAGGGTTCAGCTGGTTCGCTCTGTAATTAGAGAGGGGTAGAGTAGGAATTAGAATTAGGATAAGTAGAGGGAGACACCCTCCTCCCATTCTATCTCAGCCATTTTTGAGGAAGTGAGACCGTAATCTCACTGTTGTAGCGTGTGGTAGCCACACGGTTACAAATTCGTGGTTGTGATTCGCGTTTTGCTTGTGTTCTTCGCGGGTTGCTTTTCTCCACGTTTTTCCCGTAGATCGATCTCTCTACTCGATGCCTCCTTTGCAAATCCGTTTGAACTGAGTTGTTCTAGATCGTGAGGCACTTCTTTCCACCGAAGGAAATCATCTCTAACCTCACGAGCTAGTAGACCGGTCGATTTTCATTTTGGATCGAGTTTGTTCCTTTTGTCCCGAATTCTTCCAATTCACCGATTTGGAGTTAGGTTCGAGCCATGATCTCTTTGGGATAGCTCACTAACCTCCTAGGAACTCCTCATTCCAAGTCTAAGCCTTAGTGCTTTTGATTCGGAGGAGATCGGGTGATTTTTGTGGAAGAACAGTGCAGTATCGGGACCATCGGACGCTGTGTTCTTGAGCAACGGACGCTGAGTCGTTTCCATCGGAGCGTCCGGTGCCACGTGTCGTCTGACAGTGTTTTTGAAGGAGCATCGGACGCTGACCATCGGAGCGTCCGTTGCCATCAGACGCGCCGGGGGTCTAGCATCGGACGCTAGGGTTTCTCTATAGCAGCGTCCAATGCCAGTCCAGTAAGGTTCCAGAGAGGTCCTGTTTGCATCGGACGCGTCCGGTGCTTGGCCATCGGACGCTGCCAGCGTCCGATGCAGTGATTTCTTCACTGTTTCGTCCGCAGTTTGATCGTTCGACTTCGGATTTGGTTTTGGGTTTTTGCATTGGATTTCTGACTTCGTGCTCTACAGAAATCGGACTTCCCGCTTTGCAAAATAGCCTAGATAACTACGATGCAAGATAGGCAAATGCCAAATAAGCAACCAAGTTAAGTATAGTTTTATTCCTATCTTGTCAAGTACCAAGGCGTACTAGCCTTTACCACTGACTTAGGTTGAACGCTAGCACAACGAGCCTTACTGTTAAACTAGACCAACTACGTGGTGGAATTCAAGGCGCACAGGGCTGTCACCACCTGCTTGCTACCACAGCTATCCGGGGGTCTAGCCGTATCTGAAGGTAAGTCTATAACTAAGCACCACGCCTAATTATATTCTAACTATCTCTATCCTGGCCTAGAATAGAGACACCCTTGCGGACGTCAGAGCAAATACTTGACTTAATAAGATAAACACTAAACTAACTAAGCAACCTATTGGCAAAGATCAAACACGAAGCACACTAGAGATTAACTACTATGGCTAAGTGAATTGAAATGTAGGATAGCTAGGTACTCAAGCAATCAATCAAGTATACTACTCAATACTGGTAAGTAGAATAAAGTAATACTTGAAATGATGAACTAGAATATAGTAAAGTGCTTGAGTTACAAGAGCAAAACCTGAACTGGATATGAAGGAAGACTCTTCCCAACTCCAGGACCGATTACTCGCACGCTTCTACTCTTGAGCTAAGCCTTGAGCAGCGCTTCCGCGAGGGCAATGAGGCAAGGATGCCTTGCTCTACTAGCTACCTACTTGCCTAAGCTTGGCTAAATCATAAGCTATTAGCTCTCTAGCTTTAGCCTTGCTTTCCTCTTTCTTTTCCTTTCTTTCCTTGCTTGATATGAAGTGACACCTCCAGGGGGTATTTATAGTAGAGAGGTGGAGTAGGGGCTACTCCACCGCCACATCATCGATCCGCGTGATGCTGGATGAGAGCCCTTGGATCGTAACCTCCTTTAGATCAATGGTGGAGAAGAATTAAGCATGTGCTTCTTTAATTCAACATGTGCTTCTTTGCATGGCGGCATGCATGATCCACGCCACTCCCTCCTGAGCCCTCCGATGCTACCGAACTAGTGACCAAGGGTTGAGATTTGGCCCTGGGGTGGTCACACAGATCAGTGATGTGGCAGGGGGAGTTTGGGCGCCACCTAGGGGTGGCGGGCGCCACCCCACTAGGGCCCAAATGGGCCCTGGTGCATGGGCTCGGCCCCTGGTGGATCCATTCTCCAAATTTGGTCCAAATCCTGCATTCAAATAAAAATGTATGGACATGTCGAATTTGGTTAGTTTGAAGCCTATTTGACTACTTTTCATGCCTTTTTGGTGAATTTTTGGGTAAAATGTTGATGGTAAAACAAGTGTTTAAGGACCATCAACAGGTATCGAGACTGTTTCTCATTGCACTTTGAGTTAAACTTGAGCCGTGTAGTGTAAGACCGAAACCGTTGCTTCAAGCTTCTGATTGCTTATGCATAGGCCGGCTTAGCTCGGTTGAAAAGTTAGGCAATGTCAAGTTTTCAACCTCTCGCAGTCACATGCTGAAATTTCAAACTTGCGTAATCACCGCTGCAACTCTGATACACTTTTGAAAGCACAAGTCTATGTTTCAATCTACAACATGATGATTGAACTTTGCTTGGGGTAGTTCACCTTGTATACATGTTTAGCACTTGTGTAACTTCCTGTATATACATGTTTGGTGCTATTTTGATGGTGAAACCCTTTCTGAATGGCTTAAAACTGCTCACTTTGCTCATATGTTCATATTTCGTATTCTGTGATCAGTTTGAGCCTTTGCTGCCATTTAAGCTTGTTGTTAAATCATTGGATCAGCACCTTTTAGAGCATCAATTCTTTCTATCGACTATATACCTGAAGCTGCAAACCTGCATTTGTAACTCATATGCATTTGCCTTGTTGTGTGCATTTTCAACTAAGGGGGAGAAATTTGACAAATCATGTCCCTAGTTGTGTGTACTATGGTAGGGGGAGTTTGCGTGCTTGTTTTATTTGACAAGTTTTGTTGGTCAATTGGTTCGAAGCAGTTTTTTCAATTGTTTTGGAGCGTTTTTCAGCTTGTGTGGTTTTTCCATTGGTTTGGAGCGGTTCTTGCTAGCGGTGTTGAGCCTGTTCTACCTCTTCTTGAGGGCTAGCTTTTCTTTGCTTGGTTGCGTCGAGCCATTGCCCATATCTTTGGGAACCAAGTTGTCTCGCTCACTCCATTCGACTTTTCCTGGCTTTGCTTCGCTTTTAGTCGACTGGTTGAGCTCGCTTACTTCTTCTTCATTCTTTCTTCTATCTTCATATGATTTGTGTTGGTAGTTGACAATGCACACATCAAGGGGGAGATTGTGGATACATAGGTGTATGCCGGATCTTGAGATGTTGAGTGATTGTCAACTGGGATGATGCGCATGTTCTTTGGCTTGTGTTGTGCAGGTGTCGAGCTCAGATACGGTGATCGAAGGCAAGGTGAAGGTCAAGTAGAGACGGGTCATGCTGATGGACCCGGAGTGGTGAAGGGCGGACGTGAGGCTTGGACTGATGGACCGGTGGCTTGAGGATCGGCTGTGGTGGCTGACAGCCTGGGGCAGCGACAAGTGAAGACTTGCGGGTGGACGGGGTGCACGGGCGGTGCATCCCTCTACAGCGTCGGTTTGGTGGTTGAGCCACAGAAAAACCACCGAGTGGACGGTTTCCAGGTTTGGGCCTCAAAACCTGGGTGCGGCCGGTTTCCGAGTTTGGGCCACAAAACTCGGGCTGAGGACGGTTTCTAGGTTTGGGCCTCAAAACCTAGGCGCTGGCGGGTTTCTGAGTTTGGGCCACAAAACTCAGGCGACGGACGACAGGTTTCCTGGTTTCGGCCTCAAAACCGGGGGATGGCCCAGGTTTCCCGGTTTCGGCCTCAAAACTGGGGGGGAGGTCCGTGAAAAGGACGAGCGGCGCAGTGGCGGCATCCAGTGAGGTCGCGTCGAGGCGAAGCTACCTGATGTGCGGGCATGGCCGTCAGATCAACATCAACCTCGAGTTGGTCAGGAATACCCTTAGGGTTAGCCTGCTCGCTCATTAGCTGTAAGGGTAGAAGGGGAATAATTGTATTAGGCTATATAAGGAGAGGCCACCCCTCCCTCCAGACCATCTCAGCTATTGCTATTTTCATTCTAGAGTTTCCTGCTCTCCCACATCCCTGTTGTAGCTACTGAGATCTGCAGAGACGGTTTAATCATACCTCTGTGTATTTGGATTTTGCGGAAACGGGATCGTATTCCCGTTGTCTCCTCGTGGGGATGAATTTCGGCTGGCAATTGAGGTTGTAATTTGCGCTCTTGTGTTGTTCTTTGTGTTTTGCTTTTCTCCTCAAGTTTCCCATCGATCGATCTCTCTCCACGTTGCTTCGTTTGGAAAGCCGTTTGAATCAACTTGTTCTTTGTCGTGAGGGGATTGTTTCCACCGAAGGAATTTGACTCTATCCTCACGAACAAGTAGATCCATTGGTTTTAGTGTTTGGATCGGTTTTCTCTCCTTTGCCCTTAATTTCTTTCGATTCGCCGATTTAGAGTTAGGTTCGAGCCATGATCTTTTAGGGATAGCTCACTAACATCCTCAGAACTCCTCATACCAAGTCTAAGCCTTAGTGCTTTTGATTCGGAGGAGATCGTGTTGAATCCACGGAAGAACAGTACAGTTTCGGGGGCATCGAACGCTGGACACGGGGCCATCGGACGCTGAGTTCGTCACATCAGACGCTCAGGTGCCACGTGTCAAAGAACAGCGTTTTTGAAGGAGCATCGGACGCTGACCATCGGACGCTCCGTTGTCCATCGGACGTGTCCGGGGTCTGAGCATCGGACGCTGAGGGTTCACTGTTGCAGCGTCCGATGGCTACACAGTAATGTTCCATAACTGCACATTTTGCATCGGACGCGTCCGGTGCTTGGACATCAGACGCAGGCCAGCGTCCGATGCAGTGATCTCTGCACTGTTTCGTCCGCTGTTTGGTCGTCCGACTTTGGATTTGGTTTTCGGTTTTTGCGTTGGGTTTCTAGAGTCGTATAGTATCCCGCTGTGCTTCTTGGAAGCATCCACCCTACATCTAGGGTCGTGGACACTAACGAGCTCTAGATTTGCACTTTGTGGTTGATTCTTGGGACATTAGCGATAAGTTTCTGAAAAGAAAATCAAAGCTCCCATTCACCTCCCTCTGGTCTCTTTCTGGTAGCGTTCTCGGTCCTTCATGCGCTGCTCCCGGTTGGTGCGTTCGGCGTCCGTCTCGTTCGGCCGTGGAGCACTGTCGGTGGAGACGATGAAGATGATGCCTCCACGGTACGGCGGGAAGCCGACGCCGGACTCGGTGGAGACGATGATGGTGGTCCGCGTGGAGATGGAGTCGCTTGGTGTAGTAGATCCGGACGCGGAGGTCGCCGAGACGGTATCGCCAGAGATCTCGCGGAGGGACACCATGCCGACGAGCGGAGCCATAGATGCCTGGTCACGCGGGCTGGTCGAAGTCGCCTGGTCGGAGCCGAAGGACTAGGCCTGGTCGTAGAGTTATCGTAGCGCCTGACGCTGGAACGTAGATGTCGCTCCACGGAGCCCGAAGGGCATGGAGTTTGTTGACGGAGCGTGACGACAAACCGGATGCGGATCCAATCTAGGGCGGTGGGCTGGGAGAGCGCTGGAGACTCCCAATGGCGTACGTTGGCGATGTTGGAGATGTGGGCGACTGGAGAGTTCCACGCAAGGCACCTCGATGGCGTCGATGCAGTCGGCGAGCCCTTGGTTGGCCCGGTCGATGACTTCGATCAGGTCATCGCAGCGGATGATCTTCGGCGTGCGGGGCGCCGGCGTGATGACGCGTTGGGTGAACGGCGAGGCATCCGGGGCAGGAAGCTGCGCAGATTCCATGATCTCTGGAGCTGGGACGTGGTCGCCAATGGTCCAGATCATAGATCCGATCTGGAAAGTGGTGCCGGCCTCCGGAAGAACCATGGAGTGAGGGAAGGTGACCGCTTGGCAGATCATGGTGTCGTAGCACACACACCCCCTACCTGGTGCACGAACTGTCGACGAAATACGATCGGTAGTCTACCGAGGGGTTTGCCCAAAGTAGTACATTAGTTTGAGGAGGCGTGCAAGACGTCTACACAAGCGTTAACACAAGGACGAGAGGCGGCAATTTAGACAGGTTCAGGCCGGCAAGTAGCCGTAATACCCTACGTCCTGTGTTCTGGTGCTGGTTTGTATTATGAGATTCGAATATGGCATGAGATTGTCGGGGGTCCCTGCTCGCCTTATATAGCCGGGAAGCAGGGTTACAGATGTCGAATCCTAACAGATTACAATCGGTTCCTTTAGGCAAGGAATCTGGATCTATCTTCTAGGATCTTCCTTGTCAAGCAAGGCTTCGGGAAAGTCCTTGGCGGTCACGACGGCCTGGTCGCGAGCTGGAAGGCCTTCTGGTTGGGCCGTGCTAGGCGACGTGCCCAAGTAGGTCCATGGGGGTAATATCCCCACAGTTATAAATAGGCAATAAGGACCGCCAACAAGTATTCAACTCCATTTGAAAACGAGATTCATCCATCTATGGAAGAGGCCCTAGAAGAGACCAATGCAAGAGTCACCAATCCAAGTGAAATTCTGAACATTCAGATTGGAGACAAAGATAACATCAATGAGCATGGAATCTATTTCATAACCACCCCATTAAATCCATGCTCATATGAGACATCGCCTGATTCAATTGGTCTATCTAACATTGCCACACTTGAGATCTTCAACACCTTCATAATTTCTGTTTACAAAAACTTCAAAAGAGTGGTTGTAGATGCATATGTTTATCACAAATATTTTAGATCTTGTTGTGCTCTTAAGTTGGTGTTGGAGGGGAAACCACTTCACCAAATCACATCTTGAAGGTTTTCCAAAGACAAGCTCAGTGTCCTAAAATAAGCACTTTTCAGATCCTAACATGAGTGTTCACCTTTCTACTGCCCTTGTGTAATGAGCATAGGGATATAATTGTTAAAATATTCCTTCGGGTATTCTTGTCACTAACCTTTCCAGGTCTGGAGCAAAGAGTTTGAAGGAACCACAAACACAAAGTATGTCCAACCAATCATCTCTTGGGGGATACACTTTGTGAGAACATCTCTTGCCATGTTGCTTTGTTGATTGTCCCTACCTTTAAGACATGCTCATGTGTTATACACTAATCATGCTCTTTCATCACCATTTGAGTAAATCTCTTTAATGCTTTAATGCTACCCTCATATGCTATAGAATATGTTTAGGTTTGAAGTACTTTCATACATCTCAATGGACGATACATCAAGAACCCTTCTAAGGTAATATAAGTAATAGTCATGTATGTAGTTCTGACATTAGAGTTGCAAATGTATTAAAGTGTAAATTTATCATGTTTATAAACCTCTTTTCCAGAAATTTGATCTACAAAAGGCGAAGCACATAAACGAACAAGCTTCATACAATATAGTTGAGGGCATGTGCTTATTCATCTTGAAAGAAGTCATTCGATGTGATGGGAAATATCACAACGCTACCAGCGTCTTAGCAAGCCCACAACATAGAGTACTCACAGAGATTAGTAGGCTACAACTTAGTCGAGAAAGTTATTAGAGAACTGGCGAAAACTTTGTTGTATATACTATTTGATGTAATATGTGTAACTTCATGTTTGTGAGCACGAAACTTTGATGTATATAAATGTATGTACTCCCTCCGTATCACAAATAAAGTTCATTTTGGAAAAGGTTTCGGTCAAACATTGAGAATATAAATCATGAATAACTTTTAAATTATTGAGTTTAGAAATATAACAATCATATAAATAAATTTATCTTGAAAAGTACTTTCATAAAAGTATATATATACCACTTTATAACAAATATTTTTAAAGAAATAAGTGGTCAAAGTTATGCTTTGGAGATCGTGTCGCTGTCCAAAACGAACTCTATTTGTGATACGGAGGGAGTATAAAATATTTAAATTGCATGTTGCTATATTTGAACCCCAATAGGGTTTAGTAGTTCTAATATTAATGTATATGTATACATTTAATACTAATATAATATATAATATATACAAAAAATATATATACATATGGTCTGCAACAACACTGGCGGTTACTTGTGAACCGCTGGTGTAAATGAGAACACAGCACAGGCGGTTCACAAGCAACTGTCGGTGTTGTGGTCTCATTTCTACTGGCCTCCAGCGCAGACGGTGCTGGAAAACGACAGTATATGTCTGTACTAGTGACATGTGGTTCCACTATTTTTCTAATTTTCTGTATCAATATTTTCCTTGAGTAGTCTAACAAGTAGAGTTTTGTTTGTACATTGATTGAATTTAATTGGAGAGAGATAAATAGCAATTGTTATCTTAATTGCTCGGTGTATTTGGGCAATGCCATATAGCATCATCTTTGATGGAGCTATGGTCTCTTTGGGACGGTGTGTAGCCTTCCGGTGGAGCCTTTTTTTCTGTTCTTAAGTGAAAACCCTCGAAGAAATTTCTTCAAAAGCTTGGCTTGCTCAGTTTTACTTTTGTACAGACTTAAGGCCGGTTTGGCAGAGATTCATCAGCTCCAGATTCACTCAAACTAGATCCAGATTTATTTTTTATTCCCAAACACTCCTATCTCTACTAGATTCACCGTGGATCTGATCCACCAAAAGAATGGATCTGACCTCAGATTCACTAAATTTGTGAAGCAGCCCTGGAGGTGCTCCACCAAAGCCAACTTTAGTGGAGTTAGAAAAAATTAGCCACCAAACCACTAATTAGTGGATGTCTCCGTCGCTACCGCACGCCCGTCCCCAACTGTGCGCCTCTGCCCCGGCGCCCCCGGCCTCTGCGTCGTCGGCCCGTGTCCACCAATCGCCGGTCGCCGCGCCGCCCGCCCCCGGACGCCCCTCGCCCGCCACCGCGTCGGTCGTCCCCGGGCGCCGCGAGGGAGGCCCTGGCCGAGTGCGCGCAAGCTTCTGGCCGGCCACCGCGCTGCAAGCCACTCCCCGACCGCCGCGAGGGAGGCCTGCCTCGGCCGCACGCGAGTTCCTGGCTGGCCAACGCGCCCGCCTGAGTTAAGTCGTCGCGTCTTGAGTCACTCGCGTGCCGTTGCGTGCCTGCCGCTGAAAGCTCTAGTTTGGTTTTGGATAATTGATGACACCTATGTGTACTAACTATTGCAACGAGTGTTGTGGTATGAGATAGGTTGGTACACACCAAGTGATGGAGCTAGAAAATTATCATGGTGATGGAGGTGAAAAAAAGATTATATCCATGTGCCCCGTCTTGGAAAAGAATAAAGAGAAAAATAAAATTCTATGGACTCAAGGCAAAGATATAAAAAATAGGATATTTATTTTGCCGGTCAAGACACTATAGAGAGTGTCACCGGGTTTAAGGTTAGATAACCGTACTATAAAGGGGAGAAATCTTTAATTGCAATGGTTATCTAGTGCCACTAGATGTGAGTCTCATTTGCATATTCTTTTTAGTACGCCTAGTGATGTGGTGAGATGCATGAGGAAACCTGAAAAAAAAATATTTATGAAAATGCTAACTTAAATGTTCAATTTATTTTAGAATATTATGTTGAAATTAACACCTGGAAAGGCTTGAAAAGGTGTTGGTTTTTATCAGACTGCTGTCCAGTTAAAGCAGTTGCATGCTGTCAATGGGCTTTAAAAATGAGTTCGGACCGGTCCGTTTTGAGTTAGAATAGAACTGGTCCGTTGTAAGCCTTCTGACTGGTCCGTTGTAAGCCTTCTGACTGGTCCGTTTTTTTTGTATTCGGACTAGTCCGTTTTGTGCATGCAGTTGTCCGAACTTGCAGTTGACAAAAGAATATGCATGGACATGTACTGGCCTGCTCGGTTTTTTGTCCATGAGGGGAGCTTCCTGGAAGCTTCGTGCTACTGCTTTGGGTGCTTGCACGTTTGTGGAAAGTGCACACGTAAGAGGGATTTATTTCATGGGTCCTGCTTTTTGCACATGCACTTTGTTTAAGCAATGGGTCTTGCTCTTCCTCTTCGGTAAGTTGTCAGTGGCATGATTCCTAGCTGTCGGCTGTCTACTGCTGGTTGCAGCTGCTTGCTAGGAGGCCGTGTCCAAGTAAAGAAGTTGCTTGGCCTCTGAAACGTTTGACTCTGTGTGGTGCGACATCTGTTAGCATGGGGCCCGCTGGATAGTAATTGGCACTGCTGCTGGGCATATGCACGTTGGTTCGTGGAAGCTTCCTGCTGTGGCCGCTGCTGCCCGTTGCCGTTCGGTGCATGGGCCCCTCTGTCGCACGCCCGTTGGGGAAGTGGTGCTGGCTGCTCTGTTTAGACGGCTCTCGGTCTCTGTCTCGGGTTCTACAACTCCACTCTTGCATACAGAGAACCACGAATAGACAAAGCTCACTTTCTTCCTCACTGTCACTCCCAGTGATTTGAGCTCGATTCCTGTGAGACTTTGGGTGCTCTAGCTTCGATCTAGAGAGCTGCAAGAGATCCACCTCCCTCTCCTCTCCATTCTCAGCTCAGTGCTTATTTTCAGACAGGATTTGGAGGGAAACCCTAGGTGCATTTGAGATTGCATATTCTTGTGGCACTAGGTGATTATTGCAATTGTGGATTTCTTATTACTCTTGGTGATTGCCGTCACCTAGACGGTTCCTGGTGATTGGATTGATTGGTGAGGGGATTTGGTAATTGTGTCCACCCCCAATCAAGGTGCTATTTGTGAGGGGTTGTTGTGGTTCCCCGGCGGAGTGCTAAATTCCAACTCTAGTGGATTGCTCGTGTCATTCAACTTCTCTCCATTGGTAGGTTCTTGTGGCGCCTATTGAGAGGCTCGGTGTGTGATACCGATTAGCCACTGAACCACGTGGTGTAGAGGGACACAACGGGGACTAGCTTGCCGGCAAGCAAGTGAACCTCGGGAGAAAAATTAATTGTGCCATATCTTGTCTCCCGAAAATTGGTTTGATTGAAATACTTATTGTTGGAATTATTTATTCGGTGATTGGCATCATCCACTACTCTCCACCGTCGGTATTGAAATTAATTATCTCTCCCTCATACTTGTCATTTATATACCTTGTGTAGTAGTACTGATAAATTGCAAGTAGAGTAACATAACATATTTAGTTGATTTATTTTATTCTCTAGATTGCTCTCTAGTGTAAAAGTAGTGACATAGTGTTGAGCTATTTATTTATCTTGTTAGCTTTCTAACTAGATAAAGTAGAGACATAGCAATTGTGTGCCATAGAGATATTAAATTACTAGAATTGCAAATAGGTGGCTTGCCTAACATTTAGAGCTAGAGCAACCCGCTTTTTGGCCTTTTGTAATACTAATACTTTGCTCTAGTGAGTTTGTAGAATTTTTATTTAGGCTATTCACCCATTGCAAATAGGTGGCTTGCCTAACATTTAGAGCTAGAGCAACCCGCTTTTTGGCCTTTTGTAATACTAATACTTTGCTCTAGTGAGTTTGTAGAATTTTTATTTAGGCTATTCACCCCCCCCCCCCCCTCTAGCCAATTAGGACCTTTCAGCCGCCCTGAGCGAGCGAGCACCTCTTGTTTATCTCTCACAACTAAAAAGACTAAAGAATAACACTTTTTCATACGACAATTGTCGTCGCTTCATCGGTCTGCCTCGTGCGATCCTAGCACCTCCACCCCGTATGCCCTCAGACCCCCCGCACTCCCTCCGTAGTCAGAATCGAATCTCCACCTTCCCTGCGTCGATTTCTCTCTAGGAAAAATATCTCTCACAACTAAAAAGACTAAAGAATGGACACTTTTTCGTGCTACAATCATCGTCACTTCGTCGATTTGCCTCGTGCAATCCCAACACCTCCGCTCCGTACGCGAGACACCCACACTCACTCCGCAGCCAGGATGGAATCCCCACCGTGCGTTGATTTCTCTCTAGGAAAAATAAAATAAACGAAAAAAACTCGTGGCACGAAAAAAAGTCGGAAAGCGGCGGTGGCGGCTCCACTACACCTTCCCACACGCCTAGGATTTGGGGCGTTGGTGGTGCAGCGGCTGGGTGACTCTACGCTGCCCCCCTCCAGCGGTGAAGCCCCGTCGTTCGCCCGTCCAAATTACTATTGGGCGCGCGTGCGTTGTATCAGGTAGCAGCGCACGGACACGTGATGCAGAAAAAGCGGAACCGAAAAAGCAGGACCAGTGACGAGCGTGGAGTATGCGAAACACGACTGGGTAATAAGCGTGGTGAGCGGAGGGGCACGTGGGTTGTGTGTCAGATATGGTTTTTTTCATTTTGCAAACAGAATACAAACTTTAAATGCGATAACTTTCTTATAAAACATCTATTTTAAATTTTGTTTGCACTATTATCTTTATTACGATGAGATCTACAAAAGTAGATCCATATTGGATATATTTCGAGAAAATTTATGTGATTATAAAGTTTTGTGCTAAGATATACAAAGTTTTAAATATGGTTCTAAAAAGTTTTCCACACTTAATGCAAAGTTTTATATTACAAAGTTTCACTTTAGGTGTACAAGATTCTTACCATGTCATGTCAGTACCGACTTTAAAATAACTAGTGTAAAGTTTCTAAATTTGAGTGTAAAGTTTTAAAATCATAAAGTTTTAAACCTAACAATATAAAGTTTATATCATTTTAAATGTGTTGATATAAATTTCTAAATTTCAAATATAAAGTTTTTAAACCTTAAAATACAAAGTTTTCAATATAATAGTATAATGTTTTTGAATTTTAAAAATAAAGTTTTAAATCTTGAAACACATAGTTTTAAATATGCTAATACAAAGTTTGTAATTACAAATTTTAAAGCTTGAAATACAAAGTTTTAAATGTGCAAGTATAAAGTTCCTTGGTTTTAAAAATAAAATTGAAATTAAAGTTTTAATTTCAAAGGATAATGTTTTAAACGTGGTAGTATAAAGTTTCTGAATTTAAAGTATAAAGATTAAATTTACAAAACTTAAAATATGCTTGTATGACTTTTATAATTCAGGAAGTTTTCAACATAAGAGTACAAAGTTTTATCTGATGTATGACTTTTAAACATAGTAATTTAAAGTTTATAATGTGATAGTTTAAAGATCTGAGTGGAAAATGATGATCCTAGCGGCACAAAGTTTAAAATATCATAATTCAAAGTTTATGAGTTTCGAGTATATTTTTAATATAGCAGTGTAAAATTTTATAATAATATAGTTCAAAGTTTTTGAATCTAGCATTTAATGAAGTTTATATTGTTATAATTAAAGTTTCTAAAATAAACTGTTATTTCTCCCACAAACCCATGATCCCGAAAGAGAACAAAATAGCTGGTAGAAATTCAAAATTGCCCATTAACCAAAAAAAAAGCTGAACTCTAGAAGCTAAATGGGCCTTATGAAGCCAGACAAAACAATCAGCTAAATAGGCCTTATGAAGGCAGACAAGAGAATCCGTGACTAACAAGGAGGGTACGTTTGTAATGCTTGAAGCGCACGTGCCTTGCTGCTCCTCTAAGCGTGCTTGCGTCGCTATGCTTCCTGACGCACGCGCGCGGACGAAGAGTCCCGCAGCCCGTGGTCTCTGGGAACCACCCGTGCCGGAGATCTCGTCGCCAACAACGTCGTGCGCAAAACCCTGGCCATCCTTGACTTTTTTTTTTGGCCGCCACTTTTGCTACCGCCACGGATGCGCTCACGGATGGTGACAACATGGTGGCCCTCACCAAATCCAAAGAAGGAGGCTGGATAGGACCGCACACCCTTGTTGAGTTCTACGTCCCCTGGTTCGACCTCGCTCCCTTTTAGATTGAAGTTTGATCGATCATACTTGAATACAGGACTGGATCTGTGGTTGGGGTTACTGGGAGCAGTAGGTCCCGAAATTAAGAGAAGTTATCTCCACGCCAGAGACAGAGGCAAAGGGATTGAAAGGGAGAAATCTGAACCAGGAGGTGAAAGAGGAAGAGGGGGCTTCACGGCTTGCGGGCTTGGTCAGGTGGAATTCTTTATTTGGTTCTGGTCAGTTCGAGTGCAACTTGCTACCCAGATATTCGTACTAGATTGTATAATGAATGTTTATATTTGTCTTCTTTTGGCTGCCTACTTCACACTAGACTATTAGATCATCGCTGGTTTCATTTTGCCATAGCGCTGTTGGTACCTGGGCAGCTAGGCTTACTGACCTTTATTGCTGGACTAGGCAAAGGAGGTAGCCCAAAGGGAAATGAGTACAGATTATTATGTGCTTATTCAATGATTGTTTGCTTATACAATATATTCCAATTTTTTTGCGCTACCTGGGTTGGGCACATGAGGTAGGCCGATGGGGAAGGAAGGGGCAGTAGAGATTCTTCCGTGCTTGTTCAATGAGAGTTTAGTTGTAAAGCAATCAATTCATCCAATTTGAGGAGATGAGGCAAATCATTCCACAACTTAGAAAATTTAGTTGTAAAGCAATCAATTCATTTTTTTATGCTATGAAGCTATAACTAGAGTCCCAATTGCCAACCTAAAGCTTATTAACACTACTTAAATAGGAATTTTGGTTCATTTCCAATTGATAGTCACCGAAAAATAGTACCCAATAGAATGATGGGTACATTCTGCTGTTCGGGCTATTCAAGAGCAATGTGTTACATAATGAGCTTAGGGCTGTTCAGGAGCAATGTGTTACATGGTGCTCGCAGTCACTATTGAGGGCATCCAAGGCCACTGGTGCGCTCTATGGGGAGTAGGAAGTTAAGGGCAGTGTTGATCTTTTTGAGAGTATTAGGAAGAGCACCGGCTGGTGAGTTAAACACCACCCAATCATTTTGATGGTCTTTATTTGAATCAATAATCACTGTGCCAACAGAGCTCTGTAGGGACGGCTCCAGATGCTCTGTAGGAGCGGCTGGCCCAACCGCCCTTATCAAAGTGTACTTACAATGCACCCACTGTAAGGACGGTTGGGCCAGCCGCCCCTACAGAGCAGCCGCCTCTACAGTGAGATCCACTGTAAGGGCGGCTGGTGATTGAACCGCCTTTACAGTGGGTCCACTATAGGGGCGGTTTAATCAACAGCCGCCCTTACAGTGGATCTCACTGTAAGGGCGGCTCTAGATTGAGCCACCCCTATAGTGTATTTCTGTAGGGGCGGTTCAATCTAGAGCCACCCCTACAGTGCATTTTTCAGCAAAAAAAATAAATATTTATATAATTCAAACCACAGCACAGCATATATATATATATATATAGGGAAATTATTTTCTACTCCCAGGGAGTAGTTACTCCCATGTTTATATCTCTAGATTTATGGTATATATGACCGAACGAAGTATATTTACATGAAGTATATGATCATACTAGACTATCTATGGAAATATATACGTCAAGTATGCATGCATACATAGAGTATGTGGATATACTTATTTTATATACTGTAGTGAGTGGCATTCTTGTAATATATTAAAAAGTATGGGTTCCTTTGAAATTTTTTAGTGTATTAAGACATGAAATATCTTAACATGAGTATATAAACATACTCAAAGTGATAAACAAGTATGAACACATACGCAACATGGTTTTTTGAAGATGGGAGTAACTACTCCCGGGAGTATAGAAAACTCACCCTATATATATATATATATATATATATATATATATATATATATATAATTGAAACCACAACACAAAATATATATATTATCCAAACACAAGAGAATTGCAAAGTTCATCATCTATACAAGTTTTCATTATCCATAAAAGTTCCATCCATAAACACTAAGAGATTTAAAAAGGTCGAGATGCATCACGCAAGTTCAGGAACTCCTCCACAAATTGGATAGCTGTCACAGGCTTAAAAAGGATGTTGCTGATATGTTTAAAAAAGGCAACATAAACTAATGTTAATTACCAAAACATATCAAACAAAAGGCATGGGCCACCTAAAACATAAACAGGGTATTACTTATATTCATTGAAAGCCCCATTTGTGTTGGGGCAGGTTGTGGTAGTAACCCCTCCAACACTCAAGCCCCTCACCAATGTTGCCTATGTGACCAAAAGTAGTAGAGAAAAAGGATCTGGATACCGTGACATAACTGCAGTGACATTTTTTTACCAAAATATTGTTAGTACCCTGGATAGAAGATTACTCAAGCGAAATTCAAAGCAGAAACTTGAGTGTAGATATTATACTTCCAAGATGGTGACTCCCTGAGGACAACATCAAGTACTTGTACAGTACCTTGAGGCATATCCCTGTCTTCCACACAAAAATTGCTGAAGGTGGTACAAATCTGTTCTACCAGCAATACGGATTGTGATTTGTACTCTCTCTGCCCTATTGTGATTTTGAATGACATACACAAAATGGGCACAGTAATCATACTGATTCATTCATATCAAATGAGTATATACATACTCATGACTGTCACTAGAATAGCTTGTTAACATCAATCAAGCTGACATACAAGAATATGTAGCCGAATACAAAAACTAGCAATTGTCATGAGGTTGCACAACAAGCTAATATTGTTGAGAAGTTCCTACAACAAATTTGCTCCTAGCTCTTCATAAATAGTTGTTGGTTCTTACCCTTGCCATATTGAGAGACTAGCAACTGAAGTGTTGTGATCTTGTCGCCCAACTTGTGGCTCCTCATACATGGTGCCTGCACAAAGCAAACGAGAAAAGGAAAACAATTCAGAATTAGAAAAGGGAAACAATTAAGAGTCCAGAACATTCAAGTAATGTTGATGTTCATAATCTAGGAGGCATTGATTACCTCAGACCTCGTACTATTGGTTTTAGATTGCACCAAATGTCATGCTATGGACCTCTTATGCTATTGCTACTATTGTTGTCTTCAACATCTTTGATCCCCTGAGACAGCTGTTGTAACCGGTTACAGCCTCTTATGTTGCCAGCCATTTCATGGAGTGGTGCTAACAGAAACAGACATATGATAGACGTATAAGCTCTAGAGAACCATTAGATGATACTAGGATTCAAATTAAACAAGGTGAAGAGAAAATTAGAGCAGCAACAACAGCTTGATGAGTCAGGTTAAGCTGTGAAATAAGCCATTTTGGTGGCACTAGATAACTAAGGAAATTTCAACTAACTAAAATTTGCAGCCCTGCAGTTCTGCAAATAGTAAAAAAATGCATAAAAGTATTAGTAAGAAAAACAAATGTCCTTGTATGTGAAGCAATGAAATGTAAGTTATCTCCATTTACAAATCAATTGTTGGAGTTCTAAACACAAATATATACCCTAGTTGTAGCTGGAATGAGCATAGACATGAATAATTTGGATAAGATCATAGATATCAATAAAATGATACTGATTAAGAAAATTCGCTAAATAAAAATCAAACATTTTAATACATATTAAGTTCTGGGGATTAGCAACCCTACCAACACAACCTAGTAATGCTACATGCAACTCCTAGTTGCAGCTGATATCGAGTGGATACCTGCAAGACCAGATTGCACAGAGAACTAGCATCAATTAAAGATCATGCCAACTTGTCCATTTTTTACTTTTGTCAACTGAGTGGATATCAACTGATTTTGGAGGATCGGATTCTCACTAACACTGTAACACAAAACATATCTGCCAGCTAATAAATTTTCAGGACTGTAACCTAGTTGTAATTTTGTTTTTTCTAATCCTATTATGGAAGGTCCCTGGCAGATTTGTCATTGGAAGTGATACAATTAAATTATTCTTTACAGTATAATATAAGAGCAGTTCAAAATTCCTTGCAGATTAACTGACCTCTGAAACGATAAATGCCTACACTTCAAAAGAGAAAACGAATAGACAACCAAGTACTGAACCAACAACCGATCTCAAAGATCTACGACAAGTTAACTAAGCAATATAAAAGGAGAATTCCATGGATATGAAAGAGAAAACCTTGACGGATGCACGAACTGGCCCATGCAGAAGAGCAGCAAGGAGCGGAGCCGGAGGTATGCACGAACTGGCCACTGTCACCGCCACCATTCATCTTGCCACTGCTGCCGAGGACCGAGCGCTTAGACTCGACTCGCATCCAGGAGGAGCTGAGGCCAAATCATCTGCCTATTGGATCTCCTCTCTTCTCCTCGGCAACCTTGGTGGGTCCCCTCTCCTCTCCTCACCACAGGGGACGAGATAGGGGTGACCGGCTAGTGGTGGAGGCAGTGCGTGAGCTTAGGGCGGCGGACGAGTGGCCAGTGGTCGGAAGGACGGGGTGAGGGCAATAGATTAGGGTTGGGGAGGACCGGAGGAGACCAGCACCATGGGGGACACCAATTGTAGGAGAGCGCCTGCGCCAGGGAGCAGGAGGTGGAGTGAGGGATGGGCGAGCGGCGCGTGGGAGGAGACCAGGGGGTGGGGCGACGCATTGGAAGCGGGCGGCGAAGCAGACGGCGACGCGAAGGAGACGAGGAGCCGAGGAGGCATCGCGACTCGAGAAGGATAAGGCAGCCGTGTGGTATGGATAAGGCACCCAGGACTTTTTTTTTATTTTTTCAGCTAGCAATTTTTGAAAAGTTGTGGCTAGCAATTTAGTGAAGTGTTCCCTCAAAAAAAAAAGAGCAATTTGGTGAAAGTCTCGCGCGAGAAAATTTTGTAGGGCGGTGCTTCTCGCGCCATAGACTAACATGAGAACTGAATTTTTTTCTATAATTCATATAATAAATTTTCATGTTGGTAGACCGCTCACACATGGAAAATATATATTTTTTTGGTCCGTAGTCTAATTTTCTATCGCCAAGGAGGGGTGCAGCAGGAACAAGATGGTGGATGTGTTACTCTCTCAAAATTTAAATTTCAAATCTTCGACCATATAAAAATGCGTCAAATGAAGGGATAGTCTATACAAAAGATGTGTATGATGTTGCTACCTACAACCTTGGTAATCAACACTTCCTCACTAGAGGTTATTTAGTGTCCTAAATTTCATCTGCGAGCTGTCGGGCTTTAAAATTTCTAGAACTTAAAAAAATCAGTAATTCAATAGTTTTTCAAAAAATCCTAAAATTCGGTGTGGTGACATGTTTTGGACTCCTAAACTCCAGGAAAAAATATGAAACGATTTCAATAAAGTGACATCATAAATGTTTCACAAGTGGGCACATCTCTTATAGGGTTTAAGTGAGATTTGTGAAAAATTAGAGTACGTGTGGACAGTGTGTGCTATGACAGTGTCAAATGAAGGAATTACCAAAATAAAAGTTGTAGATCATGTTATCCCCTTCAACTTTGGTATTTAAAACTTTTTCATAAGGGCCACTTTTAAATCCCTTAGCGGCATAAAACTCTCTCAAAATTTGAATTTTAAATCTTTAACCATATAAAAAAGCATCAAATGAAGGGATGACCTATACAAAAGATGTGCATGATGTTGCTACCTACAACTTTGGTACTCAATGCTTCATCACTAGAGGTCACTTATTGTCCCAAATTTTATCTGTGAGCTTCCGGGCTTTAAAATTCCTAAAACTTAGGAAAAATTCAGTAATTCAATAGTTTTTCAAAAAATCCTAAAATTTAGTGTGTTGATATTTCTTGGCCGCCTAAACTCCAGGAAAAAATATGAAACAATTTCAACAAAGTGGCATCGTAGATGCTTCACAAGTGGGCACATCTCTTATAGGGTTTAAGTGAGACTTGTGAAAGATTGGAGTAGAGTGGACAGTGTGTGCTATGATAGTGTCAAATGAAGGAATTACCAAAACAAAGGTTGTAGATCATCTTCTCCCCTTCAACTTTGGTATTCAAATCTTTTTGAGAAGGGCCACTTTTAAATCCCTTAGCGGTACAAAACTCTATCAAAATTTGAATTTCAAATCTTTGACCATATAAAAACGCGCCAAATGAAGGGATGGCCTATACAAAAGATGTGCAAGATGTTGCATCTTACAACTTTGGTACTCAACACTTCCTCATTAGAGGCCATTTAGTGTCCCAAATTTCATCTGCGAGTTGTCGGGCTTTAAAATTCTTACAACTTAAAAAAAATCAGTAATTCAATAGTTTTTGAAAAAATCCTAAAATTTTGGTGTTGTGACCTGTTTTGGACTCCTAAACTCCAGAAAAAAATATGAAACAATTTTAACAAAGTGGCATCGTAGATGCTTTACAAGTGGACACATCTCTTAGGACACATCTCTTATAGGGTTTAAGTGAGATTTATGAAAAATTAGACTAGATATGGACAATGTGTGCTATGACTGTGTCAAATGAAGTAATGACCAAAACAAAAGTTGTAGATCATATTATCCCCTTCAACATTGGTATTTAAAACTTTTTCATAAGGGCCACTTTTAAATCCCTTAGCGGCATAAAACTCTCTCAAAATTTGAATTTCAAAACTTTGACCATATAAAAAAGCACCAAATGAAGGGATGACCTATACAAAAGATGTGCATGATGTTGCTACCTACAACTTTGGCATTCAACACTTCCTCACTAGAGGTCATTTAGTGTCCCAAATTTCATCTGCGAGCTGCCGAGCTTTAAAATCCCTAGAACTAAAAAAAATCAGTAATTCAATAGTTTTCAAAAAAAACCTAAAATTTGGTGTGGTGACATGTCTTGGTCGCCTAAACTCCATGAAAAAATATGAAACGATTTCAACAAAGTGGCATCGTAGATACTTCACAAGCAGGGACATCTTTTGTAGGGTTTAAGTGACATTTGTGAAAAAACCCACTGTAAGGGTGGTTGCTCATTGAACCACTCTTACAAATAATCCCACTGTAGGAACAAATGATCCCACTGTGGGAGGAGCCCAAGGTCTCCCAACCTTTTTTTCACGTAGAAGAGTGTGTCCCGAGGTGGGAGAGGGTGGTTGTAGGCTTTATTTGAATGTCCACTGTAGGGGCGGCTGGTGATTGAGCCGCCCCTACAGTGGATCATTGTAAGAGCGGCTGGTGATTGAGCCGTCCCTATAGTGGAGCATTGTAGGAGAGGCTCAATCACCAGCCACCCCTACAGTGATGTGCCACTGTAAGGGCGGCTGGTGATTGAACCGCCCTTACAGTGCACCACTGTAAGGGCGGTTCAATCACCAGCCGCCCCTACAGTGTTTTGTAGGGGCGGCTGGTAACGATGAGCACCAATATGCCACTGTAAGGGCGGCTCCAGCATCAGCCGCCCCTACAGTGAAAAAAGTCTCGTACTTACAGAGCCTTTTTCACGTAGTAAATTTTTTAAGCATCTAAACTAAAAAACAAGCCGACTATATGTGACGTATTGCTTCTTTAGGAGATTTATTTTCTCTTAAGAATTGCATTATGATTTTAAGATTGTCCAACACTCTGGATTTACTCCTGATTTTGACCAAGAGAACACCGATCCGGTCGTAGGAAGACCAAATGTTGAGAGTGTAACTGTTCTTTTTGAGGATTGGTGTGGATCTGGTGTTGTGCATGCAAAGGTCTGGATATTAGATAAAAAGGATGTATATATAGAGTCAACAAACAACGATTGGAAATCACTTAGTCGGTATATCTGATAAAATACAAATTCTGTTACATTAGTATAGTGCTAAGAAAGCAATTTGGTTAACCTGTGTCGCACTACTTTTACATGCAAAGAAGGAGTGGCAAGTTTCTGGAAAGGTTGAGGTTCCATGGTGGTTTAATTTCATTTCCTACAGCCAAAATTAATGAAAGATGCAGGTTTGCATCTCTGTAGTTTGCACTTTCACTACTAAGAGCGCAAATTTGAAGAGAAAAATGGTTGTTACATAAATAAACCTTCATAAAATTTGTTAATTTTCATGTATAGATGTTCATGGTCAAAAGTTGATATCATAGCTATTAATTTTCATGAATAATGGATATATTTTGTAGTTATTGTCTTTAACCCTTGAGTTAATCTAAACCTATTCTTACATTATAACTTACAAGTTCAATATACTGCTCAAGTTGTAGTTTTACAAGTTCAATATACAGGCCGCTTTTGCAACATTATCATTTATCTCTAAGACTTTTCTGTTTCTCTATGTTGTCATGGATGCATTGGATATAGAGAAATGGAAGATTGTCAGTCAAACATATAGGCATGCTCATCTCCCTCTTTCTCTCTCTTCATTGCTCAAGTAGAGGATTTGTTTTTTGAATCTCTAATTCTGTATTTTCCATCTCCCATGGTTGCTAGCTGAATTGATGCCATCTCTATTGCCTTTTTTTCATTAAAGGCATGTTTGAGTCTTTCAGTTCACCTATGTTTTGTGATTTTATAGGTCGTGCTTGTGCAGCCATGGATAAATTGGTTAGTGAGGATGACACAACAAAGCTAGAAGAACTTGTTGTTCTTTCACAGGGTTTGGGTGCTGGACTTAGAGGTTGTGACTATCAAACTTTTGCATCACTAATAACCTACTCAATTCGACCTAGGCAGATTAATTTGCTGATTTTACAAGCTACATGACATGATTTTCTGGTGCGTCCTCTCCTTCGATGCGACATCGCACCCCTCTGTATCCCTATTCTCACACTATGCAACTGCCACCGGATCTGCCACTCCAACAACAAATGGAGCCTATCAGACCCGTGGTGCCATCATTACCTGCGTGATCGACACAACACCTACCAAGTTCAAGGGTAGACACACGTGCTTCTTCCCTTGCACCCTTACATCTGAGTGGGAAGTGTAAGATGCGTTTGCGTTGGGCACAAGCAGTCAACACAAATTAGGCATGTGCTTCTTCCCTTGCACCCTTACATCTGAGTGGGAAGTGTAAGATGCGTTTGCGTTGGGCACAAGCATTCAACACAAATTAGGTGCTTCCTTCAATGATTTATGACTGTAACTTTAGCCAAAACAGATAAAATAGGCTAATCGGCTCAGTGAATACTAACGTTCATATATGCATGACAAAAATTCTACGTTGTAATTGTCTTTCAACTTTATTTCACTCTGTTATCCATTCCATGTTCACCTCCAATGACAACACGAATGGTCGTTGAATATTCACGTTCATATATGGTGCTATTTATTTCTCTCTTTTCTAAAAAAAAGCAAAGCATCATTACCTTTCTCTGTTTAATCCTCTAGACATAATGCCTGTCTCATGTCGTTGAGTAAATCTTAGCACAATGATTCATACAGTTGGTTATCGTTAAATCCTATTAGCATTGCCTGTTACTGCAGTTTGCCCCTTAAATTGGCTTAAGTGATGCTCTCCTTTGTTTTAAAACCTTCAGACTAATTAAGTTGCTACTATTCTCTGTTTTCAAGGTCCAAAAATATAAATTAATGTCCAATATTTTTAATTTTAATTATTTTACCTCCAGGAACATTGTTTATGATTACTTATGACGAGCTTTTCCTGCATCACCTAGCCACTCTGCAGTTCGCACCACTCTCCATTGCATTCAAACCACCCGTTGTTGATCCTGGTATCACTACAGGTTCCAAGAGGCTATATTCCAAAATAGAAGATGTGCAGGTCACCTTCGGTTTTGTATTTGTGCATGCTCATTTCCTTTATGTGCTTCGTCATGTACATGTTTCTACTTGGGTTTATTTTGCTGTAGTTTGTAGCTGTTGCTTTCAGTTATGTTTAGATTTATTATTCTGTTTATTGAGCCCATCTTCTATGACTCACAGGCTAAGGAACTAGGCAGAATGAATTATCTGGACCTCAAGTTCATAGCAACGTCAAATACGAATACATTTTTGAGAAAATTTCTTATTTAACCTTGGTTGAAACTTGTCTTTCTTCCTTGGCCCTAAAACAAATCTTCTTACCTATTCGGCCTCGCTTGAACTTTTGATTACTAATCTGGTCCCGTCATCGTATTTTGCGACTAACACCATTAAATACTATGTGAAATGACTAATTTACCCCTGAGAAATTATGAGGAACCAGGCAGCATCTGCTTGTGTTTTTTTCTTTCCGTTCCACGTCCAGTCGTCACGATTTTTTGTTTCCTTTTGTCCGTTATTTCCATATAGTGTCTGTGTTTTCATGTTTCCCTTATTTATGCACGAGCGTTCATGTTCCTTTTTTTTGTTTCCATTCTACCTGTCGTTTCCTATTTCTTTTTTCTTTTTATTTTCTAGATTAGAGTATCTACCGCCTTTTATAAATATAAAAAGTAAGTGGTAAATTGAAACACTGATTGTTTAATAAAAAATATTTTGACCGCAAAGTCTTCAATGTAGGTTTAAAATAAAAAATAAAAATTATGATTATTAGAACATATATCAGCTAATGGGCCAAAGAATTAAACTCTAAACTAAAATCTTGAAGAGTTTGTTATTAATCTATTCAAAAAATTCTACCTCCAAATTGTACGAGGAACCAAAGTGCTCAAAATTATGCACGTATGCTACCTGGGTGCCTTTTTGTTTCTCATAGTGTCTCAGGGGTAAAATGGTCATTTCATGTATTACTTAATGATGTTAGAGACAACATTAGATGGTAGGGTCAGATTGGTAACCAAAAGTTCAAACGAGGCCGAATAGGTAAGAAAATTTGTTTCAGGGCCAAGAAAGAAAGGTAAGTTTCAACCAGGGCTAAATAAGAAATTTTCTCTACATTTTTTCTATCTGCCAGCCTTGGTGACTCTCTTGTCCCTTATTTCTTTGTAGTTCCTTGTATCTGTCTGTCTGTGTCCACCAAACCTAAATTTATATGTGCCCTTCAGTGCTACTTTGTATGCTTCCGAACTTTCAACTTGAAGCTACTGTGTATGCAAACTGAATTAAAAACATAATATATCATATTTGCAGGAACTATTTTACACTTGCATGATCTAACCAGTGTAAACATTTAAAAGATAATAAACTACCTTTCTGTTCAAACATTGTTTTAGGACCTGCTCCGACTACCCGTTTTATTGTGTTCACCAAGGTCATGATGAGGAGTTCTGCAGAAACTTATTCATATGATTTCCTAATTTAAATGGAGATAGATCCTCGGCGTCTTTGATTATAGGTTGAAAAAAATTGTAAGCCCTTCATGTTTGTCCATAATGAACGCATCTTGGCCCCTAGTGGGTTTCGGTGATTGGATGAAACACAAGATTACTGTGACTAACGTGTGTTTTGCCGAAACAGGATTGAGTTATGTCATGGTACTGGCGACGATACGGGCATATGGAGTTCATGTCCCCTGGCGATGGATATCGTTTCGGTTTTCAAAGGACGGACGACGAAGACGGTGGTAGACTAGGCTAAGTGTCATATGGTGTTGGAGGACACTTAGGTAGTCTTAGGTCTTTGTTTTTCCTTTGGCTGTACTATAAAGGGGAGCATGAATCAATAGCTTGACCTAGATGAGTCTATTGAGGTAGGTGTGGTGCACACTTGTTATTTTATAGCCCTAGCTAGCTCAAAGAGATGCCTTATGTCGAGAGGATCAAAAGTCGTTAAGGCCGCGTCACGATCCGAGTTGGTTTTCCCTTGTTTTGGGCATCGGACGCTGGCCTGGTGAGTGCTCACTCAAACTAGGGTTTAGTCTGGTGCGTGGCATTAGACGCTCCGATGTGTTCACATCGGACGCGCCTGTGCCACTGTTCACGTGCGCGTGGATTTGGGGTAGCACCGGACGCTGGCATCGGACGCTGAGGGCTAACGTCCGATGGCCATCCAGAGAGGTTCCAGAGAGGGTAAATCCGCATCGGACGCGTCCGATGTGGAGGCATCGGACGCTGCCCAGCGTCCGATGCTCCTTTAACATGTCTGACAGAATGGTACAGTCGACCGTTGGTCCAGGTCATCGGCGCGTCCGATGCCCCCGCAGAGGCACCTGTTTGGTGCTGTTTTGGATGACCGGTTGGGGGAGTATTTATACTCCTTCCCCTCATCCATTAGAGTGTTCTTGCCACTTCCATCTGCTGAGAGACACATTGTGAGTGTGAGATAGTGCAAGAGCCCTAGTGAGGTTGAGTGAATTGCTAATTGAGAGAATTAGTGACCTCCTAGTGAGAATTGAGTAGCAAGTGTGCATCCATCCATCTCTTTGGCCTTGTCTTGGTCAAGTGAGACTTCTAGCTTGTTACTCTTGGTGATCGGAATCACCTAGACGGCTTGGTGGCGATCGGAGAGCTTGGTGATCATCCGGTGGCTTTGTGGATGACCCAAGTCATGTGACCGGTAGCGAGCGATTCACCGGGCCGGAGTGGCGAAGAATCAGCTCGTAGTGAGCACTTGATCCTTGCGCGGATCAAGGGGGAGCGATACCCTTGCGCGGGTGCTCCAACGAGGACTAGGGGGTGTGCCGACACCTCGATACCTCGGCAAAAAGATCGTTGTGTCATCTCCACTCTCTTTACTACACATTTACCTTTGAGCAATTCAATTCCGCATTTACTTGTTGTTCTTTCATAAGTTGAATTGCCATGCTAGAGTAGAGGCACTAGGGGGTTAATTGGGCTTGATAGGTTTTAATTCTTGCAAAAGTTTTAGAAAAGCCCAATTCACCCCCCCCTCTTGGGCATCTTGATCCTTTCAATTGGTATTGGAGCCTCGTGCTATCGATTTAGGCTCAACCGCCTAGAGTTAAGATGTCCGGAGGTGATGGACCACCTCCCATGTTCGAGGGAGATGACTTCCCATATTGGAAAATCCATATGGAGTCGTACCTAGAAGCGGTTGATGTTAAATGCCGCGAAGCCGCAATCACCGGTTTTGCCAAACCCAAGGAAGGCACAAGCCTTACTCCTAATGAGGAGGAAAATAAGAAATGGAATGCAAAAGCCAAAAACATCCTTTTTAGAGGCATTTGCAAGGATGTGTTCAACCGTGTCTGGAACCACAAAAATGCCCATGATCTATGGGAAAACATTTGTGTGCTCCATGAGGGAACCAAGAGTGAGCGTGAGGAACGCTATCATTTACTTATGCAAAAGCTTCATTCTTTTGATATGCATGCTAATGAAAGTGCAAATGAAATGTACTCATGCTTGAATGTTTTTGTAGAAGAACTCAATGGACTTGGCCTCACACAAATGCAACCATCCGATGTTGTGAGGAAGATTCTTTGTGTCCTCCAAATTGATAAATATGGACACATTGTGACGGTGCTACATCAAGGCGATCTTTCCACCGCTACACTGTTGGTAGTTCTTAACTACACCTAGGATAGGGTAGCTAAAGTAGCTATCTACTAATGCCAAGCGGGGTTGTCAGTCCTGACACTAGTAGGAGTTAACTAGCGAGAATGCAATCTACCAGGAGGAGATTCTGCAAGCGCACAGAACTATCATAGTAGCACTTCCCTGGGAGTACAGGTGTCGATTTATTTGATCCCAAAGGAAGGCTAGGGTGGTGTATGAGTCGAGTCAAGGAGGGGATGAGAGTCGAAGAATGAGAAAAGGGGAAGAGGAGAAGAGAGGAGATGAAAGGGATGAGAGAGGATGAGAGGCTAGAAAGAATATATGGATGGATAGGTAAGGATGAATGAAATGGCTAAGGTAAGGTGGATAAATAGGTAGATAGATAGAATGGGATAACTAAGGATAACTAATATAACTAACTAATAACTAATAACTAATAACTACTCCTAGATAACTATGAAGCAAGATAGGCAAATGTCAATTAAGCAACCAAGTTAAGTATAGTTTTATTCCTATCTTATCAAGTACCGAGGCGTACTAGCCTTTACCACTCACTTAGGTTGAACGCTAGCACAACGAGCCTTACTGTTAAACTGGGCCAACTACGTGGTGGAATTCAAGGCGCACAGGGCTGTCACCACCTGCTTGCTACCACAGCTATCTGGGGGTCCAGCCGTATCTGAAGGTAAGTCTATAACTAAGCACCACGCTTAATTATATTCTAACTATCTCTACCCTTGCTTTGAATAGAGACACCCTTGCGGACGTCAGAGCAAATACTTGACTTAATAAGATAAACACTAAACTAACTAAGCAACCTATTGGCAAAGATCAAACACTAAGCTCACTAGAGATTAACTACTATGGCTAAGTGAATTGAACTGTAGGATAGCTAGGCACTCAAGCAATCAATCAAGTATACTACTCAATACTGGTAAGTAGAATAAAGTAATACTTGAAATGATGAACTAGAATATAGTAAAGTGCTTGAGTAACAAGAGCAAAACCTGAACTGGAGATGAAGGAAGACTCTTCCTAGCTCCAGGACCGATCACTCGCACGCTTCTACTCTTGAGCTAAGCCTTGAGCAGCGCTTCCGCGAGGGCAATGAGGCAAGGATGCCTTGCTCTACTAGCTACGTACTTGCCTAAGCTTGGCTAAACTCTAAGCTATTAGCTCTCTAGCTCTAGCCTTGCTTCTTTGCTTCCTTTCCTTCCTTGCTTCTTTCACTTCTTGCTTGATATGAAGTGACGCCTCCAGGGGGTATTTATAGCCTTGTGGAGTGAGGGGGGTACTTATAGGGGGCAGCCAACCGACCTAGGGCAAACCCTAGTGGCGGGCGCCAGCCCTAGGTGGCGGCCGCCACCCCCCTGGCCGTTGGATGCACCGTCATTGATCCAACGGTCTCCAGGGACTCTTCCAAGGCGGTTGCATGTCGGTTGCATGTCCAGATAATCGTCATTCGATCATGATCCACACCACTCCCCTCCTGAGCCCTCCGATGCCACTGACCTAGTGACCAAGGGCCAAGATTTGGCCCTGGGGTGGTCACACGGATCAGTGACGTGGCAGGGGGGAAGTTTGGGCCTCTCCTTGTGGCGGGCGCCACCTACGGGTGGCGGGCGCCACCCCACTAGGGCCCAAATGGGCCCTGCTGAGTGGGCTTGGCCTTTGGTGGTTCAAATATCCAAATTTGGTTCAAATCCTGCATTCAAATCAAAATCTATGGACATGTGGAATTCGGTTAGTTTGAAACCTATTTGACTACATTTCATGCCTTTTTGGTGAATTTTAGGGTAAAATGTTGATGGTAAAACAGGTGTTTAAGGACCATCAACAAGCTCCCCCAAGCTAACTTGTTGCTCGTCCTCGAGCAACAATGCGGTTTAAACATTGAGCATGAAATAGATAGCAACTTAAGATGTATACAAGTGCATATTGTATAGTGATAAATAACTTAGTATATATCATTAATCATAGCAATGTGGGGCTTATAGCTTTTCACTTCAAACATGCAAGAGTGAAATAAAGCACTAGATAGGAAACTTTTATCTTGCTTAGATTTGACTAGGATTCTGTCTGGAGTTTTTTTTAAGGTTTTCAAAAGATAAAAAACTTGCTTAAGTCCTCCAAGATTCACTCAATCACTCAATGGTGTTTAAATCCTCACTTAGGCCAAAACGTAGCCTCTCCTATTTCTAAAGAATGATATGTGGAGTTATAGGTAGGCTAAGAATCATGAGCAAATTGCCTAATGTTTATTGCTAAGCAAGACACTCAGTTCATAAGGAGCAGCAAATCATAAAAATTGATCAAGATGTGCATGTGTGGTTATGTGGAAGTGTATAGAGAGATATTTCATAATCCTTCCTAGTTAATTTCTGGGGTCTAGAGCTAATGATAACTCTCTCTTTTTCGATACATAGTGAGTAGACAAAAATGTGTCCTCACATTTTCTCAGGACATAGTCTGCTCTTGAGCTACTTTGCTCACTTTTTTTTATATCTCTCTTTTTTTTAGCTCTAGATTCCCCAGATTGTCTATAGGAAAGGATTTTAGAAATGAAAAGGGGGAAGAGAGAGAAATGCTTATTCCCAGTGTAGGAATAGCATAAGGCTAGCAATGGAACGTTTAGTAAGGTATTGCATATCTCCAGTGTAGAGAATGAGCAATTTATTTGGTGGTTGCAAACTTCCAAAGTGGAGAGTAGGCAATTTTATGGTGGGTGTGTGAATCTTGATCAAAAGATATGATAAGCTTCTCTACTAAGATCTATGAGGTCTAACAAAGCTCAACACAGACAAAGCTCTTTGTGGTTTTGACTAACAAATATTTGGCTAGTGGTGGGATGGGATAAAATCCAGGAGGAACTTTTAGCAAGGTTTTCATGATTTTTAAAAGAAATCCACCAGATTAGGTCCTAATTTCACCTTAGCAAGTTTAAAGAATTACTCCATTTCTTACTAACTTTATTCACTAAGCATGATTTTAGTTAAAACATGTGCAACCCACAAAAGCTACAACTTAGATAAAACTAGTTATTCTAACTATAACAATAGCATTTGCATTGCATATTTTATTTCTTATTCAGGTTTCAACTTGTTTAAGCAGATTTCATCAATTTTATTCATGGAATAATTACTTAGGCAAGCATATAACATTCAAAAGATATAGAATTTAAGAACCGAACATAAAGAGTAAGGTTGAAACATACCTTATTGGCGCGAGGATCTCCCCCAAGCTGGCTTCTTGCTTGGTGAAGGGTCTTCATCTTTCTCGGTCGGAGCTCTTGTTCTCATTTTATTAAAAGGAAAACTATCTAATGTTGTGAAAAAGGGAAACTATCCTATTATGATATTTTATTATTCTAGCTAAGTTAACATATACTTATGCATATAACTAATGATAACTGATTTTTTTAGTTACATGCATGACATATGTTATTTATTTGAAAAAGGGAAATTTGAAGGGAAATTTAAAAGTAAATCCATACCTTAGATCCATGGAATTTCATCCTTGTTGGGTAGATCTTCTTCCTTGGGTGCTTCTTCTTTAAGTACTTCATCGGGTTTTTCTTCTTTTGGCACCTCTCCTTTGTTATGTGAATTACACAACTCAGGAGGAGGTGGTTCTTTCTTTCTGTTCCACCTTGTTCTTGGGCGCCTCTTCTTGGTACGAACGGGTTTTGCTTCCTGCATGTTAGCGGCATATGCGGGGCCACGGAAAAAGAGAATATTTCCTTCCCCCCTCCTAATGTCATTTGCATTTTACCATTCCCCACATATATGCAAGCATCAACAGTGTTCAAGAAAGGTCTACCTAAGATTAGAGGCACATCTTTTCTATTTCCCATATCTAAAATCATGAAATAAGCAGGAACATAGGAGCCTCTAATTTGAACAGGTAAATCAGTTACTATCCCTTCTATATAGCAAGTGGATTGATCAGCTAGCACAACATAGGCAGATGTGGATGACATGGGTGGAAAGAACGAGTTTTCATAAAAATCTTTAGATAGAATGTTCACACTCGATCCTAAATCACACATGGCATTTTTAAAGACTTCACCAAAGATTGAGCATCTAATTATGGGACTACCAGGATCACCCTTTTTAACAGTCATGGTTTGATCTTCACAATAGTTAAAATATTTTATTTCAACCATATTTGCAGTTTCCATGTCAGGTTTGCGGATACATGGGTGTATGCCGAGTCTCTGTGTGATGAGTGATTGTCAACGGAGATGATGCGCATGTTCTTTGGCTTGTGTTGTGCAGGTGTCGAGCACGGAGACAGTGATCGATGGCGGGTGAAGGTCAAGTTGCGACGTGTCGTGCCGACGGACCGGGCGCGATGAAGGATGGGCGTGCCGTGCGGCGGACGTGCCATGCCGATGTATCGGACGGTGAAGGGCGGACGTGGACTTGGACTGATGGACTGGAGGCCGGAGGATCAGCTGTGGTGGCTGGCAGCCTGCGACAGCGACAAGCGGAGAAGTGCGATCATGTCGGTGGAAGGGGTGCACAGGCGGTGCATCCCTTCTACGACGCCGGTTTGTTGGTAGAGCCCGGGAAAAACCAACGGTGGACGGTTTCCAGGTTTGGGCCTCAAAACCTGGGTGCTGGGTTTCCAGGTTGAGCCACAAAACCTGGGCGCGACGGTTTCCAGGTTGAGCCTCAAAACCTGGGCGTGGGCCGGTTTCCGAGTTTGGGCCTCAAAACTCGGGCGCGGACGGTTTCCGAGTTTGGCCACAAAACTCGGGCTGGAGGCTGGTTTCCCGGTTTGGGCCTCAAAACCGGGGGCTGATGGAAAAGGCTGGTTTCCCGGTTTGGGCCACAAAACCGGGGGAGCAGAGTGGTGGCGGCACGTGGCGGCGATCTGAAGGTTGCGTGGAGGCGACGCGGAAGACCGTGCGGGCGTGGCCGTCGGATCTACCTACCACCAGCGGGTGGACTAGAATAGCCTTAGGGTTAGGCTGGTCCGCTCTGTAAATACAGTAGTGAGGGGTAGAGTAGGAAATAGACTTAGGCTAGGTTAGTATAAGTAGTCTAGGGGAGACACCCTCCTCCCTATCTCAATCAAAATCGCAGTTAGAGCTTTCATTTTGCTAGGGTTTCCACTCTCCCATCCCCTGCTTTAGCTAGTTGAGATCCGCAGAGAGACTCCACTCTGTGTACTGTTGATTCGAGGAAGTGAGGCCGTATCCTCACCTTGGAGCACTGATCGATGGCTTGATTTGCGTCCTTGATTCGAGTTCGTGGCTGTGATTTCCGTTTTGCTTGTGTTCTTCGCGGAATCCTTTTTGCTCCACGATTTTCCCGTCGCTTGATCTCTTTGCTCGGTTCATCTTTTGCAATTCCGTTTGAACCAAGTTGTTCTAGATCGTGAGGCACTTCTTTCCACCGAAGGAATCATCCTCTAACCTCACGGTCTAGAAGATCGATCGATTTTTTGTTTCGGGTCACTTTTCTTCTCTTCCCCCGTAACTCTTCGATTCACCGATTTGGAGTTAGGTTCGAGCCATGATCTCTTAGAGATAGCTCACTAACCTCCTTGTGACTTCACTCACCAAGTTTGATCCCTAGAGGATTTGTTTTGGGTGAATTCTAGTCGAATCGGTGGACGAACAGTGAATTCGCGGGGTGACCGGACGCATCATTCATCGACCGGACGCTGCTACAGTGCGTCCGGTGGTTGAACTCTGTCTGAGTTCTTTTGTTTGACCGGACGCTCTGTTCAAATCGACCGGACGCTCCCTTCAGTGAGTCCGGTCAGAAACAGAGAGGTTCCAGAAACGTTTTTCTGTGACCGGACGCGTCCGATGGCCAGTGACCGGACCCTCTGGTGAGTCCGATCGGTTTTCGGTGTTTCGTTTTGCTCGACCGGACGCTGGTTTTTGGAACTGATCGGAAGCGCTGCTCGCACTGTTCCCGTGTTTTTGTCTCATCCGACCGGACGCTCAGTGAACGACCGGACGCTTGAGCTCCGTGCGTCCGGTCGCGAACAGAGAGCTCCCAGAGCTGTTTTCTGACGACCGGACGCGTCCGGTCCCTGCTGACCGGACGCAGGCCAGAGTCCGGTCGCTGCTGTTTCGCGCGTTTTCGTTCGCGGCTCGTTCGTTCTTGATCGGATTTGAGTTCCGTCTTTTGGGTTGGCTTTCTAGAGTTGTCTAGTGTCCCGCTGTGCTTCTAGGAAGCATCCACCCTACATCTAGGGTCGTGGACATTAGCAAGCTCTAGGTTTCGCTTTTGGGGTTGATCTTGGGACAGTGGCATCTAGTTTCCGAAAGGAAATTTTGAAGCTCCCATTCACCCCCCCTCTGGTCGCTTTCGGGTAGCTTCTCGATCCTTCAATTGGTATCGGAGCAGGTTAAGGATCTTCCACCTTAGCCGGTTCCAGATCCACCGAAGGCGACATGGATCGCGGCGTGGGCAAACCGCCGTTTTTCGATGGGACGAACTATGCGTATTGGAAGATACGCATGTCGGCCTATCTCCAGAGCATGGGCTCTTCTGTTTGGGAGATTTGCAACAACGCCAACTACGTTGTTCTGGCTGCTCGTGTCTCTCAGCTTCAGATCGATGAGCACGAGGCCAATAGCCGGGCGCGTAACGCTTTGTTCTCCTGTTTGAGCGTGGGTGAGTTTGATCGCGTTTCTCACCTCTCTACGGCTCGAGAGATCTGGGACACCCTCATGCGTTTTCATGAGGGCACCTCTCAAGTCAAAACCCGACTCTACGAGTCGTTCAAGAGAGAGTATGAGAACTTTCGACATCAGCCTGGCGAGAGCATAGAAAGTTTATTCGCTCGCTTTCAGGTGATTGTCAACAGGATGAGGGCTAACAGAGAGCAGTTGCCATTTGACGATCATGAGCGTGCTTTGAAGCTTTTGCACACTCTTGACCGTTCGGTGTGGGACTCCAAGGTTCAGGCAATCATCGAATCGCCGAACTATGAGACCCTCACCTGCGACGAGCTCTTCAGTAAGCTCAAGTCCAGTGAGATTGATGCTATGGCGAGGGCTTCTTTTGAAAATCCTTCTCGCCCGTCCATGGCTTTGGTTTCCGGCTCTTCCTCTAACCCCTCAGCTGGTTTTGCGCTCTCTTCTCTCTTTTCTGTGACAGAGGACCAGCTGGAGTCTTTGGGAGACGACGAGTTGGCTTTACTTGCCAACCGGTTCTCGCGGTTCCACAACAACCGCATGAACCGTCGTCGAGGAGGAGGACGCACGGGATGCTACGAGTGCGGCGACCCCGACCACTTCATCGCCGACTGCCCCAAGAAGAAGAACAAGCATCTGGGGAAGGGCGATCACGGCCACAGGCGCGACTCCAAGTACAAGGAGAAGCACGTTCCCCCAAGGCACAAGAAGCGGGGCGGCTTCGACAAAGAGTACATCAAGAAGAAGTACTTGGAGAAGCAGCAAGCTGAGCAGCGCGCGTTCTTCGCCACGCTCAGCGACGTCGACGGCTCGGATGACGACTCCGCTCGATCGAGTGATGACGAGTCCGAGAAGAAGAAGCTGGAGGACACGTTCAACGGCTTATGCTTCTTCGCCGGCGACGAAGGCCTGTGTACCATGGCGCTCGGAGATGAGGTCGGAGGCGAGCTGGAGCACACACCTCGGAACGACGACGACGACACCTCCCAGGTATCTCTCACCTACGACGAGCTTTCCTCCGAGGTTGAGAAATTGACTGCTGCCCTCCTTAGTCAAGATAAGTTGCTTAGGCGTGCCGCTAGAGAGCGCAAGGAGTTTAGGCAGAAGTGGGAGGACACGGTGAAGGAGCTTGAGTTCGCTCGGTCCACCGTGGTTGTGTCGGAGGAGTTGGAATGCGAGAGTTGCGCCGCGCACATGACGGATCTTCTCACTCTGAGGAGTAAGCATGCTGCGCTGGTAGATGAGGTGGATGAGCTCCGAGCTAGGCCGCAGCTGTTGGGTGCGTGCAAGACTTGTCCTGTCTTGCAATCTGAGTTGGCAGAGAAGGATGCCAAGATTGAATCTTTAGTCAAGACCAGCTCAGATAGCACTTGTGTCACGAGGTGTGTTTTGTGTGAGGGCCTGGAGATGGAGATTGCCAATGTGAAGCATGGCAAGATGCAAACCGAGGAAGAAAACACATACCTTCGGTCCATCTTGTCATGGGTCTCCAGTAGTGAGCCGCAGCTCGGGATGATGATCTCCCAATTCAAGCGAGCTGTTGGTGCCCCTGGTGTAGGTCTTGCTCAGAGTGTTGATCTCTCAGCTTTTGGGAAGATTGGAGAGTCTAGTGGTCTGAACCCATGTGAGAAGCCCAATTCCACCACTACTCCCAAACTTGCCAAGCTTCCACTCAAAGAGCCAGCCAAGCTTATCACCAAAGATGGTGTGGTTGAGGAACCCCCGAGAGCTCCTCCCAAGAACCCAGTTTGGGCACCCAAGCCAAACCACCTCAGAAACAAGCTTGACGCTATGCCACCCATTCGTGAGGAGTTGCCACAGAAGGGCAAAGGCAAAGTGAGCCACACCCACAGCCCTGGTCACCAACAACCCCCTGTGCGTGCGGTGAGGTACCAGTGTGATTTCTGTGGGAGGGATGGTCACTTGAGCGAGTTCTGCTTTAGGCGCAAGAGAGAGGCGCGCCGTGCTAGGGAGATGCAGAACCCAGACATGTTTCACCCAGCTCGTGGTGGACATGCTCCGAAGCCTCAGGGGAGAGCTGCTAGGTCTGGAGGGAAGCGTACCCAGCCTAGGCAGCAGGAGAGAGCCCCTAGGAGGGAGACTAGGCCTAGAGGTGGAGCACCTCAGTTTGTTAGGCCTAGGCAGGAGAGAGCTCCGAGGAGAGACGCTAGAGTTGAGCAGCAGGCTCCTAGGCGTAGACCTCATAGAGAGCGTGCCCGACGGGGTCCTGCTTTTGCAGGTAACGGACCCCGTGGCGGAGGCCTTGTTGAGCGCTTTGTCCCACCTCAGGTAGAGTTTCGCGGTGAGCGCTTCTTCCCCAGCGGACCACGTTTTCCTGTGCGTGGTGATCGCTATCCTCCTAGACATGATGGTTTTTACACTAACCGTTCTTTTGAGCAGCCGGCCCAACACTGGTTTCCTTCTTATTTTACTAACCCCAGTGTTGGACCGTATGATCACCCTATGTCTTTTTATTGATGTAGGAGGAGCGGTTGGAGGACATTTGGCTTGTGGATTCCGGTTGCTCGAGACACATGACCGGAAATGCCAAATGGTTCTCCAGCCATAGTCCGGTCGCCGGAAAGGAGTACATAACCTTCGGCGACAAAGGTAAGGGCAAGGTATTGTCCGTTGGTACAGTACGGGTTAATGAGCACTTTGTGTTGCGCGAGGTTGCTCTTGTTTCTAACCTGCACTTTAACTTGCTTTCTGTTTCGCAACTTTTTCGTGAAGGCTATGAGATTCGTTTCAAACCGAACCTTAGCCGGATCTTAGATCCTCAGGGTGATCTTGTATGTCTGATTTCACCCTTTGGGAATGTCTTTCGCGCGAATTTCTCAAAGTCGTTTGGATCTTCTCGCTGTCTTTTGGCTAGTCCTTCCTCTTCTGATCTTTGGAAGTGGCATAGGAGGCTCGGCCACTTGAGTTTTGACTTGCTTGCAAGACTTAGCTCACTTGGCTTAATCCGAGGATTGCCCAAGTTTTCGTTGGAGAAGGATCTAGTTTGCCATGCTTGCCGGCATGGAAAGATGGTTGCTGCTCCCCACCATCCAGTGACTAAGGTCATGACCTCGCACCCCGGAGAGCTTTTACACATGGACCTTGTTGGTCCGGCTCGGGTGAGCTCGGTTGGTGGCAAGTGGTATGTTTTGGTTGTTGTTGACGACTTTTCGAGATATTCGTGGGTCTTCTTTTTAGCTGAGAAGACCGAGACTTTCCCATTTGCTCGCAATCTGATTTTGCGTCTTCAGAATGAGTTCCCTTTGAACTCGATGCGAGCTATTCGGAGTGATAATGGTTCCGAGTTTAAAAATTCGGATTTTGAGAAGTTTTGTAACCGCCTTGGTTTGGAGCATCAGTTTTCTTCCCCCTATACACCACCTCAAAATGGTGTTGTAGAGAGGAAGAATCGGACCCTTGTTGAGATGGCCAGGACGATGCTTGATGAGCATAGGACTCCTAGGCGTTTTTGGGCCGAAGCTATGAACACTGCATGCTACATTTCGAATCGCATTTTTCTGAGAGCGTTTTTGAAGAAGACCTCTTATGAGTTGCGTTTTGGTCGCCAGCCCAAGGTGAGTTATTTTAGAGTCTTTGGTTGCCACTGTTTTATATTGAAGAAAGGCAACCTGGACAAGTTTGAGTCTCGTTCTTCTGACGGTGTGTTTTTGGGTTATGGCACTCACACTCGAGCTTATCGTGTACTTAACCTTGACACTAACCGAGTCATGGAGACATCAGATGTCACCTTCGACGAGACTCTTGTTTCTCCTTCTTCTCGTTTTGAGCGTGCAGGTGATCACGAGGTTGGAGAGCCTCTTTTCGATGACGAGGAAGAGGGTGCTGAAGGTATAGATGATCCAGCACCCCCTCCGCCTGCCGCGCCGCCGGGAGCGGCTTCGACGACGACCCGTGGCCCCGAGATGTCTTCTTCCTGGGGGCCATGGGACCCACCTCGCGCGGTACCTTTTGTACCCGGGGTGGAACCAGCTACTGTTGAGGGGGAGGTCACTTCTTCCCGGGAGGCGCCACGACATATCCAGCGCCAGCACCCCCCTGAACAGATGATCGGCGACATCGACGAGCGAGTTACTCGCTCCAGGTCACAGCACATCTCGCACTTTGCTCATTCTGCTTTTGTTGCGTCTTTTGAGCCCCGAGATGTTGGACACGCATTGACGGATCCGGATTGGGTCAATGCCATGCATGAGGAGCTAGAGAACTTTGAGCGAAATCGGGTTTGGGTTCTAGTGCCACCACCTCCTGACTGTAAACCTATTGGGACAAAATGGGTATTTAAAAACAAGCAAGGAGAGGAGGGCCACATTGTGAGAAACAAGGCCCGGCTTGTGGCGAAGGGTTATAGTCAGAAGGAGGGGATAGATTATGAGGAGACTTTCGCTCCTGTAGCTCGTTTGGAGGCTATTAGGATACTCTTGGCTTATGCTGCATCCATGGGTTTCAAACTTTTTCAAATGGATGTCAAGAGTGCCTTCTTAAACGGCTACATTGAGGAGGAGGTCTATGTCCAGCAACCCCCCGGTTTCGAAAATCCCAAGTTTCCAAACCATGTTTTTAAACTCCACAAAGCTTTGTATGGTTTGAAACAAGCCCCTAGAGCCTGGTATGAGAGATTAAAAACCTTTTTGCTAGCTAAGGGTTTTAAAATGGGATGTGTTGATAAAACGCTCTTTCTCCTCCGGCAAGGCAAAGATACCCTCTTGGTCCAAATTTACGTGGATGATATCATTTTCGGTGGTTCTTCTCACGTTTTGGTTGCCAAGTTTGCAGATACTATGAGCAGGGAGTTCGAGATGAGCATGATGGGCGAGCTGACCTTCTTCCTCGGGTTGCAAATTAAGCAATCCCGAGAGGGGACGTTTGTGCACCAGGGCAAGTACACGAGGGACTTGCTGAAGCGGTTTGACATGGATGAGGCCAAGCCTCTTCCGACGCCCATGTCGACGACGACTGCCCTGGATGCCGACACGGATGGAGAAGCAGTGGACCAGAAGGAGTACCGCAGCATGATTGGATCGCTGCTCTACCTGACGGCGACACGGCCGGACATTCAGTTCGCCGTGTGCTTGTGCGCGCGCTTTCAGGCTTCGCCACGCACCTCTCACCGTCAGGCGGTGAAGCGCATATTCAGGTACCTTCGTTTCACGCCTGAGTTCGGGATTTGGTATTCTGCTTCCTCCACTCTCTCGCTTTGCGGTTATTCCGATGCCGATTTTGCTGGTTGTCGTATTGAGCGCAAGTCCACTTCTGGGACTTGCCAGTTTATTGGATCTTCTCTGGTGTCGTGGTCTTCTCGCAAGCAGTCTAGTGTCGCTCAGTCTACCACGGAGGCTGAATATGTTGCTGCGGCTAGCTGCTGTTCCCAGTTACTCTGGATGATGGCCACTTTGCGTGATTTTGGTTTGAGCTTTACTCGAGTTCCTTTGCTTTGTGACAGCACGAGTGCCATTAGCGTTGCTAAGAACCCCGTGCTTCACTCGAAAACCAAACACATTGATGTGCGCTTTCATTTCTTGCGAGACCACCAGGAGAAGGGTGATATCGACCTTCGCCATGTCAATACTCATCACCAATTGGCTGATATTTTCACCAAGCCTTTAGACGAACCAACCTTTAATAGGTTGAGGGGTGAGCTTGGTGTGTGTTTCCCCTTTTAGATGGGGGAAGCATTTTGAGATGTACAGACTGACTCTTTTATTTTGAGGCTCTTTTCTTTTGAGTTTCTTGAGTCTTTCCATTTGGTATCTTCTTTCTTTCAGTTTTGTGTCGGGCATACGCATTTACATTCTGAGCTTCATGTCTATATTCACTAGAATGTAATTATGCTCTTGTTAGTATTGCTCCGATACTTATGATGATGCTTGTAGCTTATGCTCCTTCTGATCACTGTTACATGTTATGAGCGAGCTATTTTTGGAATGGTGAATTATGCCTAATGTATATAAATCTGAAAATGTTCACCATTGAGATATGCAACTAGCATGTGTAGGGTGTGTTGAGTCCATTCCTGCTTTTCATATATGCTAGGTTGCTATGTCTCTAGTTCTGAGTCATTCACTTGCTTGGTTGTTCATAACTTGCTTAAAATCTGAACCAAGTATTGTTGAATTGAAAAGATCGAGATGGGATTGCTTGTCAACACCTCATGGTATTGAGACTGTTTCTCATTGCACTTTGAGTTAAACTTGAGCCATGTAGTGTATGACCGAAACCGTTGCTTTAAGCTTCTGATTGCTCCGGCATAGGCTTCGCACGGTTGAAAAGTTAGGCAATGACAAGCTTTCAACCTCTCGCAATCACATGCTAAAAATGAACTTGTGAATTCTCTTACCGCTGCAACTCCGATATGAATTTGACATCACAAGTATATGCTTCATTCCTATGCATGATGATTGAACTTTGCTAGGGGTAGTTCACCTTGTATATATGCTTAGCACTTGTTTGGATTCCTTCTATACATGTCTAGTGCTATTTTGATGGTGACTATCCTTTTGGCTTAACATTGCTCACATGCTCATACGCTTCATATTTCGTATAAGTGATCAGTTTGAGCCTTTGCTATTTGAGTGCTTAATTGAGATGTTGGAGCTATACTGATTAGAGCATCTTTGCACTCTTTTGACTATATACTTGAAGCTCCTAACTTGCATTTTGACTTCATCTGCATTCTGAAGGAGATCTTGTGTTCAGGGGGAGTTTATGTGAAGGGAGTTGATTCTCCGATACCTTTTGACCTTGATAAGTGCATTTTCAACTAGGGGGAGAAATTTATGCAAATCATATGCTCCTGTGTTGATCAACTAAGGGGAGAATCATTTGTCCTAGTTGCTTGCATTTGTCGAGGGGGAGTTTGCTAGTTGTGTTGAGCCGTTGCCTCTGTCTTGAGGGACTAGCAAACGTTCCTAGCTTTTCATGAGCTTTCATAAGCCTTTTCATTTGGCTTTCAATTGGTATCGTCTGGTGTGCTTTCCCATTTGGTTTGGGTTGATTTCCAATTGGTTCGGAGTGATTTTCTTGCTAGTTGTGTTGAGCCTCTGTGCCTCTTTCTTGAGGGACTAGCATTTTGCTTCTGTTGTCCTCCGATCTTCAATTGGTATCTGCTAGCGGTGTTGAGCCTGTTCTACCTCTTCTTGAGGGCTAGCTTTGCTTTGCTTGGTTGCGTCGAGCCGTTGCCCATGTCTTTGGGGACCAAGTTTTCGCTTCATCCACTTGACCTTTCTTGGCTTTTGTTAGGCTTTTGGGTCATTTGGTTGGGTTTTCTCTTCTCACTCCTTCCTACCTCCTTCTTCTTATTCATGATTTGTTGTGGAGTTGACAATGCACTCATCAAGGGGGAGATTGCGGATACATGGGTGTATGCCGAGTCTCTGTGTGATGAGTGATTGTCAACGGAGATGATGCGCATGTTCTTTGGCTTGTGTTGTGCAGGTGTCGAGCACGGAGACAGTGATCGATGGCGGGTGAAGGTCAAGTTGCGACGTGTCGTGCCGACGGACCGGGCGCGATGAAGGATGGGCGTGCCGTGCGGCGGACGTGCCATGCCGATGTATCGGACGGTGAAGGGCGGACGTGGACTTGGACTGATGGACTGGAGGCCGGAGGATCAGCTGTGGTGGCTGGCAGCCTGCGACAGCGACAAGCGGAGAAGTGCGATCATGTCGGTGGAAGGGGTGCACAGGCGGTGCATCCCTTCTACGACGCCGGTTTGTTGGTAGAGCCCGGGAAAAACCAACGGTGGACGGTTTCCAGGTTTGGGCCTCAAAACCTGGGTGCTGGGTTTCCAGGTTGAGCCACAAAACCTGGGCGCGACGGTTTCCAGGTTGAGCCTCAAAACCTGGGCGTGGGCCGGTTTCCGAGTTTGGGCCTCAAAACTCGGGCGCGGACGGTTTCCGAGTTTGGCCACAAAACTCGGGCTGGAGGCTGGTTTCCCGGTTTGGGCCTCAAAACCGGGGGCTGATGGAAAAGGCTGGTTTCCCGGTTTGGGCCACAAAACCGGGGGAGCAGAGTGGTGGCGGCACGTGGCGGCGATCTGAAGGTTGCGTGGAGGCGACACGGAAGACCGTGCGGGCGTGGCCGTCGGATCTACCTACCACCAGCGGGTGGACTAGAATAGCCTTAGGGTTAGGCTGGTCCGCTCTGTAAATACAGTAGTGAGGGGTAGAGTAGGAAATAGACTTAGGCTAGGTTAGTATAAGTAGTCTAGGGGAGACACCCTCCTCCCTATCTCAATCAAAATCGCAGTTAGAGCTTTCATTTTGCTAGGGTTTCCACTCTCCCATCCCCTGCTTTAGCTAGTTGAGATCCGCAGAGAGACTCCACTCTGTGTACTGTTGATTCGAGGAAGTGAGGCCGTATCCTCACCTTGGAGCACTGATCGATGGCTTGATTTGCGTCCTTGATTCGAGTTCGTGGCTGTGATTTCCGTTTTGCTTGTGTTCTTCGCGGAATCCTTTTTGCTCCACGATTTTCCCGTCGCTTGATCTCTTTGCTCGGTTCATCTTTTGCAATTCCGTTTGAACCAAGTTGTTCTAGATCGTGAGGCACTTCTTTCCACCGAAGGAATCATCCTCTAACCTCACGGTCTAGAAGATCGATCGATTTTTCGTTTCGGGTCACTTTTCTTCTCTTCCCCCGTAACTCTTCGATTCACCGATTTGGAGTTAGGTTCGAGCCATGATCTCTTAGAGATAGCTCACTAACCTCCTTGTGACTTCACTCACCAAGTTTGATCCCTAGAGGATTTGTTTTGGGTGAATTCTAGTCGAATCGGTGGACGAACAGTGAATTCGCGGGGTGACCGGACGCATCATTCATCGACCGGACGCTGCTACAGTGCGTCCGGTGGTTGAACTCTGTCTGAGTTCTTTTGTTTGACCGGACGCTCTGTTCAAATCGACCGGACGCTCCCTTCAGTGAGTCCGGTCAGAAACAGAGAGGTTCCAGAAACGTTTTTCTGTGACCGGACGCGTCCGATGGCCAGTGACCGGACCCTCTGGTGAGTCCGATCGGTTTTCGGTGTTTCGTTTTGCTCGACCGGACGCTGGTTTTTGGAACTGATCGGAAGCGCTGCTCGCACTGTTCCCGTGTTTTTTGTCTCATCCGACCGGACGCTCAGTGAACGACCGGACGCTTGAGCTCCGTGCGTCCGGTCGCGAACAGAGAGCTCCCAGAGCTGTTTTCTGACGACCGGACGCGTCCGGTCCCTGCTGACCGGACGCAGGCCAGAGTCCGGTCGCTGCTGTTTCGCGCGTTTTCGTTCGCGGCTCGTTCGTTCTTGATCGGATTTGAGTTCCGTCTTTTGGGTTGGCTTTCTAGAGTTGTCTAGTGTCCCGCTGTGCTTCTAGGAAGCATCCACCCTACATCTAGGGTCGTGGACATTAGCAAGCTCTAGGTTTCGCTTTTGGGGTTGATCTTGGGACAGTGGCATCTAGTTTCCGAAAGGAAATTTTGAAGCTCCCATTCACCCCCCCTCTGGTCGCTTTCGGGTAGCTTCTCGGTCCTTCAAGGTTTACCAGGAATTTTGCCAGTTTCAAAAGATGGTATGATAGCAGCAAGTTGAGCTAATTGGGTTTCTAACATCTTATTAAAGCTAAGTTGATTTTTCAGAGCAGATGAGAAATCTTCCAATTTAGCATTTATATTCTCAAGCATTTTATCATTTGACATTAATTTCTTATTCAAAAATTCAGTAGCTCTACCTTGAGAGTAGACTAGATTCTTTAAAACGAGAAATTATCAGTACTTTGCAAATTAGAGCGAGGGAATGAATTATTACCTTGAGAGTTGGAGTGCTGATTCCATCCTTGATTTTGTTGGCGGAAACCATTGTTGTTGTTGTTGATGATGAAGTTCAAATCTTCATGTAACTCGGGGCAGTGGTTCCCAGAATGTCCGGTTTCTCCACAGACTTCACAAGTCATGTAGGATTCCAGAGATTGGACACTCTCTTGTTGGTTCATCTTCTCACAGCTGTCCAGCTTCTTTGCCAGCAAGTCCATCTTGGCCACGATCATGTCGGCCTCCTTAAGGGAATGCATACCTCGCTTACGGGGCTGCAGTCTCTCGTCATTCCATCCTTGGTTCGACACCATCTTCTCTATGAGAGCCTTAGCATCTGCAACATTCAGAGAAAAGAATGCACCGCCGGCGGCGGCATCCAAATGGCTTCTAGAGAGTGGGTTAGGCCATGGTAGAACTTCTGGATCAATAGCCAGTCCTCCATACCATGGTGTGGACAAGCAGCGACGTACTCTTGCATTCTCTCCCAGGCCTCAGGAATAGATTCCTCGGCTTGTTGCGTAAAGTTGGAGATTTTGTTGCGAAGAGCGTTCGTCTTGCCCATCAAAAAGAATTTTGCGAGAAAAGCATTGGAACATTTGTCCCATGTGTCTACAGCGTTGCGACTGGTATAGAACCATTGCTTCGCTTTTCCTAGCAAAGAGAAAGGAAAGAGACGAAGACGGATGGCTTCTTGTGTTATCCCCTTAATGGTGAAGGTGCCGCAAATCTCCAAGAATTGTTGGAGATGAGCATTGGCATCTTCATGGGCTTTGCCACAGAACGGGCTAGCTTGGACCATCGTGATCAGAGCCGGTTTCAACTCAAAATTGAGGTTGGCATCGATCACGTCTGGTCCTGTCGCTACATTGGCGGCAGAAGGAGCAGAAAACTCACGAATGGTCTTGTTGGCCATCGTGAAGATAGAACAAGATAAGAAAGAAAGAAGTTGAAGAAGATGAAGGAAAAAGATAAGAAGGACTAAGGAAAGAAAGAATGGGGAAAGATGAGATTCGCTAAGTGGGAGCATAAGCGAAGATAAATTCGACAAGGACTCGAAGGATACACCGATTGCCTTCCCCGGCAACGGCGCCAGAAATGCTTGTTGGTAGTTCTTAACTACACCTAGGATAGGGTAGCTAAAGTAGCTATCTACTAATGCCAAGCGGGGTTGTCAGTCCCGACACTAGTAGGAGCTAACTAGCGAGAATGCAATATACCAGGAGGAGATTCTGCAAGCGCACAGAACTATCGTAGTAGCACTTCCCTGGGAGTACCTGTAACATCCCAAAATTTGCATCAATTTAAAAATAGGCAATATGATTTAATTATGCATTTTGTGTGTTGCATAAAACTTAGTTAATAAATTATTTGCAAAAGCTAAAATTAATCCTAGGCCAAAGATCATGTTGATGCATACATGCTGGTGCATAACTTATTTTTGTGATGCGTGGTTTTAGTTCAAAAGTTGTTTGAATTCAAAAAGGTTTTGAAAATGCATTTGAAAAATCAAATCTGAAATTGGAAAACCCTTTTCCCCTTCTCCCTCCTCCTTCTTTCTCCCTTCTGGCCCGAACCAGCTTGGCCGGCCTGCTCTTTCCCTTGCGCCGGCCCGCTTCTCCTCTCCCCTCTCCTCTCTCTCTCCGTCGCTCGCGTGGGCCGTCGCCCGGCCCAGCAGCCTTGCGCAGCGCCGCAGCCCCGCGCTGAGCCGAGGGTCCAGCCTCGGCGCTGCACTCGCGTGCGCATCACCGTCTCGCCCGAGGCTCCAGCCTCGCGCGTGCGTAACCGTCTCCGCCTCGCCCGAGGGTCCAGCCTCGCGCGAGCGTAGCTACTCCGTCTCGCCCGAGGGTCCAGCCTCGCCCGAGGGTCGCCGCTCCCGCACCCGCTCTCGCTGACAGCTCGACTCCTCCTGTCAGCGTCCCATCGCTTCTTCTCCCTCTCGTATCCGGCTCGGACTCCATGACCAGAACCGAGTCCATCCTCGTTACGCGTCCTCGCTTGCCAAACCGACCGGACCGACCCTCTTATAAGGTCCCCAGGAAACCGCCGCCTCTCCCCACGCTTTTAGCTTGAGCTCTCGTGCCCTAGTTCGTCTCCGCGACAAGTTCCGCACGCCGCAAGATCTCCGCCGCCATCAACCCGACGATTCGTCGAGTTTCCGAGCTTGTAAGTGGCACCTCGAGTTTCCCCTTGATCTCTCGAAGCTAACCGAGTGTGTTCCCCTCTTTTTTCCCCCTCGTCTTGGTGCTCTAATCGCTCGCCGTCGCTCTGCAGAGGCCGTTGTCCGCCAAACTGTGCAACCCGCCGTCACCGAGACCTCTCCGACGCCATTAACACCACTGGTGAGTTCGCCTCGAGCTCCTCTTTCGATTGGATCTGTTCCCGAGGCCTCTACCGCTCTGTAGCGCAATCCCGAGCCGCGCCGCCGCCTTCCGGCCGTGGAGCCGCCGCGTCCTTCTTTCTCTCCGGTGAAAAGCGCCGCCGGCCCTCCCTGATCTAATCCCGAGCGTCCATCTCAGATCCGACGCACACCAGAGCTCGATACCCCTTCGTTGTCTGTTTTACAAAAAGAACCTTACACCTTTTTAGGTCTAAACCCGCGGTCCCAATGGCCCTGTTCTTTGAGTCTGCGTTTTCCTCTGTTTGAGCCCCTGCGCTTTGTCCTATTCGAGGCGCAGTCCATTCAATCTGATAATTTGTTTAAATCGGTTTTCAAATTCAAAATCAATTTCAGTTTATTTACAGTTTTGCCACCAGTTTCAAATGCTTATAACTTCTACGTTTTTAGTCCGATTTAGTCCGTTCAAGTTGCGTTAGATTCGTTTTGAAAAGATCTATCTATCTGTACAAGAATATCTACTGTTTTCAGTACTTAAAATTTGAGTTAGGTTTAATCTACTAATTAAGGTTCTGTAACTTGTTTAGCTCATAACTTTCGCGTTATAATTCCGTTTTTCGTGATTCTCGCGTTTATGTGATCGTGGTAGATCGTACCTTCTGTTTTCAAACTTTTTATATTATTTTCTTGCTGATTGGTGTAATGTTCTAATTATAGCTTGTTTGCTTTGCATGATTGTGTCCCGATGATTGTGTGTTGATTTGATAATCGAGTATAGACGGTGAGAATTACGTTGGTGATCAAGAGCTCTACTTCGACAACCAGGATCAACCAGAGTACTCTGAATCAGGCAAGTATAGCATGGGATAATCCTTGTTGACCTATTCACCATGAAACATCTAAATTCATATGCATGTGTCTAATTTTGATCTCCTATCTAGTTTATCCTAGACTTTTGATCCGTTACCTTGTTAACCTTGGGATGCTATGCATATGGGTAGAATTTTGCTAGAGCTTTACTTAAACCAAACATGATCTAATAACAGTGAATAAAACTTGATCTTTTTAGCAACATGGTTTAGGACCTCCTGTCAGCAAAAGCTGGGACATACAGTGCAACCATGAGGGTTATATGGCTCTGACCTTAGCTCAGTAAAAGGACCTTTTCTAGCTTGTTAGTGGTTACCCGAAAGGGCGCATAAGGCGCTTGACGAGCTGGATTTAGGGCGGCTACTTTCACCTTGCCTGCGTTGCCGTAAGGTTGGGAGACCCTTCTTCCCCTTGCCTTAAGACCTAGCGGCCCTAACTTGTTAGACGAACCTTTGAAAGGCTTTGCGTGTATCCTGCCCACTCACCTTGGAAGTGTTATGGGAGTAATTAACCCGGGCATCTGGATATCACGACTCATCGGGTAAAGTGTACACCTCTGCGCAGAGTTTAATAAACTGTTATAACAGCCGTGCTCACGGATACGAGCGGCCCGGAAAACTCACAGACTTAGTTGTTATATGTTGTTTATTAATGTTGCTCCTGTTGATTATCTTATTACTATGTTTCAGTTATTATGATCATGTGGGTTGGGTTTAAGCATTCATATATGTTCACCTTAATGTTAAAATGTTGCCAAATAAAAGCTACTGCAGTTAAACCAGTGTCAGCCTTTTTGAGCCTCATGAACCCCATGTTACACTTGTTAAGTACGAGATGTACTTATGCTTGTTTATTTTCTTTCTACTTGGATAAAAATCCCGGATGGGTAACAGATTGCTATGGTAATGACGACTTCCCTGAAGAGTTCTAGTCTTGCTGTCAACCAGTCATCTTCCCTGTGATGGAGCTACCGCGAGAGATACTTTATTTATCCGCTGCTATGTAAAGTCTTTGAATAATATTCGTTATGTAATAGACATATGTGATGGTACTCCTTAATTTGTGGCTTATGTGTGTGATTGATCTCTGGGCACACATGAGTTATTGCATTCAATTTTGTTCTTAAAATTGGGTGTGACAAATTGGTATCAGAGCTATGTTGACTGTAGGACGCAAGCCTAGTTAGTTATGGTCGTTTTAGTGGTCCTTGCTTCTCAATTCTTGCTATTTATCTTAGCCTTGTTAATTTATCAAAACTATATGCTTCTCTTTACTTGCTCTATTACACAAATATATTGATTCTATTGTATCTATCTCTTGGTCTATTCCATAGATGGCTCGTCGTATCACCCGCAGGACCGTCAGTGGACGCAGGAGGGCAGGCAACCCCGTTCCGCAAGTACCCCAGGAGTCAGAGCAGCAAGAGGTAGCGCCGCAAGAGCCAGAACTGCAAGAACAAGCACCTCAAGAAGTGGAACCACAAGCGCCGGCACCACCAGTACAAGCTCCAGCTCAGCAAGCACCAGCTCCACAAGTTCCAGTACCTCCCGCGCCAGTGTCCCCAGAAGTGCTGGAGGTTGAAGACGATGAAGAGCTTCCAACGGGTTGGGATGTGGACTCCGGATATTTCGTCGGAGCGCCTACAGCTGCCCAGAGCCCCACACATCACAGGCTGATGAGACTTTTTGATGCCTACTACCCCGACAAGAACATCATCGTACAGTACACCCATTGGAGGTACAGTCATCCCATGGAAAAGACCTACTGGAAGGCAAGAGTGACTGTCGCTGTCCGAGAACCAGAGAGTGGCTTATACCTGCATGAGATGGTGATCGGCCACAGGGCTCGTCGGTCCACTCTAGCGTCAGCCTTGGAAGCCGTGGCAGTTGAAGCCTACAAAGCATTCCGAGGTCAACGCATTGAAGACATGAGGAATGATGCATACCGCTATCTGCCCTATTGGAACAGTGAGAATAAGGAGGCTATGGTAGAAGACCCTAATGCAACACCAACCGAGAAGGCCACACGAGATTTTCTCCTTGACAGGGAAAGGTCTAACGCGGATTTGGAAAGGCAGGTGATATCCATGGGAAAAGATCTCAAAAGATGCTATAGCACTATTGATGGGCTCTTGGAACTTCTCAATCAAACCCCTATGTACAAGAGGCTCCGTGAACCGCTCTACAAATAGGCATAGGTCACCCTTCTATGTAATAAGACGATTTTAGTAGACGTTTGTCGAGTCTAGTTAACCTTTGTGCTAGTGTGCTTCTTTATGTGTGAGTTGGATTATCATTATGCTTATGTGTGATTTGGATCTTTGTAATGAGTGTTGAGATATTGTGGGCTTGTCTACAAATCTCATAGTTAGACATAACGTTTATGAATAATAAGAGGGTTAGTTATATCTTGTCCTATGCTGTTTTCTGGAACAACCTGTGATCTTTTGGTTATATCTCAAGTCCTGATCGTGCAACATGGCTGAAAATTTTATGATGGAAAATAGACTCCTATATCTAACCAATGCCTCTGGAATCACTTCAATAGCTGTTATGGTTTGTGAGATATGGCTGTTTCAAGTTAGAGTTTCTGCGCAGTTTTGAGCTCTGGACAGATCTGTTTGTTCTCTGTTTTTGACTAATTTAACGACAGAATCTGGGAAAGTCACTTAAATAAAAGTTGTAGATAATTTCGTTATCTTTCCAACCGTGTATCACACGCCCTGTTTGGATTTCTGGAACTGCACCCATAGCTAAAAGACCATATAGAATGGGAGTACCTGAATTAGATGAACTTAAGAAACAAATTAAAGAGTTACAAGAAAAAGGGTTCATTCGTCCTAGTTCATCACCTTGGGGAGCTCCTGTTATTTTCGTTGACAAGAAGGATGGTGGTCAACGGATGTGTGTTGACTATAGATCGCTTAATGAAGTTACCATCAAGAACAAGTACCCGTTGCCGAGGATAGATGATCTGTTTGACCAGCTTAAAGGTGCATGTGTGTTCTCTAAGATTGATCTGCGTTCTGGTTACCATCAGTTGAAGATTCGAGCGTCTGATATTCCAAAGACAGCTTTTACTACCAGGTATGGGTTGTATGAGTACACAGTCATGTCCTTTGGATTGACCAATGCACCTGCCTACTTTATGTATTTGATGAACAAGGTGTTCATGGAATATCTTGACAAGTTCGTTGTTGTGTTTATTGATGATATTCTAGTATACTCTAAGAACAAGGAAGACCATGCTAAACACCTGAGGTTAGTGCTACAAAAACTCAGAGAGCACAAGTTGTATGCCAAGCGCAGCAAGTGTGAGTTTTGGTTAAAGGAAGTTTCTTTCCTTGGACATGTTATTTCTAATGGAGGCATCTCAGTAGATCCGGGCAAGGTTGAAAATGTGTTGAATTGGAAGCCACCAACAGATGTGACCGAGATTCGTAGTTTCCTTGGATTGGCCGGTTACTATAGAAGGTTCATTGAAGGATTCTCCAAACTTGCTAAGCCAATGACAGCTCTGCTAGAGAAGAATGCTAAGTTTGTCTGGTCCGATAAATGTCAAGCTAATTTCGAGGAGTTGAAGAAACGTTTGACTACAGCTCCAGTGTTAATTCTGCCAGATCTGAGTAAGGATTTCTCTATTTATTGTGATGCATCTCGTCAAGGTTTGGGTTGTGTTCTTATGCAAGAAGGCAGAGTGGTAGCATATGCATCGAGGCAGTTGAGAAAGCATGAGCTGAACTATCCCACTCATGATTTAGAATTGGCAGCTGTTGTCCATGCATTGAAGATTTGGAGACACTATCTAGTGGGTCACAAGACGGACATCTATACCGATCATAAGAGCTTGAAGTACATTTTCACTCAGTCTGATCTGAATTTGAGACAACGCAGATGGTTGGAATTGATTAAAGATTATGATTTGGAAATACACTATCATCCCGGGAAGGCTAATGTTGTAGCAGATGCCTTGAGTAGAAAGAGCCATGCCAATGAGGTCAGAATTGCTCCTATGCCAGATGAGTTGTGTGCTGAATTTGCACATCTAAATTTGGGAATTGTGATCAACAGAATAGAGTTAGAGCTTGAACCAGTATTGATGCAAGAGATACGTAAGGGTCAGATGTCAGATGAAAAGTTAAAGCAGGTAGCCGATAACATTGTTCTTGGCAAAGCATCAGGTTTTCGGTTGGATGATGATGGTACATTATGGCATGGGAATAGATTATGTGTACCTGCAATCAAGGAGATACGTGAGTCTATACTGCGAGAAGTACATGAGTCAGCTTATTCCATTCATCCTGGAAGCACTAAGATGTACCTTGATCTGAAGAAAAAGTATTGGTGGGATGGGCTGAAGCGAGATGTAGCCGAGTACGTCGCTCTGTGTGATACATGTCAGAGGGTGAAGGCAGAACATCAGAGACCCGCTGGTTTGTTACAACCGATGAAGATACCTGAATGGAAGTGGGAAGAAGTCGGTATGGACTTTATAGTTGGTTTGCCTCGTACGCAGAGAGGGTACGACTCCATATGGGTAGTAGTTGATCGATTAACCAAAGTTGCTCACTTTATACCAGTTAAAACTACCTATACGGGAGCAAGATTGGCAGAATTGTACATGGAACGGATAGTATGTTTGCATGGAGTGCCCCGAAAGATTGTGTCAGATCGTGGTACTCAGTTCACCTCTCACTTTTGGCAGATGATACATCGATCATTAGGCACAAGGTTGAACTTCAGTACTGCTTATCATCCACAGACTGATGGACAGACGGAAAGAACCAATCAGATTCTGGAAGACATGTTGAGAGCTTGTGCATTACAGTATGGCACCAGTTGGGACAAGAATCTGTGTTATGCAGAGTTCTCATACAACAACAGTTATCAGGAGAGTCTTAAGATGGCACCGTTTGAAGCCTTGTATGGTAGACAGTGTAGAACACCGTTGTTCTGGGATCAGACAAGTGAGAGTCAAGTGTTTGGACCTGATGTGTTGAGGAATGCCGAGGAACATGTCAGAATAATCAGAGATAACCTGAGAGCTGCTCAGTCCCGACAGAAGAGTTATGCAAACAACCGTCGTCGAGATCTATCTTTTGCAATAGGTGATTATGTCTACCTAAAGGTGTCACCGATGAGAGGTGTGAAAAGGTTCAATAAGAAAGGAAAGCTAGCACCCTGGTATATTGGACCGTTCAAAATTCTGGAAAGACGTGATGAAGTGGCGTATCAGTTAGAATTGCCTGAAAGCTTGTCAGGAGTGCATAATGTGTTTCATGTTTCTCAGTTGAAAAAGTGCCTGCGAGTACCCGAAGAGCAGATACCGTTGGAAGAGCTCACAGTTAAGGAAGATTTGACTTATGATGAGTACCCAACAAGAATTCTAGAGACCGCCGAAAGAGTTACCCGGAGCAGAGTAATAAAGATGTGTAAGGTTCAGTGGAATCGGTATTCAGAAGCAGAGGCAACTTGGGAAAGAGAAGAGGATTTGAGGAAGTCATACCCGCAGTTGTTTGAGTAAGCATCGCTGGAATCTCGAGGACGAGATTCTTTAAGGGGGGTAGAATTGTAACATCCCAAAATTTGCATCAATTTAAAAATAGGCAATATGATTTAATTATGCATTTTGTGTGTTGCATAAAACTTAGTTAATAAATTATTTGCAAAAGCTAAAATTAATCCTAGGCCAAAGATCATGTTGATGCATACATGCTGGTGCATAACTTATTTTTGTGATGCGTGGTTTTAGTTCAAAAGTTGTTTGAATTCAAAAAGGTTTTGAAAATGCATTTGAAAAATCAAATCTGAAATTGGAAAACCCTTTTCCCCTTCTCCCTCCTCCTTCTTTCTCCCTTCTGGCCCGAACCAGCTTGGCCGGCCTGCTCTTTCCCTTGCGCCGGCCCGCTTCTCCTCTCCCCTCTCCTCTCTCTCTCCGTCGCTCGCGTGGGCCGTCGCCCGGCCCAGCAGCCTTGCGCAGCGCCGCAGCCCCGCGCTGAGCCGAGGGTCCAGCCTCGGCGCTGCACTCGCGTGCGCATCACCGTCTCGCCCGAGGCTCCAGCCTCGCGCGTGCGTAACCGTCTCCGCCTCGCCCGAGGGTCCAGCCTCGCGCGAGCGTAGCTACTCCGTCTCGCCCGAGGGTCCAGCCTCGCCCGAGGGTCGCCGCTCCCGCACCCGCTCTCGCTGACAGCTCGACTCCTCCTGTCAGCGTCCCATCGCTTCTTCTCCCTCTCGTATCCGGCTCGGACTCCATGACCAGAACCGAGTCCATCCTCGTTACGCGTCCTCGCTTGCCAAATCGACCGGACCGACCCTCTTATAAGGTCCCCAGGAAACCGCCGCCTCTCCCCACGCTTTTAGCTTGAGCTCTCGTGCCCTAGTTCGTCTCCGCGACAAGTTCCGCACGCCGCAAGATCTCCGCCGCCATCAACCCGACGATTCGTCGAGTTTCCGAGCTTGTAAGTGGCACCTCGAGTTTCCCCTTGATCTCTCGAAGCTAACCGAGTGTGTTCCCCTCTTTTTTCCCCCTCGTCTTGGTGCTCTAATCGCTCGCCGTCGCTCTGCAGAGGCCGTTGTCCGCCAAACTGTGCAACCCGCCGTCACCGAGACCTCTCCGACGCCATTAACACCACTGGTGAGTTCGCCTCGAGCTCCTCTTTCGATTGGATCTGTTCCCGAGGCCTCTACCGCTCTGTAGCGCAATCCCGAGCCGCGCCGCCGCCTTCCGGCCGTGGAGCCGCCGCGTCCTTCTTTCTCTCCGGTGAAAAGCGCCGCCGGCCCTCCCTGATCTAATCCCGAGCGTCCATCTCAGATCCGACGCACACCAGAGCTCGATACCCCTTCGTTGTCTGTTTTACAAAAAGAACCTTACACCTTTTTAGGTCTAAACCCGCGGTCCCAATGGCCCTGTTCTTTGAGTCTGCGTTTTCCTCTGTTTGAGCCCCTGCGCTTTGTCCTATTCGAGGCGCAGTCCATTCAATCTGATAATTTGTTTAAATCGGTTTTCAAATTCAAAATCAATTTCAGTTTATTTACAGTTTTGCCACCAGTTTCAAATGCTTATAACTTCTACGTTTTTAGTCCGATTTAGTCCGTTCAAGTTGCGTTAGATTCGTTTTGAAAAGATCTATCTATCTGTACAAGAATATCTACTGTTTTCAGTACTTAAAATTTGAGTTAGGTTTAATCTACTAATTAAGGTTCTGTAACTTGTTTAGCTCATAACTTTCGCGTTATAATTCCGTTTTTCGTGATTCTCGCGTTTATGTGATCGTGGTAGATCGTACCTTCTGTTTTCAAACTTTTTATATTATTTTCTTGCTGATTGGTGTAATGTTCTAATTATAGCTTGTTTGCTTTGCATGATTGTGTCCCGATGATTGTGTGTTGATTTGATAATCGAGTATAGACGGTGAGAATTACGTTGGTGATCAAGAGCTCTACTTCGACAACCAGGATCAACCAGAGTACTCTGAATCAGGCAAGTATAGCATGGGATAATCCTTGTTGACCTATTCACCATGAAACATCTAAATTCATATGCATGTGTCTAATTTTGATCTCCTATCTAGTTTATCCTAGACTTTTGATCCGTTACCTTGTTAACCTTGGGATGCTATGCATATGGGTAGAATTTTGCTAGAGCTTTACTTAAACCAAACATGATCTAATAACAGTGAATAAAACTTGATCTTTTTAGCAACATGGTTTAGGACCTCCTGTCAGCAAAAGCTGGGACATACAGTGCAACCATGAGGGTTATATGGCTCTGACCTTAGCTCAGTAAAAGGACCTTTTCTAGCTTGTTAGTGGTTACCCGAAAGGGCGCATAAGGCGCTTGACGAGCTGGATTTAGGGCGGCTACTTTCACCTTGCCTGCGTTGCCGCAAGGTTGGGAGACCCTTCTTCCCCTTGCCTTAAGACCTAGCGGCCCTAACTTGTTAGACGAACCTTTGAAAGGCTTTGCGTGTATCCTGCCCACTCACCTTGGAAGTGTTATGGGAGTAATTAACCCGGGCATCTGGATATCACGACTCATCGGGTAAAGTGTACACCTCTGCGCAGAGTTTAATAAACTGTTATAACAGCCGTGCTCACGGATACGAGCGGCCCGGAAAACTCACAGACTTAGTTGTTATATGTTGTTTATTAATGTTGCTCCTGTTGATTATCTTATTACTATGTTTCAGTTATTATGATCATGTGGGTTGGGTTTAAGCATTCATATATGTTCACCTTAATGTTAAAATGTTGCCAAATAAAAGCTACTGCAGTTAAACCAGTGTCAGCCTTTTTGAGCCTCATGAACCCCATGTTACACTTGTTAAGTACGAGATGTACTTATGCTTGTTTATTTTCTTTCTACTTGGATAAAAATCCCGGATGGGTAACAGATTGCTATGGTAATGACGACTTCCCTGAAGAGTTCTAGTCTTGCTGTCAACCAGTCATCTTCCCTGTGATGGAGCTACCGCGAGAGATACTTTATTTATCCGCTGCTATGTAAAGTCTTTGAATAATATTCGTTATGTAATAGACATATGTGATGGTACTCCTTAATTTGTGGCTTATGTGTGTGATTGATCTCTGGGCACACATGAGTTATTGCATTCAATTTTGTTCTTAAAATTGGGTGTGACAGTACCAGGTGTCGATTTATTTGATCCCAAAGGAAGGCTAGGGTGGTGTATGAGTTGAGTCAAGGAGGGGATGAGAGTCGAAGAATGAGAAAAGGGGAAGAGGAGAAGAGAGGAGATGAAAAGGGATGAGAGAGGATGAGAGGCTAGAAAGAATATATGGATGGATAGGTAAGGATGAATGAAATGGCTAAGGTAAGGTGGATAAATAGGTAGATAGATAGAATGGGATAACTAAGGATAACTAATATAACTAACTAATAACTAATAACTACTCCTAGATAACTACGAAGCAAGATAACTACGAAGCAAGATAGGCAAATGTCAATTAAGCAACCAAGTTAAGTATAGTTTTATTCCTATCTTATCAAGTACTGAGGCATACTAGCCTTTACCACTGACTTATGTTGAACGCTAGCACAACGAGCCTTACTGTTAAACTGGGCCAACTACGTGGTGGAATTCAAGGCGCACAGGGCTGTCACCACCTGCTTGCTACCACAGCTATCCGGGGGTCCAGCCGTATCTGAAGGTAAGTCTATAACTAAGCACCACGCTTAATTATATTCTAACTATCTCTACCCTAGCTTTGAATAGAGACACCCTTGTGGACGTCGGAGCAAATACTTGACTTAATAAGATAAACACTAAACTAACTAAGCAACCTATTGGCAAAGATCAAACACTAAGCTCACTAGAGATTAACTACTATGGCTAAGTGAATTGAACTGTAGGATAGCTAGGCACTCAAGCAATCAATCAAGTATACTACTCAATACTGGTAAGTAGAATAAAGTAATACTTGAAATGATGAACTAGAATATAGTAAAGTGTTTGAGTAACAAGAGCAAAACCTGAACTAGAGATGAAGGAAGACTCTTCCCAGCTCCAGGACCGATCACTCGCACGCTTCTACTCTTGAGCTAAGCCTTGAGCAGCGCTTCCGCGAGGGCAATGAGGCAAGGATGCCTTGCTCTACTAGCTACCTACTTGCCTAAGCTTGGCTAAACCCTAAGCTATTAGCTCTCTAGCTCTAGCCTTGCTTCTTTGCTTCCTTTCCTTCCTTGCTTCTTTCGCTTCTTGCTTGATATGAAGTGATGCCTCCAGGGGGTATTTATAGCCTTGTGGAGTGAGGGGGGTACTTATAGGCGGCAGCCAACTGACTTAGGGCAAACCCTAGTGGCGGGCGCCAGCCCTAGGTGGCGGCCGCCACCCCCCTGGCCGTTGGATGCACCGTCATTGATCCAACGGTCTCCGGGGACTCTTCCAAGGCGGTTGCATGTCGGTTGCATGTCCAGATAACCGTCATTCGGTCATGATCCACGCCACTCCCCTCCTGAGCCCTCCAATGCCACTGACCTAGTGACCAAGGGCCAAGATTTGGCCCTGGGGTGGTCACACGGATCAGTGACGTGGCAGGGGGGAAGTTTGGGCCTCTCCTTGTGGCGGGCGCCACCCCACTTGGGCCCAAATGGGCCCTGCTGAGTGGGCTTGGCCTTTGGTGGTTCAAATATCCAAATTTGGTTCAAATCCTGCATTCAAATCAAAATCTATGGACATGTGGAATTCGGTTAGTTTGAAACCTATTTGACTACATTTCATGCCTTTTTGGTGAATTTTAGGGTAAAATGTTGATGTTAAAATAGGTGTTTAAGGACCATCAACATACACCAACTCAAATCTTGGGAAAGATCAATGCGCATGAGATGTACATGCACATCACACCAAGTGGTGGCTCTTCCACCGACAAGAAGAAGGACTTGGCCTTCAAAGCAAGCCATGACAAGAAGGGCAAGTCCAAGGCTATTGAGGTGCATCATGAAAGCTCAAGTGATGAAGAGGATGATTCCAACATCGCTCTCATGGTGAGAAGAACCACCAAGATGTTGAAGAAGCTTCACAAGAATGGAGTCAACTTTGACTCAAGAAAGAAGAAGTTCTACACAAGTAGCAAGAGAAGGCCAATCTCCGAAATGGATTGCTACAATTGCGGTGAACTTGGCCATCTTGCTCATCAATGCACCAAGCCCAAGAAAGAGAGCTACAAGAACAAGCACAAGGGCAAGTGAAGGACCAAAAATGCTAAAGCAAGGCGACCTGAGGGGGGGTGAATGGGAGCCTAAAAATTTCTTTCAAAATTTTGGCCTCTGTCCCAACAAAATCAACCCCAAAAGCTTCGGACTCAAACACGATGCCCACGACCCTCGGAAAGAGGGTGGATGATCCCTAGGATCACAGCGACGCACCACACAAGAGAGCAATCCAAAACTCTGAGTCAAGTTCGTACCCAAAAGACCCACTCCCAAACGTAGATTGAGGCCTACGTTAGGATTCCTCCAAATACCTATGCTAACACCTAGCAAAGATATGTAGCCATGTGAACTCTAGGAGCAAAGGAGAAGTCCGGAAGCGAAGCCGAAAAGCCGGGAGAGCAAACGCACTAAAACTGCACAAACTGCAGAATCCCGGACAGTCCGCCGTCAGGCTCCCGGACTGTCCGGTGAAGGCCGGACTGTCCGCCATAAAAGGTCCGGACTGTCTGCCGGCAAAAGTCCCAAAATAGCAAAGCTGCTGATCCTCCCCTGCACGACTCGTGGACTGTCCGCGGTTCCTTCCCGGACTGTCCGCCGGTCAAGTTGCAAAAATAGCAACGCGGCTGGACTCTCCCTGCGCGACTCGCGGACTGTCCGCGCTTTATACGGCGGACTGTCCGCCGGTCAAAATGACCGTGAGCAGTGCGCGCTGCGCTTGTTCTGGTCTGGCCGAGCCCGATGGCCGAACAGTCCACAACCAAGGGGCGAACAGTCTGCCACTGCCCAGAACGCCCAAAAACGCCACGAGACAAAACCAAAATCGATTGGATCTTCACCAAATCGAACGGGACTGTAACCAAACTTCTCCCAAGAGTTCTTCTACGTGTTGGGAAGCTAATCCTAGGATATCATCACTTCAACTCAACTAATCCATGAGAAATCCGAAGAACTCTAGAAAAGGGGAAGAAGGAAGAACAAAAACGAATTCGACCCGATCTACTTGTTCGTGAGGGTAGAGATGAATTCCTTCGGTGGAAATGTTCTCCTCACTTCAAAGAACAAGTTGATTCAAACGGAATCGCAAAAGACGCAACGTAGAGGGAGATCGAGTGAAGGGAAAATCATGGAGAAAAGAAGAACGCGAAGAACAAATTCAAAACGTGAATTCAACCACGAAATGGATCCTTGGATTCAGAGGAATGGATGATTGATTAAGCACTCGGTGTCGGGCTACAAGCCACTCCTAACAACACAAAGCTTGGATGGCAAAAATCTCAAGAACAAGAACCAACTCTCCTCTAACCTTAGCCTTCTCTCACAAGCACAAAATGAGAGAGACACCGTCCAAGGATGGTTGTCCAACACAGCCCCTTCATCTATATATAGGCGCACGTCCAAATGATACAAACGCCCTAACATGAAGTACTAACCCAAATACCTCCTAGGGGTAAAACCGTCCAACTCTGGCAGTTTCCATCTGACGGCCACGCGCCTTCTCATCCTTCGCTTTGGCTCGACGCAAGCTCCAGGATGCCGCCACGTGCCGTCACCGTCGACCGCCGCGCCTTGTCACCGATAGCTTCGCCGCAACGCAAGCCTCTCGGTGACGCCACGCGTCGACTGTCCTTTTGGACCATCCCCCGGTTTTGAGGCCCAAACCGGGAAACCTGCCAGACCAGGTTTTGAGGCCCAAACCTGGAAACCGTCCACCCCAAGTTTTGAGGCCCAAACTCAGAAACCCGCGAGCCCAGGTATTGAGGCCTAAACCTGGAAACCGTCCATCCCGAGTTTTGAGGCCCAAACTCGGAAACCGGCCACCCGAGTTTTGAGGCCCAAACTCGGAAACCGTCGAGGGTAGCTTTTTGAGGCTCAGCTACCGAACCCGCACCATAGACGGGATGTGGTTCGCACACCCCGACCACCGGCACCGATGCCGATGCATGTCCAGCCTCCACGCCGGGCACAACGCCTTCGCCTTCCTTCTTGACTCGGCCGACGGCACTTGCGCCGCACGCAAGCCCGTGTCCGACCTCCCGCCATGTGCCACGACGCCATCGTCTTCGTCCTGACTCGGCTGATGCACCGCACATCCCCATGTGCTCTCGCTCGTCGATGCCACGTTCCAGCTACCACAGCTGGTCCTCCGGCCTCTCGGTCCGTCGGTCCAAGCCGCACGTCTGCCCTTCACCGCTCTAGGTACATCAGCATGGCACGTCCGCCGCACGACACGCCCATCCTTCACCGTTCCCGGTCCATCGGCACGGAATGTCTCTACTTGACCTTCACCTCGCCATCGACCACTGTATCCGAGCTCCACACCTGCACATCAACACAGTCAAGAGACACATGTTGCACACCCACGCCAACCCGGTAAACACACACAACTCAACGCCATCGGTTAGTCATAAACATTAAGCGCATAGCAAATAATGACTCAACCGGGAAAAGCCTCAAACCTTCCTCACAGATGTCAATCATTCATCATATATTTTCTCAATCTCCCCCTTGATGAATGCATTAACTAAAAATAAAACACAAAGGAAGGGTTTGAAGGCAAGCCTCATTCAAGTGCCCAAAAGCCAAGCAAAAGAAAACACAAGGCCACTTGATATGAGGAAGGATCATGAAAACTCCAAATAAAAGCTCTCGGTCCCAAAGGAAATGGGAAAAGTGGGCAAAGCCTCCACACAACCGAAGAGTCAAGTGAAAACAAGAGTTTCATGAAATCCCAAAAGGCACTCAAAAACCAATCTCAAACAGAATTGTCAAACAATCATCACAAAAGAATCCAAGGTACTTATCCACTCTTATCCACTTGGGTTTCGAAATTTCACTTAGGTTTCTAAATTTCTCCCCCTTGATGATTGAATTGACAAAAACTAGGCACAAGAGATGGTTTGAGATACCAAAACCGAAGATCTCATTCAAGTGATCAAAAGCCATAGAAGGGCAAAGAAGAAAGTCACTTGCCATGAGAAGATTATCCATTCAAGTGCCCAAAAAGCCAACGAAATGCTAAAGAAGGGGCAATTTGAAATGAACATAACTTGGTCCCCAAAGATATGAGCAACGGCTCAACGCAACCAAGCAAAATCTGAGCAAAACTCTACAAAAGAGCAAAACTCGATCACATAGAGCAAAAGACTTGGTTCCCAAAGACATGGGTAACGGCTCGATGCAACCAAGTCAAAAATGAGCTAGCCCTCAAGAAAAGGCAGAAAAGGGCTCAACACCACTAGCTCAAAGCTCGATACCAATTGAGGCTGAATCAACGCATAAGAATGCAAAACTGCTAGTCCCTCAAGATAGAGGCACAGATGCTCAACATGACTAGCAGAAGACTCGATACAAATCACAAGCAGCCGAAAATTGGTGAAAACAGCTAGTTCCTCAAGACAGAGGCACATAGGCTCGACGCAACTAGCTAAAGGCTCCATACCAATCGAAAATACCAAGCAAAAACTGCTAGTCTCTCAAGAGAGAGGCAACAACAGCCCAACACGACTAGCAGGCTTGATACCGATTGAGAAAAACACAAAGAGAAGCTCAACACTAAATGGAGCACAAACACTCGGAGCACGCGGAGAAGCAGCAAGACAAAAGTGACTCCCCTGAAAGCAAGCCTACACACAAAGGCTATGCACCAAAGCTCACTATGAAGGATACCAATTGAAGAAGAGCATAAAAGAGCTAAACTCCCCCTAGCTCAAAACTCTCCCCAAAATGCATGACTCTCCCCTTTGTGCCAACACTCAAGCTCCCCCTTGCAAACAGCTTCTCCCCCTTGATAAAAGGGAACATGCTGAGGGGTTTTGACATTTCTCTACAAAGTTGACACAAACACAAGATAAGTCATCAACTAAAAGCATATGGGGGCAATGAAAAGCATTGAAAGTGACCACAAAGTGTATTAGAGCTGGGGGTATGTATACTAAGCTAAAAATGCATGATATGCACAATGCAACAGCTTCAAGTGTATAGCAATCAGAATGAAAAGGTGCTCAAAAGGGTGCTGCCCTGAAAGTGTAGCAATCAATACAAATGCTAGCAAAGGCTCAAACTGATCAAATGAATACGAAATATGAACAATTAAGCATATGAGCAGTTTTAAGCCATTTGAAAAGGAGTTCACCACTTAAAATAGCGCTTAGCATGAATAGACAGGAAATCGAGCAAGTGCTAACTCAAGTATAAAAGGTGAACTACCCCTAGCAAAGTTCAATCATCATGCCATAGAATGAAGCATAGACTTGTGTCATTATCAAATTTTATCGGAATTTGCAGCGGTATTAACACAAGTTCAAATTAAAGCATGTCATTGCGAGAGGTTGAAAACATGGTCATTGCCTAACTTTTCAACCGAGCTAAGCCTATGCAATAAAAGCAATCGGAAGCCTAAAGCACCGGTTTCGGTCTTACACTACACGACTCAAGTTTAACTCAATTGTGCAATGAGGAACAGTCTCGATACCGTGAGGTGCTGACACATGCAATCCCATCTCGATCTTTTCATTTCACTTAGACTTGGATCAAATTTTAAGCACATGGTAAATATGAACAATCCAAGCAAGTGAATGACTCAGTGCAAGAGACATAGCAACCTAGCATACAAAAGATAGCACAAGTGATCTCAACACATCCTACCCATGCTAGTTGCCACTCTCAATGGTGAACAAATTAAAGGTTTCATAGTTGATTAATCAAGTTCACCATTTGCAAAAAGAGCTTAGCTCATAACATGCATCAAGTGATAAACAAGAGCCTAGGCTACAAGCATCATCATGAATAAGCAGGGCATACCAAGAAGAGCATAATCTCATTCTCATTGCTCTAAACATGAAGCTCTAAAATGCACTAGAATACATGAAATGCATGCAAAAGCTAGTCTATCAAAGACAAAGCAAAACTAGCCTAAAAAGAAAAACCCAAAACAAAAGGGTATCGGAGAAGTCCAACTAAGATACAACAAGCAAAATGCTTCCCCAACTAAAAGGGAAACACACACCAAACTCACAAATAAAGAGCCAAGAAATGCTCAAGCGACGGCCAGCAAAAATTCACATCGAAAAGACCACACAGCAAAAAAAACGACAAGGAAGAGGAGTGCCAAAACCCGAACTCAGAAGGGTGTCGGAGGTACCTCACGAAGTGCATGACCGCCTGCTGGTGTGATACCCGAGGGGACGCCTAAATCTGCTGAACTCCGGGGCGCCTGCCTCGCTGAAGTCGTCTCCCCCTCGCCTGATGCTGTCGCTCCCACAAGTGCAGCTCGTGCTCGCTGGAGAGCTGCTCGAACAGAACCCCAAGTCGTGGCAGAAGTGAGATCGGGTCCGTGAGCCGAAATGCTCTCTCCAGGCTCCTGTTCTCCTGCACACTCAAAGGCAGAAGAAACACAAGGCGTTGTCTCGTCCAGTGTGACCTCAAGGTCTCCACGAAAACGGTTAGTCACATAATAAGCATAAGGTGAACTCTCAACAAAAGGAGATCTACCTATGAATGATACCACAAGGAGATCTGAACTCAAACTAGTCAAGACTACCATGCAACAGGATAAAGCACTGTATAGCAAAATGCAGCCTAAAGACATGATCAACCCAAACATAGCCTAAGCCTCAACACATGCTACAATGCAAGATAATGATAGCAATAGATCCAAAAGCATGTAACATGATAAAATCGTGGAAAGGCTAGTGCTCAACCTAAACATATCAACAGGGTACATGTATCTAAACAAACCTAGCACCTGAAAAGTGATACCTAATGAACATCATACCACTACAAATCAAGCTCATGGAGAAATATGGTAAAAGATGGCATAATGTTCATGAGGGTCACAAACTAGCATAAAAAGTGGATATTCCACAAAAGCTATACACAAAGCTAGCATGACATATGATACAGAAGATAACACATGCTAGACTAAACAAAACATGATACAAAAGAAAATGTACATGCAAGAACTATACAAGTGAGCACATGAAAGTCCATCTCATACCACAAGAAATAGAACATGGATGTTCAAGGCATGAGTGTGTAAGAAAGCTCACCGAGTAGCAAAAGCCTCTTTGGAGGCAAATCTAAGCGGTGTGTAGAGAACAATCAACTCTTGATCACATCTAAAAGATCAAGCTCCATCAGACGCATGTTCTCCACCCCGCGTCCTCATATCTACACACAAGAGGACAAAGCAGCCCGAGTCTTGGATCCCGAAGGGTTAGCAAGCATGTACTTGGGAACCCAAGACTTGGTCACAGATCTCAACTTAACTTGTGGGTTAGCATGATGCAAATGTTGGTTCAAATGCAATTGTGAAGCACCCTTGGAAGCATTCCTCATAAGGACAACTCGAGGAGAAGAACGAGTCGTACCACGGGAAAGGAGGCAAACATCTTCCAAGGTTTTTGTAGAAGAACCAATAGAAGCACCATGAAAAGCATGACGTGGACCAAGAGAAGAAGCACTAGAAGCATGTCCATGACCATGACCTATCCCACTAGAAAAGGAGTCATAAAACCCATCAACAAAGAGGGGCTTCTTACTAGGAGCATAAGCGTTCATGCCATGAGAAGAGCTATGAACCACCATCTTCCTAGAAGAGCGAGCTTGGCGCAAACGTTTGGCACGCCGATAGCAAAAGCTTTCTTGATGCCCATCTTTCTCACAAAAAGAGCAATGGTACAAAGGCCTACTGGATGGCACACCATTCTCCGACAAGTGAGAAGTCCCTTGGGACTTAGAACAAGAAGCATCAACTACCAACTTGGTGCCAACACTAGGAGCACACGTGCCATGGGAAAGGATACGCGGCTTCTTAAAAGCCTTAGCTCGAATTCGTCGCCCGTGTTTGACACGATGGAAACAAAAATCGAATGAGTGTCCATCCTTCTTGCAAAAGGTGCAATGGAAAACCGGATTGGGAGCACGAGTCCCAAAAATATGAGAAGCACCCTTATCAAGAGAAGTCCCTTGGACATCACTCGAAGAAACAACAAGGTTAGGAGTAGCTATGAAAGAGCTATCTGAAACCTTGGCACAAGTGCTATCCTCGAAAGACTCACGCGCAACATAAGAACTCAACTCCGGTTGCAAAGATGCAGACTTGGAAACATCAACATCAGAGTTGGAAGAAATGCGTGACTCAAACGACGCACAAAAGCTCTTGCATCTTTTGGCCAAAACCTCATTTTCAAACATTAAGCGGTCACAAGTACCACAAGGAGTGTTTCTCAAGTTTTCCATCTCCTTTCCAATGCACTCGGCATATGTGGTACGCAAGAGCTCAATCTCCTTCTCAAGGTTGGCACTCATATCATTGTGCTCAACCAACTTAGCGCTCATATCATCGCGCAAAACTTTCAAAGCCAAAACTTCTTTTTCTAAATCAATGCATGATGTGCACATGAAATCGGTGGAAGGAACATCACCATTCACATCAAGCAAAGAATCATGAATAGCACAAGAAGTAAGGCAAGCATTTTTATTCAAAGAGCACAAGCTACAAGGCCTAGAATTTATCTCATCAATTTCAGCCCTAGCATGCTCAAGTTCATCTACACATGTGGTGTGAGTCAATTTTAATTTATTAATTTCAGCAAGCAAAGACTCACAAGAAACACATGGTAACAAAGCATTTGACTTAAGCAAGGTTATTTCAGTTTTAGCACATTCAAGATCCTTGCACAAGTCAATGCACACTAAGCATGGTTTGGAAGCATTGGATATCAACATTTCATTTTCAGATCTTAAGCTAGCAAGAGAAAAGCATAGCTCATCATTTGTGACACCCTAAAATTCAATTTCCAATTTTAGTAACAAATTTGAGCTTTTATTTAATTTTCTGAGTATTTAACCTAGGTCAAATAATAATTTTCGAATAATTAAAATGAGCCCCAGGTCTTAGAAAACATTTTTGTTGCATTCATGCCGGTGCATAATATTTTGTTTGAGTGTAGGAATAGTGTTGGGTGGTTTGAATTCAAACCTAGTTTGAATTTGAACAAGTTTTGTTTTGAAAAAAATAAAAAGAAAAGTCTTTTTCTTTTTCCTTCCCCTTCCCCACCCTTTTGGCCCGACCTACCTTGCAGCCCGGCCCGCAACCGCCTCCTCCTCACTTCCCTTCTTCCCCTCCCGCGTGGGCTTGGCCCAGCTTGGTGCCCCGCAGCCCGTCTCCCCTCCTTGCGCGCGGCCCGCGCAGCAGCCCACCTCCACTTCTCCTCTTCGCGCCCGCTCGCGGCCCAGCTCCCAGCGTCCCCGCGGCCCAGCGCCTACGGCCTGCTTGCGCAAGCGCTCGCGCCCGCGCTCGCTTCCCCGTTCGCTGACACCCAGACCCCGCGCGTCAGTCGCTCCTCGCCCCGCCTGCCAGCCGGCCCCACCTGTCATTGACCCCGCGCCTCTTCTCCTACCTCCAGCCGAAGCGCCGCCGCCACGCCCCTTTCCCCTCCGGTAATGGCCGGTAGTGGCCTTGATGGCCACTATGCTGCCACCCGATCTTAAGTGGGGCACCCCCGACCCCTCGCCGCACCTTCCCAACCCTAGAAAGCCCGGGGCAGAGCCCCCTCGCCCTTCCCCTCACTCATCCGCTCGCGCCCCTCACCCCACCACCGTCTGCAGAGCACACCGCCCGCCGTAGAGCTTTCCCCGGCATCAAGAACCCCTACGCCGAAACCCTTGTAACTCCCTCTCCCTCCCCGTGTCTTTCCCTTCATTTTTGTGGCGCTAGAACGCTTTGGCACCGAGCTCCGAATGGCCTTTAATGGCGCCGCCGTGGGAAGTTGCCTCTCTGGTGACGTCCGCCCCCGTTTGATCCCTCCCTTGTGTTCGCAAGGCCCCGACGATCCCTCCAGTGGTCTCGGATGGGTCTAGGGTGGCCTGGAATGCCATTCCGGCGGTCAGCCGCCGAGCTCTGGCGCTCACCCTTGGCACGCCGCCGCGGGAGCGTCGCTCCGGCCACCACCCTTGCCCCCAAGCCCTCCCAGCCATTGATCTGATCGTGAGCGGCCGAGATTAGAAGGTAACTCTTCGCTTCATAACCGGTCCACCGAACAACCCGTGGACTCAGTCCACTGCCCCAGCGCCCGCCTGTCCTCGTCCACGTGGTGGACCAGCCAGTCGCGCAGCGCCGCGTGGCCGCCACGTCAGCCAAGCGCCCGGTCAGCAGCCACGCCAGCGCCGTTTTGCGAAAAAGCCCTCTCCTTCTGTCAAAATTAACCCGCAGTCCTATCCAGTTTTAAAATGTGTGGTTTTCTTTCGGTTAGACCCTACGCTTCTCAAAAATAGAAGTCGCCGTCCTAACTGCGCAGAAAAGACAAATTCTATTTGTTTTAAATCAAAAATGAGTTCAGTTTTATTACAAAAGTGCCATTGAACCTTGTTTTCAACATAACTTTTGATTTAAAACTCCGATTAGAGTGATTCTTGCGCTCACGTGTTCGTAGAAATGCGTAGAATAGTTTTATAACCTTTTTATCTTGTTTTAGTACTGTTTGGTGTACTGTTCTAATAGAAATATTATTTGTTTGCATGTGATGACTGGTTTGGATGTTTGTGTGGTGCCTTTGAACCTGTTTAGAGTTCAATCAGTCCAAGGTGGTCGTGGAGAAGATCTTCGAAGAAGTGGAACCATCAACATGAGTTTTGGAAGGCAAGTGTAACATGAGTTCCCTTGTTACCCAGCAACCTTTTAATCACCTTTTCATATGCATGTGTCTAATATGATGAACCCTAGAGATTTTACCTAGAACTTTGTTATCCCGTATTCCTTGTTACCTTGGGCTATGCATATGGGTAGTACTGCTTAGCTTGCAAATACCAAATATTAAAATGATAATCTTGATTAATGATTTATGGAACAAATGTTAGTTCTGAATCTTAAAGCGGCAACCTAGGATTTACAGTACAACCATGAGGACTACATGGCTCTGGTCTTAGCTAAGTACTCTGAATGTTCTAGCTCGTCTGTAGCTTACCGAAAGGGCAAGAGGGGCATACCATGTAGTTATGGCCTGGTCCCACTAGGGTAATTACTTTGGAGGATGGGGTGTTACCTTAGTGGGGAGGTGTTCATAACTCTTGGGAGATGGAAACCTTAGCGGCTACGACTTGTTAGACCAACTTTGGAAAGGCTTCGTAGTGATCCCTGCTGACTTACCTCGGTAGTGAGTTAAGAGGTTGGCCGCCTCGGGCAATGGGCAATCACGACTCGTGGGTAAACTTGTACACACTCTGCAGAGTTAAGAATAAACTGATATATCAGCCGAGCTCTCGGTCATGAGCGGACTGGATCCTTTTTGAGACAGTTCTATGAAATAATGTGGGTAATGATAATCTTGATGATACTTAATTATACTTTCATCATGGGAGCTTAAGCATGACATAGAGACATAGGTATAATAAATAAAATATGACCAACTAAAATTGCTTACCGCAGTTCAGCCGTGTCTAGCCTTTTGAGCCTTGCATCCCTCATGTTATACTTGTTGAGTATGGTGCGCTCACCCTTGCTTTGCGTACAATCTATGAAAATCCCGGATGGGTACCGGATGGAGGAATCCAAGTGAGAAGTTTCAGAAGTTGTTCCAAGAGTTCTAGGCGAGTGTTCCCCCAGTCAACCATCCCTGTGGAGTTTGGAGTCCTGAAGATTAGTTTCCCCTCTGCTTTGTTTTAGATGTAAGTCTTGTTGTATCTATGTTTCGATATATAATAAAGCATTGTCTTTGAGAAATTCCATATTTGTTGCTATATGTGTCTTGTGGACTTCTTGGGCACACATATAGAGATCACTTGGTATTCTTCGGAAAACCGGGTGTTACATCATTCTTCCTAACCATGTCACTAAAAGAGGTGCAAGGTGAAGATGCACTCGACTTCCAATGAAAAAGACCATTTTTAGCCTAGTGATGGAGCAAATCAACTTCTCAATCTTTCTACGCAAGGTATCACAAAGCTCATCATATCTAACATTATCATCACAACAAGCTTCAAATCATTGAGACAAAGCCCCAAGACTAGCAACAAGTGTACCTTTCTTGGCCTTGCCAAGTTCACGTACAAGATCCTCCGTTGAATGCTCATCATCTCCTAGAAAGTCCAGCAAAGCCTCCACCTCTCGTTCCGTCTCAAGAACCGCACTCCTCCTTCTTGCCAAAATGTCATCCTCGGCCGCATGTCCAAGACTCAAACCTAAGGACAAAGACACACTGGAAGAAGAGCTTGGTGCCATCTCCAAAAGCACCGTTAGTGTTAGCCAAAACACAAGCTCAACACCTCGACAAGCAAAGTCAGAAACAAAACCGCTCTTAAAAGGTCGCCTTCGCGGATCCGGAACTGGTTAAGGTAGAGACATCCTTAACTGGCTCTGATACCAATTGAAGGACCGAAAATGCTAAAGCAAGGCGACCAGAGGGGGGTGAATGGGAGCCTAAAAATTTCTTTCGAAATTCTGGCCTCTGTCCCAACAAAATCAACCCCAAAAGCTTCAGACTCAAACACGATGCCCACGACCCTCGGAAAGAGGGTGGATGATCCCTAGGATCACAGCGAGGCACCACACAAGAGAGCAATCCAAAACTCTCAAAACTCTGAGTCAAGTTCGTACCCAGAAGACCCACTCCCAAACGTAGATTGAGGCCTACGTCGGGATTTCTCCAAATACCTAAGCTAACACGTAGCAAAGATATGTAGAGAGGTTCCTAGGTGAACTCTAGGAGCAAACGAGAAGTCCGGAAGCGAAGCCGAAAAGCCGGGAGAGCAAACGCACTAAAACTGCACAAACTGCAGAATCCCGGACAGTCCGCCGTCAGGCTCCTGGACTGTTCGGTGAAGGCCGGACTGTCCGCCACAAAGGGTCTAGACTATTTGCCGGCAAAAGTCCCAAAACAGCAAAGTTGTTGATCCTCCCCTGCACAACTCGTGGACTGTCCGCGGTTCCTTCCCGAACTGTCCGCCGGTCAAGTTGCAAAAACAGCAACGCGGCTGGACTCTCCATGCGCGACTCGCGGACTGTCCGCGCTTTATATGGCGGACTGTCCGCCGATCAAAATGACTGTGAGCAGTCCGCGCTGCGCTAGTTCTGGTCTGGCCGAGCCCGATGGCCGGACAGTCCACAACCATGGGGCGGACAGTCTGCCACTGCCCAGAACGCCCAAAAACGCCATGGGACAAAACCAAAATCGATTGGATCTTCACCAAATCGAACAGGGCTGCAACCAAACTTCTCCCAAGAGTTCTTCTACGTGTTGGGAAGCTGATCCTAGGATATCATCGCTTCAACTCAACTAATCCATGAGAAATCCGAAGAACTCTAGAAAAGGGGAAGAAGGAAGAACAAAAACGAATTCGACCCGATCTACTTGTTCGTGAGGGCAGAGATGAATTCCTTCGGTGGAAATGTTCTCCTCACTTCAAAGAACAAGTTGATTCAAATGGAATCGCAAAAGACGCAGCGTAGAGGGAGATCGAGTGAAGGGAAAATTGTGGAGAAAAGAAGAACGCGAAGAACAAATTCAAAACGTGAATTCAACCACGAATTTGATCCTTGGATTCAGAGGAATGGATGATTGATTAAGCACTCGGTGTCGGGCTACAAGCCACTCCTAGCAACACAAAGCTTGGATGGCAAAAAGCTCAAGAACAAGAGCCAACTCTCCTCTAACCCTAGCCTTCTCTCACAAGCACAAAATGAGAGAGAGACCGTCCAAGGATGGTTGTCCAACACAGCCCCTTCATCTATATATAGGCGCACGTCCAAAGGACACAAACGCCCTAACATGAAGTACTAACCCAAATACCTCCTAGGGGTAAAACCGTCCAACTCTGGCAGTTTCCATCCGACGGCCACGCGCCTTCTCATCCTTTGCTTCACCTCGACGCAAGCTCCAGGATGCCGCTACGTGCCGTCACCGTTGACCGCCACGCCTTGTCACCGATAGCTTCACCGCAACGCAAGCCTCTCGGTGCCGCCACGCATCGACCGTCCTTTTGGACCTTCCCCCGGTTTTGAGGCCCAAACCAGGAAACCTGCCAGCCCAGGTTTTGAGGCCCAAACCTGGAAACCGTCCACCCCGAGTTTTGAGGCCCAAACTCGAAAACCCGCGAGCCCAGGGTTTGAGGCCTAAACCTGGAAACCGTCCATCCCGAGTTTTTAGGCCCAAACTCGGAAACCGGCCACCCGAGTTTTGAGGCCCAAACTCAGAAACCGTCGACGGTAGCTTTTTGAGGCTCAGCTACCGAACCCGCGCCATAGACGGGATGTGGTTCGCACACCCCGACCACCGGCACCGATGTCGATTCATGTCCAGCCTCCACGCCGGGCACAACGCCTTCGCCTTCCTTCTTGACTCGGCCGACGGCACTTGCGCCGCACGCAAGCCTGTGTCCAACCTCCCGCCAAGTGCCACGACGCCATCGTCTTTGTCCCGACTCGGCTGATGCACCGCACATCCCCATGTGCTCTCGCTCGTCGATGCCACGTGCCAGCTACCACAGCTGGTCCTCCGGCCTCTCGGTCCGTCGGTCCAAGCCTCACGTCCGCCCTTCACCGCTCTAGGTACATCGGCATGGCACATCCGCCGCACGGCACGCCCATCCTTCACCGTTCCCGGTCCGTCGGCACGACACGTCTCTACTTGACCTTCACCTCGCCATCGACCACTGTATCCGAGCTCCACACCTGCACATCAACACACCCAAGAGACACATGTTGCACACCCACGCCAACCCGGTAAACACACACAACTCAACGCCACCGGTTAGTCATAAACATTAAGTGCATAGCAAATAATGACTCAACCGGGAAAAGCCTCAAACCTTCCTCACAAATGTCAATCATTCATCATATATGTTCTCAGCAAGAAATATGACTCATCTAGTGAGGATGAGAAGAAGAGTGAGAAGTCATACAAGAAGGATGGCAAGAAGAAGAAGCAATACCACAAGAAAGGTGGCAAGGCCTACATTGTTGGTGATTGGCTCACCGACATTGACTCCTCCGGTGGTTCATCAAATGAAGATAGTGATGATGAGAAGGAGAAGGTGGCCGCTCTAGTCATTGGCTCCTCTACACCACCACCACCACTGTCACCATCATCATCTACACACCTATGCCTCATGGCTAAAGGTGATCGAAAGGTACAAAGCGATGATGACTCTAGTGATAGTGATAGTGATAGTGATGGTGAATTTGAGGCACCCTCTTATGATGAGCTTGTTAAATTGCTAAACAACTACTCTAAAATCATAAGAAAGACTAGAGCTAAAAATGAAAAGCTTGTTGATGAAAATGAATCTCTTGTTGAGAAGTATGATCATGCTATACATGCTAGTGATGAGCTAAAAGATGAACTTGCTACTATGTCATCATCTATTAAGGAGCTCAAGTCCTCTAACAAGGAGTTCAAAGCTAAAAATGAAAAACTTGATAAGATGCATAGTGATCTTACCACTAGTTATGCTTTGCTCAAAGAGAAATATACTCAAGTCAAAGTAGATCATGATACACTTAGTGTTGCTTATGATATGCTTTCTCATGAGACACATGATGCTCCTAACCTTGTTGTTAAGTGTGACATAGCAACATCTTGTGAGGACTTAGTTAGTGAGCATGATGAGCAAAGAGCTAGTGGCAAGGGCAAGAAAGTGGTTGAGGCCGATCACTATGATGACTATGTCAAGATCAAGAATGAGAATGCAAAGCTCAAGGTTGATCTAGAGAAGCTTACAACCACCAAGCAAGTTGTCATTGAAACTCATGATGATGATTATAGCATGGCACTTGAGCTAGACATGCTAAAAGAAGAGAACAAGAGATTGAAGATGGAGAGGGACTACAAAATGACACCATCTCAATTGGAACTCCAACAAGAGAATGACAAGCTCAGGAAGGAGAAAGAGCATCTCACCACCGGATTGAGGGACTTTACCAAGGGTCAATGTCTTCAAAGTGAGCTTCTCATGAACACCATAATGAAGACAAATAGAAATGGCATTGGCTTTCTTGAAGAGAAGATGAAGCAACGCAAGAGCATCACAAAGCCAAAGAAGAAGAAGATTGGGAGATGCTATGAGTGTGGAAAGGAAGGACACTTTGCTCATGATTGTGAAGAGCCTAAACCCACACCCTTGCCCAAGCATGCTAGGCCCTTTGCTTTCAATGCTCACTACATGCTTAGACAAGATTCTAGTGGCAAAGTGAAAGTCATGTTTATGGGGCCACCTAACAAGAATAGGCCAAGGCAAATATGGGTTGTAAAGTCACTAGTTGAGAAGGTTAAGGGACCTCAACAAGTTTGGGTCCCGAAAGCTCAAGCTTGATTACTTATGTGTGTAGGTGAACTACAAGACTGGTGGATCTCATTGGGTAATTGATAGTGGTTGCACACAACATAGGACCGGCGATCCTCGGATGTTCACCTCACTAGAAGAGAATGTCGATGACCAAGAAAAGATAACATTTGGTGACAACTCAAAGGGCAATGTCAAAGGATTGGGCAAAGTGGCTATATCAAATGATCATACCATCTCCAATGTGCTTCTTGTTGCATCCTTGAGCTTCAACTTGCTATCCGTTGGGCAACTTTGTGATCTTGGCTTTCAATGTTTGTTCACCGACAAGGAAGTGGTTGTGACCAAGAAAGATGATACACAAGTGATATTCAAAGGCTTTAGATACAACAATCTCTATCTAGTAGATTTCACATCCGAAGATGCCAACTTGAAGACATGTTTGTTCACTAAGCAATCACTTGGTTGGCTATGGCATAGAAGATTGGCTCATGTGGGAATGAACACTGTCAACAAGCTATTGAAGAAGGATTTGGTTAGAGGCTTGAAGGATGTCAAATTTGAGAAGGACAAATTGTGTAGTGCATGTCAAGCTGCCAAGCAAGTTGCAAACACTCAGCTGACCAAAGCCTTCGTGTGAACATCAAGAGAGTTAGAGCTACTTCACATGGATCTATTTGGGCCAACAACATATGCTAGCTTGGGTGGAAATCTCTATTGCCTAGTGATTGTGGATGATTATTCGAGATACACTTGGGTATTCTTTCTTCATGACAAATCCGAAGCAACCCCTTCATTCAAGAAGTTTGCCAAGAGAGCCCAAAATGAGTTTGACTTGAAGATCAAGAAAATAAGAAGTGATAATGGAAGAGAATTTGACAACACCCACATTGAGGAATTTTGTGATGAAGTTGGAATCAAGCATGAAGTCTCTGCAACCTACACACCACAACAAAATGGGTTATTTGAGAGAAAGAACCGGACACTAATCACCCTAGCAAGGACAATGTTAGATGAGTACACTACACCGGAAAGATTTTGGGCGGAAGCAATCAACACCGCTTGCTATGCATCAAACCGGTTGTTCCCCCATCGTCTCCTTTGCAAGACCCCCTATGAGCTACTCAACAACAAGAAGTCAGATGTATCTTTCTTTAGAGTGTTTGGGTGCAAATGCTACATCTACAAGAAGCGCCAACACCTAGGGAAGTTCCAACGCCGATGTGATATTGACTTTCTTGTTGGTTACTCATTGAAGTCCAAAGCATATCGAGTATTCAACCATGCCACCGGGATGGTAGAAGAAACATATGATGTGGAATTCAATGAATCTAATGGCTCTCAAGGAGAGCATGAGAATCTTGATGATGTAGGTGATGAACCATTGAGGGAAGCAATGAAGAAAATGCCGGTTGGAGCCATCAAGCCTAAAGATGATGATGATGATGTGCAAGTCATTGACAAGCCATCCTCGTCCAATGTACCACATGATGATGACAAAGATGGGAGGGATCCAAATGAAGACACTCATGTCTCCCATGATCAAATGGTGGTACAAGCTCAAGATGTTGGTGCTCCACAAGCGGCCCCTCAAGTGGTTGATCGAAGGACTACTCCTCTACTACAAGCTCATCCTCAAGATCTCATCATAGGGAGTCCAACAAGGGGTGTAATGACTCGATCTCAAAAACTTGCTTTATTATTGAACATCACTCCTTTGTGTCTGTTGTTGAGCCTACCATTGTAGATGAAGCTCTAGGTGATCCGGATTGGGTGAATGTCATGCATGAAGAATTAAACAACTTCACCCGCAACCAAGTTTGGACACTTGAAGAGTGACCAAAAGGCACAAGAGTCATAGGAACTAGATGGGTGTTTAGGAACAAGCAAGATGATCAAGGCAAGGTTGTTAGAAACAAGGCAAGGCTAGTGGCAAAGGGGTTCTCTCAAGTTGAAGGTTTGGATTTTGGAGAGACCTTTGCACCGGTTGCAAGACTCGAAGCCATTCGTATCCTCCTTGCATATGCATCACATCATGACATTAAATTATATCAAATGGATGTGAAAAGTGCATTTTTAAATGGCTTCATAAATGAACTAGTCTATGTTGATCAACCTCCCGGGTTTGAAGACCCTAGATATCCTAATCATGTTTATAGGTTGTCCAAGGCGCTATATGGGCTCAAGGAAGCCCCAAGAGCATGGTACGAGCGCCTCTGGGACTTCCTCATTGAGAAGGGCTTCACCATTGGGAAGGTCGACACCACACTATTCACCAAAAAGCTTGATGAAGAGATCTTCATTTGTCAAGTCTACGTTGATGATATTATCTTCAGGTCAACAAATGAAGCCTATTGCAAGGAATTTGGTGACTTGATGTCGAAGGAGTTCGAAATGTCCATGATTGGCGAGCTCACATTCTTCCTAGGCTTCCAAGTCAAGCAATTGAAGGAGGGGACTTTTATATCTCAAGATAAGTACACAAAAGACCTCCTCAAGTGCTTCAACATGGATGATTGCAAGCCTATCAAGACTCCAATGCCAACAAACGGACATCTCGACCTAGATGTGGGAGGTAACCCGGTTGATCAAACCCTCTACCGCTCTATGATTGGTAGCTTGTTATATTTGACCACATCTAGGCCCGACATCATGTTTAGTGTATGCATGTGTGCTCGCTTTCAAGCCGATCCTAGGGAATCACATCTCATAGCGGTGAAGAGAATCCTTAGGTACCTAAAGCACACCCCAAGCATTGGCCTTTGGTATCCCAAAGGAGCTAACTTCCAACTCGTTAGGTATTCCGATTCGGATTACGTGGGTTGCAAAGTAGATAGAAAAAGCACATCCGGAGGGTGCCATTTGCTTGGGAGATCACTAGTTTCATGGAGCTCGAAAAAGCAAAATAGTGTGGCCTTGTCTACCGCCGAGGCGGAATACATAGTCGCGGGTGCTTGTTGTGCACAAGTCCTTTACATGAAGCAAACCCTTTTAGACTATGGTGTAGTTCTAGAAAGGGTACCTTTGTTGTGTGACAATGAAAGCACGGTTAAGCTTGCTAACAACCCGGTTCAACACTCTCGCACCAAGCACATAGATATTCGCCATCACTTTCTTAGAGACCATGTTTCAAAGAAAGAAATATCCTTAGAGGGAGTTAGAACCGAAGATCAATTGGCGGATATCTTCACAAAACCCCTAGATGAGAACACCCTTTGTAGATTGCGAAGTGAGCTTAATGTGCTTGATCTAAGTAACTTTGTCAAAAGGTGAAAGGGGGTTGTCTTTGCATTGCATTGCATTGCATTGTATAATATGCCATGTTTAAATTACGCTATGCATATAGGCTTGTCAGACGTGGTTAAGATAACCGCCCTAAAAAGCGTGTGAAGAAGCTTACCCATGAGCAAACTTGACAAGCAACCTAGATTCAAAATCCGTATTGCATTGCATATGCATGTGTGTTGGTTTGTCGTTTCTTTTCGGTTAAGCTTTGAGCAACCGCTATGTTCGTCCACCGCTAGGGGGAGCATTTGAGGCTCCTAATGGTTGAGTCCCCTAGTTTTGGTGGCCACATGTTGTCTCATCGGGTTTTATTGCCTATTTTACCTAAAAATGATATATAGCCTATGGCAAAATATTTATAAAACCAAGGGTTTATGCGAGGATACTCATACTAGGTTCCAACTGGTGTTTATTTGCCTCTTATTTGAGTTGGAACTTGGTTGGGAGAGGGAGCCGCAACGGAGATCTTCGAAACAGCTCAAAATGCAGCATTAGATGCTGCATCGGACGCTGCCCAGCGTCCGATGCCCTGCACTGTAGACAGCTCCGGCTGAAAAAGTGTCAGGGTAGCATCTGATGCGTCCTCACCGAAGCGTCCGGTGCCCCATCGGACGTTGCCCAGCGTCCGATGCCAAGGCAAAGGACGCGTCCGATGCATTTTTGGTAGAATTGGAGCTCTCTGGACGGGCATCGGAGCGTCCGATGTGATCACATCGGCGCGTCCTATGCCCCTTAAAGCGGCGCAATAGGTTCTTTTCATTGACAGACCGGCCCCACTCGTCATATCCCATCGTCTTCCTCGCGAAGCCAGAGCCCGCGCCGCCGCCGAACCCTAACCGCGACCCTCCCCGCGCCCTCGCCGTCGGCCGTGTTGTCCCACTCACACCCGAGCCCTCGCCGCCGGTCGCCGTGCTCCGTCGTGACCAACCGCGCCCGCAGCCGCCCTCGCCCGCTCCCACCGCGCGCTCGCCTACCAGTTCGCCGCCGTCGCGCCCCTCGCCGGAGCTTCGCCGCACCGCCCTCAGTGTTCACCGGAGCTTGTCATCTTCGTCCTCGAGCCTTGTCCACTCTCCGGCGACCTCTCTCCGGCTAGCAGAATCCACTCAGTGAGCTCCCCACCCCTTTCCATAAACTGTGCATGCCAAATGTTCGACGAAATGCCCGAACCACCGTTCTTCACTGTTTGACCCTAGTTTTTCACCCATCCTTCCTTGCAGACCCCTTGGTGTGTTACGTGGGTGTCGGAACGTCAGTGTCTCACCTCATCTTGTGTTCGGTTCGTCGATCGTCAGGTAGCAAAGCCAATTCCATCTCTTATCTACATGCTTTGCTTCCATAGTTTCTCTCGTCTCTAGAATATATATTCTTATATATCTCCCGTCTTTTCTATGCAGCGAGTCAGTGTCAGTGACAGCTTGGCAGTTGAGCAGTGTCAGCTAACCCGGGGCCAAGCCCGCGGGTAAGGATCGAGGCCAAGCCTCGCGAATGCCAGCGCAGTTGGGTCACAGTGTCAGGGGGAGTTCTTTGTCAGTTGGGTTTATTGTCAGCTGTTTATCAGGGACTTTCCGTGGCAGTTGGATCTTTCAGCGACAGTTCAGCTTCATTCAGTGGTAGTGTGTCTTGTTCTTGTCAGCCATGTCGCGCTGCAAGAACGTAGGTGGTGGCCCAGGGGACTCTCCTCCCCGTCCCCCCCTTCCGGTCAGAGGCCCGGGAAGGGGAAGCTGATCACGCGCAGGAAGCGCACTCGGGAGCAGCGGGAGGCCGATCAGGCCAGGGCAGTGGCAGACGCCGTAGAGCGTGTTGAGCAGCGCCGTGGTGGCGGCTTGCGGATAGAGGACCAGCTATCGCCAGAGCAGAGGCGTGCAGTTGAGGAGGTCGAGCGTCGACACAGCTCGCCGACTGGCACGCTTATGGCTGCCGGTCGCCGGACGACGTTCACCTCTCCAGGTGTGGAGCCCGAGAGCTCCGGGCAGGGCCAGGCAGAGGCCAAGGCAGCAGAGGCACCCGAGGCAGAGGTAGAGGCTGAGGAGGAGGTTCCCCGGCGCCGGTCCACTCGTCGCAGGACTGCGGTGCCACCCCGGCCCGACGTCCCTCTGCGGGGAGCACGTGCTCCGTCGAGGCGTGCGCCCCCGCCGATTCCGCACCTGGACCTCCGGGCAGCTACTTGCTCACAGATTCAGACTCTGAGACTTGTACCCGTCGAGCAGTGGTTCCCCAGGGAGAGGCAGCAGCAGGTCGGAGCAACTTTCTATACAGTGCTGCAGGAGGACTTCTATCAGGGCTACAGGAACGCCGGTATCTGCTTGCGTTCACAGCAAGTCTGTTCGCTCGAGGCAGTCGTCACAGCAGCTGGAGAGCAGATCCGCCCCATTCTCACCTACCTACCTGGTCTGGCAGACCTTCTGGGGCGGTCTGGCTCGTATATTAAGGACTGGGTGTTTCAGTTCTACGCTTCACTTTGGGTGCACCCGGACTGAGAGACTATAGAGTTTGCCTTTGAGGGGGAACACTACAGGCTGTTCTCGTCTGAGATCCGAGGTTGGTTCGGACTGCGCCACTTACAGACCCGGATCCACGACCTATGCTACGACAGGACGGAGCCACCCTGCCGCCCTCACGGTGGTGCACAGCCGTCGACTGACTTGGTCCGCCCCTGCTTCACTGAGCCCTTCAGTGAGGGTTCAAGTCGCGCGCCTAGGGATCTCACCCCTACGACTCGGATCCTCAACGAGGTTCTTCGGCGGACCTTGCTTCCTAGGGTGGGCTTCCGAGAGGGACTTTCGTGACTTTAGCTGTGGTTACTTGCATATATGGTCAGGCAGCAGGACTTCGACGTATGGGACGTCATTCTGTGTGAGATGAAGGACACAGTCGCAGAGGGAATCAAGGCCCGCAGGCAGCTACCCTATGCCCACTGGATTTCCTATATACTATGGAAGGTAGCTGTCATCACTGGATCTCACCCCAGTCAGTCTCTCACCGGATCCGCGACTGTGTTCCCTGAGTATAACATGAGTCAGTTGTTGGGACACGGTCGGGACCGCAGGCAGTAGGAGCAGCAGGGTCCGTCCAGCTCGAGGCAGCGTCCAGAGGTCACTAAGTCAGCTCAGGAGCAGGAGATTGCCGACCTAGAGGGTGGTGACATGTTCGTCGCAGACGACCCCACCGATAGCTCCGACGAGGACTACCAGCTCCCGCCCCGCTTTCAACCTAGAGCTCACGACTCACAGGTTGGGACGTCTGGTACTGCCTCCTCCGATCCAGCCCTTCTAGCGATTCTTGCACAGATGGAGGAGCAGCAGAGGACAGTCACTCAGGACGTCCAGAGGTTAGCCCAGGAGCAGCAGCGTTTGCTCAGCAGCAGGCCCTGGCTCAGCAGCAGGCTCAGGAGCGGTCAGACGCCCTACAGCGACAGATGATGGCGCTTCAGCAGCAGACACTCAGCTTCATGGAGCGACTTGCGAGTGGTCCACCTCAGTGGCAGCAGCAGCACGCGGGCCCCAGCTCCTCGCAGTTTACGAGTTTCACTACTCCACCAGGCGGGGCCCTTCTCTTTAGTCCACTGCGCACTGGCTTCACACCTAGGCCAACAGAGTCGCTGTATGCGACGACCACCTCTATGACACGGGATTTGTCAGCCAGTTTCAGTGAGCTCACTGGGTTTCCCACGCCTGATCTTCAGGACCCAGTACAGACGACGATGGCTCCAGTGACCTCTACCACTGAGACCCTCCCGAGCTTCGTCGCGTCTTCAGAGCAGACAGAGCCTGTCCAGTTTGAGACGACCACGACTGTACACCCTGAGCATTTCCGATACTTGAGCTTCTGCACTCTGACCCTCAGGTTGTTACAGCTACAGAGACTGTGACAAAGCCCGAGCAGACAGAGCAGTCAGTGCCAGAGCAGACCCAGACCGCTTCGCCACAGCTTCCAGCTCTAGAGGGTCAGCAAGCTACGGGCTCCTCTTCTTCAGACTCCGAGACGCTTCTCCAGCAGTTTGAGTTCACTCAGAGGTCTCTAAAGTCTGCACTTGGCTCGTCTGCACCACCTCCGCCCTCTGACGCTTAGTTTGGCGCTTGATGCCAAAGGGGGAGAGTGGCCAAGTATAGCGATAAGGGGAGTGATGTGAGAGGGATTTGACTTCTTTTGATTGTTATGCTCACATACGCTCTTTACTTATCGCATCTTTTGGCACTATGTTTTGTTATATACTTGTGCTATGGATCTCATGACATGTGTTGTGCTCACTATGATATATTATATGACATGTCATTTCGTTTCACTCGATTACTTGCGCTTAATTCTCACTTGTTATGTATTCGAGCTCTTTACTCTTGCACTTGCTATTCACTCTAACTTGTTGAGTGCAGGATGATGGCATGATATGTATGAGCTTGCCTCTAATCACTTTCTCTTATTCATTGCAAGTTCATACATGTCATGAATTAAAAACCTCTTCTTTCTATACTCGATCTCGTGTTGTCATCAATCACCAAAAAGGGGGGAGATTGAACGCATCTTGGCCCCTAGTGGGTTTTGGTGATTGGATGAAACACAAGATTACTGTGACTAACATGTGGTTTGCAGAAACAGGATTGAGTTAGGTCACGGTACTGGCGACGATACGGGCATATGGAGTTCATGTCCCCTGGCGATGGATATCGTTTCGGTTTTCAAAGGACGTACGACGAAGATGGTGGTAGACTAGGCTAAGTGTCATATGGTGTTGGAGGACACTTAGGTAGTCTTAGGTCTTTGTTTTTCCTTTGGCCGTACTATAAAGGAGAGCGTGAATCAGTAGCTTGACCTAGATGAGTCTATTGAGGTAGGTGTGGTGCACACTTGTTATTTCATAGCCCTAGGTAGCTCAGAGAGATGCCTTATGTCGAGAGGATCAAAAGTCGTTAAGGCCGCGTCGCGATCCGAGTTGGTTTTGCCCTTGTTTTGGGCATCGGACGCGTCCGATGCTCACTCAGACTAGGGTTTAGTCTGGTGCGTGGCATCGGACGCGCCGATCTGTTGACATCGGACGCGCCTGTGACACTGTTCATGTGCGCGTGGATTTGGGGTAGCACCGGACGCTGGCATCGGACGCTGAGGGCTAGCATCTGGTGGCCATCCAGAGAGGTTCCAGAGAGTGTAAATCCGCATCGGACGCGTCCGATGCTCCTTTAACATGTCTGACAGAATGGTACAATCGATCATTGGTCGAGGTCATCGGCGCGTTCGATGCCTAGCAACGGAGCGTCCGATGCCCCCGCAGAGGCACATGTTTGGTGCTGTTTTGGATGACCGGTTGGGGGAGTATTTATACTCCTTCCCCTCATCCATTAGAGTGTTCTTGCCACTTCCATCTACTGAGAGACACATTGTGAGTGTGAGATAGTGCAAGAGCCCTAGTGAGGTTGAGTGAATTGCTAATTGAGAGAATTAGTGACCTCCTAGTGAGAATTGAGTAGCAAGTGTGCATCCATCCATCTCTTTGGTCTTGTCTTGGTCAAGTGAGAGTTCTAGCTTGTTACTCTTGGTGATCGGCATCACCTAGACGGCTTGGTGGCGATCGGAGAGCTTGGTGATCATCCGGTGGCTTTGTGGATGACCCAAGTCATGTTGTGACCGGTAGCGAGCGATTCACCGGGCCGGAGTGGCGAAGAATCAGCTCGTAGTGAGCACTTGATCCTTGCGCGGATCAAGGGGTAGCGATACCCTTGCGAGGGTGCTCCAACGAGGACTAGAGGGGTGTGCCGACACCTCGATACCTCGGCAAAAAGATCGTCGTGTCATCTCCACTCTCTTTACTACGCATTTACCTTTGAGCAATTCAATTCCGCATTTACTTGTTGTTCTTTCATAAGTTGAATTGTCATGCTAGAGTAGAAATGGTTTAGCGATAGTCTTTTGTGCGGTTGATTCTAGTCAAACACACTTCTAGGCACTAGGGGGTTAATTGGCTTGATAGGTTTTAATTCTTGCAAAAGTTTTAGAAAAGTCCAATTCACCCCCCTCTTGAGCATCTTGATCCTTTCACATACCCAATGATTATGTGTTAGGACGAATGAGCCATAGAATTTTATGGCCAATTCCTTCATGCTCTACAGAACTTGCAAATATCTATAGACTTCCATCTCATGCTAGATGGTGTTAATCCAGGATCTGTTGCACCAGGTAAGGGTTCGTTATTTCCCTTAAAGAAAGGTGTGCAGTTGTTTTAGTAATCTCTGCTAATTAGCTTTCAAGTTTGTTTGGCTTAATGAAAAGATTCACCTATAATTCATTACTACGTGTTCATTCTTCAATGGTTGCCTCCATGTTCCATTCTAAAGAGCTACAATAATTCCCCTCATCGCTGCCTCTTCTCTGCTCTCCTGCTGCATCAAGACGATGGAACAGGGCAGGTAGATGCAGTTATACCATTGCCTGCCAAAAATTACGTGAGATTCTTTAAAATGCGCCTTTTTAAACTCAGATGTGTATTTTTTTGAATTCCTTTTACACAACCCTATATCGCTATACCATTTTTATTGGTTATCTGTGCAATCCGTCGCAGGCTAAGCAAAGAACACTGTTGGAGTTTCAATTACTGTTAGTCAAGTTGAACGCCATCCAACAAACAAAACAAAATCGGTTACCTTGTATCTTTGGTGGGAGAAATATTTGCGACCAACTATCACAGTGGATGAGGATGGGAACCTTATGGTGTGTTTGGTTAAGGAATGAGGCGGTCTATCATCTTTTCACTCCTCACTTTTTCTATTTGGTTGGTGGAATGAAATAAGTTGATGCATCACTACCTCATTCATAAGTCAATAATTAGTATATGCACGAGAAATGAGTTGGTTCTACCAAAATTTATGGGATGGACTCATGATGCATCACCTCATGAAGTATGAGTTAGTTCTATAAACCAAACACCCTATTAATCAATTACATTGTTTTAAAGTTTTGTGATACATTGTTTTAAAGTTTTGTGAGTGTTTTTTCAAGACACGCAATATTAAGGCGCACACACACATAGAGAGAAAGAGAGATTTATTCCTGCTAATATAAAATATTATCTTAGCTGTATCACAAAAAGTAGAGTTGGTGAGCCTATGATGCTGCTCTCCATGATTGTGTTAATTTCATAAACTTTGCTTTTTGGATTAAATGTCATTTTAATATCGGTATATAATTTTATAGTATTGTTATCTTATCGTGTAATCTGTGTGTTTTTAGTATAAAATTTTAGTTGTCTCGTAGCAACGCACGGACACGCTACCCAGTTAAAAAAAAAAGAGATAAATAGCTAACAGGAAATAAAAGAATAATTCCTGCGCATTAACAAAATTACATTACACGTCCAGCAGGAAATGTTTCTGAGGAATCTGAACTAAGAAGCCTTTCTGCTTCATCATTAGCCTCAGCTTGTATACGCCATTGCTGAATAAGTTTAAGAAAATATTAGATCTTTCTGATAAAATTCGTCTAAGGTAACTATATAAGCAAAGGAAATACTTGCCTCTTCAAGACTATCTATCTCCATTAATTGTTGTATCTGCTCTGATATTATCTCCTGAAAACCATCGGTCAGGATTAAATAAGAAATGATCACATTTAACCTATACTTTATTGTATGGAACAACAGGATACAGAAACTACTTACTGCACTGCTTGCTGCTTCAGCAGCTATAACATCAGAATCCATCTCAACTTCAATTTCAATCATTGAACACAGCTGCAATAGCATGTTTAATACATCAGCTCGATTTAAAGGTGAAAATATATGGATGGCAGTTCCATGTACTGTTTTGTCGATTACTTTTGCATAACTTTCCATTAGCTCAATCCTTGCCAAGAGTGTGCTTTCCAAGCTTTCCCGTACTCTCCTTACTCTACCTCGTCTAGCACTGGAAATTAGTTTGTGCCAGAAAATATTTTTTAGTATTCCCTCCATTCGAAATTATAAGACGTTTTGACTTTTTATAGATGTATAGTGAAATATGTACTTAGATATAAGTTATGTCTAGTAACGTAGTAAAATCAATATATCTAGATAAGTCAAAACGTCTTATAAATTAGAACGAAGAGAGTAGTAAAAAAAGTAAACCTTCCAATAACCGAAAGTGTGATGTTGATGCATTATTACAACTAATATGGTACAATAAAGATTTACTGCAACTTCCTGCGCATTACCGATAAGATGGTTCACCAACTGCTACTATCTTGATATCCAACTGACACATCCGCGCAAGCATCCACACCTTAAAAGAAACAATTTTGATGATTACATATAGATATCCACAACCCTTCACACAAAATATTTAATTTCAACAGTGACTAAAGAAATAAACCTCTTTTAGAGCAAACTGTTTCAATTCCTTAAGACGATTTTGAAGAATGTCATACTGAGACAATAGCTTTTGTCGTACAGCAACTATATCCACTGCTTTTTGTGGAAGCTGACAAAAATAAGAGTGTTAAGTCAATGCCTCAAGGGGAACATATGATCGACTTCATTTATCTCTTGCCCAAACCAATTCCTCATTTTTGTCAGACATGGAAACTAGGCACCATGAAGTACTAATCCAAAAGACAATACAATTATTGCGTTAATATATGATTGAGAAAGCATAAATGAATCAAGACCAAATGGTTATTAATGCAAACCTAAGTTGTAATGCCATACTCCATCCATGTTGGAATATAATGCATTATGACTTCTAAAATTTATACTGAAATATAAGCCATTCTATTTAGTGCCAATGTTCAGCTTAAGCAAAATTTGTTAAAATGGAAATCATTATTTGACGAAAAAACCTTACTTGGGTTTAATCCATGGGTATATGCATTATTTGAGTATTCCCTTAAGTTGTCTTAAAATTTTTGAAATGCATTTTATTACCAGACAGAGGGAATAGATAGGACAAACTAATGCAAAGAATCATTTCCTACCATCATTCTCTCCTGACAGACGAATCTAATTTCATTGACCCAGTCAAACGTTAAAAGAAATCTATTTACATGATGGAGAAACATTCTCTTGCAGTTTTTCTTGTCAAAACTGGACTTGCCTTTTGAATTTTTGGCAGGACCACTTCATTTAGTGTTGTTCCTACCGCAGCTGATGCAATGGCAGTTGCTGTGACAAGTCTAGGAAGACTTGGGTTAATGAATGTGGTAGCAGCATCTGCAGATGCAAGGAAGGCAAGAGCACCGACCAATAAATATGGGCTAAAGAAATATGTTCCCTCGTTCTTTGATGGAGCTCTTAGCAGCTTCGAGACTTGCCCATTGATGTGATTAGTGAGACACATAGGTTCTCCAGGTTTAAATCCTTGTGAGCGCGCAGCAATCTTGAGAGGTCCCATGTCACGATAAACGTTGGATGGGGCTGCCAAGGAAATGGTTACCCTTTCTCCTTCTTGAGCAGGAAGATTTACTGTCTGGGTAGCAAATCTGTAAGTACGTGCTGTTCCTGAAGGTGTGCAGATCTGCAACAAAAACAAAAGATAAAGATATTGGAAGTCATATATTTAAGTTAGTGATCTCACCCTTATACGTGAACATTGCTTAAAAATAGTGTACATAGATTTAAAAACTTTGGGATATCATCAGCAATAGCTCAAATAGAATTTGGTGGTGGGATATTTGACAGGGGCTACAGCATATTATGAAAATATTTGTTTAGTGATGTAGCAGTCAAAGGATTGGCAAAATATTGAACGCGGTGGTCAAAATGTTGGCGCTCAATGATATATCTGTCAACCATGTGTTTGGCATGTTAAAGGTACTGTTTGGTCTACAACAGACGTCGGATGGTTGATGAAGTGAAGCAAACAAAATTTTGTTACTAACCTTGGAAATGACAGAGGATAAATCCTCCATATCCTCCATTAGTGAAGATAACCTTGTACAAAAAGAGCCTCATAGGCTATATGGGCTTATATAGGATGGGCCTTGATATACTGTGAACACATGGTTGAAATGTGTCCATGTGAGTGTGATGAATGATTGACGCATGTGTGAAAGGTTTGAGGCTTTCCCGATTGAGTCATATTTCATATGCGCTTGATTATGCTAATGACTAATCAGAGGTGTTGTGTTGTGTTATTTTGTGTGAGTGTGTGTGCGCGACATGTCTCTTGGCTGTGTTGGTGTGCAGGTGTGGAGCTCGGACGCGGTGATCGATGGCGAGTTGAAGGTCAAGTAGAGACGTGTCGTGCCGATGGACCGGGAGCGGTGAAGGGTGGACGTGAGGCTTGAACCGAGGGACCGAAGTGCCGGAGGATCAGCCGCGGTGGCTGACACTTGGGACATCGACAAGCAAGTGTACATGTGGATGAAGACGGCGTTGATCGAGTCAGACGAAGGGCGATGACGTCATGGCACTTGGCAGAGGCCAGAAACGAGTTTGCATGGGAGATGCAAATGTCGTTGGTCGAGTCAAGAAGGAAGGCAAAGGCGTCGAGCTTGGCAGACGTCAGACACACTTCGACATCGATGTTGGCAGATGGGGCGTAGCACCTAAGCTCCATCTACGATGCGGGTTTGGTGGTTGAGCCTCGAAAAACCACCGACGACGGTTTTCAGGTTTTGGCCCCAAAACCTGAGGTGACTGGTTTCTGAGTTTGGGCCTCAGAACTTAGACAGGCGGGTTTGCTGGTTTGGGCCTTAAAACTAGGCGGAGGTTCCGAGAAGGAACGGGACGGCACATGGTGGCACCGTGAAGCTTGCATCGAGGCGAAGCAAGACGGTGAGAAGGCTCGTGGCAGTTTTACCTCTAGAGGGTATTTGGGTTGTGTGCGTCTTGTAAGGGCGTTTTTTTCTTTTAACAAGCGCTTATATATATGTGAAGGGGCTCGTTGGGCAACCATCCTTGGAGGGTCACTCTCATTTGTGTGGTGTTGAGAGAAGGCTAGGGTTAGAGAGAGAAATGACTCTTGTTCTTGATCTTTTTGCCATACATAGTTTTGATTAGCTAGGAGTGGCTTGTAATCCTACATCTTGAGCTAATCGAAGGATCAATTTCGTGCTCCACTATTTCCCCTCTCCCCTAATCTGAGTTTTATCTTTTTCTGTGATTTTCGATCGATCTCTTATTCGCGACGTTCGAGATCGAACCATTTGTTTTTACTTGTGCTAGGACGTGTGTTGATCCTTTCCACCAGAGGAATTCGACTGAATCCACACAAGCACGTAGATTGGGTCGATTTTCTTTTCATTGCCAAACTTTTTCCCCTCGCACGAGATCTGCGATTTCTCAAGTTTTAGTTCGATTTAAGCCATGATTTCTTAGGAATAGCTCACCAACATAGATGTGATCACCTGTGCAAAGTTTGGTGGCAAGAGCTTTAGATTTGGACAAGATCCGGTCGAATATGTGTTTTGGGTGGAGCTCTTTTCGTGTTGTCTACACAGCGGCAGACGGTCCGACCCTCAAGCCCGAACTGTTAGGGTGTTCACAAGCAGAACTGGTTCGCGCAGTTACCGTGTTGATTTTTGACTTGCTGACTGTCCGGCCCTCAAGCTCGGATTGTTCGGGGGTCGATGGGACGCACTGGTGCAGTGCTTCGAACGCACAAAAGAAGACATGTGGTACATGAGTACATGAGATGTGATTTCGGCAATGCTGCACAGGAAGAGGAAGAGGTGAGCTTGGAAGACCAAGTGGTGCCTAAGAAAGATGTCTTCCGGTATCTTGGATCGATGTTACAGAAGGATGGAGATATTGATGCAGATGTTAGCCATAGGATCAAAGCGGGGTGGATGAAGTGGCGCCAAGCATCTGGTATTCTCTGTGACAAGAGGGTACCACAAAAGCTCAAAGGCAAGTTTTATAGGACGGCGATTAGACCGGCTATGTTGTATGGAGCAGAATGTTGGCCTACTAAAAGAAGACATGTCCAACAAATGAGTGTTGCAGAAATGCGTATGTTGCGCTGGATTTGTGGCCACACAAGGATGGACCGAGTCCGAAATGACGATATTCGTGACCGGCTAGGGGTAGCACCAATTGAAGAAAAGTTGGTCCAACATCGGTTGAGGTGGTTTGGTCATGTCCAAAGGAGACCTCCGGAGGCACCAGTGCATTGTGGAGTTTTAGCCCAAGATTTTCATGTGAGGAGAGGTAGAGGTAGACCGAAATTGACGTGGGGGGAGGCAATAAAGAGAGATCTAAAAAGTTGGGATATACCTAGAGATCTATGTTTGGATAGAAATGCATGGAGAGCAGCCATTGACGTGCCTGAACCATGACTAGGGTCTCTTGTTGGGTTTCAACTCTAGCCTACCCCAACTTGTTTGGGACTAAGAGGCTTGGTTGTTGTTGGTTGTTGTTGTATTTGAACTATGAACTGTCTAGGGCACTGTAGCAGACTGTCTGGTTACTACAACGGACTGTCTGGAGTACTGTAGGGTAATGTAGCACAGAGTCCGCCACCCGCAATTTTGTTGTATTCGTCCGTATCATTTTCGTTCGAGCTCCGATTCGAGATCCCTCTGTTGCATTGGGTTCCTAAGTTCTTAAAATCATTCCAAGGTACTTTTTCCACCAATTGGCTTAAGTATTTTTGATTAGGCACTTCCTTCTTCTCCCAAGAAGTGGAGTGCTCCGCTTTCACAGGTTTGCTTGGTGCTTTGCTTGCTCGGTTGCGTGTGGTGACCCGATGTGTTCCTAGGGAACATCCACCCAATCTTTTAGGTCGTGTTCTTCATGTATGTTTCTCTTTGCTCTTGGGGTTTGATTTTGGGACAGGGGTCAAATATTTTTGAGAAGAAATTTGAGGCTCTCATTCAACCCCCTCTGGTCGATGTTACCGGTCCTTTATATACACTTAAGACCCCCCTTCAAACTCAAGGTGGAAGTGGAGGATCTGAAGCATTGAGTTTGGTCAAATGAAACTCATGTTGCTCTCGAGTTTGGGCTTATGAAAAATTCAGCCAATTGCAACTCAGAGGGTACACACTGAAGACCTGATGACAATGAGAATGGTGAAGAAAGCATCAACACCAATATGCTTAGTAACCTCATGTTCGATAGGATCATTGGCAATTTGTATGGCTCCAGTGTTATCACACAAAAGAGGTGTAGGTACATCACAAGAAATACCAAAATCAGCGAGTAACCATCGGAGCCATACGATCCCTATAGTGGTAGTAGCGAGTGCTTGAAGTTCTGCTTGTGTACTAGAGCGAGAAATAGCAACTTGTTTCTTGAACTTCCATGCAAGAGGAGAAGAACCAAGATGTTGACGTCAGAAGTGATCCGAATCACACACTAGCAGGGCTAGTACGCCCTGTTAGATTGTATTTTATATGTATGCGTGTGTGTATATGGGGTTGGGCCTGGCATAGCTGCCGGCCAGCCCTCCTCTGTTTTGGTTAGGGAGTTGTAGGAGATCTTGGTGCTATTGTTTCCATAAATCACCGAGATCTCTCCTATATATATATATGTACATAGGCCTCTCTATCAATTCAAGGATAATTTTCCACGCAATCCATATTGCTTTCATGGCATCAAAGAGTCTAGGTTAATCTCCTTCCTTCTCTCGCCCCTGCGTGCGATCTCCCGCAGCCATAGGAAGCACCGAGAACTCCACCCTGCCCACTGGCGACGTCAATCCCATTGTCACCGACCCCCAGCAGCCACCGTCCGCCGCTGCTCCTTTGCCTCTCCAGAACGGCGACGCCGCTAGCATCGCCAGGGAGGCGTGCGGCCCAGGCGGCCCACGACGCTGCCCTCGCGCGCGCGCAGGAAGCTGAGCGCGAAGCCGTGCTTGCCTGGGGGGAACGCGACGCGACCGACACTCGCATCCGCGCTATGCTGGACCGCGCAGCCTAGGAGCGCGTGGCAGCAGAGCCCCCTCCGGTCGATCTGCCTCCGGTCGATCCGCCCCTTGAGAAGGATTCCGACGCCGACTCTATCGCCGACGCCAGCAACGACGAGCCTCTTCGCGCCGTTTAACTACAGCACGAGGCTGCGGCCCTCCTCAACCTCCATGCCCTGGCCGTAGCACTGCAGAACATTCGCCTGCTTGTGCCGCTCGTCCTCGATGTCGGCTCCACCTTCTACGGCCGCTGGCGTGAATCTTTCCTCGTCATCGGCCGCTACAGAACCATGTCCTCACCAACACCACGGCCCCCAACTCTCCGGACTGGGTGCGCATGGACTGTGTTGTCCGGACTTGGATCACCGGCACAGTCAACGCCCTCGCTGAAGCTGTGGTCGAACGGGGCACCTCTGCTCGCGCGAACTGGCTCGCCATCGAGTCGCAATTCAAGGCAATCGCGAGACGCGGGCATTGCATCTCGACGCCGCCTTCCCAACTTCAAGCAAGGCGACCTCGACATCACCACATTCTGCCAAAATCTCAAGGGGATGGCGGACTCCCTTCGTGACCTTGGTGAGACCGTGCACGACCACACGCTCGTCCTCAATCTCCTTCGCGGCCTCAATGGGCGTTTCGAGGCCATCGGTCTACACCTTCGTCGCAGCCGCCCGTTCCCGACATTCTTGCAGGCCCGCAATGATCTGTTACTCGAGGAGCTCACCATGGCTGATGCTTCACCAACACCACCCTCGGCCACTGCCCTCGCTGCAACCGCGGGCGGTGGGTTCCCCTCGGCTCTGGCGCCTCCTGCTGCTCTTCCACAACAGCAGCATCCTCCTGTTGCACAGCAACCCTTCAACTCCTGGGGGGGCAAGCGCGCTCGCCGCGGCGGTGGCGACCGCAACAACACCAGCGCCTCCAACACCGTCCCCAACAGCGCCTGCAGTCCAGCCACTTCTTCGTGGTCAAATCTACACCAACCATGGACAGAGTCCATCAATATGTGGCCTGGACCTCGACCTTCGACGCTGCCACATCCGCACGCCCTGCTCGCCGGCGTTCAGCAAGGCTCTGGAGGACAGCCAGTGCCTCAGGCACTGCTCACAGGCGCACAACAACGCTAGGGTGTTCATCTCGGTTACTCGCAGTGGGCACTGCCCCCGGCTGGCTTGTACAGCCCTGCTCTCGCCGCCAACTTCTAGACGATGTCGCTTCAGCAGCCCCCTTCAACAAATTGGTACTTCGACTCCAGGGCTTCCAGACGATGTCGCTTCAGCACGCCGCTACAACAACACCAACATGATCGACATCGTCTCTTCGACGTCATTGCTTACGACAGCCCTAGAGCTTATGTAACCCTGTGCCTCCTCTTCGCCTATAAAAGGGGACGCCAGGGCATAGGAAAGGGCAACGTAAGATTTCTGAGGTTCCCGAGCTTGAAGCCAACTCTCAAACTCTCAAGCAATCCACCATAGCCTAGAACTCCAGAGCCCGGTTCTCTAAGTTCTAGCTCCTTCCGTCGCACCCCCTCTCTCTCGCACGCTTGTATCCGCCCCTGTACAAGCACTTCAGTGCAAGATAATACAAATTCCTCTTCCCCGCTGGACATAGGGCCTTCTCTTGCCCGAACCAGGATAAATCGCTTGTGTTCTTTTTGCATCACCATCCAGATTAGGGAGCACGCAGTCACAAATTCACTCGTTGGTGTTGACCCCAAGGGTCCGAACACCGACATGTAGCATCGCGAGTACTGTTCACGCGGTACTGTAGTGCCGCCACCACCGTCGGATTAGATTAGATTAGGATTTGATTAGATTACTTGAGGACTAAGTCTTCCTAGGACTATAAATAGAGGCGCTATGTATCCTTTTAAGCTAAGCAAAGATATTATCAAATCAATCTATCTCCTCCTCCCGTGCTCTCAAGCTTCCGTGCTCTCAAGCCTAGGAAGCAGAGGGGTATAACCTCGCCCTAGAAGATGGATCGCGGATACGAACTACGTAGCCGAGGTCCAGCTACCCAAGGGTTCGACGCCCTTGACACCTAGTTAGGAGTTTGAGTTCATCAGGGAAGAGTTAAATTTCTGGAGTTTAGCTAGGGCTCGAGGGGTTTCACATCTCCTCACCCTTGGGTCCACCATTAGTTAGTTTGTTGGTCAAGGCTGTTTGGTTCTTGCAATCTTTGGTGAGTTTATTTTTCTTCTTTTCCTTTCTTTTTGTGTGTGTGATCTAGTTGTTTGGTGTGGCTGTGTGTTGTTGTTTGGGTTCTACACCCTTTTGTTCTTAATATATTGATACACAGGTCTCCTGCGTATTCGAGAAAAATGGCAGAACCATAATTTCCCATACTGCTTCTAGCACAACAATATCAATTTATATATTTCAAATTTCTATTGTATAAAATTTATATTATTCCTCCATGATTCCATTAGTTTTCAACAGAACTTTCAGTCCAATTATGGGCTTGTTTGGATGCCCATGTATCCACCTCAATCCATGTGTCTTGGGGTGGGTTGGTGGATATATAGGCATCCAAACAAGGGCTATAATGGACATAAAAGTGCAATTCCATCAAAGTAAAGATCTTCAAAATATAGACAAATTGAGATCAATGTACATTTTGAAAGAAAATCTACCACAATTGAGTGGACAGCAGCTGGAAGACCATCTTTCCACATATTAATAAATCTCAAGGCCTTCTCCAGGGCTGAAATATCCATGCTGCGTTCGGCAGGAGGAGATCCTTAGAGAAGTAATATTAGATGTAACGTCATATACAGTACCATTCAGAGAGTGGGCAACATTTAAACAAGCTATTATCTGAGATAAATAGAGTAGCAAGATCAATAAAGGCTGCATAATCACTGGAATTATTATAAACTATTTGCAACTACAGAATCAAAGTAAAGCCTAGATAACTGAGATATGAAGTGCTTTCTTAACCTACTCTTTCCCCACAATGAATGATAAGGACATCCATCTTGCAAGAATGCTGCTGCTAACACAATTTTTTGTTTTACACGCGGGAGAACTCTGTATCATTATATTAAGAAGAATACAAAGGAGGGAAGAAACCCAATACAACACAACATACTCATGCCTGACTACAAGAGAAAACTAATCGCCTGGAGAACAGTATACAATGACCCCTAACATACAACTAACAGTTGTGTTCATTACCCATGGACCGTTACAGCCATATGCATATAAAGAAACAAGGTCATGGATTCATATTGACGTGAAATTAAGGGACAGCTCAAAGACAGAACACAACTCACTAACCTAACTTCTTCAGATTCAATGCTCGTAATGTCTCCAGAAAATAATTCATATTGATATCGACACTTTGAACAGGAAACAACCTGAAAAGATGAAACAACATATTGGAAATTCAATTTCAAATCAAGCAACTATAAGTAATCTATGGTATTAGTTCATAACAGACAGCACCAGGAATTAGATTATTTTGATTTTTACATCATGAAGAAAATAGACACCAAAGAGGACTCAAGCCTAGGTGCTGAGAGCCTAGGACACACGAACTGAAGATAACAAAGGAACCTGAAGAGTAAAACTCCCACAAAATGGTATATATCCTTAGGAAAAAAAACTAAGCTAGAGACCAACAACACATGCCCTAAAATATTGCTATCTCGATGTGAGCCTCTAGAGATTTACTGTACCATATTGTTCCAGTGTGTCTTCTGCCAATCTAATACAATTTACCCTCCCTCCCTCTTCCATCTCGTGAGTCGTCCCAACTGTGGGCAGTTGTCTCAGTATCGCACATATTGTATGCTAATGACTACTTGACCAGTATTAAAAAAAATTGGGGGTTGTTAAAAGATACTTGTGCAGCATCAAACCTGAGTTCCATCCTGAGGCTGAACAACAGCAACTGCTATCATGCATGTTGGACATTGAACAATGATTCCGAAAGGAACCTGCAATAAGTAAACCTATCATCATCACATTCTGATGCCACTTATATACTTAACCTTCTCACCATATCCCTAAAGGTTGAAGCAGTGTTCTACAAGATGATAGGTTGAAAGCAGGTGGATAGGTAGTGCTTAGCCTCTATGAACCACCAAAAACCCTGGTGCTTATTATGTGGTGCACATCACAATATGCCATGAGAAAATGGCCTTGGGGGTCAAAATCTAACAGAATTGACAGGGTGACTGGTTTTGACAATATTGTGGGGTGATCAGAATTAGACAAATGAACAAAAAAACTCGACGTGCAGGGGGTAAGGGGTAGGCCTATTCGGCTGTTAAGGCGGCTGATGCTGTTTTGTTGTCAGAGAAAAACATTGTACCATGACTGATAAGTCAGGCTGGTACGTTCAAGCGATCAGTGCGTTTAAGTTATTGTATGATAAATCAAGGGTGAAGTCAGGACAAAGTGCTTTTCTGTTTTCTGACATTGGTATATCAAGACATTTATGGGAGTCATTTTCACTATTTTTTGGATCTAGAACTGGGATTTAAGCTCTCCAAAGAACCTAAAATAATATCTAATATAGAGGCTGTTTGGCTCTCAGCCACAGCCTATGTGGCGCCACTGCCGAAGGTTAGGTGCTACAAATGGGCGCCTAAGGTTCGGCGCAAAAATGACTTAGAAAAGTTGTGGCTGCCACATCCTCACTGTGAACCAAACAGAAATAATAATTGTTGTGGCTGCCATCAACTGTGGCAGGGCTGGTTATGGCTCAACCAAACAGCCCCTATGTCTAGTATTTTTTCACTACAAAATTACTTCTTGGTAAATAAACATAAAATGCATACATCAGCTGCAAAGTATGCAGATTGATAGCTGCCAATCTATCCCGAGTTGCCCAATGACCCATTCCTTAAAGCGGCTGTACGGAATGGTTGGAGCTATCCACTGTCAACATGGCTGATACTGCAGTCTGCAATGAAGCGTCCTAGAAGACAAACACAGGTGCGATAATATTTCTGAGTACGTCTGAACATGAAAAATCACCTCATCCATAAAAGAAACACCTGCGCGAGACACATAATCAATTATCATGATTGCATCAGCAACACGCTGTGCAGCCGCCAACCGCTGTACAAGCAACGCATAAGTCCGCACATCAGGCCTTGCCCACCTCCAGCCCCCAACTGGACATTATTCGGCAAAAAAGGATTCAGCAATCCAGGTGAAGACGTCGTATTTCAAATTTGAGTTGAGGACCATATAAAAAAGTCTGAAACAGTAGACAAGAAAGTAACGGGGCCCCTACCTCCCGCGAAGCCGGACCGCATGGCCTCGAACACCGAGAGCGCGAGCTCGATGTTGCCACGGTCAAAAGCGGCGGCGACGATCGTGTTGCACTCGGGCGCGTCCAGAGCGGCACTAGCGCCTTTAACTGACTCCGCAACAATGTCCAGGACCCGGTCCGCGTCCGCCGCGCCTGATATCCGCATGAGCAGGTCTGCGCTGAGCCATCCAGCCACCGGCTCTTCCGATGAGCCCTCTCCGGCGCTATGAATGACGCCGCCTGCGGCGCCGGTCCTCTGCAGGGAGGAGGAACTGCGGGAGAAGGGGCAGAAAAACGTGAGCCCGAAGCTAGCGGCACTGGTGTCGCGCGCGACCGGCAAAGATGAAAGGGGACGAAGCAGTATGCGGTGGGATAGTGTGGAGGGGGAGAGGAGAGCGAGCGCCATGGCCGAGTGTGCGTTCTCTCCAACTGCAACTCGCATTCAGCTGGATGAGGCGTGGGTGGTTGAGACAGCATGTCAGCTCTTTTTTTTAGAGCTGGATGAGGCGTGGGTGGTTGAGACTCACTGTTTTTTTAGCTATTTTTTTTCTATATCAAATCCGATCAGTAGACATAGACTCAAGGCGTGAAAGGTTTTAAGCCTAATACCCTTATAAAATCTAAAATATATAGATATAGAAAATTACTAGGTAGCATGCTCGTGCATTGCTACAGAATAGCTAAAATTTTGACTAAAAACACACAGATCACACGATAAGATAACAATACTATAAAATTAAATGTTGACATGAAAATGATATCTAATTTTAAAAATAAATTGTGAAATTAATACAGTCACAAAAAAACATGGCGTCGCAGACTTGTAGGCTCACCAACTCTACTGTATTGGAGACCGGTGTACCATACCACCTTGATACCAAGGAGGAATTTCTTTAAATAAGGCGTTTTAAAGCTCCAACTCCAACAAAAGAAATGGAAGTCATGATCTGAGACCCGTATTAGGAAAAAAAAATTGTTGCTTCAACATATATTTCCAGGTTAGTATCTCATCATTCATGACACTGTAATCTTCTTAATTAAAATTATAATCACATCATTAAGCGAGGCTGGTTTCAGCAAAGCCAGCAGGACACACTTGCACTACAAAAAATATCACTGCACGTCTGCACCTTTCAATAAATCTATATGACTATGTTTTTAGGAAACACGTACTAAAAAAACTTCCAACAAACATTTAAGCTGTGCTTCTTTTGACTAATGTATGTTTCTCAACTTAGATATTATGCTAACTGACCAGCTCTCTTACTCTAAGGAGTTATAGACTTCCCACAGAGAGCACGTTGTTTATAAGTTTTATATACACGAGTAAATAGACAATTGATACAGTGCATCGTCTATTTGATTGTTTGTAATTTAATTAATGCATACGTGCAACTGCGATCGTGTATGAATAGGTGTGTGTGGTTTGTACTTTGTACTCACTCTCTATGAAACGCAGAAGCTTCCATGTACCTCTTCATCCGTTCTTTTTGTTCCCAGCACCAGCACATAGCACACGGCAACCAGGACGGAGCAGAGCAACAAGGCTGGCTGAGCCTGCATGACTCGCGGTGGCGGGGCGGAGGTTGCCCGCGTGAAGCACACGAGCTCGCCTTCATGGCTCGTAGCAGCCCGTGCGAAGCTCACGGAGGAGCTCGACGTCACGGCTCGCAGCAGCCAGGCTGAGCCCGTGCGGGTGCGGCTCGTGGCGACTGGTCGGGGCGAAGGTTGCCTGCGCGAAACTCAGTGCAGAGCTCATCGGCGCGGGTCTCGCAGCAGGCAGGCTGAGCTCTCGCGCGGCTCGTGGCGGCTGGTCGGGGCGAAGGTTGCCTGCGTGAAGCTCAGTACAGATAGTGGCTCGGCGGCGGCCTCGCAACAAGCAGGCTGAGCTCGCGTGGTTCGCGGCGGCGGTGCAGAGGTCACCGGCACGGCTTGCAACAGTCACGCGGAGTCCGCGGCTAGCAACGGCGGGGAGGGAAAGGAGGCTGGCCACTGGCGCAGAATATTGGCATCATCGTCACTCCCTCCGCCGCACCGGATCGTGGGCTTTTAGGACAGTCCCAACGGTGCATTTATGCTAGTTTCTATCTCTATTAAATGAATTGCCACCTAAGCAAATTGCTGATGTGACAACCTAATCAATGAGGAAAGAGAGGGAAAATAGACGAAACCGTTTCTTGCAAAGGAAACGACGTCGACTTTGCAACCGAAGCACGAAGAAACGGCGATTTCACCGTTGAGACGAAACCAGTCGTTTCTATCGCACGTGATGACCGTCGATCGCTGCGCTGGCCGCGAGCTCACTAGCCGCCCTCGCTTCGCTGGTCGCATGCACGCCGGCCATCGCATACGCTCGCTCGCGACGCCCTGCGCGCGCTTGTTCCACGGCTCCGTTGGCCGCACGCTTGTCGACCATTCTTGCTCGCCGGCTCTTTCATCCGCTTTGCCACGGTCGACCGAGCTGCCTCTAGAGCCCTGCTCGGCACCTCCGCGTTGCTCGTGTTGTCCGCACAGGCTGTGGGCGGGCTCCATGGTGAGGCGAGTACTAGCTAATACTTGGTGACGTGCGTTCGTGTCTCCCATCCACTACAGCTCTCACCTATCACCTGTGTTCTGTTCGTGCTCGCCGACCGCCCCACGCGCTTGCTGGCGTCGGCGTGCTGCTTCTCCGGTGTCCCGCGTGCTCGCCGATGCCGTGCGTGCTTTGGTCGGTAGAGAACGAAGGGGGAGAGATGATGGGGAGAAAAAATATCAACATTTATTACGGGAAGACACTACCATTGTGTGAGATAGTTTCTATAGATAGTTTTTGCTGATGTGGTTATTGTGGAAACCATGTCTAGTTTTTATCATTGGGACTGCCCTTACTTTGCGCAAAACTTTCTTCTTGGAGCACGAGCCAAGGTCGTCCTTTCGCCAGACGACGACCTGGCTGTCTCTTGAGTCCATCAGGGATCCTTTTGCAAAATTAGCAGTGTACAGACAGCACCAACAGACGCATTGTGCGTGTCCTAAAAGGTTTGGAGGTACAGTTGGCTACATTGATGCCAGCATGTGATTGGCTAGCTGAAATTCGGAGATCTTAATAGTACAAAAGATGTGTCTGCCAAATGGTCACTACGAGGCCAACTCAAATGGCAGATGTGCTGAATTTTTCTTTTCATACCATAGCACCCTATGTTTATATAACTACAATTCATGAAAAACTGTAATATAAAGTAAATTATGTTCTAATGTTTAAAAAACATATTTAGACCTTTTGTCTCCCTATTATGATCTACCAGTAATGCACCTACACCATTTTTCTGACTCGGTTTCTAAGAAAGCTCATAGACGTATTATCTCATATGAACAACAAAAGGACACTTGAAAGTTAATAATTCAATTATCCAACATAATATATTACCAACTGAAATCACAAAGTTATACCTTCTCCAATCCCTTACCAAAAAGTGTTTCTATTTCAATAAGTAGACAACAACGGTCAGTCAAAAAACTGATATCCCCCTCGTTCAATTAAGTGGTAAGAAATGCTTTAGGTGAACATGCATGCAGCAATAATAATGTATTATTCAATTGTTATTGATTCCTAGGTAGTACTTGACTACAGGATAGAGGAAGGATCTTATAATTGCTTATATAAGCAAATTCCTAATTCTAAGACAGAGATTTCATTATGTCGGGCGTAGCGAAAGCATTCAACCTTCTAGGACTAAGCCTAAGGCCTATGGTCCCTCAAAAAAGAGAGAGAAATCATTCCTTACTAATTAAAAAATGCAAGCCCAGTTGTTGTTTCAGGACCGAGGCCCCAAAACAGCAGGTTATCGCATGAACGAAAGCACAAAACGAAAGCGGAAGTAAACGTAGGAAAGGAGGGAATCAGGTCAAGTGAACAGTGTTCTCTCCCCCCTCCCTTAGGAGGCCGGGAGCTTTTTATATTAATCCAGGTCGGCTTGAAAGTACAAGAATGCCCTTCCAACCACTCTGTTACAATTACAATGATGCCCTGCTCAACTACTCCATGGTTGTATGCCGCCTCTCCCGGCACGAGGGGCACCATCGTAACTTCGTCCCCTGGCGGGCCCGGCGCCACCTGGCTCCTTCCCCTGACCGATGGGTCCGCTCCCTTCGACCAATGCTTCCGGCGACCTGCGAAAGCTTGTGAAAAACCGAAGCTGTGAGCGACGAGAGTTCCCATCGGAAGCGCCGGGTTCCTTCCTTCCGCGTGATGACGAGCTTTCGCGCGAATGCCTTCCTTCGCACGAAAGCTCCGTCCCATTCCGGTCTTACGGGCCGGAGGCGAGAGGGCGCTTCCGCGTGAATGCGCACATCCGTGCGAAAGCTCCGTCTTCATTCGGTATTGCGGGTCGATATGCGCCCTTCCGCGCGAATGTGTACGTCCGCGCGAAAACTCCGTCTTCATTCGGCATTGCGGGTCGGAGGCGCCTGCGGTCTGGGTACCATCCCAACAGTAGCCCCTCACGGTCAGATCCGTAAGCTTGCGACGTTCGACCGTGTCCTTTCGCTAGGCGCCTACGCCCGCCCAAAAAACCTTCGCTTCGTTTCGAAGCCGAGTTTTTTTTTCCGCGCTTTTATTTCACGCGCCTGGGCGTCCCGTCGCTCCACTGACACCATGCGACGCATATCAGGCCGTTGCGATGCTTCGTATTCCATGTCCAGATGTCTTTTCGTCTTCCTCGAAAACCGTGTACTGTATTGGCATGCCGTTGCGACGCTTTGAATCCCGTGCCTGGGTGTCTTTTCGTCTTCCTCGAAGTCCGTGCGCTGGACGCTCGTATATATGCACGAGGGTTTCAGGCGGGGAGGCTACTTTGCCGCCTGACGCATTCACGCCCCATTGCCCCGCGCTTGCGAAGCCTCACTTCATTTGCTTGAGCGAAAGCTGCTGGTGCCTGCGCCGATCATTCGCTGAGAGACGATTATGGTGCGTAGCTCTCTTTTGCCTTTATTTGTTTTCGGCTTATCTCATGTTTCGAGTTAGCGTTTAAGTTTGTGTGCTATCGCCGTTATTTTCTTTCTTTCTTTCGCATGCATCCATTGTTCATTTGTCTTTCGCGCCATGTTAGATGGCGTCTTCCAGTTCCACGTCGACCTCGAGCTCTAGCGAAAGCGGTGGCGCCTCTGAGTCTGTCCGCCGCGAGAGTAGCGTTGATGTATCGATTGGGTCCGGGGGAGCTCCGTGGGTTCCAGGTCACAGTGGGAGCTTGTCCGACGACGGGGACTCTGGCCTGGTTTCGGTGCCTACGGACTGTTCTTTTTATCTTGGCGCTTCGCGAATGACGGCTGCCAGTTTGCAAGCGATGGCCGACAAAGGGCCTCTGAGGGCGGACCATCTGGCGAATTGCCGCGTCCCTGGAGACGAAGAGGTGCCCATTCTGCGGCCGAACGAAGCTATCGTCTTTCGCGACTATTTCGCTGCTGGGTTAGATTTTCCGATTGAAGAATTTGTCTCAGACGTCCTTTCAGGGTTTGAGATACAACTCCATCAGCTGACGCCGAACGCTTTCGTCAGACTCGGCGTTTTCGCTCAGGCAATGAAGATGCTTGATTGCAAGCCGCGAGCGGACGCATTCGTGCGGTTTTACGACATTCACCGTCGACAAACGAAAGTGCACGACCCTTTATTGGGAGGCGAGCTGCCCAGTGAGATTGGATGTATTAATTTCGTTCCGTGGAAGACCCGAGGTAGCGTTTCCATTTCGCTTACCTATCGGAATAAGTGGCCAGATTGGAATCGTTTCTGGTTTTACTACCGAGTTTGCTCGGACGAAACTGTCGCTTCCGAGTTGGGCAAGGGGGAGAAGAAAGCCTCTCCGCTTGTATCGGTTTTGGAAAGATACCCCGGGAGGCATCTTCTGCCCGTGGCGCTGAATGAGAAAGAAGCCATTCGCTGCGGAGATGCTTTCGCACTCACTGCGCGATTTCAGATTAGCCGAGACTTGGTCGAGGAATGGATGGCTATCGGGATGAACCCTCTATGCAGCGCAACCTCTTTCGAAGGCTTTTTCGACAAGGACGGGTATCGGTCCCCTCTTCTTCTGCTTGAGAGGCCCGCGGATTTTGCTGATGATGAAAGCTTTGTGAAGCACATCGAGAGCGAAACGAGAAAAATTTGCAGGCCATATTTACGAAAGGAAAGTGAGTTCCAACTTGGCAACCTCGGCCGAAGTCGTCGCTTGAACCGGGCTTTCGACGCGATGGGCGTGAAGTATGCCGAAAGGCCTCTGGTTGACGAAGGTAAGGAAGAGACTGAAAACCCGAAGGCGAAAGGCAAAGCCGTGGCCCGGCGTGGGGGACGCAGCGGTGTGATCCCTCGGCGAAAAGCTGCTGAAGCTGAAGATATTCGCATTGGTCGCCTAGTTGCCAAACCAATGCTTAAGAGCTGAGGGGTAGCACTGGAGTCAATCCCCAACGTTGACCCTTTCAATCACCCGAGGGTGGTTAGTTTCTGCTTGTGTACCTATTTAGTTTCGCCTTGCGCCCCCCCTTTTTTGTCGAATGCAGCTTTCGTGTCCAGCTACTGTTTTCGAAACTTACGATTGGGCGCCTTATTTTTGGCGTGTTTTTGCAGAGCGCATCTTACGCTACGGAGATGGCTCCGAAGAAACCGAATGTGCATCTCTCGCACACGGCTTTCGATGACGATGCATCGGTCGCTGACATGCCAACTTTCGCGAAGATTGGTTCACGCAAACCCTCCGGTCCGCCCGATTCCACGGAGCGCCCGACAAAGAAACATAAAACTCCACGCCCTGAAGCCTCTGCTCGGGCGCCCGGTGAAAAGACGGCTGCTGGCGAAAGAGGAACTGTGTCCTTGAAAATGCCCGCTCCTGCTGCTGTCGACAAAGGTAAGCTGCGCCTTTCGCTGCGTTGCATTCGACTGACACAGAAAATGGTTGAGGGGCAGCTTTTGGGTTATGGGCAGCTGGTTCTTGACGGGGTGCCTTCGGACTACCAGAACCCTCGCTTTTATACTGGCTTGAGCTCGTCGAATGAGACTGATGAAGCGAAAGAGGAGTCTTATCGCGTTGCTCGTTCTTTGGGTGCAGCCTTAGATGCCCAACTCGCCTGCCGACTTGATTATCGTCGGGCTGGAATCCTTCCTGGTGGTAGTGAGGAGGCCACTAAGTTTGTGGAATTCTCACAAAAAGCTTTCGTCGTGCCAGAGATTGAAAGAGATTTCCTGAAAGTTAGCAGCCTGAAACTCGACGAGGCCCTCTCTTTTCACCTGGCAAGCGTAAGTGTTTGATTTCGCTGTGGGCTTCGTGGCTCTTTCGGTCTATCTTTTCACTGTTGTTTCGCTGCTATTCGCAGGCTGTCATTGTCGCTCGCAGCCAGTGCAACCAAAGAGATCTCTACACTCGCAAGCTCAAGCGCGAGAAGAAGGAACTTGATACTCAAGTGAAGAAGTTTGACACACAAGTGAAGAAACTCGCCACCGACCTTGAACTGCAGACCAAGAAGGCCGACGATGAGCGCACCTCCAGGAAAGCAAGTCAGAAAGAGGTGGGAAATCTCAAGAAGGAGCTTTCGCAGCTACTGGCCGCCCAGGCCGAAAGGGAAAGAGTGCTTTTGACTTCCGCTGAGGAGGTCGTGGCTCGCTTCCGCGAGTGCCTTCGCAGCATCGGCGTCGAGGCGGAAGGTCCCTCAGAGCGTAACGTCGATAGCCTTATTGGCTGGATCCGTTCCGAGATGGAGTCGCTGGAAGGACACAAGGCCATCGGCCGAGATTACGCCGCCGTCACTGGCATCAAGGCGATCGGTCACAGCCTTGTTGACGCCGGCTGCTCACATATCGCGGACCTTTCGGTCAAAGAGGTGGACTACTACTGGCGCACCCCTGAGGCGGCGAATGTCCTGGGCAAGAGATTCTTTGATGAATTCTGGCTAGCGGGTGGGAACGATATGTCGCTCATGCAATCCGCCATGGGCCACAGAAAGGTATTTTGGGACAATTGTTTGTGCTTTCGTTTTGATCTTTCTCTCTTTTGTTTGTTTCCCGATTGACGTCCCTTCTGAACTATCGCTTTTGACGCAGACTCCGGAGGAGAAAACTCACATCCGGAAGGATTTTTCGGACTATATCTTCGAGAAGCGGGCGCGTGAAGCCGAGCCGGAAGGCAAAATGAGCCCACCCCAGCTGAACGAGGAGGCCCCGAGAGCTCGGCCGCCGCTGCTTCCCGCAACGCGAATGCTCCCCAAGAAGCGGTAGACGAATGACTAGGGCCTGTCTTTATGCGTCGGTTGTATTCGCCAGACTTTGTTGTTGTGTGTGGCTTTTGAACTTAAACTGGAATGTTGTATTGAACAGGATGCGGGTGCGGGAACGCCGGATGTTCTCGACATCTGCCTATTAATGATTAGATCAGGCGATCTTTGTGTCGGAGGTGACTTGTGGAGGAGCTTTCGCTCTAGATTTCCGACAGCGTCACTTTCGTCTTACCTGAATAAACTCTTACCTGAATAAACGCACTAAAAAACTTAAGCGCACGGAGGAGCGGTTGCGTGCTTTTTATGAAAACTTTGACCGACACGAACTTGAGGCGAGGCGGATGAGGCGCGAGGCTTCGCGTGCGCCGCCAGGCTTCGATAGCGCCCCATTCGTTAAAGTGGAGCCCGAAGACGCCGTGCTTTCGCCGGATGAACGACAATATAGTATTTTCCTTGGTCGTGGAAGTAGTTCGCGATCTTGATTACATTGTACAAACTTGCTTGCCAGTTCTATGTAAGGAAACGGGTTCTTGTGGCTTTTGTCTTTCTGTGTTGATGTGATTAGCGAACCCACAGGCTTTGCTCTTTCGTCTATCTGGATTGCGAACGATGGCCGGTCGTTGGATGGCCGAATGTTCGGGCACTCACGCGCTTAGCCGCATGGCCGCGTTTTCCGCACGATAGGACTTTACGAAGTGAGCCCTTCGGCCGGTAGCTAGGACGCGCCTGCCCCCACACACTTAGACAAGGGGCAGTAGCATTCGCGTGAGGGTGCTTTCGTGCGAGCCCCTCGGCCGATAATAAAGACGCGCCCGCCCCCACACACTTAGATGAGGGGCGGTAGCATCCGTGCGATGGTGCTTTCGTTGCGAGCCCCTCGGCCGATAGTAAAGACGCGCACGCCCCCCCACACTTAGACGAGGGGCGGTAGCATTCGCGCGAGGGTGCTTTCGTTGCGAGCCTCTCGGCCGATAGTAAAGACGCGCCCGCCCCCACACACTTAGACGAGGGGCGGTAGCATTCGCGCGAGGGTGCTTTCGTTGCGAGCCCCTCGGCTGATAGTAAAGACGCGCCCGCCTCCACACACTTAGACGAGGGGCGGTAGCATTCGCGCGAGGGTGCTTTCGTTGCGAGCCCCTCGGCCGATAGTAAAGACGCGCCCGCCCCCACACACTTAGACGAGGGGCGGTAGCATTCGCGCGAGGGTGCTTTCGTTGCGAGCCCCTCGGCCGATAGTAAAGACGCGCCCGCCCCCACACACTTAGACGAGGGGCGGTAGCATTCGCGCGAGGGTGCTTTCGTTGCGAGCCCCTCGGTCGATAGTAAAGACGCGCCCGCCTCCACACACTTAGACGAGGGGCGGTAGCGTTCGCGCGAGGGTGCTTTCGTTGCGAGCCCCTCGGCCGATAGTAAAGACGCGCCCGCCCCCACACACTTAGACGAGGGGCGGTAGCATTCGCTCGAGGGTGCTTTCGTTGCGAGCCCCTCGGTCGATAGTAAAGACGCGCCCGCCTCCACACACTTAGACGAGGGGCGGTAGCATTCGCGCGATGGTGCTTTCGTTGCGAGCCCCTCGGCCGATAGTAAAGACGCGCCCGCCCCCACACACTTAGACGAGGGGCGGTAGCATTCGCGCGAGGGTGCTTTCGTTGTGAGCCCCTCGGCCGATAGTAAAGATGCGTCCGCCCCCACACACTTAGACGAGGGGCGGTAGCATTCGCGCGAGGGTGCTTTCGTTGCGAGCCCCTCGGCCGATAGTAAAGACGCGCCCGCCCCCACACACTTAGACGAGGGGCGGTAGCATTCGCGCGAGGGTACTTTCGTTGCGAGCCCCTCGGCCGATAGTAAAGACGCGCTCGCCTCCACACACTTAGATGAGGGGCGGTAGCATTAGCGCGAGGGTGCTTTCGTTGCGAGCCCCTCGGCCGATAGTAAAGACGCGCCCGCCTCCACACACTTAGACGAGGGGCGGTAGCATTCGCGCGAGGGTGCTTTCGTTGCGAGCCCCTCGGCCGATGGATTGCAAGAACCTTTGTTGTCTGTTTGTTGCACTTGAAAACTGGTTAGCGAAAGTGACTTTACAATTTGAATCGGAAAGGTTGCAACTGGTTGTGCCCGTGATATTGCTCTCGTTGTTATCTAGCAGCGTGCTTGCTTTTGTTCATCTTCTGGGTGCGGTTTGAGATGGGTATGCTGCTTAATGGTGCTTTCGCCTAAAGTTACTGGATTGGTGGCGCTATCTGAATGCGTTATCGATGACACAATCATCAAAGCGAAACCTTGGTTTCTGATGCTTCCTATTCGCACTATGCATCTTGGGTGGGCTTTTCGGGGTTTACATTTTAAAAGATTTTGTGGCTATGGATGGTTGGAAAGGCTTGTGCTTTGGTGTCTATTTATATTGACCTGTCTATGTGGCAAGGGCACTGTATTTATTGTTTTGGCTGTACTTGCGGTGTTTTGTAGGTGGGAAGTTAGGATGGCATTCAAGTTTTGCACCTACTGGAGGCTGCTCTATCTTTCCTGACATCGTTGTCTCCGTGAAGGTTGTTCAGCTTGACTTTCGCTACCGTCCTCCCGTCTTGTTGGAGGGGCGGCTTGTTTTGCCCGCAGGCTTTCGTTCCGTCCTCTCGTTTTGTCGTAGGGTCGGTTTTTGTATTGCCCGCGGGCTTTCGTTCCGCCCTCTCGTTTTGTCAGAGGGTCGGTTTTTATATTGCCCGCAGGCTTTCGTTCCGCCCTCTCGTTTTGTCGGAGGGTCGGTTTTTATATTGCCCGCAGGCTTTCGTTCCGGCCTCTCGTTTTGTCGGAGGGTCGGTTTTTATATAGCCCGCATTCCGCCCTCTCGTTTTGTCGGAGGGTCGGTTTTGCATAGCCCGCAGGCTTTCGTTCCGCCCTCTCATTTTGTCGGAGGGTCGGTTTTTGCATAGCCCGCAGGCTTTCGTTCCGCCCTCTCGTTTTGTCGGAGGGTCGGTTTTGCATAGCCCGCAGGCTTTCGTTCCGCCTTCTCGTTTTGTCGGAGGGTCGGTTTTTGCATAGCCCGCAGGCTTTTGTTCTGCCCTCTCGTTTTGTCGAAGGGTCAGTTTTTGCGTAGCCCGCAGGCTTTCTGAGATTGTCGGTGGCTGCGAAGGATTCCTTTCGCCCAGCAAGCCGACATTCTCATTTGTTAGATCGGAATGATGAATGTCTCAACCTTATGTTTGGTTGACTTCGTCCTTTGTCGGGCCACACAATTTTTCTGGGGGATTGCGGATGCTTTCATAATGTAGCGGTTACATTCGGCTGCCTCGTTAAAAAACCTCACACCCCGATGGAGGGCTTCCCCGGTGAGGAAAAAGAGTGCAACCGACTTTGATTGCAGAAAATAACAATAAAAGAAAATATTACATCCAAATTCGAAAATACGGGCTAAGGGTAAAAACGGCGCAAGTTGCTTGCGTTCCACGTGTGGGCTGATTCTTTGCCCTTATCATTCAGCAACCGGAATACACCGGGTGCTGCCATGCTTGCCACGATGAAAGGGCCCTGCCACTGCGACTGCAGCTTACCTTGCTTATCCGGCTGCCGAATGGTGACCATGTCTCCAGGCTTGATGTTCCTTCGGACTATGGTCTTGTCCCTGTGGTGCTTCATTTCGGCGTGGTATTTTTCGACATTGTCTGCAGCTTGCAGCCTTACCTCTTCGATGGTGTCAAGTTCGAGGTGCCTTTGCTCCTGAGTTACTTGAGCCATTTCGGTCCGGAATGAACCCAGTTTTACCTGTTCCGGGGTGACAGCTTCCTCGCCGTAAAGCAACCGGAACGGAGTGAAGCCGGTAGCTCTGGATCGTGAGATATTGTGTCCCCATACAGCTGTTGTTAGGGTGTTGGCCCACTTGCCTTTCGGCGAGTCGTACGAGGTTTTTGATATTGCCGAAAAGATTAAGCCATTCGCTCTCTCGACAGCCCCGTTTGCTTGCGGGTAGTTTACAGAGGTGAAATTAAGCTTGATGCTGAGTTCTTCGGAAAAACTCCTGAATTCGGCACAGTCGAACTGCTTCCCGTTGTCGCAGGTGATGAAGGAGGGAACGCCGAAATGACAGACTATCCTCTGCTAGACAAATTTGGTTAAAGAAGTGGAAGTTATGCTTGCGAGGGCCTTTGCTTCCACCCACTTGGTGAAATACTCGAGCGCGACCGCTGCAAAACGCAGGTTGCCCGGTGCTGCTGGTAGCGGACCTACTATGTCAATGCCCCATCTTTGCAAGGGCCAGGTTGGCACTATCGGCACGGTTTCGTTTGCTGGGGCTTTTTGGTTTTTGGCGAACATCTGGCAGCCTTTGCAATGTTTGACTAGGTCCTTGGCGTCTGATGCGGCGGAAGGCCAGTAGAATCCTTGCCTCATTGCCCTGTGCGCTATCTCGTGGGGCCCTCTATGTGCTCCGCATATTCCGACATGCATTTCTTCGAGTAGTTGAATGCCCTCGCGCCTGCTTATGCATTTCAAAAGGGGGTCCACTATCCCATTTTTGAACAACTGCTCCCTGATGATAGAGTAACCTTTCGCTCTACCGGCCATCCTTTCGGCGTCCTTTCTGGACTCTGGTTCATAATTTCCAGCCAAGTAAGCGAATATCTGCGACCTCCAGTCGTCACTGGCGATAGCGTGTACCAAACTTGGGTGATCTTCCTCTTCTTTCACCGCTTTGGCCGAAAGGATCTGGTAAAACACATCAGGTGGCAACGGGAGATTTTGTGCTGCGGCTTTGGCCAATTCGTCTGCCTCTGTGTTTTTGGTTCTTGGAATGTGGCGTAGAGTGAAACCCGCGAAATATTTCTCCATTCTTCTGATTGCTGCTAGATACTTGGCCAGCTCTGGTTCCCTTGCTGTGAAGTCCTTTTTGGCGTGGCCGACGACCACTTGGGAATCTGACTTGATTATGCATCTTTTCGCTCCGATTCCTCGGAGCTTTCGTAACCCCAGCAGCACGGCTTCATATTCGGCGGTGTTGTTGGTTGTAAGGAACTGTAGTCTTGCGGCGAATCTTACTTTCGGTCCTCTTGGCGGGGTTAAGATCGCCGAGATTCCGGCTCCCGCCATTCCCCAAGCGCCATCACAATTTACAGTCCATACGGGTTCTTCGAATTCGAGAGTTGTGTCGAAAGCCGCCAGGGTCCAATCTGCTATGAAATCCGCTAATGATTGCGATTTGATTGCGGACCGGTGCTAGAAGTCAATCACATATTCGTTTAGCTCCGCCGCCCATTTGCCAATTCGGCCGATAGCCTCGTTGTTGCGGAACAAAGCCTCCAATGGTTGGGCCGATAGGACTATGATATGATGAGACTGAAAATAATGTTTTAGCTTCCTAGAAGCCATCACCACTGTGTATGCTATTTTTTCCAATTCAAAATAATTCATCTTTGCTCCTAACAGTGCCTCAGAGACGAAATAGATCGGGAACTGTGTCATCTTGTTTTCATGCTTTTTTTCTTCTACCAGAACTGCGCTTACGGTAGTGTGAGATGCTGCGAGATACAACAAGAGCGTTGCTTCCGGCGACGGTTTAGATAACGTGGTTAGCCTTGTCAGGTAGTCCTTTAGCTGCTGGAAAGCCTGCCGCTGCTCTTCCCCCCAACCGAAAGGGTTGGAGCTACGCAGAGTTCTGAAGAAGGGCAGCCCTTTTTCGGCGGACCTTGCGATAAATCTGTTCAAAGAAGCCAGCCTTCCTGTCAACTTCTGCACTTGCTTTCGGCTCGAGGGCGGTTGCATGTTGATGATCGCCGCTATTTTGTCAGGATTGGCTTCAATTCCCCTTGCCGACACCAAGCAACCAAGGAGCTTGCCTTTCTTGATGCCGAAAATGCACTTGTCAGGGTTGAGCTTCAAGCCGCTTTTGCGGAGGTTGCCGAAAGTCTCGAGTAAGTCTGCTTGATGATCTTCCTGTCTGTCACTTTTTACCACTATATCGTCAACATAAGCCAACAAGTTCTTCTGCTTCTGGCTTTCGAAAACCTTGTCGGTCATCCGCGAGAAAGTTGGGCCTGCGTTCCGCAACCCTTCCGGCATCCGCCGATAGCAATATGTGCCTGTTGGGGTGATGAAACTGGTTTTCTCCTCATCGTCGGGATGGAGCCATATCTGGTTATAACCTGAAAAACAATCTAGCAAACTCATTATTTCACAACCGGCTGCAATGTCGACAAGTTTGTCTATACGAGGCAAAGGATACGGATCCTTCGGGCAATATTTGTTGATGTCGGTGAAATCGACGCACATTCGCCACTTCCCGTTCTTCTTTTTCACCAAGACAACGTTCGCCAGCCATTCGGGGTACTGGACTGGTCGGATTACTCCCGCATCGAGTAATCTTTGCACTTCGGCTTTCGCCGCATCTGCCCTTTCGTTTGACATCTTTCTCAGTTTTTGCTTTCTAGGCTTAGCGCCGCTTGCGACGTTCAAACTATGTTGGGCGAGATCTCTGCTAACGCCTTGCAAGTCGTTTGCTGACCAAGCGAAAATGTCATCGTTGTTCGCGAGAAAGGATGCTAGAATATTCCTTTCTTCTTCCGGCATGCTTGTCCCAATGTGCACAGTTCTTTCGGGCCTGGAAACCGTGAGCGAGATCCTTACCGTTTCTTCGGCTGCCCCGACCTTACACTCCGGCGAGCTGTCGATAGCGCGCTCTTCGGCGGTTGCTTGCATTTCGTCTTTCTTTGTTACCTCATTTATAAGGCTGTAGCCCGGGGTTGGCTTGCCCTCAATTCTTCTTGAGGCTTGCTGATCTCCGTGCAAGGTAATGATGCCGAAAGGCGATGGCATTTTCAAACACAGGTAGCTTTGCTTGATTATTACATTGAACTTATTTGTGAAACCTCTGCCGAAAATGGCTGTGTATGGGTAGTCCATGTTCACTATGTCGAATGTCACCATCTCGGTGCGTACTCTCTCTTCCTCAGCGAAAGATACCAGGATTTGTTTCTTGCCGATAGCGTCGATCTTTCTTCCTCTGAATCCGTACAAAGAATTGCCGGCGGGGTCCAAACTGCGCCTGTCCATCCCCATCACTTCGAAAGCCTTGACGAACAAGATGTCTGCTGAGCTTCCAGTGTCAATCAAGATGTTATGCAAGGTGAAACCGGCCACATTGGCCGTGGCGACGAAAGCGTCGCAATGCGGGTAGTCGCAAACTTTGAAATCTGACTCATCGAAACATATCGGCGCTAGTGACCAAGCTGGCCTGTTCAGTGGAAGTCTTGGTGATACCGTTTGGACTCTTCGATGATAGTCCTTTCTCGCCCTTTTACTTTCGTGCTCCAGGTTGGATCCGCCCGTGATGGCGAAAATGTGGCCTCTTGACGGGAGGATGTTGTTGATTGCGCTAGTTTCGTTTTCTATCTCCTGCCCCTATTGGTAACTGGGTTGTGCTTGCTGCCCCAGGGGTTGGGCTTGAGCCGGAAGCGCCGGTGGCGGTGTTGGCTGGCGCTGATAGTGCATGGGTGACGAAACTGCCACCGACTGTGGCGCAAAGACCGGGAACTGGTAACCCTGATATGCCGGATTATACCAATGCAAATTCTGGGTAGGCATGTACTGCGGGGGATGCATAGGCATGCTTGCGTAGTTGCTGCACGCTACCGCTCCTGCTGCCGGGTCTTGCGAGTTGTGAAAAACGTGCTTGGAGCTTTCGCTAGAGGTTGAAGCTTGATCCTTGTCTTTTAGCTCTTTCGCCATCTTGCTGTATTTACAGTCTCGGGTAGTGTGACCGAAATTGCCATCGCAGATGACACAGTACGGAGGCTTGGCTTCTCTTCCGCGGCCTCTACCGTCTCGGCCGCCACGTCCTGTCCTTCCGCCTCTTCCTCCGTGAAAAGATTGATCGAACCCTCTTTGCGGCTGGAAGTTGGTCATATCCGGCCTCTCCATGCCCGTCTCTGATTGCGCTGGTTCTTCCCGCAGAGTGTTGATTGACTGGTAGGGCCTAACCATCCTTTGGTTCGGCACCGGCGGCGGTCGACTCGCTTTCGTCGCTTGCCTCTGCGTCAAGCGGGCGGCTTTGCGCCGCCTAAAGTCATCATCTGACCTTGCATATGCATTCATCACATCGAACAATTCCTTGACAGTTTTCAGCGGTTCTCTAGACAAGTGAGCGGCACACTGTCCGGTTCCCAAGCCCTCGGTGGCTGCTGCAATCACCGCGGCTTCCGGCACATTCGGAGCTTGAGCTTTCAGCTGGATGAAGCGTTTGAGGTACTCGGATAAGGGTTCGTCGTCTTGCTGGGTGCAATTCATGAGGTCTCGCGTGGTCTTGACATCCGGTCGAAATCCTTGGAAAGTGGCGAGCTATTCGGCCTTCAACTGAGCCCACAAATAGATGGATAATGGCTTGAGCGCGGTGTACCAATCGTGCGCCACGTCTTCGACTGCCAGAATGAGAGATTTCGCCAGGGCCTGATTGTCCCCGCCTGCCGAAAAAACGGCTGTCTCATAGCTCGCCAAGAATTTGCGCGGATTCGCCTTGCCGTCGAAAGTCGGAATGCGTGGCTTGTAGTTGAGTGGCCACAGATGGGCTTGCAATTCTCTCGAAAGCGGGGAGGTTTCGTCGATTGCATTGTCGAAAACTGGTGGCTGCTCTCGCCTTGGCACGAACACATTTTCTTGAATTATTGGGATCGGGCCTCCTCCAGCCTTTCGGCGATGGTTCCTGAATTTCCTTTTCGAGTTGTCTCCTCTGCGCCTCTGCCTGACGAAACGCGTCGCGGGTTTCATCTTCCCTTGCTCTTGCCGCAAGCTGCCGCTGCAACTGATCTCTATGCTGAATCAACCTTTCGATTTCTTCTTGCTGCTCCGTCAGCATTCTGATTGCTTGGGCATGCCTGGTAACTTCAGCATCGTCGTCTTCTTCGTCGCCGGGCTCGTCTTGGACGTTCCCTTCCGGCGTGCCATCTCTGCCGAAAGGCTGCGAGTCACGGCTTGAGGTTGCTATCGGCGGTAGCTGGGTTCCCGTTGGGAGCGTGCCGCCGAAAGCTTGGGTGTTTTGGGTTGTATTCGGTGGTATTTGAGTGGCTAAAGCGGATGCCGCGATCGTGCCATGGCCATCCTTGTTCGCGGCAAACGTCTCGGGATTGTCGACCGTCTTCGACGCCTTCCTTGGTGGCATGACAAGCTCGGGCGACAACCACGGTGGGCGCCAATGTTGTTTCAGGACCGAGGCCCCCAAACAGCAGGTTGTCGCACGAACGAAAGCACAAAACGAAAGCGGAAGTAAACGTAGGAAAGGAGGGAATCAGGTCAAGTAAACAATGTTCTCTCCCCCCTCCCTTGGGAGGCCGGGAGCTTTTTATATTAATCCAGGTCGGCTTGAAAGTACAAGAATGCCCTTCCAACCACTCCGTTACAATTACAATGATGCCCTGCTCAACTACTCCATGGCTGTATGCCGCCTCTCCCGACACGAGGGGCACCATCGTAACTTCGTCCCCTGGCGGGCCTGGCGCCACCTGGCTCCTTCCCCTGACCGATGGGTCCGCTCCCTTCGACCAATGCTTCCGGCGACCTGCGAAAGCTTGTGAAAAACCGAAGCCGTGAGCGATGAGAGTTCCCATCGGAAGCGCCGGGTTCCTTCCTTCCGCGTGATGACGAGCTTTCGCGCGAATGCCTTCCTTCGCACGAAAGCTCCGTCCCATTCCGGTCTTGCGGGCCGGAGGCGAGAGGGCGCTTCTGCGCGAATGCGTACATCCGTGCGAAAGCTCTGTCTTCATTCGGTATTGCGGGTCGATATGCGCCCTTCCGCGCGAATGCGTACGTCCGCGTGAAAACTCCGTCTTCATTCGGCATTGCGGGTCGGAGGCGCCTGCGGTCTGGGTACCATCCCAACACCAGTTGCATTGAATAGACACTCACTTCTTCTTTAAGATTATGTAACAAGCATAACTTCGATTTCACCATAACCATATCTAATGAGTTTCATTCATGAAGTCTCTTTCTTCAACAAAACGAAGATTCCTAGTTTTAGACTTGTCACTTTTTTCTCTAAATGAGTACAATAAAAAATAACCCATAGATAATAAGTTGATCTATACTCCCTCCATGATCTTTTGTAGGGTGCATCTGGATTTTACAGTTTTGATGTTTTATAAGTCGCGAGTAGGTATTGATGAGCATGTCTCCTGGAGTCTAAGCGGCACCATCCAATTAAAAGCTTCAAGTAGTTACTTGACCCTCTAAAACCGAAACGATAGTTTACATACAGCTTCAAGTGCCACACGTACATAAATGCTTGCATGGTGTTGGTAACCGAGTAACTAATGTTAGGCTACAACATGGCTGAGGCAAGCATGCAGTTCAACGCATATTTATCTATCCCGTATCTCTCCTAGACTTCCTTGGTATCCGTAAAATCTGTACATACGCCTTAGAAAAAATTATGGAGGGAGTAACACCTAAAAAGTAGTAATATTATGACAACTAAGTGTTTACAATTCTTTACGTCAATGCAACAAGCTAGTTTTTGTCACCTCTTATCGTAGTGCTTGATGTGTTATTCCACTTTATGCCCTTGAGAAGTTCTATCTTCAATTATGCAAATATTTGTCAGGGGGAGTTTCTTACCTGTTCTCTCCAAATATTTCAGTAGGTATGGGTATCCAGAAAAGTTCAAGAAATAACATTACTGTTTTGCCTCGTTCTTCTGTGGTTTATGGCAAAGATGCATTAAAATGCACAATTAATTGGCAAAAAGATACACCAAAGCACACGGTTCAGGAATTCACAGTTGGGAAAGAGAGAAAAAACAAAGAGCAAATCGAGTGACCACCTAAATAGTGAGGCACCTGTGCTTCATTGGGCTTTGTTGGCCCTTCCTCTGTCACCTCAACCACTTGCTCTTCCTTAGGATCATCACTTACCGTAGACCCATTGACTACAACAGAAGAATCAACTGCACATTTAGAAACTATCGTTGCGACCACACACTATCAAATTAGCGTAAGGGATTGCTGGGCAGCATTAGCCAAATTAGCATTGACTTCATAGCTAAATCAAGGATTTTGTAAGTAAGCAACATCTCTAAAGAAAAAACCAGCTAGCTCACATTATCAACATTCCAAAAATTTGTGCATCAAATTGAGATACTTGAACCAGAGAAGCGGAGGGAGTTGCAGTGGGGGAGGGAAGCGGCCGGATGGCGTGGACGGGCATGATCGCACGAAGCAAACTGCAACCCGATGTCAGATGTTGCACCAAAACGATTTCCACTTTTTAGCCTATAATCCAACAACCCATCAAGTATCACATCCAATATGTATGGACTAAAAAACAAAATATTGCGCTGTTATTGTAAGCTGGTTTCTCCAGCAGTTACTTTGCTTTTAATATAAAGCAGGCCAAAGAGCCTTTGGTTTAAAAAAGTATCAAATCCAATTACTCCCCTGTTAATAAAATTGTTGCGTCGTGGTATTGCAACCATATTGGTACAGAAATGTACTAATTATCAAAAGGGACGTCCATCATCCTAAAAAATCTAATTGGCCTGGGCCACAATTTTAATTACTGGCTTGTTCTGATCAAGCATGGAACACCAAAACTGACAACAAGGGCTTCAAATTCAACAAAAGAGCAAATAAATGGACTGCTGATAAAAGTGACAAGAAGACTGAAACATAGTGATCCTGAATTTTTGAAGCACTGTGTGTTCTACAATCCAAACTGTATTACCATAATTGTATTCTAATTAGTCATTTTATACAAAGTGTACTGACACTCGATCTAGAAGCCAAACCTCTCAAGTATGTTATATTTTGTTAGCTTCAGTCAGCCTATATATCTGCTAGCAACAGATGTACACAAAACCAAAAGCAAAATGTAATTAACAGTAGCTGTTTTAATGGGGAAAATGATGGGCTGGTTAGGATTAAAATCAAAGAAGGTTATCTCTGAGGTATCAGCATCTCTGTGGAGAGGGGGATATGGGCAGGTACCTTGTTGTGCTCTGCGACGAGACACGACACAAATGCTGAGAAGAACAGGGAAGTGGCAATGCCTCCAAGGATGTGGCCAATCGTAAGAATTTTGTAATGGGGGAGTGCTCGTTGATGCAAGGATGTAGATGAAGTAGGTGACACACGCCTCATCCATCCCCTAAACACCGAAAATTCATCAGAATCGTTGCCATATGCAGCAAAATAGAACGCAAATTGACTGAATTCACCTGAGGCAGAGGAGGCACACACACTACTTAGGGTGTGTTTGGTTCCACCCCACTAAACTTTAGTCACTTTTAGTGGCTAAAATGCCAAACACCCCCACTAAAAGGGACTAAACATGCTTTTTAGTCCCTTTTAGTGGGGGTGTTTGACATTTTAGCCACTAAAAGGGACTAAAGTTTAGTGACTAAAGTTTAGTGGGGTGGAACCAAACACCCCCTTGTCCACGAGGGATCTGACAATGGCGCCGAAGACTCCAAGAGCATGGAAGAACTGAAGTCAGCGATGAAGGGAGGCGCCGGATAAGTGCGTCATCTGCGGGGCGCATTCGCCACAGCTACTGCCGCGGGGGCATCTCAGACGCTGAGGGACTTTCCACCATCGGCGGCGCCGTCGGGGAGGCCGAAGCTGTCGTACGCGTCCGACGGCCCCTGCAGCATGCGAAGAGGGAGCAGATCCGCCGTGGAGCTACCTGAGTGGCGTTCCAGGGCAGGGTGGCATTCCGGCAGTGACGGCGACGGCGGTGGCGGCATTGTCTTGCTTCGTCGATGGTGGCCTAGCGTAGATTCACGAGAGCGGAGCCAAAAGGAAAGGAGGGGCACGCATGGGTATGGGTAGCGATGACATATTTAAATTTCCTCCTTTCCTTCTGCGCGGTCACCAATCAAGCTAGAGGGCACCGCATGATTTGTTTCCTTCCATTCATGAGGATCAGGGAGAGGGTCACGCTGATGGCATTGCATGCATGACCGTGATTTGTTTCCTTTCATACACGAGAGCGAGAGAGTTTCGTGGGCGGGATCGCAGGTTCAGAGTCACAAAGGGTAAGGCGATTTTTGTCGCACGAAACTACTATCTTTTCTTTAGTTTTTTTTAGCTGTGGGATATGGGTTGTTAGAGCATTTCCAAGAGTACCCTATATTTCTTCCCCATCTACTCCCTCCGTCCCAGAATAGAAGTCATTTTCGTTTCCCGAGAAGTCAGCATTTTCTAACTTTGACCAATCATATATATTAAAATATTAATATTTATAATACATAATTAATATCATTATATAGATCGTTGAATGTACTTTTATAATAAATTTATTTGAAGATTTAAATGTTACACGTATTTTCTACAAATCTAGTCAAAGTTAGAAAAATTTGACCGGCACGCATCCCATAACGACCTCCTTTCTGGGACAGAGGGAGTATGTTTTTAAGAAAAAAAGAAAAAAAAATCATCTCCAACGTTACCCTATATTCCTTCGTTATTTTTGGACACTTGGCAAACCTGCCTCTATCATGCGTAAAAATGCGCGCAGTATAGAGCCGCGCATCCTCACAATTCCCTGCACCGCCTCCATCCCGCGATGATTTCCCTCGGGTCCTCTCTCCTTCGCGCCATAGCTTGAGCCTCGTCCACTTGGCACAGTGATGCGTACCTGCTACCGCTACTTGCTGATGCCGGCTGCTAGTACCTTCTCTTGATGCGTACCTGTTGCTGCTGCTACTTGTGCCTTACCTCTGCTGCTCAGTTGCATGCCCGACTACTTTTGCTAAACCAGTACTACTAGATGTGGCCGGGTAGATGCAGCAACACACGAATTAGGGATGAGTAGATGTGGTCGGCTGCTGGCCAGTTGACTTGCACGTACGATCTAGGACCGGTGGCCAGGAGGGTGCCGGCCATGGCTACCCAGCGACAATAATAGAAGAAGACGACGTAGATGAAGGGGAAAAAAGATGGCACATGAAAAAAAGGTGGACCTAATTTTTTGATTTTTTGGAAGTTAAATATAGAATACTCTTGGAGATGGTCTTGTTTTTTCCTCTCTAAATTCATTTGGGAGTTGGAAAACATAGAGTTTTAGGGAGAAAAATATAGGATACTCTTGGAGATGCTCTTATGTTTAGTCTCATTTCAGTAATTAATGGTGGGGAGAACAATATATAAAACGACGTCAGTCCTCACCTATTAGACTGTAATGTCTCGATATGTTGTGGGCTCTGATAGACTTGGGTCCGAGGGGCACCGGCTCGTGGGAATAGCGAGCTAGACCAGATTTCATTACGCAGTCTAACAAGTGGTATTAGAGCGCATGGTCAGAAAAACCTAGAAAATCTCAAGGATCACATGCGACCAGGGAGCCCGTTAACGTCCCGAGGTCACACGGGTTGAGCATTGGACTCGGGGCATGGAAAACATCTTCCGAAGATCGCACGGGGTTATGTGATATGAAGAGTTGGGTCCGATGTGTGACGGAGGAGATTATTAAGTTTATCCTACATCGATAATTGATAGTAGGGAGCACGACATATAAGGCGGTGACAATCCTCACCTATCAAACTAGTCTTTTGAGTTGAATTAGACCCAATGTCTGCATATGTTGTGGGATCTGATGGATCGGGGTCTGAGGGGCACCAACTCGTGGGGTATAGCGAGCTGAGCCGAATTCCGCTACGCACTCTAACACGGGTTAACAGGGAAAAAACTGTTTGGATGGTGGGGTTTGGATATTGGGAAATGAGGAGAGGGAATGGGATATGAACGAAGAAAAATATCTTAACCCATGTTTGGATTACATGTACTGGAAATAAAAAAGGGTCAAGATAGGGATATTCAAACTCAGCCACAGGGCTGGGTTACACAAGGGAAATCCACTGTGCACGAGAGATGCCACGACCATTGCTGCTTTGCCTCTCTCATCTTGCTTTGCTATTGGAGCCACACCTCCCCTCCCTGCTTGCTAGGGTCGCGTATTGCCACCGGTGCTATAGGCTGCTACAGTGTCAGATGCGTCGTGCCTCGAGACAACGTTCCACCGGAGCAGCCCCTGCTCATCTCGAAGATACCGCACCGTAACCTAGTCCACCATAACCCACCTATTTCCCTACCTCTCTCCCAAATTATATACAAAAGTCACCTAATAAATTTACAACCGGTTTAGACTATTACATGGGAAAAAAGAATTAGATCTCCTGAGGCCACGGTTTTTTTAGGACAGTTACTAGGCTCGTCATGGCCGTGCTTGCAGGAGGCAAATTGTGAAGGATCTGGTCCTTCCTAAATCTTGGAGGTCCTGGCTCCTCAAACGACACGTGCATCTATCAATCTCAATGTACATGTATCTCCTTTGGTCCTTTCAAACTATTCAACATATGCATCTATCAATCTCAATGTACATGTATCTCCTTTGCTCCTTTCAAACTATTTTGTATTCTGATGTGATGGTGTTACTTCGACATTAAGGTTCATCCTTTCATTAGAAGCCACCGTACGTGGAGAAAATTACAAAAATAGAACTCGAAACGATGCACTTCGCAGTTTTAGGACTCCAAACATTGACATCGTAAAAAAGGATTCGAAACGTTGGGCTCTTGATTTCCTTGTTATTATGTATATTTTATCTATTTTCTCTCCTAAATACATGTATTATACACCTAAGTTGATCCTTTTGCCCTTCTACTATTATTTAGGCACCTGCATGAAGTTCGACCCCAACGTTTTGACTCTACGCCGCTATCCTGATCTCTTCCTCTCCTCGCCGTCCATGGAGGAAGTGAAAGCCCTAGGACCTATTTGGTCTAATCCTATTTGCTAAGCATGTGTGTAGCTATTTAGAAAGGATTAAGACCAAGCCAAGTAATGGAGCTAGCACGGTGGCAACCATGAAGGACGGTGATGGCCACAAGTACTCAAGTGATCAAGTGCTCTAGCCTTAGTGAATTGGCGAAGGACCGAAAGTGCTACCAGAAAGCGACCAGAGGAGGGGTGAATGGGAGATTTAAATTTCTTTTCAGAAACTAATAGCCACTGTCCCAGAAAATCAACCCCTAGACCAAAACCGATGCGTGTGATGTCCACGACCCAAGAGAATGGGTGGATGTTCCCTAGGAACACAGCGAGACACCACAAAAACTTCCTCACCCAAGTTCACACAAGTCAACTAGTGACAGGATGGACTTTGGGTAACCTTAACCTCCCCCGAGCAACGCGAGGGGGATTCAGGCTATTTAGTAAAGCGGGAAGCCCGATTTCTGTAGAGCACGAAGTCGGAAATCCAACGCAAAAACCCAAAACCAAATCCGAAGTCGAACGGTCAAACTGCGGACGAAACAGTGAAGAAATCATTGCATCGGACGCTGGCAGCGTCCGATGGTCAGGCACCGGACGCGTCCGATGCAAAAAGAACCTTTCTGGAACCTTACTGGACCAGCATCGGACGCTGCTACAGTGAAACCCTAGCGTCCGATGCTTGACCCCCGGTGCGTCCGATGGCAACGGACGCTCCGATGGTCAGCGTCCGATGCTCCTTAAAACTCACTGTCAGATGACACGGGGCAACGGACGCTCCGATGGAAAGAGCTCAGCGTCCGATGCTCAAGAACAGAGCGCCCGATGGTCCCGATTCTGTGCTGTTCTTCCGCGAAAATCACCCGATCTCCTCCGAATCAAAAGCACTAAGGCTTAGACTTGGTATGAGGAGTTCCAAGGAGGTTAGTGAGCTATCCTAAAGAAATCATGGCTCGAACCTAACTCCAAATCGGTGAATTGGAAGAATTCAGGACACAAGAGCAAAACTTGATCCGAAACAAAAATCGACCGATCTACTAGCTCGTGAGGTTAGAGTTGATTTCCTTCGGTGGAAAGAAGTGCCTCACGATCTAGAACAACTTGGTTCAAATGGATTTGCAAAAGACGCACCAAGTAGAGAGATCGATCAACGGGAAAAACGTGGAGAAAAGCAACCCGCGAAGAACAAGAACAAAACGCGAATCACAACCACGAATTTGCAACCGTGTGGCTACCACACACTACAATACTGAGATTACGGTCTCACTTCCTCAAAATCTCATGAACACAGAGGTATGATTGTCTTCCCTGTGGATCTCAGTTTGCTACAGTAGGGGAGAGAGAGAGCAGGAAAACCTAGGAGGCAAAATAGCAAATGACTGAGATAGAATGGGAGGAGAGTGTCTCCCTCTACTTATCATAATTCTAATTCCTACTCTACCGCTCAACTAATTACAAAGCGAACCAGCTAAACCCTAGGGTTATTCTGGACCAACTCATGGTAGGTGGTGATCCGACGGCCATGCCCGCACAACTGGTAGCGTTGCCTCGACGCAACCTCACCGATCGCCGCCACATGCCGCCACCGCTCTGCTTGTCCTTTTCCCGGACGTCGCACCCCCGGTTTTGTGGCCCAAACCAGGAAACCAGCCTTCACAGCCAACCCCCGGTTTTTAGGCCCAAACCGGGAAACCAGCCGACCATCGCCTGAGTTTTGAGGCCTAAACTCAGCAAACCCGCAGCACCTAGGTTTTGAGGCCCAAACCTGGAAACCGTCCCTAGCCCGAGTGTTGTGGCCCAAACTCGGAAACCATCAGCGCCCAGGTTTTGAGGCCCAAACCTGGAAACCGTCCACTCGGTGGTTTTTCTGTGGCTCAACCACCAAACCGAGCCGTAGAGGGGATGCACCGCCCGTGCACCCCGTCCACCGACACGTGTCCCTAGGTCCTCGACCCGAGCAACACCGTGACCGCAAGTCTTCGCTCGTCACTGTCCCAGGCTGTCAGCCACCACAGCTGATCCTTAGGCCACTGGTCCCTCAGTCCAAGCCTCACGTCCGCCCTTCGCCACTCTCGGTCCATCGGCACGACACGTCTCTACTTGACCTTCACCTTGCCTTTGATCACTGTATCCGTGCTCGACACCTGCACAACACAAGCCAAAGAACATGCGCATCATCCCAGTTGATAATCACTCATCACTCAGAGACTCGGCATACACCCATGTATCCGCAATTGGAAGAGAAGAGATTGTGCAAAGAGACCCGAAGGCAAAGGTATAACCTAGAGGATTCTTTGTTTTGATGATCAAGACACTTAGCGAGTGTGAGCACATTTAGGATAGATAGTCGTACTATGAAGATGAGATAATTTACGTCTTATGTGGTGTTCAATGCCACTATGTAACACCCCGAGTTTTAAAATAATTAAAAATAATTAGAATTTAATTAAAAAATGGCTAAAATCATAGATGGAGGACAAATTCTAACCATATGTTTGTTGCATTCATGCCATTGCATAATTTTTATTGGGTGAAAAAGAAATTTATTAAACCCGAATAGGGCGAGTCGATTTTATTCTATTTAGAAAACAAATAAAAGTTTTATGAAATTCTAAAAGTCAAAGTTTTATTTTCAAAACCTAGGGGAAAACCTTTTGAAAAGTTTGCAACTTAGTTTTGTTTTTAAACTTATTTGAAATTTGGTTTGAAACGAATTTATAAAAGGTTTGAAAAGAGAAAAGAAATTTTTTTTTGCAAAGGCTTCCTTTCCCTCCTCTCCCTCCATTTAGCCGGCCTGGCCCAACCCCCTCTCTCTCCCGTTTTCCCCCTCTCCCTCCAGCCTGGCCCCGTTGGCCTGCTTTGTGCTGGCCCAGCCCGCACCTCCCTCTCCTCTCCCTCCATTCACCTCACCTTGGCCCAGCAGAACCAAGACTCCCCACACGAATTTCCTCCTCCCTCGCTCACCCCGGTCCGCCAGCACATGGCCCAGCTTGCGCCGAGCCCACGCGCACCTCTCCTATCCCGCTGACAAGCCGGGCCCACGCCTCAGCCGCCTCCTCTCACCAACAGGTGGGGCCCACCTATTGAGATCCTCCCCAACCTCTAGTCGGATCCGCCAAACCAGGGAGCCGCGCCGTCGTCCTCTACCGCTCACGCCCCTCCCGTGTTCACGACACCCACATGATTGAGGCGCTCCCCTTCCCGCGTCCTCCGCATCGCGCAGGAGCCGGATCCCCGCTCACCCTCGGCCACTTGCCGCTCACAGCATCGCCGCCAAAAATGGAAAAGCCGAACTACCACGACTCGACTTTCCCTCCTTCCCTTCCCCTTGCCTCGCCCCGCCCCATAGAACCCTCAGCCAGCTCCTACCTCTACGCAGCAGCCGCCACATCTCCTCCCTCCCCGTGACCCCTCTCCAGTGCCCATGCCTGCCGTCGCCGCCGCCATTGGCGAGTTCCACCCCAAGCTCGCCGATCTCCCTAATCCGACCATCTCTGGCCTCGATACCCCCTCTACGGCCTCGCAGGAGCACCACGAGCTCACCCAGTGACTCCACCTCGCCCAAACACGCACACAACACCGATTCCGCGCTCGGCCGACGCCACTGCCTTCCGTCACCGCCGCCGCCTTGCTCGCAGTCCCTTTTTCCTCGTCAAACCACGCCAGAGACATCATCACCCCGAAAGCTCGCAGCCGCCGCCGCCATGGACAAGCCCAGCCCGAGCTCCATGCCTCGCCGCCGCCGCCATCGTCGATCTTTCCTCGCCACCATCTACTCCACCAACGGGTTCGCCGGGACTCCCTTGTCCACTTTCGCCGCTCGTCAGAGTCCCTTGCCCACCAGGAGTCGATCCTGGCTGGAGCCGACGAAGCACCGCCGCGGTGCCTTCTGTTCGTGCGGTGGAGAAAGTAAGGGTCTTCTTGGTCGTCTGATCTGCAACGGACGGACGGGATCGGCGATTGGCCGTGGGTCCATGTAGTCAACTCCTCACCACATCATCTCTGCTTCAGCCAATCGGTAAGCGCCACATCACGGTCAATGGCCACATCAGCAAGGTGAAGATCGGCCTTTACATCTTTGTGATCTAGCCCCTGCCCTTCCTTTTAATTAATTCACTGTCATCTGAGTCTATTTCATCTTTTGAGCTAGCCCCTGGAATCTACCTTTAATTCTGCTTTAATCCAGATCAGAGGAGAGAATGAGTTTCATTTGTTTTAAAATGTGTTTTAATTTTTATTTTATACCATGAAAGGTTAATGATGTTGTTAAATTAATTAATCATGTCATTAATTTGTTCCGGTTCACAAAATAAAATAGTTTCAGTTTGATTTATTAAAATAATTAATGTCCTTGATAACCTTTTTTATAATCTAATAAATTTGTTTTGCTCATAAAAATAATTCTAAAAATGTCACCTTTGCAATAAAATGTTTCAGATCAAATAAAATACTTTTTGGTCTAAATGTTTCACTGTTTAGTCTCTGATTTTGAAAAGTAATTAAACAAATCCTTTTTAATTACCAAATTGCCCCTAAACTTCAAAAGCTTGTAAATTTCAAACCATAGCTCTGTTTTCAGTAGTTTTTTTGCGCTCACACGATCGTAGAAACAAGTCCTACGCGTTAGCAACTTTTGTAGTTAGTTTTTGCGGATACACGAGGTGTAATCCGGGTCTTGTGATGATGAGTGATTGTCAATGGGTTTGATTCGCATGTTCTTTGGCTTGTGTTGTGCAGGTGTTGAGCTCGGAGACGGTGATTGAAGGCAAGGTGAAGGTCAAGTAGAGACGTACCGTACCGATGGACCCGGAGCGGTGAAGGACGGACGTGAGGCTTGGACTGACGGACTGGTGGGCGGAGGATCAGCCGTGGTGGCTGACACGCTGGGACAGCGATGAGCAGAGACTTGCGGGACACGATGTGGCTCGGGTCGTGGACCTGAGGACACATGTCGGTGGACGGGGTGCACGAGTGGTGCATCCCTCTACGACTTCGGTTTGGTGGTAGAGCCCCAGAAAAACCACCGGCTGGCCGGTTTCTGAGTTTGGGCCTCAAAACTCGGGCTGAGGACGGTTTCCAGGTTTGGGCCTCAAAACCTGGGCACTGATGGGTTTCTGAGTTTGGGGCACAAAACTCGGGGCAGACGGTTTGCTGGTTTGGGCCACAAAACCAGCGGCGGAGTTCACGAGGTGGACGTCCGGGGCAGCGACGATACGTGGCGGCATCGGGTGAGGTCGTGTCGAGTCGAAGCTACCGGATGTGCGGGCGTGGCCGTCGAATCGAATACACTTCGAGTTGGACAGGAATACCCTTAGGGTTAGCCTGCTCGCTCATTATCAGTAGGGGTAGAAGGGGAATAATATATTAGGCTATATATGGAGAGGCAACCCCTCCCTCCAAATGAGCTCAGTCATTTGCTACTCTCACTCTAGGTTTTCCTTTCTTCCCATTCCTCTGCTGTAGCTACTGAGATCCGCAGAGCGACACAATACCTCTGTGTACTTGGAGATTTTGAGGAAACGGGACCGTAATCCCGTTGTTTCCTCGTGGGGACGATTTTTGGCTGGAATTCGTGGGTGTGATTTGCGTTCTTGAGTTTTTCTTCGCGTTCATCTTTTCTCCATGTTTTTCCCGTCGCTCGATCTCTCTCTACGGTTGCTTGTTTTCGATTCCATTTGTTCCTACTTGTTCTTGATCGTGAGGGCACCATTTCCACCGAAGGAATTTAATCCAAATGCCACGAGCAAGTAGATCGGGTCGATTCAAGTTTCTTGGGGACTTTTTTGTTCTTACACCCATCCCTTCGATTTCCCGGAGATTGAGTTGATTTGAGCTGTTGATCTTCTAGAGTTAGTCTTCCAACTACCTAGAGATCATCTCCTTCAAATTTGGGATCAAGTGGTTTCCATTTGAGTTGGATTTGGGAGAGAGGAGATTTCTATCGCTCTCTCTGCACAGCCGCAGACAGTCCGCCACTGGGGGTGCGGACAGTCCGGGCATCGAGACTCAGCCGATTAGTGGTTGTTCGTCTCGGTGTATTGTGCCTCGGGACAACGGCGAACAGTCCGCCGTGCTAGGCGCGGACAGTCCGGGCCCGAGCAGGGGGTGTTCATCAGCAGTGCTGTTTTTCAGAGTTGACTGGCGGACAGTCTGCCACTGGAGTTCGTACAGTCCGGCGTTCGGCAGACAGTCCGCGATTAGAGCTCTGGAAAGTTCGAGCCCCTGCAGCCAAGCAACATTTAGTGCGTTTGCTCTCCCGATTTTTCCGCATCGTTTCCGGACTTCTCGCTTGATCCTAGAGTTCACCAAGGAACCTCTCTAGGTACCTTTGTCACGAGTTGGCATAGGTTGAGAAATCCCGAGCTAGCCATCCATCTACGCTTCGGGGTTAGGTTTTTCGGTGGAAACTCAACTCGGTGTCTGTGAGTTTTGAGTTGCTCTTTTTGGTGGTGCCTCACTGTGATCCTAGGGATCATCCACCCTCTTTCTGAGGGTCATGGGCATCACAGTTGGTTTCGAAGGTTTCAGGGTTGAATTTTTGGGACAGTGGCCTAAGTTTCGAAAGAATTTTTTGTGGCTCCCATTCACCCCCTCTGGTCGCTTCTGTTGAGCATTCTCGGTCCTTCAATTGGATTCGGAGCAGGTTAAGGATCTTCCACCTTAGCCGGTTCCAGATCCACAGAAGGCGACATGGATCGCAGCGTGGGCAAACCACCGTTTTTCGATGGGAAGAACTATACGTATTGGAAGATACATATGTCGGTCTATCTTTAGAGTTTGAGTGCTTCAGTTTGGGAGATTTGCAATTCTGCTGATTACGTGGTCTTGGCTGCACGTGTGACTCAACAATAGATTGATGAGCACGATGCCAATAGCCGAGCCCGTAACGCTCTTTTCTCCTGTTTGAGCATGTCTGAGTTTGATCGCGTCTCTCACCTCACCACAGCTCGGGAGATTTGGGAGACTCTCATGCGCTTTCATGAGGGAACCACTCAAGTCAAAACCCGTCTCTACGAGTCGCATAAGCGTGAGTATGAGAACTTCCGACACATGCCTGGCGAGAGCATAGAAAGTTTATTCGCTCGCTTTCAGGTCATTGTCAACAAGATGAGGACTAACAAAGAGCTGTTGCCATATGACAATCATGAGAGAGCTCTCAAGCTACTCCATACTCTTGATCGATCAGTGTGAGACTCCAAGGTTTAGGCGATCATCGAATCGCCTAACTATGAGACTCTCACTTGCGACGTGCTTTTTAGTAAGCTTAAGTCTAGTGAGATTGACGCCATGACAAGGGCTTCTTATGAGAATCCTTCTGGCCCGTCTATGGCTTTGATTTCTGGTTCTTCTACTAACCCCTCTGGAGGCTTTGCACTTTCTTCTCTCCTTTTTGTTATAGAGGAGCAGCTGGTGTTCATGGGAGATGACGAGTTGGCTTTGCTTGCCAACCGGTTCTCGCGGTTTCACAACAACCGCATGAACTGTCACCGCGGAGGAGGACGAGCTGGATGTTTCGAGTGTGGTGACTCTGACCATTTCATCGCCAACTGCCCTAAGAAGAACAAGCAAGTCTTCGACAAGGGCGATCATGGCTACAAGTACGACTCCGGCAAGCGCAAGGAGAATTACATCCCCATCAAGAACAAGCGGAAGGGTGGCTTCGACAAGGACTACATCAAGCATGAAGTACTTGGAGAAAGCCAAGGTTGAGCAGCGTGCTTTCTTCGCCACGCTCAGCGACGTCGACAACTCGGACAACGACTCCATTGCGTCAAGCGACGATGAGTCCGAGAAGAAGAAGATCAAGGACAAGCTGAACGGCCTCTGCTTCTTCGCCGACAATGAGGGTTTCTGTACCATGGCCCTTGGCGATGAGGTCGACAGTAAGCTGGAGGAGATCCCTCAGAATGACGACGATGATGACACCTCCCTGGTATCTCATACTGCCGATGACTTTCTGCCGAGGTCGAGAAACTTACTGCTGCTTTAATTAGTCAAGACAAGTTGCTAAAACTTGCTGCTAGAGAGAGGAAGGAGTTTAGGCAGAAGTGAGAGGATGCGGTGAAGGAGCTTGAGTTTGCAAAATTCACTGTTGTAGTCACCGGGGAGGATGAGTGTGAGATGTGCTCCAAGCACATGACTGACCTTCTCACTTTGAGAGGAAAGTATGTTGCTTTGGTTGGAGAGGTGGATGAGCTTAGGGCTAGACCCACTTTGCTTGCTGCGTGCAAGTCTGGTGCAGGCTTGCGATCTGAGTTGGCAGAGAAGAATGCCAAGATTGAGTCTCTTGAGAAGGCCAACTCAGGTAGCACTAGTGTGTCTAGGTGTGCTTTGTGTGAGGGTTTGGAGATGGAGATGACTAATGTGAAGCATGACAAGATGCAAACCGAGGAAGAAAACACATACCTTCGGACCATCTTGTCATGGGTTTCTAGTGGAGAGCCGTAGCTTGGCATGATGATTGCCCAATTCAAACGTGCTGCTGGAGGTCCAGGTGTTGGCTTTGCTCAGAGCATGGAGAGTGCTACTTCTTTCGGTAAGATTGGTGAGTTTAGTGGTCTTAAGCCGAGTGAGAAGCCCAACTCCACCACTACTCCCAAGCTAACCAAGACTCCACTCAAAGAACCTCTCAAGCCAAACACCAAAGATGGAGTGTATGTGCAACCTCTGTTGCCAGTCCTTACAGTCAACATTATACCATCAACTAATGTATAGAATGATATGAAATAAACCATAAAGCATAGTTGTAGGGTTTGATTCTAACAAGTTCCATGAGTTGTGTAGTTCTCACTTGTTTTGCAGGATTATCAATATTTCACCACACAAAAGTATGTCAAGTGATGAAACAAAACACACCATTGCGAAGAGCTCATCGAGACGATCGAAACAGACATATGGTTTGCTACAATTGGAGTCCCAACGAGAGAGTCCTTGTTGGATACGACTTGAAAGCTTCTAGAACAACCTGAAGTGATCACCAAGCAACATAATTCATGGGCTAAACTGACAGATTCAACAGCTTTGGTGAATTACTGTCTTCCAGGGAGTTTTCTAGCAGATGAAAAGAGGTAGAGTCCTATTCCAACACGATGAATCACGCAAACAGATGGCAAGTCGCGTTAGGGCAACAAGGAAGGATCAAGAAGACACCACGTCGAAGGAGAGGCAAGGTGGCTGACAGGTGGGGCCAGCCGGCCTGGGCCAGGAAAGTCCTCGGCCCATCTTCGTCGAGTGTGCTCTACACTACACCACAACACCGCATTAGTGTCAGACGTCTGTCACTAAAAATAATATTTACGGATGGATAATCTGACGGTAAAGATTAATGACAGATCATCTGACGGTAAAGCTACATTTACCGATTTACGCTCAATCGCTATAGGTATCCATATTGAACATGAGACGATCTGACGCTGAAACCCTGTACAACGTCACTGGGTCTGTCGCTGAAAATAAGTGGGCCCGACCTGACTCGAGCGCGTTCATCAACTTTGATCCAGTCGCGCGTAAATTTTGGAAGAGGCCCGCCAAAAGTTTTTAGTCTCGCGCGTAAATGGGAGAGGCCCATCATTGTTTTGACTTGGCCCGCTTGATTGGAAACCCTAGAAGCACCATTCGACCACAGGCAGCCGCCACTCCTGCCCCAAATCGCTCACTGCCCCAAAATTTGTCGTCCCCCAGCACCCTCCCATCCCCGCGCCACGCGCCGCACATCCCCGCGCCGCCCGCCGCCGATCGCTGACAGTTGACGGAGGAAGCCAGTTGAGGAGGAAGCCACTTGAGGAAGCCACTTGAGGAGGAAAGTCATGGACGGAGGAAGCCAGCCCGCCATCCCTGGACGGAGAAGTGCCGCCGGCCATCTCTGGACCAAGAAGCCTGGCCGGCTATCCCCTGGACGGAGGACGCCGCACCGTCCATCCCTGGACGGAGGACGCTCTGCCTGCCCCTGGTCCCTTCCTTCGCCCAGAGCGCCCCATGTCCCTTCGCAGCTCGCTGCTTCAGCATCGCCCTGTCTGCTAAAGGTCGAGACGAAGCCACAGCTGAGGTGAGGTCATTTTGTATGAAGCCACAGTCTTGTACGTGCACACACAGATTAGTATCTTGTCCGCTTCAGATTAGTATCTTGTCCGCTTCAAATTAGTATCTTGTCCGCTACTGATGTCCTGTACGTGCACACACAGATTATCCATGTCCGCTACTGTGAGTTAACCCATCGCATATCAAGTCTCTTACGAAGCACATAATCGAGATGTTGGTTAGGCTAACACGTTCGAGACTGTGGTCCATGGTCTGGTCTGGTTTCATTTAGCAAGCAGTTTGGTTGGGTTTGGATAAAAGAACAGAAATGGTGGGGTGGGGTGGGGCGGCACAGACCCACCACACCCCAATTCTGTAGTTGCAAAGAATCAAATAATCCAGTCTTCCCAATGGTCTAGTATGGTTTGTTACTGTCGATGGAAATGGTATTTGAATTCCTATTACTTCATTTAGCGTGCACACATAGTTTGGTTGGCGTTTGTTAATGCATCGGTGTGGTGGAGTTTTAGGCCGGTTTCCAGCCCATTACCAGGTTTAATGGTAGCATTTGAGGCTGCATCACACATGCAGCTATGTGCATAAATTTTTTCACTAGCAACTAAAGAAATATTTTTCTAACCTGCATCACACACTGTTGTTTTCCAGTGTTATACAAGCAGACATAACTGAGTTATTGTTTCTTATTTATTTCAGGCCTCTTGGTGAAAGTATTGTGGAGCTGGGCCACTAAACTCAACGGGTTCCAGATTTGCTGCATCGACGTCGTCCTCTTCTCATTTCTTGCGGCCAACAGATTCAAGTATTGTAGGTACACGCTCAGTCCCCATAAAGACTCATGGGTAAATCATGGATCCATAGTGATGCTAGGCACACAAAGGAATACTTACAAGGGGTAAATAGTTTCCTAGCTTTTGCGTTTAGAAATTCAGGGGTAGCGGACAAGATACTATGCCCTTGCAGAAAGTGTGTTAACTCATTTTGGAGAGACTCAAGTGATATACGAGAGCATTTGATATGTGATGGGTTTGTACAAGGGTACACAACTTGGAACTTACATGGGGAAGCTAGTTCCTCTTATGTGAATGCCAACAATGGTGATGGTGCTGATCCTGTAGAAGAGTCTAGTGAAGAGGATGACATATCTGCATTTCTTAGAGACCTAGCATGTGGTTTAGATGATAGAGGGGATTTTGAAGACAATAGTTCTGTTGAGCTTCCTAAAGAACTAGTTGACCTCAAGAAGTTGGTAGAAACCAATAGTCAACAATTATTCCCTAATTGCAAGAAGTACACTAAACTGCGTTTCCTGATTAGGCTTCTTCACATCAAGCTTCATGGAGGATGTACTGATAGAGGGTTTGACCTTATGCTAGATCTTTTGAATGATGTCTTACCTGAGGGCTCAAAACTACCTAGAAACTACTATGAAACTAAGAAATTGATTAGGTCCATAGGACTTGGGTACACAAGTATTGATGCATGTGATAATAATTGCATTCTATATTGGAAGGAACACGAAAAATCTGAAGTATGTCCAAAGTGTAAGGTTTCACGTTGGAAATCAGTTAGGAACAGTCTAGATGGGAAACATGTGTACAAGGTCCCTATGAAGGTTCTTCGATACTTTCCGATAAAGAAAAGTCTCCAAAGATTGTTTCTATGTTCTAAAACAACCGCTCTAACTAGATGGCATGATGAAGAGAGAACAAGAGATGATGTACTTAGACATCCTGCAGATTGTCCTCTATGGAAAGACTTTGATATTAAACATCTTGAGTTTGCTAAGGATAGCAGAAATATACGTCTTGCATTTGCCTCCGATGGTTTTAATCCTTATAGAACCCAAAGTACAGCCTATAGCATTTGGCCTGGTATATGTATTCCCTACAATTTTCCACCATCAATGTGCATGAAGCAATCAAATTTCATACTCTCTTTTCTAATTCCTGGAAAACATGCTCCTGGTAGTGATATGGATGTTTTTCTCCAGCCCTTTGTGAATGATATGGTAGATATGTTTGTCATGGGGGGTAGAACCTATGATGCATCAAAGCGCGAGTGGTTCCAATTAAAGGCAGCAATGTTGTGGACTATTACTGACTTCCCGGGTCTAGGCTATGTATCTGGTTGTGTCACTGCTGGTGAAGCAGCATGTCCTGATTGCCACTCATATACTTGTTCACATAGACTTGGTAAGGGAAACAAGACTTGTTATATGGACCATCGTAGGTTTTTGGATGAAAACCACCCATTTAGGTTTGATGTTGATAAGTTTGGTTCAACTGAATTTAGGCAGGCACCTACTCCACTCTCTGGGGAGGAAGTGTTGGAGTGTACTAAAGATATTGTTACAGTTTTTGGCAAAGATCCATCTGGAAAGAAATCAGCAAGGAAGAAACGCAAGGAAGGGGAGCCATTAGTCATTTTTAAAAGGAGGTCTATTTGGTTTAAGCTTCCCTATTGGAAAGATTTGATGCTGCGACATAATTTTGATGTCATGCACATAGGGAAAAATGTGTATGAGAACTTGGTTAATACATTCTTGGGTACCGAAGGAAAATCTAAGGATAATCTGAATTCTCGCTTAGACCTTCAAGCATTAGGAATTAGAAGTGATCTTCACCCTGTTGATGTGGAAGACCATTTTTATTTACCACCAGCACCATATACATTTAGCCTTGATGATAAGAAATTATTTTGTGAAATACTGAAAGGGGTAAAGTTTCCTACTGGTTATGCATCTAATATACGTCACAATATTCATGTCAATGAGAGAAAGGTGTTTGGTCTTGATGGCACGAGAGAAAGGAAAATCTACTGGGACCAACACCTCAGGAGGTTGGTACCCCCGGGCTCAAAGCACTCATGTCAACAAGGATGCAAATGGAAATTTGGGATCGGAAAGAAGCTGAAAGAAAGAACATAGCTTATGAGCAACGCATTGCAGAATTGGAAGAGGAATTGATGGCACGAGAGAGGGCAAATGTCGAAGTCTTGTCACAGCATGGCTCTAATTCACGACAGTATGCGGTAAAAAACTTGAACTAAATTATCTCTTCTCTTGTCTTCTCCTGTCACATTTCTATGGTAGCAGCCAATCCTTATTACTGTTCTAATTTTTGTGTAGACTCCAACACCTGAAAGGCCTACCGATGAGGCACATAATGCTGCTCAGTTTGAACAACTAGATAATTATGCAGAGAATGAGGACTATGATCATTATGAGGAGGATGAGAACTTCCTCCCCAATAGGCCCAATAGGCATGCTGCAGTCTGTACAACAGCAACAAATGTCCGCCCTTCCTTTCCAAATGATACACATGTAATCTTCCTATGCCTTTTCAAAGTATTTGTTGCTTGCATTACAATTTTCATGAGTGCATCGTTTATTTCAGGCTGAAATGCAGGAGAGCTTGCCCCCCTCTAGGCCTGTTGTAGCCCAATCAGCTAGGAACAGGACTACTGCACCACCAAGTGATATCCACCCTTACTTTCCCAATGATACAAATGTAATCTTGCCATGCTGCTCCAATGCTTCTCTTTGTGATTTCAAATATGTTCCATGCCTTATACTTCTCATGAATGCATCATTTCTTGTAGGTTGCAACAAAAGAGAGCTTGCTACCCCGTAGGTCTGTTGTAGCCCGATTAACAGAAGAGAGCTTGCTGCCCCGTAGGCCTATTGTAGCTCGATCAACAGAAGAGAGCTTGCTGCCCCCAAGGACTGTTGCAGCCCAATTAGCTAGGAACATGACTACTGGATCAACAAATGATATCCTCCCTTGCTTTGCAAATGATACACATGTAATCTTGCAAGGCTGCAGCAATGTTTCTTTATGATACTAAATATGCTCCATGTTTTCTAGCTCTCATGAGTGTATCTTTACTTCAGGCTCGGAATGAGAAGGCATTGCTCCCCCGTAGACATGATGCAGCCCAATCACTTATAAACAAGACAACTACAACAACAAATGATGTCCCTCACCTTCATGATGACTTTGTAATCTTTCTGTCTTACTGCCTTCTTTTGTGGTTTCATATACACGCCTTGCCCATAACATTCTTATGGGCGCATCATTTATTTTAGGTTGGAAAGGATGTGATATTATATGCTATATTGAGATCTGAGTCGCCTGTGGCTAAGGGAACCGTCATTTCAACTAATCCAAACACCATTGTAGGCGGCCAGCCTCTTGGTAATGAATATTGTGAAGTGGTAGTTGATGTTGTGATGAAAAAGGATGCTATGTTGCCTCAGATGTATGGCGAGATACAGACTAGGGCTAGTGCTCGCAATATGAACATTGCATGGCCATTCAATAAAGTAATAGACTAGACTTGACATAATTCTCATTTTGGTTTGATCTAGAGGCATGACCAATACTGTTCCTAATTATACCTATCTGTGATAGGTAAAACAATGCAAGAAGAGGGAATGCAAGAAGGCTTCTAGTACACCTCTCAAGGGCACTGCAGGTATGCCCCTAAATTTACATTCATATACTATGTACAAATGTAGTGACCACTTGTTGTAAGGGAATTGCAATTCTGTAGCTGACCACTTGTGACCTAATGACCACATGTAAAAAAACCACTATGGATGTAGCTAGCTGAAATAAGAAACCTGCTGTAGGAGGAATGAAAATAACCACCAAGTGTTTTCTCCTAATTGGGTACAGCCATAGTCATTTAGTCATTTAGTCATTCTTATAAGTGGAGGTGTTACAACTCTGAACTGTAAGCTATCTTGGCAACTCCTCAGCATGTAGTCATTTTGCATGCTTCCATTACTTAATCAGGTACAAACAAGAAACAGCAAAAGCACTACCTTTGAGTAGACCTATGTGCAGCTTCCATTATATATAACTATAATTGTTACTTTCACATGTATCCAACCACAATGAACTGTGATTTCTAGAAAAATGGATGTCTACAGTTGATAATAAACTTATATTGCACAATAGCTTTAGAATTTGTATCCACTTGACTAGTTACTGATTCTTATATTTGTTTCAGGAAGTTCTCGGAAGTCCTTGACTTGAGTTACTGGAAAATGGTTCTTTGCACAACCTGGTGGCTGGATGTTCTTTTGGTGGATGTGCTTTTGGTTTTTCAGTTCCTATAAATGATTGTGTGCACAAACCTTAGTATATCAGACAAACTATTATATTGCTTGTTGGTAGGGGTGAAAGCGGTATGGATAATCCTCCGCTCCGATCCGCTCCACATCCGAATTTTAAGGATATGGAGAAGTCTATTTAATATCCATGCAGATATGGATAATCCGAATCCGATTTCATGCGGATGCGGTGTAGGATATGGGATTGGCGAAATCCGACGGATATGGATTATCCGATAATTGAACATGGATTATCCGATGTTTATAATAGGATAATCCGAATATTTTAAAGAGGTAAGAAGGTCAAGTGGCAAGAATACAAGTCAACCCTATACATATAGCATTATAGCCCGTAAACATAGCTCTTAAATCGAAGTGGTGGTTTGATGAATATTATTTTGTGTTGTATTGTCACTTTATGATTTTGATTAATGAATTATTTCTCTTCTTAAAAACAACATGTAAGCATATATTATCCGACTTTAAAAAGTCCGCTTCTGATCCGACATCGGTCCGAATCCGTACCATTTCCGATATCCTAAAAAATCCATATTCGAATCCGAATCCATGTAATATCCGCTCCGCTCCGAATCCGATCAAAATAAATGGATTGGGATATGGAAAGGGCATTATCCGCTCCGATCCGATCCGTTTTCATCCCTACTTGTTGGGTGTGCATTCATGTAAGCTTTTGGTGCCTGATGACTTTATTGGATGATGTATGCAAGACAATATTGTATGGCTGACTTTGTTGGATTATGTAGTGGGCAAGATAAGATTTGGATTATGTATTTGACTTCCATGTGATGTATGTGCTTCTATATCTGTGGTGTGGATATTAAGATTGAATATGGGTTTTGTAATTGCATTTATTTTTTTTATATCTAAACTATACTGTTGAACAATCTGACGCTATAAGTACATGGAAGGTTGGATGATCTGTCGGTATATGGTTTCTAATAGAGTATCTGTCGCTGAAACTTAGGAACAGACTGTCTGTCGCTATAGATTTTTAGAGCAACAGATTGTCTGTCGCTGAAAGTACTGTCTGACGCTGAAGAGTTTTACCGGCAGGACTTACACCAGCAGTTGAAGTCTGTCGCTGTAAGTATTTAGCGTCAGATCGTCTGTCGCTGTATCCACCTTTACCGTCAGATTGTCCATCTCTAATAGTGGTGTTGTGGTGTAGTGCTAATCGACCTCTACAACACATCTCGACCCTTGTTCAAGGTCGGTTTGATCCGAGAGCTGCGGTTCATCCTTAGGGGCTATAAAACCAGACCCAGACCCCCCTGGGGAGGCATCTCCATCTTCGTCTTCATTATTCATCTACATATCTTAGGTTCCAAGTAGAAGTAGAGATCCCTCTAGTTGATTTAGATCTAGTTCTAGTTCTAGTTCTTCTTCTAGTTCTAGTTCATCTAGTTGTAGAGAGTTATCCAAAGATTAAAATTAGAAGAGATAGAGAGAGAGAGGTATTAGAGGAGGATTAGAAGGAGCTCCGGCCTGTCGGATCTACTTCTTCAGCTTGTACCTGCGGATTCAAGTTCGTCAAGAGCTTGGATCAGGATATTCTTCGGTCATCATCTTCTAATTATCTTTAAGCGTTCTTGTTCTTATTATTCTTCTGGCTTGCAACTCTAATTAGAGTACTCTAATCTAGTCATTCTAGAATTAGAGGAGTCGTCTTCGTGTGAGCGTGGTGCTTAGACTAGATTACTTGCATAGTGTACCCTATATTCCGGATCGGTGGTAGCTCGCGGGTGTGACTCTTATGGGCCTGTTGAATCTTCCATAGCCCACCTCCCGTCTATAGGACTAGCAGGAGTATATTACTTGGGAATTGCCATACTCTGGTTGTGGTCTCCCAACGTAATCCACAGTAGAATAATAATTGCATGGCTTTCTGAGGTTAGAGCTGGAAACCTTAGTTATCCCCTTTATCTTTTACATTCTCGCTTTTGTTAGTGCTCATGGTTTAAGCAATAGACTTAAGACAAACATATATTCCTTTGGGTTCGATATAAAACTGGGTCTACACATCCGGTGAAGTGCGAGTATCTAATCTGTGCGCTTGCAGATTTATCTCTATTGTTCTGATAACATACCTAAGCATTACTAGTGTCATTGCCAAGGGCGACTTTGGTAGCAACGGTAGTAAGTGTCAACAAACATTTCTGGCGCCGTTGCCGGGGAACGGTCTAGAGTTAATCTTAAGTCTGCTTAAACTTGTAATCATACTTTTGTCTTTTCCTTTTTGTCCCAGTCTTTTCATTATTTTTGTGTTCATTCTTATGAATGTTATTTTTAATTTCACTCTTATCTATCACTACCCCATGAGCGCAAGCTATAACCAGTAGAATCTTTAATCCAATCATAATACCTGGGTATTTGAAAGTGCATTCGCCCCCATTGTGGGTTTTGGCTAATTAATGACAATCAAATTAGGGACTAATAGATTTATAAAAGCATATATGCAGGTGTTAGTCCTTAGAAAGATTTGAACTGTTGTAATCTCGTGAACAAAGCACGTTGGATACATTTGGACATAAAGATACCTAGCTCGAGTGGTGGTTTAAAAGTTTGATTTGAAACTTGAGTTATAGGTAAGTCGGACTATCAAGAGGGTCACAAATTAGGTTGGCTAGATGTGGAGAAAAGTGCTCAAATCGACTAACTAAAGTTTGCTTGGGAGACACCGCACGATCACAAACACATAGAGGTAAATCTGTGTGGTCAGTAGTACCGACCATGGCTGCTCTGTGCGTTGCTCTAACATCCTCTCTGTGTAGACTCGAAAATGGGTACTACCGCTCCTCGGTGGTACCGACCTCGGCCGGTAGCAAGCCAGTTTTACAACCTCTCTCTATAGGCTCGAAAATGACTTGGCGGTAGTACCGCCATAAGGTCGGTACTACCGCCCCTCGGTGGTACCGACCCTGGTCGGTAGAAAGGTTATTTCTGCAGACCTCTCTGTTTGCGTTCAAAATGGCTTGGCGGTAGTACCGCCATATGGCCGGTACTACCGACCCTCGGTGGTACCGACCCAAGCTGGTAGTAAGTCAAGTTTGCAGGGCTCTCTGTGTTGGCTCGATTTTGACTTGGCGGTAGTACCGCCATAGAGTCGGTACTACCGCCATAGAGTCGGTACTACCGACCCTCGGTGATACCGACCCTGGTCGGTAGTAACCGAGGGACCAAGTCTCATTCTGCGGAGCTCTCTGTTTGAGGCCGTTTTGGCCTAGCGGTAGTACCGCCATAGGCCCGGTACTACCGCCCCTCGGTGGTACCGACTTGAGGCCGGTAGTTGACTTTAGGTCAGATCCAGATCCGTGCGACCGTTAGTGACTGGTCGGTACTACCGTGTCGACGAAATATGGTCGATAGCCCACCTAGGGGTATGCCCAAGGTGGTAGATTAGCGGGGAAGGCGCGTGGAACGACGATCCAGACGTGACACAGGAACGAATCTAGATGAACACCAGGGTTTATCCAGGTTCGGGCCGCCGAGTTCAGCGTAATACCCTACGTCCTGCGTCGAGTTGTCTACTCTGTATATTGATGAATGTGTCCTTTGGAGGGGGTCCCTGCTCGCCTTATATAATTGCGGGGAGCAGGGTTACAGATCTTTAGAAGATCGAATCTCACGATACAATAAGGAAACCTAGTCGATTACAAGTCCATACCGTGAAGGACACGATATCTTTCCTAACCGACTACGCTTCCTTGCTTTCCGACCGTGAGGAGACTCCCGTGCCATCATCCGACCAGCTGGGCCTTAACGCCACGAACCTTCACAGTGAATTGGGCCGGCCTTCATGAAACGACCCAAGTCTAGCCGTGAGGGTACCTGGGTTTATACCCCCACAGCTAGTCCCCGAGCACATTGAATCTTGGAGTGGTGAAAAAAGATCTTTGACAGCATCTCCGAGCAGCTTCATCCATACTTCAAAACCTGATCTTCGACCAAGTTATATTCTGTTGACTGCTATATCAAGAACCCACAAGATGCGATGTGCTCTTAAAAAGAAAAAACGACTTCTGGGAGTCTAGTGAAGTGTGCCCACTTTATGGTTTCATAATAGTAACAACCATCCATTCTTGAGGTCGATCTCACCGAAATTCACCTGCATACTCATCGACCAGGTGAAGTGTGCCCACTTAGTCCCCGAGCTTGGCAACAGATGAATCGGTCATGTGATGCCAAGATCAACAATTTGAGACAAAAGTAAACATATACATGCGCGACCAAGCACCATGTATACACGGTAGTCCCCGAGCTTGGCAACAGATGACTCGGTCATGTGATGCCAAGGTCAGAAAGTAAAGGAAAAAATAAAAATATACATGCGCGACCAAGCGCCATGTATACATGGTAGTCCCCGAGCTTGGCAATAGATGACTCGGTCATGTGATGCCAAGGTCCAAGAAGTAAACTGTATGCCCGTGACAGAATAACAACACCATATGCCATCAGATGCAGACAAAAGCATCAGCTTTTTAGGGCCACACTTCCCTGTAAAGCGTACCTTTCCTGTCCTTGCTGCAACTTTGATCGTACGTCATCACATAAAGGAACCTTTACTCTGTTGAACCTGTGACATAGTTTGATCCTCTTTTATAATGAACATGGTCCATGAGCCGAAGCAACTCGGCTATAAATATAGCATCATAGAACATTTGTTTTGCCCATCAGCCATGGAGCCAAAGCTTCCACCATCCGATAGACCGACAATGAGCGTTGCTGAACTAGTGAACCCGCCTGGGTTAGTATTTAAAGCATAGTGCGAAGTTCCTGGTAGGATTCTTGTGAGGGGATAGTTTGTTAGAGCTGTTCCCAATTGGTTGTGGATAAATAAGGGTGACGGAGTTCCTGGGAGGATTCTTGTGACGTCGGCAATAAATCTAAGCCGTCTTGTCACATATGGAGTCCTCCAAGGTCCTCCAAGGTTAAGCTTGTTGCTCAGGCAACCAACCTAGTTTCCAAGGAAACTCGAAGGTGCCAGGGTGATAGTCTTGCCGGTGACGGGCTGCAGGGATGGTGCTCGGAACGTCCCCCAATATCCTTTATTGTACAAATTGCCTCAAATCTTATCATCCAAAACCGACACAGCTCTACCATGTGGGTAGACGTCACTGGGCACCTGACCAATCCTCAGCTTTGCTGAGAGGGCTGGCGAAAGAGCTGACCAGTCCCCAGTATGACTGGTGGAGCTGGTCCTGAAGCCAACGCAGCTCTGCCACGTGTGTGCCTGTAACTGGTCATCTGACCAGTCCCCAGCTTTGCTGAGAAGGCTGGAGAAAGAGCCGACCAGTCCCCAGTATGACTGGTGGAGCTGGTCCTGAAGCCAACGCAGCTCTGCCACGTGTGTGCCTGTAACTGGCCGTCTGACCAGTCCCCAGCTTTGCTGAGAAGGCTGGCGAAGGAGCCGACCAGTCCCCAGTATGACTGGTGGAGCTGGTCCTGAAGCTGACGCAACTCTTCCACGTGTGTGCCTGTAACTGGTCGTCTGACCAGTCCCCAGCTTTGCTGAGAAGGCTGGCGAAGGAGCCGACCAGTCCCCAGTATGACTGGTGGAGCTGGTCCTGAAGCCGACGCAGCTCTGCCACGTGTGTGCCTATAACTGGTCGTCTGACCAGTCCCCAGCTTTGCTGAGAAGGCTGGCGAAGGAGCCGACCAGTCCCCAGTATGACTGGTGGAGCTGGTCCTGAAGCCGACGCAGCTCTGCCACGTGTGTGCCTATAACTGGTCGTCTGACCAGTCCCCAACTTTGCTGAGAAGGCTGGCGAAGGAGCCGACCAGTCCCCAGTATAACAGGTGGAGCTGGTCTTGAAGCCGACGCAGCTCTGCCACGTGTGTGCCTATAACTAGTCGTCTGACCAGTCCCCAGCTTTGCTGAGAAGGCTGGCGAAGGAGTCGACCAGTCCCCAGTATGACTGGTGGAGCTGGTCCTGAAACCAACGCAGCTCTGCCACGTGTGTGCCTGTAACTGGTCGTCTGACCAGTCTCCAGCTTTGCTGAGAAGGCTGGCGAAGGAGCCGACCAGTCCCCAGTATGACTGGTGGAGCTGGTCCTGAAGCCGACGCAGCTCTGCCACGTGTGTGCCTATAACTGGTCGTCTGACCAGTCCCCAGCTTTGCTGAGAAGGCTGGCGAAGGAGCCGACCAGTTCCCAGTATGACTGGTGGAGCTGGTCCTGAAGCCGACGCAGCTCTGTCACGTGTGTGCCTATAACTGGTCGTCTGACCAGTCCCTAGCTTTGCTGAGAAGGCTGGCGAAGGAGCCGACCAGTCCCCAGTATGACTGGTGGAGCTGGTCCTGAAGCTGACGCAGCTCTGCCACGTGTGTGCCTATAACTGGTCGTCTGACCAGTCCCCAGCTTTACTGAGAAGGCTGGCGAAGGAGCCGACCAGTCCCCAGTATGACTGGTGGAGCTGGTCCTGAAGCCAACGCAGCTCTGCCACGTGTGTGCCTGTAACTGGTCGTCTGACCAGTCCCCAGCTTTGCTGAGAAGGCTGGCGAAGGAGCCGACCAGTCCCCAGTATGACTGGTGGAGCTGGTCCTGAAGCCGACGCAGCTCTGCCACGTGTGTGCCTATAACTGGTCGTCTGACCAGTCCCCAGGTTTGCTGAGAAGGCTGGCGAAGGAGCCGACCAGTCCCCAATATGACTGGTGGAGCTGGTCCTGAAGCCAACGCAGCTCTGCCACGTGTGTGCTTGTAACTGGTCATCTCACCGGTCCCCAGCTTTGCTGAGAAGGCTGGCGAAGGAGCCGACCAGTCCCCAGTATGACTGGTGGAGCTGGTCCTGAAGCCGACGCAGCTCTGCCACATGTGTGCCTGTAATTGGTCGTCTGACCAGTCCCCAGCTTTGCTGAGAAGGCTGGTGCTTGTTACTAATATTATTTTGAGAGGAAGAAAATTTGTTGATTCATAGAAGGCTTAACTCTTGGGCCGGTAAAATGGGCCGTAATGATTGTTATCGTACGAATAGCCTTTTACGCGGCGAATGAAAATCCCGAAGGGTCGCGCATTAGGTTATAAAGACAAACGCCGCATAGTCAACACTTACCCTGACCGTTGCCATTCCCCATTTCCTTGCCTCCCACCGAATCTTGCACTGTAGCCCTAGATCCAGAACGGCCGAGTCGGCAGCGAAGCTTGCAATTTTCCGGTGAATCTGATGGCGCGGAAGGCGAGAAAATCTGCGGCGGCAACGGCTGTCAGATTGGATCAGGAATGGGTTCTGTCCAGGAGCACGGAGGAGAGTATCGGCCGGCTTGCCGCCGGCGGACTTCTGCCGGACAAGGCGACCGGCGGGTGGAGGGCGCCGACTGGTGAGACTTATCCTCAACCCAATGCTGATGAGATAGTTGTCTTCGAAGATTATTTCATTAGAGGATTTGGTCTGCCATGCCATGCGTTCCTCCGTGGATTGCTTGATTTTTGGGGAATTGGTCTTTGTAATCTCGGCCCGAACTCCATCCTGTCTGTGTCTATTTTCATTCACTTGTGTGAGGCGTTTCTTGGAATACAACCGCATTTCAACTTGTTTCGCTACTTCTTCCAACTGAAGAAGAACAGTCGCGGATCGCGCATTGCGGGTAGTGCATACGTCCTGCTGCGCGAGGGGATGGCGTACGAGTACGTCAACGTCCCCTTGCAGAGTAATGTGAGCGGCTGGCAAGAGAAGTGGTTCTACATGACGCAGTGTCAGACGCCCGCTTTAAGTTGCGACGTGGGGAAGATAGTTGAATCGAGTTGGACCTAGTCGTTGAAGCCTTCCACAAGTGACATGGAGCTGGTCCGGGAGTTGCTTAGTTTGATGAGGGAAATGACTGCTGATGGAATCCAAATTACTGCCAATTTTATGCACCGTCGGGTACAGCCGTGCAAAGAAAGGGTGCATCCTAGCTTTGAATATGCCGGACGGGCTGACGCAACCCGTGAGTGCGCCGAAGATTTGGAATCTAAGGAGCTGGAGAGGCGTGTTCACGTGGTGCTCCAATTCTCTGATTGGAAAGCACCAAAGAGGGTTACGTAGCCCTTTAGCCGGGCACGGCCTGTTAAAGATGTGAGTTGCTTCTTAATTTGTTCCGCTGAATTTGCTCTATTGCAGTTTTCAAAATACCAATCTGTGTTGTTTTGTAGGATCGCTCTAGTGTGTACGTCTCAGGCGTGCCGTCGGCCGAGTGGCCAGAAGGTGTGGACACGAGGCCTCGGGCAGGCTGTTCTCCACACTCCCAAGCTGATGAAGTGACCACTGAGGATACGAGGAAAGGTAAGGGGGCCGCAGACACCACTGACCCACGAGCTGCGAGAGCTGCGGGTAAGCGCGTGGCTTCTGGTCGTGGGGTAGCCACGAGGTCGTCGACGCGGGCTGAAGGCCCTTTGGAGATTCCGGGCGGTGCGGCTCCCAATACTTTCGGGTCCATTCGTGACTGGGATGATGATGATGAGGATGGAGAGCCGCCAATGCCCAAACGCATCCGGGTCGAGGAGCCGACCAGGTCTGTTCGGACCTCGCAGAAACCCAAGGGGCTGAAGCTGAGAGGTGGTCTGCGGGTCAGCGACCTGTAAGTATTCGACTGTCTTTGTCATGAGTTTACGGGTACTACCATGTTCTTGACTTCTCGAGCTTTGTTCATGTTAGCGATCCCGTGCTGGAGGTTGATGCTGTCGAAGATGTTAGGGCCCCTGAGCCGGCCAGTGCCCCGGATGCTGGGTCCGAGCAGGCTCGGGAGGGGCCATCCGCGGCTGCAGCGCCGGATGAAGGAGGTGATGAGCAGCCGACGTTGACCAGCGTTCAGGGGACCAGGTCAGGTAGCGGGAGGTCCCCCGACCAGAGGTTGCCAGATGGTCATGGGCCATCTGACTCTACCCAAATTCCCCCGGATGCTCCGCTTCCTCCTCCGGAGGCAAACGCGCTTGGCGCGGTTGGGCGTGCCGCAGATCCCGTGGGAGCTGAGGAAGTGCCGGTGGCACTAGAAGAGGATGTCGTGGAGATTCCGCGGCCGCCGAGGTCCCTAGAGCGGATAATCAGGGTAGCGCGCCAGCGAGCTGGCGAGTGGGTGTTTCATGAGGAGAACACCGACAACCGTCCGATGAAGAGTTTTGATCGGATGCTTAGCTAGCTCCGTAAATACGCACAGGTAATCCTCCGAAGGGTGTGATGCTGTGAAGACGAGTCGCGTGAGTACTGAAAGTTGAGTACTTACATTTAATTTGCAGGGGTTGTCGAATTTATCGGAGGAGCGCCGCAAATGCTTCGAGTCCATCGGCCCTTTGCTTGATGCAAAGGGAAAACTTGAAGAGTCGTGCGCGAGATAACGAGCAGACCTTGACAGTGCCCGGCAAACTGAGGTCGAACTGCGCGGAGCTACAGATAGGCAGTCGTCTGAAATTGTGCGGCTTCGTCGTGAAAATGAGGGTGAGAACCAGAAGCTACCGATGTATTTGATGACTTGTGTTTGACGAATTTTGTTGGAACAGAGCTTGCTTCGCAGGTTGCTGTGGAAAAGCTCAAGGTACTGGATGGCGAGGCTATGGCTGCCAAGGAGAAAACACGAGCCGATGAGCTGGAGAAAGAGCTTGAAGGTGGCCCTTTGAACCCTTTTTGTTTTAGTGCGTATTGCTTTCTGGTTGTCCGTGACCGGTTGTTATTGCTGATTGTTGTAGGGAGACGTCGTTCCTGGCAAAACCAAATTGCGATGGTTTGCCAGGACGTGAAGACCTGGGAGGCGCGATGCCACGCCATGGTTCGAGGGATTGCTCCAGTTCTAAATGCCGTATATGCGACTGGTCGGTCCGGAGGTCTTTTGCCTCGACCAGATGGTATGCTAGAGCAGTGTGCTGGATCATGGGCAGCCATGAAAAAATTTGTAGCTGATGCCGGCGAGCAGGTTGCTGCATATGTCTTGGCTGTTGCGCGGGCCCATTATCCAGCGATCGACATGAAGAGGCTGGAAAGTGGCTTTCCCCGGAATACTTCGGAAGCCCAGGCGTCTGAGCTGAATGAACAATCCCGAGAAATGGCCGTTAGTCTTGTGAAGGACCTGGACCTGTTCGAGGAGCCTGGGGAGCCCAGCGCTCCATAGGACCATGAATGTATTAAGTTAGTTCTTGTAGACTACTAATCGTTCCGGACTATCGAAAATTATGTTGTGTCTTGGTATGTTTTTACTTTACTCTGTTGGCTGATGTGGCGCGTGACAGAAAGAAAAAACGAAAGCTTTGGGCAAAAAAGACGATGATGTTTATTCATAATATACTATGGAAGTACAGGGGTAGGTACATATTTTTTAATCCCCATGTAGCTATGCATAAAAACGCCGGAGCTGGTCGATGTGCCAGGAGTTTGGGACGTCAGTCCCATTTAGGTCAGTTAGCCTGTAAGAGGTAGGTCTTGTAACTTGTTTGATGAGATAGGGGCCCTCCCAGTGAGATGAGAGTTTGTGTAGTCCGGCGGTGTTTTGTATTCTTTGCAGGACCAGGTCTCCGATGACAAAGAATCTTTCTTTGACATTTCTGTTGAAATATGTGCGCAGCCCTTCGATGTACTTTGCGGTTCGGACGCACGAGTCCATTCTTCGTTCCTCAATGACTTCTAGTTCTCTGGCCTGGTTGGACCTATCCTCGTCGTATTGCTCTACTCTGGGTGACCTGAACGCGATATCTGCTGGTAGGACTGCTTCAGCTCCGAATACCATATAATACGGCGAAACGCCCGTGTTTCTGCTGGGTTGCGTCCGGAGGCCCCATACTACCGCTGGTAGTTCTTTCAACCATCGACCAGCCTTTTGGTCCTGGTCGTTGGCTTTGAATAATCTTTTCTTTAGTGCGTCGAGGATCATTCCATTTGCTCGCTCCACCTGGCCGTTGGCTCTTGGATGAGCCACGGAGACATACTTGACGACTATGTTTCTTTCGTCGCAAAAGTCCCAAAAATCCGAGCCGGTGAACGTTGAGCTGAGGTCGGTAATAATACAGTTAGGTAGACCAAAACGATGGATAACGTCATCCAGCAGCTCTGCTGCCTTTTGGGCTGTAGATTTGACCAATGGTTTGTACTTGATCCATTTAGAGAATTTGTCGATTATGACATAGATGTATCTGAAACCGCCTGGTGCTGCTTTGAATGGTCCGATCATGTCTAAACCCCAGCATGAAAATGGCCAAGACGCTGGTATGGCCTGAAGATCATGTGCCGGAACATGTATTTGTTTGGCAAAGAACTGGCACCCTTCTCAATACTTGACCAGCTTTTCTGCATCTGCAACGGTAGAGGGCCAATAGAAACCTGCCCGGAACGCTTTCCCGACCAGCGTTCGGGAAGCGGCGTGGTTACCACATATGCCGGCATGAATGTCTGTTAGAATACGAGTGCCTTCTTGTTGAGAGACACATTTCAGGAGTAGTTCTTCTTTTGCATTCTTGCGCATAAGCTTTCCCTCTACCAAAATGTACTGCTTACTGTGCCGAATGAGACGTTCGGCTTCAATCTTATCCTGAGGAACATCCGCCCTAGTGAGATATCGTATAAACTGCTCCCTCCAATCGTCAACTGTTTGCTATACCAAGGCGATTGTCTGGTCGGTCGGGGCCCGCTCGGCAGTCCCTAATGTTTTCTGCTCGATGGATGGCTTGACCAGGTCCTGGACAAATACGCCGTGAGGGACCTGAGCCCTGGATGATCCTATTTTGGAGAGAGCATCGACGGCTTGATTGTCTGCTCTTACGATGTGCTGGAATTAAAGACCGTAAAACTTTCCCTCGAGTTTTCTTATCTGGGCGACGTAGGCGTCCATCTTTTCATTGGTGACGTCCCAATCTTTGTTAACTTGGTTTATGACCAGGGCAGAATCGCCAAAGACTTCTAGCCTTTTAACTCCGAGCTCGATGGTGATTCGAAGGCCGTGCAAGCAGGCTTCGTATTCTGCTGCGTTGTTGGATGCTGTAAAATGGATTCGGAGGACATAGCTTAGCTTGTCTTCGGAAGGTGAAATAAAGTATACCCCGGCTCCCGCGCCCTCGAGGTTTAACGACCCATCGAAGTACATTACCCAGTGCTCGGTGCTGGTCGGAAGGATTGGGGTTGTCATGTCGGTCCATTCAACGACAAAGTCGACGAGCGCCTGGGATTTAACGGAGATGCGACTGCGAAACTCAAGGGAAAAAGGGGCTAACTCCAGAGCCCATTTTACTATACGACCATTGGCGTCCTTGTTACGCAAAATATCTCCCAATGGGTACTCAGTAACCACCGCGATAGAATAATAGTCAAAATAATGTCGCAGTTTGCGGGAGGTAATTAATATTGCATATAACAGTTTTTGTACCTGTGGATACCTTGATTTTGAATCGTTGAGTACCTCACTGATGTAATAGACCGGGCGTTGCACCTTGTACGCGTGCCCTTTCTCTTCTCGTTCCACGACCACGACGGTGCTTACAACCCGGTCAGTAGCGGCTATATAAACTAGCAAAGTTTCGCCGTCAATTGGTGCGGCTAGCAGAGGTGGTGTTGTAAGAAATTGCTTGAGCCCTGGAAAGGCGATTTCGGCTTCTTTTGACCACTCAAACTTCTCGGAAGCTTTGAGTAACCTAAAAAACGGAAGGCCTTTTTCTCCTAGACGTGAGATGTAACGGCTTAGGGCAGCCATGCATCCAGTCAACTTCTGGACATCTTTGACGTTTTTTGGAGGCTTCATTTTTAGTACAGCCTGGATTTTTCCGGGTTAGGCCTCAGGCCGTCTTTGCTTACTACGTTGCCTAGCAGGATACCGGACGGGACCCCAAAGGTACATTTTTTAGGGTTAAGCTTCCACCGGAATTTATTCAGCGCCGCAAAAGTTGCGCGTAGGTCGTCTACTAATGTAGGGGTCCGCTTTGTTTTTACGACGATATCGTCGACATAGGCCGCTACGAGCTCAGCTCGAATTTCCTCGTCTAGGCATTTTTGAATCGCCCTTTGGTACCTGGCCCCTGCGTTTTTGAGGCCGAAAGACATCGTTGTGTAGCAATATGTCCCAAAAGGGGTAATGAACGACGTTTTGGGCTGATCTTTTTCTCTCAGACAAATTTGGTGGTATCCGGAATAACAATCTAGGAAGGACAGAAGCTCGCACCCAGCCGTGGAGTCGACGAGTTCGTCGATGCGGGGTAAAGCAAAGGAGTCTTTAGGGCAGTGTTTGTTAAGATTGGTATAATCAACGCACATTCTCCATTCTTTATTCTTCTTTTGGACTAAAACCGGTTTGGCAAGCCACTCCGGATGGTACACTTCTTTTATAAATCCGGCAGCTAAAAGCCGGGTGATTTCTACTCTAATAGCCTCCTTTTTGTCGCGAGCGAACCGTCTTAACTTCTGCTTGATTGGCTTGGCGGTCTTCGAAACATCTAAGGAGTGCTCGACTAGCTCTCGAGGTACACCGGGCATGTCCGCGGGTTTCCACGCGAAAACGCTTACGTTCTCCCTCAGGAAGCTGACGAGCGCGTCTTCCTATTTGGGGTCGAGATCGACCCCAATGCGTGCCATTTTGCTTGCATCTCCTTCGATCAGCTCCACCTCCTTGAAATCCTTGCTTCTGGTTGCCGCGTGCTTAGCTTCCTTGACTGGGATAGACTGGTCCTCCGGAGCCACTTTGACCGCGTCCACGCGTGTTTCCTCCATGCGGATTGAGAGGTCATGAGCTTGGGCAGTAGCAAAACTTTCCTTCTCACATTCATATGCCGTGGAGATGCTTCCCTTTATGCTTAAAACGCTGTTCATATGCGGATTGAGATGGCATTTTCAGCAGTAAGTAGGTGTAGTGCGGAACTGCCATGAACTTTGTCAGGGCCGGTCGACCTAACAGTGCGTGATAAGATCCTTCAAAGTCTGCTATGATAAAATTAATGTAGCAGATGCGGTGGCGTTCCTTCGTGCCAAACTGGACTGGTAGAGTGATTTATCCCAAAGCCTGGGAAGCTTGGGACGGAAGGATGCCCCAGAAAGGAGCATCATAGGGTTCCAGGTCACTTGACTTGATGCCGAGCTCTGGTAGCGCGTGCTTGAATAATATGTCGACGACGCTGCCACCGTCGATCAACACTCTTTCGAATCGTACCCCGTCAATAGTCGGGTCAACGACAAGCGGGAAATGACCAGGTTCAGGAACCCTGGCCCACTGATCAGCTCTGCTGAACGAAATTTCTTGGTGTGACCAGGCCAAGTAGTTGGGGTCTGATATCCTCTCGTCAACTCGGTCGACGGAGTAGACTGCACGCTCGATTAGCTTACGGACTCTTTTATCGGCCAGGATTGCCTTCCCGCCGAATATGGTTCGCACAGACTTTTCGGCTTCTCTGAAGCCTCCGTGCTTCAGGTTTCGTCTTGGGTCCTGGTCGTCTTCATCATCTTCTTGAGGACCTTTTCCCTCGCGTCGCTTCGGAGGGTCGTCTTCGGTGTCGGGGCGTTGTTTCTTCGAGCCATTGCGAAATATGGCTTTGAACCCCCTGCACTCCTCCATCGTGTGTCCTACGCCAGGGTGCGCCGGGCAGTCTTGCTTCAGGATCTTGGAGTACGCTGAATCATAGTTGCACTTGCCTCCGGCTTTGGTGTTGTTAACTTCATTACCCGGTGCTCGACCGGGGTTTGGCTGTCTTCTTCTTTCATCTCGGCTGTCGAACCTTCGGTTAGGGCGGCGATTATCCCTGAACCTTTCGCGATGATCGTCGTGGGCTTCGTCGCGCCGGTCGCCACGGTACTCATTTTGCTGGCGATCATCGTGTCGAGGCCTCTGGTCTCGGCGATCGTCCGCAAGCTGTGTGTTATATTCTTCCGCCCGAGCCCAGCTCTGGGCTATATTAAGTAGTTCTTCGATCGTTCTTGGTTCCTTGCGCAGTAGCTTATTCCTGAGCCCTTCATGGTGATGTAATCCTCTGATGAAAGCTGAGATAGATTCGTCATCAGTGACGTTGGCTACCCGAATTCGGGCATCAGAGAAACGACGGATGTATTCACGCAACAGTTCGCCAGGGCGGTCTTTGACGCGCTCGAGATCATATTTGCTGGCAGGCTGTTGACAAGTAGCTTTGAAGTTAGATATGAATGCCTTTTTCAGGTCAGACCAACTGTCAATGGAATCGGAAGGGAGGCTCAAGAGCCACTGGCTTGCGGCTTGATTAAGGACCACGGGCAAATAGTTGGCCATGACATCTCCTCCTCCACCGGCTGCCCGTACTGTCGTTTCGTATAGCATAATCCACTGACGAGGATCTGCCTTCCCGTCGTACGACCTCAGGTCGTGGATCTTGAAGCCTCTTGGCCAGACGACAGACCGGAGCCTTCTCGTAAATTGTCTTGGACCAGTGAGGGTTTGATCTAGGAGGCCGTGCTCGCGATCCCATGTGTTTCGTCTTTCCATCTCTTGACGGAGCCTTGTGTCCTTAGAGCCCTCAATGTGATTGGGTAGATAGGACTTTTCAATGATGTGGTCGCGCAGGTCCCGGGGCCCAGCACTTGGATTATTCCTGGCACGCTGGTCGGCTCCGTCGTCTTGGCCGCTTCTGCAATTATTGCGATCGTTGCGGCGATCCTGATTACTGCTAGACTCTGGGCGAGGGTCCGGATCCCTGCGGCTTCTTCTAGATCCGGTGGGAGCGGCGTGAGATGGTCCTACCGCCTGGTCCTGGACTTGTACCAGGGATGCCTTCAGATACGCTCCGAGCTGCTCGAGCTGAGGTGTTACCGGGAGATTCTCGACCAGGTTCATTGCCATGGCGAGATTAGCTTGAGGGGTTCTGTGGACTTGACGGTTATCGCACATGTCGAATGCGTCATCGAGGTTGCGTTGTATGCGTTGTCCACCATTAGCCTCAGCTACTCTCCGAGTAGCTCTGTTAGCGTTTCTGGCTAAACGCTGAGCTTTGGCCTCATCTGTTTCCCCGTCTACTGCCGGCTCATCATGACTGATAGAGAATACCGAGCCGCCATAGCGCGGTAAGGGCCCGAAACCTGGAGGATAATCCGGCGTCCGGTTTGGTGAGTTGGATCTGGTCGATCCGACGCTTGATGCTGAAGCGGAGGTTAAAACTGCCATGCAAACATTGGCGCCAGATTGCTTAAAGCTGGACGACTATTTATCCGGAGTACGCTGGTTCTTGGGACGGCTATGGAAGAGTCCCTTGACTTGTTCTTCATATATCGAGGCCGAGTTTGTCAATCCATGAGGAAAGACACGAGCGAAAAAGTTATGTTTCGTCCTGCTCGGTTTAGGCTCTCGGGGAGGGCAAAACAGGGCAGAGCGACCCGCAGGGGTGGAAGTGATGACCAGACCGGTTTGAAGTTGTGCGTGTCTCCTAGCACGAGCCGGTCGTCGGGGTTGTTGCCACTTTTCTTCGTGCTGAGGCGAACGATCTCCGATCGAGTCTGCCAAAGCGAGGGTTTCGGCGATGCCTGCCGTGACCCGATCGATGGATTCGATCAGGTCGGAGTTGTCGATGCGCCGCCCTTGGTAGCGGGGAAGCGCCGTTTTGTTCGGGGGCTCCGATCTTGATGTCGGTGCTCCCAGTAGCTGAGGTGCTTGGGGTGTCTCCATGCTTCCGTCGACTAGGTCACCTCCGGTGACCCATGAAAAAGACCTGACGATGAACGTCAAGCTTACCGGAAGATCCATGGAAACTGGGAAAGAAACCATTCGAGCCGTCATGATGTTCGCACGCACACTCCCCACGGTGGGCGCCAGCTGTCGATGAAATATGGTCGATAGCCCACCTAGGGGTATGCCCAAGGTGGTAGATTAGTGGGGAAGGCGCGTGGAACGACGATCCGGACGTGACACAGGAACGAATCCAGATGAACACCAGGGTTTATCCAGGTTCGGGCCGCCGAGTTCAGCGTAATACCCAACGTCCTGCGTCGAGTTGTCTACTCTGTATATTGATGAATGTGTCCTTTGGAGGGGGTCCCTGCTCGCCTTATATAGTTGCGGGGAGCAGGGTTACAGATCTTTAGAACATCGAATCTCACGATACAATAAGGAAACCTAGTCGATTACATGTCCATACCGTGAAGGACACGATATCTTTCCTAACCGACTATGCTTCCTTGCTTTCCGACCGTGAGGAGACTCCCGTGCCATCATCCGACCAGCTGGGCCTTAACGCCACGAACCTTCACAGTGAATTGGGCCGACCTTCATGAAACGACCCAAATCTAGCCGTGAGGGTACCTGGGTTTATACCACCACATACCGACTATGGGTGGTCGGTACTTCCGCCCAGCCTCGGGACTGAGGGAGTATAAATAACTCTCCTCTTCTCGTTTGACGAAAAAACCACTTATTCCACTCACTTATTGCGACCTAACTTCAGACAAAAGAGCCTCCGAGCATTGACTCCTCCCCTCTCTCCCCCTTTGCTCCTAGATTCACTTACTTGCAAGATTTGAGCTAGGGAAGTGAGATTAGAGAGTGGGAAGCTTCGATCTACGACTTGGGCACTTGGTTTCCATTTAGACGGCTTTGTTTGTGTCTATTACTCTTGAGCTCCTGTCACACCCTGAAATTTGCATTTCTTGAATTAGCGTTAAAATGATTTATTTATGAATTTTTGTGCTCATAAAATATAGGGAAATAAGAATTTTCTCTAAATTAAAATTTATCCTATGGTTTTAGAAACATGTTTGTGCATTCATGTTGGAGCATTTGAGTTTTTGTGATGTGTGGTTTTGGCTAAAATTCAATTTGAGCTCAAAATGGTTTTAAACAATTTAAAGAAAAATGAATTTCTTAGAAAAGGGTTTTGAAAATGAATTTTATATAAAGGGATTTGAAAATAAAGAATTTATTTTTTATTTTTCAAAAAGTTTAAAAAAGTTTAAAGTTTCAAAAACTTTATGTTTCCCTCAAGGATTCAAAACAAAGTTCAAAAGAATTCAAATTTGGTTTGAAAATGTTTTGAAAAGGTTTTGAGATAAAAGAAAAAGGAAATTTTCCTCTCTCCCATCTCCTCCCTCGTTTTGGCCCGAGCAGCCCACTCCCCTCCTCCTGGTTTCGGCCTGACTGGCCCAACCGGCCGGCCTAACCCTCCTCTCTCTCATTTCCTTTGCCGACCCAGCAAACGGCCCAGCCGAGTGTGCAACGACCCGTGCAACCTGTTCCCTTCGCGTTTCACCGACAGGTGGACCCTGCATCCTGTGCCGCTGACGCTCTGACCGCACGCGTCAGTCGGCGTCTCCTTCCTCTCGTAGCCAAGCCAGACTCTGCTTCGACGCTGAGGTCCGGCCACCGCCCGATTCCGTCCTACCCTCGGTCTTCGGGCTATAAAAGTCTAGTTTTTGCGTGCTTCGCCTTCATCTAAACCCTTGCGCCACCCCCTCTTGCCCCAGCTGCTGCGCTCGAGCTCCAAGCGCCGGACCCGAAACGCTAACTACCACCGCCACCTTCGATCTCCACTCCGGTGGCCCCTCCATCGCTGTGATCCTCGGTTGAGTTTCGTCGGGAGGTAAGAATGGCGCAGATTCCACGCCCGTGCTCTCTATCTCATTGTGCCGCCTGGATGAGCTCGCCGGAGCAATCCGCCCGCCAAGACCCGCTTTCCGCCGCTCCTGTTCATTCTTTGTCGTAACCAGAGCCCTAGATGAGTTCGCAAGCTCTTCCTCTGTCCCCCTGTGTTCCTGGTTCGGTCGATTGAGGCCAAAATCGCCGTTCCGGCAAGATTCCGGCGAGGTGCTCGCCATCGGCCATGGCGCCGCCGGGATTTTTCCCCACTCTGGCAAAACAACGTAGCCATCCCTCCCCATCTAATCTAGCCCCTTCATTTTTGATCTGATGGTCCGTATAGCCAAATACCCCTTCGCGTGGCAATTTGCACAAGAGCCCTTATAACTTTGTATGCCTGAACCCGCGCTCCACCCGTCCCTGTTCCTTGAATCTGCGAAAACTTTCAACCAAGCCCCTGCGCTTTCTTATTAATGAGGCGTAGTCCAGCCGATTATCAATTCTGTTTTATTTATTTAAAATTGCAAAATCAGTTTGATTTAATTTCAGTTTTGCCACTGATGTCAAAAACTTATAACTTCTTTGTTTTAACTCTGTTTTGATCCGTTCAACTTGTGTTAGATTCGTTTTGAAAAGTTCTTTCTAATAATATAACTTTTATTACTGTTTTATATAATTAAAATTTGAGTTAAATCTAATCTAGTAATTAGTGTCATTAATCTTGTTTAGATCATATCTTTTCCGTTATAACTCCGATCAGAGTGATCTTCGCGTCTGTGTGATCGTAGTGAGACGTAGATTGGTTTTCAAATTTTTTCATCTTGTTTTATTATGATTGATGTACTGTTCTAATCATAGGCTATGTTTGCTTTGCATGAATTGCTTTTGGATGCTTGTATGGTGCTCTTTGATCATGTGTCTAGTTGGTGAGATATACGTTGGTGATCAAGAAGAAGAAGTCTGTGATCCAGAGATCGTGATCAAGAGTCAATCTTTGGAAATCTACAAGTCAACAGAAGAAGGATCTTGAGTTAAGGCAAGTATAGCAATCGGGTTTTCTTTTCGCAATCATGATCATGTTACTTAATTAATGTATGCATCGAATGATAAAAATGACTTATTAGCAACTTAAGAAATTATCTGTACGAGCACCTTCGAGATTTATAGTACAACTGTTGGGGGTTATATGGCTCTGGCTTTAGCTCACTATGAGGACCTTTTCTAGCTTGTTAGTGGTTACCCGAAAGGGCGCATAAGGCGCTTGACGAGACGGGTATAGTGCGGCTTCTGTCCACGTGTGTATAGGCTGCGTGTTATTGTGCCACCTGGAAGGAGGGCTCTACATCCCCTTGCCTTAAGACCTAGCGGCCCTAACTTGTTAGACGAACCTTTGAAAGGCTTCATCGTGAACCCTGCCGACCTTCCTTGGAAGTGGGTTAAGAGGCCGGCTCCTTCTGGCGAAAGGGCAATTCACGTCTCGCAGGGAAAGTGTACACCTTTGCACAAAGTTTATTAAACTGATATATCAGCCTTGCTCAAGGACACGAGCGGCCTTGAAGACTTTTACATTAAGATTATGACTTTTGTTGGTTAACATGTTCATTATTTACCGTTCTATGCTATTCATTATTTATGTTACATTGATCATGAAACTTGGGATCTATATCACTTGTTGCTATACTTGTGGAGTTCGACATGGACTCACTCTTGCTTTTCCCCACACCTCAGAGAGTTAAGCTTTGGAGAAGCTTAGGCTTGTGGTCAACCAGTCAGTTGTTCCCTGTGAAGTTGGTGCCTTCAACTGAAGATCGGAGTGTCTTCCCGCTGTCTACTCCTTAAGGTTATGTTCTTTGTGTTTATACGTTATATATGAGCATTGCCTTTCGATATTACCCTTTATTTGTGGCTATATGTGAGATTTGACTTCCTGGGCTCACATATGGTGTATACCTGGTTTTGTTTTTAAAACCGGGTGTGACAGCTCCTTGAGCTCTAGCCGGTTAGGTGTTCTTCGTGGTAGCCCGTATTGATTCATTTGTGAGGGCTCCCCGAAGTGTTTGTATTACCCCTGTGATTTCTAGTGGAGAAACTAGCTCTAGTAGCCTTTGTGGTTGCTTGAGTGAGGCTAGGAGGTGAAATAGACTCCGACCTTTGTGGTCACCTCAACAACGAGGACGTAGGCACTCCTTAGTGGATTGGCCAAACCTCGGGATAAATCGCCGTGTCCCGTGTGCTTGTTGTTGTCTCTACTTTGCATATTACTTGTGTTCTTCGTGTTCTTCCTCTCCCTATCTCTTTCTTAGGTTGAGAAGGATCGATCCACACCGTGGAAAGCAACCAAGGCTTGGTAAGGCTAGAATCGCTGTTTATCATACTTAGGGAAGTGGGGTTCATACTTGTATTACATTCATAGTTCACTTACATTGGATTTGTAGTTCCTCCTTAGGATCCCGGTAGTGCCGTTTGTTTGTGTCGGTAGTACAGGTGCATCACACCCGGTAGTACCTACCCAAACAAACCGGCAACACCGGTTGTTGTCTAACTACAATTTCTAGTTTGTGAAGTTTCAGATTGTCAAAAATCACCTATTCACCCCCCTCTAGGCTGATTAGATCCTTTCAATTGGTATCAGAGCCTAACCCTTGTGTTAGCGCTTCACTGCGTAAGGGATAATCATGTCTACCCTAAGTCAAGAACAAGTGGATGACATTGTCAAGAGGATTTCTACTCAGTTGCTAGAAGATCAAGCAAAGAAACATGAAGATCAAATGAAAAAGATGAACGATGAGATTGAAAGCTTGAAGCAAGCTTTGGGCAACAAAGGCGAAACATCCAAAAGCGGAGAAAATCCGCCACAACCCAAAGAAGATAAGAAAAAGGAAGATGAAGTGAAAGGCAAGAGGGAGAAGGAGTTCTCTGACATGTCTTATGACTATAGCCAAATGGGCAAAATCATTCAACTACCTAGCTTCAATCTAGGCAAACCACCCTCCTTCGATGGAATCAACTACAATGATTGGGCACACAAGATGAAGTTGCATATTCTTGCCGCAAGAGTCTGGGAGATTGTCGAGAATGGACCAAATCATGTTGAAGGCGAAGAGTTCACCGACAATGATGTGGTTGAGTTTCAACAAAATGTTCAAGCCGCATCATTGATCCTATCATGCCTTAAGCCCGAAGAAAGCAACAAGGTACATGGAATGGAGAATGCCAATAAGATTTGGGACACTCTAAGGATATCATATGAAGGTGATGCAAGTGTGAGGAAGTGCAACATAGAGCTTCTTCAAGGAAAGATCGAGAACTTCACTATCAAGAGTGGTGAGACGACTCAACAAATGTTTGATAGGTTCATGACATTGATCAACAAGATTAGAGCTCTCGGAGACAAAAAGTGGGATGACAACTCAGCTGCAAGAAAGCTATTGAGAGCATATAGAAAGAAGAACAAGACACTTGCTTCAATCATCATGGAGAGGCCTAACTATGAGAGCATGGGACCTCATGAGATGCTTGCTAAAATAAAGCATCATGAAGTCTTGGATGATGAAGCTCTAGAAGATCAAGAAGCAAGCAAGAAGAATGTGGTAGCTCTCAAGGCAAACCAAGAAGAAGGAAGCAAGGCCCAACATGATTCATCAAGTGAAGGGAGCGACGATTCCGATGATGAGATTGCACTCCTTGTGAAGAACTTTAGAAGATTCATGAGGAAGAAGATGTACAAGAAGGTCAAGGGTGGATACTTCAAGAAGTCAAAGAAGAGGAACTGTTATGAGTGTGGTGCGGATGATCATTTCATTGCTGATTGTCCACAAAAGAAGAACAAGAACAAGTTTAGCAAGAGTTATGACAAGAACCAAAGAAGAAGAAGAGGTGGTGAGGCTCATCTTGGTGAAGAATGGTTCTCCGAAGATGACTCAAGTGATGAAAAGAAGAGCAAGGTCAAGGATAAAGAGAAGGGAGCGGCCAACATCGCCATACACAAGACCTCTCCTCCAAGCCCCCTCGCCAACATGATTACCTCGACCACTTCATCACGGTTGTTTGAGGACCTCACCGATGATGAGGATGACGTCACTCATTCTTGCTTCATGGCTAAGGATGAGAAGGTATCACCTCACTCTAAGTATCACAGTTGTTCTAGTGATGATTTTAGTGATGATGACATGGATGAATTTGAACTAAGTATTATAAGAAAGTTTGGTAAGAAAGGTGGACCAAAAATATTAAAATTGCTTAGTAAGTTGGAAAGTCGGAATGAGAGTCTTGTTTTGCAAGGGGACTTGATCTCTCAAGAGAGAGAATAGAACCTTGCATTGGAAGCCTATCTTGCCGAGGAGAAGTTGAAGGTTGAGAAATTGACCGTGGAACTATCTTTAGCTAACGACTCTAACAAGAAGTTGGCTAAGGAGTGTTCCACGAGCAATGACTCAATTGCTAATCTAAAGAATAAGATTAGCTTGGTTCAAGAGAGCCTCACAAGCTCTCAAGATAAATATCAAACTCTTGAACTAAGCTACAACACTCTTTGGAGTAGTACTTCTTCAACTACTCCTAAGGATTCCGACAAATCTAATGCTTCAACAAGTAATGGTTGCAATAGATGTTATAAGATTGATATAAATGCTTGTGCAACTAACATTGTTGAGTTAGAGAAGAAGAGCAAAGAGATCCAACGGTTGAACATGATCTTGAGGAATGGTTGCAATTGCAAGATGGAACAACCAAAGGATATCCTCAAGACCGCAAGACACCCATCCATCAAGGATGGGATTAGGTACAATAGATATGGTGGCAAGGCAAATGGAAGGAAGATGGTCAATGGGGTACCTTTTGTTAACTTTAACAAAGGGGTTCCTCTCTTTGACCTCGTGAACAAGGCCAACAAGGTTGCCAATCCAAAGGCTCCACTTGCTAATGGTAAGATCAACAAGGAAAAGCAAGTGGAGGTCCCCAAGCAACAAAAGCCTATATCAAGAAGCTATACATGTGATTACTTGTGTTGTTGGGGAGAGAACATCAAGATTGTCGTTAAATATGTTGGAGCCCTCAAGAAGATGGAGATTATGAGAAATGTTTGGGTGCCCAAAGTTTATGTGACTAACCCCCTAGGACCCAATCTCACTTGGGTACCTAAATCAAGAACATAATCTTGTTTTGTAGGAATATGCCTTCGGTGGATCAAGTTGGGTGTTGGATAGTGGATGCACCAATCATATGACCGGGGCCAAAGAAATGTTCACCTCCTTCCAACCAAGCAACGACTCATGCAACAACATTGTGTTTGGTGACAATGGAAAAGGAGAAGTGCTTGGTTTGGGTAAAATTGCTATCTCAACTGACAATTCCATATCTAATGTATTACTTGTGCATTCGTTGAGTTACAATTTGTTGTCCGTTTCTCAACTTTGTGAAATGGGTTACGATTGTCTCTTTACGGATAAGGGTGTGACCGTCTTTAGAAGAAGGGATTCCTCTATTGCATTTAAAGGCGTGTTGAAGGGAAAACTTTACCTAGTTGACTTCTCAACTAGTAAGGTGGAACCTACAACATGTCTAATGGCAAAATCTAGCATGGGTTGGCTTTGGCATCGCCGACTAGCTCATGTTGGGATGAGGAACTTGGCCCAACTTCCAAGGGAAGGGCACATCCTTGGACTAACCAATGTCTCATTTGAGAAAGATAGGATTTGCGGCGCATGCCAAGCCGGAAAGCAAGTTGGAGCAAAGCATCCAATGAAGAACGTCGTGTCAACAACAAGGCCATTGGAGCTACTACATATGGACCTCATCGGACCCGTTGCTTACCAAAGCATCGGTGGTAACAAATATGGTTTCGTTAATGTTGATGACTTTTCTCGTTTCACTTGGGTGTTCTTTTTAGTAGATAAAAGTGAGACCCAAGGCATCTTCAAGAAGTTTGCTAGAAGGGCTCAAAATGAGTTTGAGCTCAAGATCAAGAAAGTGAGAAGCGACAATGGGACCGAGTTTAGGAACACCAACATAGAAGAATATCTTGATGATGAAGGAATCAAACATGAGTTCTCCGTTCCATATACCCCACAACAAAATGGGGTTGTGGAAAGGAAGAATAGAACTCTTGTTGAAGCCGCAAGATCTATGTTGGATGTGTACAAGACTTCCCATGGCTTTTGGGCGGAGGCGATGAACACCGTGTGTCATGCTATCAACCGCCTCTACCTCCACAAGCTAAGGGACAAGACGCCATATGAGCTTCTAACCGGTAACAAACCAAAGGTGCGTTACTTTCGAGTTTTTTGCTGCAAGTGTTTCATACTTAACAAGAGGGCCAAAAGTTCAAAGTTTGCACCTAAGGTACACGAAGGCTTTCTACTTGGTTATGGTACTAACGAACACGGCTACCGCGTATTCAATAATGCCACTGACACTATTGAGTTAACAGTAGACGCGACTTTTGATGAATCCAACGGCTCCCAAAAGGAGCAAGTCAATGATGAGCTTGTAGGTAATGACATGCCTCCATCCGAAGCTATCAAGAAGCTTGCAACCGGTGATGTGAGGCCCGTTGAAATTCAAGATGATGAAGATGATCCATTGCACACTCCACAAGATTCTCATGTCCATCATGTGCATCCAAATGCGCATGATCAAGCTTCCGCAACTCCGAATAGTGGAAGTGTGAATGATGTTCAAGTGATACATCAAGTTGATGATCAAACACAAGCTCAACATGAAGACCGACGAGATGATGGGGACATCCACACATATGATGAAGATGGACCCATCCAAAGGAGATCACTTGTGCCACATCCAAGAGTTCATCACACAGTTCAACGGGATCATCCCGTTGACAACATCTTGGGGAGCATACGACGTGGGGTAATGACACGTTCTCGTTTAGCAAGTTTTTGTGAACATTACTTGTTTGTCTCCTCTTTGGAACCTCTTAGGGTGGAAGAAGCACTTGATGATCCGGACTGGGTGATGGCTATGCAAGAAGATCTGAACAACTTCACCAGGAATGAAGTCTGGTCCTTGGTGGAAAGACACAAGCAAAATGTGATTGGAACCAAATGGGTCTTCCGCAACAAACAAGACGAGCATGGCGTGGTAACAAGGAACAAAGCAAGGTTGGTGGCTCAAGGTTTCACTCAAATCGAAGGTTTGGATTTTGGGGAAACCTATGCACCCGTAGCTAGGCTTGAGTCAATTCGTATATTACTTGCCTTTGCTACTCACCATGATTTCAAGCTATACCAAATGGATGTGAAAAGTGCATTCCTCAATGGCCCCCTCTATGAATTGGTATAGGTGGAGCAACCACCGGGTTTTGAAGATGCCAAGTTTCCCAACCACGTCTACAAGCTCGACAAGGCGCTCTATGGGCTCAAGCAAGCCCCTAGAGCTTGGTATGATTGCCTTAAGTACTTCCTACTCAAAAAGGGTTTTGAGATAGGGAAGGCCGATGCTACTTTATTTACTCGCAAATTCGATAATGATATCTTTGTGTGCCAAATATATGTCGATGACATAATATTTGGTAGTACTAATGTGACTTTTTGTGAGGAATTTAGTAGGATCATGACCAAAAGGTTCGAGATGTCCATGATGGGTGAGTTGAAGTGTTTCCTTGGATTCCAAATCAAGCAACTCAAGGATGGGACGTTCATCAGTCAAACCAAGTATACAAGAGACATGCTAAAGAAGTTTGAGATGGACAAGGCCAAACCCATCAAGACCCCGATGCCTACTAATGGACATCTTGATCTGAATGAGGATGGTAAGTCAGTGGACCACAAGGTATATCGCTCTATGATAGGTTCATTGCTTTACCTTGGTGCATCTAGGCCTGATATAATGCTTAGTGTGTGCATGTGTGCAAGATTTCAAGATAGTCCGAAAGAATGTCATATTATGGACGTTAAGAGAATCTTTTGATACTTAGTGCACACTCCTAATCTTGGCTTGTGGTATCCCAAGGGCTCCACTTTTGATCTACTTGCCTATTCCAATTCGGACTATGCCGGTTGCAAAGTAGATCGAAAGAGCACTACCGGGACTTGCCAATTTATTGGAAGGTCTTTGGTGTCATGGAGTTCCAAGAAACAAAATAGTGTTGCCCTATCCACCGCCGAAGCCGAGTATGTGGCGGCCGGCGCTTGTTGTGCCCAACTACTTTGGATGAAGCAAACACTAAAAGATTTCGGATGTGAGGAAAATAAGATTCCACTTTTGTGTGACAATGAGAGTTCTATCAAGCTAGCAAACAATCCCGTAAACCATTCTCGCACAAAACACATTGACATCTGACACCATTTCTTGAGAGACCACGAAGCCAAATGAGATATCTCCATACGCCATGTGTGCACCGAAAAACAACTAGCCGATATCTTCACAAAGCCTCTAGATGAGTCAAGATTTTGTGCTATGAGGAGTGAACTAAATATCATTGATTCTCGTAATGTGGCTTAATGTCTTGCACATATTTGTTTTCACCTAGAGACTCTAGACAAAAGTTTTGTTAAATTTTGTGTGTGATTTCAAAATCTATTTTGCATGCTTCACTTGTGTCCATAGTTATGTACTGCTTGTATGAAATCTGGACATGATTGAAGTTTGTGTAGTATACCACACAAGGTTCTCCTAGAATAGCTCTCTGTCCATTCTGGAAGTGAACGGTCGGTAGTACCGCCATAAGGGCCGGTAGTACCGTCGTCGGTAGTACCGACCCCTATGGGCGGTAGTACCGACTGGGTTTCACCCAGTCATGAAAGGTCGCGGTGAAATCCCTTTCTACCCTATCCGGTCAATCCTTTTCACCGCAGCCGCCGCCTCCTCGCGCCCGTGCTTCCCAGCCGCCCAGCCGCCTCGCTCTCTCTCTCTCTCCGATCTCCCTTCTCCTCCACCCAAATCCAAATCCCTCCAGTGCGAAGGTGCGTTGGAGCAAGATCGACTTGGTGTTGTTCGTGAAGCCCGAAAGTTCCTTCTACATTGGATTTCGGCCTCTTCTTCATGAGTAGCAAGGTACTAGGGTGTTCTTGCCTGATCTCTCAATGTACCTTGTTCTAGGTCGATTCCTTTGGTAGGATTGCTCTATCTAGTGTGTAGATGCTTCTAGGATGTATGGTTTGCAAGTTTATGGGCGATTTGGTGGATTGGATCGAAGTGAACCACACGCTGCAGTGCGGTCGGTAGTACCGCCCGCTACGGTCGGTAGTACCGACCGCGCGCAGTGAGCAGTTTCCTTCCCGATCTTGATCGTCCCCTTCTTTGCTACATCCGTTGAAGTTGTTGTGCTATCACTTGTGTCTCATATCGGTCAATGCTATCTTTTTCTAGATGTCGCATAGCCGGAGGCCTTCTCGTGATGCTCGTCAGGCTAGAGATGATGAAGAGGAAGAGTATGTTGCTTTCGGGCAAGATGATGTGCAGCAGGGAGAGCCGCAGCGACGCAATCCTGGGTGTCGTGCTCGCCCCGGTGGGAGCAGTGAAGATCTCACTCGTCAGTGACGGTGACAGGGGTGGTGGCAGTGGACATGGTGGTGGCAGTGGTCATGCTGCTCCTCCACCTCCACCGCCCCCTGTTAATGGTCCTCCCACGCGTCTACACAGTGTGATTGTGGGTGGAGTGGCTCAGGAGGTTGGTCCTGAGCGAGAGGGTCGTTCCATTGATACTCGAGTTGGACCTCTGTTGACACTTCTTAATGCCACCACTAGAACTAGACTGTGGAGCCTAATCCCCGGTAACGGCACCAGAGATGACTTGTTGACACCAGAAGTGGCAAACGGATATACCGCAAGCGTACGGTAGTTAATTGTAGCTTTTCACCGGGAGTATTCCAGGTATCGTATTTCCACAGGGAACGTGAAGTGGATTAACTAGAAGTAGGGTCGTCAAAGGATGATCAAAGGGTATATGATAACTGGGATAGAGAGGTCTTCCTAATATCAATATCTGGTACTGGTTTTCTAAGAGTACTGAGGTTTACCACCTCATTCCTTACTGGGGGCGAAGGACGAAACAATAGTTGATTAAAAGGTTCTCCACCTAACAACTACCGAGGCGGCAATGCTGCTACCCAACTATTATTTTCAACTTGCCTACAACACTTGAGAGGAACTCCAAGCACTGGTTGTGTCTGTCACCCTACCACTAGGCGTCTACACAAGTGCGACAAGAAGTCCACACTGGCAAGATATAGCCTAGACACCACGTCTACACTAATCTTACTACTCTAAAGCTAAGCTTAAAAGGCCTAGAGCACTTCAACAAAGTAAAGCAATGTGCCAAGTAAAAGAATTGTAAGCTTAAATTACCAGACCAGAAGATTAAATACTAGAAGGACTCGGATGTAACACTTACAAGAAGAATCGCATCCGCTGAGGCGCACCTTGGAGAAGATTCCCGACAGGCCAGGACTCCTCCGTGGAACTCCTCACTCCCTTCCCTCTCTTCTAACACTAAAGCTACTAAGTAGGCTTTCTCTCCTTGGATGCATACAAATGAAGAGCTCTAGGGGGGTATTTATAGCTTGGAGGTGGAGTAGCGGCTACTCCGGTGCCACGTCAGCGATCCACGTGCTCTCCTTCCTTGGCCATTGGATCAAACCGCCATAGCAACCGCCATGGATGGATGGCCTTGATTTCTTCACGTGTGAAACATGTGCAAACAACCGACATTGGATGGGGTTCACCCTGGGGTCGGCCGACCCCAGCCAATGACAGGTGGGCCCACCACTTTGCTTCTAGAAGGTGCTGATGTCACCAGGCTGAACAGTGTAGCCAGGGCCCACCAGGGGGGGGTCGGCCGACCCCCTATGATAGGGCTGGCCCACCTTCTTCTCTCCCTTGGTGCACCCACATGTCATGGAGCAAGTCTCTTGATGATGGTTGCATTTGGTTTCGGTGTGGACCGATGAATCCATGTGCTTCTCATCTTGTACCATTGAGTAAACGCACATGTTTGATCCAAGGGTTGATATTGGCTTGAGCATGCTTCTCTTGGATCGTGCCATGTCACCCTGGCCGAGGTGGCTCCAAGGTTGGGTCGGCCGACCCCCTTGGCCTCATTTTGTTCATTTTGCCATCTCCTACAAGTTCACAAGCTAAGAGTACAAGTGGAACTTATTAGTGATAAATATGATCATGATATGCTATACTTCCTTGAAACCGAGGCCAGTTGACGGTATTTTGATAATGTAAAACATGCTATAACTTCCGTCAACAAGATCCCCCACACTTGAGTCTTTGCTCGTCCTCGAGTAAAGGTTAGAGAAAGTGAACAAGTGAATATTACATACTTAAAATGATAATGATCATAAAGCATCATTCCTAACATAGTTTATACAAATGGGTTATGTGGTACTATCTATCATATATCCTTTAGATGTTGAGAAAAGGAACAAATCTCAAAGCAAAGTCATCTCCCTGAATTCTTGTTCTTGGTACTTAGAGTTTTTAGGACAGTTTGAAAGGAAAACACATAGTTCATGCTTACTCCTCATATAGTACTTTCAAGACACACTTATAGGTGTTTGGTTCCTCACCAAGGCATAGCATGTGATTGCCTTATTTTTGTTTTATCCTAATCTATCAGGCTTATGTGGAGCTCGGTAGGGATAAACAAAGTAGCATACTTGTTTTGCATATATTGTAAAGTCAAAACAAGGATCCAAGGAGAAGAATGTCATAATCCTAGATCAAGATGTGCATGTGTGTGGAAAGTATGTGGACTAGAATGCTCCTTTAATATAATCTCTCTCTCTACTTTATTTTTCCTTGAGACATGGCTAGCATTTTTCAACAATGGACGTTCATGTGTCCAATTTTTTTTAGTGGACCTTCATGTGTCCACATTTTTTTTTCTTTTGCTTAGCCTTAATGTCTCTTTTTACTAACCAGAGTTAGAGAGATAGATATTGTAGAACTTTAATGTACGAAACATCTATAGAGTGGAAATGAATGACATGTGCAGGCATACTTCTAGTGTAGAAGTTGCATATATAGATGGTGTGTACGTGATCTTGATCTTGGGATTATGACAAAATTCTCGACTAGGGTCAACAAGGTTTGAGCAAACTCAAGACAAAAACAAGTAGCATGTGTGTAAAAGGTTTTGATCATCTATGCATATGTATGGTTTTGGTAGGTATTTCTCACTATAGAGGAGTAAATGATACTATGGTTTTGAGATATTTTCAAAAACAAATCTCTAAACACCTTAAACAAAAACAGGTTTGAGTCTTAAGCCAAGATTTATCTCACTTTTAACAACATCTTAGTCAATATGGTTTCCTAATTCAGTTTACCCATGAGTATAAACATATGTAAGAACATGGTTTTATGTCATTAAAATTCTTAGCATATCATAACTCAAGTCACTTTGTAGCCCTTTTTTTTTATTTTATTCAGAATATGGAATAATTGTGAAACTGCTTGAATCGAGAGGAGAAAAGGGGAAACGAACTAGACAGTAGTGTTGAGCTTACTGTGCAGAGGTGAGCTGGTGGGCCCAGGTCACCATGGTGGGGTCGGCCGACCCCACCAAATGGTGGTTTTCGTTGCCATTTGCCTTTTTCTCCATTCAGTTTTACATCTGCAAAAACACTTTTAAAAAATTCAAGAAAGCGGGGGTCGCCCGACCCCTTGCTTACCTCTGTTTTGTGTACTGCAGCGTGTCAGCCTGTGCTCAGCAGTTCGGTGTGGTTTAGTGATGAAATTTGGGGGTCGTCCGACCCCCCCACACTTGAATTTTTCCATAAATGAACTCTGAACATGACGTAAAGGTAAAATGCAAAGTGCTCTACTGGTGGCAAACACACCAGTAGAGACGAGATATATTTTATTTATTCTCTAAGAAGGGAAATACATTGGAAATTTAAAAGGGAAATTCAAAAGAAATAAATCTAAGATGAAACTTGGAAATTCAAAACAAATCTGACATGGAACTTTATTCTAACCTAAGCTAAACTATATGGGGACGGGGGGTCTAGGAGGTCATCCCGCCCCATAGCCCTAGCGAAGCGTTTGAGCTTCGCAGAGGTGCTAATCGTAAGATGGCGAAAGTCATCTTCTAAGTCTTTATTCGCCATCTTCAACTCTGACACCGTCTCCTCCAACACCCTATTCTTTGCTTGTAGGGTGGAGGTGACGTGCATCAGCCTCTCCAGATCTGTGTTCTCGTCTTCCTCCTCGAACTGTCCCGGCGGCCCCTTGATCGACGGAGGGTCCATCCTCCGCCGAATAGAAGCCTGGGACTCCAGGGACTCCCGTAGCTCGCCCTTCTCTTCCGTGTTGAGAGAAGGGACGACCACCTTCCCTTGGCCATGCCCACCGGCCATGATCCGATGGGTCTTCCAGAACGTGGGCGTCGACGGGGAGTACGACGAAGTGTACTCTGTACTCCCCGTTGTCGTGGTGATCGCGCGTGGGTTCTCCTCCGGCGGGGCCTTCCCCTTCAGTGCGAGTTGCACCGTGGTCGGCCTAGTCGGTGTGATGGAGCGGCCGGGGGATTTCCTGATCCCCCTTCTCGGAGTCAGCGAGCGGGACGATGCCGCCGCGTGAGGCGATGGACGGGGGGTGGTCGGCCGACCCTTGGTGGGATCGGGCGACCCCGCCACCGGCTCGGCCAGCCCCCCTGGTGGAGGTACCATGGCCAGCGACACCGCATCGATCACGTTGATCGTGAGGGCCTGCTCTAGATCTTTGGCTAGGGCCCGTCATGGCGTAGGTGTTGCAGGGTGCGTAGGCTTGCTAGTGGGTGCCATGGCTAGTGTTTTGGGTCACGGTGGAGAGTGCAGGGAAGGCTAGGAGGCTCTGGCCTTGCGTGGAATTGCAAGTAGGAGGAAGAAGGAGATGGGTGCAAGGTTAAATAGCGGTTGCAGATGACTACGATGCCGATTTTCACGGGATCGCCGCGGAAAACTCATAACTTGACAGAGCCCGTCGCGCCGCCGTTCCAATGCCGTAAGGTAGGGATCGGCCGACCCCATCGGTTTTGGATTTGGGGTTTATCTCCAGGGGTTGTTATCCCCTCGCCGCGGTGAACTCATCTGCACGTCGAACCGCCCCGAGGTGGGGTCGCCCGACCCCCTTGATGGGTGTCCGGCGCGGTCACGTACCCGGCTCGAGCCCGTCTACGCGATTGTGCAACTCTTGTTGCAGGTGGGCCCCATATAGGGATCGCCCGACCCCCTAACTGGGGTCTGTGGGCCCCACCTCAAAGCCTGAGGTAAGTCTAGCCTATGACATGAAACCGAGGACATGTGGCTTTTAGGATTTGGTTCAAGCAATGAAGAGAAGAGACTTGTAGGTTTTAGGTTGTGTATAGTTTGAACTCTACCATGTCTACTTCATTTTCTACGGGATCATGTTCATGAAAAACTTTAAGACGGTGGCCATTTACCTTAAAGATGTTGCCGTCGGTGTCCTGAAGCGTGACAGCTCCATGCGTTGCGGCATCGATCACAAGGAATGGTCCTTCCCATTTGCTTTTTAGTTTTCCATGGCCAAAGAGCTTGACCCTTGAGTTGAACATAAGAACCTTGTCTCCCGGATGGAACTCCTTTTGCTTGATCCTCTTGTCATGCCATTTCTTGGTTCTCTCTTTATAGATCCTAGCGTTGTGATAGGCCTTCTCTCTCCATTCTTCCAGTTCAGAGATCTGCATTCTCCTATTTCTTCCAGCTGCGGGCAAATCCATATTCCATCTCTTTATTGCCCAGTGTGCTCTATGCTCCAATTCCACGAGCAGATGGCATGTCTTGCCGTATACAAGTTGGTATGGGGTCATACCAATTGGAGTCTTGTATGCGGTCCTGTATGCCCACAGTGCATCTGATAGCATGCTTCTCCATGCTGTCCCCATTTCATTGACAGTCTTTTGCATAATATTCTTGATTTGCTTGTTTGATGTTTCTGCTTGTCCGCTTGTTTGTGGGTGATAAGGTGTTCCAATATTGTGCCTTATCCCTCTTTCTGTTAAGTAGCGTCGGAACTTTCTGTCAATGAAGTGGCTTCCTCCATCGCTGATTACTAACCTTGGGGTGCCAAACCATGGAAATATTATTTCCTTGAACATCTTCGTTGCGTGCAACGAATCCGCTGACTTGCACGGCATGGCTTCAACCCATTTGGATACGTAGTCTACTGCCACCAGAATATACTCACAACCTTGAGACGGGTGGAAAGGACCCATGTAGTCAATTCCCCAGGCGTCGAACAACTCTACTTGTAGGTTGTTTGTGAGTGGCATTGCATCACGGGCATTGATGTTCCCATGTTTCTAACACCTTGCACGCTTCTTCACGAAGTCCTTGGTGTCTTCATACATGGTAGGCCAATAGAATCCACTTTGCCAAATCTTGGCATGGGTTCGGAATGTTCCATAATGGCCTCCATACTCTGCTCCATGACACTTCTCCATGATCTTGACTGCTTCATTCATGGGCACACACCTTCTTAGTATGCCTTCTTGGCATACTCTATAGAGATACGGGTCATCCCATAGATGCACCGAGCTCTCCTTGATAAGCTTCTTTTTGTCTACTCCAGGTGGTACGTAGCCTGAGACTATGTAGTTGACGATGTTTGCATACCACGGGTAGGTGTCTAAAACTTTGAGGAGTGTGTTGTCCCGAAGATAGTCGTTGATGGGCAGGTCCTGTTTATCCTCAGTTTGCATTCTAGACAAGTGGTCGGCTACAGAGTTCTCTACTCCCTTTTTATCTTTAATTTCTAGATCAAATTCTTGGAGGAGTAGGATCCATCTTATTAGCCGAGGTTTAGCATCTTTCTTAGTAAGTAGGTATTTCAGAGCTGCGTGATCGGTGTAGACGATCACCTTGGCTCCTACCAAGTAAGATCTAAACTTGTCTATAGCAAACACCACAGCTAAAAGTTCTTTTTCTATTGTTGCATAGTTTAGCTATGGTCCGGTTAGCGTTTTACTAGCATAGGAAATGACATAGTGTTTCTTATCCTGGGTCTGTCCTAGGACAACTCCTACAGCATAGTCACTAGCATCGCACATTATCTCAAAAGGTAGCGACCAGTCAGGGGGTTGAATGACTGGTGCAGAGATAAGTACTTTCTTTAGATGGTAAAAAGAGTCTAAGCATCTGTCGTCAAAGTCAAAGGGCGCGTCTTTAGCTAGCAGGTTTGTTAAAGGTCTAGCAATTTGAGAAAAATCTTTTATAAACCTTCTATAAAAACCGGCGTGGCCAAGGAAACTGCGAACACCTTTAACATTCGTGGGAGGTGGGAGCTGTTCTATAACTTCTATTTTAGCTCTATCTACCTCGATTCCACGTTCAGATACTCTATGTCCTAGCACTATCCCTTCTCGAACCATGAAGTGGCATTTCTCCCAGTTCAAGATCAAGTGCTTTTCTTGACAGCGTTGTAAGACACGGTCCAGATTTCCATAGACTGAAAAGTTGTCCATGAAAACTTCCATGATTTCTTCTATCATATCCGAGAAGATGGACATCATGCACCTCTGAAATGAAGCAGGGGCATTGCACAGGCCAAATGACATGCGCCTGTATGCATATGTCCCATAGGGGCATGTGAACGTGGTCTTACTTTGGTCGTCGGGATGGATTGGAATTTGATGGTACCCCGAATACCCATCAAGGAAACAAAAGAAGGAATGTTTGGCTAGCCGTTCCAACATCTCATCGATGAATGGCAACGGAAAGTGGTCTTTCTTTGTGGCCTTGTTAAGTTTTCGGTAGTCTATGCACATTCTCCATCCCGTGACGGTTCGTTGTGGAATCAATTCGTTGTTTTGATTTTTAACGACCGTCATTCCTCCTTTCTTAGGAACTACTTGGACGGGGCTGACCCAGTCGCTGTTTGGAACAGGGTAGATTATGCCCGCGTGCAAGAGCTTCAAGACCTCCTTCTTTACTACTTCTCTCATCGCATTGTTGAGCCTCCTTTGTGGCTCTCTAGAAGGTGTAGCATCGGGTTCGATCGGAATGCGATGTGTGCAAAGACTAATTCCCTTGAGATCTTGCAACTAATATCCTAAGACGGATCGGTGTTTTTCGAGGACGGTGATGAGTTTAGAAACTTCTTCCATTGTAAGTCGATCACTAACGATCACGGGAGTCTCTCTATCACCATTAAGGAAGGCATACTTAAGCCCAGAAGGAAGTGGCTTAAGCTCTATAGAGGCTTTTGGTGGAGGTTCAGACTCATCCAAGTCTAACGGTTCATCTAAATCAGTGTCTTCTTCTTGGATAAAGTCATGGGCGTCTTCTTCTAGATCGGGTTGAGAAGTTTCTAGTGAAGATACCGACATCACCTCCTCTATTGGATCAGGCTCGGGTTTTGGTTCGGCTATCGAATTAACGGAGCCGGCAAAAGGAACTGAAAGATCTAGATCCTTCCCAAGGTGACCCTTAAGGCTCCCTTCACGAAATCCCTCAATGAATCTCATGAGTGGGTGCCCAATTAACAAGTCGACCTCGTCTATGTCAAAGACATAGAAGTTTGCGAGGAAGCTAACCTTGTTAATTGTGATAGAAATATTCTGTGCAATCCCGCAACTCTCGACCAATTTTCCAGAAGAAAGCTTAAGGAATTTATCGGTCGGGTTCAGCGGTTCCTCACCTAGGAGTGTTAACATCAACGATTTAGACATTAAATTTACTCCTACAGCGGGATCATAGAGGGAATCTACAACCGTTTTGTTTATGGCACACGGTATGGATGTGAAACAGGACAAAAGCTTAATGACATCTAATGATGCTTCAGCCTCCCTGAACCATTCGTTTCTCATAATAGTCATGAGCTCTTGGGCAGTCGCCTTAAGGTAACTTGCCTCAAACCGGGTTGGCATGTGGTTATTAGGAGCTCTACGGGCTGTGGATCTCTTCTGCACAGGTTGTTTCGAGATATTGCCATAATCGGTGAAAAGATCTGTCTCGATATTTAGATGATAATCCAAAGGATGAATTACTTCTTCCTTTGGAGGAGTAGGTGGTTGTGGTTCAGGTTTGACAACTTGGGGTATAGGTAAAGGAGTTTCGGCTGTCATGGGTTTGTCCCTAGGAGTTTGATCTTCCTCTAGAGTTTCACCATGGTCATCGGTGTATGGGGTGTTCTTGAGAATGGTCGCAAGGACTTCCTTACCTTCACTAATGTGTAAATGGAGGAAAGCTCCTTTAGAGGCTAAATCAAGGAATTGTGCGGAGTTTTGGCTAAGACCGAGATATAAATGTTGCATAAGGGTTGGCTCGGTTATAGCTAAATCTGGGCCAGAGGATGCCAAGTCTGTAAGTCGTGCCCAGGCTGCACCTAGAGATTCCTTCTCGTCTTGTTTGAAGTTTAGCACATCTCTATGAAGACGAGCTACGCGGGATATGGGAAAGTACGTTAAGCAGAACATGGCTTGCAGTTTCTCCCATTCTCCGTTCACACTACCAACGTAGCGAGTATACCAGCGTCTAGCTTTTCCTGTTAACGAGAACGGAAATAGCTTCCACTTAAGAGTGACTCGCCTCATCCCTTGGATGTGAATACACGAACAAAGTTGTTCGAAATCACATAGGTGAGTATAAGGATTCTCATCTACATCTCCTGAAAAGGGATTCTCCTGAACCATCGCTATGAGGCTGGGGCGAAGCTCATAGCGAACTGCCAAAATGGCATGAGATGAATTAGGCGGCTCCAACTCAGCGCCCGATGGAGCAGTGTAGTCAAAAACGGTTGTTTGATCCATATTGATTTATGAAATAAAAGTTCTAATCAAACTACGATAACTTTAACGACTTTGTTCTAGCTAACACAGCTACCGTTCCCCGGCAACGGCGCCAGAAAAGCTTGTTGACACTTCTTAATGCCACCACTAGAACTAGACTGTGGAGCCTAATCCCCGGCAACGGCACCAGAGATGACTTGTTGACACCAGAAGTGGAAAACGGATATACCGCAAGCGTACGGTAGTTAATTGTAGCTTTTCACCGGGAGTATTCCAGGTATCGTATTTCCACAGGGAACGTGAAGTGGAATAACTAGAAGTAGGGTCGTCAAAGGATGATCAAAGGGTATATGATAACTGGGATAGAGAGGTCTTCCTAATATCAATATCTGGTACTGGTTTTCTAAGAGTACTGAGGTTTACCACCTCATTCCTTACTGGGGGCGAAGGATGAAACAATAGTTGATTAAAAGGTTCTCCACCTAACAACTACCGAGGCGGCAATGCTGCTACCCAACTATTATTTTCAACTTGCCTACAACACTTGAGAGGAACTCCAAGCACTGGCTGTGTCTGTCACCCTACCACCAGGCGTCTACACAAGTGCGACAAGAAGTCCACACTGGCAAGATATAGCCTAGACAACACGTCTACACTAATCTTACTACTCTAAAGCTAAGCTTAAAAGGCCTAGAGCACTTCAAAAAAGTAAAGCAATGTGCCAAGTAAAAGAACTATAAGCTTAAATTACCAGACCGGAAGATTAAATACTAGAAGGACTCGGATGTAACACTTACAAGAAGAATCGCATCCGCTGAGGCGCACCTTGGAGAAGATTCCCGACAGGCCGGGACTCCTCCGTGGAACTCCTCACTCCCATCCCTCTCTTCTAACACTAAAGCTACTAAGTAGGCTTTCTCTCCTTGGATGCATACAAATGAAGAGCTCTAGGGGGGTATTTATAGCTTGGAGGTGGAGTAGCGGCTACTCCGGTGCCACGTCAGCGATCCACGTGCTCTCCTTCCTTGGCCATTGGATCAAACAGCCATAGCAACCGCCATGGATGGATGGCCTTGATTTCTTCACGTGTGAAACATGTGCAAACAACCGACATTGGATGGGGTTCACCCTGGGGTCGGCCGACTCCAGCCAATGACAGGTGGGCCCACCACTTTGCTTCTAGAAGGTGCTGATGTCACCAGGCTGAACAGTGTAGCCAGGGCCCACCAAGGGGGGTCGGCCGACCCCCTATGATAGGGCTGACCCACCTTCTTCTCTCCCTTGGTGACCCCACATGTCATGGAGCAAGTCTTGTGATGATGGTTGCATTTGGTTTCGGTGTGGACCCATGAATCCATGTGCTTCTCATCTTGTACCATTGAGTAAAAGCACATGTTTGATCCAAGGGTTGATATTGGCTTGAGCATGCTTCTCTTGGATCGTGCCATGTCACCCTGGTCGAGGTGGCTCCAAGGTTGGGTCGGCCGACCCCCTTGGTGGGCCCACTTGGCCTCATTTTGTTCATTTTGCCATCTCCTACAAGTTCACAAGCTAAGAGTACAAGTGGAACTTATTAGTGATAAATATGATCATGATATGCTATACTTCCTTGAAACTGAGGCCTGTTGACGGTATTTTGATAAGGTAAAACATGCTATAACTTCCGTCAACAACCTCCCTCTCCTCTGGCTGCCGGGTTGATGTTGATCAACCGGATGTTTCACCTGCATGATGAAGCCGGTGCTCTGATGTCGTCCCCCGCTTATCCTGGTAATGTCATGGACTATTCTAACAGGAAGTGAGCGAACTTGTTGAGGACTCAGAGGTTGGAGAATCCATATCTTTTTGTCAGGGATGATTCAGTGGACAGGAGGTTTTGGTCCCGCTTTCAGCAGGACTACTATGTGTCTGTCTGCTGGAAGGGATTCTGTGCTAAGGGACATCCTCCTCTCTTTGAGCACAAGTGGCTGGCAATCCGCTCTCTGACAGACAAGGGAGTTGAAGAGATTGATGCTTTGGTGCAGCGTCTTGAGGACTGGCGGATTCTTGGGCTGATTTCTGATGAGCGCAGTTATAATTAGGAGATCATCTGTCAGTTCTGGGCCACCCTCTTCATTGATCAGCCGGCTCAGGTGCTGCATTGGATGACCCATGGAGTGCACTACAGGTGCAACTTTGTCACTTTTGCCAGGCTGTTGGGATTCAACATTGAAGACAGGAATGCTCCTAGACTGTCTGAGATGTATGGTGGGGGCATGTACCCTGAGAATCTGCAGAGTTCTGGGATCTACATGCATGGCGCAGTGACAAACTTTCAGGTAAATGGGCTGAAGCCAACCTACATTGTGCTGAACAACCTGATGCGCCTTACCCTGGACCCCAAGGTTGGAGACAACACAAATCTCAGGAATGATGCTCCTAAGGTCATTGTCCAGTTTGCTTTGCCAGATGGACGTTTCAGCATCTCTCACTTCCTTTGGCAGAAGATCTCGGATGTCTATAATGACCCGCACAAGGACCTACCTTTTGCTCCATATCTAATGCATATCATTGAGCATGTTGTTGGAGCCTCCTTTGAGTATGACAGGAGCGTGAAGGAGTATAGTGTTCGTCAGTTCTCCTCAACGGGCAAGGCCAAGGTTGATGAAGATGGTGATGCTCCTGCAGCAGCAGCAGCAGCTCCTGGCGAGGCTCATGGCCAGGAGCAGGCTCGTGAGGAGGTGCCCCCTGCTGCCCCTTCTTATCCGCGCCCTGAGAGGCGGAGGAGTGGGGGTGGTGGGGCTGTTCGCTATGCGCTCAACAAGTTCTTTTCTTGGTGTTGCTACAAGGCTGAGCGCGACGAGCAGCATCAGCGGGAGGTACGTGAGCACCTTGGTCTCCCTCCGCGGTCTCCGCTTCGACCCTTCCCAGACCCCTTCGCCAAGTATGATGCTCAGCCCAGGCGCGACGATGATGATGATGACGATGACGATGGTGGCTAGCAGTAGCAGCAGGGTGGTGATGAGGCAGGGATCTTCTACTCCGACATATTTCAACCTCTTCATCACCCGCCCCTGTACCAGCCTCCGCCTTTCTACCCCGACTACGGTGAGGGTCCATCACTTGGTGGTGGATCCACCTCGTACCAGGGTGGTGGTGGTGGCTCCTACATGGGCTTTGCTGCCCCCGACGCCGATCTAGCTAGTAGTGGTGGCTTCCGCGACCCTTCTCCTCCGCTGGATCCTTCTACCGCTCCTTCGTCGTCGTTTCCAGGTGGTGATGTTGGTGCTAGTGCCTACTCCTCTATCTTTGGTGGCTATGGTGAATCATCTGGTGGCTACTATTAGATCCTTTGCTTATCGTGGCCTACCCTTTTTGGCATTTGATGTCAAAGGGGGAGTGTTAGGCTTTTATCATGATGTAATAGTAGTCTTTGAGAGAGTTAAACTATGAGAACTAAGTGTGGTTATGCTACTTGTTTATTTGTGATGTGATGAGGATGTAAAACATTTGTGCTTAATGTTAAATTCATGTATGATTCATCCTCTATATTTCTGCTCATGTCATGGTTGGTGATTGTTGTTGTTAGTAGTTCTTAGCTTCACTAAAGATAGAGCTAGGCAACTATCCCCGATAACGGCCCAAAAATGCTTGTTGGCACTTGCTAATGTTGTTACTAGGAGTAGACTATGGAGTCTATCCCCGGCAACGGCGTCAGAAATGCTTGAAGCAAGACCGGTCACTATACCTAAAGGAGTGGAGCTAAAGCAGCTATCTACTAATGCCAAGCGGGGTTGTCAATCCCGACACTAGTAGGAGCTAGCTAGAGAGAATGCAATCTACCAGGAGGAGATTCTGCAAGCGCACAGAACTATCGTAGTAGCACTTCGCCTGGGAGTACCAGGTGTCGATTTATTTGATCCCAAGGAAAGGCTAGGGTTGGTGTATGAGTTGAGTCAAGGAGGGGATGAGAGTCGAAGAAATAAGAAAAAGGAAAAGGGGAGAAGGGAAGAGAGGGATGGAAGGCTAGAAAGAATATATGGGTGGATAGGTAAGGATTAAATGGATGGCTAAGGTAAGGTGGATGGATATGTAGATAAAGGTAATAGGTTAACTAAAGGTAACTAACTAACTACTAACTACTAATAACTAATCCTAGATAACTACAAAGCAAGATAGCTACGAAGCAAGATAGTTACGAAGCGAGGCAGGCAAAAGACAATAAAGCAACTAAGTTGAGTATAGTATTATTCCTATCTTATCTAGTATCGAGGCGTACTAGCCTTTACCACTGACTTAGGTTGAACGCTAGCACAACGAGCCTTACTGTTAAACTGGGCCAACTACGTGGTGGAATTCAAGGCGCATAGGGCTGTCACCACCTGCTTGCTACCACAGCTATCCGGGGGTCCAGCCGTATCTGAAGGTAAGTCTATAACTAAGCACCATGCTTAACTATATTCTAACTATCTCTACCCTAGCTTTGAATAGAGACACCCTTGCGGACGTCAGAGCAAATACTTGAGTTAATAAGATAAACACTAAACTAACTAAGCAACCTATTGGCAAAGATCAAACACTAAGCTCACTAGAGATTAACTACTATGGCTAAGTGAATTGAACTGTAGGATAGCTAGGCACTCAAGCAATAAATCAAGTATACCACTCAATACTGATAAGTAGAATAAAGTAAGACTCGAAATGATGAAATAGAATATAGTAAAGTGCTTGAGTAACAAGAGCAAAACCTGAACTGGAGACGAAGGAAGACTCTTCCCAGCTCCAGGACTGATCACTCGCACGCCTTTACTCTTGAGCTAAGCCTTGAGCAGCGCTTCCGCGAGGGCAAGAATGCCTTGCTCTACTAGCTACCTACTTGCCTAAGCTCTCTGAGCTTCTAACCTAACTCTCACTTGCTTCTCTTGCTTTGCTTCTCTTGGTGTGTTTGATGTGATGGTACTGCCACCCGAGGGGTATTTATAGCCTTGTGGAGTGAGGGGGGGGGGTACTTATAGGGGGCAGCCAACCGACCTAGGGTTAGGTCAGGTGGCGGGCGCCACCCCCTACTGGCGGCCGCCAGTCCCCTGGCCGTTGGATGCATCGTTGGTGATCCTACGGCCTCCAGGTGGTTGTCCAAGGCGGTTTGGAGGTCGGTTGCATGTCCTAGCAACCGACTTAGGTCATGATCCACGCCACTCCCCTCCGTAGCCCTCCGATCAAACCGACCTAGTGACCAAGGGCCAAGATTTGGCCTTGGGGTGGTCACATGGATCAGTGACGTGGCAGGGGGCATTCTGGGCCAAACCCTAGAGGCGGGCGCCACCTAGGGGTGGCTGGCGCCACCCCCCTTAGGCCCATTTGGGCCTTGCTGAGTGGGTTTGGCCTCTGGTGGTTCAAATGTCCAAATTTGGTCCAAATTCCTGCATTCAAATAAAAATCTATGGACATGTGGAATTTGGTTAGTTTGAAACCTATTTGACTACATTTCATGCCTTTTTGGTGGACTTTAGGGTCAAATGTTGATTGTAAAACAGGTGTTTAAGGACCATCAACAAGCTCCCCCAAGCTAACCTGTTGCTCGTCCTCGAGCAACAATGCGGTTTAAGCATTGAGCATGAAATAGATAGCAACTTAAGATGTCTGCAAGTGCATATTGTATAGTGAGAAATAACTTAGCATATATCATTAATCATAGCAATGTGGGGCTTATAGCTTTTCACTTCAAACATGCAAGAGTGAAATAAAGCAGTAGATAGGAAACTTTTATCTTGCTTAGGTTTAACTAGGATTCTGTCTGGAGGTTTTTCAAGGTTTTGAAAAGATAACAACTTGCTTAAGTCCTCCAAGATTCACTCAATCACTCAATGGTGTTTAAATCCTCACTTAGGCCAAAATGTAGCCTCTCCTATTTCTAAAGAATGATATGTGGAGTTATAGGAAGGCTAAGAACCATGAGCAAATTGCCTAATGTTTATTGCTAAGCTAGACACTCAGATCATAAGGAGCAGCAAATCATAAAAATTGATCAAGATGTGCATGTGTGGTTATGTGGAAGTGTATAGAGAGATATTTCATAATCCTTCCTATTTAATTTTTGGGGTCTAGAGCTAATGATAATTTTCTCTCTCTCTTTTTTTTGAATACATAGTGAGTAGACAAAAGATGTGTCCTCACATTTTCTGAGGACATAGTCCTCTTTTGAGCTACTTTGCTCACTTTTTTTTTCAGGACATAGTCCTTCCTTGAGCTACTTTGCTCATTTTTCTCTCTCTCTTTTTTTTTAGCTCTAGATTTCCCCAGGTTATCTATAGGAAAAGGATTTTTGAAATGAGTAGGGAAAGGTAGAGAAATGCTTATTCCCAGTGTAGGAATAGCATAAGGCTAGCAATGGGATGTTTGGCAGGGTATTGCATATCTCCAGTGTAGAGAATAAGCAATTTATTTGGTGGTTGCAAACTTCCAAAGTGGAGAGTAGGCAATTTATGGTGGGTGTGTGTAAATCTTGATTCAAAAGATATGATAAGCTTCTCTACTAAGATCTATGAGGTCTAACAAAGCTCAACACAAACAAAGCTCTTTGTGGTTTTGACTAATGACTAACAAATATATGGCTGGTGGTGGGATGGGATAAAATCTAGGAGGAACTTTTAGCAAGGTTTTCATAATTTTTAAAAGAAATCCTCCAGATTAAGTCCTAATTTTACCTTAGCAAGTTTAAAGAATTACTCCATTTCTTACTAACTTTATTCACTAAGCATGATTTCAGTTAAAGCATGTGCAACCCACAAAAGCTACAACTTAGATAAGACCAGTTATTCAAACCATAACAATAACATTTGCATGACATATTTCAAATCTTATTCAGGTATCAACTTGTTTAAGCAGATTTTTTTTTTCAATTTTATTCATGGAATGGTTATTTAGGCAAGCATGTGACATTCAAAAGATATAGAATTTAACAACTGAATGTAAAGTGTAGGCTTGAGACATACCTTATTGGAGCGGGAGTCTCCCCCAAGCTGGCTTCTTGCTTGGTGAAGGGCCTTCTTCTTTCTCGGGTCGGAGCTCTTGTTCTCATTTTATTAAAAGGGAAACTATCTAATGTTGTGAAAAGGGAAACTATCCTATTTTGATATTTTATTATTATATCTAAGTTAACATATACCTATGCATATAACTAATGATAACTCGTGATTTTTTTTAGTTACATGCATGACATATGTTATTTATTTGAAAAAGGGAAATAAAAATTAAAAGTAAAACCATACCTTAGGTCCATGGAGTTTCATCCTTATCGGGTGGATCTTCTTCCTTGGGCACTTCTTCTCTTAGTACTCCATCGGGTTCTTCTTCTTTTGGCACCTCTCCTTTGTCATGTGAATCACACAACTCAGGAGGTGGTTCTTTCTTTCTACTCCACCTTGTTCTTGGGCGCCTCTTCTTGGTACGAATGGGTTTTGCTTCCTGCATGTTAGCGGCATATGCGGGGCCTCGGGAGAAAGAGAATATTTCCTTCCTCCCTCCTAATGTCATTTGCATTTTACCACTCCCCACATATATGCAACCATCAACAGTGTTCAAGAAGGGTCTACCTAAGATTAGAGGCACATCTTTCCTATTTCCCATATCTAGTATTATGAAATCAGCAGGAACATATGAACCTCTAATATGAACAGGTAAATCATTAACTATTCCTTCTACATAGCAAGTGGATTGATCAGCTAGCACAACATAGGCAGATGTGGATGACATGGGTGGAAAGAATGAGTTTTCATAGAAATCTTTACATAAAATGTTCACACTCGATCCTAAATCACACATGGCATTTTTAAAGACTTCACCAAAGATTGAGCATCTAATTATGGGACTACCAGGATCACCCTTTTTAACAGTCATGGTTTGATCTTCATAATAGTTAAAATATTTTATTTCAACCATATTTGCAGTTTCCATGTCGAGTTTAGCAGGAATTTTGCCAGTTTCAAAAGATGGTATTATAGCAGCAAGTTGAGCTAATTGGGTTTCTAACATCTTATTAAAGCTAAGTTGATTTTTCAGAGCAGATGAGAAATCTTCCAATTTAGCATTTATATTCTCAAGGGTTTTATCATTCGACATTAATCTCTCTTTCAAGAAATCAGTAGTTCTACCTTGGGAGTAAACTAATTTTTTCAAGAATGAGAGACTATCAGAATTATGAAAATTAGAGCGGGGGAATGAATTGTTACCTTGAGAGTTTGCAGGCTGATTCCATCCTTGATTCTGTTGACGGAAACTGTTGTTGTTGTTGATGAAGTTCAAACCTTCATGTAGCACGGGGTAGTGGCTCCCAGAATGTCCGGTTTCTCCACAGACTTCACAAGTCATGTAGGATTCCAGAGATTGGACACTCTCTTGTTGGTTCATCTTCTCACAGCTGTCCAGCTTCTTTGCCAGCAGGTCCATCTTGGCCATGATCATGTCGGCTTCCTTAAGGGAATGCATACCTCGCTTACGGGGCTGCAGTCTCTCGTCATTCCATCCTTGGTTCGACACCATCTTCTCTATGAGAGCCTTAGAATCTGCAACATTTAGAGAAAAGAATGCACCGCCGGCAGCGGCATCCAAATGGCTTCTAGAGAGTGGGGTTAGGCCATGGTAGAAGTTCTGGATCAATAGCCAGTCCTCCATACCATGGTGCGGACAAGTAGCGACATACTCTTGCAACCTCTCCCAAGCCTTGGGAATGGATTCCTCGGCTTGTTGCGTAAAGCTGGAGATTTTGTTGCGAAGAGCATTCGTCTTGCCCATTGGAAAGAATTTGGCGAGAAAAGCATTGGAACATTTGTCCCATGTGTCTACAGCGTTACGATCGGTATAGAACCATTGCTTCGCTTTTCCTAGCAAAGATAAAGGAAACAGACGAAGACGGATGGCTTCTTGGGTTATCCCCTTAATGGTGAAGGTGCCGCAAATCTCCAAGAATTGTTGGAGATGAGCATTGGCATCCTCATGGGCTTTGCCACAGAACGGGCTAGCTTGGACCATCGTGATCAGAGCCGGTTTCAACTCAAAATTGAGGTTGGCATCGATCACGTTTGGTCCTATCGCTACATTAGCGGCAGAAGGAGCAGAAAATTCCCGAATGGTCTTGTTGGCCACCGTGAAGATAGAACGAGATAATAGAGAAAGAAGTTGAAGAAGATGAAGGAAAAAGATAAGAAGGACTAAGGAAAGAAAGAATGGGGTAAGATGGGATTCGCTAAGCGGGAGCTTAAGCGAAGATAAATTCGACACGGACTCAACCGATACACCGATTGCCTTCCCCGGCAACGGCGCCAGAAATGCTTGTTGGTAGTTCTTAGCTTCACTAAAGATAGAGCTAGGCAACTTTCCCCGGTAACGGCCCAAGAATGCTTGTTGGCACTTGCTAACGTTGTTACTAGGAGTAGACTATGGAGTCTATCCTCGGCAACGGCATCAGAAATGCTTGAAGAAAGACCGGTCACTATACCTAAAGGAGTAGAGCTAAAGCAGCTATCTACTAATGCCAAGTGGGGTTGTCAATCCCGACACTAGTAGGAGCTAGCTAGAGAGAATGCAATCTACCAGGAGGAGATTCTGCAAGCGCACAGAACTATCGTAGTAGCACTTCGCTTGGGAGTACCAGGTGTCAATTTATTTGATCCCAAGGGAAGGCTAGGGTTGGTGTATGAGTTGAGTCAAGGAGAGGATGAGAGTCGAAGAAATAAGAAAAAGGAAAAGGGGAGAAGGGAAGAGAGGGATGTAAGGCTAGAAAGAATATATGGGTGGATAGGTAAGGATGAAATGGATGGCTAAGGTAAGGTGGATGGATAGGTAGATAAAGGGAATAGATTAACTAAAGGTAACTAACTAACTACTAACTACTAATAACTAATCCTAGATAACTACAAAGCAAGATAGTTACGAAGCGAGGCAGGAAAAAGACAATAAAGCAACTAAGTTGAGTATAGTTTTATTCCTATCTTATCAAGTATCGAGGCGTACTAGCCTTTACCACTAACTTAGGTTGAACGCTAGCACAACGAGCCTTACTGTTAAACTGGGCCAACTACGTGGTGGAATTCAAGGCGCACAGGGCTGTCACCACCTGCTTGCTACCACAGCTATCCGGGGGTCCAGCCGTATCTGAAGGTAAGTCTATAACTAAGCGCCATGCTTAACTATATTCTATCTATCTCTACCCTAGCTTTGAATAGAGACACCCTTGCGGACGTCAGAGCAAATACTTGACTTAATAAGATAAACACTAAACTAACTAAGCAACCTATTGGCAAAGATCAAACACTAAGCTCACTAGAGATTAACTACTATGGCTAAGTGAATTGAACTGTAGGATAGCTAGGCACTCAAGCAATCAATCAAATATACCACTCAATTCTGATAAGTAGAATAAAGTAATACTTGAAATGATGAAATAGAATATAGTAAAGTGCTTGAGTAACAAGAGCAAAACCTGAACTGGAGATGAAGGAAGACTCTTCCCAGCTCCAGGGCCGATCACTCGCACGCCTCTACTCTTGAGCTAAGCCTTGAGCAGCGCTTCCGCGAGGGCAAGAATGCCTTGCTCTACTAGCTACCTACTTGCCTAAGCTCTCTGAGCTTCTAACCTAACTCTCACTTGCTTCTCTTGCTTTGCTTCTCTTGGTGTGTGGGATGTGATGGTACTGCCACCCGGGGGGTATTTATAGCCTTGTGGAGTGAGGGGGGTACTTATAGGGGGCAGCCAACCGACTTAGGGTTAGGTCAGGTGGCGGGCGCCCCCCTACTGGTGGCCGCCAGTCCCCTGGCCGTTGGATGCATCGTTGGTGATCCTACGGCCTGCAGGTGGTTGTCCAAGGTGGTTTGGAGGTCGGTTGCATGTCCTAGCAACCGACTTAGGTCATGATCCACGCCACTCCCCTCCGTAGCCCTCCGATCAAACTGACCTAGTGACCAAGGGCCAAGATTTGGCCTTGGGGTGGTCACATGGATCAGTGACGTGGCAGGGGGGATTCTGGGCCAAACCCTAGTGGCGGGCGCCACCTAGTGGTGGCGGGCGCCACCTAGTGGTGGCGGGCGCCACCCCCTTAGGCCCATTTGGGCCTTGCTGAGTGGGTTTGGCCTCTGGTGGTTCAAATGTCCAAATTTGGTCCAAATTCCTGCATTCAAATAAAAATCTATGGACATGTGGAATTTGGTTAGTTTGAAACCTATTTGACTACATTTCATGCCTTTTTGGTGGACTTTAGGGTCAAATGTTGATGGTAAAATAGGTGTTTAAGGACCATCAACAGTTGTTTCGATATGGCTATGTGATTTGAGTCTTTTTCTTTCTTCCATAGTCATTCGCTTTTCTCTTATTACATTGTTATGTGGATCACCATGCCATCTTGTTTATGCATCACAAATTGATATATATGTTGTTGTCACACACTTAGGCACCCCACGAATTGCAAAATTTAGGGGGAGCTCTTGTTCTTGTGTATGAAACCTTGCTTTAAGTCAAGGTTTGAAATTCATATCCAAAGCATACACTAAGGGGAGCTCGAACTAAATTTTGGAATTCAAAAGCTTCAATTCTTTCTATCCTTATTGTAAGCCTAAGATGGTTGTCATCAATTACCAAAAAGGGAGAGTTTGAAAGTGCATTCGCCCCCATTGTGGGTTTTGGCTAATTAATGACAATCAAATTAGGGACTAATAGATTTATAAAAGCATATATGCAAGTGTTAGTCCTTAGAAAGATTTGAACTGTTGTAATCTCGTGAACAAAGCACGTTGGATACATTTGGACATAAAGATACCTAGCTCGAGTGGTAGTTTCAAAGTTTGATTTGAAACTTGAGTTATTGGTAAGTCGGACTATCAAGAGGGTCACAAATTAGGTTGGCTAGATGTGGAGAAAAGTGCTCTAATCGACTAACTAAAGTTTTCTTGGGAGACACCGCATGATCACGAACACATAGAGGTAAATCTGTGTGGTCGGTAGTACCGACCATGGCTGCTCTGCGCGTTGCTCTAACATCCTCTCTGTGTAGACTTGAAAATGGCCTGACGGTAGTACCGCCATAAGGCCGCTACTACCGCCCCTCGGTGGTACCGACCTCGGCCGGTAGCAAGCCAGTTTTACAACCTCTCTGTATAGGCTCGAAAATGACTTGGCGGTAGTACCGCCATAAGGTCGGTACTACCGCCCCTCGGTGTTACCGACCCTGGTCGGTAGAAAGGTTGTTTCTGCAGACCTCTCTGTTTGCGTTCAAAATGGCTTGGCGGTAGTACCGCCATAGGGCCGGTACTACCGACCCTCGGTGGTACCGACCCAAGCCGGTAGTAAGTCAAGTTTGTAGGGCTCTCTGTGTTGGCTCGATTTTGACTTGGCGGTAGTACCGCCATAGAGTCGGTACTACCGACCCTCGGTGGTACCGACCCTGGTCGGTAGTAACCGAGGGACCAAGTCTCATTCTGCGGAGCTCTCTGTTTGCGGCCGTTTTGGACTAGCGGTAGTACCGCCATAGGGCCGGTACTACCGCCCCTCGGTGGTACCGACTTGAGGCCGGTAGTTGACTTTAGGTCAGATCCAGATCTGTGCGACCGTTAGTGACTGGTCGGTACTACCGACCATGGGTGGTCGGTACTACCGCCCAGCCTCGGAACTGAGGGAGTATAAATAACTCTCCTCTTCTCGTTTGACGAAAAAAGCCACTTATTCCACTCACTTATTGCGACCTAACTTCAGATAAAAGAGCCTCCAAGCATTGACTCCTCCCGTCTCTCTCACCCTTTGCTCCTAGATTCACTTACTTGCAAGATTTGAGCTAGGGAAGTGAGATTAGAGAGTGGGAAGCTTCGATCTACGACTTGAGCACTTGGTTTCCATTTAGCCAGCTTTGTTTGTGTCTATTACTCTTGAGCTCCTTGAGCTCTAGCCGGTTAGGTGTTCTTCGTGGTAGCCCGTATTGATTCATTTGTGAGGGCTCCCCGAAGTGTTTGTATTACCCCTGTGATTTCTAGTGAAGAAACTCTAGTAGCCTTTGTGGTTGCTTGAGTGAGGCTAGGAGGTGAAATAGACTCCGACCTTTGTGGTCACCTCAACAACGAGGACGTAGGCACTCCTTAGTGGATTGGCCAAACCTCGGGATAAATCGCCGTGTCCCGTGTGCTTGTTGTTGTCTCTACTTTGCATATTACTTGTGTTCTTCGTGTTCTTCCTCTCCCTATCTCTTTCTTAGGTTGAGAAGGCTCGATCCACACCGTGGAAAGCAACCAAGGCTTGGTAAGGCTAGAATCGCTGTTTATCATACTTAGGGAAGTGAGGTTCATACTTGTATTACATTCATAGCTCACTTACATTGGATTTGTAGTTCCTCCTTAGGATCCCGGTAGTGCCGTTTGTTTGTGTCGGTAGTACCGGTGCATCACACCCGGTAGTGCCGACCCAAACAAACCGGCAACATCGGTTGTTGTCTAACTACAATTTCTAGTTTGTGAAGTTTCAAATTGTCAAAAATCACCTATTCACCCCCCTCTAGGCTGATTAGATCCTTTCAGTATTTCCGCTGCACTTCCTTGTGTAATGAGCTTAGAAATATAATTGTGAAATTATTCCTTCGGGTATTCTTGTCACTAACCTTTCCAGGTTTGGAGCAGAAAAGAATGAAGGAACAACAAACACAAGGTATGCCCAACCAATCATCATGTAACATTGAATTACATTCATCCAATCTTGATTCTTTGCAAAATCCAAGCTTGGGGAATAGACTTTCTAAGAGCATCTATTGCCATGTTGCTATGTTAGTTGTCCCTACCTTTAGGATATGCTCATATACTAATCATGCTCTTTCATCACCATCTGAATAAATCTCTACAATGCTTTCATGTTATCTTTATTTGCTATAGTATATGCTTTGGTTTTGAAGTATTTTCATACACCTTTTAAATTAGGCATGGAGCTTAGTTTAACTATTTTCATAAACTAAAGTAAGACATGGTGTCTGGTTTGATTCTTGAGCTAAAAGGTGTGCTGATTTTACCTCTAAATGCTTTTAAATTGAGTATGGTGCTTAGGTTAAAATGCTTTCCTAAGTCAAATTAGACATGGTGTCTAGGTTGATTTCTGAACTGATAGTATGCGATAGTAGATGTTGGGTATTTTGTTGGACTAACCCCTGCAGGAAAACTTTCAATATCGATTTTGGGAAAGTCCGGAGATGAACTCACACTGGAGATGAAGAGACACATGAACTTCAACAACTTTGCACAATGAAGACTCAGCTCATTCATCATGGATGAAAGAACTGTGAGTATCAAAGTTTATTTTGTTTTGTCTTCTACTGCAAGATATCCTTTGCCTTGAATCATGTTAAAGTGCAGCCAACACATAAAATACTAGTCTACGCTAAAATAATCCTAAAAATAGCTTTTTATTAGCATAGATGCAAAAGGCATAAGTTATGGACAACAACCTATGCTTCAAATTCTTGCAATCCTTCGGGTATATGTCCACTAACATTATGAAGGAGAGAGGTTTTGTTCATCCATGGTTTGGTCTGAACATTAATGATCCAAAACTCAAACAATGGACACACAAACCTACTCTCAGATCATGAATGGTGCTGGCAATAGCCTCGCTTTGAGTCTTGCTTGGGCGCTGATGACAAACAAGATGCAACTTACCTCGTATGAGACAACCTATGCCTTCAATCATCATTATCCAAGACATCAAGACAAGAAGTGGGAAGTTATCCTCTTTTCTAATCATGAGCTAGCTTGGGAGATAAGATGGTACCACTACAACAATAGCAAGATCTACAAGTCAAACACATGAACATGTTGATTGGGAGTCCATCTACTTCACAAGCCAACCTGGGAGAGACAATTCCGTTGTCTAGATGTGTTTCACAATCAAGGGGAGGAAGGAGAAATCCAGCTTCAAGACATATCGATCTCCTACTCACCACTTTGATCACTACAAACCGCTAGATGCTGCCCCAGTCGAGAAGAAGAATATGATCCACCACTCATTCTTGGAAGATTGTTCTTGAACACCATCAATGTTATCATCTTTGCCGGACCTGGAGAAGTCAACCTTTGGATCTTTCGCTGCATCTTCAATAGCTACATCACTTATGAGCAGCGACAAAGAACCAAGAGAAGACGTCGAAGGGAGAACCAATTGCCAAGAATTGAGGAGGGCATCTTGAAGGATGAAGCCACTGCACCACAAGAATTAGAAGATGGAGAGATAGTACCTGAGCCAGCAAATCAAGAAGAACAACCAATAAGATCTCCATCATTTAGACACTATTGAGAGAACAAGTCTCAGTTGTGACATTAAAAGACAAAGACTATCATGGAAACACTCGAGTAGCAGCTCTAAATTCAAGTCTCTTGTCAACCCAACAATTAAAGGGAAAACAAGAATGGTTGACAAGAGAAGAGAGATGATCCTAGTCAACATACTCGAGGAACAATGCGCCTTCACTGATAAATCAACACATAGAGAAGGAAGGTCGATACCTTTAAGATGATTCCACTGTGATCTTCCTCCTCTCAAGCACACTGTGAGACAAACAAGAGAAGACAAGTCATTCATGAACAACAACCAGCTAGACAAGAGAAGCTTCCATAAGGTGGTTTGACACATCACTCTTCAATGATAAGGTAACATTTCAAGGTAAGTGACCATCACTTTAAAAGTTTCTCCTTGATTCTAGTATAAACATAAATAAAGAACTAAACATGTTTAAGTTGCACCTCACTTGATCCAACCTAATCAACTCAACATGTTTAGTCCTTTGATCTTTGTTCCTAGCTTTACTCTCTTGAATCTCACTATCTTAACTAAATGAGCTAAATATTGTGCATCCAACCTTTGGAAGATGATATATCACAATCATGAAAAGATCTACACTTTATGCATAGATTATCCTTCCTTGGGTTAAGTAATCTGATCTGTTAAATATTTTAAGATGCTACTCTCATGCTCATCTTCTGATCCTATCACTCATATTAAGATTGAATAGAACACATAAACAAAAAGTTTATCTTGTGCAATGTGCCTAAAGTTAGAGAGGAATCAATAAAACTTTTGGTTCTATTGGTGTTTTTCCACCAACAGAGCCCGTGCACTTGATCTCTACCTTGTCTTTATGAGCAGGACACACCCTTGAGCAGAACATGGCGAAGTTTGTCACTCCCAAATTCTACAGAGTGAAGGTCCTAGATCTACAAGAACATACGCACTGAGCAAGATGCTGCCAGCTTCCACAATTAACGCTTCGCTTCAAACTAATGGACGAACGAAGAACATGAGTGACACCATATCAGGAGGCATAAACAAGAAGGAATGGTGGAAGACGTCGTAGTCAGAATTAGAGGTCATCAAGTCCCCACAGACTTGTGGATCCTCAACATGGGAGAAGACGATGATTTCCACCTCATCCTAGAAAGACCATTCCTCTACACTACAAGTGCAAATATCTACAAGAGGAAATCCATTTTCACTTTTCGGGAGAAAAGGTACGATGCTACTTCATCAACTACATACCCAATGAAGGGCCCAAGAAGAACAGAATTGAAAGACGCCGCTCTCAACACCAAAAAATACAAGCTATCAAGAATAGAGAGGCCAATCATGAAGAAGAAGCTATCAACGCTGTCCCAGAAAAGAAAAGAAAGAAGAAAAACCTCAAGAGAGTGAACCACAGGAAGTGAAGACTCAGACCAAGAAAGTATGGAAGAAAAGTCTACACCAAAGAGGTACAATCAACAACAACTTTCTAAATGTCTGACATACCTTGGGAGGTCTGAACTAAGGGAAGGTCTAGTTCATCGGACCTAAATATCCGAACCTTCGCCAAAAGGTAAAAATTGGTAGTTATCCTCATATTTACTTTTCTGCATATTTCTCATATTTAATCCAAAATCATTTCTTGCATCATCATATTTAATTCATGAACATTTTAATTTCTGCGTTGCATTAGAAAAGAAAATAAAAATATTTTACTACATCATAAACTATAAAGCCCCATGTAAATAATCCTATGGCGTGTAAAAACCCGCAAGAATGTTCACCGTGGTGGCATAAAAATAAAAATAAAAAATAAATAATAATAAAAATAAATATGCATGCATTCATCCTATTGTATTTTCTCTTGCATCGTAAAAATATTAAAAATTTAAAAATATTGAGAAAGAGATCTTACTGAAATTCTGGACAACTAAGGATTGAGTGGCCAACCACTAATGCTTAATCTGTTCCATATGTTTTGTTGTCTATTTGAGTTTCACAGGATTTGAAAGGCCAAGAAAAGCTGACGAGCAAGAGAATGTTCCATCCAGTGTTAGACCACTGTTTCAACAACTATCAACGTCAATCAAAGCTCTATTAGAGGAAGGACATATCCACTACCAGTCTCCTACATTGCAAGATCGAACGACTACGTCAACATTCAGCTTGGGGGAAGGCATCCCCATGTATCCACGTAGTATCTTTATCCTCTTAAGTTTTTCATTCTATAAATAAATTCAAAATAAAAAAAAACGTGAGTACATGAAGGCTCACCCTTAAAAAGAAAAGAACAAAAATATGTGGGCACATGAAGGCTCACCATTAATTAAAAAAAGACAAAAAAATATGGGCACATGAAGGCTCACCATTAATTAAAAAAAGACAAAAATATGTGGGCACATAAAGGCTCACCATTAATTAAAAAAAATATGGGCACATGAAGCCTCCAGGCTACTAAGGGAACCGACTTGGGGGGAGACGCACCCCCGTTATCTTCGCGGTTCAGGTATGTCTTTATTATTATTATTATTATTATTATTATTATTATTATTAGCTTTATATTAAATCTTAAAGTGTGTTAGATTAAATAAATAAAATAGTATGTCTAGTTTGTTTTAAGAAGTTGATAACCAAAGAAGAACCCTCTCTCTAATCTTTTGCATGGAAATGATGAATAGTTGCTCTATCTAACTTCTTTCAAGTACCTAGCCTTCAAAGCATGAGTTCTCCTAATTAATAATGATGCCTTAAAATAAAATTAAATGCATGGTTGTCAAATACTTGATCTAAGGTCTAGGTAATTGGGATATGACATGTGATAATCTAAGCTACTATTATCTTGTTCTAAACAACACTAGAGTTCCGGAGATTTCTAAATATCAATATGAAACCTTTTTTTTTAAATAGCCACATGCTTCCAACAAACTTCTTAAAGGTATCAAGTCTAAGCACCACGCTTACACTATCCAACCGAGCCTACACAGTGTGCTTGAGAGGAGGTAAGTGGACTATAGAAGAATCAACAAGGCTATAAGAGTCACCCTTGCGAACAACCACTACTACCGGCGTTATAGGAGGCATTTATGAGCTATCAAGTCTAAGCACCACGCTTACACTATCCAACTACTCTAACTCTAGAATGACTAGAATTAAAGTACTCAAAAGAGAGTCATAAACCTTAAGAATAATAAGAACAGTGGCTCAAACTTAAATATAGACGTTGATTACCGAAACAATCGCTGAAGCAAGTTGAAGATGAACTTGAATCCGTAGGTACAAGACGAAGAAGTTGATCCGACAGGCCGGAGCTCCTTCTTGATCTCTTCCTCTCTATCTCTCTCTTCTAGTTCTAGTATAAGACTAGGTTCTCAACCTAAACTAGAGGGGTAACTAGTCTTCTACTTGAAAGCTGGCTCTTGAAGTCTTCTTCTAGGGTTTCTGAATGAGGCGTAGACTTTTCTGAAGAGAGACTTGATCTACCCTGGGGCCTAGGGGCATGTTTATGTAGCCTTGAGGGATCAACCGCGGCCGTTAGATCAAACCGACTTCACGTAGGAGATGGATCCTCAAAGGCGGTGGAGGAAGCTTCCAGAAGACGGAGGCCATCGGGCCCAGGGGGTGACCGACCGGTCCTAGGGTGGGACCGGTCGGTCCCACCTGGCAGCCTCTCGGGGTGTCCCGCCTCGTGGTGTCCTCTGGTGTCCTCTAGGTCCTTCTGGAGTATTCCTGACATGCCGGTTCCGTAATCTTCCGTCGGTTTCCTTCTAGGAGAAGTAATATGTGCTGGTTTCCTGGTTTAGTCCCTGCAGAATCACAATTCACCAAAACTTGTGGAATATTGTCAATTAAAACCCTAAACCTTTATTGGTGATTGAATTCATGCCCTTTTCATATTTATTTATCCTTTAATTTTGATAGATAACCAGTGTCAACACTATCCTCTCAGAAGTTTGTTGGAAGCATGTGGCTATTAAAAAAAAGAGATCCGAGGAAATAAAAAGGGACAAGTGTCCGAAACCTCAAAAAGATAGATCCCGAGGAAATAAAAAGGGACAAGTGTCCAGAACCTCGAAAAAATATATCAGAAAAAATGGGCACGTGCCCGATAGTAGAATTAGCCTGATAGTCATATGTCTCTGATAAACAGAAGAGTGTGATATATTTAAAAGAGCATCCGACTCCATTTTCTATACACATGCACTTCTTGATTCAATGGTTGGTTGGCTTTCTCTTTGGATCCATTGTTTAATTTGACAACATATGTATTAAAGCTTTTGAAAATTAATTAAAACTCTGGGATAAAGGTGAAGTGAAAGAGCTAGAGACATGGTGTTTGGTTTGATCGTTCAATCTTTCAATTGCTCAAGATCTAACGTAAAAGTAATAAGCCCCATGAAGAATAACATGATATGTTTCGGAGAATTTTTTGTTTAACAACATGTATACTTGTTGGAAATAAAGATATTGCAGCAACTCCTGGTCCATTGTTAAGTTTTGGTTTTGCTAAGGGACTAGCAAAGGGTAAGCTTGGGGGAACTTGTTGACGGTCCTTACAGTCAACAACCTCCAAGAGCTCCACCAAAGAAACAAACATGGGCTCCAAAACCCAACCACCTAAGGAACAAGCTAGACACCATGCCACCAATCCAAGAGGAGCTCATGCCACAAAAGAACCAAGTGATCCACACTCAATACCGTGAGTACCAACAACCCCCTATGAGAGCGGTGAGGTACCAATGTGAGCATTGTGGGAGAGATGGACACTTAAGCGAGTTCTGCTTTCGGCGCAAGAGAGAAGAGCGTCGTGCAAAGGAGATGAACAACTCGAACATGTACCATCCTTTCCATGATGTACGTGTGCCAAATGTTCAAAGAAGGAATGCTAGGCCCAGAGGTCCACTGCCTCAAGGACCTAGGCCACGAGGTGGTTTTGTCCGGCGGGAGCCTATTTTTGTATGCTATGGACCCGACGGTGGCGGATTTAGTGTTGAGCGTTACTACCCACCGCATTTTGATTATCGCGGTGAGCGCTCTCCTCCCAGCGGACCACGCTTTCCTGTGCATGGTGATCGCTTTCCCCGTAGGCAGGCTATGGATGGTTTTACTACTAACCGTTCTTTTGAGCAACCGGGACAACACTGGTATACTTCTCATTTTACTCACCCCAGTGTTGGACCGTATGCTCACCCTATGTCTTTTTATTAATGTAGGTAAGTCGACTGGAGAACGTTTGGTTGGTGGATTCCGGATGTTCAAGGCACATGACCGGAAACTCCATGTGGTTCTCCAGTCTTAGTCCAGTCACCGGCAAGGAGTTTATCACCTTCGGTGACAATAGCAAAGGTAAAGTGCTATCCCGTGGTTCTGTGCGAGTTAATGAGCATTTTTTGTTGTGTGATGTTGCTCTTGTCTCAAACTTGCATTTTAATCTCCTCTCTGTTTGTCAACTCTTTGAGGATGACTATGAGATTCATTTTAAGCCGAATCTCAGTCGTATTTTGGAACCTCAGGGCAATCTTATGTGTTTGATTTCGCCCTCTGGGAAAGTCTTTCATGCGAATTTCTTGGAGTCTTTTGGCATTTCTCGTTGTCTTGTGGCTGGATCCTCTTCCGATCTTTGGAAATGGCATAGGAGACTTGGCCATCTGAGCTTTGACTTGCTTGCAAGGCTTAGTTCACTTGGTTTAATCTGAGGATTGCCTAAATTACACATGGAAAAGGATCTTGTTTGTCATTCTTGTAGACATGGGAAAATGGTTGCTGCTCCCAACCATCCAGTAAATCAAGTTATGACCAAGCACCCCGGAGAGCTTTTGCATATGGACCTTGTAGGTCCGGCTCGGGTGAGCTCGGCTGGTGGGAAATGGTATGTGCTTGTTGTTGTTGATGACTTCTCGAGATATTCATGGGTTTTCTTTTTAGCTGAGAAAACTGAGACTTTCTCTTTCAATCGCAATTTGATTTTGCGTCTTCAGAATAAGTTCCCTAAGAACTTGATGAGAGCTATTCGTAGCGATAATGGTACCGAGTTTAAGAACTCGGACTTTGAAAAGTTTTGTAACTCTTTGGGTTTGGAGCATCAGTTTTCTTCCCCTACACATCGCCACAAAATGGTGTTGTAGAGTGGAAAAATCGGACCCTTGTTGAGATGGCTAGGACGATGCTCGATGAGCATAGGACTCCTAGGCGGTATTGGGCCGAGGCTATAAACACTGCATGCTATATTTCCAATCGCATTTTTCTCTGTGCCTTCTTGAAGAAGAACTCTTATGAGCTACGGTTTGGGAAGAAACCCAAAGTGAGTTATTTTAGAGTGTTTGGTTGCCATTGTTTTATACTTAAGAAAGACAACTTGGACAAGTTTGAGTCTCGTTCTTCTCACGGTGTCTTTTTGGGTTACGGTAGTCATACTCGTGCATATCGTGTACTTAACCTTGACACTAACCGAGTCATGGAGACATCAAATGTCACCTTCGACGAGACCATGCTTTGTCCTTCTTCTAGATTTGAGCGTGCAGGTAATCACGAGGTCGGTGAACATCTTTTTGATGATGAGGAAGATGGAGCAGAACAGATAGATGATCCAGATCTTCTTGCACCTGCTGTCTCTTTGGGATTGTAACACTCTGGTGTTAAGCAAACTAAAACTTGACATGTCATCATATGCATTAGCATTTCATCTGAGTTGATAACCTGAATATGCATTCACTAAAAACAAGTTTTATTTTTCATACTTGTGCTTAGTGGATAAGAAGTGCTTAAGTTGAAACCCTAGTTATGCTTTCTTATGTGGTGAATAGTGCTTTTATATATATAAGGGTAGTATGGTAATTTCTTATATAGTAATTGAACTTTTGACCCAACTTTGGTATTATGTCTCAAAGGTGTATTTGGAACATGTTTCAAGTCACCATTGAGGTATAATTCAAATTGGATTGAAAATTCAACTAATTTGTTTTTTTAATTTAAAAATCCTCTTTTATCCCCTTTATTAGCAATCAAAATCTAAAAAGAATTTGAGTATGCTTCAAAAAGCAAAGTTGCTCAATTTTTGATAAGGATCAACTTTGGTGTTTAAAGTTTTTCAAGTTCTTTTTTGAAATCAAAAGCAATTGTGAAAATACCCTTTTGCCCTTTTTGTCCCCTTTTGATTTGCAAACCCTAATTTAAAATCTAAGCATATTCTGCTTATGTTGCAAAAATAAAAGATGTTCAGTTTTAAATTCTGAGCATTTGATATTTTGACATATTTTCAACTTGTATTCAAAAATCTGGAGTATTTTCAAATAATCCGAATGGGTATAAAGGAGAATGGTGGGGATAAGCTCTTTTCCCTGTTCATGGCGGCAGGGGGACGATCTTTTGATCGCTCCTGCTCACGCGTTTGCCATCGACTTCTCCCGAAGGAGCGCGCGACCGAGTCCGTGGCTTGGCCGAGCTGCTGCTGGCACTTTTCCTCGCGTCGTGGCGCCTTCTCCGAGCTCGCCGTCGCCATTTTTTGCCACCAAGGCGCCGACGGGAACAATCCCAACCCAAACCCAAATTCACCGTCTCTGTTCGTTCTCATCCAAATTCACCGCGGCTATAACTTCTAAACTTACTTGCGCATCTCCCAGACCTATCCTCTCCACCTCTACTGCACCAGAGAGCTCATACTCGCCAGTTTTCTTCCCGCCGGGCAGAAAGCGCCGCCGAGCTCAATCTCAACGTGGTCCGATAAACCGAGCACTTCTCTAATCTCTCTTTCTCATGTTGTTGTTTCATCTTGATCCCAGAGCACTCATCGGCTCGATGGTTCCCTGTTTGATGCTCAGGACTCGCCGGAACAACGTCGTCTTCGCCGGAGTTCTCCGCCGCAGGCCACTGCTCCGTGGAACTCTCCCCTTCGTGCAACCTCCGCTTAAACCAGTTACACCAACAGCATCAGGGTGAGCTACTAGACCTTCCTAGCCTCTCCGTTTGTTTGCTACCGGTCTAGGTTCGCCGGAACGGGCTAGCCGAGATCCGATCCGCCGCCGTGCGTGGCCAGGCTCAACCAGAGTGGTAGAGTGTAGGGTTGAGGGCTCAATTGACTGCGGGTGTCTTGCTGGTGTTGATGCTCGCGTCAGCCGAGTCTCTAATGACCGGAGATGGCCGGCATAAGGCTCGCCGCCGCTCGATGCGCCGCCGTTCACGCTGGCCATGGTCGGGGACCTTGCGGTTGTAAAGACAGGAAGTTTCAGGGTGTTGGTTGAAAAGTCCCAGACTCATGTAAATAGCGCTGTGGACTGCGGGTTAGTTTCGCTTAAGCCGGAGGTCTTTTCTGCAAAGTTGCCTAGGCGCGCGGGCGGGAGCCAGGCTGGGCTGGCTTTCGCGCGTGTCGGGCTGTGCTGGCTTGGGCCGAAAGCCCAGCTTGGGCCAGTTTTGAGCTTTTCTTTTTTCTTTCTTTTGAGCAGTAGCTAGATTTGTTATTTTTGCTCTAATTTTTCTATAGCTCTGTTAATTGTGAAATTTGACATGATAAGTGTTAGCATGTCTGTGCTAATATAAAAATTATGAAACTTGTGTTTGGAGCACTTTTACTATGCCAATAAAATCTGTGCTTTAATTAATAAATGCAACTTTGATGAATTATGTGATTTTCTGTGTTTCTCCAAAAATCATGAAATTTGACATGTGAGTTTATGTCACTGATATCTACCTTCATGATTAATTTCACATTTGACATGTGAGTTTATGTCACTGATATCTACCTTCATGATTAATTTCACCTCAGTTTGAATAAGTATAATTTGTTTATAAGTAAATGCTATTTAGAGTGATTTATAAATAAATAAAAATTTGTTAATCCCTTTAAGTTTGTGTGCATTTTTGGATTTGTTTGACAACCAAGGAAACACTAGCATGATTTGCTCCCTGGTTATGGATTCCTTTATATAAATGATCTTTTGTTGCTTGTTGGTTACATAACCTTGCTTAATAAAGATAATAAAATTTGTTGAAGGATAATCTATGGTTTAATAGCTAAGTTAGTTTTGTTGGTTTGCAACTTTACCGTGATAAAAGATTGTTTGAATAAATGTCTACAGCTTAGAAAATTTCCATCTTTACCATGGTCATATCATAAGCATCTCATTGATCATGCATATGCACTTCTACGTGTAGATCTCGTTTCGGAAGGACCGGATCCTCAGTGGATTTCTCCTGAGTGTGTGGATCCTTCTACTTTTTCAGAATCTCCGGACTTCGCTAATCAACAAGGCAAGCCCCGGACATTAAACCTATCCTTGTATTTTGATAAAGTTATTTATATCACTTGAGTTAATATGATGCATTAAGTGAATAGGAGTATGTGAGCCTTATTTGATGCATTACCAACCTTGATGATTCCAATACTTAACCTTGATACCCGTTTTATGAAAATGCTTAGTATGCTTAGCCAAGCTTTACTACTTCATAATAGTAGGTGCTTTTGAAAATGGTTGCTATGTTATGGAAGTCATGAATCTTGAGATAACATGATAACGATAGTAACTTACATCAAGAATGGAGTCTTGTTGTAAGGTTACTCAACATAGGACCTTATCGTTGTTGGCCTGCTGTGATTGAGACCTTTGAGTACAGCCCACATGCGGTGGTAAGCCTCGTCTATAGCTATTCCGATACTTGAGAACGGCCAACCGCGTACTGGGAGTGGAGAGATGGCGGGAGTAGCGTGTACCCTCGGGGCTATGAGATAGTCGGGTTCGAGGTGTACTGTACTCTCGGGTGACGCTGGACCCGTTCTTGTATGGGAGGATCTATAGATAGGGTTGACGTATGCAAGATTAAGTTCTACATATGTCGTGTGGTACGGAATCCCCAGCTGGGTTTAATCGATTCGAATCGCCGTGTTTCCTCGGATATGGAGCCTCAATCCACTGACCCACACCGTAGTAATGAATTGAATTTTGATGAGATGAGAACGAAAGATGTGGTATGCTTATGAAAGTTTGAGAATCTTTGGACAGTTATAAGGTTTAATTTCGAGTTAAAACTTGATAATAGGCTTTACTATTAGTAAGCTTTTATGCAAAAGAAATGTTTTGATTTTGCTAAAACCTTACCTTGAATCCCTATAGCCTGCATACCTGAGTCTTCTCCTCTTTTCTAGACGGTTAAGTCTTGTTGAGTACTTTTGTACTCAGGGTTTGTTAACCTTTGTTGCAGGTGAGTTCATTGATCATCCTTTTGGTGGTCAATGTTTCTTCACTCTTGTGGAGGAGAGTGATAATGACTCTGATGTTTGACCTTGGGCAAGTAACAACAATTTGTGTGGTATATGTAATATAAAGTTCCGAACCTTTTATGTAATAAGTACTTATGGGTTGTAAACTTTAAAATCTAAGCTTCGATCTATGTTATATAATCTTTCCTCTTTACTCTGATTTATCTTATCTATAAAACTGTTGTAATACTGTGATGCTTGACGAGGGAATTCCTGAGAAGAATGTAACGTGGATGATTCGGGTTTCCCGAGGACACCCGACAGATCTCTTGAGTCATTTGGAACTCGTGCACGCTAATCAGAAGTCTTTAGGACAATGATGGGTGCATGTGGGCCACTTAATTCAGGAGGTTCTGCCACAGGGATCGAATTCGACCATGACTACTCATGGCCCCGACCCGTCTTCTTTCACTACATGGGGGTCGTTCGATCCAATCCCTCAGGGTTTGCTAGTGATACCTGAGGAGGCACCAACTACTGTTGAGGGGGAGGTCACATCAGCTAGAGAGGCGCCATGACTTATCCAGCGCCAACACCCTCCTCAACAGATGATCGACAACATTAACAAACACACTACTCAATCAAGGTCACAACAAATCTCTCACTTTGCTCATTCTGCATTTGTTGCTGATTTTGAACCTCGAGATGTTGGACACGCTTTGTCTGATCCAGATTGGGTCAATGCCATTCATGAGGATTTAGCAAATTTTGAGAGAAATCGGGTTTGGGTTCTAGTTCCACCTCCTCCTGAGTGTCATCCTATTGGGACAAAATGGGTTTTCAAAAACAAACAAGGAGAGGATGGCCACATTGTGAGAAACAAGGCTAGACTTGTAGCCCAAGGGTACAATTAGAAGGAGGGGATATACTATGAGGAGACTTTTGCTCCCGTAGCCTGTTTGGAGGCAATTAGGATACTCTTGGTTTTTGCTGCATCCAAAGATTTCAAACTTTTTCAAATGGATGTCAAGAGTGCCTTCTTAATGGGCTACATAGAAGAAGAGGTGTTTGTGAAACAACCCCCCAGTTTTGAAAATCCCAAGTTTCCAAACCATGTTTTTAAACTTTACAAAGCTTTATATGGTTTGAAATAAGCCCCTAGAGCCTGGTATGATAGGTTGAAAACATTTTTGCTTGCTAAGGGTTTTAAAATGCGATGTGTTGATAAAAATCTCTTTCTCCTTAAGCAAGGCAATGACACTCTCTTGGTTTAGATTTACGTGGATGATATCATTTTCGGTGGTTCTTCTCATGCTTTGGTTGCCAAGTTTGCAGATACTATGAGCAGGGAATTTGAGATGAGCATGATGGGCGAGTTGACTTTCTTTCTCGGGTTGCAAATCAAGCAATCCCGAGAAGGGACGTTGGCGCACTAGGGCAAGTACACTAAGGACATAGTGAAGAAGTTCGATATGGGAGAGGCCAAGCCTCTTCCAACTCCCATGTCGACCACGACGGCCCTAGATGCGGACGAGGATGGAGAAACGGTGGACCAGAAGGAGTACCGGTGTATGATCGAATCGCTGTTGTACCTGACGATGACACAACCGTACATTCAGTCGCGGTGTGTCTTTGCGCACGCTTTCAGTCGTCACCGCGCACCTCTCACCGTCAGGCGGTCAAGTGCATTATGAGGTACCTTTGTTTCACACCTGAGTTTGGGCTTTGGTATTCTGCTTCTTCCACTCTCTCCCTTTGCGGTTACTCTGATGCTGATTTTGCTGGTTGCCGACTTGATCGCAAGTACACTTCTGGGACTTGTCAGTTTTTGGGCTCTTCTCTTGTTTCTTGGTCTTCTTGCAAGCAGTCTAGTGTCGACCAGTCTACCACAGAGGCTGACTATGTTGCTGTGGCTGGCTGTTGTTCCCAGTTATTATGGATGATGGCCACTTTGCATGATTTTGGTCTAAGCTGTTCTCGAGTACCTTTGCTTTGTGATAGTACGAGTGCGATTAGCGTTGCTAAGAACCCCATACTTCATTCTAAGACCAAACACATAGATGTGCGCTTTCATTTTCTGTGAGACCATTATGAGAAGGGTGATATCGACCTTAGGCATGTTGACACACATAATCAGTTGGCCGTTATCTTTAACCAAGCCTTTGGACCAATCAACCTTTGCTAGGTTGAGAGGTGAGCTTGGTGTGTGTTTCCCATTTTAGATGTGGGATCACTTTGTTGTATCATATGATGTACAGTCTAGGTTCTTTCATAGCTTTTATGCATTTGCATATGTATCATACTTGCATTTTGAGCTTCAATTATGTTATGTCTAGTTTGATACTATGCTCTGTTGTCACATGCTTGTATGATACTTGGTTTATGCAGTTTAAGCTCTTTATGATCATGTAACTTAACCTGATGGGCTCCGCATGATTTTGCAATGATGAACTTGTTTAATATCAAATTCTAAAAACAGTTCACCATTTGCTTTGGCAACTAGTATGAGTAGATCTTGTCTTTCTTGAGCTTGCTTTGCTATACTAGGTTGCTATGTCTCTGGCTTGGAGTTAAAATTGCTTCCATTATATATACTCCGAAATTCTTAAATGCTAAAATCTGAAATCCAATGAAATGAGTTGTATATGGCTTGCTGTCTTGACACTTGCTATGAGGTAGTTCACCAGTGTGGTTTTGTTAGCTCTAGTTGATGACATGTCTATCTTCATACTAGATGCTGTTTCCATGGTGAACTTGATCTTGTGTCTAATTTTCAAATCTAAAACTGTTTTGCCACTCTTGTTGAGCTATATGATCATGATGAGCTTATGCTAGCATTAGTGCTCTTTTCTATTCAATTGTGCAAATTGAGCATTTTATCTCTCTAGATAGCATATCTTTGAAGCTTTTTGCATTCATGTAGCTTTCTTTCAGACACCCATGTTTGTTCTTGATATGTGCATTATCAACTAAGGGGAGAATAATTGACAACTCATGATTTAGTTATGCGCATTATCTAAGGGGGAGATGGTTATGTCCAGGGGAAGTTTGCCCGCTTTGCTTGATAAGTTTTTCATCTTGAGTGATTTCAATTGTTTTGGAGCGGTTTTGCAGCTAGTGGTGTCAAGTCTGTTCTGCCTCTTCTTGAGGGCTAGCTTTGCTTTGCTTGGTTGCGTCGAGCCATTGCCCATGTCTTTGGGGACCAAGTTATTTTGCTCGTTCCACTTGACCTTCTCTTGTTTTTGCCTTGCTTCTGGTCTTTTGAATGAGTTCCATCTACTTTGTTTCTCCTCCATATGATTTGTGTTGGTAGTTGACAATGCACTCATCAAGGGGGAGATTGCGGATACACGGGGTGTAATCCGGGTCTTGTGATGATGAGTGATTGTCAACGGGTTTGATGCGCATGTTCTTTGGCTTGTGTTGTGCAGGTGTTGAGCTCGGAGACGGTGATCGAAGGCAAGGTGAAGGTCAAGTAGAGACGTGCCGTGCCGATGGACCCGGAGCGGTGAAGAACAGACGTGAGGCTTGGACTGACGGACTGGTGGCCGGAGGATCAGCCATGGTGGCTGACACGCTGGGACAACGACGAGCAGAGACTTGCGGGACACGGTGTTGACGGACCAGAACGCCAGAGATATCATCCAAAGATGATTACTCGGTCGAAGTCCTGGGAGGTCAAGGAAGATCCGAAGACATGATACGAAGCGTACATGGATTAGGACTTGTTTTGTAACTTAGTCAAACTACAGAAGGACGTCTTGTAAATAGAATATGACTCTTCTGTTGTATTCGACTAGGACTCGGTATGGGCTGTACTTCACCCGATTATATAAGGGGAAGTAGGTGCACACCCCCATCATTGAATCTCAGATCATAACACAAGGCACACGCCGCCACTGGACGTAAGGTATTACACTATTAAGCGGCCTAAACCAGTATAAATCGATGTCTCTGTGTACTCACCGAGTTCTACGAACGTCGATCCCCACCGAACAAATCATCTGGGCATCCCCAAGACGAGTTGCCGGTTAACAAACACCGACAGCTGACACGCCAGGTAGGGGCTCTCGGTGATTCCACGATCAAGATCTCGATGAACCACTTCAACATGTTCTCGGCGGGATCAATTTTTGTTTTTGGCTCATGGACTTGCATCGTGGATGATCATGGAAAGTTTCATCGACACCTTCAAATAATTGAAATAGAAGCACAAGCCATGCCAAAGATAGATGATCTAGCCAGGGAACTGGAAAATCTCTCAATCAAAAAATTGCAAGAATCTGGGGATCAGGCTGGAGACTCCGACTCCTACTCAGACATGAACTCTTGATCCAAAAAGAACTTGGATTCCAAACACCGTATCCCCTTTGGACTACGTAATTCGACAAAGACCTTCCAAGAGTTGATCGGATCAAACTTCAAGAAGCTTCAGCAGATCCCCCTGACAGGAGCCCAACGAGACTCGTTTTCAGTTCAACCAAGGAAGGCAATATCGTCCATTGGCCAATACAACCAGCCCCGGCTAGGTTGGTTGGCACAATCGACCAACAACTCCCATACCAATACGGACATCAGCTCCCTTTGAGGAGAATGACACCTCAACAGAACTAATCTCTAGCGCTTCTACCTTGGAATCAGTTACACCGGGATCAATAAACCAAGGCTACACTCGTGAAGTCTTCATGGAAGGACATCAGTCATCACTACGACCTCCAACTCCTCCAGATGTCTTCTAAGATGATGAAACCTTGAGCATGATATCCGATGACGATCCAGAAGGACCCGGTGAAACCGAGACCTTAAAGGCAGAAAGACTTTGAAAGAATCTGGCCAAAGAGGCTCGTAGAAGGCGAGCGACTCATTGTAAAGAGGCGGTAGAGCGATATCAAGTACGGCTAGAAGAGTATAATAGTCGTTGTTGACACCAGATTTTCGCACGCACAAGAATATGACAGATGGACCCAGCCAGCAAAGGGGAAAGGATTCGACAAGCAATCGGATGACTATTTGATCTTTGGAGTTTTTGGCAGAGGCCTGTGCGGTCGGTTATTTTGCAGAACGGTGGCTCCATTCGGGAAATGGGTGTTGCAGATAAAGCCGGCTTGCACGAGAAGACACGTGACAATGGAGGATGCCGAAGGGATTTGGAGTAGTATTTGTATCTTTCCATATTTTATTATCGTAATCGTTTAGGACTCATATTTCGTCCAGAGTATAAATATAAGCCCTCGACCATTGTAAAATTGTTCACAACCATATCAATACAAACCGGCCCCGTGCCATCTTCGAGTCCCTAAGTCGTGTCGTCGAGTTCTTCGAGAGGAAACATCGATCCGTCGACCTCCGTAAGTACCGGCAACCTTGTTATCATGTCTAGTATCATGCGGTGGATTTAGATATGATGCAAGTATTCTCGTATGTTAAGCTTAGTATCGTGCGGCGGATTTAAGCTTATGACGGGAAGTTTTTGCTTGTGCCTTGTATCATGCGGCGGATTAAGACATGAGTAAAAATAGTTATCGGCTCTATTAGATTTGGCAGATCTAGTAGATTCATTAAGTTATCATGTGTTATGTGTTTTATTTATTTAATTCCTGTAACACTCTTTTGCCCAATCTAGATTGATCTCTATTCGGCCTTGTTTCACAAGTTTGCTTGTGCTTTGCCAATCATAAGATCATGATGGCCGGATCAGCTTTCAATCTAGGTTGTTACATGTTGCGGGTTCATATATGTCAATCATGTTTATGCTTTGAAAAAACTAGGTGTCGTGCGGCAGATGCAGGTTTTAGATTAGTTTGATCATGCTTGCTTGTATGTTCCTTCCTCATGGACCCCAACTCGGCTAGTTTGCCGATTTTGGTTAAGCTTACACGAGCAATGAGCTTTTATAGATCTGTACAAATATATGCATGCTTTTAGCTTGTTATAATTAGATTGTATCATGCGGTGGATTAATCTAATTATAGGAAGTGGTATAGACTTATAGCAAGTGGTATCATGCGGTGGATTAGCTTCGCTTAAGTTTATGCTTGACGGGTTTATGAAGACTAAACGTGCGGCAGATTAGTTGGATTGGCCTATGCATGTATTATTTGAACAGATCTATTCTTGCAAGTTGCCTGTTTATAATATCTTTGATTCGTTCAAGCATGTCTTTCTTTTGCATTCAGCGGTTAATATGCTTCATACACTCTGTTCTCATACTTGCCGAATAGCTTTGTAAACATGCTCTGACAGACAGCTTCTGTAGCTGTGTGCCGTCGCGATTGGCTTTCAAAGCCGTACATATAGAACTGTCTTGTTTTACCCAGCATGTTCCAGAGGTATTCTCACGCTTTATCCCTTGTTGGTTTTCAGGTCAAACCGACTGGCACGTCAACGGATTCAGCACACTCCGGGCACCCGATTGAAGCTAGCTTCGTTCGGCTTGCTGTGTGCCTTGGCGCAAGGTGTCACTTTTTGCGTCAACACATTTTTTGGCACGCCCAGTGGGACCACTTCGTTTCAAGATGCCTGAGATCAGCGATGATCAAGTTCTGGATGTGATCATGGATGACTTGCCACTAGAGTCGAAAAGCTTGGTACAACAGGCCTGCGATGAATTCCAGCGCAAGTGCCTGGCGTCTTTCTCCAAGAACAAGAGCGGCAGGGTCTTCCAGAAGCAGGAGTTCCCAAAGATTCTTCCTCACCATCAACCTGATATCCTCAATGAAGAAGAAGCTATTCAAAAGATGACTGAAATAATGCATAAGGTTGTATCAGAAGCTGTAACGAATCATCAGCCGGCTTTCCTGAACACTTTTCGCGCTATCATGGTCAATGCTTTCAGTCCAGCCGTGGATAAATGCTTTGAAGAAACTGTTGGCCCGATGCAGGGACCGTTGTTGTTCCCAGTACCTCAACGTCAAAGGATCGCAGGAGAGGGCGGAGCTGGCCCAAGCACAGGTGGGATGGTTCCTCATGAGACGCAGCAACCTCCTCAGACCTATGGCCAGCTCGCATTCGGCACGACAGGGAATGTCCCGCAATCTGCTTCTAAAGTGTCTCCTACAGCGAACAGGATGCAGAAGAATATGTTTGGAGACGGATATCATGAGTTCATCGATTATAGCTCAATTAATGCTCTTCCAAATCCAGGCTATAAGAGTTCGGCAGGGCTACATCCTGGGGGGCAGGCATAAGCAGCTCCTAATCCGAATGTTGACCTCATCATGCGTAAAATGGCTGATATGATGCAAAATCAATTCGGCCTGAAACCTAAGAATCAAACTTACACATACAAGTCCCCCTATCCAGAGTGGTACAATCGGGTAGCTCTTGCTCCAAGGGTGAAACCTCCTACTGATTTCACCAAGTTTTCAGGCCAGGATGACACCAGTACTATAGAGCACATCGGCCGCTACTTGATGCAACTCAGAGAAGCATCTACATATGAGGCTTGGAGGATTCGGTATTTCCCGTTGTCATTAATAGGGCCAGCCTTCTCGTGGTTTTCTTCTCTGCCAGCAAATTCTATCAATACATGGGCGGAGCTGGAGCAGAAATTCCACTCGTATTTCTTTACGGGTACCAGCGAGAAAAAGTTGGTCGATCTCATGAGCCTAAGGATGAAACCTGGCGAGACGCCACAAGAATATCTGCGCCAATTCAGGGAAACCAAGAATCTTTGTTATTCTCTGAATTTGCCGGATGATCAACTGCCGGAGATAGCCATAGCTGGCATGTTGCCGAGTATCAAAGAGAGGCTATTCGACATGGAGTTTGATGACCTCGGGCAGTTATCACAAAGGCTGGCGACGATGAGTAATCAAGCCTAGGGGTTCAAGAGGAATAATCAGTTCCAGAAGGGTGATGTGGCTGCCAAGATGTATCAGGGTTTCCTAGAAGAAGCAACTGAGTACGATGATGAAGATGAAATAGCTGCAGCCGAGATAGTCTGGGATAAAGAACCGACTCAAGTCAACCAGCGATGGCTGAGGCAGTAGAAAGGCACTTATGACTTTGATGTTTCCAAGTCAGATAAATTATTTGAATACTTGTTGAAGGAAGGACGCATCAAGTTGCCGGAAGGTCATCCTATGCTGCATCCTGAAGGGGTCAAAGATAAGAAATATTGTGGTTTTCACAATACTAGATCCCACTCCATAAACGATTGCCGAGTGTTCAGAGTGCGGATCCAGAAAGCTATCCAGGACGAGCATCTGAGGTTTGATGGAAAGATGAAAATTGATGGTAGCCCTATTGGACAGAATACTGTGTCCTTCTCTGTCAATATGATCAACGCAGCTGATCCCAGGGATAAGAGTAAAATGAAAGTGTTAACCTCTGATAGAGCGAGGGAAGCTGGTGCCGTTGACCCTAATCGGCAGATTACAAAGAAAGAGCTTCAGCAGAGGGTTCGGTTCCAAAATAGCCGAACTGAGACAGGTGAGACTTCCAGACCCAGGGTCACGACGCGCATCTTGTTGAATAAATGGCGTCGGGAACAGGAACGATACCAGAAGCAGAGACTTTATGAAGAACGGAAGTTCCTGGAGAAATAGCGAAGGTACGAAGAAGAGATGTACCGGGAAGAACGGGAAGATACGAGGGGGCAGGAACAGTCTCATTGGGAACGCTCGTTCTTCCAGTATTGTTGGAACGAAGGCTTGAAGCTGCCTGTTAAGAACAACTGCCCTGAGTGCAGTAATCAGTACTCCGAGTATAGACAGTCTTGAATCAACCGCCGATTTGTCCATGAGAGGCTTGGGGCACGAATCCCCGAGGACGATCGGCGCGTAAAAATAAATAATTCTGAAGATCGGCAGGGAAGAGGGTTTGCCGATCAAAGTTGGGCTCGCACTGAGAAAGAAGAGTACCGCGAGTATGTCTGGCAGAGAGGACAGTGGTGTCCACCAGGATTGAGGAAAAGCCAGAAAAGGAGGGTGCAGCGCCTAAGAAATAAAGAGTTGGAGCAAGCAAATGCCAAAGTAAAGCGAGTTTGGCGCCCCAAAGAGAAGCCGGATAGGGGTGATCGTTCGACTGATGCATGCATGGCTTTCTTTCTTCCATCAGAATTTATAGCTCCCGAAGAACAGGATGTCCGAGATGAAGTGTATTCAGATTTTGATGAAGATGAATTCCAAGAGTTGTTGGCTCATCTTGTCTTGGCTCAAAGTGCAGTATTCGATAAACCAGCTAAGCATCGACACTTGAAGCCATTATATATGAGAGGGTATGTCAATGGCAAGCCATTAACCAAGATGTTCATTGATGGAGGGGCTGCCATAAATATCATGCCGTATACCACCTTCAGAAAACTTGGGATGGCAAGTGGGGATTTGCTAAAGACCGACATGGTGTTGAGAGACTTTGCTGGCAATTCTTCTGATACTCGGGGGGCAGTCCATGTTGAGTTGACGATCGGGACTAAGACCTTAATCACTACCTTTTTCGTCATTGATGGCAAGGGGGCATATAGTTTGATATTGGGAAGAGATTGGATACATGCAAACTGCTGTGTGCCGTCAACTATGCATCAATTCCTTATCCAGTGGATCGGAAATGACATTGAAATTGTCCATGCTGATGATTCAGTGTGTATTGCTAACACAGAGCCTATCTACTGGGAATATGATGGCGTTGAGTGCTTTTCTGGAAGAGCTTGGGAAGCAGGTTCTGTAAACGTTTTCAACAAGGACCAACAGCCGATTCAGATAATCGGCTCTCAGAGCAATTTTTTCAATAAGATAATCCAATTGATGGTAATGGAGAAAGATTGAGGCCAAGTTTCGTGTCGGCTGACAAGGAATAAAGTGTTGATAATGAAGCCAAAATAGGACCAATGTATGCAAGTCTGGGTCTCGAGCATGTCTTGAAGTTAACGAACTTTTGAGAGGGTTCTGCTTGTTTCTCCGTTGCCGAAGCTAAGGGAAGAACAAGAGTTCACGTAAGGTGACGTACAACGGAGGGTCTTGGAAAGTATGAAAGCACTTCCACAACTTGGTGATTATTTCAAGTTGTACGTGGCGGCCGATAGCCCTGCAATAGGATCGGCCCATATTTTAAAATTTAAAAGATAAATAGTAGCTAGCTTTAGCCAAAAATGTTAGACCCAGAGAAGGGTATTCGGCTGTGAAGAAATTTTGTCACTCGTGGATCAGGCTTCGGCAATACTTGTTGAAAGCCGAATGCATGGAAATTATGTAACTTGAGGAATACTTATATACAGCCGATGTAAAGCATCGCCTTTAGCAGAAAAATGTTCCAGGAGATTTAAGTTTATAGCCGATATTATTTATATCGCCTTTAGTGCAAGAGTGTTCATGACCTGGTAATCCTAGCATTTCTCAAGTGGTAGGTTTATTGGAGGAAGATAAAGGTGGGGCACAGTAAGTGCAGTGCTGGGTGACATGACATATCAGGAATAAGATCTAGTCGGCTAGAATGACGTCATACATTCGGCAAACGTCCTTCTGAAGAAGTTTTGCGATCAAAGAAAATTACTGGGGGATTGAGAAATGCAAATAGGCGCTATTCAGAGAAGAACGGGTTTCATATATTGCAAGGCCTCATTCATAGATCCGTCCTAATACAAATTACCCTGGGAATAATTTGTTTATAATGGATTGCGGGTCAATGATCTCAGCAATGGCGGTAGCGTGGTTGTCATAGATCCCAAGGTATTCAAGTTCATCCGGATCCCCGCTTGCAAAGCCAACTGGTAGGAGAGAGTAATCTTTTTTGGTCCAAGAGCTCATTGCCGCTAGCCCGAAGGAAACCCCGGCATGCACACCTTGGACGACGGCCTGATCTATGCGGCCAATTATGGCTTTAAGACGAGCTTCAGCTGAATCCCCACAAGCATTCACCTTGAGGGCAACTCTGTTTGCTGCAGCTTTCAAACGGTCATTCTCTGCAGACAAAGCTGACGAGAAAAAGGGTATATTAGGCAGAAGCAGACTCAATCAGGAGAAGGGGAAGAACCAAGACTCTGCTAACCTGTGATTATACTGCAGAGTTGCTTCCGTTGGTCTGCCCATTCAGCGTCCTCAATATCATGCTTCTTGGATATATTTTCCAGCCCCTTCTGGGATTTGTCCCTCTCCTCACGATACCGAAGAGCGTCCAGATGGATCTGCTAAAAGTGAATTATCAAACTCAGAATCTGTTGGCTTAGGGAAACGCTTGGAAGAAATTGTTGAAGCTACTATTTCTGGAGGAAGAACCCAAGCCCGGCTGGAGGAGGATCCCGCTCTGGAGAGGAGACAGACAGTGAATCAGAGACAGATAAGAAAGAAAGCTACTGCAAGGGGGCAGGGAGTTCGTTTTTACCCATGACGCCGGTGAGTTGATGCTCGGTCTTCTCCTGTTTCGTCTCCAACGTAATGCCTATCGTGGTCACCGTTGCCTGCCATTGATGGAAACACGAGCAAGAGATTCTCTCTTTGGTTTGAGCCGAAGTTGGGAAATGGAAGTTTTCTGGAAGTCGGGCTGTTTGGCCAAAGTCGGGGGTAGTAGCTTGTGTTAAGTCTTATTTATAAAACCATAGCTTGCGCACTGGAGAGTCACACATCGAGATAGGGTTCTCACAGTCTATGGGCCGTTATTGGGCCGGACCAAATCTTGCTGACCTGAGGAGCTTATGGAACCAATAGAATTCGGCTGAAAATAGTTGCTATATGAAGTGTTCGGTTTCGGCTGATTATTTGAAGATTCATGTTGCCGATTAACACTAAGGGCAGGAAGCTGGAGACGAAGGAATCCCGTGAGAAATTTTATCCTAGTGTCATCATGGATCAAGAGATCGAGAAAAAGGCTGACAACTTTGGTGACTAACGGTTACTTGCGGGAGGGAGACAATCAGCATGACTATCAGCGATAGCCGATGTAATGTACATCGCTGTTAAGGTAAAGAGAAAAATCGGTAGCTGGTACACGAAACAGAACGTATGTTGATCTCGAAGGATCAATCACAGATTGGATTCAAGAGGACGAACATAAGACTTTTATTTACAAAGGGGAAATGCAAGATTACAATAAGGAGGATCAGTTCGTCCACTCCATCCTACGCCTAATCGGGAGAAAGTGATCAAAGGCGTCGGCCAGATCTGTTCCGGCTTCCTTCATATCTTCTACGGAATGTTCTACTCTATCCTCCAGTTCTTGCTCGCAGACATCAAATCTGCGGTAATCGGCACCAGAATGAATCCTTACGGCGGAGAAGGCGAGCGCCGCGCCGTACCCCATGCCGGCCCTAGAGATGATGGGGAGGATTCGGTTAACTTCATTCACCCGCTTCAGGGGTGTCGTACCCGCTACGTCGGCCGTGACAGCGAGCTTGGTAATGGCAGCTTCAAGGGCGTGGAGTTTGGCTGCTAAAGCTAAAGGAGGAGAAGTGAATGAAGGCGAAAGAAGAGAATAAGGAAAGAAATGAAGAAAATACTTACTGATGGCTCGTTCCCGAGCAGCGTCACGTTCTCGAGAGATTCGGGTAATCTCCCAATCCTTTCCCTCCAGATCAAATTGAAGATCCGCAATTTTCCGAGTCAGGTCCTCGAGGAAGTCATCACCGGTTCTCCTGAGGGAAGCGACGATGTAAGAAGTACTACTTCATTTTTTGGAAACAATCAAGAGAAGGGAAAAAGGAGCAGCCTCCTCTTGGAAGTGCTGGAAGCTCCGAACTCGGAGCTATGGCGGCTCGCCTCGGAAGACATCTTCTGGTTGATTGGGGAATAACAGGAGAAAAGAGGGTTTTTCTGGTTCGAGAATGAAGCAGAGGAGTTTAGAATGCGCGAGTCAGAACCAAGTGAAGGAAGATTTTAAAGAATCCCAAGAGGTGCATCAGGAGATGAATCGGTAGGTGAAGTAATTATGACTTGCAAGATTTCGACAGAGGTGGATACTTCCGGGGATTCCACGTATGTACATGAGGAAAAGGAATTTTGGAACAAATATTTATCCCAAAATTAGGGGGCATGTGTTGACACCAGATTTTTGCACGCACAAGAATATGACAGATGGACCCAGCCAGCAAAGGGGAAAGGATTCGACAAGCAATCGGATGACTATTTGATCTTTGGAGTTTTCGGCAGAGGCCTGTGCGGTCGGCTATTTTGCAGAACGGTGGCTCCATTTGGGAAATGGGTGTTGCAGATAAAGCCGGCTTGCACGAGAAGACACGTGACAATGGAGGATGCCGAAGGGATTTGGAGTAGTATTTGTATCTTTCCATATTTTATTATCGTAATCGTTTAGGACTCGTATTTCGTCCAGGGTATAAATATAAGCCCTCGACCATTGTAAAATTGTTCACAACCATATCAATACAAACTGGCCCCGTGCCATCTTCGAGTCCCTAAGTCGTGTCGTCGAGTTCTTCGAGAGGAAACATCGATCCGTCGACCTCCGTAAGTACCGGCAACCTTGTTATCATGTCTAGTATCATGCGGTGGATTTAGATATGATGCAAGTAGTCTCGTATGTTAAGCTTAGTATCGTGTGGCGGATTTAAGCTTATGACGGGAAGTTTTTGCTTGTGCCTTGTATCGTGCGGCGGATTAAGACATGAGTAAAAATAGTTATCGGCTCTATTAGATTTGGCAGATCTAGTAGATTCATTAAGTTATCATGTGTTATGTGTTTTATTTATTTAATTCCTGTAACACTCTTTTGCCCAATCTAGATTGATCTCTATTCGGCCTTGTTTCACAAGTTTGCTTGTGCTTTGCCAATCATAAGATCATGATGGCCGGATCAGCTTTCAATCTAGGTTGTTACATGTTGCGGGTTCATATATGTCAATCATGTTTATGCTTTGAAAAAACTAGGTGTCGTGCGGCAGATGCAGGTTTTAGATTAGTTTGATCATGCTTGCTTGTATGTTCCTTCCTCATGGACCCTAACTCGGCTAGTTTGCCGATTTTGGTTAAGCTTACACGAGCAATGAGCTTTTATAGATCTGTACAAATATATGCATGCTTTTAGCTTGTTATAATTAGATTGTATCATGCGGTGGATTAATCTAATTATAGGAAGTGGTATAGACTTATAGCAAGTGGTATCATGCGGTGGATTAGCTTCGCTTAAGTTTATGCTTGACGGGTTTATGAAGACTAAACGTGCGACAGATTAGTTGGATTGGCCTATGCATGTATTATTTGAACAGATCTATTCTTGCAAGTTGCCTGTTTATAATATCTTTGATTCGTTCAAGCATGTCTTTCTTTTGCATTCGGCAGTTAATATGCTTCATACACTCTGTTCTCATACTTGCCGAATAGCTTTGTAAACATGCTCTGACAGATAGCTTCTGTAGCTGTGTGCCATCGCGATTGGCTTTCGAAGCCGTACATATAGAACTGTCTGGTTTTACCCAGCATGTTCCAGAGGTATTCTCACGCTTTATCCCTTGTTGGTTTTCAGGTCAAACCGACTGGCACGTCAACGGATTCAGCACACTCCGGGCACCCGATTGAAGCTAGCCTCGTTCGTCTTGCTGTGTGCCTTGGCGCAAGGTGTCACTTTTTGTGTCAACAGTTGCAGACTCCTGGAAGAGGCAGCGGAGCTTCAAGCTCGTACCCAGCGTGATCATGACATTCAGTCTCAAAATGATCACAATCGACGACGCACTGATTGCTCAAGCAACCTCGAACCCGAGTTCATGAGGGTCGCTGGCCATAAAGTATACCAGACGCCCTATCAGAATATCATGGCTTTAGCTACGGAGATGGGAGCAAAGGAGAACCGGACGCCAGAAGAAGAGCGCCGGTTGATGATGCTTCAGTCTACAGCAGTCCAACTCGAAGGTAGAAACCTTGAGTCCCTAGCCGATACTCAGGACTCATCCCATCCAAGTCAAAGACGACCCATCCATGAGCGACTCAGCCGAGTCCCAGCCAGGAGTCGCCTGGGCAACCGAGTCCCTGACCAGGCAGAAGGAGAAGTCGAATCATCATCGAGGAGTCGACAACTTGGGCTCCGACGCTATTGACCGCTTCCCCTATTTTTCCCAGCGACTTCGAGGAGTCCCGTTCCCCCGTAAATTCAAACTCGGGAACTACTCTAAGTACGACGGGAAAACAGAACCCAAACGGTGGCTCAGACTGTATGCACAAGCAGTCGAATTGGCAGGAGGAAGCAACGATGTCAAATCATTATTTTTACCTATGGCTCTAGAGACAAGCCCGAGTCAATCGACTCCTGGGAACAACTCCATCGCACCTTCATAGAAAACTTTGCAGGTGTTCCCGAGAGGTCAGATCCTCGGACAGGTGTGGCTCGGGTCGTGGACCTGAGGACACGTGTCGGTGGACGGGGTGCACGGGTGGTGCATCCCTCTACGACTTCGGTTTTGTGGTAGAGCCCCAGAAAAACCATCGGCTGGCCGGTTTCCGAGTTTGGGCCTCAAAACTCGGGCTGAGGACGGTTTCCAGGTTTGGGCCTCAAAACCTGGGCACTGACGGGTTTCTAAGTTTGGGCCACAAAACTCGCGGTGGACGGTTTGCTGGTTTGGGCCACAGAACCAGCGGCGGAGTTCATGAGGTGGACGTCCGGGGCGGCGACGGCACGTGGCGGCATTGGGTGAGGTCGCGTCGAGGCGAAGCTACCGGATGTGCGGGCATGGCCGTCAGATCAACTACACTTCGAGTTGGACAGGAATACCCTTAGGGTTAGCCTGCTCGCTCATTATCAGTAGGGTAGAAGGCTAATAATATATTAGGCTATATATGGAGAGGCAACCCCTTCCTCCAAATGAGCTCAGTCATTTGCTACTCTCACTCTAGGTTTTCCTGTCTTCCCATTCCTATGCTGTAGCTACTGAGATCCGCAGAGCGGCACAATACCTCTGTGTACTTGGAGATTTTGAGGAAACGGGACCGTAATTCCATTGTCTCCTCGTGGGGACAATTTTCGGCTAGAATTCGTGGGTGTGATTTGCTTTCTTGAGTTGTTCTTCGCGTTCATCTTTTCTCCACATTTTTCCCGTCGCTCGATCTCTCTCTACGGTTGCTTGTTTTCGATTCCATTTGTTCCTACTTGTTCTTGATCGTGAGGGAATCATTTCCACTGAAAGAATTTAATCCAAACCCCACGAGCAAGTAGATCAGGTCGATTCAAGTTTCTTGGGTACTTTTTCATTCTTACACCCATCCCTTCGATTTCTGGGAGATTGAGTTGATTTGAGCGGTTGATCTTCTAGAGTTAGTCTTCCAACTACCTAGAGATCATCTCCTTCAAATTTGGGATCAAGTGGTTTCCATTTGAGTTGGATTTGGGGAGATTTGGGCGAGAGGCGATTTCTATCGCCCTCTCTGCACAGCCGCGGCCAGTAGGCCACTGGTGGCGCGGACAGTCCGGGCATCGGGACTCAGCCGAACAGTGGTTGTTCATCTTGGTGTACTGTGCCTCGGTACAACGGCGGACAGTCCGCCGTGCTAGGGCACGGACAGGCCGGGCCCGAGCAGGAGGTGTTCAGCAGTAATGCAGTTTTTCAGAGTTGACCGGCGGACAGTCCGCCACCGGAGTCCGGACAGTCCGGCGTTCGGCAGACAGTCCACGATCAGAGCTCCGGACAGTCCGAGCCCATGCAGCCAAGCACCATTTAGTGTGTTTGCTCTCCCAGTTTCTCTGCTTTGTTGTCAGACTTCTCGCTTGATCCTAGAGTTCACCAAGGAACCTCTCTAGGTATCTTTGTCACGAGTTGGCATAGGTACTTTGAGAAATTCCGAGCTAGCCATCCATCTAAGCTTCGGGGTTAGGTTTTTCGGTGGAAACTCAACTCGGTGTATGTGAGTTTTGAGTTGCTCTTTTTGGTGGTGCCTCGCTGTGATCCTAGGGATCATCCACCCTCTTTCTGAAGGTCATGGGCATCACGGTTGGTTTCGAAGGTTTTGAGGTTGAATTTTTGGGATAGTGACCTATGTTTCGAAAGAAATTTTTGTGGCTCCCATTCACCCCCCCTCTGGTCACCTCTGTTTAGCATTCTCAGTCCTTCAGTTTTCATAATGTTGATGTAATGTTTCTCATTATGCTATGTTTGGGCCATGTTTGATGTTTGATCCAGAGAGTGCGATCTACGCGGAACCCCAGAATCAAGTCTGTGCCTTTGTTGATTCGACCCAGCCCGAAGGCAAGTGTCCTTGCACATCTTGCTCCCGTATTTATTTTATTTTGAGTTAGAGTAGTTAGATACAGTAGATGCATGCAGTCTTAAATTGAATCCCATGATATGGTTTACTAGATCTTGTACTATTTTCCTTGACACCTGGTTTAGGAATATGGGCAGAAGTCATGCTTAGCCCTGCAATCATGGTTGGGATGGGATGGTTAATTACAAATAAATCCTAATTAATGATCTATGAAACATGTGGGTTGGTAAATGTTGTAGTATGGTGAGTAGGCATATACGACAGGATGGATCTTGTGGTGGTTGCCATGGACTACTCGGCGTTACGGTTTGCCATGGACTTGGCTTTGGTTTGAGTTTGTGGTTTGTTATCCTGCCTGGATCCCTAGGACCGGTTCTTGGAGCATTTAACCCGACAAAACAACGCAAACCATGAGGCCTATATGGCTCTGGGACTGGCTAAGTAATTAGTTTCCTCCAAGTCGAGGGTTTACACGGGGTCGGTTTGTGTGGCACAAGAGGGGGCTTCTGCAGTGGTGCGTTTATCCATTGTTAGCAGTGAAACCTTAGTGAACGTTTAAAATGGGCTTGGAGGAGGCTTTGTAACGGCCTTGTAGTGAACCCTGCCGACTCACCTTTGAAGTGGGTCAAGAGGCTAGCTGTCTCGGGCACAAGGGCAACACGACTCAAGGGTAAAGATGTGCGAACTCTGCAGAGTATTAAAACTGATATATCAGCCGTGCTCACGGTCACGAGCGGGCTTGGACTTCTTCGAGATTAGTTGGTGGTTTGGTTATGGTTCGTTAAAAGCCTTATGTGGTTATTAGTTTCATATGGACATGGGTACAGAGGCTTCTTCTACGCAGGATACTGCTTGGTACGGGAGACTGGCTCCCAGGCTCGGGCGCAGACCTGGTGTTATTATGGAAGGTAGCTTCTATGTCGTGACATATGGAACTAATACACATAGGAGGACTCTTTGTAATGGCCTTGTGGGTGGCCTGATGGACTTCAGGTGTGGTTTGCCTGATGGACTTCAGTTGTGGGTTGTGCTTGGTGTGACTCCAAGTGTGGTTGCTTGGTGGACTCCAAGTGTTGGTTGCTCGGTGTGAATCCGAGTGTGGTTTTGCTCGGTGCGACTCCGAGTGTGGTTAGTTTTTCGAGGAGACTGAGGTTATAACATAGTAAATAGGTGCATATGATTAATAGGATTTAATAGGATGTGTCTCTTTAGGCGCTTGAGTCAAACAGAGTCAGCCTACCTTTGTTATTAGCCTCATAAGCATATATTTCCTACACTTGCAGAGTATATTTCGATGTACTCACCCTTCCCCTTTGTCGCCCCTGCTACCCCACCCAGACGTTGGAGTCTATGACGCGGAACGGGAGTACCTAGAAGACGGTGGATATGACCCAGACGACTTGTACTAGGATGGCGCAGCCCCCAGTCGACCTTCCTGTGGAGATGAAGTCCAGTTTCAGCGAGTCTACATTAGAGTTAGTTTGAGAGTCTGTGATGAGGACAATGCCAAGATGGAGTCGAGAATGACTCCAATTCGAGAAGGTGAGGATGATGAGGACATCGCCATGCTGGACACACAGACGCCATGGTCTTCCCCAAGTTGCAACTCGTCCCCAACTCAGCTGCCACGTCACCCTCGGATTCAGCAGACACGTCATCACTGTTTTGGTCGTAACTTCTTCATACGACATCGAAACGAGGCAATCTTGGATGCGTTGGAAAGGGGACGCCGACGCCGTCAATTTAAATCTGGTCCCAGCTCTAGCGGATTCTTGGATCAATCTGTGTGACCACGACAAGGTGTTGTGTCACCTATTTGGGCCAAACTTGGTCATGTATCATGTCAGGCCTTAAGCCCAAGTTGTGGGCGCCCCCCTGGCCGTCCCGCAACCCTAGTTCGAGTCTTAGACTATAAACATGGCCGTTGCCGCTGCTAGACAGTCGGGTTTTGTTTAGAGTTTAGTTTTCCATCGAGAAACTGAATCGTTCACTGTAACTGTGGTGTCGAACCCTTTTACAGTGATCTTGGGCCCCGTTCTTGATCTCCTCCACTCTGTCGATTAGTCCTTGGGAACTGAGTTCTTGAACCCTCCATAAATATTCACGTCATTCATATTTGCAATTTCAGATTGCGTGTTTTTACCTTCTTGCTTGTGTTCTTCGATTCGCTTGCAGGAATAGCCTTATTGGCGAGGTCAATCAAGTTGTGCTTGGTGGATAACCAACAGTGCAGTGGTGTAACAGCTGCAGGGTTCGAATCGTGTCTGATTTGAAGCCGGATCGCCAATGTCGAGATCTCCACCAATCGAACTTACGAGTTACCTCTCGGAAGATCGGGTCGTCCCTCATCAATTGGTATCAGATATTTTAGGTTTCCCGCGAGGTATTATCTCGTTTGTGTTAGATTCATATTTGTTCATTACCTAGAGTACACAAAAAGCCAAAAAAATATTTCAATTTCCGCTGTCCCATCGCCCTTTGTGCCTTTGCAATTTCGTTTCAGATTCGCTTTGTTGAGTTTGTGTCCGTGGTCGAGTTGTACTGATGGTTTAGGTTGTGTTCGTCGTCGTAGTACAACGTGCCCATCGATGTTTCTTTATTTCCGCCGCTATCCCATCCACCGTTCCCAAACAACAAGTCGAAGCCACCATATTACTCGACTTGCCCCGCTAGCCACCTTGTGTGATTTCTCGCCGCCACACAAACCCTAGATAGGTTGCCGCAATCGCTCTTATTTTTTTCTGCCTGCATCGCAGCCCTCCTTACATCATCTAGCATCTACCTACTGTTGTTAGTCACACAGACGCTTCATCTTGTGAGCGGTGTTGGAGTTTAGAGTTGCTTTTCCCTAACTGCCGCTTTTCGTGTTGTGCCTCCAGAAAACATAACTTGAGATACCTTCGGTAAAACAGGCATAACTTTTCGCTCGTTTGTCAGAAAAATATGAATTTTTTTGCGCGGTTTCTTGACACCATTTGGAGCCAACCCAAACATGGCTTTGCCCTGTTTGGTCTCCTCAAAATTGCCAAAAAAATTCTGGAAAATAAAGAAAAAAAATTGTCAAGGTTTCTGCCCGCTTTTCATAGAACATGCTGAATTTCTGTAGACCACATTCCACCTCAGTTGTAGGTGCCCATTTTTGTGGTTGCATCTTTTGTGATCCTTGTTCAGAGAAAAATATAAAAAAAATAGTGAAAAAATAAAAAGTTTAATTCCTACTAGTGCCTTTTGTGAAATTCCGGGAAAAAATCTGGGAAAAGTAAAAATTCGGGTTCTTTGCTTGTTCCGTGAGTTCTTTCCATCATCCTTTGTTTCATCTTGTTGCGCTACGTCTACACACGTCTTAGCCAACCATTGTAACTTGTGCTTTGGATACTTATTGAACTTTGCTAATCTGTATTCGTTAATTGCTAATCCTTTATTGTCATATTGTGCCTACCCATAGCTCCACATATACTTCTATCAGGACAGGTTCATCTCGCAACTGTTACCCACGCTCAACAACAGATTGCTTCGTCACTTTCCTTTGCTCTTTTTTGGCGTTGGTAAGAATACAAGCAAGACAGTGGTAAGCCGCTTGTGATTTTGTATTCCACATTCACCACCACCACCACCATTTGGTTCATTTTAGTTGATAGGGATAATACTTTGGTATTGTCTTTTTCTATCTACTAACAATGGCAGGAATTCCGACGGACTTCAATGAGTGCATGTCCAAGGGCGAGCTTACAACGTTCATGACTGAACAACACAATCTTATGACCGAGCTGACGCGCAATGTGAATAATCTGGTCAACCGCATTAAGCAGCTTGAGCAACGTCCTGAACCTTATCGTGATGATAAAGATGCGGATGCTTTTGATGATGAAGATGCGGATCCTGATGCTGGTGCCCATCGCCGCCTCAACTTCAATCATCGCGGTATGGGAGGTAATAATCATAATAATGATCCTTTTGCTAAAATTAAATTTAGCCTACCTCCTTTTACTGGTAATATGGATCCAGAGACATATTTAGATTGGAAGCTTGCTGTTCAACAAAAATTTGATTCCCATAATGTTTCTGCTGAGCATAGAGTTAGACTCGCTACTAGTGAGTTTACTAGTTTTGCCTTGTTCTGGTGGAGCGATCTTTGCAATGCTAATAATGCTACTGCTGTGCCTCAAACTTTGAATGCTTTAAAGCAACGTATGAAATCTCGTTTTGTTCCTCTTTATTACCAATGTGATTTATGTTTGAAACTACAAACTTTAAAACAAGGTGATAAAGGAGCAGAGGTATATTATCAAGAATTGCTTATTGGTTTAGCTATTTGTGGTATACATAAAGATGATAATGATGCTAGTGCTAGATTCTTTGGTGGTTTGAATCGTGATATCCAGGATATTCTTGATTACAAAGATTGGAACAAGTTAAGCCAATTATATCATCTTGCTCTTAAAGCTGAAAGAGAAGTACAAGGACGCAAACAACACAACCAGGCTTTCAGGTATAACAATGGGAGGACTTTTCAGCAACGTTTCGAGCCAGAGACACCCAAGCTTTCTGTAGCTCCACAGCCATCTACACCTTCTGTTTCTTCCGGGGTAAGTAAATTGTCTAATGTGCAGTTTCCACAGCTGAAGAAAGGTGCCACTCCGGGTGCTTATACTATCTCTTCCTCGTCCAGCTCTAAAATCATTTGCCACCGATGCAAAGGCATGGGACATGTCATGTAAGTGCTAGTGATGTTGAAGATGATTTAGCCCTTGTTGCTAACATTAATGCAGATTCCACCGAGGACGATCAAGACAAGGAGACCATCACCATTGACTATGTGGCTGCTGCCGCAGACTACACTAGCCTTCTTGTGTAGCGTGTGTTGAGTACACGTGTGGGACATGAAGAAGAGAAGAAAATCCAACGTCAAAATTTGTTCCACATGTATCTCATTGTGCAGGGTTGTCGTGTTCTCACCATCATTGATAGCGGGAGTTGCAACAACTTGGTGAGTTCGGATTTGGTTGAGAAGCTTGCCTTGACCACATGACAACATTCGTATCCATGTAAACTTCAATGGTTCAATAATAATGGTATGACTAAGGTAACTAGATCAGCACGCATTAGCTTTTTCACAGGTTCTTATCATGATACTGCTGATTTTGATGTTGTTCCTATGCAAGCTTGTTCCATTTTGTTAGGTCGCCCATGGGAATTTGATAATGTTGCTTTACACCATGGTAGAACTAATACATACACTATCATACATAAGGATAAGAAAATTACTTTGTTGCCTTTGTCTCCTACGGATATTATTAAACATGCTAATGAGATTAAAAATAAAAATAAAGCCCCAACAAACATTGCTAAAAATAATAGGATTAAGTTAAAAGGAGGTGCTTTTCTTGCTACAACTTCTACTGCTGAGTTATGTGATAATAATGATGCTCCTTGTTATACTATGCTTTGTCGACATGTTAGTGTTGTTGCAAATGATCCTATACCTTCTGTTTCGCATGGTGCGGTCACTAACCTTTTGCAGGAGCTTGGTGATGAGAAGGAGTCGCAGACGACTCCAATTCTAGAAGGAGGGGATGATGAGGACATCGCCAAGATGGAGTCGAGAACGACTCCAATTCAAGAAGGGGAGGATGATGAGGACATCACCACGCTGGACACACCGATGTCATGGTCTTCCCTAAGTTGCAATTCATCTCCAACTCAGCTGCCACGTCACCATCGGATTCAGCAGATACGTCGTCACTGTTTCGGTCATAACTTCCTCATACGACGTCGAAACAGGGCGTTCTTGGATGTGTTGGAAAGGGGACGACGACGCCGTCGTTTTGGATTTGGTCGCAGCTCGAAAAGATTCATGAATAATTCTGTGTGACCACGACAAGGTGCTGCGTCACCTATTTGGGCCAAACTTGGCCGTGTATTGTTGTCGGGCCTTAAGCCCAAGTTGTGGGCGCCCCCCCTTGGCCGTCCTCAACCCTAGGTTGAGTTTTAGACTATAAATAAGGCCGCCGCTGCCGCTAGACAGTCAGGTTTTGTTTAGAGTTTAGTTTTCCATCGAGAAACTGAATCATTCATTGTAACTGTGGTGTCGAATCCTTTTACAGTGATCCAGGGCCCCGTTCTTGATCTCCTCCACTGTGTCGATTAGTCCTTTGGAACCGAGTTCTTGAACCCCCTATTGATATTCACATCATTCATATTTGCAATTTCAGATTGCGAGCTTTACCTTCTTGCTTGTGTTCTTCGATTCGCTTGCAGGAATAGCCTTCTTGGCGAGGTCAATCAAGTTGTGCTTGGTTGATAACCAACGAAACAGTGGTGTAACGGTTGCAGGGTTCGAATCGTGTCTGATTTGAAGCCGGATCGCCAATGTTGAGATCTCCACCAATCAAATTTATGAGTTACCTCATGGAAGATCGGGCCGTCCCCCATCAACTTATAAGGCACTTTATTACACAACAAGAAAAATAACTAAACGATTGAAATTAAACAAACTAAACACTTTAGAGAAACTCTAAGACTCTTAACTATAACACTTGTGCCTTATTATAATACTAATAAGCTCTCTCACTCTAATTGAGGTGATTAGCTATGGTTCCTGATAGGATGTTTACACGAGACTTTAAACCGCTTTGATTAATCTCATGTTTATCCATTCTCTTAACCAGGTTGCAACAAATCTTAGTCACAGAGGCTAGGTCTTGCTTAAGCTGAGTGTTAGCTTTGGCAAGGGCATCCAGCTGCTTACTGACTCTGATGTAGTCATCGATGAGGTCGTCCACCTGCTCCTCCAACTTCATCATGGGTTCTCTCTTGCGTTTAGGCTTGGAAGAAGAGGCTTCGGACGGGGACTTCTCCTTACGAGGCTCTACTTGGATTTGTCTAGGGTCAGCTCGGACTCCAGTAATGGCGCAGCGAGATGTGGATGTGTACTTCATACAAGTTACATCTCCAAACTTGTTCGTCTTCAACCCTGTGAGCTGTTCATTGGGTCTTAGGGGCAGAATATCGATCTCCTTGGAGACACGGAACTTCTTGAGCTCTCCTTGACGAGATCTTCCCTCCGTGGCTTGGGCGCAGAAGGGTTGATGTTGAGGATCCTTGCCCTTTGGCGACATCGTAGCTAGGGGTGTTGGCTCGTCAATGGGCACGATCTCCTTCTTGGGCACAACAATGAGGTCTTTCTTAGGAACGACGATGAGTGCCATCGACTCGTCAGAAGGGAGAGGCTCGTTGAGGTTGATCCCGCGATTGCCAGCCATTGGAACAAGGAGGGCTTGAACTGCTGCTTGGGATGAGAATAGATTGGATGGTATGGCTCTAGGCTAGCAGGGGTCTGGTTTTATAGTCCTAGATCAACTAGAAGGAGGTTGATCTGTGCTTCGAGGTTCTCATAACGAAAAAGATCGGGAAGTCACGAAAAAGGAATAAGGGAGGCTTTAGAAAGGAAAGGGAAGCGACGGGACCTGAATGGGCACCAGGCCAGGCCGACTGGCCTAGGGGTGGGGCCGGCCAGCCCCCCCTTCTCTCCAGAAGGTGGCCTGGTTTTTCATGGCTCTCATTTGCACTTTCCTAAACCCTATTTACTACCTTTTCTGTTATGAAACCTTTCGGAGGCGGCGGAGGATCAAATTAGTGGAAAGTGAGGAACTGGATCACATCCAACTCCTCAGAATTCTTTTCAGGTTCTAGAAAAATCTTAAGACGATGACCATTTACCTTAAATAACATACCTTCGTCGTTTTGAAGTGTCACCGCTCCATGGGGCGAAGTGCTAATCACCGTGAATGGTCCTTCCCATTTGCTTCGTAGCTTTCCATGACCGAATAGCTTAACCATGGAATTAAAGAGTAATACCTTGTCTCCCAGAGTGAAGTTCTTCGTCTTGATCCTCTTGTCATGCCATCTTTTGGTTCTCTCTTTATAGATCTTGGCGTTATGGTATGCCTTTTCATGCCATTCATCTAATTCTGAGAGTTGCATCTTTCTCTTGATTCCAGCTGCTTCCAAGTCCATGTTCCATCTTTTTATCTCCCAGTGAGCTTTCAACTCTAGCTCTACTGGCAAGTGACAAGTCTTCCCATAAACGAGTTGATATGGTGACATTCCCAGCGGTGTCTTGTAAGCTGTACGGTAGGCCCACAATGCATCCGGTAGTCTGTCTCTCCACTTTGTTCCCATCTCGTTGACTGTCTTCTATAAGAAGTTCTTGATTTGCTTGTTCGATGTTTCTGCTTGGCCACTTGTCCGAGGGTGATAAGGGGTAGCGATGTTGTGACAGATCCCATGTTTTGGCAGGTATGCGTGGAAGTGCTTGTCAATGAAATGAGAACCTCCATCACTAATCACCATTCTTGGAACTCCGAATCTTGGAAATATCACTTCCTCGAACATTCTCTTGGAGCTTCTGGCATCTGCAGCTTTACATGGTAGGGCTTCGACGCATTTAGAAACGTAGTCTACTGCCATTAAGATGTACCCACTGTTCTTGGATTTAGGAAATGGTCCCATGAAATCAATTCCCCAACAGTCAAAGAGCTCGATCTGGAGATTGTTAGTGAGTGGCATGACATCTCTTGAATTGATATTGCCATGCCTCTGACATGCTCCACATCTCTGGATGAAATATTTTGTGTCGTCATACATGGTTGGCCAGAAAAATCCACTTTGCCAGATCTTGGAATGCCTGCGGAATGCTCCATAGTGTCCTCCATTGGGTGATGAGTGGCATCTTTCAATGATCTTAATTCCTTCTTCAGATGGTACACATCTTCTGAGTAGCTTGTCAGAGCACACTCTGAACAGGTACGGATCATCCCATAGGTGAACACGAATCTCATAGACGAGCTTTCTCTTATCTTTGCCTGGTGTTACGTACCCTGAAACCATAAAATTAGCAATATCTGCATACCAGGGGTTAGACCTAGAGACTAGATAGAGTGTATCGTCCCTGAGTGAATCGTTGATAGGTAGTTCCTGTGGATTCTCAAATTGCATTCTTGACAACTGACCAGCAACAGAATTCTCTACTCCCTTTTTATCTTTTATTTCTAAATAAAATTCTTGGAGTAATAGAATCCATCTTATCAAGCGAGGTTTAGCATCTTTCTTAGTGAGCAAGTATTTAAGAGCAGCATGATCAGTGTAAACAATTACTTTAGCTCGAACTAAGTAAGATCTAAATTTATCAATGGCAAAAACAACAGCTAGCAATTCTTTTTCAGTTGTTGCATAATTAAGTTGTGGTCCAGCCAAAGTTTTACTAGCATATGCAATTGTGTGATGCTTCTTATCTTTACATTGTCCTAGCACAACACCTACTGCATAATCACTTGCATCACACATGATCTCAAAAGGTAAAGACCAATCAGGTGGTTGAATGATCGGTGCAAAAGTAAGTGCTTTCCTTAGGGTTTCAAAAGCTTTTAAGCATGCATCATCAAATTCAAAGGGTACATCCTTAGCCAAAAGATTAGTAAGTAGTCTCACATTGTGTGAAAAATCTTTTATAAACCAACGATAAAAACCAGCATGGCTAAGAAAACTTTGTATCCCTTTAATATTAATGGGAGGAGGTAGTTGTTCAATTACTTCAATTTTAGCTTTGTCTACCTCAATTCCACGTTCAGAAATTAAATGACCAAGCACTATGCCTTCTGTAACCATGAAATGACATTTTTCCCAAATAAGGACTAAGTGCTTTTCCTCACATCTTTGCAAAACCTTGTCTAAATTTTCTAAACAGTGATCAAAAGCTTTCCATAAACAGAAAAATCATCTATGAAAACTTCCATGATTTCTTCAATCATATCAGAAAATATAGACATCATGCATCTTTGAAAAGAAGCAGGGGCATTACATAATCGAAAAGACATTCTACGATAAGCATAAGTTCCATATGGACATGTAAAAGTGGTTTTGTTTTGATCATTAGGATGGATTGGAATCTGATGATATCCAGAATATCCATTAAGAAAACAAAAGAAGGAGTGATTAGCCAACCGCTCTAACATTTCATCAATGAAGGGCAGCGGAAAGTGGCCTTTCTTTGTTGCCTTGTTAAGTTTTCTGTAATCAATACACATTCGCCATCCAGTCACGGTTCTCTATGGAATTAGTTCGTTCTTTTCATTTCTAACAACAGTCATGCCACCCTTTTTAGGCACAACTTGCACAGGGCTTACCCACTCATTGTGTGACACATGATAAATAATCCCGGCATGTAACAACTTTAAGACCTCTTTGTTAACTCCTTCTCTCATTGCATTATTAAGCCTACGTTGGGGTTGTCTAGAAGGTAAAGCATCGAGATCTGTAGGAATGCGATGGGTGCAAAGAGCAGGGTTGATCCCCTTGAGATCTTGGAGTGAATAGCCAAAGGCAGATCTATGATTCTCTAGGACAGTGATCAAGCGTAGTGTTTCTTCTGGAGAAAGTTTATCGCTAATAATCATAGGACTGTCTGGATCATTGTTAAGAAAAACATAGCGAAGACCAGAAGGCATAGGTTTTAACTCTATAAGGGGTTTAGGAGGTTCTTCAAAAGGATCTAGAGGTGTTGGAGTCTTAGAGTGGTCATCCTCTTCCTCTATGAAAAACTTAGCATCATCTTCAAGATTTTCTATGAAAGTTTCAAGAGATGCTAACTTGACCTCTTCTACAGGGTCTAACTCTGGACAGGGTTCACTTCCAGTGTTTAGGGTATGAGTGATAGATATGGGTAGTGAAAGATTTTTCGCTAGACAAAAGTTTAATTTCCCCATCATTCCTTCGTGTATAAGTCTTTCGATTGGTTGTCCTATCAACAGGTCAAACTCATGGATATCAAAGATATAAAAGCTTAAGTGTACTAGAGTTTCTTTTACCCGGATAGGCAGGACATACAAGATTCCTAAACTAGGAAGAACATGTCCTGGAAGGCTTTTAAGGCATTTAGTTGTTGGGGTTAGTGGCATGTCTTCTAAAAAATCATGTGCAAAGTTTGCAGGCATGATATTAACACCGACAACAAGGTTCTAAAGAGCATGGAAAGGGTCTCTATGGATTTGGTAGAGGATAGAAGTAGAAGGTGAATCTAAGCGAATTATATCAGAGAACTCTGACTCTTCTAACCACTCATGGCTTACCACAGACACTAGCTCTTCCGTAGTCTTTTTAAAGAAAGCTTTATCAGTCAAATTTGGAGGTTTTTCAGGAAGTTTTAGACTATGAGGCTTTCTTGTTGTATTATACTTCGAGGTATCACCATACTCGGTGAAATATTCATCCTCGAATTTGAAGAAGATCTTTGAGATCGGAGTTTCCTCCTTATCAGGATCTGAGATAGCTGATGCTAAAGATTTTGGCAGAGTTTTGGGTTCAACTATCTAGGTTTGTTTCTCTTCTAAGAACTTTATAGACTTAGCTTTGGGAGCGGATTGAGCTATCTTTTGCAGAAGCTCTCTTGCCGTAGGAGTAGATGTGCAGAGAAATGATCCATTTGCAGCTAAGTTAAGAATAGAAGGAGTTTTCCTATTCAGACCCATATAAAAATGTTGAAGAAGAACAGGGTCTGGTATTGACAGAGATGGACCAGAGTGAACAAGATTTTTAAAATGTTCCCAGGCAGTTATTAGAGATTCATTGTCTTCTTGTATAAAAGATAGGACTTCTAATCTAAGATAGATGATTTTGGAAATTGGGAAGAAATCTAAGCAAAAGTTAGAGCAAAGATTTTTCCAATCCCCATCCTTACTCGGTGCGGTTCTACTATACCAGGTTTTAGCTTTCCCTTCCAAAGAGAAAGGAAAAAGCTTCCATCTAAGGGTTTCATCGGGCATGCCTTTGATATGAAGACATGAACATGTCTGTTCGAACTCGTTATGGTGAGTGTATGGATTCTCATCTTCCTTGCCTGAAAAGGATAGTTTTTGGACCATCTGTATCAAACACGGGCGTAGCTCATAGCCATCGGATAGGATAGGTCTAGATGATTCTAGTGGTTCTGAGGCTACTACTTTAGGAAAATGGCAGAGGCTAATGGGAGTGTTATCTTTGGAACCTAGAGGGGATTCTAAAAAATCCATATAAAAAGAAAAGACAAAAGATAAAAGATAAAAGTATGATTACAAGATTAAGCAGACTTTAAGATCAACTCTCGACCGTTCCCCGACAACGGCGCTAGAAATGCTTGTTGACACTTACTACCGTCGCTACCAATGTCGCCCTTGGCAACGACACTACAAAGGCTGGGATATGTTATCAGAACACTAGAGATAAATCTGCATGTGCACAGATTAGATACCCGCACTTCACCGGATGTAGACCCAGTTTTATATCGAACCCAAAGGAACGGGGTGATTGTCTTAAGTCTATTGCTTAAACCCTAAGCACTAGCAAAAGCGAGAATATAAAAGATAAAGGGGAAAACTAGGGTTTCCAGCTCTAACCTTAGAAAGCTATGCGATTATTATTCTACTGTGGATTACGTTGGGAGACCACATCCAGAGTATCACGATTCCCAAGTAATATACTCCTGCTAGTCCTATAGACGGGAGGTGGACTATGGAAGATTCAACAGGCCTATAAGAGTCACACCCGCGAGCTACCACCGGTCCGGAATATAGGGTACACTATGCAAGTAATCGAGTCTAAGCACCATGCTTACACGACGACGACTCCTCTAATTCTAGCGCGACTAGATTAGAGTACTCTAATTAGAGTTGCAAGACAGAAGAATAATAAGAACAAGAACGCTTACTAATAATTAGAAGTTGAAGACCGAAGAATATCCTGATCCAAGCTCTAGACGAACTTGAATCCACAGGTACAAGCTGAAGAAGTAGATCCGACAGGCCGGAGCTCCTTCTAATCTCCCTCTAATACCTCTCTCTCTATCTCTTCTAATCCTACAGAAGACTAGATCTAATCCCTAATTAGAGGGCTACTAATCTTCTAATTGCTAGATGGCTCTAATCCTCTTCCGAAGAATATGAATAGAGTTTCTGTCTTGGATCTGATTTGAATGAGGATTGCTTCAGGGAGGGGGGTCTGAGGTTTCTTATATAGCCCTGTGGGATGAACCATGACCTTCCGATCAAACCGACCTTGAACAACAGTTGAGATGCGTCAATGAGGTCGATTAGGGCATGCTCCACGAAGATGGGCCGTGAAGGACCCTAGCCCAGGTCGGCCGGCCTAGGGGTCGGGCCGACTGGCCCCACCTGGCAGCCGCCAGGCGCCGTCTTTGCTGAGTTGTCTTCTGGAAGCCTCCTGGTTGCCCTAGCGTGACTTTCAATCTTGTTGTGCAATCCATCATGTTGGAGAAGGAACCTATCTCTTTCCATCTGCTGGAAAACACCCTGGAGAACTGGAATTCACCATAGCTGTTGGATCTGTCATTTGAGCCCTTGAATTATGTTGCTTGGTGATCACTCCAAGTTGCTTCTAGAAGCTTCCAAGTTGTAACCAACAAGGACTCTTCCGCCGGGACTCCAAATGTAGTAAACCATATGTCCGTTTCGATCGTCTCGACCAGCTCTTCACAATGGTGTAGTCTGATTCATCACTTGGGATACTTTTATGTAGTGAAATGTTGGTATTCTTGCTAAACAAGTGAGAATGACAGAACTCATGGAACTCGTTAGAATCAAACTCTATTCCTAGGTTGATGGTCACATTTATTATCTTTTAGGTGACTTATTGACGGTATAAGATATGAGTTAGTGACCATCAACAGGGGATAACTAGGGTTTCCAGCTCTAATCTCAGGAAGCTATGTGATTAGTACTGTATTGTGGAATACGTTGGGAGACCACATCCAAAGTATGGTTGTTCCCAAGTAATATACTCTTGCTCGTCCTATAGACGGAAGGTGGGCTATATAAGATTCAACAAGGCTATAAGAGTCACCCTTGCGAGCTACCACCGGTCCGGAATATAGGGTACACTATGCAAGTAATCGAGTCTAAGCACCATGCTTACATGACGGCGACTCCTCTAATTCTAGAGCGACTAGATTAGAGTACTCTAATTAGAGTTGCAAGTCAAAAGAATAATAAGAACAAGAACGCTTACTGATAATTAGAAGTTGAAGACCGAAGAATATCCTGATCCAAGCTCTTGACGAACTTGAATCCGTAGGTGCAAGCTAAAGAAGTAGATATGACAGGCCAGAGCTCCTTCTAATCTCCCTCTAATAGCCCTCTCTCTCTCTTCTAATTCTAATCTTGGGATAACTCTCTACAACTAGATGAACTAGAACTAGAACTAGAATTAGAACTAGAACTAAATAACCTTGAGGGATCTCTACTTGTACTTGAAAACCTAGGGTTTGATATGTAGATGAATAATGAAGATTGTTGATGTTGGAAGTGATCCGAATCACACACCAGCAGGGCTAGAACACCCGAAGAGGTTGCAGATCAACCTAAAATAGCAAGGGATCTCACTAAACTGGTGAAACCGATCTATATACCGGTTTAGAACAATTTAAGGTTTGATTCCACATGTTGATAACTCTAGAACTTCTCCCGGGAAGACCCGTCGGGGAGGAGCACACGTAGAGGTTGCCCTAGGACCAGCAAGGCCACCTAGAACGCCGTCGAATCTCGCCGGGAGACGCGTCGAACAACATAATAGAGAGGAAAAAGGGGTAAAAGGGTATAGTGGATTGATTTGTCGATTTGGGTTGGATGCCTCAATCAGCCATAATCCTCCCATATATATAGAGGGGGCTGGTCTTATCCCAATAGGAAACGTCTTCAGATTGCAATCTCCATGTTTCCTACCCGAACTCCATCGAAACATGGAATCAAAGAGTCCAATCTGGACTAGAAAAGGTAAACATGATTCAGCCGATTCTCAAATCGACTAAACCAGTTTAATGGGGTTTAACATAGTTGATAACAACCCAAACCAACTACAACCTCTGTAAATGTCAGAGAAAGATCTTCATATTGATACTTTGACAATCAAGGGTTGATTTTTACAGTCGCCTTACTGCCTCCGACCAGTATCACCTGGTCGGAAGTTTTTGTAACTGGTCAGGAGAAGTCGTAAAGCATCATTTGGATCAAGCGACAACCCAATCTTGCTTTAAAACGACCGACTCGTTGGATAAAAGTTATTGGAGATAATCCTTCTTCATCTTAGCTCCAAATTATGATGACTCGAATATCCTCTGTATAACTATGACATTTTTTAGTGTCAACATATGCCCCCTGTTTTTAGGTGATCTTAGTAGAACCTAAAATCAAGCTAAATAACAATGATGTCCAACTCATCGGTTATTCAAAAGCAAATATGGATATTTGATCATTTTTTGTTCTAAGGGAGATACATGTATCGGCCATTGCTTGGAAGGCACTCATGCTTCTTGCCAAACACTTGGAAAGTATTTTTCAAATACCTTCTGTTTATTGTTCTCGGGAGACTTTCACCTTGTAACGTCTCTAGCATGTATGCATTCCCGAATATCACTTTCATCACTTTATAAGGACCCTCCCAACTCGGCGACCACTTGCCAAACTTATTGCTCTTTGATCCAAGCGGGAGTATAGTCACACTAACTCTCCTACTTGGAACGATTTACTCCTTACCTTCTTATTGTAAGCTTTAGCAACCCGGGCTTTGTCTTTCTCCATCTCCTTGAGAGCTCTTAACCTTTATCGGTCACCTCATCAATGTTGTCCATCATTGCATCATGATACATAACAGCGGATAAATCATTTTTCTTGGCAAGTCTATATGCATCTAGATTTACTTCAACGGGGAACACGACTTCTTGACCATATAGAAGCTCAAAAGGAGTAAGTTTCGTGGCACCATGTCTTGATATACGATGGGCCCATAGAGCTTCAGACAAAACCTCATGCCACCTCCTCGAGTTATCCTCAATCTTCTTCTTGATAAGCTTGATCAAAGTCTTGTTACTGGACTCAGCTTGGCCGTTAGCTTGAGCATAGTATGGAGATGAATTGAGCATCCTTATCTTATATAATTCGGCAAAATCCCGTACTTCTTTAGAGATAAAAGACGTCCCTTGATCTGTAGTTAACGTTTGAGGGATGCCGAATCTATGTATAATATGCTTAGTAATAAACTCAATTACCTCCTTGTGTGTCATGTTCTTCAAAGGCACCGCCTCCGCCCACTTAGTGATATAATATGTAGCAACCAAAACAAAACGATGCCCCTTTGAAGATGGGGGATGAATTTGGCCAATGAAGTCTAGCCCCCAACCACAAAAAGGTCACAGTTTGATGATAGGATGAAGCATAGCAGCAGGTGCAAGCTGTACATTTCCAAACCGTTGGCATTCTTCACACCCTTTGTAGTAACAAAAACAATCGGCCATCATAGTAGGCCAATAAAATCTGGCTCTACACAATAACCATTTCATCTTCGAGTCCGATTGATGCGTACCACAAATACCTTCATGGACTTCTCCCATAGCTACCCTTGCTTGATCAGACCCCAAACACTTAAGTAATAAGTCTTCGGCGGTTCTCTGGTAAAGTTCATTATTGTGTACTACATATTTGAATGCACTCCGACGAACACCTTTATCAACTCCAGCATTCAGATCATGAAAATATTTCAACAAGGGAGTCCTCCAATCTTCCAAATTGGTCTCATTCTCATTAATAGTTGAGTCGGATCGATTTGGAAGTTCCACAGATGAGCCAACTGAATTAGCCATTCCGGGTCCGACCAGGTCAATCGGACAAACTGACTGACTTAATTCATAGTCAACCTGGTCGGCCGAGCCAATCAACCAAGTAGATTTGAAACTATCTTTGTCGCTTGGGCAGATCGATTGAATCGATTCAAAACCAATCTGGTCGGCTAGATGAGCTGATTGAACCGATTCTTTGTGACATGTATGCAAAAATTCTAAATATTGATGCATCGGCTTTTCTTTCATGTGAAAACTATGCCTATTGACGCTGTAGCCAGATGCTTGCTGGGCTAATATATTGGCTTTATGATTTTCATGCCATGTTATATGCCGAATTTGAAATTCAGTAAAATGAGCAATGATGTCAAGGCACATATCAAGATAAGCTTTTAGTGATCCTTCTAGACATTGAAATTCACCAGTAACTTATTGCACTATTAGCAAAGAATCACCATAAGCCTCAACATGTTTAGCTCCCATGGAATACAATACTTCTAAACCAAATAACAGAGCTTCATATTTGGCTTGATTATTAGTGCAAAAGTAATCTAATCGACTTAGCATCTCAAACTCAGCGCCATTAGGAGAAATAATGACTATACCAACACCTTGGCCCTCCTTACAAACCGATTGTTGACATTAATTAACTCTTATTATTAAAGGTCAAATAAACATGAAAATGGATAAAAACATAAAATCCACCTTAGTATAGGGTTTAAAACTAATGAATTCCAAGAGTTTTGGTGAATTGTGAATCTCCAAGGATTAAACAGGAAAACAACCCTCGATCGCTTCCCTTAGAAGGAAACCGACGGGAGATGGCGCAACCGCCAAGTCAGGAATACTCCAGAAGACTCTAGAGAACACCTGAAGACTCCACGAGGCGGGGCACCCCGAGACCCCGACAGCTGGGACCGACCGATCTGGTGGCCCCACCGGTCGGTCGGCCCAGGGCGCCGCCGGCCTCCCCCTTCTGGAACCTTCCTATACCGCCTTTCAGGATCCATCTCAACCCTACGTGAAGTCGGTTTGATCTAATGGCTGCGGTTGATCCCTCAGGGCTATATAAATAGGCCCCCAGGCCCCAGGGAAGAACAGGGTCCCTCTTTAGAAAATACTACGCCTCATTCAGAAACCCTAGAAGAGACTTCAAGAGTCATCTTTCAAGTAGAAGACTAGATACTCCTCTAGTTTAGGTTCAGAACCTAGTCTTATATTAGATTTTGAAGATAGAGAGAGAGGAAGAGATCAAGAAGGAGATCCGACCAGTCGGATCAACTTCTTCATCTTGTACCTGCGGATTCAAGTTCATCGTCAACTTGCTTCAGCGATTGTTTTGGTAATCAATGTCTATATTTAAGTTTGAAACATTGTTCTTATTATTCTTAAGGTTTATGACTCTCTTTTGAGTACTTTAATTCTAAGTCGCTCTAGAGTTAGAGTAGTTGGATAGTGTAAGCGTGGTGCTTAGACTTGATAGCTCATAATTGCCTCCTATAACGCCGGTAGTAGTGGTTGTTCGCAAGGGTGACTCTTATAGTCTTGTTGATTCTTCTATAGTCCACTTACCTGTGTGTAGGCTCGGTAGGATTATACTTTTGCATAAAAGACTCATACTCTGTCTGTGACCTTTTATGGCAACTTCCCCACTAAGAATAATATAAACATATCACTCATGCATTGGATTTAGACAACCTTAGTGATCCCCTTTATACTTCTAGATTCTCCGTACTTGTTAGCTACTCAGGGGTTAGACTTTAAGGCTTAACACTTGAAGGACAGAGAAAGCTATCCAAGGCGACCAGAGGGGGGGGGGGTGAATGGGAGCTTCAAATTTCTTTCTAAATGTTGAGGCCTCTGTCCCAGAAAATCAACCCCAAGAGCAAACCCGAGACGCGTGATGTCCACGACCCAGAGAGTGGGTGGATGTTCCCTAGGAACACAGCGAGACACCACAAAAACATCCTCACCCAAGTTCACGCAAGTCAACTAGTGATAGGATGGACTTTGGGTAACCTCAACCCAGTTCTGATGTGACGAACTCAGCGCCCGATGCCCCCGAGTCCAGCGTCCGATGCCCCCAAAACTAGACTGTTCTTCCACGGATTCAACCCGATCTCCTTCGAATCAAAAGCTCTAAGGCTTAGACTTGGTATGAGGAGTTCCAAGGAGGTTAGTGAGCTACCCTAAGAGATCATGGCTCAAACCTAACTCCAAATCGGTGAATCGGAAGAATTCGGGGCAAGGGAGACAAAAACCGATTCGAAAGAAAAATCGATTGATCTACTAGCTCGTGAGGTTAGAGGTGAATTCCTTCGGTGGAAAGGTGAGCCTCACGATCTAGAACAACTTAGTTCAGACGAAATTGAAAATCGTTCCTCGGAGTGAGACAACATAGCAAATCACCGAGAGAATGAAAAGCAAAACGCGAAGAACACAGCTCAAAACGCGAATCGATCTTGAATTCCAGCCGAAACTTCTCCACACGAGGAGACAATGAGATTACGGTGTCGTTTCCTCAAAAAGCAAATACACAGAGGTACGATTCACCGTCTCTGCGGATCTCAGTAGCTACAGCAGGGATGTTGTTGAGCAGGAAACCCTAAGTGAAAGTAGCAAATGGCTTAGATAGTCTAGAGGGAGGGGTTGCCTCTCCTTATATAGCCTAATACAATTATTCCCCTTCTACCCCTACTGCTAATGAGCGAGCAGGCTAACCTAAGGGTATTCCTGACCAACTCGAAGTTGATGGTGATCCGACGGCCACACTGGCACAACTGGTAGCTTCGCCTCGACGCGACCTCACCGATTGCCGCCACGTGCCGCCACCGCTCTGCTTGTCCTTTTCACGGACCTCCACCCGGTTTTGAGGCCAAAACCGGGAAACCGGGGCCGTCCCCCGGTTTTGAGGCTGAAACCAGGAAACCTGTCGTCCGTCGCCTGAGTTTTGTGGCCCAAACACAGAAACCCGCCAGCACCCAGGTTTTGAGGCCCAAACCTGGAAACCGTCCTCAGCCCGAGTTTTATGGCCCAAACTCGGAAACCGGACGCACCCAGGTTTTGAGGCCCAAACCTAGAAACCGTCCACTCGGTGGGTTTTCTGTGGCTCAACCACCAAACCGAGCCGTAGAGGGGATGCACCGCCCGTGCACCTCGTCCACACACAGATCTTTACTTGTCGCTGTCCCAGGCTATCAGCCACCACAGCCGATCCTCACGCCACCGGTCTGTCAGTCCAAGCCTCATGTTCGCCCTTCACCGCTCCGGGTCCATCGGCATGACACTTCTCTACTTGACCTTCACCTTGCCTTTGATCACCGTATCCGTGCTCAACACCTGCACAACACAAGCCAAAGAACATGCGCATCATCCCAGTTGACAATCACTCATCATCTCAAGATCCGGCATACACCCATGTATCCGCAATCTCCCCCTTGATGAGTGCATTGTCAACTACCAACACATATCGTATGAAGGTAGATGAAGAAATAAAGAAGGAGGAAGCAAACTCAACCAAACGACCAGAAGCGAAGCAAAGCCAATAGAAGTCGAATGGAGTGAGCAAGACAACTTGGTTCCCAAAGACATGGGCAACGGCTCGACGCAACCAAGCAAAGCAAGCAAAGCAAAGCTAGCCCTTAAGAAGAGGTAGAACAGGCTCAACACCACTAGCGAGAAGGTCGGAGAAAGAAAGACAAAGACAAGCTAGTCCCTCCAGAAAGAGGCAAAGGCTCAACACAACTAGCAGAACCGCTCCCAACCAATTGAAAAGCCACACAAGCTGAAAGTCGCTCCAAGCTTTGAGCGCAAGCTCCCCCTTCAATAGTGCACCCAACTAGGAGCATGATTTGTCAAATTTCTCCCCCTTAGTTGAAAATGCACACAACAAGGCAAATGCATATGAGTTACAAATGCAGGTTAGCAGCTTCAGGTATAGAATCTATATAGTGAATAGATGCTCTAAAGATTGTTGATCCAACTACTCAACAACAAGCACAAATACCAGCAAAGGCTCAAACTGATCACATAATACGAAAATGAGCAAAGGGAGCAGTTTTAAGCCATTCAGAAAGGGTTTCACCATCAAAATAGCACCAACATGTATAGGCAGGAAGTTACACAAGTGCTTAATCATGTATACAAGGAGAACTACCCCTAGCAAAGTTCAACCATCATGCTATAGAATGAAACATAGACTTGTGTTTTCAAAAATTTATCGGAGTTGCAGCGGTTTTTACACAAGTTTTAAAATTTCAGCATGTGATTGCGAGAGGTTGAAAACTTGACATTGCCTAAGTTTTCAACCGAGCTAAGCCTATGCATAAGCAATCAGAAGCTTGAAGCAATGGTTTCGGTCTTACACTACACGGCTCAAGTTTAACTCAATGTGCAACAAGAAACAGTCTCGATACCGTGATGTGATGTCAAGTGATCCCATCTCGATCTTTTCAATTTACTTAGAGTTGGTTCAAGTTTAGCAGAATATGAACATACCAAGCAAGTGAAAGACTCAAAACTAGAGACATATCAACCTAGCATATATGAAAAGCCAAAGTGACTTCAACACATTCTACACATGCTAATTTCCAAACTCAATGGTGAACATGTTTCAAATTTTATGTTAAATTAAGTATATTCACAGTTCTAAAAAGTAGCTCAGCTCACAACATGTATCAGTGATCAAAATGAGCCTAAGCTACAAGCATCATCATGTATCATCGGAACATACACTAATCAGAGCATAGATTCATTCTAGAGATTATAGACATGAAGCTTGAAAAGATAGAGATGCAAATATGATGAAATGCAGAAACTAAACAAAAACACGGCAAAAGAAGTCAGACTATGATACAAGAACCAAAATGTTTCCCCCAACTAAAAGGGAAAATACACACCAAGCTCACCTCTCAACCTGGCAATAGTTGATTGGTCCAAAGGCTTGGTGAAAATATCTGCCAACTGAAGATGAGTATCGACATGGTGAAGGTCGATATCACCCTTTTCATAATGGTCTCGCAAGAAATGAAAGCGCACATCAATGTGTTTGGTCTTAGAATGCAGCACGGGGTTCTTAGCAACGCTAATCGCACTCGTGCTGTCACAAAGCAATGGAACTCGAGAAAAGCTTAGACCAAAATCACGCAAAGTGGCCATCATCCACAACAACTAGGAACAACAGCTAGCCGCAGCAACATATTCATCTTCTGTGGTATACTGAGCGACACTAGACTACTTGCGAGAAGACCATGATACAAGAGAAGAGCCCAAAAATTGACATGTCCCAGAAGTGGACTTGCGCTCAAGTCGGCAACCAGCAAAATCAGCATCCGAGTAACCGCAAAGTGTCGGGGGTCCGCAAAAGGGGTACCCCCGATCGACGCAAACAAATAGGTTAAACCTGGAACACCAATTAATAACCGACCTAACTAGTCTAACCCCCTAAAAAACCTACCCTTCGAGGCCTACAACGCTGGCCCACCGAGCCGAGCCCTCCAAGCCAGCCCTCGAGCGGCGCACGATCGTTTTCCGTCTCGCCCGAGCCCTCCACGTCAGGTCTCGGGCAAGCGCTCCACCACGCCTCGAGACCCCACGCGGGGACCTCGAGCCTCTCCGGCACAGCGGCCTATCCCTCGAGACGCGTTATGCCTCCCTCGAGCGGCGCAGACATCGGATGCCAGCCCCATACCGCGCACTTAATTCGTCCACCTACTCCAGTCACGTCCTCTGTAACACAACGTGTGCCACAGTGGACTGGGGCAGAGTCAAGTCTCGTTTTCACCATAAGTATGGGCGAAAAGGCACCAGTGAAGCACTGTTAACCCACGCCCTACACTGTGGCACGTCCAAGCCACGCCTCGAGGCCCGGATGCCTGCCGCTCAATCAACTTTCACGGGACTTGCCCATACCTGCGGGGACTCGAGCCCCCCGTAGGCGCCGCCTCGAGGCCGGCTCCGCGCCTCTCGAGCCCTAACTACTTTCATGCTATTGGAGGACAGGTACCCCAAGACCCTGGAGGGACCACGCCGCGTCCTGTACGTTCCGGGATGGGTGCTGTACGGCTTCCACCTCGCCACGCCTCCACGTCCACGCCCAGGATGGAGGCCACGCTTCAAGGACGCTTCAACAGCAACGCCCACGTCGGCTACAATGTCTTCGACAAGATAGGGTTCCTACCCTCCTTCGTAAGGAATACAATACACTCCGACACATGCAATACCCTTGTGTAACCCTGGCCTCCCCTTACTCTATAAAAGGGGACACCAGGGCCCTCATTCGAGGGAGAGACACGTTAGAACACGCATACATCCACACGCTCAAGTCCGGACTCCGGTCCACGCTCACAGAGCTTGTATTCGCCCCTGTACGAGCACTTAGGTGCAAGTAATACAAGAACCTCCTCCCCCGCTGGACGTAGGGCCTTCTTTGCCCGAACCAGGATAAATCCTTGTGTCATCTTGCATCACCATCCAGGAAGAGAGCACGCGATCATATTACTCGTTGGTGTCATACCCCCGGGTACGAAACACCGACAGTTGGCGCGCCAGGTAGGGGCCTTCGCGTGTCGAGTCGGTTTCTCGCCGTTTCCTGGATGGCTGCTTCGACTCCTTCGTATTCTGCCGGTGCCGTCATCTGGTTCGGGAGCCTCGAGTTCCTGGCCACTGACAACCGCAACGAGCTGACCTTGCTCTCCATGGAGGGCCCGAGTGGATGGCGTGTCGCGCCGCCCCGTGCGAGGAGCATGGCACGTCGTCCACACCATCACGCGTCGCCACCCCGTGAGCGGCGCCGTCGACATCATCGTCGCCAGGCACAGGCGGTGCCGGCGGCATACGCCCACCTCCCCGCGCCCGGCGCGGAGTTCCCCAGGAGGAGCTTGCCCGGCGCACGGCAGGAGACTTCCCGGGCGCGCCCGCGCCCGCCCAGCGACTTCGCGTTCATCATGCGCACGGACCAGGAGCCAGGCCAGAGGCCTCCGAGCCGCGCTACCGTCGACGCCGCCCAGCCTCCCTCCCGCACGGGGTGTACCGCGCTCGACGCCGCCAGTACCCGTTCGGCCTCGACGGCTCCGCGGCAGCCTGCGCCCGCCAGCTCAACGAGAGCAGTCGGGGCCGACAGCCGGCGGAGCAGGAGGAACGCCCGGGCGTGCTGCTGCAGGCCATGGCCAACCTGGAGATTGTCCACCCCGCACGCGTCGACCGCGGCCTCTCACGAGCCGTCGGGCCACCTCGTCCAGCCACCTTCGGGGAGTGGTACCGCGAGCTGCAGCCCCGCCACGAGCCAAGGCGGCGCGGCATCACCAGCTCCGACTCCGACGAATACGACTACCACGACCCCGACCTCTGGGATCCCACCAGGGAGTGCTTCCAACTCGAGGGGGTCATATGCGACACCGAGGACGAGGGCGACGACGGCAGGCCGGCGCTCAACCTCGAAGGGCCCGGAGACGTGGCTGCGGCAGGCGGGTCGCGTGTTCACGGGAGGAACGAACCCCCGGCACCGGCTGCACCATCCCAGCACAGCGACGACCGAGTGGCGCAGCTCGCGCAGCTGCGGGAGGCCATCGCCAAGGCCGAGGAGGACAGACAACGCCTGCTGCAGCTCGAGAAAACCCTAGCACAAGGAACCAGCCCAGCCTCGAGGTGCTGGCGCTCGTGGCCGAGCTCGAGAGGTCCACCGGCAGATCCTCGAGGACGGGGCGCCAGCACGCCCCGAGGTGCGTTTCCCGCGAGCGGGACAGAACGTGGTGGCGGCGGCAATGCTGCTCCGCGATCTGCCCGCCGTCTCCAACCCTGACGCCAGGCGCATGCTTGGGGAAATGAAGAACCTCCTCGAGACAGCCGCTGTGCAGCAAGCCGAGAGCTCGGCGTCACGCCGGCGCGGAGCAGCCTCGGGGAAGCCGGCGGACACGCCCCGCAACGAGCGCGAGGCATCCGTCCACCAGCCGGACGCCTCTCGAGCTAAGCCAGTCCGCGAACGGATCATCGACAACCGGCCACCTCGAGACCCCAACGACGCCCGCAACGACATCAACCGCCGGCGCAAGGACAAGGGGGCCCAGGAGCGTGGCTATAGCGCCCATCGAGGGGGGCGCTACGACAGCGACGAGGACCGGCAAGCCCTCGAGCCCCCGGGCCCCAGAGTCTTCAGCCGGGCCATCCGAAGCTCAACCCTCCCCGACCGCTTCCGACCGCCGACCAACATCGTGAAGTACGACGGGGAGGTCGAGCCCAAGCTCTGGCTCTCGGACTTCCGCCTAGGCTGCCAACTGGGCGGAGCGAAGAACGACGACCGTGTGATCATACGCCAACTCCCACTTTACCTCTCGGACACCGCCCGCCGGTGGCTCGAGGGGCTCCCGCCGGATCGGATCGACGACTGGGCCGACCTAGTCAGGGTCTTCGACGGGAATTTCAAGGGGACTTGCGTGCGCCCAGGCAACCCCTGGGACCTACGGCGTTGCAGGCAGGCGGCGGAGGAGCCCCTCCGCGACTTTGCTCGGCGGTTCTCGAAGCAGCGCCTCGAGCTCCCCCACGTGCCTGATGAGGACGTCATCTCAGCGTTCCTCGCGGGCACGACATGCCAAGAGCTGGTTCATGAGCTAGGGCGCTACCGTCCCCGGACGGTCGAGGACCTGATGGATCGTGTCACCAGCTTTGCCTCAGGCGACGAAGCAGTGGGGGCCTTCTTTGGCCGCTCCGCGGACAAAGGTAAGGCGGTGACCGCGCCAGAGGGCTCGAACAAGGGCAACGACGCCAAGAACAACAACAACAACAATAACAAAAAGAAGAAGAACAAAAGCAAAAGTCAAAAGGCGAAGCGCGGCGCCGATGACGACGACGATGAAGAAGTGCTCGTGGGCGCCCTCGACCCTAAGAAGCCCCGAGGCCCCCCTGACGGGGCTGTTTTCGACCAGATGCTCGAGGACCCCTGCACTTATCACAGGGGCCTCGTAAATCACAAGTTAAAGGACTGCCGACTGTTGAAAGGCTACTACTCCAAGCTCGGCGATAAGAAAGAAGACGCGCCTAAGGGCAAGGATAACAATCGGCGCGGCGGTGGGGACGCGGACGGCGACTTCCCTCCGGTGCGCGATTGCTACATGATCTACGGGGGGCCGACCGTCGGGCTCTCAGCTCGAGAAAGAAAGAAGGAGCGCCGGGAGATCTTTGCACTCTGCCACGACGCCCCCCGGTATCTTGACTGGTCTGATGCTCCGATCACGTTCGACCGTGACGACCATCCGGACCGTGTCATAAACCCGGGAGCGTACCCCCTCGTCGTAGACCCCGTCATAGTCGACGTGCGGTTCTCCAAGGTGTTGATGGATGGGGGCTCGAGCCTCAACATCATATACCTCGAGACCCTCGACCTCCTGGGGATTTCCGAGGGTCAGCTCCGACCCAGCGTCGGGGGGTTCCACGGAGTAGTACCAGGGAAGAAAGCCCACCCCCTCGGGCGCATCGACCTGCCAGTTTGCTTTGGCACGCCGGCTAACTTCCGCCGGGAAACGCTCACCTTCGAGGTGGTCGGCTTCCAAGGGACCTACCACGCCATCATCGGCCGGCCAGGCTACGCCAAGTTCATGGCGGTTCCCAACTACACGTACTTGAAGCTCAAGATGCCGGGGCCAAAAGGGGTCATCACCGTCGACACCTCCTACGAGCACGCGTACCACTGCGACGTGGAGTGCGTCGAGCGTGGGGAGGCCAACGTCCACCTCGACTCGCTCGAGGCCTTGGCGGCCTTGGCCACCGAGGAGGCCCCAGAAGCAAAGCGCCACGCCGGCACCTTCGAGCCGGCTGAGCACACCAAGCAGGTACTCGTCGACCCGACCTCGACCAATGGCAAGACGTTGACCATCAGTGCCAACCTCGAGCCCAAATAGGAAGCAGTGCTCGTCGACTTTCTCCGCGCGAACATCGACATGTTTGCATGGAGCCCCTCGGACATGCCGGGCATACCGAGGGAAGTCGCCGAGCACGCCTTGGAGATCCAGGCCGGGTCCAGACCGGTGAAGCAACGCCTGCGCCGCTTCGACGAGGAAAAGCGCAGGATCATCGGCGAGGAGGTGCATAAGCTTTTGGCGGCCGGATTCATCAAGGAGGTATTTCACCCAGAGTGGCTAGCTAACCCTGTGCTAGTTAGGAAAAAGAATGGAAAAATGCGGATGTGTGTAGATTACACTGGTCTGAATAAAGCATGTCCAAAAGTTCCAGTTTCCTTTGCCTAGAATTGATCAGATTGTCGATTCCACTGCGGGGTGTGAAGTACTTTCATTTCTCGATGCGTATTCCGGCTACCACCAGATTAGGATGAAAGAATCCGACGAGCTCGCCACTTCTTTCGTTACGCCTTTTGGTATGTATTGCTACGTTACAATGCCTTTCGGCCTTCGAAACGCCGGGGCAACGTACCAACGCTGCATGCAGCATATCTTTGGCGAACACATAGGCAAAACCGTCGAGGCCTACGTCGATGACATCGTGGTTAAAACCAGGAAAGTCGGGAGCCTCATCAGCGATCTCGAGACCACGTTCGGGTGCCTCCGGGCCAAGAATGTAAAGCTCAACCCCGAGAAATGTGTCTTTGGTGTGCCTCGGGGCATGCTACTTGGCTACATTGTCTCACAACGGGGGATCGAGGCTAACCCCGAAAAAATCTCAGCAGTCACGAGGATGGGCCCAATTCGAGACCTCAAGGGTGTACAGAAAGTGACAGGCTGCCTAGCCGCTCTCAGCAGATTCATCTCGAGGCTAGGGGAAAAGGCACTACCACTCTACCGCCTGCTGAAGAAGACGGAACGCTTTGCGTGGACTGTCGAAGCCGAGGAAGCCTTAACCAAGTTGAAGGGGTTGCTGACTTCCGCGCCAATTCTCGTGCCACCACGACCAGCCCAGGGTGGCGATTCCCCCGAGCCTCTCCTCCTCTATGTGGCCGCAACCACTCAGGTGGTCAGCGCGGTCATAGCCGTCGAGAGGCACGAGGAGGATCATGCGTTGCCAGTCCAACGGCCGGTGTACTTCACCAGTGAGGTGCTCTCCGAGGCCAAGGTCCGGTACCCGCACATCCAGAAGCTGCTCTACGGCATCATCATCACGAGGCGCAAGCTCCAGCACTACTTCCTCGCTCATCCCGTAACGGTGGTGTCATCCTTCCCCCTCGGCGAGATCATCAACAATCGGGAGGCCACGGGGCGCATCGCCAAGTGGTCCGCCGAGCTAATGGGGGAGGCCATCACCTACGCACCGCGAAAAGCCATCAAGTCGCAAGCGTTGGCGGACTTCGTTGCGGAATGGACCGACACCCAGCTCCCGCCGGCACAAATCCAAGCCGAGCTCTGGACCATGTACTTCGACGGATCCCTCATGAAGACGGGGGCAGGCGCAGGCCTGCTCTTCATCTCACCCATCGGAGTCCACATGCGCTACCTGCTACGATTGCACTTCCCCGCCTCCAACAACGTCGCTGAGTACGAGGCCTTGGTTAATGGGCTGCGCATCGCCCTCGAGCTCGGGGTCCGACGCCTCGACGTTCGAGGGGACTCGCAACTCGTCGTCAACCAGGTTATGAAGGCTTCAAGCTGCATCGATCCCAAGATGGAGGCATACTGCGGGGAGGTGCGCAAGCTAGAAGGTAATTTCTACGGCCTCGAGCTCAACCACATAGCTCGAAAGTACAACGAGGCCGCGGATGAGCTGGCAAAGTTGGCGTCCACACGCGGCACGGTTCCACCAGATGTTTTCTCGAGGGACGTCTTCGAGCCATCCGTCAAAATCGGCCCGGGGGCTGGCCCCTCGACGCCACCCCTCGAGCCAAACACGGGGACTGGCCCCTCGACGCCTCCCCTCGAGCCAGACACGGGGGCTCGACCTTCAACGCCACCCCTCGGGAATGACCCCTCGACATCCGTTGAGGCGATGCAAATCGACGCGCCCACCACTTCGTCATCACGACGCCTCGACTGGCGGACGCCGTTCCTCGACTACTTGACGCAAGGCGTGCTGCCGGAGGATAAGACAGAGGCCCGACGCATCGCTCGAAGGGCCAAGACCTACGTCATCTACGGCGACGAACGAGAGCTGTACCGACGAAGCCCATCAGGAATCCTTCAGCGCTGCATCCCCCTCGAGGAAGGACGCAAGCTCCTCGACGACATGCACTCGGGGGCTTGCGGCCACCACGCAGCACCAAGGACCCTGGTGGGGAACGCCTTCCGTCAAGGCTTCTATTGGCCGACCGCCATTGGGGACGCCAAGCGCTTGGTCCGAGCATGCCATGGGTGTCAATTCTACGCCAAGCAAACGCACCAGCCCGCGCACGCCCTGCAGATGATCCCCATTACTTGGCCGTTTGCCGTCTGGGGGCTCGACCTCGTGGGTCCCCTCAAGATGACAACCGGAAAGTACACGCACGTGCTCGTGGCCATCGACAAATTCACCAAATGGATCGAGGCCAAGCCCATAGGTGACCCCACCTCCGAGAAAGCCGTCGAGTTCATCGCAGACATCATGTACCGGTTCGGGGTGCCTAACGTCATCATCACCGACAATGGCACCCAATTCACGGGCAAAAAGTTTACCAACTTCTGCGACGACAGCGGCATTCGCGTGACCTGGGCCTCGGTTGCGTACCCTCAATGCAACGGGCAGGTCGAGCGCGCCAACGGCATGATACTCCATGGGCTGAAGCCGAGGCTGTTCAAGACCCTCAAAAATTTCGGAAAGGGGTGGGCCGCAGAGCTCCCCTCGGTGCTGTGGGGCCTCAGGACTACGCCGAGTCGAGCCACCGGGTTCACTCCGTTTTTCCTAACCTACGGCGCCGAGGCAGTCTTGCCTACGGATCTCGAGTACGGCTCCCCTCGACTTCGAGCCTACAACGAGCAAAACAACGACGAGAGGCTTGCCAACGCCAAGGACCAGCTCGAGGAGGCCCGAGACGTGGCGCTCATCAACTCCGCACGCTACCAGCAAACACTTCGACGCTACCACGACAAGCACGTGCGCAAAAGGGACCTAGCGGTGGGGGACCTCGTGCTTCGACGGCTGCAAGATAATCGAGGGCGCCATAAGCTCACCCCTCCGTGGGAAGGCCCATACACCGTAGCTGAAGTGCTCAAGCCAGGAACATACAAGCTCTACGACGGCCAAGGCAGGATCCTGGCGAACGCGTGGAACATATCTCAGCTACGTCGCTTCTACCCTTAAAGGCCTCGAGGCCTTGTTCATTTTGTTGCTTTGTACAAACATGTCAAACATGAATGAACAAACTCGCGCACTGTCATTCATTTTTTACTTAGCAACTTAAGGTAGCCTCGACCCTGCCTTGCTCAGGGTCGAGCCTCCCTCGGGGGCTGACAGGGGGAACCCCCCCCCAGACTCCGGAAAAAGCGCGTTTTCTTTTCAAAAATTCGACCCTCGTCTCGACTCGTGCCTCGAGTGAACTAGCGACGTCTAAATCCTAAAATACCTCGAGCCTCCAAGGGTCGGGAGGCGTCGACGTAGACGGCCACCTACGCCCCCGGGCTACGGTACCCTACCTACGCCTCCCCTCGAGGAGCTCGCGACGTATCGAAGGAACACAGACTAAGCTAGCAGAAACTCGAGCTTGCAACAAAGAGAAGTGGTCAAACGCATTTGAAAAGAAAACAACTCTTTTAATAAGCAAGTCATATATATACATTCGGGTCTCGACGTACCCTCATTCATGTCATAAAATTCTTACAAGGGCCTCGACGCCCAAATTTGGCACGCAGGCCTCAGTCCTCGTCGGTCCGATACTCCTCCCCGAGGTCTTCCACGGCGGGCTCAGCCTCGACACCCGAGCTAGAGGGAGGAGGGTCCTCGACACCGCTGCTGGCGTCAGGAGGCAGCACGTCCACCTCGAAGATCTTCGCGAGCGACGTCCCCGGCCTCTCCATCTTCTCCAAGATTTTGTCGACACGGCGGTTGTTCCACTCCTCGTCCTTCCCCTCGATCTCGATGAAGCCATTGGCGACAACATGGACCGGGAAGCGGAAGCCGGAGCGGACAACCGCGAGCGTCTGCTTGACGCCATGATGGAGAGCTTGCCGGACACGGTCCCGCGCCGCTGCGTCGAAGAAGCACAAGGCGTCGACCAACGCGTCGCCTCGGGCCGCCGCACCCTCTGCCGCAGCCACTGGAAGAGCACCCCACGTGGAGCCGAGCCGGTCAAGGGAGGTGCGAGCCCGCTCCGCCACCACCGTCTCGTCTTGGAGTTGGTCCAAGAGAGCCTGGTTCGTCCCGCGGAGCTCCTCGACCGTCTCCTCGACCCCTGCGCAACGAACGAGGAGGAATGAGACTGTGGCGTAACAAAAAACTTCAAGACCCAACCAAGGACAAGGTGTAAGCCTCACCATCGCAATGTTGCCCCAGGGCAGCGAGGTCGCTGGTAAGGCCCTCAGCGCGCTGCTCGAGCCTGCGCTTCTCGGCCAGCATGAGGAGCTTCTCGGCCTAAGCTCCTCGATCAGCCTGCCCGCCTCCACGAGGGCCAGATCCTTTCGGATCACCTCCTGCCGCGCCGCCCCCTCGGCAGCTCGGGCGGTGACGACATCACTCTCGGCGTCTTCGGCCTCTTTTCTCACCGCCTCCGCTGCGGTTCGGGCGGTGGCGGCCTCGCCACGGGCGTCAGCGGCCTCCTGCTTCGCCGCCTCAACTTCAGCCCGGGCGGAGGTTGCCTCGCTTCGGGCGTCCGCGGCCTCTTGCCTCGACGCCTCGAAGAGCGGCGGCGGCCTCCTCCTTGAATCGAGCGGCCTCACCTCGAGCCGACCGGACCTCCGCCTCCGCCTCGTTGAGCCGCTCGCCATTTGGGCGTTCCGGCCCAGCTCAGCGCGGAGATCCTGAAGCTCCACCTCAGCCCTCGCGAGGGCGGCCGACACCTGTGCGGACCGGCCCGCCTCCTCGGAGCAGGACCGCTCCGCCTCCGCCATAAGCCCGGCCACCTCCCGGAAGATGGACCGCACCTCGCGCGGGGCCCCCCGCTGGACCGGTTGCTCGACGGAGACCATGGCGAGGGACGGGCTCGGCGCATCGGGAAACGGCCATACTGGCCGGTCAAGCTCGATGTCGGGCAGATCCTTCTCCGCCCCGAGCTGCCCCGACTGCGGCCCGCCGTCCCGACGGCACGAGCCCCGGCTCTTCCCTGGCCGGGCCCTCCGGCGCCTTGTCGGCGCTAGCCGGCGCCTCGGGCGCCTCCACCATCATCGAGCCCGCGGCGAGGAGCGGCCCCTGCTCCAGCTCGTTCAGGAGGTCCTCCACCGTCGGCTCCTCCTCCGCCAACTCCTCTCCCCCCTTTCCCTCCGCCGCAGCCCGGCTCGTGTCGGTCGGGGCCTCGAGGGGCGCAGTCTCCTCAGCCCCAGACACCGGCAGGGCCGTGCTCGCCCCAGGCGCTTCCCCCGGAACAGCCGTCGTGGTGGGGGGAAGGGTGGCGCTCCCAGCTGGCACCATCGCGGGAGGAGGAGGAGGGGGAGGAGGCAGCGCTTCAGCGGATATGGTAGTGGCGGGCTCGATGCCATGAGCTGAGGCCCCTGCAATACGAGATGACGGTGATATCAGAACCAGGAAGAGTGCCTCGACCCCTGCGGTCGATGGCGACGGCCTCACCAAAATTTGCGACGATCATCTGGCCTCCTCGAGCCACGGCAGCTCGAGCCTTCTCCAGCCAAGCGGCTTCTCTAGCGGAGGAAGGTGCCATACCTCGAGGTGCTTGTGCCTCGACGGGGCTCGAGGTCTTGGCCCGCTTGGACGAAGCGAGGTCCACCTCCTGGTAGGAGCGCTTCCCCCTGAGAAACCAGAGACGGCATGCGTCATCAAAAGTAAAGAGGTAAAGCCTCGCTGCCGACGAAGTCCAAGAAAATTACTCACCCAAAGCGGCGGCTGGGCTTCTTCCCGGAATCGCCGGACCCACTCAGGGGCTTCGAGCCCACCTCGCGGCTCGAGCCCTTCGCCTGGGCCGTCTCCACGGGGCTGGGATGGGGGGAGGGCTCCCGACGCCTCCCGTGGCTCGACCTCGAGGGGGATCCCTCCTTCCGCCCCGCATCGCGGGAGGGCGACCGCACCTCCCTCGTGCTGTCATCGCGGCGCCCGCCCCGGCGCGGGCTCCGGGACTTGCTCCGGCGCTCGCGCTGGCGGTCGCGCCCTCCCGCGTCCGTTTCTGTGTCCCGGCGGCGGTGCGGCGATGGACTCCGGGGGCGCTCCCGCCCCTGGGCACGAGGCGCCCGGGGGCTCCCTCCCCGACGCTCGTGGTGGCGCGGGCTCGACACCTCCTCCTGGCGCCCGCTCCTCCGCGGGCTCGACCCCGACCTCGATAGCTCGCGGCGGTCGGACCCGGAGCCCCTCCCGATGGGGTCACTGCCCCTCGAGGCTCGACCCCTCTCGAGACCTCCCGCCTGGGCAGACACGGGGGCGGCCTCCGTTGGTGCTGTGGCAGAGGCGCTCCGGGTTCGGGGCTTCCTCGCGACCGGGGGCACGGCCGGCGCAGAGCTCGACGGACCTTGGGCCCCCGACGAGGCGGGGATCGGCGCCGCCTTCCGCGGCTGCGTCCTGCGCGGTCCCTTCGCCGCGGGGACCTCCAGTATACCCTCCTGCACAGAGGAGCGGTCAGCCCTGTCATCGACGACCCCCGCGCGCCTCAGGCGCGCATCCATCCCCTCGTCGTCGCTCTCCTCCTCATCATCGCTCTCCTCCTCCGAGCTCGAGGAGCTCAGCTCGGGGGACCCGTCTCCAGGCTGACGGTTGCGACGAGCCTTCGCCAGCCTCTGCTCCCGAGCCAAGCGACGCAGGTTTTTGTTTTTCTCTTTCTTCTTCCTGGCATCCTTGCTCTCCTTGTCTTTCTGAGCAGAAAGGCGCCTCACCTGAGTATCCGCGGCGTCCTCCCTCACCGGGGGCCTCGACGCGCGACAAGTAAACGCCCCCTGAAAAAAGAAGAAGCGTGACGAGACAAACCACAAGAAGAATGCAAAAGGTTCGAAGGAGGAGAAAGGGGGAGGGGGCTCGGAACAGCTCAGCTCGAGGGAGGCTCACCAGGTCGAGACACCCCTCGTCGGGTGCCATGGCGACCAGGTGGGTGTACTCGGGGATGAACGGCCCCTGAATCGTGATTGACACCCGGGAGACGCCCTCGTTCCGGGATAGCCTCTCCTCGGCCATCCTCGATCGATTAAGCGCCTCGAGCTCGGCCTCCGGCCCCATCTCGTGCATAAGAAGAGGGCGGTCCGCCAGCGGGAGAACTCTTCGCTGGTGGAACGCCCAAATGACCGCTTGCACGGTCAACTTCTTCTCATCCACCAGCGTCTTCATCATCTTCATCAGCGGGGCCAGGTGGCGTTGCCTTTCCGCCGCGACGCCCCAGGTCCACTTCTCCGGGCGTTGAGCGAGGACCCTGCCGGTGTACTGCGGAAAGAGACCATCTTCATTCCGCAGATAGAACCAATGGTCGTCCCACCCGGCCTGGTTGGTGGAATGCTTGTATCGCAGGTATTCACGACGGACGTTGGCCGACGAGGTCCCAGCCCTCGCAGTGATGGCCAGGGAGCCCATGCGCACGAGCCGCCTCCCGCTGGGCTTTAGGGCCTTGATGAAGAGCTCGCCCCGGAAGAGATGGACGAACATCTCCCAGTGCGGCTCCATCTTCAGGTACCCCTCGCACACCGCGGCGAATATGGCGGCGTGCGAGATGGAGTTGGGGGAGAAGTGCTGCAGCTCCACCTCGAAGTGGTGGGCCAGCCCCCGCATGAAGCGGCTCGGCGGGACGCCGAGCCCCATACGGTGGTAGCGCGTGAAGCTCACCACGTACCCCTCCGGCGGGTGCGGCTCCCGGTGCTCCGCCGACGGGATAACCCACCACGCGGGTCCCTCCTCCGGGTTGGGGCGCAGAAGCCCCTGGGCCACCAACGAGTCCATCTCGCTCTGCGTCACCTTCGACGGGCTCCAGTCTTCGGCCGGCAGCGCTTGTGTCTGGGCGGCCATGGCGGTGGCGCGGCGCGGGTCCAAGCGGCGGACGGGCAGCCGAAAAATCCCCAATCGACTAGCTCGAAGGAGAGGGCGCGTGAAGGCTACGGCGGCGGTGAAGGCAAAGGCAAGGCAAAGAGTTCCTTTTCCCCTCTCTCAATATTTATAAGGGGAAACCCCGACGGACGGGGTCTCCCACGACGTAAAAAGGTAACCGCATAGCATTTAATGCGCCCACCTAACTACGTCTCGAGCCGGATGCAGGGAACACGCGGCGACTCTGTACTCGCTCCGCTCTACCGGGGCCCTCCGAGGCCGCCGCTCCAACTTCGCGCCCGTCGCCCCGGCGCCACGATCTCCACTCGCTGACGGTTTCCGCCTAAAAAGGCACGCCCAACGGGCGGAAGGATTCCAAGCGACGAAGGCTTCTTCCGGAAGTAAAAAACGGGCCCCGGCCCTAAGTCTCGAAGCAGCGAAGGCTGGCCCTCGAAAAGGGTTCGACAGCCGGCTTCGGGCACCCAAAAACGGGCCCCGGCCCTAAGTCTCGAAGCAGCGAAGGCTGGCCCTCGACGAAAGAGGGTTCGACAGCCGGCTTCGAGCACCCGAGTCAGGGACACCAAGGGGCGCCACTCGCGGCATCACTCGAGGGCCAAGCCCTCGAGGCCCCTCACGTGTATCCAAGGCGGGGAGCTCGACGTGCAGTGAGATCCCCTCGGAGGGAGGCATCGAGCCACCGGGTCCTATCGAATGGACCCGGCACTCCTGCAGACTGAGCACCCATGCTTTATGAGATCGCCTCCGGGCTACAGTCGACCCCTATCGAACGGGGCACGAGGTCTCACTTGGATTCCCCGTTATCAGCTCACCGGGAACCTCGATACTCGCCCGCTCGTGGTAGTACGAGGCATCCCCCCTCGCATCCGATCGAAAGGACTCGCGGGATGACAAGCCAGGGCAACCGGCGTGCCGGACAGCTCGAAGAGCCGGCCGGTCGGTTCAGCCTGGCACCCCTCGACGAAAGAGGGTTAAAAATCACAACTAACACTCACACTCGCAAAAAGCCCACGAGGGAGTTCTAACCACTCCCCCGTGGCCTCGGGGGCTACACCCGCGGGTGTCGCTCGCACGACACCCACGGAATCAAAACGACGAAACCCTCGAGACCAGTTAGCTAACCCTCGAGATCCCAGTCGGGAGCCCCTGCTCGAGTGCAAGCACTCGAACAAGGGCTCGGGGGCTACTGTCGGGGGTCCGCAAAAGGGGTACCCCCGATCGACGCAAACAAATAGGTTAAACCTGGAACACCAATTAATAACCGACCTAACTAGTCTAACCCCCTAAAAAACCTACCCTTCGAGGCCTACAACGCTGGCCCACCGAGCCGAGCCCTCCAAGCCAGCCCTCGAGCGGCGCACGATCGTTTTCCGTCTCGCCCGAGCCCTCCACGTCAGGTCTCGGGCAAGCGCTCCACCACGCCTCGAGACCCCACGCGGGGACCTCGAGCCTCTCCGGCACAGCGGCCTATCCCTCGAGACGCGTTATGCCTCCCTCGAGCGGCGCAGACATCGGATGCCAGCCCCATACCGCGCACTTAATTCGTCCACCTACTCCAGTCACGTCCTCTGTAACACAACGTGTGCCACAGTGGACTGGGGCAGAGTCAAGTCTCGTTTTCACCATAAGTATGGGCGAAAAGGCACCAGTGAAGCACTGTTAACCCACGCCCTACACTGTGGCACGTCCAAGCCACGCCTCGAGGCCCGGATGCCTGCCGCTCAATCAACTTTCACGGGACTTGCCCATACCTGCGGGGACTCGAGCCCCCCGTAAGCGCCGCCTCGAGGCCGGCTCCGCGCCCCTCGAGCCCTAACTACTTTCATGCTATTGGAGGACAGGTACCCCAAGACCCGGAGGGACCACGCCGCGTCCTGTACGTTTCGGGATGGGTGTTGTACGGCTTCCACCTCGCCACGCCTCCACGTCCACGCCCAGGATGGAGGCCACGGTTCAAGGACGCTTCAACAGCAACGCCCACGTCGGCTACAATGTCTTCGACAAGACAGGGTTCCTACCCTCCTTCGTAAGGAATACAATACACTCCGACACATGCAATACCCTTGTGTAACCCTGGCCTCCCCTTACTCTATAAAAGGGGACACCAGGGCCCTCATTCGAGGGAGAGACACGTTAGAACACGCATACATCCACACGCTCAAGTCCGGACTCCGGTCCACGCTCACAGAGCTTGTATTCGCCCCTGTACGAGCACTTAGGTGCAAGTAATACAAGAACCTCCTCCCCCGCTGGACGTAGGGCCTTCTTTGCCCGAACCAGGATAAATCCTTGTGTCATCTTGCATCACCATCCAGGAAGAGAGCACGCGATCATATTACTCGTTGGTGTCATACCCCCGGGTACGAAACACCGACACAAAGGGAGAGGGTAGAAGAAGCAGAATACCAAATCCTGAACTCAGGTGTGAAACATAAGTACCTCATAATGCGCTTGACCGCCTGACGGTGAGAGGTGCGCGGCGACGACTGAAATCGCGCGCAAAGACACACCGCGAACTGAATGTCCGGGCGTGTCACCGTCAGGTACAACAGCGATCCGATCATACTCCGGTACTCCATCTGGTCCACAACTTCTCCATCCTTGTCCGCATCCAGGGCCGTCGCGGTCGACATGGGTGTTGGAAGAGGCTTGGACTCACCCATATCAAACTTCTTCAATATGTCCTTGGTGTACTTGCCCTGGTGCACGAACGTCCCTTCTCGGGATTGCTTGATTTGCAACCCGAGGAAAAACGTCAACTCGCCCATCATGCTCATCTCAAATTCCCTGCTCATAGTATCTGCAAACTTGGCAACCAAAGCATGAGAAGAACCACCAAAGATAATATCATCCACGTAAATCTGAACCAACAAAGTGTCATTGCCTTGCTTGAGGAGAAAAAGCGTTTTATCCACACATCCCATTTTAAAACCCTTAGCAAGCAAAAAGGTTTTCAACCTATCATACCAGGCTCTAGGGGCTTGTTTCAAACCATATAAAGCTTTGTGATGTTTAAAAACATGGTTTGGAAACTTGGGATTTTCAAAACCGGGGGGTTGTTTCACATACACCTCCTCTTCTATGTAGCCGTTTAGGAAGGCACTCTTGACATCCATTTGAAAAAGTTTGAAACCTTTGGATGCAGCAAAAGCCAAGAGAATCCTAATTGCCTCCAAATGAGCTACAGGAGCAAAAGTCTCCTCATAGTCTATTCGCTCCTTATGACTATACCCTTGGGCTACAAGTCTAGCCTTGTTTCTCACAACATGGCCATCTTCTCCTTGTTTGTTTTTGAAAACCCATTTTGTCCCAATAGGGTGACACTCAGGAGGAGGAGGAAGAAGAACCCAAACCCAATTTCTCTCAAAATTTTCAAGCTCCTCATGCATGGCATTGACCCAATCCGGATCAGATAAAGCGTGTCCAACATCTCGGGGTTCAAAATCAGCAACAAACGCAGAATGAGCAAAGTGAGAGATTTGTTGTGACCTAGACCTAGTGACGTGTTCGTGGATGTCACCGATCATCTGGTGAGGAGGGTGTTGGCGATGAATGTGTCGTGGTGCCTCCCTTGCTGAAGTGACCTCCCCCTCAACGGCAGCAGGTGCCTCCTCGGGTACAAGTGGTACAGCCCGAGGTGGTGGATCACACGGCCCCCATGTAGTAGAGGAAGAAGGGTCGGGGCCACGTGCAGTCGTGGTCGAAGTCGACCCAATCGGCACCGCAGGTGGAGGAAGTTATGGATCATCTATCCCTTCAGCACCTTCTTCCTCATCATCAAAACGAGGTTCTCCAACCTCATGATCACTTGCACGCTCAAAACTAGAAGAAGGACAAAGCACAGTCTCGTCGAAGGTGACAACGGATGTCTCCATGACTCGGTTAGTATCAAGGTTAAGTACACGATATGCACGAGTATCATTACCATAACCCAAAAATACACCATCAGAAGAGAAAGACTCAAACTTGTCCAAGTTGCCTTTCTTGAGTATAAAACAATGGCAACCAAAAACTCTAAAATAACTCACTTTGGGTTGCTTCCCAAATCGCAACTCATAAGAAGTTTTCTTCATGAAAGCACGGAGGAAAATGCGATTGGAAATATAGCATGCAGTGTTTATAGCCTCGGCCCAATACCGCCTAGGAGTCCTATGCTCATCGAGCATCGTCCTAGCCATCTCTACAAGGGTCCAATTTTTCCTCTCTACAACACCATTTTGTGGCGGTGTGTAGGGGGAAGAAAACTGATGCTCCAAACCCAGAGAGTTACAAAACTTCTCAAAATCTGAGTTCTTAAACTTGGAACCATTATCGCTACGAATAGCTCTCATCGAGTTCTTAGGGAACTAGTTCTGGAGTCGCAAGATCAAATTGCGAACAAAAGTGAAAGTCTCAGTTTTCTCAGCTAAAAAGAAAACCCATGAATATCTCGAGAAGTCGTCAACAACAACAAGCACATACCACTTCCCACCAACTGAGCTCACCCGAGCCGGACCGACAAGGTCCATATGTAAAAGCTCTCCAGGGCACTTGGTCATAACTTGGTTCACAGGATGGTGGGGAGCGGCTACCATTTTCCCATGTCTACAAGAATGGCAAACATGATCCTTCTCCATGTGCAACTTGGGCAATCCTCAGATGAAGCCAAGTGAACTAAGTCTTGCAATCAAGTCAAAGCTCAAGTGACCGAGTCTCCTATGCCACTTCCAAAGATCAGAGGAGGAGGGTCCAGCCAAAAGACAACGAGAGATGCCAAAAGACTCCAAGAAATTCGCACGAAAGACTTTCCCAGAGGGCAAAATCAAACATACAAGATTGCCCTGAGGATCTAAAATACGACTGAGATTTGGTTTAAAACAAATCTCATAGTCATCATCAAAGAGTTGCGAAACAGAAAGAAGGTTAAAATGCAAGTTAGACACAAGAGCAACATCACGCAACACACAGTGCTCATTAACTCGCACCGCCCATGAGACAACACTTTACCTTTGCTATTGTCGCCGAAGGTGATAAACTCCTTTCCGACAACTGGACTAAGACTGGAGAACCACTTGGCGTTTACGGTCATATGCCTTGAGCACCCAGAATCCACCAACCAAACGTTCTCCAATCGTTTTACCTACATCAAAAAAAGGACATAGGGTGAGCATACGGTCCAACACTGGGGTGAGTAAAATGGGAAGTATACCAGTGTTGGGTCGGCTGCTCAAAAGAACGGTTAGAAGAAAAACCATTCCTAGCACGTCTATGGGGAAAGCGATCACCACGCTGAGGAAAACGTGGTCCGCTAAGGGAAGAGCGTACATCGCGATACTCAAAACGCAGTGGGGGGTAACGCTCAACTACAAAGCCACCGTCACGGGGTCCATAGCCCACAAAAGCATGCTCCCACCGGGCACGTCCTCCTTGCGGCCTAGGCCCTTGAGGCATTGGACCTCTAGTCCTAGCAGCTCTCCTTTGAACATTCGGCACATGTACATCATGGAAAGGATGGTATATGTCCCTGTTGTTCATCTCCTTTGCACGGCGCTCCTCTCTCTTGCGCCGAAAGCAAAACTCCCTCAAATGTCCATCTCTCCCACAGTGCTCACAGTGGTATCTCACCGCTCTCATAGGGGGTTGTTGATACTCACGGTAGTCGGTGTGGATCACTTGGCCTTTTTGTGGCATGAGCTCCTCATGGATAGGTGGCATAGTGTCTAGCTTGTTTCTGAGGTGGTTTGGTTTTGGAGCCCATGTCTGTTTATTGGGTGGAGCTCTTGGAAGTTCCACAAACACTCCATCTTTGGTGTTAGGTTTGAGAGGCTCTTTGGGTGGAATCTTGGTTAGTTTTGGAGTAGTGGTGGAGTTGGGCTTCTCACTCAGCTTAAGACCACTAAACACTCCAGCCTTCCCGAAAGATGTAGCACACTCAACACCCTAGGCAAAACCAACACCAGGACCTCCAGCAGCACGTTTGAATTGGGCTATCATCATCCCAAGCTGCGGCTCACCACTAGACACCCATGACAAGATGGTCCGAAGGTATGTGTTTTCTTCCTCGGTTTGCATCTTGTCATGCTTCACGTTTGCAATCTCCATTTCCAAACCCTCACACAAAGCACACCTAGACACACAAGTGCTACCCGAGCTAGCCTACTCAAGAGACACAATCTTGGCATTCTTTTCTGCCAACTCGGATTGCAGGCCTGCACAAGACTTGCACGCACCAAGCATTGAGGATCTAGCTCTAAGCTCATCCACCTCTCCAACCAAAGCAACATACTTCCCCCTCAAAGTGAGAAGGTCAGTAATGTGCTTGGAGCACATCTCACACTCATCCTCCTCAGTCACGATAACGGTGGACTTGACAGACTCAAGCTCCTTCACCGCGTCCTCCCACGTCCTCCTAAACTCCTTTCTCTCTCTAGCGGCAAGCCTAAGCAGTTTATCTTGAGTAATGAGAGAATCTGTAAGCTTGTCAACCTCAGGAGAGAGTTCGATACGAGTTTGAGATACCTGAGAGGTGTTGTCATCGTCGTCGTTCTGAGGGATCTCCTCCAGCTTGCCATTGACCTCATCGCTGAGGGCCATGGTGCAGAAGCCCTCATTGTCGGCGAAGAAACAAAGGCCGTTCAGCTTGTCCTCGATCTTCTTCTTCTTCTCGGACTTGTCATCGCTTGATGCAGCGGAGTCATCATTCGAGTCGTCGACGTCACTGAGCGTGGCAAAGAAAGCACGCTGCTCGGCCTGGGCCTTCTCCAAGTACTTCTCCTTGATGTACTCCTTGTTGAAGCTGCCCCTCCGCTTGTTCTTGGCGGGGACGTACTTCTCATTGCGCTTGCCGGAGTCGTACTTGTAGCTGTGATCTGCCTTGCCGAAGACTTGCTTGTTCTTCTTCGGGCAATTGACGATGAAGTGGTCCGAGCCTCCACACTCGTAGCAGCCACCACGTCCTCCTCCGCGGCGACGGTTCATGCGGTTGTTGTGGAACCGTGAGAACCGGTTGGCAAGCAGGGCCAACTCATCGTCCGCCATGAACTCTAGCTGCTCCTCTGTGACAGAAAGAAGATATGACAAAGCAAAGCCTCCAGAGGTGTTAGCAGAAGAGCCAGAAACCAAAGCCATCGATGGGCCAGAAGGATTTTCATAAGAAGCCCTCGCCATGGCATCAATCTCACTGGATTTGAGCTTACTAAAGAGCTCGTCGCACGTGAGAGTCTCATAGTTAGGCGATTCGATGATCGCCTGAACCTTAGAGTCCCACACCGAACGATCAAGAGTGTGTAAAAGCTTGAGAGCCCTCTCATGATCGTCGAAAGGCAATAGCTCCTAGTTAGCCCTCATCCTATTGGCAATCACCTGAAAGCGAGCGAATAAACTTTCTATGCTCTCGCCACGCATGTATCGAAAGTTTGAAGGACCAAAAATGCTATGGCAAGGCGACCAGAGGGGGGTGAATGGGAGCCTAAAATTTCTTCTCGAAATTATGGCCTCTGTCCCAATAAAATCAACCCCAAAAGCTTCGGACTCAAAACGTGGTGCCCACGACCCTCGGAAGGAGGGTGGATGATCCCTAGGATCACAGCGAGGCACCACACAAGAGAGCAAATCAAAACTCTCCAAACCTCGAGATAAGTTCGTGCCTAAACAACCCACTCCCAAACGTAGATAGAGGGCTACGTCGGGATTCCTCCAAATACCGATGCTAACTAGTAGTAAAGATACCTAGAGAGGTTCATAGGTGAACTCTAGGAGCAAACGAGGAGTCCGGAGACAAAGCGGAAAAGCTGGGAGAGCAAGTGCACTCAACTGCGACCTACAGGCCATTCCCGGACTGTCCGGACTCTTGGTCCCGGACTGTCCGGTGTGAGCCGGACTGTCCGCCGCTAGGGGGCCGGACTGTCCGCCGGCAAAAAACCCAAAACCGAACTATTCTGCTACAGCCCTGGACAGATCCCGGACAGTCCGCGGTTTGCACGCCGGACTGTCCGCGGTTCACGTGAACAGTGAACTCCGAGCGTCCGGTGCCTGCCCTGTGCAGCGTCCGATGAGGACCCCGGACTGTCCGCAGGTCCTGGCGGACTGTCCGCCGGCTATGAAGCCAAAACAGCAAAGCTGCTGCAAAGTCCCTGCTCGGGCCCGGACTGTCCGCGCCCAACACTGGCGGACTGTCCGCCGGTTATCCGAGGGAAAAGGCCCGAGGCCAACATCCACGGCTCGGCTGAAGCCCCGACTTGCGGACTGTCCGCGGCCTATATGGCGGACTGTCCGCGACCTCCCAGAAAGCGCAAAAACTGCGCGGAACAAACCCAAAATCGATTGGATCTTCACCAAATCGAACAAGGCTGCAAACTAACTTCACCCAAGTGTTCTTCTATGTGTTGGGAAGCTAATCCTAGGATATCATCGCTTCAATCCAACTAAAACATGAGAAATCCGAAGAACACTAGAAAAGGGGAAGAACGAAGAACAAAAATGATTTCGGCCCGATCTACTTGTTCGTGAGGGTAGAGATGAATTCCTTCGGTGGAAATATTCTCCTCACAACAAAGAACAAGTTGATTCAAACGGAATCGCAAAAGACGCAGCATAGAGGGAGATCGGGAGAGGGGAAAATCGTGCAGAAAAGAAGAACGCGAAGAACAAATTCAAAACGCGAATTCAACCACGAATTTGATCCTTGGATTCAGATGAATGGAAGATTGATTAATCACTTGGTGTCGGGCTACAAGCCAATCCTAGCAACACAAAACTTGGATGGCAAAAAGCTCAAGAACAAGAGCCAACTCTCCCTAACCCTAGCCTTCTCTCACAGGAACAAAATGAGAGATACACCACCAAGAACTCCCAAGGATGCAGCTGCCCTAGCAGCCCCCCTCATATATATAGGCGCACATCCGAAGACCAAAACGCCCTTACATTAAGCACTCGACCCAAATACCCCCCAGGGGTAACACCGTCCAGACTTGACAGTTTCGATCCGACGGCCACGCCCGCACATCCGGTAGCTTCGCCTCGACGCGACCTCCCTGATGCCGCCACGTGCCGTCACCGTCGACCGCCGCGCCTTCTCACCGATAGCTTCACCACAACGCAAGCCTCTCAGTGCCGCCACGCGTCGACCGTCCTTTCGGACCAACCCCCGGTTTTGAGGCCCAAACCGGGAAACCGTCCACCCCGAGTTTTGAGGCCCAAAATCGGAAACCCGCGAGCCCAGGTTTTGAGGCCCAAACCTGGCAAACCGTCCACCTCGAGTTTTGAGGCCCAAACTCGGAAACCGGCCACCCTAGGTTTTGAGGCCCAAACCTGGAAACCGTCGATGGTAGCTTTTTGAGGCTCAGCTACCGAACCCGCACCGTAGACGGGATGTGGTTCGCACACCCCGACCACCGGCACCGATGCCGATGCATGTCCAGCCTCCACGCCGGGCACAATGCCTTCGCCATCCTCCTTGACTTGGCCGACGGCACTTGCGCCGCACGCAAGCCCATGTCCGACCTCCCGCCAAGTGTCACGACGCCACGTCTTCCTCCCGACTCGGCCGATGCACCGCACATCCCCATGTGCTCTTTCTCGCTGATGCCACGTGCCAGCTACCACAGCTGGTCCTCTGGCCCTCTGGTCCATCAGTCCAAGCCTCACGTCCGCCCTTCACCGCTCTGGGTACATCGGCATGGCACGTCGGCCGCACGGCACGCCCATCCTTCACCGCTCCCGGTCGTCGGCACGACACGTCTCTACTTGACCTTCACCTCGCCATAGACCACTGTATCCGAGCTCCACACCTGCACATCAACACAGCCAAGAGACACACGTCGCACACGCACACCAACACAGAAACACCACACAACTCAATGCCACCGGTTAGTCATAAACAATAAGCGCATAGCTAGATATAGACTCAACCGGGTAAAAGCCTCAAACCTTCCTCATCAAAGTCAATCATTCATCATATATGTTCTCAATCTCCCCTTGATGAATGCATTGACTAACAATAAAACCAAAAAGGAAGGGTTTGAAGGCAAACCTCATTCAAGTGCCCAAAAGCCAATCAAAAGCAAACACAAGGCCACTTGGAATGAGGAAGGGTCATGAAAACTCCAAATAAAAGCTCTCGGTCCTGAAAGAAACGGGAAAAGCGGGCAAAGCCTCCACACAACCGAAGAGTCAAGAGAAACAAGAGTTTCATGAATCCCAAAAAGGTACTCGAAAACCAATCTCAAATAAATTGTCAAACAATCATCACAAAAGAGAGACCAAGGTACTTATCCACTTGGTTTTGGGTCAATTTCTCCCCCTTTTTCTTTCTCTTTCTCTTTCTCCCTCTTGATGATTGAATTGACAAAAACTAGGCACAAGAGATGGTTTGAGATACCATAACCGAAAATCTCATTCAAGTGATCAAAAGCCATCGGAGGGCAAAGAACAAAATCACTTGTCATGAGACATAACTTGGTCTCCAAAGACATGGGCAACGGCTCAACGCAACCAAGTAAGGGATCGAAGCAACAACTCAACAATGAGCAAAACTCGATCACATAGAGCAATAGACTTGGTTCCCAAAGACATGGGCAACGGCTCGACGCAACCAAGTCAAAAATGAGCTAGCCCTCAAGAAGAGGCAGAAAATGGCTCAACACCACTAGCTCAAGGCTCACTACCAATTGAGGCTGAATCAACGCATAAGAATGCAAAACTGATCACAGACAACCCAAAATTAGTGAAAATAGCTAGTTCCTCAAGACAGAGGCACATAGGCTCGACGCAACTAGCTGAAGGGTCCACACCAATCGAAAATACCAAGCAAAAACTGCTAGTCCCTCAAGAGAGAGAGGCTAAAACGGCTCAACACAACTAGCAGGCTCGATACCGACTGAGAAGAACCACAAGAGAAGCTCAACACTAAATGGAGCACAAACACTCGGAGCACGCGGAGAAGCAGCAAGACAAAAGTGACTCCCCCTGAAAGCAAGCCTATATGCAAAGGCTATGCAACAAAGCTCATGACACCAATTGCATTCCATACCAAAAGATGGATACCAATTGAAACACATAAAAGAGCTATACCGAGTGAAGAAGGACACAAAAGAACTAAACTCCCTCTTGCTCAAAGCTCTCCCCAAAATGCATGACTCTCCCCTTTGTGCCAACACTCAAGCTCCCCCTTGAAAACAACTTCTCCCCCTTGACAAAAGGGAACATGCTGAGGGGTATTGACATTTTTCAAAACAAAGTTGACACAAACACAAGACAAGTCATCAACCAAAAGCATATGGGGGCAATTAAAAGCACTGAAAGTGACCACAAAGTGTATCAGAGCTGGGGGTATGTACACTAAGCTAAAAATGCATGATATGCACAATGCAACAGCTTCAAGTGTATAGCAATTAGAATGAAAAGATGCTCAAAAGGGTGCTGCCCTGAAAGTGTAGCAATCAATACAAACGCTAGCAAAGGCTCAAACTGATCAAATGAATACGAAATATGAACAAGTGAGCATATGAGCAGTTTTAAGCCATTTGAAAAGGAGTCTACCCCTAAAATAGCACTTAGCATGAATAGACAGGAAATGAATCAAGTGCTAACTCAAGTACAAAAGGTGAACTACCCCTAGCAAAGTTCAATCATCATGCAATAGAATGAATCATAAACTTGTGTTATTTTCAAATTTTTATCGGAGATTGCAGCGGTATTAACACAAGTTCATATTAAAAGCATGTGATTGCGAGAGGTTAAAAGCATGGTCATTGCCTAACTTTTCAACCGGGCTAAGCCTATGCAAGAAAAGCAATCGGAAGCTTAAAGCACCGGTTTCGGTCTTACACTACATGGCTCAAGTTTAACTCAAAAGTGCAATGAGAAACAGTCTCGATACCGTGATGTGCTGACACATGCAATCCCATCTCGATCTTTTCATTTCACTAGACTTGGATCAAATTTTAAGCACAAGGTAAATATGAACAATCCAAGCAAGTGAATGACTCAATGCAAGAGACATAGCAACCTAGCATACAAAAGATAGCACAAGTGATCTCAACACATCCTACCCATGCTAGTTGCCACTCTCAATGGTGAACAAATTAACGGTTTCATAGTTGATTAGTTAAGTTCACCATTTGCAAAAATAGCTTAGCTCATAACATGTATCAAGTGATCAAAAGGAGCCTAAGCTACAAGCATCATCATGAATAAACAGGGCATACCAAAAAGAGCATAGTCTCATTCTCATTAATATATACATGAAGCTCTAAATTGCACTAAATACATGATGAAATGCATGCAAAAACTAGTCTGTCAAAGACAAAACAAAACTAGCCTAAAAAGGAAAACCCAAAACAAAAAGGGTATCGGAGAAGTCCAACTAAGATGCAACAAGCAAAATGCTTCCCCAACTAAAAGGGAAACACACATCAAACTCACAAGCAAAGAGCCAGGAAACGCTCAAGCGACAGCCAGCAAAATCCACATCGAAAAGACCACAGCCAAAAAGAGGTCAAGGAAGAAGAGTACCAAAAACCGAACTCAGAAGTGTGTCGGAGGTACCTCATGAAGCGCATGACCGCCTGCTGGTGTGATACCCGAGGGGACGCCTGAATCTGCTGAACTCCGGGGCACCTGCCTCGCCGAAGTCGTCTCCTCCTCGCCTGATGCTGTCGCTCCCACAGGTGCAGCTAGTGCTCACTGGAGATGCTGCTCGAACGGAACCCCAAGTCATGGAAGAAGTGGGATCGGGTCCGTGAGCCGAAATGCTCTCTCCAGGCTCCTGTTCTCCTGCACACTCAAAAGCAGAAGAAACACAAGGTATCGTCTCGTCCAGTGTGACCTCAAGGTCTCCACAAAACGGTTAGTCACATAATAAGCATAAGGTGAACACTCAACAAAAGAGAGGTCTACCTATGAATGATACCGCAAGGAGATCTGAACTCAAACTATCCAAGACTACCATGCAACAGGATAAAGCACTATATAGCAAAATGCAACCTGGAGACATGATCAACCCAAACACAGCCTAAACCTCAACACATGCTACAATGCAAGATAATGATAGCAATAGACCCAAAAGCATGTAACATGATAAAATTGTGGAGAGGCTAGTGCTCAAACTAATCATATCAACAAGATACATGTAGCTACACAAAACTAGCACCTGAAAAGTGACACCTAATGAACATCATACCTCTACATGTAAAGCTCATGGAGAAATCAGGTAAAGCATGGCATAATGTTCATGAGGATCACAGACTAGCATGAAAAGTGGTTATTCCACAAAAACTATACACAAAGCTAGCATGACATATGATACAGAAGATAGCACATGCTAGACTAAACAAAACATGATACAAAGGAAAATATACATGCAAGAACTATACAAGTGAGCACATGATAGTCCATCTCATACCACAAGAAATAGAACATGGATGTACAAGGTATGAGTGTAAGAGAAAGCTCACCAAACTGCAAAAGCCTCTTTGGAGGCAAATCTAGGCGGGGTGTAGAGAACCATCAAATCTTGATCACATCTAAAAGATCAAGTTCCATTAGGCGCATGTTCTCCACCCCGCGTCCTCATATCTACACACAAGAGGACAAAGCATCCCGAGTCTTGGATCCCAAAGGGTTAGCAAGTATGTACTTGGGAACCCAAGACTTGGTCACAAAACTCAACTTATCTTGTGGGTTAGCATGATGCAAATGTTGGTTCAAATGCAACTGTGAAACACCCTTGGAAGCATTCCTCAAAAGGACAACTCGAGGAGAAGAACGAGTCGTACCACGGGAAAAGAGGCAAACATCTTCCAAGCTTTTTGTAGAAGAACCAATAGAAGCATCATGAAAAGCATGACGTGGACCAAGAGAAGAAGCACTAGAAGCATGTCCACGACCATGACCTATCCCACTAGAAAAGGAGTCATAAATCCCATCAACAAAAATGGGCTTCTTACTAGGAGCACAAGCGTTCATGCCATGAGACGGGCTATGAATCACCATCTTCCTAGAAGAGCGAGCTTGGCGCAAGCGTTTGGCACGCCGATAGCAGAAGCTTTCTTGATGCCCATCTTTCTCACAAAAAGAGAAATGGTACAAAGGCCTACTGGAAGGCACACCATTCTCCAACAAGTGAGAAGTCCCTTGGGACTTAGAACAAGAAGCATCAACTACCAACTTGGTGCCAACGCTAGGAGCACACGTGCCATGGGAAAGGCTACGCGGCTTCCTAAAAGCCTTAGCTCGAATTCGTCGCTCGTGTTTGACACGGCGGAAACAAAAATCGAGCGAATGTCCATCCTTCTTGCAAAAGGTGCAATGAAAAACCGGATTGGGAGGACGAGTCCCAAAAATATGAGAAGCACCCTTGTCAAGAGAAGTCTCTTGGACTTCACTCGAAGAAACATCAAGGTTAGGAGTAGCTATGAAAGAGCTATCCGAAGCCTTGGCACAAGTGCTATCATCAAAAGACTCACGCGCAACATAAGAACTCAACTCCGGTTGCAAGGATGCAGACTTGGAAACATCAACATCGGAGTTGGAAGAAATGCGTGACTTAAAAGACTTAGCACAAAGACTCTTGCATCTTTTGGCCAAAACCTCATTTTCAAACATGAGGCGATCACAAGTACCACAAGGAGTGTTTTTCAAATTTTCCATCTCCTCCCTAATGCACTCGGCATATGTGGTACGTAAGAGCTCATTTTCTTTTTCAAGGTTGGCACTCATATCATTGTGCTCAACCAACTTGGCGCTCATATCATCGCGCAATTGCTTCAAAACCAAAACTTCTTTTTCTAAATCCATGCATGATGTGCAAATGAAATTGGTGGAAGAAACATCACCATTCACATCAAGCAAAGAATCATGAATAGCACAAGAAGTAAGGCAAGCATTTTTATTCAAAGAGCATGAGCTACAAGGCCTAGAATTTATTTCAACAATTTCAGCCCTAGCATGCTCAAGTTCATCTACACATGTGGTGTGAGTCAATCTTAGTTCATCAATTTCAGTACACAAAGACTCACAATAAACACATGGTAACAAAGCATCCGACTTTAGCAAGGCTATTTCAGTTTTAGCACAATCAAGGTCCTTGCTTAGGTCAGTGCAAACTAAACATGGTTTGGAAGCATTAGATATCAACATTTCATTTTCAGATTTTAAGCTAGCAAGAGAAAAGCATAGCTCATCATTCTTCCTAACCATGTTACTACAAGAGGTGCAAGGTAAAGACGCACTATACTTCCAATGAGAAAGACCACATCTCAACCTAGCAACAGAGCATTTCAACTTCTTGATCTTTCTATGCAAGGTATCACAAAGCTCATCATATCTACTGTTGTCATCATGACAAGCATTAAATTGTAGAGACATAATCCCAAGACAAGCATAAAGTGTACCTTTCGTGGCCTTGCTAAGTTCACGTATACGATCCTCCGTCGAATGCTCATCATCTCTTAGAAAGTCCAGCAAAGCGTCCACCTCACGTTCTGCCTCCAGAGCCTCACTCCTCCTTCTCGCAATGTCATCCTCGATCACATGTCCATGATTCGAACCTGAGGACAAGGACATGCAAGAAGAGGAACTTGGTGCCATTTCATAAAGCACCGTTAGTGTTAGCAAGACAAAAGCTCAACACCTTGGCAAACTACGTCGGAAGCAAAACGCTCTCAAAAGGTCGCCTTCGCGGATCCGGAACCGGTTAAGGTAGAGAGATCCTTAACCTGCTCCGATACCAATTGAAGGACCGAAAATGCTATGGCAAGGCGACCACAGGGGGGGTGAATGGGAGCCTAAAATTTCTTCTCGAAATTATGGCCTCTGTCCCAATAAAATCAACCCCAAAAGCTTCGGACTCAAAACGTGGTGCCCACGACCCTCGGAAGGAGGGTGGATGATCCCTAGGATCACAGCGACGCACCACACAAGAGAGCAAATCAAAACTCTCAAAACCCCGAGATAAGTTCGTGCCTAAACAACCCACTCCCAAACGTAGATAGAGGGCTACGTCGGGATTTCTCCAAATACCGATGCTAACTAGTAGCAAAGATACCTAGAGAGGTTCCTAGGTGAACTCTAGGAGCAAACGAGGAGTCCGGAGACAAAGCGGAAAAGCCGGGAGAGCAAGTGCACTCAACTGCGACCTACAGGCCATTCCCGGACTGTCTGGACTCTTGGTCCCGGACTGTCCGGTGTGAGCCGGACTGTCCGCCGCTAGGGGGCCGGACTGTCCGCCGGCGAAAAACCCAAAACCGAACTGTTCTGCTATAGCCCTGGACAGATCCCGGACAGTCCGCGGTTTGCACGCCGGACTGTCCGCGGTTCACGTGAACAGTGAACTCCGAGCGTCCGGTGCCTGCCCTGTGCAGCGTCCGATGAGGACCCCGGACTGTCCGTGGGTCCTGGCGGACTGTCCGCCGGCTACAAAGCCAAAACAGACAAAGCTGCTGCAAAGTCCCTGCTCGGGCCCGGACTGTCCGCGCCCAACACTGGCGGACTGTCCGCCGGTCACCCGAGGGAAAAGGCCCGAGGCCAACAGCCACGGCTCGGCTGAAGCCCCGACTCGCGGACTCTCCGCGGCCTATATGGCGGACTGTCCGCGACCTCCCAGAAAGCGCAAAAACTGCGCGGAACAAACCCAAAATCGATTGGATCTTCACCAAATCGAACAAGGCTGCAGACTAACTTCACCCAAGTGTTCTTCGATGTGTTGGGAAGCTAATCCTAGGATATCATCGCTTCAATCCAACTAAAACATGAGAAATCCGAAGAACACTAGAAAAGGGTAAGAACGAAGAACAAAAACGATTTCGGCCCGATCTACTTGTTCGTGAGGGTAGAGATGAATTCCTTCGGTGGAAATATTCTCCTCACATCAAAGAACAAGTTGATTCAAACGGAATCGCAAAAGACGCAGCATAGAGGGAGATCGGGAGAGGGGAAAATCGTGGAGAAAAGAAGAACGCGAAGAACAAATTCAAAACGCGAATTCAACCACGAATTTGATCCTTGGATTCAGATGAATGGAAGATTGATTAATCACTTGGTGTCGGGCTACAAGCCAATCCTAGCAACACAAAGCTTGGATGGCAAAAAGCTCAAGAACAAGAGCCAACTCTCCCTAACCCTAGCCTTCTCTCACAGGAACAAAATGAGAGAGACACCACCAAGAACTCCCAAGGATGCAGCTGCCCTAGCAGCCCCCGTCATATATATAGGCGCACGTCCGAAGACCAAAACACCCTTACATTAAGCACTCGACCCAAATACCCCCAGGGGTAACACCGTCCAGACTTGACAGTTTCGATCCGACGGCCACGCCCGCACATCCGGTAGCTTCGCCTTGACGCGACCTCCCTGATGCCGCCACGTGCCGTCACCGTCGACCGCCGTGCCTTCTCACCGATAGCTTCGCCGCAACGCAAGCCTCTCGGTGCCGCCACGCGTCGACCGTCCTTTCGGACCAACCCCCGGTTTTGAGGCCCAAACCGGGAAACCGTCCACCCCGAGTTTTGTGGCCCAAACTCGGAAACCCGCGAGCCCAGGTTTTGAGGCCCAAACCTGGCAAACCGTCCACCCCGAGTTTTGAGGCCCAAACTCGGAAACCGGCCACCCCAGCTTTTGAGGCCCAAACCTGGAAACCGTCGATGGTAGCTTTTTGAGGCTCAGCTACCGAACCCGCACCGTAGACGGGATGTGGTTCGCACACCCCGACCACCGGCACTGGTGCCGATGCATGTCCAGCCTCCACGCCGGGCACAACGCTTTCGCCATCCTCCTTGACCTGGCCGACGGCAGTTGCACCGCACGCAAGCCCGTGTCTGACCTCCCGCCAAGTGTCACGACGCCACGTCTTCCTCCCGACTCGGCCGATGCACCGCACATCCCCATGTGCTCTTTCTCGCTGATGCCATGTGCCAGCTATCACAGCTGGTCCTCTGGCCCTCTGGTCCATCAGTCCAAGCCTCACGTCCGCCCTTCACCGCTCTGGGTACATCGGCATGGCACGTCCGCCGCACGGCACGCCCATCCTTCACCGCTCCCGGTCGTCGGCACGACACGTCTCTACTTGACCTTCACCTCGCCATAGACCACTGTATCCGAGCTCCACACCTGCACATCAACACAGCCAAGAGACACACGTCGCACACGCACACCAACACAGAAACACCACACAACTCAACGCCATCGGTTAGTCATAAACAATAAGCGCATAGCTAGATATAGACTCAACCGGGTAAAAACCTCAAACCTTCCTCATCAAAGTCAATCATTCATCATATATGTTCTCAAAGTTCTCATGGAAACGCATGAGGGTCGCCCAAATATCCTGAGCTGTGGGGATGTGAGAAACGCAATCAAACTCAGACATGCTCAGACATGAGAAAAGAGCATTACGGGCTCGGCTATTGGCATCGTGCTCATCGATCTGCAGCTGAGTCACACGAGCAGCCAAGAGCACGTAATCAGCCTTATTGCAAATCTCCTAGACAGAAGCACCCATACTATGAAGATAGGCTGACAGGCGTATCTTCCAATACGCATAGTTCGTCCCATCGAAAAACGACGGTTTGCCCACGCCGCTATCCATGTCGCCTTTTGTGGATCTAGAACCGGCTAAGGTGGAAGATCCTTAACCTGCTCCGATACCAATTGAAGGACCGAGAAAGCTATCCAAGGCAACCAGAGGGGGGTGAATGGGAGCTTCAAATTTCTTTCGAAATGTTGAGGCCTCTGTCCCAGAAAATCAACCCCAAGAGCAAACCCGAGATGCATGATCCACGGATGACATGTTGGTCGAGATCGTCGGGAGCATCGCCGAGTCGTCCACGCATCCGATGGAGGACATCTGCAGCCTACGAGCGACGTAAGTGAGTGACACCAGTACACCAACTATGCAACCTTCAACTCGGTGATGAACTCCATTTGTGTTTCTTGCATTTGTGTTTCTTGCAGATGCCAGGACATGTTCAGGGCGTGCAAGGATGCCTCCATCGGGAGGCGCTGGGCGCTGGAGCGAGAGGAATCCATTAGGTGGTTTCAGAACGACCGCTACCTCGCTCTTGTCGACAACCTGGCCGCCGCCAACAACCCGGAGGCCTGCTTCGTCCTCGGCGTCACGTTCGTTTTCGCGAAACGGTGCACGCTGCTCGGCACTCAGTGGCTCCAACGGGCGGCAGACGCCGGGCACAATGCGGCGGCTTACGTTCTCGGCATCCATCACCATGGTTGCAAGTTGAAGGAAGAAGCCGAGCGCTACATTAGACAGGTCGAGGACGAGGGCGGCATCGTCGTCGGATGTAAGCAGGCCAGCCGCATGACCAACCGGGAGTGCGCCAGGTACCGTGCGCACGCCGTCAAGGTGGTCCATGATGTGACATGGAAAGTGGCCGGAACAGCCCCATTGGGGGCACTGCCGCCCGTACCACCGGCGGATGAGGACGGACAAGGTTGCGGTGGCAGCGGATGTGGCGTGCCGGAAGGCTGGGCTAATGACTATGCCTTCTTTTGTAGCGAAGGCTGTAGGGTTAGGCATGAGTACTCTGCGTTCTTTTCGCATGTCTCTTTACCTCTTCATTAGAAGAACAAGTTTGGCAGCTAATCCGCAGCCAATGGTTTGACTATAACCTATGAAGTGCTTTTGGAAGCTGGTGAAATCGAAATGTTCCTAAGTACTAAATGAATAATCTTTGCTTTGGTCTGTGTATGCGATGGATTTACAAGTGCTTGCATTATGGATTAGTAAAAGTACTTTGTTAGGCGATTACTTTGGTTTTCTTCAGGATTTTGTGTTGTTAGGCGATTGCATGCGTGTCCTCCTGTTTTACAAATCAATCAGAGGATATAACATCAGTGACGGGTGCTTGCTCAATGGTTGTGTTTAGTAGCCAGTTTTCAAGAGAACCAATAATACTCATGTCCGGGGCTTGGTTTCATATCTGCTCACTAGGTACAGATGACAAATCTCAGTCCATTGCCCAGGACCTGTGATCTAAAGAGTTAAGAGAACCACCATTCAATTATCATGTTGATACCTTACAAATAGAGTAGCTTTGTTTTTTTCACAAGAAAATAGTCGAGTAGCTCAGTGGTAAGGTTGTTACTCGCCTAACGGCAGGTCGCGCGATCAAAGCTCCACCAGCGCAATTTTTTTGCCAAAAATTGTCCAGCCTACTGTGTGCACCTGTGGCCCAATATGAAAAAAGGTCGATCGACGGCCCACGCATCCAATATGATAAAAAGTTCAACCGGGCCGTCTGGCCCAATCATCCAACGCCGTCAAGTGGTACAGGCGGGGGCAAACTAGACACTTAACTATGACATTAGGAAAAATGATCTGTGACCAATTCATTTCATCACTACGTGGGCCAGACGAGGAAAATTATCTATGACCATATCGAAATATAATCTGTGACGAATATTTTCATCATTACAATATAGCACACCGACAATATGATCTATGACGATTCCATTTGGTAATCGATGACGTTCCTCTCATTTTCGTCATTGAAAGTGAAGCCAAAACATCGTCACTTGTACCTTGTGACGAAAACAAAAATTTCGTCATTGAAAGGTATCATTCAGTGACGAAACTTACCAGCGTCACTAGCAAATCGTCACTGATGATCATATTTCTAGTAGTGGATGTCCACGACCCAGAGAGTGGGTGGATGTTCCCTAGGAACACAGCGAGACACCACAAAAACTTTCTCACCCAAGTTCACGCAAGTAAACTAGTGGGAAGCCCGATTTCTGTAGAGCACGAAGTCGGAAATCCAACTCAAAAACCCAAAATCAAATCCGAAGTCGAACGAGCAAACTGTGAACGAAACAGTGCAAAACTCACTGCATCGGACGCTCGTCCCATGCAAAATGACCCAATCTGGAACCTCACTGCATAGTCATCGGACGCTGGCTACAATGATAGTTCAGCGTCCGATGCTCAACCCTCGGACGCGTCCGATGGCAACGAAGCGTCCGATGGTCAGCGTCCGATGCTCCTTCAAAAATGTTGTTCTTTGAGATGTGGCACCTGAGCGTCCGATGTGACGAACTCAGCGTCTGATGCCCCCGAGTCCAGCGTCTGATGCCCCCAAAACTGGACTGTTCTTCCATAGATTCAACCCGATCTCCTCTGAATCAAAAGCTCTAAGGCTTAGACTTGGTATGAGGAGTTCCAAGGAGGTTAGTGAGCTACCCCTAAGAGATCATGGCTCGAACCTAACTACAAATCGGTGAATCGGAAGAATTCCGTGCAAGGGAGACAAAAACCGATTCGAAAGGAAAATCGATCGATCTACTAGCTCGTGAGGTTAGAGGTGAATTCCTTTGGTGGAAAGGTGCGCCTCACGATCTAGAACAACTTAGTTTAGACGGAATTGAAAATCGTTCCTCGGAGTGAGAGAACAAAGCAAATCACCGAGAGAACGAAAAGCAAAACGTGAAGAACACAGCTCAAAACACGAATCGATCATGAATTCCAGCCGAAACTTCTCCACACGAGGAGACAAAAAGATTATGGTCTTGTTTCCTCAAAAAGCAAATACACAGAGGTATGATTCACCGTCTCTGCGGATCTCAGTAGCTACATCAGGGATGTGGGAGAGCAGGAAACCCTAAGTGAAAGTAGCAAATGGCTAAGATAGATTGGAGGGAGGGGTTGTCTCTCCTTATATAGCCTAATACAATTATTCCCCTTCTACCCCTACTGCTAATGAGTGAGCAGGCTAACACTAAGGGTATTCCTGACAAACTCGAAGTTGATGGTGATCCGACGGCCACGCCCGCACAACTGGTAGCTTCGCCTCGACGCGACCTTACCGATTACCGCCACGTGCCGCCACCGCTCTACTCGTCCTTTTCACGGACCTCCCCCCGGTTTTGAGGCCGAAACCGAGAAACCTGTCGTCCGTCACCTGAGTTTTGTGGCCCAAACTCAGAAACCAGCCAACACCTAGGTTTTGAGGCCCAAACCTGGAAACCGTCCACCGCCCGAGTTTTGTCACCCAAACTCGGAAACCGGCCGCACCTAGGTTTTGAGGCCCAAACCTAGAAACCGTCCACTCGGTGGTTTTTTTTGTGGCTCAACCACCCAACCGAGCCGTAGAGGGGATGCACCGCCCGTGCACCCCGTCCACACGCAGATCTTCACTTGTCACTGTCCCAGGCTGTCAGCCACCACGGCCGACCCTCAGGCCACCGGTCTGTCAGTCCAAGCCTCACGTTCGCCCTTCACCGCTCCGGGTCCATCGGCACGACACATCTCTACTTGACCTTCACCTTGCCTTTGATCACCGTATCCGTGCTCAACACCTGCACAACACAAGCCTAAGAACATGCGCATCATCCCAGTTGACAATCAGTCATCATCTCAAGATCCGGCATACACCCATGTATCCGCAACACTATTTGTTCCTTTGGGTTCGATATTTAAAACTGGGTTACTCCGGTGAAGTGCTACATCGGTAGATTTTATCTGTGCTCTTGCGGATAAAGTAGAGTGTGCGTTATTTATACCAACAAGCATTTTTGGCGCCGTTGCCGGGGAACGGTAGATCATCTTAAGTCTTAGTTTAACATTGTTTTATATCTTTTATCTTTTATCTTTTATTCTTTTCACTATGGATTTCTCAGAGCCAATCACTAGCTCCACAGATTCCATTCCACTGAACCAGTATACCTATCGCACTGTCGTAGACTTAGAGTTGCCGAAATCTGCTAAGCCTATCCTTTCAGACAACTACGAGCTACGCCCATGCTTGATAGAAATGGTTAAGAATCAAACTTTTTCTGGCCTAGAAGACGAAAATCCACACATTCACTTAAATCAGTTTGAACAAACCTGTGCGTGCCTACACATTGCAGGCATGTCTGACGAAACCGTTAGATGGAAACTTTTTCCATTCTCTTTAGTGGGAAATGCCAAAACATGGTACCTTCAAACTACACCGAGTAAAAATGGGGATTGGAAAGAACTCTGCTCTAGCTTTTTCTTACAATACTTCCCTATCTCCAAAATTGTCTGTCTTCGCATAGAGATTTTGTCCTTCATCTAGGAAGAGGATGAATCTCTAATTGCAGCCTGGGAAAGATTTGATAATCTTGTCCGCTCTGGTCCAGCCTTATCTATTCCAAACCCTGTCCTACTTCAACACTTTTATAGTGGTCTGAATAAAAAAACTTCTAATTACCTTAACTTAGCTTCAAATGGATCGCTTTTGCATACCCCAGCCTCTAAGGCAAGGGAAATGTTGCAAAACTTATCTCAAATTACTCATATTCATGAAGCTAAACCACAAGAATCACTAGAAGTAAATCCAGAAGCTGAGCCTAAATCCATTCTTAATCATGAACAAACCTCAGCCATAATTCCTAGCAAGAGGGAAACCTCAATCTTAGGAGACACCTTTAATTTCGAGGATGAATATTTTACCGAATTTGGTAATACCTCGAAGTATCACACAATTAGGAAGCCACAAAATAAAAAATCATCACTTGAAAAACTCACTGAAAATGCCTTCCTAAAAGAGACTACGAAGGGGCTAGCTTCTATAATAAGTCATGAATGGTTAGAAGAATCAGAGCTTTCTACTAATATAATCCGTTTAGATTCACCTTCTACACACATTAAATGCCAAATCCATGAACAACCCGTCGAAGCTCTCTATAATCCTGTTGTGGGAACCAACATTATGTCTGAAACCTTTGCTCAAGATTTATTAAGACAAATGCCACTCACCCCAACAACAAAATTATTGAAAAGCCCTTCAGGACATGTTATTCCTAGTTCGGGGATCATGTATGTCCTGCCTGTCACTGTAGATAACACTCCACTACACTTAAGCATTTATATCTTTGGTATTAAAGAGTTTAATCTTTTGATAGGCCAACCACTTAAATAACTCATTCATGAAGGTCAAACAGGGAACTTAAGCTTCTGTCTTGGGAAAAATCTTAAAGGAACCATACCCATCACTCACTCTCTAAGTACTGAGAATGAGTCATGTCCCGAGCCAGATCCTATGGAAGAAATTAAGGAAACATCTCTTGAAATAATAATTGAACCTGAATAGGAAGAAGATGCACAGGTTTTCACTGAGGAAGAGGATGACACACCAGATCCAGATCCTCTAGACTCCTTAGAAGAACCTCCTAAACCTCCCATAGAGTTAAAACCCTTACCATATGAGCTTCGATATGCTTTCCTGAATAATGATCCTAAGTCTTCTGTAATCATAAATGATAAACTCACTTAGGAACAGAGTTCTAGGTTGATCACTGTCTTAGAAAAGCATAAATCAGCCTTTGGCTATTCACTCCACGACCTAAAGGGAATCAACCCCGCTTTCTGCACTCATCGCATTCCTACTGATCCTAACATATCATCATCTAGAGAGCCACAACGTAGGCTTAACAATACAATGAGAGAGGTAGTAAAGAAGGAGGTTTTGAAACTCTTACACGCCAGGATTATTTATCCTGTGCCACACAATGAGTGGGTGAGCCCTGTCCAAGTTGTGCCTAATAAGGGAGGCATGTTTGTGGTAAAGAATGAGAAGAACGAATTAATTCCACAAAGAACTGTCACTGGTTGGAGAATGTGTATTGATTACAGAAAATTAAACAAGGCAACGAAGAAAGATCACTTCCCGCTACCTGTTGGTAGTTCTTAGCTTCACCAAAGATAGAGCTAGGCAACTATCCCCGGTAACGGCCCAGAAATGCTTGTTGACACTAGCTAACGTCGTTACTAGGAGTAGACTATGGAATCTATTCCAGGCAACGGTGTTAGAAGTGCTTGTAGCAAGTCCGGTCAATATACCTAAAGGAATGAAGCTAAAGCAGCTATCTACTAATGTCAAGTGGGGTTGTCAATCCCGACACTAGTAGGAGCTAGCTAGAGAGATTGCAATCTACCAAGAGGAGATTCTGCAAGCGCACAAGAACTATCATAGTAGCACTTCGCCTGGGAGTACCAGGTGTCAATTTATTTGATCCCAAGGGAAGGCTAGGGTGGTGTATGAGTCGAGTCAAGGAGGGGATGAGAGTCGAAGAAAAGAGAAAAGGGAAAAAGGAGAGAAGGGAAGAGAGGGGATGAAAGGCTAGAAAGAATATATGGGTGGATAGGTAAGAATGAAATGGATGGCTAAGGTAAGGTGGATGGATAGGTAGATAAGGGTAACTAAGATAACTAACTACTAACTAATAACTGCTCCTAGATAACCACGAAGCAAGATAACTACGAAGCAAGACAGGCAAATGTAAATAAAGCAACCTAGTTAAGTAAAGTTTTATTCGTATCTTATCAAGTATCGAGGCGTACTAGCCTTTACCACTGACTTAGGTTGAACGCTAGCACAACGAGCCTTACTGTTAAACTGGGCCAACTACGTGGTGGAATTCAAGGCGCACAGGGCTGTCACCACCTGCTTGCTACCACAGCTATCCGAGGGTCCAGCCGTATCTGAAGGTAAGTCTATAACTAAGCACCACGCTTAATTATATTCTAACTATCTCAACCCTAGCTTTGAATAGAGACACCCTTGCAGACGTCAGAGCAAATACTTGATTTAATAAGATAAACACTAAACTAACTAAGCAACCTATTGGCATAGATCAAACACTAAGCTCACTAGAGATTAACTACTATGGCTAAGTGAATTGATATGTAGGATAGCTAGGCACTCAAGCAATCAATCAAGTATACCACTCAATACTGATAAGTAGAATAAAGTAATACTTGAAATGATGAACTAGAATATAGTAAAGTGCTTGAGTAACAAGAGCAAAACCTGAACTGGAGATGAAGGAAGACTCTTCCCGACTCCAGGACCGATCACTCGCACGCTTCTACTCTTGAGCTAAGCCTTGAGCAGCGCTTCCGCGAGGGCAAAGATGCCTTGTTCTACTAGCTACCTACTTGCCTAAGCTTGGCTAAACCCTAAGCTATCAGCTCTCTGGCTCTAGCCTTGCTCTCTTTCCTTCCTTGCTTCTCTTGCTTGTGTGTTGCTTGTGTGTTCTGAAGTAATGCCTCAGGGGGGGTATTTATAGCCTTGTGGAGTGAGGGGGGTATTTATAGGGGGCAGCCAACGGACCTAGGGCGAACCCTAGTGGCGGGCGCCAGCCCTAGGTTGCGGCCGCCACCCCCATCACCGTTGGATGCACCGCCTTTGCTTCAACGGCATCCAGGAGCTCTAGAGAGGCGGTGGTTAGGTCAGTTGCATGTCTGAGTAACCGTCATTCGGTCTTGATCCACGCCACTCCCTTCTGAGCCGTCCGATGCCACTGACCTAGTGACCAAGGGCCAAGATTTGGCCTTGGGGTGGTCACACGGATCAGTGACGTGGCAGGGGAGAATGTGGGCTTCACCCCTGTGGCGGGCGCCACCTAGGGGTGGCGGGCGCCACCTAGGGGTGGCGGGCGCCACCTAGGGGTGGCGGGCGCCACCCCACTAGGGCCCAAATGGGTCCTGGTGAGTGGGCTCGTCTCCTGGTGGGTTCATTCTTCAAATTTGGTCCAAATCCTGCATTCAAATAAAAATCTATGGACATGTGGAATTTGGTTAGTTTGAAACCTATTTGACTACATTTCATGCCTTTTTGGTGGACTTTAGGGTAAATTGTTGATGGTAAAACAGGTGTTTAAGGACCATCAACAAGCTCGCCCAAGCTAACCTGTTGCTCGTCCTCGAGCAACAATGCGGTTTAAGCATTCAGCAAGAAATAGATAGCAACTTAAGATGTATGCAAGTGCATATTGTATAGTGAGAAATAACTTAGCATATATCATTAATCATAGCAATGTGGGGCTTATAGCTTTTCACTTCAAACATGCAAGAGTGAAATAAAGTAGTGGATAGGAAACTTTTATCTTGCTTAGGTTTGACTAGGATTTTGTCTGGAGGTTTTAAGGTTTTCAAAAGATAAAAACTTGCTTAAGTCCTCGAAGATTCACTCAGTCACTCAATGGTGTTTAAATCCTCACATAGGCCAAAATGTAGCCTCTCCTACTTCTAAAGAATGATATGTGGAGTTATAGGAAGGCTAAGAACCAAGAGCAAATTGCCTGATGTTTATTGCTAAGCTAGACACTCAGATCATAAGGAGCAGCAAATCATAAAAATTGATCAAGATGTGCATGTGTGGTTATGTGGAAGTGTATAGAGGGATATTTCATAATCCTTCCTAGTTAATTTCTGGGGTCTAGAGCTAATGATAATTCTTTCTCTCTCTCTCTCTCTCTCTCTCTCTCTCTCTCTCTCTTTTGGATACATAGTGAGTAGACAAAAAGATGTGTCCTCACTTTTTCTTAGGACATAGTCCTCTCTTGAGCTACTTTGCTCACTTTTTTTTTCTTAGGACATAGTCCTTTCTTGAGCTACTTTCCTCATTTTTTTTCATATCTCTCTTTTTTTAGCTCTACATTTCCCCAGATTATCTATAGGAAAGGATTTTTGAAATGAGTAGGGAAAGGGAGAGAAATGCTTATTCCCAGTGTAGGAATAGCATAAGGCTAGCAATGGGACGTTTGGCAAGGTATTGCATATCTCCAGTGTAGAAAATGAGCAATTTATTTGGTGGTTGCAAACTTCCAAAGTGGAAAGTAGGCAATTTATGGTGGGTGTGTGAATCTTGATTCAAAAGATATGATAAGCTTCTCTACTAAGATCTATGAGGTCTAACAAAGCTCAACACAGACAAAGCTCTTTGTGGTTTTGACTAACAAATATTTGGCTGGTGGTGGGATGGGATAAAATCTAGGAGGAACTTTTAGCAAGGTTTTCATAATTTTTAAAAGAAATCCTCCAGATTAGGTCCTAATTTCACCTTAGCAAGTTTAAAGAATTACTCCATTTCTTACTAACTTTATTCACTAAGCATGATTTCAGTTAAAGCATGTGCAACCCACAAAAGCTACAACTTAGATAAGACCAGTCATTCGAACCATAACAATAGCATTTGCATGACATATTTCAAATCTTATTCAGGTTTCAACTTGTTTAAGCAGATTTTATCAATTTTATTCATGGAATGGTTATTTAGGAAAGCATGTGACATTTCAAAAGATATAGAATTTAAGAACTAAATATAAAGTGTAGGCTTGAGACATACCTTATTGGAGCGGGAGTCTCCCCCAAGCTGGCTTCTTGCTTGGTGAAGGATCTTCTTCTTCTCAGTCGGAGCTCTTGTTCTCATTTTATTAAAAGGGAAACTATCTAATGTTGTGAGAAGGGAAACTATCCTATTATGATATTTTATTGTTCTAACTAAGTTAACATATACCTATGCATATAACTAATGATAACTGATTTTTTTTAGTTACATGCATGACATATGTTATTTATTCGAAAAAGGGAAAATTGAAGGGAAAAATTAAAAGTAAAACCATACCATAGGTCCATGGAGTTTCATCCTTATCGGGTGGATCTTCTTCCTTGGGTGCTTCTTCCTTAAGTACTTCATCGGGTTGTTCTTCTTTTGGCACCTCTCCTTTGTCATGTGAATTACACAACTCAGGAGAAGGTGGTTCTTCCTTTATGTTCCACCTTGTTCTTGGGCGCCTCTTCTTGGTACGAACGGGTATTGCTACCTGCATGTTAGCGGCATATGCGGGACCACGAAAGAAGGAGAATATTTCCTTCCTCCCTCCTAATGTCATTTGCATTTTACCACTCCCCACATATATGCAGGCATTCACAGTATTCAAGAAAGGTCTACCCAAAATTAAAGGCACATCTTTCCTATTTCCCATATCTAGTATTATGAAATCTGCAGGAACATAGGAGCCTCTAATATGAACAGGTAAATCATTGACTATTCCTTCTATATAGCAAGTGGATTGATCAGCTAGCACAACATAGGCAGATGTGGATGACATGGGTTGAAAGAACGAGTTTTCATAGAAATCCTTAGATATAATGTTCACACTCGATCCTAAATCACACATGGCATTTTTAAAGACTTCACCAAAGATTGAGCATCTAATTATGGGACTACCAGGATCACCCTTTTTAACAGTCATGGTTTGATCTTCATAATAGTTAAAATATTTTATTTCAACCATATTTGCAGTTTCCATGTCAGGTTTAGCAGGAATTTTGCCAGTTTCAAAAGATGGTATGATAGCAGCAAGTTGAGCTAATTGGGTTTCTAACATCTTATTAAAGCTTAATTGATTTTTCAGAGCAGATGAGAAATCTTCCAATTTAGCATTTATTTTCTCAAGGGTTTTATCATTCGACATTAATCTCTTATTCAAGAAATCAGTAGTTCTACCTTGTGAGTAAACTAAAATTTTCAAGAATGAGAAACTATCAGAATTCTGAGAATTAGAGCGGGGGAATGAATTATTACCTTGAGAGTTTGCAGGCTGATTCCATCCTTGATTCTGTTGACGGAAACCGTTGTTGTTGTTGTTGATGATGAAGTTCAAATCTTCATGTAACTCGGGGCAGTGGTTCCCAGAATGTCCGGTTTCTCCACAGACTTCACAGGTTATGTAGGATTCCAGAGATTGGACACTCTCTTGTTGGTTCATCTTCTCACAGCTGTCCAGCTTCTTTGCCAGCAGGTCCATCTTGGCCACAATCATGTCGGCCTCCTTAAGGGAATGCATAACTCGCTTACGGGGCTGTAGTCTCTCGTCATTCCATCCTTGGTTTGACACCATCTTCTCTATGAGAGCCTTAGCATCTGCAATATTCAGAGAAAAGAATGCACCGCCGGCGGCGGCATCCAAATGGCTTCTAGAGAGTTGGGTTAGGCCATGGTAGAAGTTCTGGATCAATAGCCAGTCCTCCATACCATGGTGCGGACAAGCAGCGACATACTCTTGCATTCTCTCCCAAGCCTCGGGAATAGATTCCTCGGCTTGTTGCGTAAAGCTGGAGATTTTGTTGCGAAGAGCATTCGTCTTGCCCATCGGAAAGAATTTGGCGAGAAAAGCATTGGAACACTTGTCCCATGTGTCTACAGCGTTGCGATCGGTATAGAACCATTGCTTCGCTTTTCCTAGCAAAGAGAAAGGAAAGAGACGAAGACAGATGGCTTCTTGGGTTATCCCCTTAATGGTGAAGGTGCCGCAAATCTACAAAAATTGTTGGAGGTGAGCATTGGCATCCTCATGAGCCTTGCCACAGAACGGGCTAGCTTGGACCATTGTGATCAGAGCCAGTTTCAACTCAAAATTGAGGTTGGCATCGATCACGTCTGGTCCTATCGCAACATTGGCGGCAGAAGGAGCAGAAAACTCACGAATGGTCTTATTGGCCATCGTGAAGATAGAACGAGATAAGAAAGAAAGAAGTTGAAGAAGATGAAGGAAAAAGATAAGAAGGACTAAGGAAAGAAAGAATGGGGTAAGATGGGATTCGCTAAGTGGGTGCTTAAGCGAAGATAAATCCGACACGGACTCAACCGATACACCGATTGCCTTCCCCGGCAACGGCGCCAGAAATGCTTCTTGGTAGTTCTTAGCTTCACCAAAGATAGAGCTAGGCAACTATCCCCGGTAACGGCCCAGAAATGCTTGTTGACACTAGATAACGTCGTTACTAGGAGTAGACTATGGAATCTATTCCAGGCAACAGTGTCAGAAGTGCTTGGAGCAAATTCGGTCACTATACCTAAAGGAATGAAGCTAAAGCAACTATCTACTAATGTCAAGTGGGGTTGTCAATCCCGACACTAGTAGGAGCTAGCTAGAGAGATTGCAATCTACCAAGAGGAGATTCTGCAAGCGCACAGAACTATCGTAGTAGCACTTCGCCTGGGAGTACCAGGTGTGAATTTATTTGATCCCAAGGGAAGGCTAGGGTGGTGTATGAGTCGAGTCAAGGAGGGGATGGGAGTCGAAGAAAAGAGAAAAGGGAAAATGAGAGAAGGGAAGAGAGGGGATGAAAGGCTAGAAAGAATATATGGGTGGATAGGTAAGAATGAAATGGATGGCTAAGGTAAGGTGGATGGATAGGTAGATAGAGGGTAAATAAGGGTAACTAAGATAACTAACTACTAACTAATAACTACTACTTGGTAACCACGAAGCAAGATAACTACGAAGCAAGACAGGCAAATGTCAATAAAGCAACCTAGTTAAGTAAAGTTTTATTCGTATCTTATCAAATATCGAGGCGTACTAGCCTTTACCACTGACTTAGGTTAAACGCTAGCACAACGAGCCTTACTATTAAACTGGGCCAACTACGTGGTGGAATTCAAGGCGCACAGGGCTGTCACCACCTGCTTGCTACCACAGCTATCCGGGGGTCTAGCCGTATATGAAGGTAAGTCTATAACTAAGCACCACGCTTAATTATATTCTAACTATCTCTACCCTAGCTTTGAATAGAGACACCCTTGCGGACGTCAGAGCAAATACTTGATTTAATAAGATAAACACTAAACTAACTAAGCAACCTATTGGCATAGATCAAACACTAAGCTCACTAGAGATTAACTACTATGGCTAAGTGAATTGATCTGTAGGATAGCTAGGCACTCAAGCAATCAATCAAGTATACCACTCAATACTGATAAGTAGAATAAAGTAATACTTGAAATGATGAACTAGAATATAGTAAAGTGCTTGAGTAACAAGAGCAAAACCTGAACTGGAGATGAAGGAAGACTCTTCCCGACTCCAGGACCAATCACTCGCACGCTTCTACTCTTGAGCTAAGCCTTGAGCAGCGCTTCCGCGAGGGCAAAGATGCCTTGCTCTACTAGCTACCTACTTGCCTAAGCTTGGCTAAACCCTAAGCTATCAGCTCTCTGGCTCTAGCCTTGCTCTCTTTCCTTCCTTGCTTCTCTTGCTTGTTTGTTGCTTGTGTGTTCTGAAGTAATGCCTCAGGGGGTATTTATAGCCTTGTGGAGTGAGGGGGGTATTTATAGGAGGCAGCCAACCGACCTTGGGCGAACCCTAGTTGCGGGCGCCAGCCCTAGGTGGCGGCCGCCACCCCCATCACCGTTGGATGCACCGCCTTTGCTTCAACGGCATCCAGGAGCTCCAGAGAGGCAGTGGTTAGGTCGGTTGCATGTCTGAGTAACCGCCATTCGGTCTTGATCCACGCCACTCCCTCCTGAGCCATCCGATGCCACTGACCTAGTGACCAAGGGCCAAGATTTGGCCTTGGGGTGGTCACACGGATCAGTGACGTGGCAGGAGGGAATGTGGGCTTCACCCTTGTGGCGGGCTCCACCTAGGGGTGGCGGGCGCCACCCTACTAGGGCCGAAATGGGTCCTGGTGTGTGGGCTCATCTCCTGGTGGGTTCATTCTTCAAATTTGGTCCAAATCCTGCATTCAAATAAAAATCTATGGACATGTGGAATTTGGTTAGTTTGAAACCTATTTGACTACATTTCATGCCTTTTTGGTGGACTTTAGAGTAAATTGTTGATGGTAAAACAGGTGTTTAACGACCATCAACACTACCTTTCATACATGAAATGTTAGAACGGTTAGCAAATCACTCTTTCTTTTGTTTTCTTGATGGATATTCTGGATATCACCAAATCCCAAACCACCCAGATGATCAAAGCAAAACCATATTTACATGTCCATACGGAACTTACACTTATCGCTGAATGTCTTTTGGATTATGTGAAGGGCCGAGAACTCTACCAGAAAGCGACCAGAGGGGGGGGGGTGAATGGGAGCGTTAATTTTCTTTTTAGAAACTTATCGCCACTGTCCCAAGTGTCAGACCCAAGTGCAAACCTAGAGCTAGTTAGTGTCCACGACCCTAGATGTAGGGTGGATTCTTCCAAGAAGCACAGCGGGACACTACACGACTCTAGAAAACCAACGCAAAAACCGGAAACCAAATCTGAAGTCGGGCGACCAAACAGCGGAAGAAATAGTGCAGAGATTACTGCATCGGACGCTGGCCCGCGTCCGCTGTCCAAGCACCGGATGCATCCGATGCAAAATGTGCAGTTCTGGAACCTTACTCATGACCATCGGACGCTGCTACAGTGAAAGCTCAGCCTCCGATGCTCAGGCTCCGGCGCGTCCGATGGTCATCGGAGCGTCCGATGCCCAGCGTCCGATGCTCCTTCAAAAATGTTGTTCTTGACACGTGGCATCTGAGCGTTCGATGTGACGAACTCAGCATCTGATGCCCTCGAGCCGAGCGTCCGATGCCCCAGACAGTAGTGCTATTCTTCGCCGATTCAAACCGATCTCCTCCGAATCAAAAGCTCTAGAGCCAAGACTCAATCAGAGAGGTCACAAGGATGTTAGTGAGCTACTCCTAAGAGATCATGGCTCGAACCGAACTTCAAATCGGTGAATCGAAAGAATTCAGGGCAAAGGGAAGAAAATCGATCCAAATGCAAAAACCAACGGATCTACTTGTTCGTGAGGGTAGAGATGAATTCCTTCGGTGGAAACGATCCCCTCACGACAAAGAACAAGTTGATTCAAACGGTTTTCCAAACGGAGCAACAAGGAGGGAGATCGAGTGACGGGAAAATCATGAAGAAACGAAGACAGTGAAGAACAAGCTCAAAACGCGAATCACAATCACGATTGCTAGCCGAAATTCGTCCCCACGAGGAGACAACGGGAATCCGGTCCCGTTTCGGCAAAATCCAAATACACAGAGGTATTGTTCACTGTCTCTGCGGATCTCAGTAGCTACAATAGGGATGGGAGAGCAGGAAACCCTAGAAAGAAAATAGCAATGGCTGAGATAGTCTGAAGGGAGGGGTGGCCTCTCCTTATATAGCCTAATACAATTATTCCCCTTCTACCCTTACAGCTAATGAGCGAGTAGGCTAACCCTAAGGGTATTCCTGACCAACTCGAGGTTGATGTTGATCCGACGGCCACGCCCGCACATCAGGTAGCTTCACCTCAACGCGACCTCACCGGATGCCGCCACTGCGCTACTCGTCCTTTTCACGGACCTCCCCCCGATTTTGAGGCCGAAACCGGGAAACCTGGGCCATTCCCCGGTTTTGAGGCCGAAACCGGGAAACCTGTCGTCCGTCGCCTGAGTTTTGTGGCCCAAACATAGAAACCCGCCAGTGCCCAGGTTTTGAGGCCCAAACCTGGAAACCGTCCTCAGCCCGAGTTTTGTGGCCCAAACTCGGAAACCGGCCGCACCCAGGTTTTGTGGCTCAGGCCACCGATCCGTCAGTCCAAGCCTCACGTTCATCCTTCACCGCTCCGTGTCCATCAGCACGGTACGTCTCTACTTGACCTTCACCTTGCCCTTGATCACCGTATCCGAGGTCAACACATACACAACACAAGCCAAAGAACATGCGCATCATACCAGCTGACAATCACTCATCATCTCAAGATTTGGCATCCACCCATGTATCCGCAATCTCCCCCTTGATGAGTACATTGTCAAGTACCAACACAAATCATATGAAGGTAGAGGAAAGAAGGAAGAAGAAGTAAGCAAACTCAACCAATCGACCAAAAGCGAAGCAAGGCCAGAAGAAGTCGAATGGAGTGAGCGAGACAACTTGGTTCCCAAAGACATGGGCAACGGCTCAAAGCAACCAAGCAAAGCAAAGCAAAGCTAGCCCTCAAGAAGTGGTAGAACAGGCTCAACACCGCTAGCGAGAAAGTAGTCAGAGCAAAAGAGACAAAGACAGGCTAGTCTCTCCAGAAAGAGGCAAAGGCTCAACACAACTAGCAGAACCGCTCCAGACCAATCGAAAAACCACACAAGCTCAAAATCGCTCCAAAACAATTGAAAAACGCTCTGAGCCAATTTACCAACAACACTTGTGCATTGACCAAGAACACTTGTCAAATAAAACAAGCCAGCAAACTCCCCTACAATAGTGCACACAACTCACAACTAGGGACATGATTTGTCAAATTTCTCCCCCTTAGTTGAAAATGCACACATAAGGCAAAATGCATAAGAGTCACAAATGCAGGTTAGTAGCTTCAGGTATATAGTCGATAGAAAGAATAGATGCTCTAAAGAGTGCTGGTCCAATGATTCAACAACAAGCATAAATGCCAGCAAAGGCTCAAACTGATCACAGAATACGAAATATGAACATATGAGCAAAGTGAGCAGTTTTAAGCCATTCAGAAAGAGTTTCACCATCAAAATAGCACCAAACATGTATAGACAAGAAGTTACACAAGTGCTAAACATGTATACAAGATGAACTACCCCTAGCAAAGTTCAATCATCATGTTATAGAATGAAACATAGACTTGTGCTTTCAAAATTTTATCAGAGTTGCAGCGGTGATTACACAAGTTTCAAATTTCAGCATGTGATTGCGAGAGGTTGAAAACTTGACATTGCCTAACTTTTCAACCGAGCTAAGCCTATGCATAAACAATCAGAAGCTTGAAGCAACAGTTTTGGTCTTACACTACACGGCTCAAGTTTGACTCAAAGTGCAATGAGAAATAGTCTCGATACCGTGATGTGTTGTCAAGTAATCCCGTCTCGATCTTTTCAATTTACTTAGACTTGGTTCAAAATTTTAACAGAATATGAACACACCAAGCAAGTGAAGGACTCAAAACTAGAGACATAGCAACCTAGCATATATGAAAAGCATAAGTGACTTCAACACCTTCTACACATGCTAGTTGCCAAACTCAATGGTGAACATGTTTCACTTTTTATGTTAAATTATGCATATTCACAGTTCTGAAAAGTAGCTCAGCTCACAACATGTATCAGTGATCAAAAAGAGCCTAAGCTACAAGCATCATATATCATCGGAACATACACTAACCAGAGCATAGATTCATTCTATAGATTATAGACATGAAGCTTTGAAAAGATAAATATGCAAAAATGATGAAGTGAAAACTAAACAAGAACAAAGCAGAAGAAGTCAGTCTATGATACAATAACCAAAATGTTTACCCCAACGAAAAGGGGAAACACACACCAAGCTCACGTCTCAACCTAGCAAAGGTTGATTGGTCCAAAGGCTTGGTGAAAATATCTGCCAACTGAAGATGAGTATCGACATGGTGAAGGTCGATATCACCCTTCTCATAGTGGTCTCGCAAGAAATGAAAGCGCACATCAATGTGTTTGGTCTTAGAATGCAGCACGGGGTTCTTAGCAACACTAATCGCACTCGTGATGTCTCAAAGCAATGGAACTCGAGAAAAGCTCAGACCAAAATCACGCAAAGTGGCCATCATCCATAGCAACTGGGAACAACAGCTAGCCGCAGCAACATATTCAGCCTTTGTGGTAGACTGAGCGACACTAGACTGCTTGCGAGAAGACCAAGATACAAGAGAAGAACCCAAAAACTGACAAGTCCCAGAAGTGGACTTGCGCTCAAGTCGGCAACCAACAAAATCAGCATCCGAGTAACCGCAAAGGGAGAGGGTGGAAGAAGCAGAATACCAGATCCCAAACTCTGGTGTGAAACATAAGTACCTCATAATGCGCTTGACCGCTTGACGGTGAGGAGTGCGGTGACGCCTGAAAGCGCGCGCAAAGGCACACTGCGAATTGAATGTTCGGTCGTGGCGCCATCAGGTACAGCAGCGACCCGATCATACTCCGGTACTCCTTCTGGTCCACAACTTCTCCATCCTTGACCGCATCTAGGGCCGTCGTGGTCGACATGGGTGTTGGAAGAGGCTTGGCCTCACCCATATCGAACTTCTTCAATATGTCCTTGGTGTACTTGCCCTAGTGCACAAACGTCCCTTCTCGGGATTGCTTGATTTGCAACCCGAGGAAAAACGTCAACTCGCCCATCATGCCCATCACCCAAAACTCATGTTTGGTGGGTTTTGGGAAGTTTCATTTCCGATGGAACGGTGCCGCAAAACTCACGTGGAATGACCGTTTTTTCCATTGAAGCACCGAAAAACTCGCAGTTGAATTTTTCGCAACGGATGAACCCAACCATCTCAGTTTGACCCAAAACTCATATTTGGTGGGTATTTCTCACTTTCATTTCTGACGGAATCGTGCCATATAACTCACGCGGGATGGCTGTTTTTTCCACTAATGCAGTAAAAAACTCGCAGTTGAATTTTTCACAACGGACGCACCCAATCATCTCAGTTTGACCCAAAACTTATTTTTGGTGGGTTTTTGGCACTTTCATTTCTGACGAAATGGTGTCGCAAAACTCGCGCGGGATGACCATTTTTTGCACAGAAGCACTGAAAAACTCGCAGTTGAATTTTTCGCAACGGACGCACCAATTATCTCAGTTTGACCCAAAACGCATGTTTGGTGGATTTTTGGCACTTTCATTTCCGACGGAATGGTGCCGCAAAACTCGGGCGGGATGGCCGTTTTTTCCACTGATGCAGTAAAAAACTCGCAGTTGAATTTTTCACAACGGACGCACCCAATCATCTAAGTTTGACCCAAAACTTATGTTTGGTGGGTTTTAGGCACTTTCATTTCCGATGGAACAGTGTCAAAAAACTCGCGCGGGATGACCGTTTTTCCACTGAAGCACCGAAAAACTCGCAGTTGAATTTTTCGCAATGGACGCACCCAATCTTCTCAGTTTGACCCAAAACACATGTTTGGTAGGTTTTTGTCACTTTCATTTCCGACGGAACGGTGCCGCAAAACTCGCTCTGGATGACCGTTTTTTCCACTAATGCAGTAAAAAACTCGCAGTTGATTTTTTCACAACGGACGCACCCAATCATCTCAATTCGACCCAAAACTCATGTTTGGTGGGTTTTGGGCAGTTTCATTTCCCATGGAACGGTGTCGCAAAACTCGCGCGGGATGACCGTTTTTTCCATTGATGCACCGAAAAACTCGCAGTTGAATTTTTCACAACGGATGAACCCAACCATCTCAGTTTGACCCAAAACTCATATTTGGTTGGTATTTGTCACTTTCATTTCCGACGGAATGCTGCCGCAAAACTCACGCGGGATGGCCGTTTTTTTCCACTGATGCAGTAAAAAAACTCGCAGTTAAATTTTTCACAACGGACGCACCCAATCATCTCAGTTTGACCCAAACTTTTGTTTGGTGGTTTTTTGGCACTTTCATTTCCGATAGAACGGTGCCGCAAAACTCGCGCGGGTTGACCGTTTTTCCACTAAACAACCGAAAAACTCGCAGTTGAATTGTTCGCAACGGACGCACCCAATTATCTCAGTTTGACCCAAAACGCATGTTTGGTGGGTTTTTGGCACTTTCATTTCCGATGAAACGGTGCCGCAAAACTCGCGCTGGATGACCGTTTTTTCCACTAATGCAGTAAAAAACTCGCAGTTGAATTTTTCACAACGGATGAACCCAAGCATCTCAGTTTGACCCAAAACTCATGTTTGGTGGATTTTTGTCACTTTCATTTTCGACGGAACAGTGTCGTCAAACTCGCGCGGGATGGCCGTTTTTTCCACTAATGCAGTAAAAAACTCGTAGTTGATTTTTTCGCAACGGACGCACCCAATCATCTCAGTTTGACCCAAAACACATGTTTGGTGAGTTTTTGGCACTTTCATTTCCGACAGAACGGTGCCGCAAAACTCGCGCAGGATGACCGTTTTTTCCACTGAAGCACCGAAAAACTCGCAGTTGAATTTTTCGCAACGGACGCACCCAACCATATCAGTTTGACCCAAAACTCATGTTTGGTGGGTTTTGGGAAGTTTTATTTCCGATGAAACGGTGCCGCAAAACTTGCGCGGGATGACCGTTTTTTCCATTGAAGCACCGAAAAACTTGCAGTTGAATTTTTCGCAACGGATGAATCCAACCATCTCAGTTTGACCCAAAACTCATATTTGGTGGGTATTTCTCACTTTCATTTCCGACGGAATCGTGCCACATAACTCACGCGGGATGGCCATTTTTTCCACAAATGCAGTAAAAAACTCGCTGTTGAATTTTTCACAACGGACGCAACCAATCATCTCAGTTTGACCCAAAACATATTTTTGGTGGGTTTTTGGCACTTTCATTTCTAACGAAACGGTGCTGCAAAACTCGCGCGGCATGACCGTTTTTTCCACTGAAGCACTGAAAAACTCACAGTTGAATTTTTCGCAACGGACGCACCCAATCATCTCAGTTTGACTCAAAACTCATGTTTGGTGGGTTTTTGTCACTTTCATTTCCGACGGAACGGTGTCGCAAAACTCGCGCTGGGTGACCGTTTTTTCCACTGAAGCACCGAAAAACTCGTAGTTGATTTTTTCGCAACGGACGCACCAATTATCTCAGTTTGACCCAAAACGCATGTTCGGTGGGTTTTTGGCACTTTCATTTCCGACAGAATGGTGCCGCAAAACTCGGGCGGGATGGCCATTTTTTCCACTGATGTAGTAGAAAACTCGCAGTTGAATTTTTCACAACGGACGCACCCAATCATCTAAGTTTGACCCAAAACTTATGTTTGGTGGGTTTTAGGCACTTTCATTTCCGATGGAACAGTGCCGAAAAAACTCGCGCCGGATGACCATTTTTCCACTGAAGCACCGAAAAACTCGTAGTTGAATTTTTCGCAACGGACGCACCCAATCATCTCAGTTTGACCCAAAACACATGTTTGGTAGGTTTTTGTCACTTTCATTTCCGACGGAACGGTGCCGCAAAACTCGCTCTGGATGACCGTTTTTTCCACTAATGCAGTAAAAAACTCGCAGTTGATTTTTTCACAACGGACGCACCCAATCATCTCAATTCGACCCAAAACTCATGTTTGGTGGGTTTTGGGCAGTTTCATTTCCCATGGAACGGTGTCGCAAAACTCGCGCGGGATGACCGTTTTTTCCATTGATGCACCGAAAAACTCGCAGTTGAATTTTTCACAACGGATGAACCCAACCATCTCAGTTTGACCCAAAACTCATATTTGGTTGGTATTTGTCACTTTCATTTCCGACGGAATGCTGCCGCAAAACTCACGCGGGATGGCCGTTTTTTTCCACTGATGCAGTAAAAAAACTCGCAGTTAAATTTTTCACAACGGACGCACCCAATCATCTCAGTTTGACCCAAACTTTTGTTTGGTGGTTTTTTGGCACTTTCATTTCCGATAGAACGGTGCCGCAAAACTCGCGCGGGTTGACCGTTTTTCCACTAAACAACCGAAAAACTCGCAGTTGAATTGTTCGCAACGGACGCACCCAATTATCTCAGTTTGACCCAAAACGCATGTTTGGTGGGTTTTTGTCACTTTCATTTCCGACGGAACGGTGCCGAAAAACTCGCGCGGGATGACCGTTTTTTCCACTGAAGCACCGAAAAACTCGCAGTTGAATTTTTCGCAATGGACGCACCCAATCATCTCAGTTTGACCCAAAACACATGTTTGGTAGGTTTTTGTCACTTTCATTTCCGACGGAACGGTGCCGCAAAACTCGCTCTGGATGACCGTTTTTTCCACTAATGCAGTAAAAAACTCGCAGTTGATTTTTTCACAACGGACGCACCCAATCATCTCGATTCGACCCAAAACTCATGTTTGGTGGGTTTTGGGCAGTTTCATTTCCCATGGAACGGTGTCGCAAAACTCGCGCGGGATGACCGTTTTTTCCATTGATGCACCGAAAAACTCGCAGTTGAATTTTTCACAACGGATGAACCCAACCATCTCAGTTTGACCCAAAACTCATATTTGGTTGGTATTTGTCACTTTCATTTCCAACGGAATGGTGCCGCAAAACTCACGCGGGATGGCCGTTTTTTTCCACTGATGCAGTAAAAAAACTCGCAGTTAAATTTTTCACAACGGACGCACCCAATCATCTCAGTTTGACCAAAACTTTTGTTTGGTGGTTTTTTGGCACTTTCATTTCCGATAGAACGGTGCCGCAAAACTCGCGCGGGTTTACCGTTTTTCCACTAAACAACCGAAAAACTCGCAGTTGAATTGTTCGCAACGGACGCACCCAATTATCTCAGTTTGACCCAAAACGCATGTTTGGTGGGTTTTTGGCACTTTCATTTCCGATGAAACGGTGCCGCAAAACTCGCGCTGGATGACCGTTTTTTCCACTAATGCAGTAAAAAACTCGCAGTTGAATTTTTCACAACGGATGAACCCAAGCATCTCAGTTTGAACCAAAACTCATGTTTGGTGGATTTTTGTCACTTTCATTTTCGACGGAACAGTGTCGTCAAACTCGCGCGGGATGGCCGTTTTTTCCACTAATGCAGTAAAAAACTCGTAGTTGATTTTTTCGCAATGGACGCACCCAATCATCTCAGTTTGACCCAAAACACATGTTTGGTGAGTTTTTGGCACTTTCATTTCTGACAGAACGGTGCCGCAAAACTCGCGCAGGATGACCGTTTTTTCCACTGAAGCACCGAAAAACTCGCAGTTGAATTTTTCGCAACGGACGCACCCAACCATATCAGTTTGACCCAAAACTCATGTTTGGTGGGTTTTGGGAAGTTTTATTTCCGATGAAACGGTGCCGCAAAACTTGCGCGGGATGACCGTTTTTTCCATTGAAGCACCGAAAAACTTGCAGTTGAATTTTTCGCAACGGATGAATCCAACCATCTCAGTTTGACCCAAAACTCATATTTGGTGGGTATTTCTCACTTTCATTTCCGACGGAATCGTGCCACATAACTCACGCGGGATGGCCATTTTTTCCACAAATGCAGTAAAAAACTCGCTGTTGAATTTTTCACAACGGACGCAACCAATCATCTCAGTTTGACCCAAAACATATTTTTGGTGGGTTTTTGGCACTTTCATTTCTGACGAAACGGTGCTGCAAAACTCGCGCGGCATGACCGTTTTTTCCACTGAAGCACTGAAAAACTCACAGTTGAATTTTTCGCAACGGACGCACCCAATCATCTCAGTTTGACTCAAAACTCATGTTTGGTGGGTTTTTGTCACTTTCATTTCCGACGGAACGGTGTCGCAAAACTCGCGCTGGGTGACCGTTTTTTCCACTGAAGCACCGAAAAACTCATAGTTGATTTTTTCGCAACGGACGCACCAATTATCTCAGTTTGACCCAAAACGCATGTTCGGTGGGTTTTTGGCACTTTCATTTCGGACAGAATGGTGCCGCAAAACTCGGGCGGGATGGCCATTTTTTCCACTGATGCAGTAGAAAACTCGCAGTTGAATTTTTCACAACGGACGCACCCAATCATCTAAGTTTGACCCAAAACTTATGTTTGGTGGGTTTTAGGCACTTTCATTTCCGATGGAACAGTGCCGAAAAAACTCGCGCCGGATGACCATTTTTCCACTGAAGCACCGAAAAACTCGTAGTTGAATTTTTCGCAACGGACGCACCCAATCATCTCAGTTTGACCCAAAACTCATGTTTGGTGGGTTTTTGTCACTTTCATTTCCAACGGAACGGTGCCGCAAAACTCGCGCTGGATAACCGTTTTTTCCACTGAAGCACCGAAAGACTCGCAGTTGAATTTTTCGCAACGGATGAACCCAAGCATCTCAGTTTGATCCAAAACTCATGTTTGGTTGGTTTTGGGAACTTTCATTTAAGGTGGAACGGTGCCGCAAAACTCGCTCGGGATGACCGTTTTTTCCATTGAAGAGCCGAAAAACTCGTAGTTGATTTTTTCGCAACGGATGAACCCAACCATCTTAGTTTGACCCAAAACTCATATTTTGTGGGTATTTCTCTCTTTCATTTTTGACGGAATCGTGCCATATAACTCACACGGGATGGCCGTTTTTTCCACTAATGCAGTAAAAAACTCGCAGTTGAATTTTTCACAACGGACGCACCCAATCATCTCAGTTTGACCCAAAACTTATTTTTGGTGGGTTTTTGGCACTTACATTTCTGACGAAATGGTGCCGCAAAACTCGCGCGGGATGACCCTTTTTGCACCAAAGCACTGAAAAACTCGCAGTTGAATTTTTCGCATCGGATGCACCAAATATCTCAGTTTGACCCAAAACGCATGTTTGGTTGGTTTTTGGCACTTTCATTTCTGACGGAATGGTGCCGCAAAACTCACGCGGGATGACCGTTTTTTCCACATATGCAGTAAAAAACTCGCAGTTGAATTTTTCGCAATGGATGCACCTAATCATTCCAGTTTGACCCAAAACTCATGTTTGGTGGGTTTTGGGCACTTTCATTAACGATGGAACGGTGCCGCAAAAATCGCGCTGGATGACCGTTTTTTCCACTGAAGCACCGAAAAACTTGGAGTTGAATTTTTCGCAATGGATGAACCCAGTCATCTCAGTGTGACCCAAAAATCATGTTTGGTGGGTTTTTGTCACTTCCATTTCCGGCGAAACGGTGCCGCAAAACTCGCGCGGGATGACCGTTTTTTCCACTGAAGCACTGAAAAACTCGTAGTTGATTTTTTCACAACAAACGCACCCAATTATCTCAGTTTGACCCAAAACGAATGTTTGGTGGGTTTTTGGCACTTTTATTTCCGACGGAACGGTGCCGCAAAACTCGGGCGGGATTGCCGTTTTTTCCACTAATGTAGTAAAAAACTCGCAGTTGAATTTTTCACAACGGACGCATCCAATCATCTAAATTTGACCCAAAACTTATGTTTGGTGTGTTTTAGGAATTTCATTTCTGATGGAACGGTGCCGCAAAACTCGCGCGGGATGACTGTTGTTCTACTGAAGCACCTAAAAACTCGCAGTTGAATTTTTCGCAATGGACGCACCCAATCATCTCAGTTTGACCCAAAACGCATGTTTGGTAGGTTTTTGACACTTTCATTTCCGACGGAACGGTGCCACAAAACTCGCGCGGGATGACAATTTTTTCCACTAATACGGTAAAAAACTCGTAGTTGAATTTTTCACAACGGACGCACCCAATCATCTTAGTTTGACCCAAAACTCTTGTTTGGTGGGTTTTGGGCAGTTTCATTTTCGATGGAACGGTGCCGCAAAACTCGAGCGGGATGACCGTTTTTCCATTGATGCACCGAAAAACTCGCAGTTGAATTTTTCACAACGGATGAGCCCAACCATCTCAGTTTGACCCAAAAGTCATATTTGGTGGGTATTTGTCACTTTTATTTCCGACGGAATGCTGCCGCAAAAGTCACGCTGGATGGCCGTTTTTTTCTCTAATGCAGTATAAAACTCGCAGTTGAATTTTTCGCAAAGGACGTACCCAATCATTTAAGTTTGACCCAAAACTCATGTTTGGTGGGTTTTTGGCACTTTCATTTCCGACGAAATGGTGCCGCAAAACTCGCTCGAGATGACCATTTTTCCACTAAAGCACCGAAAAACTCACAGTTGAATTTTTCACAACGGACGCACCCAATCATCTCAGTTTGACCCAAAACTCATGTTTGGTGGGTTTTTGGCACTTTCATTTCCGACGGAACGGTGCCGCAAAACTCGCGCTGGATGACCGTTTTTTCCACCGAAGCACCGAAAATCTCGCAGTTGAATTTTTCGCAACGGATGAACCCAAGCATCTCAGTTTGACCCAGAACTCATGTTTGGTGGATTTTTGTCATTTTCATTTCCGATGGAACGGTGCCGCCAAACTAGCGTGGGTTGGCCGTTTTTTCCACTAATGCAGTAAAAAACTCGTAGTTGAATTTTTCGCAACAGACGCATCCAATCATCTCAGTTTGACCCAAAACACATGTTTGGTGGGTTTTTGGCACTTTCATTTCTGACGGAACGGTGCCGCAAAACTCGCGCAGGATGACCGTTTTTTCCACTGAAGCACCGAAAAACTCGCAGTTGAATTTTTCGCAACGGACGCACCCAACCATCTCAGTTTGACCCAAAACGCATGTCTGGTGGGTTTTGGCCAGTTTCATTTCCGACGAAACGTTGCCGCAAAACTCGCGCGGGATGGCCGTTTTTTGCACTGAAGCATTGAAAAACTTGCAGTTGAATTTTTCGCAACGGACGCACCCAATCATCTAAGTTTGACTCAAAACTCATGTTTGATGGGTTTTGGGCAGTTTCATTTCCGATGGAACGGTGCCGCAAAACTCGCGCGGGACGACCGTTTTTCCCATCGAAGCACCGAAAAACTCGCAGTTGAATTTTTCACAACGGATGAACCCAACCATCTCAGTTTTACCCAAAACTCATATTTGGTGGGTATTTGTCACTTTCATTTCCGATGGAATGGTGCTGCAAAACTCATGCGGGATGGACGTTTTTTCCACTAATGCAGTAAAAAAACTCGCAGTTGCATTTTTCCCAATGGACGCACCCAATTATCTCAGTTTGACCCAAAACTCATGTTTGGTGCGTTCTTGGCACTTTCATTTCCGACGGAACGATGCCACAAAACTCGCGTGGGCTGGTCGTTCCACTGATGCACAAAAGAGCTCGCGGTTGAATTTTTCACAACGGACGCACCCAGTCATCTCAGTTTGACCCAAAACACATGTTTGGTGGGGTTCCGACAGAACGTTGCCGCAAAACTCGCGCGGGATGGCCATTTTTCTCACTGAAGCACCGAAAAACTCGTTTTTCGCAATGGACGCACCTAATTATCTTAGTTTGACCCAAAACGCATGTTTGGTGGGTTTTTGGCACTTTCATTCCCGATGGAACAGTGCCGCAAAACTCGCTCGGGATTGCCTTTTTTTCTCTGATGTGGTATAAAACTCGCAGTTGAATTTTTCGCAATGGATGCACCCAATCATTTAAGTTTGACCCAAAACTCATGTTTGGTGGGTTTTAGGCACTTTCATATCTGATGGAACGGTGCCGCAAAACTCTCGCGGGATGACCGTTTTTTTCCATTGAAGCACCGAAAAACTTGCAGTTGAATTTTTCGCAACGAATGAACCCAACCATCTCAGTTTGACCCAAAACTCATATTTGGTGGGTATTTGTCACTTTCATTTCCGACGGAATGGTGCCACAAAACTTATGCGGGATGGACGTTTTTCCACTAATGCAGTAAAAAAACTCGCAGTTGCATTTTTCCCAATGGACGCACCCAATTATCTCAGTTTGACCCAAAACTTTTGTTTGGTGCGTTCTTGGCACTTTCATTTCCGACGGAACGATGCCACAAAACTCGCGTGGGCTGGTCGTTCCACTAATGCACAAAAAAGCTCGCAGTTGAATTTTTCACAACGGACGCACCGAGTCATCTCAGTTTGACCCAAAACGCATGTTTGGTGGGGTTTTGGCACTTTCATTTCCAACAGAACGTTGCCGCAAAACTCGCGCAGGATGGCCATTTTTTTCACTGAAGCACCGAAAAACTCGTAGTTGAGTTTTTTGCAACGGACGCACCCAATTATCTTAGTTTGACCCAAAACGCATGTTTGGTGGGTTTTTGGCACTTTCATTTCCGATGGAACGATGCCGCAAAACTCGCTCGGGATGGCCGTTTTTTTCTCTGATGCAGTATAAAACTCGCAGTTGAATTTTTTGCAATGGACGCACCCAATCATTTAAGTTCGACCCAAAACTCATGTTTGGTGGGTTTTAGGCACTTTCATTTCCGATGGAACGGTGTCGCAAAACTTGCGCGGGATGACCGTTTTTTCCATTGAAGCACCGAAAAACTCGCATTTGAATTTATCGCAACGAATGAACCCAACCATCTCAGTTTGACCCAAAACTCATATTTGGTGGGTATTTGTCACTTTCATTTCCGACGAAACGGTGCCGCAAAACCCGCGTGGGGTGACCGTTTTTTCCACTGATGCAGTATAAAACTCGCAGTTGAATTTTTCACAACGGACGCACCCAATCATCTCAGTTTGACCCAAAACTTTTGTTTGGTGGGTTTTAGGCACTTTCATTTCCGATGGTACGGTGCCGCAAAACTCGCGCGGGTTGACCGTTTTTCCACTAAAGCACCGAAAAACTCGCATTTGAATTTTTCACAACGGACGCACCCAATCATCGAAGTTTGACCAAAAACTCATGTTTGGTGGGTTTTTATCAGTTTCATTTCCGACGGATCGGTGCCGCAATACTCGCGCGGGATGGCCATTTTTTCCACTAATGCAGTAAAAAACTCGCAGTTGAATTTTTCACAACGGACGCACCCAATCATCTCAGTTTGACCCAAAACGCATGTTTGGTGGGGTTTTGGCACTTCAATTTCCGACGAAACGGTGCCGCAAAACTGGCGCGGGATGACCGTTTTTTCCACTGAAGCACCGAAAAACTCGCAGTTGAATTTTTCGCAATGGACGCACCCAATCATTTAAGTTTGACCCAAAACTCATGTTTGGTGGGTTTTAGGCACTTTCATTTCCGATGGAACGGTGCCACAAAACTCGCGCGGGATGACCGTTTTTTCCATTGAAGCACCGAAAAACTCGCAGTTGAATTTTTCGCAACGAATGAACCCAACCATCTCAGTTTGACCCAAAACTCATATTTGGTGGGTATTTGTCACTTTCATTTCCGACGAAACGGTGCCGCAAAACTCACGCGGGATGACCGTTTTTTTCCACTGAAGCACCGAAAAACTCGCAGTTGAATTTTTCGCAACGGACGCACCGAATTATCTCAGTTTGACCCAAAACTCATGTTTGTTGGGTTTTTGTAACTTTCATTTCCGACGGAACGGTGCCGCAAAACTCGCACTAGATGGCCGTTTTTTCCACTGATGCAGTAAAAAACTCGGAGTTGAATTTTTCACAACAGACGCACCCAATCATCTCAGTTTGACCCAAAACTTTTGTTTGGTGGGTTTTGGGCACTTTCATTTCCGATGGAATGGTGCCGCAAAACTCGCGCGGGTTGACCGTTTTTCCACTAAAGCACCGGAAAACTCGCAGTTGAATTTTTCACAACGGACGCAACCAATCATCTAAGTTTGACCCAAAACTCATGTTTGGTGGGTTTTTATCAGTTTCATTTCCGACGGATCGGTGCCGCAAAACTCGCGCGGGACAGCCGTTTTTTCCACTAATGCAGTAAAAAACTCGCAGTTGATTTTTTCACAACGGACGCACCCAATCATCTCAGTTTGACCCAAAACGCATGTTTGGTGGGTTTTTGGCACTTTCATTTCCGACGAAATGGTGCCGCGAAACTCGCGCGGGATGACCGTTTTTTGCACCGAAGAACCGAAAAACTCACAGTCGAATTTTTCGCAACGGACGCACCTAATTATCTCAGTTTGACCCAAAACTCATGTTTGTTGGGTTTTTGTAACTTTCATTTCCGACGGAACGGTGCCGCAAAACTCGCGCTGGATGGCCATTTTTTCCACTGATGCAGTAAAAAAACTCGCAGTTGAATTTTTCACAACAGACGCACCCAATCATGTCAGTTTGACCCAAAACTTTTGTTTGGTGGGTTTTAGGCACTTTCATTTCCAATGGTACGGTGCCGCAAAACTCGCGCGGGTTGACCGTTTTTCCACTAAAGCACCGAAAGACTCGCAGTTGAATTTTTCACAACGGACGCACCCAATCATCTAAGTTTGACCCAAAACTCATGTTTGGTGGGTTTTTATCAGTTTCATTTCCGACGGATCGGTGCCGCAAAACTCGCGCGGGATGGACGTTTTTTCCACTAATTCAGTAAAAAAACTCATAGTTGAATTTTTCACAACAGACGCACCCAATCATCTCAGTTTGACCCAAAACGCATGTTTGGTGGGTTTTTGACACTTTCATTTTCGACGAAACGGTGCTGCAAAACTCGCGCGGGATGACCGTTTTTTCCAATGAAACACCGAAAAACTCGCAGTTGAATTTTTCGCAACGGACGCACCTAATTATCTCAGTTTGACCCAAAACTCATGTTTGTTGGGTTTTTGTAACTTTCATTTCCAACAGAACGGTGCCGCAAAACTCGCGCTGGATGGCCGTTTTTTCCACTGATGCAGTACAAAAACTTGCAGTTGAATTTTTCACAACGGACGCACCCATTCATTTCAGTTTGACCCAAACTTTTGTTTGGTGGGGTTTTGGCACTTTCGTTTCCGATAGAACGGTGCTGCAAAACTCGCGCGGGTTGACTGTTTTTCCACTAAAGAACCGAAAAACTCGCAGTTGAATTTTTCACAACGGACGCACCCAATCATCAAAGTTTGACCCAAAACTCATGTTTGGTGGGTTTTTATCAGTTTCATTTCCGACGGATCGGTGCCGCAAAACTCGCTTGGGATGGCCGTTTTTTCCACTGGTGCAGTAATAAACTCGCAGTTGAATTTTTCACAACTGACGCACCCAATCATCTCAGTTTGACCCAAAACGTATGTATGGTGGGTTTTTGGCACTTTCATTTCCGATAGAACGGTGCAGCAAAACTCGCGCGGGTTGACCGTTTTTCCACTAAAGCACCGAAAAACTCGCAGTTGAATTTTTCACAACGGACGCACCCAATCATCTAAGTTTGACCCAAAACTCATGTTTGTTGGGTTTTTATCAGTTTCATTTCCGACGGATCGGTGCCACAAAACTCGCGCGGGATGGTCGTTTTTTCCACTAATGCACTAAAAAACTCGTAGTTGAATTTTTCACAACGAACGCACCCAATCATCTCAGTTTGACCCAAAACGCATGTTTGGTGGGTTTTTGGCACTTTCATTTCCGACGAAACGGTGCCGCAAAACTCGCGCGGGATGAACGTTTTTTCCATTGAAACACTGAAAAACTCGCAGTTGAATTTTCCGAGTAAAAAACTCACAGTTGAATTTTTCGCAATGGATGCACCTAATCATCTCAGTTTGACCCAAAACTCATGTTTTGGTGGGTTTTGGGCACTTTCATTTCCGATGGAACGGTGCCGCAAAACTGGCGCTGGATGACCGTTTTTTTCATCGAAGCACCGAAAAACTCATAGTTGATTTTTTCGCAACGGATGACCCCAATCATCTCAGTTTGACCCAAAACTCATGTTTGGTGGGTTTTTGTCATTTTCATTTCCGACGGAACGGTGCCGCAAAACTCCCGCTGGATGACCGTTTTTTCCACCGAAGCACCGAAAAACTCGCAGTTGAATTTTTTGCAACGGATGAACCCAAGCATCTCAGTTTGACCCAAAACTCATGTTTGGTGGGTTTTTGTCACTTTCATTTCCGATGGAACGGTGCCGCAAAACTCGCGCTGGATGACCATTTTTTTCCCCCGAAGCACCGAAAAACTCGTAGTTGAATTTTTCGCAACGGACGCACCCAATCATCTAAGTTTGACGCAAAACTCATGTTTGGTGGGTTTTAGGCACTTTCAGTTCCGATGGAACGGTGCCGCAAAACTCGCGCTGGATGACCATTTTTCCATCGAAGCACCGAAAAACTCATAGTTTATTTTTTTGCAACGGATGAACCCAATCATCTCAGTTTGACCCAAAACGCATGTTTGGTGGGTTTTAGGCACTTTCATTTCTGACGGAACGGTGCCGTAAAACACGCGCTAGATGACCGTTTTTCCACTGATGCACTAAAAAACTAGTAGTTGAATTTTTCGCAATGGATGCACCTAATCATCTCAGTTTGACCCAAAACTCATGTTTGGTGGGTTTTGGGCACTTTCATTTCCGATGGAACGGTGCCGCAAAACTAGCGCTGGATGACCGTTTTTTCCATCGAAGCACCGAAAAACTCATAGTTGATTTTTTCGCAACGGATGAACCCAATCATCTCAGTTTGACCCAAAACTTATGTGTGGTGGGTTTTTGGCACATTCATTTCCGACGAAACGGTGCCACAAAACTCGCGCGAGATGACCATTTCTCCACTGAAGCACCGAAAAACTCGCAGTTGAATTTTTCACACCAAACGCACCCAATCATGTCAGTTTGACCCAAAATGCATGTTTGGATGGTTTTTGGCACTTTCATTTCCGACGAAACGGTGCCGCAAAACTCGCGCGGGATGAACGTTTTTTCCATTGAAACACTGAAAAACTCACAGTTGAATTTTCAGACTAAAAAACTCGCAGTTTAATTTTTCGCAATGGATGCACCTAATCATCTCAGTTTGACCCAAAACTCATGTTTGGTGGGTTTTGGGCACTTTCATTTCCGATGGAACGGTGCCGCAAAACTGGCGCTGGATGACCGTTTTTTTCATCGAAGCACCGAAAAACTCATAGTTGATTTTTTCGCAACGGATGAACCCAATCATCTCAGTATGACTCAAAACTCATGTTTGGTGGGTTTTTGTCAGTTTCATTTCCGACGGAACGGTGCCGCAAAACTCCCGCTGGATGACCGTTTTTTCCACCGAAGCACCGAAAAACTCGCAGTTGAATTTTTTGCAACAGATGAACCCAAGCATCTCAGTTTGACCCAAAACTCATGTTTGGTGGGTTTTTGTCACTTTCATTTCCGATGGAACGGTGCCGCAAAACTCACGCTGGATGACCGTTTTTTCCCCCGAAGCACCGAAAAACTCGTAGTTGAATTTTTCGCAACGGACGCACCCAATCATCTAAGTTTGACGCAAGACTCATGTTTGGTGGGTTTTAGGCACTTTCATTTCCGATGGAACGGTGCCGCAAAACTCGCGCTGGATGACCGTTTTTTCCATTGAAGCACCGAAAAACTCATTGTTGATTTTTTCGCAACGGATGAACCCAATCATCTCAGTTTGACCCAAAACACATGTTTGGTCGGTTTTAGGCACTTTCATTTCCGACGGAACGGTGCCGCAAAACACGCGCTGGATGACCGTTTTTCCACTGATGCACTAAAAAACTCGTAGTTGAATTTTTCGCAATGGATGCACCTAATCATCTCAGTTTGACCCAAAACTCATGTTTGGTGTGTTTTGGGCACTTTCATTTCCGATGGAACGGTGCCGCAAAACTGGCGCTGGATGACCGTTTTTTCCATCGAAGCACCGAAAAACTCATAGTTGATTTTTTCGCAACGGATGAACCCAATCATCTCAGTTTGACCCAAAACTTATGTTTGGTGATTTTTTGGCACATTCATTTCCGACGAAATGGTGCCGCAGAACTCGCGCGAGATGACCATTTTTCCACTGAACCACCGAAAAACTCGCAGTTGAATTTTTCACACCAGACGCACCCAATCATGTCGGTTTGACCCAAAACGCATGTTTGGATGGTTTTTGGCACTTTCATTTCCGATGGAATGGTGCCGCAAAACTCGCGCCGGATGGCCGTTTTTTCCGCTGATGCAGTAAAAAAACTTGTGTTGGGGGAGGGGACCCTCGGTAGTGGCGCCACGCAGGCTGGCTCAACAAGACGTCCCTCGCGCGTCCCGCGCACCTTCGCCAAAACCAGCCTCTTTATTTGCTAAGTTCCTCAAGTCACCGTTCAAGCCCCCGAATATTAACCCAACCTTCAGAATGTTTAGCAAGTTCTTACCGGCAAAGGGCGCGAAGAGCGCTGGAAGCAACCCTCGCGCATCCCGCGCACCTTCGCCAAGAGGCCCAGGCCGAATGGGAGGCGAAGGTGCTCGGACCTCGCGACAGGACGGGAGTCTTCGCAAGATGGAGGCCAGCCCTCGCATTTCCGCGAGGGTGAGCACGAGCCGAGCGGCGACGGGCGCATGGAAGGCTGGCTAGGGTTTCCTGCGCCTCTCGTGTTTTTACGATCCTGCCCTTCCGTTATACAGCGGGAAGGAATCTTTCTTGTGCCCTTTGGTAATTTGGTCAACGCCCCCTGGTATCCCCTATAAATACCGGGAGGTGAATAGTGTAAAGGGGAGGTTTTTTGGGGAATAGAGCCACAGCATCACTGTTCCTGTTTCCTTTGCACCTTCGCTTGACTCTGACGTTTGGCCACCTTCGCCACCCCCCCTGCACGTGTGCGGAGGTAGGGCAAGTGTGTTACCAACAGTTTGGCGCCGTCCGTGGGGACCGGAGTTCGAAATGGCAGGAAACAGGAGAGCGCCCACTACCAGAGACCCTCGCGTGACCAGAGAGGCCACGGCGATAATCCAGCCTGTGGAAGAGAATGCAGTACCCACGGAAACAGAAGAAGTTGCTCCAGGGACGGAGGTCCCGGGCCCTCACACTCGGCCGGTATCACAGCCACGCCCGCATACCTCCGAAGGAGATGGGGAAGGAGATGAGGAGGAGTTGGGCCTCGAGGCTTTGGAAAGACTTCAAGCTGAGTTACAGGAAAAGAAGAGGCGCCTGGTCCAGCTTGAAAGGCACAACCGGCTGCGCCTTATCAGGCAAAAGGCGGATGAAGCAAGAGAGCAGCTTCGCCGAATGGAGGAGTCCCTCGCAGCAGCTGAGGCCGAAGCCGAGGACTGGAATGACAGGCAAATGCCGCCGCTTTGAGAGGAGAACGAAGAGCAGGGTCAGGACAATCTCCGCCACCATCCACCACCCCCACCACCACCAAATCACCCAGACAACCCATACCCTATGAGACAACCAAACTTTCGCCAACTCTACCCAGAGGAAAGAGAGCCAAACTTTCGCAACCAACGGAGAGCCCAACAACATCAAATGCCATATGACCAAAAATCACCCCTCTCCCAGATACTCCAAATCCAACCCTGGCCACCATGCTACAATCCACAAAATATACCCCGCTACGACGGACTTACCGACCCTCGCCAATTCATAATGAGTTATGAGGCAGCAGTCGCCGCGGCAGCGGGCGATGAATCAACAATGCCAAAGTCTTTTGTCATCATCTTGCGTGACATCGCACAAACTTGGTACAGCAACCTTCGCCCCGGAACCGTGGATTCCTGGGCCAACCTCAGAGATAGGCTCTGCACACACTTCAAAGGTATCACCGCAGCCCCATCAAACCCCATTGAGTTGTTCAATTGCAAACAAGAAGAGCGCGAACCACTTCAAGATTATTGGCGAAGGTTTATCCAAATCAGAGCAAGAACCCCGGGGATATCCGACGAGGCTGTCATCCTCGCTGCAGTTAGCGGTCTGCGCCCAGGCCCATGCTCTTCGAAATTTGCCAGGAAGCCGGCAAATACAATCGAGGAATTACATGAGACAATGGAAAGATACTGTAGAGCGGACATGGACTTCAGGGCAAAGTCTGATGCTCGGAGGTCACAACAGAAGCCGCAGCCGAGGCCTCAACTGAGAGAAAACAACCCTCGCCAAGAATAAAGCAACATTGGTGCTATCAACAAGGCAGCCCACTTTGAAGACCAAAGACGGAGCGCTCAACCTTCGAGCAACCAAAACCCTCAAGGTTTGCCACCCCCGCCGGATCAACGGAACCAGCAGAAAGATCCCGCGAAAATGTATTGTCATTTTTGTGGTCATGGAAAGGGGCACACCACCAAACAATGCGAGTGCTTCGCTAAGGGGAAAGAGTACCAAGAGTCCAAAAGAGCTGCTTCGGCAGACAACCGAACCATCAACCACACCAGAAAACCAAACTTCAACCTACCAAATCCTCCATACCACTACACCCCCATAAATTACGGCCTACCTTCGCACCAACCCTTCTACGCGCATCACCCTCACTACAACCAAGCCTCTTATCAGTCAGCCACTATCCCTCAACGCCAAAACACTCCATACACCGTTACATACCCAACAACTCCTCAAACCCAAACCCAAACCAACGAACAAGTAAACAATGCTCTGCCACCACCACCACCAATACCAGCATTGCCAGCGCCCCAACCCATCAAATCCGAAGCCCAGAACCAGACAACCATCAACAACCCAACATCAACCTTCGGTGTGATACTAGCCATCACCGGAGGCTCAAATGAAGATCATGGCAACAAGCGGCAGAGGAAGGAACATGCTAGACGAGTACACTATGTAGCCGTCGAAGGACCACACAAATTTGGCCGATGGTCTCATATTCCTATAACCTTCGACTCCAGTGATATGAAGTTGAGGGATTACCCTCACAGCGACGCGATGGTGATCGAAACCAATCTAGCAAGGTGGACAGTCACCAAAATTCTGGTCGATACAGGAAGCTCCACAGACATCCTGTTCGCCTCAACCTTCGACAGCATGAAGCTTGATAGAAACCTCCTGCAACCCGCTGACAACCCTCTATACGGCTTCGGCGGTCAACAAGTGAGAGCCGTCGGAAAAATATCTTGGCCCGTGACCTTCGGCGACCAGATGAACTGCAGAACCGAGCACTTAACCTTCGACGTGGTCGACATGTTTTATCCGTACAATGCAATATTTGGCCGGGGGATCACCAATGCATTTAATGCAGTCATCCACCCTGCTTACCTCTGCATGAAGCTTCCCGCTTCGAAGGGGGTGGTTGCAGTATATGGAGACCAAGACATTGTGAGGGCAGCTGAGGGAACAGTAGCACCAGGACAACGCAATGTTCACAACTTGTCAAAACCTCGTGCAACAAACCCCAAAACCGAAGGTGAGGTATGCCCTGACCGAGAAAAACCATCACCCAAGGAAGAGACTAAACAAGTCCAACTCTTTGAGGGCAACTCCGAAAGAAAAGTGCTCATCTCAGCCAACTTAGATCCCAAATCAGAAAACAACCTCGTACTTTTCCTCAAGGAAAACTCCGACACCTTCGCCTGGTCTGCGGATGACCTAAAGGGAGTAAGCAGAGCTTTGATAGAGCATAGCCTAAACATTAAGCCAGGCTACCGCCCAGTTATGCAAAAACTTCGCAAAATGTCAGAAGAAAGAAAGGAAGCAGCGAGGGTTGAGGTAAAAAGACTCTTGGACGCAGGTGTCATCCGTCCAGTCAAATACCCAACATGGCTTTCAAATGTGGTTTTAGTCCAGAAAAAGAATAAGAAGTCGAGAATGTGCGTAGACTTTATGTGCTTAAACAAAGCATGCCTGAAGGATGATTTTCCCCTGCCAAACATAAGCACTCTGGTTGACAGAGCAGCTGGTTGCCAAACGCTTTCTCTCCTCGACTGTTTCTCAGGATATCATCAGCTATGGATGAATGAAGAAGACGAGGAAAAAACAAGCTTCATCACACCTTCGGGCACCTTTTGCTTTCGTAGAATGGCAGAAGGTTTGAGAAACGCAGGATCAACCTTCGCTCGCATGACATCTGAAGTCTTCAAAGATGAGCACGCCATCTCTGCCTACGTCGATGATTTGATTGTCCAAAGCGAGCTAAAGGAAAACCACATATCAGACTTATCAAGATTGTTCAGCAACCTCCGGTCCGCCGGATTAAAGCTGAACCCCGAAAAATGTGTTTTCGGGGTAAGCGAAGGAAAATTGCTAGGCTGTATCGTCTCAGCAAGGGGAATCGAAGCCAATCCCGAGAAGATTGATGCTATCATCAGTATGGAACCTCCGACAACCAAAAAAGCAGCTCAGCGTTTGTCGGGCCAATTGGCAGCACTCAGCAGATTCATCTCCAGGTCAGCAGAGCGAGGGCTACCTTTCTTTGAAACTTTGAGAAGCGCAGCCCCTTTCAATTGGGGACCTCGGCAACAGAAAGCTTTTGAGGATTTGAAAAAATATCTCACCAACTTAACTGTCTTAACCAGCCTAAACAAAGGGGACCTGTTACTGCTATATGTCGCAGCCTCGCCTCACGCAGCAAGCGCAGTTCTTATCAAAGAATTGCACGAGAACAACACAACCAAGCAAGCCCCAATCTACTATGTCTCAGAAACTCTCGACGGTCCTAAAAGAAACTACTCAGAGCTCGAGAAGGTAGCTTACGCCGTGGTCATGGCGTCAAGGAAGCTAAAACATTACTTTCAAGCCCACGAGATCCATGTACCTTCGGCATACCCACTTGACAACATTTTCAAGAACAATGAAGCAGTCGGTAGAATAGCGAAATGGGCAGTCGAGCTGAACAGCTACGCTATAACCTTCGTCGGAAGAACAACAATCAAATCGCAGGCAATAGCAGATTTCATAGCTGAATGGACCCCGGACCCTCGCAATAATGAAGACCACTCAGAGCCGTTTTGGACAGTGTATGTCGATGGAGCCTGGGGAGCAGCCGGAGCAGGAGCCTCGGCCATCTTAGTTTCGCCATCCGGGACGAAGCTAAGATACACCAAAAGACCCGATTTCAAGTGCACAAATAACTCTGCAGAGTACGAAGCTGTGATACTAGCACTATCAAGGCTCCGATCCTTGTCAGTCCGAAGGGCGGTCATTAACACAGACTCCCAAGTTATCGCGGGACACATTGAGAAAAATTACAAAGCAAAAGACCCAGAGCTCCAAAAATACTTTCAGTATGTGAGAAGGTTGGAATCATTCTTCCTCGGCATAACAGTGAAAAACATACCGAGGTCGGAGAACTACGAGGCAGACAGCCTAGCTAAAGCAGCAGCACAGTAGCTACAGCTACCGCCAGACGTCTTTTACGAGGTAACAACTCAACCAGCATTCGAAACCTCCGAAAAGAATGCCAAACTAGTCAATGCAATCCAGAACGAAGACTGGAGAGCTCCCATCATGGCCTATATCAACGGGTTGCACGAACCTGACTCCAAAGAGGAAGAAAACAGACTGAGACAAAGAGTTCGAGGGTACAAAATTGTAGACAACATTCTGCTCAAAGCTTCGGTAACCTCGCCTTGGCTCAAATGCGTCTCACAGACAGAAGGAAATGACATTCTTAAACTCATTCACGAAGGTATCTGCGGTTCGCAGAACGGCCCGAGTGCGTTAGTTGGTAAAGCTTTCCGACAAGGTTTCTACTGGCCAACAGCGTTAAGAGACGCAGAAAGCATCGTCAAACGTTGCGAGGGTTGCCAACTAACGGCAAAGACACAAAACGCCCCAGGGGCTCCAACAACTCTGATATGCCCAACATGGCCGCTGCAAAGATGGGCAATGGACCTCGTCGGTCCACTTCCAATAGCTCCAGGAAACCTTCGCTACGCAGTCGTAGCTGCGGAATACTTCACGAAATGGATTGAAACTAGACCACTGGTTTCCATCAACTCCTTGGCCGTGAAGAAGTTTTTTTGGCAGCAAATAATTTGCCGGTTCGGAGTGCCCAAATACCTAACTGTCGACAATGGCACTCAATTCGACAGCGAGGTTTTCAAAGAATTCTGCGCTCAAATCGGAACAATCCTATGCTTTGCCTCAGTCCGGCACCCTCAATCCAATGGCTTAGTCGAAAGAGCCAATGCAACGATTTTCCAAGCCGTATCAAAGAAATTGCAAGGCAGGCCCAAAGGAAAGTGGGCGGAAGAGCTAACCTCCGTCACTTGGTCCCATAACACCTCAGAATGCAGAGCCACCAAATACACACCCTTCAGGCTCCTGTTTGGAGAAGAAGCTGTGTTACCAGAAGAGTTGAAGCATGAATCACTCAGAACTACCTTCGAAACAGACGAACAAAACCAACTACTTGACAAAGACTTACTAGAAGAAACAAGATGCAACGCAGTGCACAACCTTCGCAAGTATCAGGAAGAAACAAAAAAAATGGAGAGACAAAAAGGTGAGAATCAAAGAACTAAAAAAGGGTGACCTCGTTCTCATTCGACAACAAAATGCCAGCATGGCGGGGAACTTTCAGCCAAAGTGGACGGGTCCATACCTAATAGCAGAATGCAATCGTCCCGGCTCCTTTCACCTCTCTGACAGCGAGGGAAACATCCTGCATCATACCTGGAATGTCGACGACCTTCGCAAATACTACCCATAGCGGAGCCTTAGCGAGCCCTCGCAATATGTAATTTGTTATTTCATTTATGTTTTCTTCCATTTCTATGAATGTACCAAAAACAAAGGAGCTGCACTCTTTTTCCTTACGAAGGGGCGTAAGGTTTTTTAACGAGGCAGCATCCAAATTCTTAATACAGGCTAAAACCCCCGGAAAAAGTAAAACTCCAAATTATTACCTTTACTAACAAACATCGAAAAAAGCAGCTCTTCTTCAAGAGCGCTATAATCGATGATACCCTCGAAGATTCCTTCAAAAAACAAACTTTTTTCAAAGCAAACTTCACCTCCGCCAAAGACAAGGGGAGGCGCGAAGTACAAAAAGTTGAGCACCCTCGCAAAGCACGCCAGGGGCTCGCAAAGCAAACTTCACCTCCACCTAAGACAAGGGGAGGCGCGAAGTACAAAAAGTCGAACACCCTCGCAAAATACGCTAGGGGCTCGCAAAAGCAAACTTCACCTCACCTAAGACAAGGGGAGGCACGAAGTACAAAAAGTCGAGCACCCTCGCAAAACACGCCAGGGGCTCGCAAAGCAAACTTCACCTCCACCTAAGACAAGGGGAGGCGCGAAGTACAAAAAGTCAAACACCCTCGCAAAACACGCTAGGGGCTCGCAAAAGCAAAACTTCACCTCCACCTAAGACAAGGGGAGGCGTGAAGTACAAAAATGTCAAGCACCCTCGCAAATCGCGCTAGGGGCACGCAACGCAAAATTCACCTACACCTAAGGGAGACGCGAAGTCTAAAAAAGTCAAACAAGCAAGACAAACTCTAACTCCACCTTTTACCACGAAAAGCGAGCCTCGCTAAAAAGAAAGGGGGCGTCGCTGTTTTAACTAAACATCTCTGTTTAACGAAAAGCGAGCCTCGCTAAAAAGAAAGGGGGCGTCGCTGTTTTTACTAAACATCTCTGTTTAACGAAGAGCGAGCCTCGCTAAAAAGAAATGGAGGCATCGCTGTTTTTACTAAACATCTCTGTTTAACGAAAAACGAGCCTCGCTAAAAAGAAAGGGGGCATCTCTGTTTTTACTAAACATCTCTGTTTAACGAAAAGCGAGCCTCGCTAAAAAGAAAGGGGGCGTCGCTGTTTTTACTAAACATCTCTGTTTAACGAAGAGCGAGCCTCGCTAAAAACAAAGGGGGGCGTCGCTGTTTTTACTAAACATCTCTGTTTAACGAAGAGCGAGCCTCGCTAAAAAGAAATGGAGGCGTCGCTGTTTTTACTAAACATCTCTGTTTAACGAAAAGCGAGCCTCGCTAAAAAGAAAGGGGGCGTCGCTGTTTTTACTAAACATCTCTGATTAACGAAAAGCGAGCCTCGCTAAAAAGAAAGGGGGTGTCGCTATTTTTACTAAACATCTCCGTTTAACGAAGAGCGAGCCTCGCTAAAAAGAAAAGGGGGGCGTCGCTGTTTTTACTAAACATCTCTGTTTAACGAAAAGCGAGCCTCGCTAAAAAGAAATGGAGGCGTCGTTGTTTTTACTAAACATCTCTGTTTAACGAAAAGCGAGCCTCGCTAGAAATAAAGGGGGGCGTCGCTGTTTTTACTAAACATCTCTGTTTAACGAAAAGCGAGCCTCGCTACAAAGAAAGGGGGGCGTCGCTGTTTTTACTAAACATCTCTGTTTAACGAAAAGCAAGCCTCGCTAAAGAGAAAGGGGGGCGTCGCTGTTTAACGAAACATCTTAAACATCGACACGTCGCTGTTTTTCCCAAACTTCATACAAATCCAACAGTGCAAACCAAACAGGCCTCGCCAGCATTAAGCGAGGGTCAAATGTCCAACCTCCAAAAATTTACAAAAGTGAATTGTATTGGCACAAAATAAACATACAGTGTTCCCGTTTCATTTACAAACAACTTCACAACGACAAAAAATCAGTAAAAGTTACAAAGTTACAAGAAACCGTCACCTCCTTCAATTAACATTAAATCTTCATAACCTTCGTCACCCTCTTCCAACCTAGTTTCCACCGGAACTATGGGTCCCCGCAACAAAGGAGCTGCAGGGACAATTGGCAGCTCCCCGGCTAAAACTCTCGCCCTATACATATATCTACGGTTTTCGTGACTAACTTCTGAAGTTTCCTCCTTTGGAATCACAAGTGATCCATCCGAACCTAGATCTAGTTTGCTTCGCCCAAACAAGTAATTCAAAGCCGTATCATCATCAATATCATCATCAATGACAGCTTGCGGGGACGAAGAAGAACCAAACAAATAACGGGTAGCTTGTCGATCAGTATAGTCTGCTTCGCGCCAAAAACGACTCGACCTGCTGTTTTTTCAAATCATACCTTCGCACCTTCGACCACCAAAAGCGTTCAAAAGGAAGCGAAGGGTGTTTAAGCCTCGCTCGAGCCCACGATTCACCAGTTATAAAAACATCTTCATAATTTAACATCAGTGGCATCACATCAAACACGTCTAGCACGGTTCCATCAGGAACCTGCATTTCCAGAGCATTAAAAAAAGGTATCTCAGTGTCATCAAGTTTTTCACACCACCCAACATATTACAAAATGAGCCCCACTAACGAGTTATCCTAGGTTTTCACACCTGTTCGGCTCCCCCTTGCTCATTCGCCCTACCTTCGCTGGCCGCAGCATCCAAACCCTCGCCGGCCGCAGCATCCAAACTCTCAGCAGGCGCCTCGACCGTCGCAGCCTCTTCAACGTTAGCCTCTTCTTCGATCGAAGCGTCCTCAGCCGAGGGCACAACTTCGACGGGTGGAACCTCCGCAGAGTCGGGCACGGGAGCAGAACCGGAACAACCAGCAGCAGCATCAGTTGCAGGCGGCGAGGGCATCGCGTCCTTCCGAGCCTGCAAGGAAAAATAAAGGACGAGCCCTCCAAAATCAAAACCAAACCCCTCTTCACAGAAACAAACCCAACCACAATTTTTTACCAAAAACACAAACCTGACGAGTAGCCTCGGAAGCTTCTTCGAAAGCAAGAGCTCGGCCGCCACCAGCAAATCAGAACTTGCGAAGCAATCGCATCGCACAATTCCGAACCTCGGCGTCATCAACTTTCATCTGGCGTACCTCGTCAACTGTCGGAAACGCATGGTTTGACTTTCTGATCTTGCGAAGGTGCTCGCAATCCGCTTGACGAAGCATACTGGCCATCGCCAAAGCTCCGGCATAACCACCAAAGTCGGCCGCGTTAGCAACCAACGAGCTAAAGACATCAAGCTCGTTGCACAGCCAACCTTCGAAGGCCTCCGCATTAGATGCACGCAACGGTTCCCCGGCAGAACCTCCGGCCTCGGTCAAGCAGACATCAATTTTGCCCTTAATTTTCCCTATGCTTGTCTGCCACGCCTCCGTTTGCGAGGTCACCTCCGACGAAAGCTCACTTATTCGACTGTTTGCCGTTAACAAATCTTTGTCTTTTTGATGGACAGCCGCTAAGAGTTCAGCATTACTATTCGCAATCGCCTGTGCCTCCTCTCGGGACTTCTTGACCTTCTCTAAAGCAGCCTTGAGTTCAATTTCTTTGCTCTCCAAACTATGCCGAAGGTTATTGTTATCCTCCTCAACCTTCGACAATCGGTCATTCAAATAGTTTAGATTGTAACTCGCCCTCCGGCGAGCCGAACGGTTGAGTAGCATTAACTCAGCCACCTTGACATCCATGTCATCATGAAGATCATCCAAAGGCTGGTTAGCTAGTCGAAGCTCCGCCTCCGGTAAACAAATCCGATTAAAGACCCGATCGAGAAAACGCCTTTCCTCCAGAGCACTTTGTAAGTGACACTCGTGGAGGTCTGGACTCGTAAAAAGCTCCGTCGTCGGATCAGTAACTCCAACCTTCACAGCAAAATAAGGAAGAGAATAACGGCTAGCTTCGCCGTATGGCCTTTTGCCCGGATTTCTCTCCGACTCGAGGTCACCGGCCACTTCGACGCCGTCAACCCAGATCTGTGACCCCGCGAACTCGGGCAACGACCCTCACTCGGGACTCTCAGGCTCGAGGTCGAGCAGCATCTCGTCAATACGACGTGCTCCCTCAGCATCAGCGCTTGAGGAAGCAACGGCTTTCCCTCGATCATCCCCTTTTGAAACACCTTTGTCATCCGAGCTACCTTCGCTACTGGAGGTATCACTAACCTCATTAGATGATTCATCCTCGGTCTCCGCCTCCTTTTCAGCCTCCCCCTCCTCCTCCTTCCCCTCATCACCGGAGGCACCTTCGTCGTCCGAAATCTGGATCAAAGCGCTAATCCCGCCAATACGGGGCACCCGCCCACCAACCCCACCAACACCTCGGCCGCTTGAAACTAAGGCCGAGGAAGAGGAAGTACCAACGGCACCCGAACCAACCGCGACCTTCGTCACAAGCATCTTCACCCGGCCGACGACACCGCCGCGGCCACGACCACGACCTCTCTTCGGTCGCGAAACAATTTCTTTACCCTCTGCAGCACGTTTCCTTTTCTTCGGCGCATCCTCACTCGAAGGAACGGGCCAGTCAGCGTACTGGACCCCAAGGGTGTCAAACAGCCTATTGACTCGACCCCCGCTGCCCACCGAGCTATGGATAGCTTTAACCTCCAATGTGGACAACTTTCCAACAAGTTCTTCCGCCCACTGCTGAACACGCTTATAGACAGCTTCGATTCCATCTTCTCACATGGGAAACTTCTTGAGGACATTTTCCCAAACCTTGTTCAGATCCACCTTCGGCTTCTTCAAACCCCTACCCTCATACTTAGGGTCATCCTCAACCTTAAACCATACCTGCCTCCGGCCAAGGGGCCAAACCTTCACACAGCAGTACTCCTCCACCAAGTCGCGAGCACACTGAGAGCGCGCCACCACCCTCAGACAGTCAACAGCAGCATGAGCCTCGGGGCTCATCACAGCTTCAGCGCTAACGTCACCGAGCGGCGGAAGCTCGCCACAAAGCTCGGCACTACCACTAAGCTTGTAGTAGAACCAAAATTTCTGCCACCCACTGGTCCACTTGTTCTTTTGGGCCTGCACCGGCAGCTCCGATCCAGCACGATGGCAAAATGTGTACACCGCAAATTGACCAAGACTGGTGTTACCTTCGCCATCGACAATCTTCCGAGGCTGCATATGCACACGATGAGTGCGGATAAAACCCTCGACGTGTGGGACAATGCCCTGAGAGCGGCATGCCCACACATACACTGACATCTTCGTAAAGCACGAAGGCGTCAGCTAATGAAACCTCAGGTTGAACCTCTGAAGAACCGAGGTCACAAAGAAGCAACCGGGAACCGAAGTCCAGCCAAAAAAAATTCTTCAAAAACAACGATCTCATCCGCATCCGCTTCGGAACGGTCTCCCCACTGCTGGTCCTCACCTTTCCCTCCTCGATCCACCCTCGCTTAACATAAGCCGCTAAATCAGAACTGCAAACCCGGCTCAGCCCAAACTCAAAAGTCACTCCCTCATCCGCAACGGAGGGAGAAGCTACACGGGCCGTCTGCTTGGACCTAGCCATCTCTCAAACCAAAACCTTCGCAGGACACAACACACACAACCTTCGCAACTAGACTAAAGCAACCTTCGCAACAAGATTTGCGCAGCAGTAGGATGGCTAGAGCAAAGCAGGGCACAGCTTCAAGCCCCCCACCAACCCCTTCTATTTATAGGCCGGGAGACGAGTCACCCCACCCTACGAAAGCGGCACGACAACCGAAATCCTCGGCGCAAAAAACGAAACGGACCTAAACAGTACAAACAACAGTGTAACGGCCCGGCCCAAAGCAGCCGCGGGCGTCGCTGCCAAGGGTCTCGTTACGTTCCCCGTCAAAAAGCCCTGCTTGGGCCTAAATACTGTTCTTTAGGTCCAAGGCAACGAGGGGCTACTGTTGGGGGAGTGGTCCTTCGGCAGTGGCGCCACGTAGGCGGCTCAACAAGACGTCCCTCGCGCGTCCCGCGCACCTTCGCCAAAACCTGCCTCTTTATTTGCTAAGTTCCTCAAGTCACCGTTCAGGCCCCCGAATACTAACCCAACCTTCGGAATGTTTAGCAAGTTCTTACAGGCAAAGGGCGCGAAGAGCGCTGAAGCAACCCTCGCGCATCCCGCGCACCTTCGCCAAGAGGCCCAAGCCCAACGGGAGGCGAAGGTGCTCGGACCTCGCGACAGGACGGGAGTCTTCGCAAGATGGAGGCCAGCCCTCGCATTTCCGCGAGGGTGAGCACGAGCCGAGCGGCGGCGGGCGCATGGAAGGCTGGCTAGGGTTTCCTGCGCCTCTCGTGTTTTTACGATCCTGCCCTTCCGTTGTACAGCGGGAAGGAATCTTTCTTGTTCCCTTTTGTAATTTGGTCAACGCCCCCTGGTATCACCTACAAATACCGGGAGGTGAACAGTGTAAAGGGGAGGTTTTTTGGGGAATAGAGCCACAACATCACTGTTCCTATTTCCTTTGCACCTTCGCTTGACTCTGACGTTTGGCCACCTTCGCCACCCCCCTGCACGTGTGCGGAGGTAGGGCAAGTGTGTTACCAACAACTTGCAGTTGAATTTTTTACAACGGACGCACCCAATCATCTCAGTTTGACCCAAACTTTTGGTTGGTGGGTTTTTGGCACTTTCATTTCCGATGGAACGGTGCCGCAAAACTTGCGCTGGATGACCGTTTTTTCCACTGAAGAACCGAAAAACTCGCTGTTGAACTTTTCGCAACGGACGCACCCAATCATCTCAGTTCGACCCAAAACTCATGTTTGGTGGGTTTTTATCTGTTTCATTTCCGACAGATCGGTGCCGCAAAACACGCGCGGGATGACCGTTTTTTCCACTAATGCAGTAAAAAACTCGCAGTTGAATTTTTCACAACGGACGCACCCAATCATCTCAGTTTGACCCAAAACTTTTGTTTGGTGCGTTTTTGGCACTTTCATTTCCGACGGAACGATGCCACAAAACTCGCGCGGGATGGTCGTTTGTTCTACTGATGCACAAAAAAGCTCGCAGTTGAATTTTTCACAACGGACGCACCCAGTCATCTCAGTTTGACTCAAAATGCATGTTTGGTGGGCTTTTGGCACTTTCATTTCTGACAGAACGTTGCCGCAAAACTTGCGCGGGATGACCATTTTTTCACTGATACAGTAAAAAACTCGCAGTTGAACTTTTCGCAACGGACGCACCCAATCATCTCAGTTTGACCCAAAACTCATGTTTGGTGGGTTTTGGGCACTTTCATTTCCGACGAAACGGTGCAGCAAAACTCGCGCGTGATGACCGTTTTTTCCACTGAAGCACCGAAAAACTCGCAGTTGATTTTTTCGTAACGGACGCACCTAATTATCTCAGTTTGACCCAAAACTCATGTTTGTTGGGCTTTTGTAACTTTCATTTCCGACGGAACGGTGCCGCAAAACTCGCGTTGGATGGCCGTTTTTTTCCACTGATGCAGTAAAAAAACTTGCAGTTGAATTTTTCACAACGGATGCACCCAATCATCTAAGTTTTACCCAAAACTTATGTTTGGTGGGTCTTAGGCACTTTCATTCCTGATGGAACAGTGCCGCAAAACTCCCGCGGGATGACAGTTTTCCACGGAAGCACCGAAAAACTCGCAGTTGAATTATTCGCAACGGACGCACCCATTCATCTCAGTTTGACCAAAAACTCATGTTTGGTGGGTTTTGGGAAGTTTCATTTCCGATGGAACGGTGCCGCAAAACTCGCGCGGGATGACCGTTTTTTCCATTGAATCACCAAAAAAGTCGCAGTTGAATTTTTCACAACGGATGAACCCAACCATCTCAGTTTGACCCAAAACTCATATTTGGTGGGTATTTGTTACTTTCATTTCTGACGGAATGGTGCCACAAAACTCACGCGGGATGGCCGTTTTTTCCAATGATGCAGTAAAAAAACTCGTAGTTGAATTTTTCACAACGGACGCACCCAATCATCTCAGTTTGACCCAAAACTTTTGTTTGGTGCGTTGGCACTTTCATTTCCGACGGAACGATGCCACAAAACTCGCGCGGGATGGTCGTTTGTTCCACTGATGCACAAAAAAGCTCGCAGTTGAATTTTTCACAACGGACGCACCCAGTCATCTCAGTTTGACCCAAAACACATGTTTGGTGGGTTTTGGGAAGTTTCATTTCCGACGGAACTGTGCCGCAAAACTCGCGCGGGATGACCGTTTTTTCCATTGAAACACCGAAAAACTCGCAGTTGAATTTTTCGCAACGGATGAACCCAACCATCTCAGTTTGACCCAAAACTCATATTTGGTGGGTTTTTCTCACATTCATTTCCGACAGAATGGTGCCACAAAACTCACGCGGGATGACCGTTTTTTCCACTGATGCATGTTTGGTGGGGTTTTGGCACTTTCATTTCTGACGTAACGTTGCCGCAAAACTCGCGCGGGATGGCCGTTTTTTCACTAATGTAGTAAAAAACTCGCAGTTGATTTTTTCGCAATGGACGCACCCAATCATCTCAGTTTGACCCAAAACTCATGTTTGGTGGCTTTTTGTTAGTTTCATTTCTGACAAAACGGTGCCGCAAAACTCCCGCTGGATGACCATTTTTTCCACCGAAGCACCAAAAAACTCGCAGTTGAATTTTTTGCAACGTATGAACCCAAGCATCTCAGTTTGACCCAAAACGCATGTTTGGTGGGGTTTTGTCACTTTCATTTCCGATGGAACGGTGCCGCAAAACTCGCGCTGGATGACCGTTTTTCCCCCGAGGCACCGAAAAACTCATAGTTGAATTTTTCGCAACGGACGAACCCAACCTTCTCAGTTTGACCCAAAACTCATGTTTGGTGGGTTTTTCTCACATTCATTTCCGACGGAATGGTGCCACAAAACTCACGCGGGATCGCCTTTTTTTCCACTAATGCAGTAAAAAACTCGCAGTTGAATTTGTCACGATGGACGCACCCAATCATCTCAGTTTGACCCAAAACTTATGTTTGGTGGGTTTTTGGCATATTCATTTCCGACGAAACTGTGCCGCAAAACTCGCGCGGGATGACCATTTTTCCACTGAAGCACCGAAAAACTCGCAGTTGATTTTTTCACACCAGACGCACCCAATCATGTCAGTTTGACCCAAAACGCATGTTTGGATGGTCTTTGGCACTTTCATTTCCGTTGGAACGATGCCGCAAAACTCACGCCGGATGGCCGTTTTTTCCACTGATGCAGTAAAAAACTCGAAGTTGAATTTTTTGCAATGGATGCACCTAATCATCTCAGTTTGACCCAAAACTCATGTTTGGTGGGTTTTGGGCACTTTCATTTTCGATGGAACGGTGCCGCAAAAGTCGCGCTGGATGACCGTTTTTTCCACAGAAGCACCCAAAAACTCACTGTTGAATTTTTCGCAACGGATGAACCCAACCATCTCAGTTTGACCCAAAACTCATATTTGGTGGGTATTTGTCACTTTCATTTCCGACGGAATGGTGCCGCAAAACTCACGTGGGATGGCCGTTTTTTCCAATGATGCAGAAAAAAACTCGTAGTTGAATTTTTCACAACGGACGCACCCAATCATCTCAGTTTGACCCAAAACTTTTGTTTGGTGCATTTTTGACACTTTCATTTCCGACGGAACGATGCCACAAAACTCGCACGGGATGGTCGTTTGTTCCACTGATGCACAAAAAAGCTCGGAGTTGAATTTTTTACAACGGACGCACCCAGTCATCTTAGTTTGACCCAAAATGCATGTTTGGTGGGATTTTGGCACTTTCATTTCTGACGGAACGTTGCCGCAAAACTCGCGCAAGATGGCCGTTTTTTCGCTGATGCAGTAAAAAACTCGAAGTAGAACTTTTCGCAACGGATGAACCCAATCATCTTAGTTTGACCCAAAATTCATGTTTGGTGGGTTTTGGCCACTTTCATTTCCGTTGGAACGGTGCCGCAAAACTCACGTGGGGTGACCATTTTTCCACTGAAGCACCGAAAAATTCATAGTTGAATTTTTCGCAACGGACGTAACCAATCATCTCAGTTTGACCCAAAACGCATGTTTGGTGGGTTTTAGGAACTTTCATTCCCAATGGAACGGTGCCGCAAAACTCGCGAGGGATGACCGTTTTTTCCATTGAAGCACCGAAAAACTCGCATTTGAATATTTCGCAACGGATGAACCCAACCATCTCAGTTTGACCCAAAACTCATATTTGGTGGGTTTTTCTCAGAATCATTTCCGACGGAATGGTGCCACAAAACTCACGCGGGATGGCCGCTTTTTCCATTAATGCAGTAAAAAACTCGCAGTTGAATTTTTCACAAGGGACGCACCCAATCATCTCAGTTTGACCCAAAAGTTATGTTTGGTGGGTTTTTGGCACATTCATTTCCGACGAAACGGTGCCGCAAAACTCGCGCGGGATGACCATTTTTCCACTGAAGCACCGAAAAACTCTTAGTTGAATTTTTCACTGATGCAGTAAAAAACTCGGAGTTGAATTTTTCGCAACGGATGCACCTAATCATCTTAGTTTGACCCAAAACTCATGTTTGGTGGGTTTTTGTCACTTTCATTTCCGACGGAAGGGTGCCGCAAAACTCGCGCTGGATGACCGTTTTTTCCATTGAAACACCGAAAATCTCGCAGTTGAATATTTCGCAACGGATGAACCCAACCATCTCAGTTTGACCCAAAACTCATATTTGGTGGGTTTTTCTCACATTCATTTCCGACGGAATGGTGCCACAAAACTCACGCGGGATGGCCGTTTTTTCCACTAATGCAGTAAAAAACTCGTAGTTGAATTTTTTCACAATGGTCGCACCCAATCATCTCAGTTTGACCCAAAACTCATGTTTGGTGGGTTTTAGGCACTTTCATTCCCGATGGAACAGTGCCGCAAAACTCCCGCGGGATGACAGTTTTCCACGGAAGCACCGAAAAACTCGCAGTTGAATTTTTCGCAACGGACGCACCCAATCATCTCAGTTTGACCAAAAACTCATGTTTGGTGGGTTTTGGGAAGTTTCATTTCCGATGGAACGGTGCCGCAAAACTCGCGCGGGATGACCGTTTTTTCCATTGAATCACCGAAAAACTCGCAGTTGAATTTTTCACAACGGATGAACCCAACCATCTCAGTTTGACCCAAAACTTATATTTGGTGGGTATTTGCCACTTTCATTTCTGACGGAATGGTGCCGCAAAACTCACGCGGGATGGCCGTTTTTTCCAATGATGCAGTAAAAAAATTCGTAGTTGAATTTTTCACAACGGACGCACCCAATCATCTCAGTTTGACCCAAAACTTTTGTTTGGTGCGTTTTTGGCACTTTCATTTCCGACGGAACGATGCCACAAAACTCGCGCGGGATGGTCGTTTGTTCCACTGATGCACAAAAAAAGCTCGCAGTTGAATTTTTCACAACGGACGCACCCAGTTATCTCAGTTTGACCCAAAACGCATGTTTGGTGGGGTTTTGGCACTTTCATATCTCACGGAACGTTGCCGCAAAACGCGCGCGGGATGGCCATTTTTTCACTGATGCAGTAAAAAACTCGCAGTTGAATTTTTCGCAACGGACGCACCCAATCATCTCAGTTTGACCCAAAACTCATGTTTGGTGGGTTTTGGGCACATTCATTTCCGAAGGAACGGTGCAGCAAAACTCGCGCGGGACGAACATTTTTCCACTGAAGCACCGAAAAACTCACAGTTGAATTTTTCGCAACGGACGCAACCAATTATCTCAGTTTGACCCAAAACGCATGTTTGGTGGGTTTTAGGAACTTTCATTTCCAATGGAACCGTGCCGCAAAACTCGCGAGGGATGACCGTTTTTCCATTGAAGCACCGAAAAACTCCCATTTGAATATTTCGCAACGGATGAACCCAACCATCTCAGTTTGACCCAAAACTCATATTTGGTTGGTTTTTCTCAGAATCATTTCCGACGGAATGGTGCCACAAAACTCACGCGGGATGGCCGTTTTTTCCATTAATGCAGTAAAAAACTCGCAGTTGAATTTTTCACAAGGGACGCACCCAATCATCTCAGTTTGACCCAAAAGTTATGTTTGGTGGGTTTTTGGCACATTCATTTCCGACGAAACGGTGCCGCAAAACTCGCGCGAGATGACCATTTTTCCACTGAAGCACCGAAAAACTCAGTTGAATTTTTCACAGATGCAGTAAAAAACTCGGAGTTGAATTTTTCGCAACGGATGCACCTAATGATCTCAGTTTGACCCAAAACTCATGTTTGGTGGGTTTTTGTCACTTTCATTTCCGACGGAATGGTGCCGCAAAACTCGCGCTGGATGACCGTTTTTTCCACTGAAGCACCGAAAAACTTGCAGTTGATTTTTTTGCAACAGACGCACCCAATTATCTCAGTTTGACCCAAAACACATGTTTGGTGGGTTTTAGGCACTTTCATTTCCGATGGAACGGTGCCGCAAAACTCGCGCGGGATGACCGTTTTTTCCACTGAAACACCGAAAAACTCGCAGTTCAATTTTTCGCAACGGATGAACCCAACCATCTCAGTTTGACCCAAAACTCATATTTGTTGGGTTTTTCTCACATTCATTTCCGACGGAATGGTGCCACAAAACTCACGCGGGATGACCGTTTTTTCCACTAATGCAGTAAAAAACTCGAAGTTGAATATTTTCACAATGGTCGCACCCAATCATCTCAGTTTGACCCAAAACTTATGTTTGGTGGGTTTTAGGCACTTTCATTCCCGATGGAACAGTGCCGCAAAACGCCCGCGGGATGATAGTTTTCCACGGAAGCACCGAAAAACTCGCAGTTGAATTTTTCGCAACGGACGCACCCAATCATCTCAGTTTGACCAAAAACTCATGTTTGGTGGGTTTTGGGAAGTTTCATTTCCGATGGAACGGTGCCGCAAAACTCGCGCGGGATGACCGTTTTTTCCATTAAATCACCGAAAAACTCGCAGTTGAATTTTTCACAATGGATGAACCCAACCATCTTATTTTGACCCAAAACTCATATTTGGTGGGTATTTGTCACTTTCATTTCTGACGGAATGGTGCCGCAAAACTCACGCGGGATGGCCGTTTTTTCCAATGATGCAGTAAAAAAACTCGTAGTTGAATTTTTCACAACGGACGTACCCAATCATCTCAGTTTGACCCAAAACTTTTGTTTGGTGCGTTTTTGGCACTTTCATTTCCGACGGAACGATGCCTCAAAACTCGCGCGAGATGGTCGTTTGTTCCACTGATGCACAAAAAAGCTCGCAGTTGAATTTTTCGCAACGGACGCACCCAATCATCTCAGTTTGACCAAAAACTCATGTTTGGTGGGTTTTGGGAAGTTTCATTTCCGATGGAACGGTGCCGCAAAACTCGCGCGAGATGACCGTTTTTTCCATTGAAACACCGAAAAACTCGCAGTTGAATTTTTCGCAACGGATGAAACCAACCATCTCAGTTTGACCCAAAACTCATATTTGGTGGGTTTTTCTCACATTCATTTCCGACGGAATGGTGCCACAAAACTCAGGCGGGATGACCGTTTTTTCCACTAATGCGGTAAAAAACTCGCAGTTGAATATTTTCACAATGGTCGCACCCAATCATCTCAGTTTGACCCAAAACTTATCTTTGGTGGGTTTTAGGCACTTTCATTCCCGATGGAACAGTGCCGCAAAACTCCCGCGGGATGACAGTTTTCCACGAAAGCACCGAAAAACTCGCAGTTGAATTATTCGCAACGGACGCACCCAATCATCTCAGTTTGACCAAAAACTCATGTTTGGTGGGTTTTGGGAAGTTTCATTTCCGACGGAATGGTGCCGCAAAACTCGCGCGGGATGACCGTTTTTTCCACTAAAGCACCGAAAAACTTGCAGTTGATTTTTTCGCAACAGACGCACCCAATTATCTCAGTTTGACCCAAAACACATGTTTGGTGGGTTTTAGGCACTTTCATTTCCGATGGAACGGTGCCGCAAAACTCGCGCGGGATGACCGTTTTTTCCACTGAAACACCGAAAAACTCGCAGTTCAATTTTTCGCAACGGATGAACCCAACCATCTCAGTTTGACCCAAAACTCATATTTGTTGGGTTTTTCTCACATTCATTTCCGACGGAATGGTGCCACAAAACTCACGCGGGATGACCGTTTTTTCCACTAATGCAGTAAAAAACTCGAAGTTGAATATTTTCACAATGGTCGCACCCAATCATCTCAGTTTGACCCAAAACTTATGTTTGGTGGGTTTTAGGCACTTTCATTCCCGATGGAACAGTGCCGCAAAACGCCCGCGGGATGATAGTTTTCCACGGAAGCACCGAAAAACTCGCAGTTGAATTTTTCGCAACGGACGCACCCAATCATCTCAGTTTGACCAAAAACTCATGTTTGGTGGGTTTTGGGAAGTTTCATTTCCGATGGAACGGTGCCGCAAAACTCGCGCGGGATGACCGTTTTTTCCATTAAATCACCGAAAAACTCGCAGTTGAATTTTTCACAATGGATGAACCCAACCATCTTATTTTGACCCAAAACTCATATTTGGTGGGTATTTGTCACTTTCATTTCTGACGGAATGGTGCCGCAAAACTCACGCGGGATGGCCGTTTTTTCCAATGATGCAGTAAAAAAACTCGTAGTTGAATTTTTCACAACGGACGTACCCAATCATCTCAGTTTGACCCAAAACTTTTGTTTGGTGCGTTTTTGGCACTTTCATTTCCGACGGAACGATGCCTCAAAACTCGCGCGAGATGGTCGTTTGTTCCACTGATGCACAAAAAAGCTCGCAGTTGAATTTTTCGCAACGGACGCACCCAATCATCTCAGTTTGACCAAAAACTCATGTTTGGTGGGTTTTGGGAAGTTTCATTTCCGATGGAACGGTGCCGCAAAACTCGCGCGAGATGACCGTTTTTTCCATTGAAACACCGAAAAACTCGCAGTTGAATTTTTCGCAACGGATGAAACCAACCATCTCAGTTTGACCCAAAACTCATATTTGGTGGGTTTTTCTCACATTCATTTCCGACGGAATGGTGCCACAAAACTCAGGCGGGATGACCGTTTTTTCCACTAATGCGGTAAAAAACTCGCAGTTGAATATTTTCACAATGGTCGCACCCAATCATCTCAGTTTGACCCAAAACTTATCTTTGGTGGGTTTTAGGCACTTTCATTCCCGATGGAACAGTGCCGCAAAACTCCCGCGGGATGACAGTTTTCCACGAAAGCACCGAAAAACTCGCAGTTGAATTATTCGCAACGGACGCACCCAATCATCTCAGTTTGACCAAAAACTCATGTTTGGTGGGTTTTGGGAAGTTTCATTTCCGACGGAATGGTGCCGCAAAACTCGCGCGGGATGACCGTTTTTTCCACTAAAGCACCGAAAAACTTGCAGTTGATTTTTTCGCAACAGACGCACCCAATTATCTCAGTTTGACCCAAAACACATGTTTGGTGGGTTTTAGGCACTTTCATTTCCGATGGAACGGTGCCGCAAAACTCGCGCGGGATGACCGTTTTTTCCACTGAAACACCGAAAAACTCGCAGTTCAATTTTTCGCAACGGATGAACCCAACCATCTCAGTTTGACCCAAAACTCATATTTGTTGGGTTTTTCTCACATTCATTTCCGACGGAATGGTGCCACAAAACACACGTGGGACGACCGTTTTTTCCACTAATGCAGTAAAAAACTCGAAGTTGAATATTTTCACAATGGTCGCACCCAATCATCTCAGTTTGACCCAAAACTTATGTTTGGTGGGTTTTAGGCACTTTCATTCCCGATGGAACAGTGCCGCAAAACGCCCGCGGGATGACAGTTTTCCACGGAAGCACCGAAAAACTCGCAGTTGAATTTTTCGCAACGGACGCACCCAATCATCTCAGTTTGACCAAAAACTCATGTTTGGTGGGTTTTGGGAAGTTTCATTTCCGATGGAACGGTGCCGCAAAACTCGCGCGGGATGACCGTTTTTTCCATTAAATCACCGAAAAACTCACAGTTGAATTTTTCACAATGGATGAACCCAACCATCTTATTTTGACCCAAAACTCATATTTGGTGGGTATTTGTCACTTTCATTTCTGACGGAATGGTGCCGCAAAACTCACGCGGGATGGCCGTTTTTTCCAATGATGCAGTAAAAAAACTCGTAGTTGAATTTTTCACAACGGACGCACCTAATGATCTCAGTTTGACCCAAAACTCATGTTTGGTGCGTTTTTGGCACTTTCATTTCCGACGGAACGATGCCACAAAACTCGCGCGAGATGGTCGTTTGTTCCACTGATGCACAAAAAAGCTCGCAGTTGAATTTTTCGCAACGGACGCACCCAATCATCTCAGTTTGACCCAAAACACATGTTTGGTGGGTTTTAGGCACTTTCATTTCCGATGGAACGGTGCCGCAAAACTCGCGCGGGATGACCGTTTTTTCCACTGAAACACCGAAAAACTCGCAATTCAATTTTTCGCAACGGATGAACCCAACCATCTCAGTTTGACCCAAAACTCATATTTGTTTGGTTTTTCTCACATTCATTTCCGACGGAATGGTGCCACAAAACTCACGCGGGATGACCGTTTTTTCCACTAATGCAGTAAAAAACTCGAAGTTGAATATTTTCACAATGGTCGCACCCAATCATCTCAGTTTGACCCAAAACTTATGTTTGGTGGGTTTTAGGCACTTTCATTCCCGATGGAACAGTGCCGCAAAACGCCCGCGGGATGACAGTTTTCCACGGAAGCACCGAAAAACTCGCAGTTGAATTTTTCGCAACGGACGCACCCAATCATCTCAGTTTGACCAAAAACTCATGTTTGGTGGGTTTTGGGAAGTTTCATTTCCGATGGAACGGTGCCGCAAAACTCGCGCGGGATGACCTTTTTTTCCATTAAATCACCGAAAAACTCGCAGTTGAATTTTTCACAATGGATGAACCCAACCATCTTATTTTGACCCAAAACTCATATTTGGTGGGTATTTGTCACTTTCATTTCTGACGGAATGGTGCCGCAAAACTCACGCGGGATGGCCGTTTTTTCCAATGATGCAGTAAAAAAACTCGTAGTTGAATTTTTCACAACGGACGCACCCAATCATCTCAGTTTGACCCAAAACTTTTGTTTGGTGCGTTTTTGGCACTTTCATTTCCGACGGAACGATGCCACAAAACTCGCGCGAGATGGTCGTTTGTTCCACTGATGCACAAAAAAGCTCGCAGTTGAATTTTTCGCAACGGACGCACCCAATCATCTCAGTTTGACCCAAAACACATGTTTGGTGGGTTCTAGGCACTTTCATTTCCGATGGAACGGTGCCGCAAAACTCGCGCGGGATGACCGTTTTTTCCATTGAAACACCGAAAAACTCGCAATTCAATTTTTCGCAACGGATGAACCCAACCATCTCAGTTTGACCCAAAACTCATATTTGGTGGGTTTTTCTCACATTCATTTCCGACGGAATGGTGCCACAAAACTCACGCGGGATGACCGTTTTTTCCACTAATGCAGTAAAAAACTCGCAGTTGAATATTTTCACAATGGTCGCACCCAATCATCTCAGTTTGACCCAAAACTTATCTTTGGTGGGTTTTAGGCACTTTCATTCCCGATGGAACAGTGCCGCAAAACTCCCGCGGGATGACAGTTTTCCACGAAAGCACCGAAAAACTCGCAGTTGAATTATTCGCAACGGACGCACCCAATCATCTCAGTTTGACCAAAAACTCATGTTTGGTGGGTTTTGGGAAGTTTCATTTCCGATGGAACTGTGCCGCAAAACTCGCGCGGGATGAGCATTTTTTCCATTGAAACACCGAAAAACTCGCAGTTAAATTTTTCGCAACGGATGAACCCAACCATCTCAGTTTGACCCAAAACTCATATTTGGTGGGTATTTGTTACTTTCATTTCTGACGGAATGGTGCCACAAAACTCACGCGGGATGGCCGTTTTTTCCAATGATGCAGTAAAAAAACTCGTAGTTGAATTTTTCACAACGGACGCACCCAATCATCTCAGTTTGTCCCAAAACTTTTGTTTGGTGCATTTTTGGCACTTTCATTTCCGACGGAACGATGCCACAAAACTCGCGCGGGATGGTCGTTTGTTCCACTGATGCACAAAAAAGCTCGCAGTTGAATTTTTCACAACGGACGCACCCAGTCATCTCAGTTTGACCCAAAACACATGTTTGGTGGGTTTTGGGAAGTTTCATTTCCGACGGAACTGTGCCGCAAAACTCGCGCGGGATGACCGTTTTTTCCATTGAAACACCGAAAAACTCGCAGTTGAATTTTCGCAACGGATGAACCCAACCATCTCAGTTTGACCCAAAACTCATATTTGGTGGGTTTTTCTCACATTCATTTCCGACGGAATGGTGCCACAAAACTCACGCGGGATGACCGTTTTTTCCACTAATGCAGTAAAAAACTCGCAGTTGAATATTTTCACAATGGTCGCACCCAATCATCTCAGTTTGACCCAAAACTTATCTTTGGTGGGTTTTAGGCACTTTCATGCCCGATGGAACAGTGCCGCAAAACTCCCGCGGGATGACAGTTTTCCACGAAAGCACCGAAAAACTCGCAGTTGAATTATTCGCAACGGACGCACCCAATCATCTCAGTTTGACCAAAAACTCATGTTTGGTGGGTTTTGGGAAGTTTCATTTCCGATGGAACTGTGCCGCAAAACTCGCGCGGGATGACCGTTTTTTCCATTGAAACACCGAAAAACTCGCAGTTGAATTTTTCGCAACGGATGAACCCAACCATCTCAGTTTGACCCAAAACTCATATTTGGTGGGTTTTTCTCACATTCATTTCCAACGGAATGGTGCCACAAAACTCACGCGGGATGACCGTTTTTTCCACTAATGCAGTAAAAAACTCGCAGTTGAATATTTTCACAATGGTCGCACCCAATCATCTCAGTTTGACCCAAAACTTATCTTTGGTGGGTTTTAGGCCCTTTCATTCCCGATGGAACAGTGCCGCAAAACTCCCGCGGGATGACAGTTTTCCACGGAAGCACCGAAAAACTCGCAGTTGAATTATTCACAACGGACGCACCCAATCATCTCAGTTTGACCAAAAACTCATGTTTGGTGGGTTTTGGGAAGTTTCATTTCCGATGGAACGGTGCCGCAAAACTCGCGCGGGATGACCGTTTTTTCCATTGAATCTCCAAAAAAGTCGCAGTTGAATTTTTCACAACGGATGAACCCAACCATCTCAGTTTGACCCAAAACTCATATTTGGTGGGTATTTGTTACTTTCATTTCTGACGGAATGGTGCCACAAAACTCACGCGGGATGGCCGTTTTTTCCAATGATGCAGTAAAAAAACTCGTAGTTGAATTTTTCACAACGGACGCACCCAATCATCTCAGTTTGACCCAAAACTTTTGTTTGGTGCGTTTTTGGCACTTTCATTTCCGACGGAACGATGCCACAAAACTCGCGCGGGATGGTCGTTTGTTCCACTGATGCACAAAAAAGCTCGCAGTTGATTTTTTCACAACGGACGCACCCAGTCATCTCAGTTTGACCCAAAACACATGTTTGGTGGGGTTTTGGCACTTTCATATCTGACGGAACGTTGCCGTAAAACTCGCGCGGGATGGCCGTTTTTTCACTGATGCAGTAAAAAACTCGCAGTTGAATTTTTCGCAACGGACGCACCCAATCATCTCAGTTTTACACAAAACTCATGTTTGGTGGGTTTTGGGCACTTTCATTTCCGAAGGAACGGTGCCGCAAAACTCGCGCGGGATGACCATTTTTCCACTGAAGCACCGAAAAACTCATAGTTGATTTTTTCGCAACGGACGCAACCAATTATCTCAGTTTGACCCAGAACGCATGTTTGGTGGGTTTTAGGAACTTTCATTTCCAATGGAACGGTGCCGCAAAACTCGCGACGGATGACCGTTTTTTCCATTGAAGCACCGAAAAACTCGCATTTGAATATTTCGTAACGGATGAACCCAACCATCTCAGTTTGACCCAAAACTCATATTTGGTTGGTTTTTCTCAGAATCATTTCTGACGGAATGGTGCCACAAAACTCACGCGGGATGGCCGTTTTTTCCATTAATGCAGTAAAAAACTCGCAGTTGAATTTTTCACAAGGGACGCACCCAATCATCTCAGTTTGACCCAAAAGTTATGTTTGGTAGTTTTTTGGCACATTCATTTCCGATGAAACGGTGCCGCAAAACTCGCGCGGGATGACCATTTTTCCACTGAAGCACCGAAAAACTCTCAGTTGAATTTTTCACTGATGCAGTAAAAAACTCGGAGTTGAATTTTTCGCAACGGATGCACCTAATCATCTCAGTTTGACCCAAAACTCATGTTTGGTGGGTTTTTGTCACTTTCATTTCCGATGGAATGGTGCCGCAAAACTCACGCGGGATGACCGTTTTTTCCATTGAAACACCGAAAAACTTGCAGTTGAATTTTTCGCAACAGATGAACCCAACCATCTCAGTTTGACCCAAAACTCATATTTGGTGGGTTTTTCTCACATTCATTTCTGACGGAATGGTGCCACAAAACTCACGCCGGATGACCGTTTTTTCCACTAATGCAGTAAAAAACTCGCAGTTGAATTTTTTCACAATGGTCGCACCCAATCATCTCAGTTTGACCCAAAACTTATGTTTGGTGGGTTTTAGGTACTTTCGTTCCCGATGGAACAGTGCCGCAAAACTCCCACGGGATGACAGTTTTCCACGGAAGCACCGAAAAACTCGCAGTTGAATTTTTCGCAACGGACGCACCCAATCATCTCAGTTTGACCAAAAACTCATGTTTGGTGGGTTTTGGGAAGTTTCATTTCTGATGGAACGGTGCCGCAAAACTCGCGTGGGATGACCGTTTTTTCCATTGAATCACCGAAAAACTCGCACTTGATTTTTTCACAACGGATGAACCCAACCATCTCAGTTTGACCCAAAACTCATATTTGGTGGGTATTTGTCACTTTCATTTCTGACGGGATGGTGCCGCAAAACTCACGCGGGATGGCCGTTTTTTCCAATGATGCAGTAAAAAACTCGTAGTTGAATTTTTCACAACGGACGCACCCAATCATCTCAGTTTGACCCAAAACTTTTGTTTGGTGCGTTTTTGGCACTTTCATTTCCGACGGAACGATGCCACAAAACTCGCGCGGGATGGTCGTTTGTTCCACTAATGCACAAAAAAGCTCGCAGTTGAATTATTCGCAACGGACGCACCCAGTCATCTCAGTTTGACCCAAAACACATGTTTGGTGGGTTTTGGGAAGTTTCATTTCCGATGGAACTGTGCCGCAAAACTCGCGCAGGATGACCGTTTTTTCCATTGAAACACCGAAAAACTCGCAGTTGAATTTTTCGCAACGGATGAACCCAACCATCTCAGTTTGACCCAAAACTCATATTTGGTGGGTTTTTCTCACATTCATTTCCGACGGAATGGTGCCACAAAACTCACGCGGGATGACCGTTTTTTCCACTAATGCAGTAAAAAACTCGCAGTTGAATATTTTCACAATGGTCGCACCCAATCATCTCAGTTTGACCCAAAACTTATCTTTGGTGGGTTTTAGGCACTTTCATTCCCGATGGAACAGTGCCGCAAAACTCCCGCGGGATGACAGTTTTCCACGAAAGCACCGAAAAACTCGCAGTTGAATTATTCGCAACGGACGCACCCAATCATCTCAGTTTGACCAAAAACTCATGTTTGGTGGGTTTTGGGAAGTTTCATTTCCGATGGAACTGTGCCGCAAAACTCGCGCGGGATGACCGTTTTTTCCATTGAAACACCGAAAAACTCGCAGTTAAATTTTTCGCAGCGGATGAACCCAACCATCTCAGTTTGACCCAAAACTCATATTTGGTGGGTTTTTCTCACATTCATTTCCGAAGGAATGGTGCCACAAAACTCACGCGGGATGACCGTTTTTTCCACTAATGCAGTAAAAAACTCGCAGTTGAATATTTTCACAATGGTCGCACCCAATCATCTCAGTTTGACCCAAAACTTATGTTTGGTGGGTTTTAGGCACTTTCATTCCCGATGGAACAGTGCCGCAAAACTCCCGCGGGATGACAGTTTTCCACGAAAGCACCGAAAAACTCGCAGTTGAATTATTCGCAATGGACGCACCCAATCATCTCAGTTTGACCAAAAACTCATGTTTGGTGGGTTTTGGGAAGTTTCATTTCCGATGGAACTATGCCGCAAAACTCGCGCGGGATGACCGTTTTTTCCATTGAAACACCGAAAAACTCGCAGTTAAATTTTTCGCAACGGACGAACCCAACCATCTCAGTTTAACCCAAAACTCATATTTGGTGGGTATTTGTCACTTTCATTTCTGACGGGATGGTGCCGCAAAACTCACGCGGGATGGCCGTTTTTTCCAATGATGCAGTAAAAAAACTCGTAGTTGAATTTTTCACAACGGACGCACCCAATCATCTCAGTTTGACCCAAAACTTATGTTTGGTGGGTTTTAGGCACTTTCATTCCCGATGGAACAGTGCCGCAAAACTCCCGCGGGATGACAGTTTTCCACGAAAGCACCGAAAAACTCGCAGTTGAATTATTCGCAACGGACGCACCCAATCATCTCAGTTTGACCAAAAACTCATGTTTGGTGGGTTTTGGGAAGTTTCATTTCCGATGGAACTGTGCCGCAAAACTCGCGCGGGATGACCGTTTTTTCCATTGAAACACCGAAAAACTCGCAGTTGACTTTTTCGCAACGGATGAACCCAACCATCTCAGTTTGACCCAAAACTCATATTTGGTGGGTTTTTCTCACATTCATTTCCGACGGAATGGTGCCACAAAACTCACGCGGGATGACCGTTTTTTCCACTAATGCAGTAAAAAACTCGCAGTTGAATATTTTCACAATGGTCGCACCCAATCATCTCAGTTTGACCCAAAACTTATCTTTGGTGGGTTTTAGGCACTTTCATTCCCGATGGAACAGTGCCGCAAAACTCCCGCGGGATGACAGTTTTCCACGAAAGCACCGAAAAACTCGCAGTTGAATTATTCGCAACGGACGCACCCAATCATCTCAGTTTGACCAAAAACTCATGTTTGGTGGGTTTTGGGAAGTTTCATTTCCGATGGAACTGTGCCGCAAAACTCGCGCGGGATGACCGTTTTTTCCATTGAAACACCGAAAAACTCGCAGTTAAATTTTTCTCAACGGATGAACCCAACCATCTCAGTTTGACGCAAAACTCATATTTGGTGGGTTTTTCTCACATTCATTTCCGACGGAATGGTGCCACAAAACTCACGCGGGATGACCGTTTTTTCCACTAATGCAGTAAAAAAGTCGCAGTTGAATATTTTCACAATGGTCGCACCCAATCATCTCAGTTTGACCCAAAACTTATGTTTGGTGGGTTTTAGGCACTTTCATTCCAGATGGAACAGTGCCGCAAAACTCCCGCGGGATGACAGTTTTCCACGAAAGCACCGAAAAACTCGCAGTTGAATTATTCGCAACGGACGCACCCAATCATCTCAGTTTGACCAAAAACTCATGTTTGGTGGGTTTTGGGAAGTTTCATTTCCGATGGAACTATGCCGCAAAACTCGCGCGGGATGACCGTTTTTTCCATTGAAACACCGAAAAACTCGCAGTTAAATTTTTCGCAACGGACGAACCCAACCATCTCAGTTTGACCCAAAACTCATATTTGGTGGGTTTTTCTCACATTCATTTCCGACGGAATGGTGCCACAAAACTCACGCGGGATGACCGTTTTTTCCACTAATGCAGTAAAAAACTCGCAGTTGAATATTTTCACAATGGTCACACCCAATCATCTCAGTTTGACCCAAAACTTATGTTTGGTGGGTTTTAGGCACTTTCATTCCCGATGGAACAGTGCCGCAAAACTCCCGCGGGATGACAGTTTTCCACGAAAGCACCGAAAAACTCGCAGTTGAATTATTCGCAACGGACGCACCCAATCATCTCAGTTTGACCAAAAACTCATGTTTGGTGGGTTTTGGGAAGTTTCATTTCCGATGGAACTGTGCCGCAAAACTCGCGCGGGATGACCGTTTTTTCCATTGAAACACCGAAAAACTCGCAGTTGAATTTTTCGCAACGGATGAACCCAACCATCTCAGTTTGACCCAAAACTCATATTTGGTGGGTTTTTCTCACATTCATTTCCGACGGAATGGTGCCACAAAACTCACGCGGGATGACCGTTTTTTCCACTAATGCAGTAAAAAACTCGCAGTTGAATATTTTCACAATGGTCGCACCCAATCATCTCAGTTTGACCCAAAACTTATATTTGGTGGGTTTTAGGCACTTTCATTCCCGATGGAACAGTGCCGCAAAACTCCCGCGGGATGACAGTTTTCCACGGCAGCACCGAAAAACTCGCAGTTGAATTTTTCGCAACGGACGCACCCAATCATCTCAGTTTGACCAAAAACTCATGTTTGGTGGGTTTTGGGAAGTTTCATTTCCGATGGAACGGTGCCGCAAAACTCGCGCGGGATGACCGTTTTTTCCATTAAATCACCGAAAAACTCGCAGTTGAATTTTTCACAATGGATGAACCCAACCATCTTATTTTGACCCAAAACTCATATTTGGTGGGTATTTGTCACTTTCATTTCTGACGGAATGGTGCCGCAAAACTCACGCGGGATGGCCGTTTTTTCCAATGATGCAGTAAAAAAACTCGTAGTTGAATTTTTCACAACGGACGCACCCAATCATCTCAGTTTGACCCAAAACTTTTGTTTGGTGCGTTTTTCGCACTTTCATTTCCGACGGAACGATGCCACAAAACTCGCGCGAGATGGTCGTTTGTTCCACTGATGCACAAAAAAGCTCGCAGTTCAATTTTTCGCAACGGACGCACCCAATCATCTCAGTTTGACCAAAAACTCATGTTTGGTGGGTTTTGGGAAGTTTCATTTCCGATGGAACGGTGCCGCAAAACTCGTGCGGGATGACCGTTTTTTCCATTGAAACACCGAAAAACTCGCAGTTGAATTTTTCGCAACGGATGAACCCAACCATCTCAGTTTGACCCAAAACTCATGTTTGGTGGGTTTTGGGCACTTTCATTTCCGAAGTAACGGTGCCGCAAAACTCACGCGGGATGACCGTTTTTTCCACTAATGCAGTAAAAAACTCGCAGTTGAATATTTTCACAATGGTCGCACCCAATCATCTCAGTTTGACCCAAAACTTATCTTTGGTGGGTTTTAGGCACTTTCATTCCCGATGGAACAGTGCCGCAAAACTCCCGCGGGATGACAGTTTTCCACGAAAGCACCGAAAAACTCGCAGTTGAATTATTCGCAACGGACGCACCCAATCATCTCAGTTTGACCAAAAACTCATGTTTGGTGGGTTTTGGGAAGTTTCATTTCCGATGGAACTGTGCCGCAAAACTCGCGCGGGATGACCGTTTTTTCCATTGAAACACCGAAAAACTCGCAGTTAAATTTTTCGCAACGGATGAACCCAACCATCTCAGTTTGACCCAAAACTCGTATTTGGTGGGTTTTTCTCACATTCATTTCCGACGGAATGGTGCCACAAAACTCACGCGGGATGACCGTTTTTTCCACTAATGCAGTAAAAAACTCGCAGTTGAATATTTTCACAATGGTCGCACCCAATCATCTCAGTTTGACCCAAAACTTATGTTTGGTGGGTTTTAGGCACTTTCATTCCCGATGGAACAGTGCCGCAAAACTCCCGCGGGATGACAGTTTTCCACGAAAGCACCGAAAAACTCGCAATTGAATTATTCGCAACGGACGCACCCAATCATCTCAGTTTGACCAAAAACTCATGTTTGGTGGGTTTTGGGAAGTTTCATTTCCGATGGAACTGTGCCGCAAAACTCGCGCGGGATGACCGTTTTTCCATTGAAACACCGAAAAACTTGCAGTTGAATTTTTCGCAACGGATGAACCCAACCATCTCAGTTTGACCCAAAACTCATATTTGGTGGGTTTTTCTCACATTCATTTCCGACGGAATGGTGCCACAAAACTCACGCGGGATGGCCGTTTTTTCCAATGATGCAGTAAAAAACTCGTAGTTGAATTTTTCACAACGGACGCACCCAATCATCTTAGTTTGACCCAAAACTTTTGTTTGGTGCGTTTTTGGCACTTTCATTTCCGACGGAACGATGCCACAAAACTCGCGCTAGATGGTCGTTTGTTCCACTGATGCACAAAAAAGCTCGCAGTTGAATTTTTCGCAACGGACGCACCCAATCATCTCAGTTTGACCAAAAACTCATGTTTGGTGGGTTTTGGGAAGTTTCATTTCCGATGGAACGGTGCCGCAAAACTCGCGCGGGATGACCGTTTTTTCCATTGAAACACCGAAAAACTCGCAGTTGAATTTTTCGCAACGGACGCACCCAATCATCTCAGTTTTACCCAAAACTCATGTTTGGTGGGTTTTGGGCACTTTCATTTCCGAAGGAACGGTGCCGCAAAACTCGCGCGGGATGACCATTTTTCCACTGAAGCACCGAAAAACTCATAGTTGATTTTTTCGCAACGGACGCAACCAATTATCTCAGTTTGACCCAAAACGCATGTTTGGTGGGTTTTAGGAACTTTCATTTCCAATGGAACGGTGCCGCAAAACTCGCGAGGGATGACCGTTTTTTCCATTGAAGCACCGAAAAACTCGCATTTGAATATTTCGCAACGGATGAACCCAACCATCTCAGTTTGACCCAAAACTCATATTTGGTTGGTTTTTCTCAGAATCATTTCCGACGGAATGGTGCCACAAAACTCACGCGGGATGGCCGTTTTTTCCATTAATGCAGTAAAAAACTTGCAGTTGAATTTTTCACAAGGGACGCACCCAATCATCTCAGTTTGACCCAAAAGTTATGTTTGGTGGTTTTTTGGCACATTCATTTCCGATGAAACGGTGCCGCAAAACTCGCGCGGGATGACCATTTTTCCACTGAAGCACCGAAAAACTCTTAGTTGAATTTTTCACTGATGCAGTAAAAAACTCGGAGTTGAATTTTTCGCAACGGATGCACCTAATCATCTCAGTTTGACCCAAAACTCATGTTTGGTGGGTTTTTGTCACTTTCATTTCCGATGGAATGGTGCCGCAAAACTCACGCGGGATGACCGTTTTTTCCATTGAAACACCGAAAAACTTGCAGTGAACTTTTCGCAACAGATGAACCCAACCATCTCAGTTTGACCCAAAACTCATGTTTGGTGGGTTTTGGGCACTTTCATTTCCGAAGGAACGGTGCCGCAAAACTCACGCGGGATGACCGTTTTTTCCACTAATGCAGTAAAAAACTCGCAGTTGAATATTTTCACAATGGTCGCACCCAATCATCTCAGTTTGACCCAAAACTTATCTTTGGTGGGTTTTAGGCACTTTCATTCCCGATGGAACAGTGCCGCAAAACTCCCGCGGGATGACAGTTTTCCACGGAAGCACCGAAAAACTCGCAGTTGAATTATTCGCAACGGACGCACCCAATCATCTCAGTTTGACCAAAAACTCATGTTTGGTGGGTTTTGGGAAGTTTCATTTCCGATGGAACTGTGCCGCAAAACTCGCGCGGGATGACCGTTTTTTCCATTGAAACACCGAAAAACTCGCAGTTAAATTTTTCGCAACGGATGAACCCAACCATCTCAGTTTGACCCAAAACTCGTATTTGGTGGGTTTTTCTCACATTCATTTCCGACGGAATGGTGCCACAAAACTCACGCGGGATGACCGTTTTTTCCACTAATGCAGTAAAAAACTCGCAGTTGAATATTTTCACAATGGTCGCACCCAATCATCTCAGTTTGACCCAAAACTTATGTTTGGTGGGTTTTAGGCACTTTCATTCCCGATGGAACAGTGCCGCAAAACTCCCGCGGGATGACAGTTTTCCACGAAAGCACCGAAAAACTCGCAGTTGAATTATTCGCAACGGACGCACCCAATCATCTCAGTTTGACCAAAAACTCATGTTTGGTGGGTTTTGGGAAGTTTCATTTCCGATGGAACTGTGCCGCAAAACTCGCGCGGGATGACCGTTTTTTCCATTGAAACACCGAAAAACTTGCAGTTGAATTTTTCGCAACGGATGAACCCAACCATCTCAGTTTGACCCAAAACTCATATTTGGTGGGTTTTTCTCACATTCATTTCCGACGGAATGGTGCCACAAAACTCACGCGGGATGGCCGTTTTTTCCAATGATGCAGTAAAAAAACTCGTAGTTGAATTTTTCACAATGGACGCACCCAATCATCTTAGTTTGACCCAAAACTTTTGTTTGGTGCGTTTTTGGCACTTTCATTTCCGACGGAACGATGCCACAAAACTCGCGCTAGATGGTCGTTTGTTCCACTGATGCACAAAAAAGCTCGCAGTTGAATTTTTCGCAACGGACGCACCCAATCATCTCAGTTTGACCAAAAACTCATGTTTGGTGGGTTTTGGGAAGTTTCATTTCCGATGGAACGGTGCCGCAAAACTCGCGCGGGATGACCGTTTTTTCCATTGAAACACCGAAAAACTCGCAGTTGAATTTTTCGCAACGGACGCACCCAATCATCTCAGTTTTACCCAAAACTCATGTTTGGTGGGTTTTGGGCACTTTCATTTCCGAAGGAACGGTGCCGCAAAACTCGCGCGGGATGACCATTTTTCCACTGAAGCACCGAAAAACTCATAGTTGATTTTTTCGCAACGGACGCAACCAATTATCTCAGTTTGACCCAAAACGCATGTTTGGTGGGTTTTAGGAACTTTCATTTCCAATGGAACGGTGCCGCAAAACTCGCGAGGGATGACCGTTTTTTCCATTGAAGCACCGAAAAACTCGCATTTGAATATTTCGCAACGGATGAACCCAACCATCTCAGTTTGACCCAAAACTCATATTTGGTTGGTTTTTCTCAGAATCATTTCCGACGGAATGGTGCCACAAAACTCACGCGGGATGGCCGTTTTTTCCATTAATGCAGTAAAAAACTTGCAGTTGAATTTTTCACAAGGGACGCACCCAATCATCTCAGTTTGACCCAAAAGTTATGTTTGGTGGTTTTTTGGCACATTCATTTCCGATGAAACGGTGCCGCAAAACTCGCGCGGGATGACCATTTTTCCACTGAAGCACCGAAAAACTCTCAGTTGAATTTTTCACTGATGCAGTAAAAAACTCGGAGTTGAATTTTTCGCAACGGATGCACCTAATCATCTCAGTTTGACCCAAAACTCATGTTTGGTGGGTTTTTGTCACTTTCATTTCCGATGGAATGGTGCCGCAAAACTCACGCGGGATGACCGTTTTTTCCATTGAAACACCGAAAAACTTGCAGTGAACTTTTCGCAACAGATGAACCCAACCATCTCAGTTTGACCCAAAACTCATGTTTGGTGGGTTTTGGGCACTTTCATTTCCGAAGGAACGGTGCCGCAAAACTCACGCGGGATGACCGTTTTTTCCACTAATGCAGTAAAAAACTCGCAGTTGAATATTTTCACAATGGTCGCACCCAATCATCTCAGTTTGACCCAAAACTTATCTTTGGTGGGTTTTAGGCACTTTCATTCCCGATGGAACAGTGCCGCAAAACTCCCGCGGGATGACAGTTTTCCACGGAAGCACCGAAAAACTCGCAGTTGAATTATTCGCAACGGACGCACCCAATCATCTCAGTTTGACCAAAAACTCATGTTTGGTGGGTTTTGGGAAGTTTCATTTCCGATGGAACTGTGCCGCAAAACTCGCGCGGGATGACCGTTTTTTCCATTGAAACACCGAAAAACTCGCAGTTAAATTTTTCGCAACGGATGAACCCAACCATCTCAGTTTGACCCAAAACTCGTATTTGGTGGGTTTTTCTCACATTCATTTCCGACGGAATGGTGCCACAAAACTCACGCGGGATGACCGTTTTTTCCACTAATGCAGTAAAAAACTCGCAGTTGAATATTTTCACAATGGTCGCACCCAATCATCTCAGTTTGACCCAAAACTTATGTTTGGTGGGTTTTAGGCACTTTCATTCCCGATGGAACAGTGCCGCAAAACTCCCGCGGGATGACAGTTTTCCACGAAAGCACCGAAAAACTCGCAGTTGAATTATTCGCAACGGACGCACCCAATCATCTCAGTTTGACCAAAAACTCATGTTTGGTGGGTTTTGGGAAGTTTCATTTCCGATGGAACTGTGCCGCAAAACTCGCGCGGGATGACCGTTTTTTCCATTGAAACACCGAAAAACTTGCAGTTGAATTTTTCGCAACGGATGAACCCAACCATCTCAGTTTGACCCAAAACTCATATTTGGTGGGTTTTTCTCACATTCATTTCCGACGGAATGGTGCCACAAAACTCACGCGGGATGGCCGTTTTTTCCAATGATGCAGTAAAAAAACTCGTAGTTGAATTTTTCACAATGGACGCACCCAATCATCTTAGTTTGACCCAAAACTTTTGTTTGGTGCGTTTTTGGCACTTTCATTTCCGACGGAACGATGCCACAAAACTCGCGCTAGATGGTCGTTTGTTCCACTGATGCACAAAAAAGCTCGCAGTTGAATTTTTCGCAACGGACGCACCCAATCATCTCAGTTTGACCAAAAACTCATGTTTGGTGGGTTTTGGGAAGTTTCATTTCCGATGGAACGGTGCCGCAAAACTCGCGCGGGATGACCGTTTTTTCCATTGAAACACCGAAAAACTCGCAGTTGAATTTTTCGCAACGGACGCACCCAATCATCTCAGTTTTACCCAAAACTCATGTTTGGTGGGTTTTGGGCACTTTCATTTCCGAAGGAACGGTGCCGCAAAACTCGCGCGGGATGACCATTTTTCCACTGAAGCACCGAAAAACTCATAGTTGATTTTTTCGCAACGGACGCAACCAATTATCTCAGTTTGACCCAAAACGCATGTTTGGTGGGTTTTAGGAACTTTCATTTCCAATGGAACGGTGCCGCAAAACTCGCGAGGGATGACCGTTTTTTCCATTGAAGCACCGAAAAACTCGCATTTGAATATTTCGCAACGGATGAACCCAACCATCTCAGTTTGACCCAAAACTCATATTTGGTTGGTTTTTCTCAGAATCATTTCCGACGGAATGGTGCCACAAAACTCACGCGGGATGGCCGTTTTTTCCATTAATGCAGTAAAAAACTTGCAGTTGAATTTTTCACAAGGGACGCACCCAATCATCTCAGTTTGACCCAAAAGTTATGTTTGGTGGTTTTTTGGCACATTCATTTCCGATGAAACGGTGCCGCAAAACTCGCGCGGGATGACCATTTTTCCACTGAAGCACCGAAAAACTCTCAGTTGAATTTTTCACTGATGCAGTAAAAAACTCGGAGTTGAATTTTTCGCAACGGATGCACCTAATCATCTCAGTTTGACCCAAAACTCATGTTTGGTGGGTTTTTGTCACTTTCATTTCCGATGGAATGGTGCCGCAAAACTCACGCGGGATGACCGTTTTTTCCATTGAAACACCGAAAAACTTGCAGTGAACTTTTCGCAACAGATGAACCCAACCATCTCAGTTTGACCCAAAACTCATGTTTGGTGGGTTTTGGGCACTTTCATTTCCGAAGGAACGGTGCCGCAAAACTCACGCGGGATGACCGTTTTTTCCACTAATGCAGTAAAAAACTCGCAGTTGAATATTTTCACAATGGTCGCACCCAATCATCTCAGTTTGACCCAAAACTTATCTTTGGTGGGTTTTAGGCACTTTCATTCCCGATGGAACAGTGCCGCAAAACTCCCGCGGGATGACAGTTTTCCACGGAAGCACCGAAAAACTCGCAGTTGAATTATTCGCAACGGACGCACCCAATCATCTCAGTTTGACCAAAAACTCATGTTTGGTGGGTTTTGGGAAGTTTCATTTCCGATGGAACTGTGCCGCAAAACTCGCGCGGGATGACCGTTTTTTCCATTGAAACACCGAAAAACTCGCAGTTAAATTTTTCGCAACGGATGAACCCAACCATCTCAGTTTGACCCAAAACTCGTATTTGGTGGGTTTTTCTCACATTCATTTCCGACGGAATGGTGCCACAAAACTCACGCGGGATGACCGTTTTTTCCACTAATGCAGTAAAAAACTCGCAGTTGAATATTTTCACAATGGTCGCACCCAATCATCTCAGTTTGACCCAAAACTTATGTTTGGTGGGTTTTAGGCACTTTCATTCCCGATGGAACAGTGCCGCAAAACTCCCGCGGGATGACAGTTTTCCACGAAAGCACCGAAAAACTCGCAGTTGAATTATTCGCAACGGACGCACCCAATCATCTCAGTTTGACCAAAAACTCATGTTTGGTGGGTTTTGGGAAGTTTCATTTCCGATGGAACTGTGCCGCAAAACTCGCGCGGGATGACCGTTTTTTCCATTGAAACACCGAAAAACTTGCAGTTGAATTTTTCGCAACGGATGAACCCAACCATCTCAGTTTGACCCAAAACTCATATTTGGTGGGTTTTTCTCACATTCATTTCCGACGGAATGGTGCCACAAAACTCACGCGGGATGGCCGTTTTTTCCAATGATGCAGTAAAAAAACTCGTAGTTGAATTTTTCACAACGGACGCACCCAATCATCTTAGTTTGACCCAAAACTTTTGTTTGGTGCGTTTTTGGCACTTTCATTTCCGACGGAACGATGCCACAAAACTCGCGCTAGATGGTCGTTTGTTCCACTGATGCACAAAAAAGCTCGCAGTTGAATTTTTCGCAACGGACGCACCCAATCATCTCAGTTTGACCAAAAACTCATGTTTGGTGGGTTTTGGGAAGTTTCATTTCCGATGGAACGGTGCCGCAAAACTCGCGCGGGATGACCGTTTTTTCCATTGAAACACCGAAAAACTCGCAGTTGAATTTTTCGCAACGGACGCACCCAATCATCTCAGTTTTACCCAAAACTCATGTTTGGTGGGTTTTGGGCACTTTCATTTCCGAAGGAACGGTGCCGCAAAACTCGCGCGGGATGACCATTTTTCCACTGAAGCACCGAAAAACTCATAGTTGATTTTTTCGCAACGGACGCAACCAATTATCTCAGTTTGACCCAAAACGCATGTTTGGTGGGTTTTAGGAACTTTCATTTCCAATGGAACGGTGCCGCAAAACTCGCGAGGGATGACCGTTTTTTCCATTGAAGCACCGAAAAACTCGCATTTGAATATTTCGCAACGGATGAACCCAACCATCTCAGTTTGACCCAAAACTCATATTTGGTTGGTTTTTCTCAGAATCATTTCCGACGGAATGGTGCCACAAAACTCACGCGGGATGGCCGTTTTTTCCATTAATGCAGTAAAAAACTTGCAGTTGAATTTTTCACAAGGGACGCACCCAATCATCTCAGTTTGACCCAAAAGTTATGTTTGGTGGTTTTTTGGCACATTCATTTCCGATGAAACGGTGCCGCAAAACTCGCGCGGGATGACCATTTTTCCACTGAAGCACCGAAAAACTCTCAGTTGAATTTTTCACTGATGCAGTAAAAAACTCGGAGTTGAATTTTTCGCAACGGATGCACCTAATCATCTCAGTTTGACCCAAAACTCATGTTTGGTGGGTTTTTGTCACTTTCATTTCCGATGGAATGGTGCCGCAAAACTCACGCGGGATGACCGTTTTTTCCATTGAAACACCGAAAAACTTGCAGTGAACTTTTCGCAACAGATGAACCCAACCATCTCAGTTTGACCCAAAACTCATATTTGGTGGGTTTTTCTCACATTCATTTCTGACGGAATGGTGCCACAAAACTCACGCGGGATGACCGTTTTTTCCACTAATCCAGTAAAAAACTCGCAGTTGAATTTTTTCACAATGGTCGCACCCAATCATCTCAGTTTGACCCAAAACTTTTGTTTGGTGGGTTTTAGGCACTTTCATTCCCGATGGAACAGTGCCGCAAAACTCCCGCGGGATGACAGTTTTCCACAGAAGCACCGAAAAACTGGCAGTTGAATTTTTCGCAACGGACGCACCCAATCATCTCAGTTTGACCAAAAACTCATGTTTGGTGGGTTTTGGGAAGTTTCATTTCCGATGGAACGGTGCCGCAAAACTCGCGTGGGATGACCGTTTTTTCCATTGAATCACCGAAAAACTCGCACTTGATTTTTTCACAACGGACGAACCCAACCATCTCAGTTTGACCCAAAACTCATATTTGGTGGGTGTTTGTCACTTTCATTTCTGACGGGATGGTGCCGCAAAACTCACGCGGGATGGCCGTTTTTTCCAATGATGCAGTAAAAAAACTCGTAGTTGAATTTTTCACAACGGACGCACCCAATCATCTCAGTTTGACCCAAAACTTTTGTTTGGTGCGTTTTTGGCACTTTCATTTCCGACGGAACGATGCCACAAAACTCGCGCGGGATGGTCATTTGTTCCACTAATGCACAAAAAAGCTCGCAGTTGAATTTTTCACAACGGACGCACCCAGTCATCTCAGTTTGACCCAAAACACATGTTTGGTGGGGTTTTGGCACATTCATATCTGACGGAACGTTGCCGCAAAACTTGCGCGGGATGGCCATTTTTTCACTGATGCAGTAAAAAACTCGCAGTTGAATTTTTCGCAACGGACGCACCCAATCATCTCAGTTTGACCCAAAACTCATCTTTGGTGGGTTTTGGGCACTTTCATTTCCAAAGGAACGGTGCCGCAAAACTTGCGCGGGATGACCATTTTTCCACTAAAGCACCGAAAAACTCACAGTTGAATTTTTCGCAACGGACGCAACCAATTATCTCAGTTTGACCCAAAACGCATGTTTGGTGGGTTTTAGGAACTTTCATTTCCAATGGAACGGTGCCGCAAAACTCGCGAGGGATGACCGTTTTTTCCATTGAAGCACCGAAAAACTCGCATTTGAATATTTCGCAATGGATGAACCCAACCATCTCAGTTTGACCCAAAACTCATATTTGGTTGGTTTTTCTCAGAATCATTTCCGACGGAATGGTGCCACAAAACTCACGCGGGATGGCCGTTTTTTCCATTAATGCAGTAAAAAACTCGCAGTTGAATTTTTCACAAGGGACGCACCCAATCATCTCAGTTTGACCCAAAAGTTATGTTTGGTGGTTTTTTGGCACATTCATTTCCGATGAAACGGTGCCGCAAAACTCGCGCGGGATGACCATTTTTCCACTGAAGCATCGAAAAACTCTCAGTTGAATTTTTCACTGATGCAGTGAAAAACTCGGAGTTGAATTTTTTGCAACGGATGCACCTAATCATCCCAGTTTGAGCCAAAACTCATGTTTGGTGGGTTTTTGTCACTTTCATTTCCGATGGAATGGTGCCGCAAAACTCACGCGGGATGACCGTTTTATCCATTGAAACACCGAAAAACTTGCAGTTGAATTTTTCGCAACAGATGAACCCAACCATCTCAGTTTGACCCAAAACTCATATTTGGTGGGTTTTTCTCACATTCATTTCTGACGGAATGGTGCCACAAAACTCACGCGGGATGACCGTTTTTTCCACTAATGCAGTAAAAAACTCGCAGTTGAATTTTTTCACAATGGTCGCACCCAATCATCTCAGTTTGACCCAAAACTTATGTTTGGTGGGTTTTAGGCACTTTCATTCCCGATGGAACAGTGCCGCAAAACTCCCGCGGGATGACAGTTTTCCACGGAAGCACCGAAAAACTCGCAGTTGAATTTTTCGCAACGGACACACCCAATCATCTCAGTTTGACCAAAAACTCAGGTTTGGTGGGTTTTGGGAAGTTTCATTTCCGATGGAACGGTGCCGCAAAACTCGCGTGGGATGACCGTTTTTTCCATTGAATCACCAAAAAACTCGCACTTGATTTTTTCACAACGGATGAACCCAACCATCTCAGTTTGACCCAAAACACATATTTGGTCGGTATTTGTCACTTTCATTTCTGACGGGATGGTGCCGCAAAACTCACGCGGGATGGCCGTTTTTTCCAATGATGCAGTAAAAAAACTCGTAGTTGAATTTTTCACAACGGACGCACCCAATCATCTCAGTTTGACCCAAAACTTTTGTTTGGTGCGTTTTTGTCACTTTCATTTCCGACGGAACGATGCCACAAAACTCGCGCGGGATGGTCGTTTGTTCCACTAATGCACAAAAAAGCTCGCAGTTGAATTTTTCACAACGGACGCACCCAGTCATCTCAGTTTGACCCAAAACACATGTTTGGTGGGGTTTTGGCACATTCATATCTGACGGAACGTTGCCGCAAAACTTGCGCGGGATGGCCGTTTTTTCACTGATGCAGTAAAAAACTCGCAGTTGAATTTTTCGCAACGGACGCACCCAATCATCTCAGTTTGACCCAAAACTCATCTTTGGTGGGTTTTGGGCACTTTCATTTCCGAAGGAACGGTGCCGCAAAACTTGCGCGGGATGACCATTTTTCCACTAAAGCACCGAAAAACTCACAGTTGAATTTTTCGCAACGGACGCAACCAATTATCTCAGTTTGACCCAAAACGCATGTTTGGTGGGTATTTGTAACTTTCATTTCTGACGGAATGGTGCCGCAAAACTCACGCGGGATGGCCGTTTTTTCCAATGATGCAGTAAAAAAACTCGTATTTGAATTTTTCACAACAGACGCACCCAATCATCTCAGTTTGACCCAAAACTTTTGTTTGGTGCGTTTTTGGCACTTTCATTTCCGACGGAACGATGCCACAAAACTCGCGCGAGATGGTCGTTTGTTCCACTAATGCACAAAAAAGCTCGCAGTTGAATTTTTCAAAACGGACGCACCCAGTCATCTCAGTTTGACCCAAAACACATGTTTGGTGGGGTTTTGGCACTTTCATATGTGACGGAACGTTGCCGCAAAACTCGCGCGGGATGGCCGTTTTTCACTGATGCAGTAAAAAACTCGTAGTTGATTTTTTCGCAACGGACGCACCCAATCATCTCAGTTTTACCCAAAACTCATGTTTGGTGGGTTTTGGGCACTTTCATTTCCGAAGGAACGGTGCCGCAAAACTCGCGCGGGATGACCATTTTTCCACTGAAGCACCGAAAAACTCATAGTTGATTTTTTCGCAACGGACGCAACCAATTATCTCAGTTTGACCCAGAACGCATGTTTGGTGGGTTTTAGGAACTTTCATTTCCAATGGAACGGTGCCGCAAAACTCGCGAGGGATGACCGTTTTTTCCATTGAAGCACCGAAAAACTCGCATTTGAATATTTCGTAACGGATGAACCCAACCATCTCAGTTTGACCCAAAACTCATATTTGGTTGGTTTTTCTCAGAATCATTTCCGACGGAATGGTGCCACAAAACTCACGCGGGATGGCCGTTTTTTCCATTAATGCAGTAAAAAACTCGCAGTTGAATTTTTCACAAGGGACGACCCAATCATCTCAGTTTGACCCAAAAGTTATGTTTGGTGGTTTTTTGGCACATTCATTTCCGACGACGGTGCCGCAAAACTCGCGCGGGATGACCATTTTTCCACTGAAGCACCGAAAAACTCTCAGTTGAATTTTTCACTGATGCAGTAAAAAACTCGGATTTGAATTTTTCGCAACGGATGCACCTAATCATCTTAGTTTGACCCAAAACTCATGTTTGGTGGGTTTTTGTCAGTTTCATTTCCGATGGAACGGTGCCGCAAAACTTGCGCGGGATGACCGTTTTTTCCACTGAAGCACCAAAAAACTCGCAGTTGAATTTTTCGCAACGGACGCATCCAATCATCTCAGTTTGACCCAAAACACATGTTTGGTGGGTTTTAGGCACTTTCATTTCCGATGGAACGGTGCCGCAAAACTTGCGCGGGATGACCGTTTTTTCCATTGAAGCACCGAAAAACTCGCAGTTGAATTTTTTGCAACGGAAGAACCCAACCATCTCAGTTTGACACAAAACTCATATTTGGTGGGTATTTCTCACTTTCATTTCCGAATGAATGGTGCCACAAAACACACGCGGGATGGTCGTTTTTTCCACTAATGCAGTAAAAAAACTCGTAGTTGAATTTTTCACAACGGACGCACCCAATCATCTCAGTTTGACCCAAAACTTATGTTTGGTGGGTTTTTGCACATTCATTTCTGACGAAACAGTGCCGCAAAACTCGCGCGGGATGACCGTTTTTCCAATGAAGCACCGAAAAACTCGCAGTTGAATTTTTCACAGCAGATGCACCCAATCATCTCAGTTTGACCCAAAACGCATTGTTGGCTGGTTTTTGGCACTTTCATTTCCGATGGAACGGTGCCGCAAAACTTCCGCGGATGGCCGTTTTTTCCTGACGCAGTAAAAAACTCGCAGTTAAATTTTTCACAATGGATGCACCTAATCATCTCAGTTTGACCCAAAACTCATGTTTGGTGGGTTTTTGTCACATTCATTTCCGACGGAACAATTCCACAAAACTCGTGCGAGATGGTCGTTTTTTCCACTGATGCAACAAAAAGCTCGCAGTTGAATTTTTCACAACGGCTGAACCCAATCACCTCAGTTTGACCCAAAACTCATGTTTGGTAGGGTTTTGTCACTTTAATTTCCGACGGAACGGTGCCGCAAAACTTGCGCTGGATGACCGTTTTTTCCACTGAAGCACCGAAAAACTCGCAGTTCTTCTTTTCGCAACGGACGCACCCAATTATCTCAGTTTGACCCAAAACGCATGTTTGGTGGGCTTTTGGCACTTTCATTTCCGACGGAACGGTGGCGCAAAACTCGGGCGGGATGGCCGCTTTTTCCACTGATACAGTAAAAAACTCGCAGTTGAATTTTTCACAACAGACGCACCCGATCATCTCAATTGGACCCAAAACTTATGTTTGGTGGGTCTTAGACACTTTCATTTCAGACGGAACGGTGCCGCCAAACTCGCGCGGGATGACCGTTTTTCCACTGAAGCAACGAAAAACTCGCAGTTGAATTTTTCGCAATGGACGCACCCAATCATCTCAGTTTGACACAAAACTCATGTTTGGTGGGTTTTTGTCACTTTCATTTCCAACGGAACGGTGCCGCAAAACTTGCGCTGGATGACCGTTTTTTCCACTGAAGCACCGAAAAACTCGCAGTTGATTTTTTTCACTACGGACGCATCCAATTATCTCAGTTTGACCCAAAACGCATGTTTGGTGGGTATTTGTAACTTTCATTTCTGACGGAATGGTGCCGCAAAACTCACGCGGGATGGCCGTTTTTTTCAATGATGCAGTAAAAAAACTCGTATTTGAATTTTTCACAACAGACGCACCCAATCATCTCAGTTTGACCCAAAACTTTTGTTTGGTGCGTTTTTGGCACTTTCATTTCCGACGGAACGATGCCACAAAACTCGCGCGAGATGGTCGTTTGTTCCACTAATGCACAAAAAAGCTCGCAGTTGAATTTTTCAAAACGGACGCACCCAGTCATCTCAGTTTGACCCAAAACACATGTTTGGTGGGGTTTTGGCACTTCATATGTGACGGAACGTTGCCGCAAAACTCGCGCGGGATGGCCGTTTTTCACTGATGCAGTAAAAAACTCGTAGTTGATTTTTTCGCAACGGACGCACCCAATCATCTCAGTTTTACCCAAAACTCATGTTTGGTGGGTTTTGGGCACTTTCATTTCCGAAGGAACGGTGCCGCAAAACTCGCGCGGGATGACCATTTTTCCACTGAAGCACCGAAAAACTCATAGTTGATTTTTTCGCAACGGACGCAACCAATTATCTCAGTTTGACCCAGAACGCATGTTTGGTGGGTTTTAGGAACTTTCATTTCCAATGGAACGGTGCCGCAAAACTCGCGAGGGATGACCGTTTTTTCCATTGAAGCACCGAAAAACTCGCATTTGAATATTTCGTAACGGATGAACCCAACCATCTCAGTTTGACCCAAAACTCATATTTGGTTGGTTTTTCTCAGAATCATTTCCGACGGAATGGTGCCACAAAACTCACGCGGGATGGCCGTTTTTTCCATTAATGCAGTAAAAAACTCGCAGTTGAATTTTTCACAAGGGACGACCCAATCATCTCAGTTTGACCCAAAAGTTATGTTTGGTGGTTTTTTGGCACATTCATTTCCGACGACGGTGCCGCAAAACTCGCGCGGGATGACCATTTTTCCACTGAAGCACCGAAAAACTCTCAGTTGAATTTTTCACTGATGCAGTAAAAAACTCGGAGTTGAATTTTTCGCAACGGATGCACCTAATCATCTTAGTTTGACCCAAAACTCATGTTTGGTGGGTTTTTGTCAGTTTCATTTCCGATGGAACGGTGCCGCAAAACTTGCGCGGGATGACCGTTTTTTCCACTGAAGCACAAAAAAACTCGCAGTTGAATTTTTCGCAACGGACGCATCCAATCATCTCAGTTTGACCCAAAACACATGTTTGGTGGGTTTTAGGCACTTTCATTTCCGATGGAACGGTGCCGCAAAACTTGCGCGGGATGACCGTTTTTTCCATTGAAGCACCGAAAAACTCGCAGTTGAATTTTTTGCAACGGAAGAACCCAACCATCTCAGTTTGACACAAAACTCATATTTGGTGGGTATTTCTCACTTTCATTTCCGAATGAATGGTGCCACAAAACTCACGCGGGATGGTCGTTTTTTCCACTAATGCAGTAAAAAAACTTGTAGTTGAATTTTTCACAACGGACGCACCCAATCATCTCATTTTGACCCAAAACTTATGTTTGGTGGGTTTTTGCACATTCATTTCTGACGAAACAGTGCCGCAAAACTCGCGCGGGATGACCGTTTTTCCAATGAAGCACCGAAAAACTCGCAGTTGAATTTTTCACAGCAGATGCACCCAATCATCTCAATTTGACCCAAAACGCATTGTTGGCTGGTTTTTGGCACTTTCATTTCCGATGGAACGGTGCCGCAAAACTGCCGCGGATGGCCGTTTTTTCCTGATGCAGTAAAAAACTCGCAGTTAAATTTTTCACAATGGATGCACCTAATCATCTCAGTTTGACCCAAAACTCATGTTTGGTGGGTTTTTGTCACATTCATTTCCGACGGAACAATTCCACAAAACTCGTGCGAGATGGTCGTTTTTTCCACTGATGCAACAAAAAGCTCGCAGTTGAATTTTTCACAACGGCTGAACCCAATCACCTCAGTTTGACCCAAAACTCATGTTTGGTAGGGTTTTGTCACTTTAATTTCCGACGGAACGGTGCCGCAAAACTTGCGCTGGATGACCGTTTTTTCCACTGAAGCACCGAAAAACTCGCAGTTCTTCTTTTCGCAACGGACGCACCCAATTATCTCAGTTTGACCCAAAACGCATGTTTGGTGGGCTTTTGGCACTTTCATTTCCGACGGAACGGTGGCGCAAAACTCGGGCGGGATGGCCGTTTTTTCCACTGATACAGTAAAAAACTCGCAGTTGAATTTTTCACAACAGACGCACCCGATCATCTCAATTGGACCCAAAACTTATGTTTGGTGGGTCTTAGACACTTTCATTTCAGACGGAACGGTGCCGCCAAACTCGCGCGGGATGACCGTTTTTCCACTGAAGCAACGAAAAACTCGCAGTTGAATTTTTCGCAATGGACGCACCCAATCATCTCAGTTTGACACAAAACTCATGTTTGGTGGGTTTTTGTCACTTTCATTTCCAACGGAACGGTGCCGCAAAACTTGCGCTGGATGACCGTTTTTTCCACTGAAGCACCGAAAAACTCGCAGTTGATTTTTTTCACTACGGACGCATCCAATTATCTCAGTTTGACCCAAAACGCATGTTTGGTGGGTATTTGTAACTTTCATTTCTGACGGAATGGTGCCGCAAAACTCACGCGGGATGGCCGTTTTTTCCAATGATGCAGTAAAAAAACTCGTATTTGAATTTTTCACAACAGACGCACCCAATCATCTCAGTTTGACCCAAAACTTTTGTTTGGTGCGTTTTTGGCACTTTCATTTCCGACGGAACGATGCCACAAAACTCGCGCGAGATGGTCGTTTGTTCCACTAATGCACAAAAAAGCTCGCAGTTGAATTTTTCAAAACGGACGCACCCAGTCATCTCAGTTTGACCCAAAACACATGTTTGGTGGGGTTTTGGCACTTTCATATGTGACGGAACGTGGCCGCAAAACTCGCGCGGGATGGCCGTTTTTCACTGATGCAGTAAAAAACTCGTAGTTGATTTTTTCGCAACGGACGCACCCAATCATCTCAGTTTTACCCAAAACTCATGTTTGGTGGGTTTTGGGCACTTTCATTTCCGAAGGAACGGTGCCGCAAAACTCGCGCGGGATGACCATTTTTCCACTGAAGCACCGAAAAACTCGCAGTTGAATTTTTCGCAATGGACGCACCCAATCATCTCAGTTTGACCCAAAACGCATGTTTGGTTGGTTTTTGGCACTTTCATTTCTGACGGAACGGTGCCGCAAAACTCGCGCGGGATGGCCGTTTTTTCCACTGATGCAGTAAAACACTCGCAGTTGTATTTTTTGCAACGGACGCACCTAATCATCTCAGTTGGAATCAAAACTCATGTTTGGTGGATTTTGGGCACTTTCTTTTCCGATGGAACGGTGCCGCAAAACTCGCGCTGGATGACCTTTTTTGCACCGAAGCAACGAAAAACTCGTAGGTGAATTTTTCGCAATGGGTGACCCCAAGCATCTCAGTTTGACCCAAAAATCATGTTTGGTGCGTTTTTTCAATTTCATTTCCGACGGATCGGTGCCCCAAAACTCGCGCGGGATGGCCGTTTTTCCACTAATGCAGTAAAAAACTCAGAGTTGAATTTTTCACAACGGACGCACCCAATCATTTCAGTTTGACCCAAAACTTATGTTTGGTGGGTTTTAGGCACTTTCATTCCGATGGAACGGTGCCGCAAAACTCGCGCGGGTTGACCGTTTTTCCACTAAAGCACCGAAAAACTCGTAGTTGAATTTTTCACAACAGACGCACCCAATCATCTCAGTTTGACCCAAAACTCATGTTTGGTGGGTTTTTATCAGGTTAATTTCCGACGGAACGGTGCCGCAAAACTTGCGCTGGATGACCGTTTTTTCCACTGAAGCACCGAAAAACTCGCAGTTCTTCTTTTCGCAACGGACGCACCCAATTATCTCAGTTTGACCCAAAACGCATGTTTGGTGGGCTTTTGGCACTTTCATTTCCGACGGAACGGTGGCGCAAAACTCGGGCGGGATGGCCGTTTTTTCCACTGATACAGTAAAAAACTCGCAGTTGAATTTTTCACAACAGACGCACCCGATCATCTCAATAGGACCCAAAACTTATGTTTGGTGGGTCTTAGACACTTTCTTTTCAGACGGAACGGTGCCGCCAAACTAGCGCGGGATGACCGTTTTTCCACTGAAGCAACGAAAAACTCGCAGTTGAATTTTTCGCAATGGACGCACCCAATCATCTCAGTTTGACCCAAAACTCATGTTTGGTGGGTTTTGGACACTTTCATTTCCGATGGAACGGTGCCGCAAAACTCACGCGGGATGACCTTTTTTCCACTGAAACACCGAAAAACTCGCAGTTGATTTTTTCGCAACGGACGCACCCAATTATCTCAGTTTGACCCAAAACGCATGTTTGGTGGGTTTTAGGCACTTTCATTTCCGATGGAATGGTGCCACAAAACTCGCGCGGGATGACCGTTTTTCCATTGAAGCACCGAAAAACTCGCAGTTTAATTTTTCGCAACGGATGAACCCAACCATCTCAGTTTGACCCAAAACTCATATTTGGTGGGTATTTCTCACTTTCATTTCCGACGGAATAGTGCCACAAAACTCACGCTGGATCGCCATTTTTTCCACTAATGCAGTAAAAAACTCGCAGTTGAATTTTTCACAACGGACGCACCCAATCACCTCAGTTTGACCCAAAACTTATGTTTGGTGGGTTTTTGGCACATTCATTTCCGACGAAATGGTGCCGCAAAACTCGCGCGGGATGACCGTTTTTCCACTGAAGCACCGAAAAACTCGCAGTTGAATTTTTCACACCAGACGCATCCAATCATCTCAGTTTGACCCAAAACGCATGTTTGGATGGTTTTTGGCATTTTCATTTCTGATGTAACGGTGCCGCAAAACATGCGCTGGATGGCCGTTTTTTCCACTGATGCAGTAAAAATTCCCAGTTGAATTTTTCGCAATGGAAGCACCTAATCATCTCAGTTTGACCCAAAATTCATGTTTGGTGGGTTTTGGGCACTTTCATTTCCGATGGAACGGTGCCGCAAAACTCGCGCGGGATGGCCGTTTTTTCCACTGATGCACTAAAAAGCTTGCAGTTGATTTTTTCACAATGGACGCACCCAATCATCTCAGTTTGACACAAAACTCATGTTTGGTGGGTTTTTGTCACTTTCATTTCCAACGGAATGGTGCCGCAAAACTTGCGCTGGATGACCGTTTTTTCCACTGAAGCACCGAAAAACTCGCAGTTGATTTTTTTCACAACGGACGCATCCAATTATCTCAGTTTGACCCAAAACGCATGTTTGGTGGGTTTTTGGCACTTTCATTTCCGACGGAACGGTGGCGCAAAACTCGGGCGGGATGGCCATTTTTTCCACTGATCCAGTAAAAAACTCACAGTTGAATTTTTCACAACAGACGCACCCAATCATCTCAGTTTGACACAAAACTTATGTTTGGTGAGTTTTAGGCACTTTCATTCTGATGGAACGGTGCCGCAAAACTCGCGTGGGATGACAGTTTTTCCACTAAAGAACTGAAAAACTCGCAGTTGAATTTTTCGCAATGGACGCACCCAATCATCTCAGTTTGACCCAAAACTCATGTTTGGTGGGTTTTTATCAGTTTCATTTCTGACGGATCGGTGCCGCAAAACTCGCGCGGGATGGCCGTTTTCCACTAATGCAGTAAAAAAATCGCAGTTGAATTTTTCACAACTAACGCACCCAATCATCTCACTTTGACCCAAAACACATGTTTGGTGGGTTTTTGGCACTTTCATTTCCGACGAAACTGTGCCGCAAAACTCGCGCGGGATGGTCGTTTTTTCCACTGATGCAGTAAAACACTGGCAGTTGTATTTTTCGCAACAGACGCACCCAATCATCTCAGTTTGACCCAAAACTTATGTTTGGTGAGTTTTAGGCACTTTCATTTCAGATGGAACGGTGCCGCAAGACTCGCGTGGGATGACAGTTTTTCCACTGAAGCACCGAAAAACTCGCAGTTGAATTTTTCGCAATGGACGCACCCAATCATCTCAGTTTGACCCAAAACGCATGTTTGGTTGGTTTTTGGCACTTTCATTTCTGACGGAACGGTGCCGCAAAACTCGCGCGGGATGGCCGTTTTTTCCACTGATGCAGTAAAACACTCGCAGTTGTATTTTTTGCAACGGACGCACCTAATCATCTCAGTTGGAATCAAAACTCATGTTTGGTGGATTTTGGGCACTTTCTTTTCCGATGGAACGGTGCCGCAAAACTCGCTCTGGATGACCTTTTTTCCACCGAAGCAACGAAAAACTCGTAGGTGAATTTTTCGCAATGGATGAACCCAAGCATCTCAGTTTGACCCAAAAAACATGTTTGGTGCGTTTTATCAGTTTCATTTTCGACGGATCGGTGCCCCAAAACTCGCGCGGGATGACCGTTTTTCCACTAATGCAGTAAAAAACTCAGAGTTGAATTTTTCACAACGGACGCACCCAATCATCTCAGTTTCACCCAAAACTTATGTTTGGTGCGTTTTTGGCACTTTCATTTCCGACGGAACGGTGCCGCAAAACTCGCGCGGGTTGACCGTTTTTCCACTAAAGCAACGAAAAACTCGAAGTTGAATTTTTTTCACAACGGACGCACCCAATCATCTCAATTTGAACCAAAACTCATGTTTGGTGGGTTTTTATCAGTTTCATTTCTGACGGATCGGTGCCGCAAAACTCGCGCGGAATGGCCGTTTTCCACTAATGCAGTAAAAAAATCGGAGTTGAATTTTTCACAATGAACGCACCCAATCATCTCAGTTTGACCCAAAACACATGTTTGGTGGGTTTTTGGCACTTTCATTTCCGAGGAAACGGTGCCGCAAAACTCGCGCGGGATGACCGTTTTTTCCACTGAAGCACCGAAAAACTCATAGTTGATTTTTTCGCAACGGACGCACCTAATTATCTCAGTTTGACGCAAAACTCATGTTTGGTGGGTTTTTGTAACTTTCATTTGCGTCGGAACGGTGCCGCAAAACTCGCGCTGGATGACCGTTTTTTCCACTAAAGCACTAAAAAACTCGCAGTTCATTTTTTCGCAACGGACGCACCAATTATCTCAGTTTTACCCAAAACGCATGTTTGGTGGGGTTTCGGCACTTTCATTTCCGACGTTACGGTGCCGCAAAACTCGGGCGGGATGGCCATTTTTTCCACTGATGCAGTAAAAAACTCGCAGTTGAATTTTTCACAACGGACGCACCCAATCATCTAAGTTTTACCCAAAACTTATGTTTGGTGGGTTTTAGGTACTTTCATTCCCGATGGAAAAGTGCCGCAAAACTCGCACGGGATGAACGTTTTCCACTAAAGCACCAAAAAACTCGCAGTTAAATTTTTCACAACGGACGCACCCAATCATCTAAGTTTGACCCAAAACGCATGTTTGGTGGGTTTTTGGCACTTTCATTTGCGACGGAACGGTGCCGCAAAATCGCGCAGGATGGCCATTTTTTCCACTAATGCAGTAAAAAACTCGCAGTTGAATTTTTCACAACGGACGCACCCAATCATCTTAGTTTGACCCAAAACACATGTTTGGTGGGTTTTGGGAAGTTCCATTTCCGATGGAACGGTGCCGCAAAACTCGCGCGGGATGACCGTTTTTCCACCGAAGCACCGAAAAACTCGTTGGTGAATTTTTCGCAACGGATGAACCCAAGCATCTCAGTTTGACCCAAAACTCATGTTTGGTGGCTTTTTATCAGTTTCATTTCCGATAGATCGGTGCCGCAAAACTCGCGCGGGATGGCCGTTTTTTCCACTAATGCAGTAAAAAACTCACGCGGGATGACCTTTTTTCCACTGAAACACCGAAAAACTCGCAGTTGATTTTTTCGCAACGGACGCACCCAATTATCTCAGTTTGACCCAAATCTCATGTTTGGTGGGTTTTAGGCACTTTCATTTCCGATGGAATGGTGCCACAAAACTCGCGCGGGATGACCGTTTTTCCATTGAAGCACCGAAAAACTCGCAATTTAATTTTTCGCAACGGATGAACCCAACCATCTCAGTTTGACCCAAAACTCATATTTGGTGGGTATTTCTCACTTTCATTTCCGACGGAATAGTGCCACAAAACTCACGCTGGATCGCCATTTTTTCCACTAATGCAGTAAAAAACTCACAGTTGAATTTTTCACAACGGACGCACCCAATCACCTCAGTTTGACCCAAAACTTATGTTTGGTGGGTTTTTGGCACATTCATTTCCGACGAAATGGTGCCGCAAAACTCGCGCGGGATGACCGTTTTTCCACTGAAGCACCGAAAAACTCGCAGTTGAATTTTTCACACCAGACGCACCCAATCATCTCAGTTTGACCCAAAACGCATGTTTGGATGGTTTTTGGCATTTTCATTTCTGATGTAACGGTGCCGCAAAACATGCGCTGGATGGCCGTTTTTTCCACTGATGCACTAAAAAGCTTGTAGTTGATTTTTTCACAATGGACGCACCCAATCATCTCAGTTTGACACAAAACTCATGTTTGGTGGGTTTTTGTCACTTTCATTTCCAACGGAATGGTGCCGCAAAACTTGCGCTGGATGACCGTTTTTTCCACTGAAGCACCGAAAAACTCGTAGTTGATTTTTTTCACAACGGACGCATCCAATTATCTCAGTTTGACCCAAAACGCATGTTTGGTGGGTTTTTGGCACTTTCATTTCCGACGGAACGGTGGCGCAAAACTCGGGCGGGATGGCCATTTTTTCCACTGATCCAGTAAAAAACTCACAGTTGAATTTTTCACAACAGACGCACCCAATCATCTCAGTTTGACACAAAACTTATGTTTGGTGAGTTTTAGGCACTTTCATTTCTGATGGAACGGTGCCGCAAAACTCGCGTGGGATGACAGTTTTTCCACTAAAGCACCGAAAAACTCGCAGTTGAATTTTTCGCAATGGACGCACCCAATCATCTCAGTTTGACCCAAAACGCATGTTTGGTTGGTTTTTGGCACTTTCATTTCTGACGGAACGGTGCCGCAAAACTCGCGCGGGATGGCTGTTTTTTCCACTGATGCAGTAAAACACTCGCGGTTGTATTTTTCGCAACGGACGCACCTAATCATCTCAGTTGGAATCAAAACTCATGTTTGGTGGATTTTGGGCACTTTCTTTTCCGATGGAACGGTGCCGCAAAACTCGCGCTGGATGACCCTTTTTCCACCGAAGCAACGAAAAACTCGTAGGTGAATTTTTCGCAATGGGTGAACCCAAGCATCTCAGTTTGACCCAAAAATCATGTTTCGTGCGTTTTTTCAGTTTCATTTCCGACGGATCGGTGCCCCAAAACTCGCGCGGGATGGCCGTTTTTCCACTAATGCAGTAAAAAACTCAGAGTTGAATTTTTCACAACGGACGCACCCAATCATTTCAGTTTGACCCAAAACTTATGCTTGGTGGGTTTTAGGCACTTTCATTCCGATGGAACGGTGCCGCAAAACTCGCGCGGGTTGACCGTTTTTCCACTAAAGCACCAAAAAACTTGTAGTTGAATTTTTCACAACGGACGCACCCAATCATCTCAGTTTGACCCAAAACTCATGTTTGGTGGGTTTTTATCAGTTTCATTTCTGACGCATCGGTGCCGCAAAACTCGCGCGGGATGGCCGTTTTCCACTAATGCAGTAAAAAAATCGCAGTTGAATTTTTCACAACGAACGCACCCAACCATCTCACTTTGACCCAAAACACATGTTTGGTGGGTTTTTGGCACTTTCATTTCCGACGAAACTGTGCCGCAAAACTCACGCGGGATGGCCGTTTTTTCCACTGATGCAGTAAAACACTCGCAGTTGTATTTTTCGCAACAGACGCACCCAATCATCTCAGTTTGACCCAAAACGTATGTTTGGTGAGTTTTAGGCACTTTCATTTCAGATGGAACGGTGCCGCAAAACTCGCGTGGGATGACCGTTTTTCCACTGAAGCACCGAAAACCTTGCAGTTTAATTTTTCGCAATGGACGCACCCAATCATCTCAGTTTGACCCAAAACGCATGTTTGGTTGGTTTTTGGCACTTTCATTTCTGACGGAATGGTGCCGCAAACTCGCGCGGGATGACCATTTTTCCACTAAAGCACCGAAAAACTCACAGTTGAATTTTTTGCAACGGACGCAACCAATTATCTCAGTTTGACCCAAAACGCATGTTTGGTGGGTTTTAGGAACTTTCATTTCCGATGGAACGGTGCCGCAAAACTCACGCGGGATGACCATTTTTTCCACTGAAGCACCGAAAAACTCGCAGTTGAATTTTTCGTAACGGATGAACCGAACCATCTCAGTTTGACCCAAAACGCATGTTTGGTTGGTTTTTGGCACTTTCATTTCTGACGGAACGGTGCCGCAAAACTCGCGCGGGATGGCCGTTTTTTCCACTGATGCAGTAAAACACTCGCAGTTGTATTTTTCGCAACGGACGCACCTAATCATCTCAGTTGAAATCAAAACTCATGTTTGGTGGATTTTGGGCACTTTCTTTTCCGATGGAACGGTGCCGCAAAACTCGCGCTGGATGACCCTTTTTCCACCGAAGCAACGAAAAACTCGTAGGTGAATTTTTCGCAATGGGTGAACCCAAGCATCTCAGTTTGACCCAAAACGCATGTTTGGTGGGTTTTTGGCACTTTCATTTCCGACGGAACGGTGGCGCAAAACTCGGGCGGGATGGCCATTTTTTCCACTGATCCAGTAAAAAACTCACAGTTGAATTTTTCACAACAGACGCACTCAATCATCTCAGTTTGACACAAAACTTATGTTTGGTGAGTTTTAGGCACTTTCATTTCTGATGGAACGGTGCCGCAAAACTCGCGTGGGATGACAGTTTTTCCACTAAAGAACCGAAAAACTCGCAGTTGAATTTTTCGCAATGGACGCACCCAATCATCTCAGTTTGACCCAAAACTCATGTTTGGTGGGTTTTTATCAGTTTCATTTCTGACGGATCGGTGCCGCAAAACTCGCGCGGGATGGCCGTTTTCCACTAATGCAGTAAAAAAAATCGCAGTTGAATTTTTCACAACTAACGCACCCAATCATCTCACTTTGACCCAAAACACATGTTTGGTGGGTTTTTGGCACTTTCATTTCCGACGAAACTGTGCCGCAAAACTCGCGCGGGATGGTCGTTTTTTCCACTGATGCAGTAAAACACTGGCAGTTGTATTTTTCGCAACAGACGCACCCAATCATCTCAGTTTGACCCAAAACTTATGTTTGGTGAGTTTTAGGCACTTTCATTTCAGATGGAACGGTGCCGCAAAACTCGCGTGGGATGACCGTTTTTCCACTGAAGCACCGAAAACCTCGCAGTTTAATTTTTCGCAATGGACGCACCCAATCATCTCAGTTTGACCCAAAACGCATGTTTGGTTGGTTTTTGGCACTTTCATTTCTGACGGAACGGTGCCGCAAACTCGCGCGGGATGACCATTTTTCCACTAAAGCACCGAAAAACTCACAGTTGAATTTTTCGCAACGGACGCAACCAATTATCTCAGTTTGACCCAAAACGCATGTTTGGTGGGTTTTAGGAACTTTCATTTCCGATGGAACGGTGCCGCAAAACTCGCGCGGGATGACCATTTTTTCCATTGAAGCACCGAAAAACTCGCAGTTGAATTTTTCGTAACGGATGAACCGAACCATCTCAGTTTGACCCAAAACGCATGTTTGGTTGATTTTTGGCACTTTCATTTCTGACGGAACGGTGCCGCAAAACTCGCGCGGGATGGCCGTTTTTTCCACTGATGCAGTAAAACACTCGCAGTTGTATTTTTTGCAACGGACGCACCTAATCATCTCAGTTGGAATCAAAACTCATGTTTGGTGGATTTTGGGCACTTTCTTTTCCGATGGAACGGTGCCGCAAAACTCGCTCTGGATGACCTTTTTTCCACCGAAGCAACGAAAAACTCGTAGATGAATTTTTCGCAATGGATGAACCCAAGCATCTCAGTTTGACCCAAAAAACATGTTTGGTGCGTTTTATCAGTTTCATTTTCGACGGATCGGTGCCCCAAAACTCGCGCGGGATGACCGTTTTTCCACTAATGCAGTAAAAAACTCAGAGTTGAATTTTTCACAACGGACGCACCCAATCATCTCAGTTTCACCCAAAACTTATGTTTGGTGCGTTTTTGGCACTTTCATTTCCGACGGAACGGTGCCGCAAAACTCGCGCGGGTTGACCGTTTTTCCACTAAAGCAACGAAAAACTCGAAGTTGAATTTTTTTCACAACGGACGCACCCAATCATCTCAATTTGAACCAAAACTCATGTTTGGTGGGTTTTTATCAGTTTCATTTCTGACGGATCGGTGCCGCAAAACTCGCGCGGAATGGCCGTTTTCCACTAATGCAGTAAAAAAATCGGAGTTGAATTTTTCACAATGAACGCACCCAATCATCTCAGTTTGACCCAAAACACATGTTTGGTGGGTTTTTGGCACTTTCATTTCCGAGGAAACGGTGCCGCAAAACTCGCGCGGGATGACCGTTTTTTCCACTGAAGCACCGAAAAACTCATAGTTGATTTTTTCGCAACGGACGCACCTAATTATCTCAGTTTGACGCAAAACTCATGTTTGGTGGGTTTTTGTAACTTTCATTTGCGTCGGAACGGTGCCGCAAAACTCGCGCTGGATGACCGTTTTTTCCACTGAAGCACTAAAAAACTCGCAGTTCATTTTTTCGCAACGGACGCACCAATTATCTCAGTTTTACCCAAAACGCATGTTTGGTGGGGTTTCGGCACTTTCATTTCCGACGTTACGGTGCCGCAAAACTCGAGCGGGATGGCCATTTTTTCCACTGATGCAGTAAAAAACTCGCAGTTGAATTTTTCACAACGGACGCACCCAATCATCTAAGTTTTACCCAAAACTTATGTTTGGTGGGTTTTAGGTACTTTCATTCCCGATGGAAAAGTGCCGCAAAACTCGCACGGGATGAACGTTTTCCACTAAAGCACCAAAAAACTCGCAGTTAAATTTTTCACAACGGACGCACCCAATCATCTAAGTTTGACCCAAAACGCATGTTTGGTGGGTTTTTGGCACTTTCATTTGCGACGGAACGGTGCCGCAAAATCGCGCAGGATGGCCATTTTTTCCACTAATGCAGTAAAAAACTCGCAGTTGAATTTTTCACAACGGACGCACCCAATCATCTTAGTTTGACCCAAAACACATGTTTGGTGGGTTTTGGGAAGTTCCATTTCCGATGGAACGGTGCCGCAAAACTCGCGCGGGATGACCGTTTTTCCACCGAAGCACCGAAAAACTCGTTGGTGAATTTTTCGCAACGGATGAACCCAAGCATCTCAGTTTGACCCAAAACTCATGTTTGGTGGCTTTTTATCAGTTTCATTTCCGATAGATCGGTGCCGCAAAACTCGCGCGGGATGGCCGTTTTTTCCACTAATGCAGTAAAAAACACGCAGTTGATTTTTTCACAACGGACGCATCCAATCATCTCAATTTGACCCAAAACGCATGCTTGGTTGGTTTTTGGCCCATTCATTTCTGACGGAACGGTGCCTCAAAACTCTCGCGGGGTGCCCATTGTTTCCACTAATGCAGTAAAAAACTCGCAGTTGAATTTTTCACAACGGACGCACCCAATCATCTATGTTTCACCCAAAATGCATGTTTGGTGGGTTTTTGGCACTTTCATTTGCGACGGAACGGTGCCGCAAAACTCGCGCGGGATGGCCATTTTTTCCACTAATGCAGTAAAAAATTCGCAGTTGAATTTTTCATAACGGACGCACCCAAACATCTAAGTCTTACCCAAAACTTATGTTTGGTGGGTTTTAGGCACTTTCATTCCCGATGGAACAGTGCCGCAAAACTCGCGCGGGATGACCGTTTTCCACTGAAGCACCGAAAAACTCGTAGTTGAATTTTTCGCAACGGACGCACCCAGTCATCTCAGTTTGACCCGAAACACATCTTTGGTGGGTTTTTGGCACTTTAATTTCTGACGGAACGGTGCCGCAAAACTCGCGCGGGATGGCCATTTTTTCCACTAATGCAGTAAAAAACTCGCAGTTGAATTTTTCGTAACGGATGAACCGAACCATCTCAGTTTGACCCAAAACTTATATTTGGTGGGTTTTTCTCACATTCATTTCCGACGGAATAGTGCCACAAAACTCACGCGGGATGGCGGTTTTTTCCACTAATGTAGTAAAAAACTCGCAGTTGAATTTTTCACATCCGACGTACCCAATCATATCAGTTTGACCCAAAACTTATGTTTGGTGGGTTTTTGTAACTTTCATTTCTGACGGAACGGTGCCGCAAAACTCGTGCTAGATGACCGTTTTTTCCACTAAAGCACCGAAAAACTCGCTGTTGATTTTTTTTGCAACGGATGCACCAATTATCTCAGTTTGACCCAAAACGCATGTTTGGTGGGTTTTTGGCACTTTCATTTCCGACGGAACGGTGCCACAAAACTCGGGCGGGATGGCTGTTTTTTCCACTGATGCAGTAAAAAACTCGCAGTTGAATTTTTCACAACGGATGCACCCAATCATCTCAGTGTTACCCAAAACTTATGTTTGATGGGTTTTAGGCACTTTCATTCCCGATGGAACAGTGCCGCAAAACTCGCACGGGATGACCGTTTTCCACTGAAGCACCGAAAAACTCGCAGTTGAATTTTTCACAACGGGCGCACCCAATCATCTCAGTTTGACCCAAAACGCATGTTTGGTTGGTTTTTAGCACTTTCATTTCTGACGGAACGGTGCCGCAAAACTCGCGCGGGATGGCCGTTTTTTCCACTGAGGCAGTAAAAAACTCGCAGTTGTATTTTTCGCAACGGACGCACCTAATCATCTCAGTTTGAATCAAAACTCATGTTTGGTGGGTTTTAGGAACTTTCTTTTCTGATGGAACGGTGCCGCAAAACTAATGCTGGATGTCCTTTTTTCCACCGAAGCACCGAAAAATTCGTAGGTGAATTTTTCGCAACGGATGAACCCAAGCATTTTAGTTTGACCCAAAACACATGTTTGGTGGGTTTTATCAATTTCATTTCCAACGGATCGGTGCCGCCAAACTCGCGCGGGATGGCCGTTTTTTCTACTAATGCAGGAAAAAACTTGCAGTTGAATTTTTCACAACGGACGCACCCAATCATCTCAGTTTGACCCGAAGCTCATGTTTGGTGGGTTTTTGGCACTTTCATTTCCGACGAAACGGTGCCGCAAAACTCGCGCGGGATGACCGTTTTTCCACTCAAACACCGAAAAACTCGCAGTTGAATTTTTTGCAACGGACGCACCTAATTATCTCAGTTTGACCCAAAACTCATGTGTGGTGGGTTTTTGTAACTTTCATTTCCGACGGAACGGTGCCGCAAAAGTCGTGCTGGATGACCGTTTTTTCCACTGAAGCACCGAAAAACTCGCAGTTGATTTTTTTCGCAACGGACGCACCAATTATCTCAATTTAACCGAAAACGCATGTTCGGTGGGTTTTTGGCACTTTCATTTCCGACGGAACGGTGACGCAAAACTCGGATGGGATGGCCGTTTTTTCCACTGATGCAGTAAAAAACTCGCAGTTCAATTTTTCACAACGGACGCACCCAATCATCTAAGTCTTACCCAAAACTTATGTTTGGTGGGTTTTAGGCACTTTCATTCCCGATGGAACAATGCCGCAAAACTCGCGCGGGATGACCGTTTTCCACTGAAGCACCAAAAAACTCGTAGTTGAATTTTTCGCAACGGACGCACCCAATCATCTCAGTTTGACCCGAAACGCATCTTTGGTGGGTTTGTGGCACTTTTATTTCTGACGGAACGGTGCCGCAAAACTCGCGCGGGATGGCCATTTTTTCCACTAATGCAGTAAAAAACTCGCAGCTGAATATTTCACAACGGACGCACCCAATCATCTCAGTTTGACCCAAAACTCATGTTTGGTGGGTTTTGGGAAGTTTCATTTTCGTTGGAACGGTGCCGCAAAACTCGGGCGGGGAGACCGTTTTTTCCATTGAAGCACCGAAAAACTCACAGTTGAATTTTTCACAACGGATGAACCCAACTATCTCAGTTTGACCCAAAACTCATATTTGGTGGGTATTTGTCACTTTCATTTCTGACGGAATGGTGACGCAAAACTCACGCAGGATGGCCGTTTTTTCCACTGATGCAGTAAAAAAACTCGCAGTTGAATTTTTCACAACGGGCGCGCCCAGTCATCTCAGTTTGACCCAAAACACATGTTTGGTGGGGTTTTGGAACTTTCATTTCTGACGGAACGTTGCCGCAAAACTCGCGCGGGATGGCCGTTTTTTCACTGATGCAGTAAAAAACTCGCAATTGAACTTTTCGCAACGTACGCACCCAATCATCTCAGTTTGACCCAAAACTCATGTTTGGTAGGTTTTGGGCACTTTCATTTCCGATTGAACGGTGCCGCAAAACTCGCGCGGGATGACCATTTTTCCACTGAAGCACCGAAAAACTCGCAGTTGAATTTTTCGCAACGGACGCACCCAATTATCTCAGTTTGACACAAAACACATGTTTGGTGGGTTTTAGGCACTTTCATTTCCGATGGAACGGTGCCGCAAAACTCGCGCGGGATGACCATTTTTTCCATTGAAGCACCGAAAAACTCGCAGTTGAATTTTTCGTAACGGATGAACCGAACCATCTCAGTTTGACCCAAAACTCTTATTTGGTGTGTTTTTCTCATATTCATTTCCGACGGAATGGTGCCACAAAACTCACGCGGGATGACCGTTTTTTCCACTAATGCAGTAAAAAACTCGCAGTTGAATTTTTCACAACCGACGTACCCAATCATCTCAGTTTGGCCCAAAACTTATGTTTGGTGGGTTTTTGTAACTTTCATTTCCGACGGAACGGTGCCGCAAAACTCGTGCTGCATGACCGTTTTTCCACTAAAGCACCGAAAAACTCGTTGTTGATTTTTTTCGCAATGGATGCACCAATTATCTCAGTTTGACCCATCACTTATGTTTGGTGGGTTTTTGGCACATTCATTTCCGACGGAACGGTGCCGCAAAACTCGCGCTGGATGACCGTTTTTTCCACTGATGCACCAAAAAGCTCGCAGTTGAATTTTTCACAACGGACGCACCCAATCATCTCAGTTTGACCCAAAACTTTTGTTTGGTGCATTTTTGGCACTTTCATTTCCGACGGAACGGTGCCGCAAAACTCATGCGGGATGACCATTTTTTCACTGAAGCACCGAAAAACTCTCTGTTGAATTTTTCACACCAGACGCACCCAATCATCTCAGTTTGACCCAAAACGCATGTTTGGATGGTTTTTGGCACTTTCATTTCTGATGGAACGGTACCGCAAAACTCGCGCCGGATGGCCGTTTTTTCCACTGATGCAGTAAAAAACTCGCAGTTGAATTTTTCACAACGGACACACCCAATCATCTCAGTTTGACCCAAAACTCATGTTTGGTGGGTTTTGGGCACTTTCATTTTCGACGGAACGGTTCCACAAAACTCACGCGGGATGGCCGTTTTTTCCACTAATGCACCAAAAAGCTCGCAGTTTAATTTTTCACAACGGACGCACCGAGTCATCTAAGTTTGACCCAAAACTTTTGTTTGGTGCATTTTTGGCACATTCATTTCCAATGGAACGATGCCACAAAACTCGCGCTGGATGACCGTTTTTTCCACTGATGCAGTAAAAAACTCGCAGTTGAATTTTTCGCAATGGATGCACCTAATCATCTCAGTTTGACCCAAAACTCATGTTTGGTGGGTTTTGGGCACTTTCATTTCTGATGGAACGGTACCACAAAACTCGTGCTGGATGACCGTTTTTTCCCCTGAAGCACCAAAAAACTCATAGTTGAATTTTTCGCAACGGATGAACCCAAGCTTCACAGATTGACCCAAAAATCATGTTTGGTGAGTTTTTGTCACTTTCATTTCTGACGGAACAATGCCACAAAACTCGCGTGGGATGACCGTTTTTTCCACTAATGCACCAAAAAGTTCGCAGTTGAATTTTTCAATATGGACGCACCCAATCATCTCAGTTTGACCCAAAACTCATGTTTGGTGGGTTTTTGTCACTTTCATTTCCGACGGAACGGTGCCACAAAACTCGCGCGGTCTGGTCGTTTGTTCCACTGATGCACAAAAAAGCTCGCGGTTGAACTTTTCACAACGGACGCACCCAGTCATCTCAGTTTGACCCAAAACGCATGTTTGGTGGGGTTTTAGCACTTTCATTTCCGATGAAACGTTGCCGCAAAACTCGCGCGGGATGGCCGTTTTTTTCACTGATGCAGTAAAAAACTCGCAGTTTAATTTTTCGCAATGGACGCACCCAATCATCTCAGTTTGACCCAAAACTCATGTTTGGTTGGTTTCGGGCACTTTCATTTCCGATGGAACGGTGCCGAAAAACTAGCGCGGGATGACCGTTTTTCCACTGAAGCACCGGAAAACTCGCAGTTGAATTTTTCGCAATGGAGGCACCTAATTATCTCAGTTTGACCCAAAACTAATGTTTGGTGGGTTCTGGGCAGTTTTATTTCCGATGGAACGGTGCCGCAAAACTCGCGCGGGATGACCGTTTTTTCCATTGAAGCACCGAAAAACTCGCAGTTGAATTTTTCACAACGGATGAACCCAACCATCTCAGTTTGACCCAAAACACATATTTGGTGGGTATTTGTCACTTTCATTTTCGACGGAATGGTGCCGCAAAACTCACGCGGGATGGCCGTTTTTTGCACTAATGCAGTAAAAAACTCGTAGTTGAATTTTTCACAACGGACGCACCCAATCATCTCAGTTTGACCCAAAACTTATGTTTGATGGGTTTTTGGCACATTCATTTCCGACGGAACGGTGCCGCAAAACTCGCGTTGGATGACCGTTTTTTCCACTGATGCACCAAAAAGCTCGCAGTTGAATTTTTCACAACGGACGCACCCAATCATTTCAGTTTGACCCAAACTTTTGTTTGGTGCGTTTTTGGCACTTTCATTTCCGACGGAACGATGCCCCAAAACACATGCGGGATGGCCGTTTTTTCCACTGATGCAGAAAAAAAACTCGTAGTTGAATTTTTCACAACGGACGCACCCAATCATCTCAGTTTGACCCAAAACACATGTTTGGTTGGTTTTTGGCACTTTCATTTCCGATGGAACGGTGCCGCAAAACTCGCGCCGGATGGCCGTTTTTTCCACTGATGCGGTAAAAAACTCGCAGTTGCATTTTTCGCAATGGATGCACCCAATTATCTCAGTTTGACCCAAAACGCATGTTTGGTGGGTTTTAGGCACTTTCATTTCAGATTGAACGGTGCCGCAAAACTCGCGCGGGATGACCGTTTTTTCCATTGAAGCACCGAAAAACTCGTAGTTGAATTTTTCGCAATGGATGAACCCAACCATCTCAGTTTGACCCAAAACACATATTTGGTGGGTATTTGTCACTTTCATTTCCAACGGAATGGTGCCGCAAAACTCACGCGGGATGGCTGTTTTTTCCACTGATGCAGTAAAAAAACTTGCAGTTGAATTTTTCACAACGGACGCACCCAATCATCTCAGTTTGACCCAAAACTTTTGTTCGGTGCGTTTTTGGCACTTTCATTTCCGACGGAACGATGCCACAAAACTCGCGCGGGATGGTCGTTTGTTCCACTGATGCACAAAAAATCTCGCAGTTGATTTTTTCGCAACGGATGAACCCAACCTTCTCAGTTTGACCCAAAAATCATGTTTGGTGGGTTTTGTTCACTTTCATTTCTGACGGAACAATGCCACAAAACTCGCGCGGGATGACCGGTTTTTCCACTGATGCACCAAAAAGCTCGGAGTTGAATTTTTCACTATGGACGCACCCAATCATCTCAGTTTGACCCAAAACCCATGTTTGGTGGGTTTTTGTCACTTTCATTTCTGACGGAACGGTGCCACAAAACTCGCGCGGTCTGGTCGTTTGTTCCACTGATGCACAAAAAAGCTCGCGGTTGAATTTTTCATAACGGACGCACCCAGTCATCTCAGTTTGACCCAAAACGCATGTTTGGTGGGGTTTTAGCACTTTTCATTTCCGATGAAACGTTGCCGCAAAACTCGTGCGGGATGGCCGTTTTTTTCACTGATGCAGTAAAAAACTCGCAGTTTAATTTTTCGCAACGAACGCACCCAATCATCTCAGTTTGACCCAAAACTCATGTTTGATTGGTTTTGGGCACTTTCATTTCCGATGGAACGGTGCCACAAAACTAGCGCGGGATGACCGTTTTTCCACTGAAGCACCGAAAAACTCGCAGTTGAATTTTTCGCAATGGAGGCACCTAATTATCTCAGTTTGACCCAAAACTCATGTTTGGTGGGTTCTGAGCAGTTTTATTTCCGATGGAACGGTCCCGCAAAACTCGCGCGGGATGACCGTTTTTTCCATTGAAGCACCGAAAAACTCGCAGTTGAATTTTTCACAACGGATGAACCCAACCATCTCAGTGTGACCCAAAACACATATTTGGTGGGTATTTGTCACTTTCATTTCCGACGGAATGGTGCCGCAAAACTCAGGCGGGATGGCCGTTTTTTCCACTAATGCAGTAAAAAACTCGTAGTTGATTTTTTCACAACGGACGCACCCAATCATCTCAGTTTGACCCAAAACTTATGTTTGGTGGGTTTTTAGCACATTCATTTCCGACGGAATGGTGCCGCAAAACTCGCGCTGGATGACCATTTTTTCCACTGATGCACCAAAAAGCTCGCAGTTGAATTTTTCACAACGGACGCACCCAATCATCTCAGTTTGACCCAAAACTTTTGTTTGGTGCGTTTTTGGCACTTTCATTTCCGACGGAACGGTGCCGCAAAACTCACGCGGGATGACCATTTTTTCACTGAAGCACCGAAAAACTCGCTGTTGAATTTTTCACACCAGACGCACCCAATCATCTCAGTTTGACCCAAAATGCATGTTTGGATGGTTTTTGGCACTTTCATTTCTGATGGAACGGTACCGCAACACTCGCGCCGGATGGCCGTTTTTTCCACTCATGCAGTAAAAAACTCGCAGTTGAATTTTTCACAACGGACACACCCAATCATCTCAGTTTGACCCAAAACTCATGTTTGGTGGGTTTTGGGCACTTTCATTTTCGACGGAACGGTTCCACAAAACTCGCGCGGGATGGCCGTTTTTTCCACTGATGCACCAAAAAAGCTCGCAGTTTTATTTTTCACAACGGACGCACCGAGTCATCTAAGTTTGACCCAAAACTTTTGTTTGGTGCGTTTTTGGCACTTTCATTTCCGACGGAACGATGCCACAAAACTCGCGCTGGATGACCGTTTTTTCCACTGATGCAGTAAAAAACTCGCAGTTGAATTTTTCGCAATGGATACACCTAATCATCTCAGTTTGACCCAAAACTCATGTTTGGTGGATTTTGGGCACTTTCATTTCTGATGGAACGGTACCACAAAACTCGTGCTGGATGACCGTTTTTTCCCCTGAAGCACTGAAAAACTCATAGTTGAATTTTTCGCAATGGATGAACCCAAGCTTCTCAGTTTGACCCAAAAATCATGTTTGGTGGGTTTTTGTCACTTTCATTTCTGACGGAACAATGCCACAAAACTCGCGTGGGATGACCGTTTTTTCCACTGATGCACCAAAAAGCTCGCAGTTGAATTTTTCAATATGGACGCACCCAATCATCTCAGTTTGACCCAAAACTCATGTTTGGTGGGTTTTTGTCACTTTCATTTCCGACGGAACGGTGCCACAAAACTCACGCGGTTTGGTCGTTTGTTCCACTGATGCACAAAAAAGCTCGCGGTTGAATTTTTCACAACGGACGCACCCAGTCATCTCAGTTTGACCCAAAATGCATGTTTGGTGGGGTTTTAGCACTTTCATTTCCGATGAAACGTTGCCACAAAACTCGCGCGGGATGGCCGTTTTTTTCACTGATGCAGTAAAAAACTTGCTGTTTAATTTTTCGCAATGGACGCACCCAATCATCTCAGTTTGACCCAAAACTCATGTTTGGTTGGTTTTGGGCACATTCATTTCCGATGGAACGGTGCCGAAAAACTAGCGCGGGATGACCGTTTTTCCATGGAAGCACCGAAAAACTCGCAGTTGAATTTTTCGCAACGGAGGCACCTAATTATCTAAGTTTGACCCAAAACTCATGTTTGGTGGGTTCTGGGCAGTTTTATTTCCGATGGAACGGTGCCGCAAAACTCGCGCGAGATGACCGTTTTTTCCATTGAAGCACCGAAAAACTCGTAGTTAAATTTTTCACAACGGATGAACCCAACCATCTCAGTTTGACCCAAAACACATATTTGGTGGGTATTTGTCACTTTCATTTCCGACGGAATGGTGCCGCAAAACTCACGCGGGATGGCCGTTTTTTCCACTAATGCAGTAAAAAACTCGTAGTTGAATTTTTCACAACGGACGCACCCAATCATCTCAGTTTTTCCCAAAACTTATGTTTGGTGGGTTTTTAGCACATTCATTTCCGACGGAACGGTGCCGCAAAACTCGCGCAGGATGACCATTTTTCCACTGATGCACCAAAAAGCTCGCAGTTGAATTTTTCACAACGGACGCACCCAATCATCTCAGTTTGACCCAAAACTTTTGTTTGGTGAGTTTTTGGCACTTTCATTTCCGACGGAACGGTGCCGCAAAACTCACGCGGGATGACCATTTTTTCACTGAAGCACCAAAAAACTCGCTGTTGAATTTTTCACACCAGACGCACCCAATCATCTCAGTTTGATCCAAAACGCATGTTTGGATGGTTTTTGGCACTTTCATTTCTGATGGAACGGTACCGCAAAACTCGCGCCGGATGGCCGTTTTTTCCACTGATGTAGTAAAAAACTCGCAGTTGAATTTTTCACAACGGACACACCCAATCATCTCAGTTTGACCCAAAACTCATGTTTGGTGGGTTTTGGGCACTTTCATTTTCGACGGAACGGTTCCACAAAACTCGCGCGGGATGGCCGTTTTTCCACTGATGCACCAAAAAAGCTCGCAGTTTTATTTTTCACAACGGACGCACCGAGTCATCTAAGTTTGACCCAAAACTTTTGTTTGGTGCGTTTTTGGCACTTTCATTTCCGACGGAACGATGCCACAAAACTCGCGCTGGATGACCGTTTTTTCCACTGATGCAGTAAAAAACTCGCAGTTGAATTTTTCGCAATGGATGCACCTAATCATCTCAGTTTGACCCAAAACTCATGTTTGGTGGGTTTTCGGCACTTTCATTTCTGATGGAACGGTACCACAAAACTCGTGCTGGTGACCGTTTTTTCCCCTGAAGCACCGAAAAACTCATAGTTGAATTTTTCGCAACGGATGAACCCAAGCTTCTCAGTTTGACCCAAAAATCATGTTTGGTGGGTTTTTTTCACATTCATTTCTGACGGAACAATGCCACAAAACTCGCGCGGGATGACCGTTTTTTCCACTGATGCACCAAAAAGCTCGCAGTTGAATTTTTCACTATGGACGCACCCAATCATCTCAGTTTGACCCAAAACCCATGTTTGGTGGGTTTTTGTCACTTTCATTTCTAACGGAACGGTGCCACAAAACTCGCGCGGTCTGGTGGTTTGTTCCACTGATGCACAAAAAAGCTCGCGGTTGAATTTTTCACAACGGACGCACCCAGTCATCTCAGTTTGACCCAAAACGCATGTTTGGTGGGGTTTTAGCACTTTCATTTCCGATGAAACGTTGCCGCAAAACTCGTGTGGGATGGCCGTTTTTTTCACTGATGCAGTAAAAAACTCGCAGTTTAATTTTTCGCAACGAACGCACCCAATCATCTCTGTTTGACCCAAAACTCATGTTTGGTTGGTTTTGGGCACTTTCATTTCCGATGGAACGGTGCCGCAAAACTAGCGCGGTATGACCGTTTTTCCACTGAAGCACCGAAAAACTCGTAGTTGAATTTTTCGCAACGGAGGCACCTAATTATCTCAGTTTCACCCAAAACTCATGTTTGGTGGGTTCTGAGCAGTTTTATTTCCGATGGAACGGTGCCGCAAAACTCGCGCGGGATGACCGTTTTTTCCATTGAAGCACCAAAAAACTCGCAGTTGAATTTTTCACAACGGATGAACCCAACCATCTCAGTTTGACCCAAAACACATATTTGGTGGCTATTTGTCACTTTCATTTCCGACGGAATGGTGCCGCAAAACTCACGCGGGATGGCCGTTTTTTCCACGAATGCAGTAAAAAACTCGTAGTTGATTTTTTCACAACGGACGCACCCAATCATCTCAGTTTGACCCAAAACTTATGTTTGGTGGGTTTTTAGCACATTCATTTCCGACGGAACGATGCCGCAAAACTCGCGCTGGATGACCGTTTTTTCCACTGATGCACCAAAAAGCTCGCAGTTGAATTTTTCACAACTGACGCACCCAATCATCTCAGTTTGACCCAAAACTTTTGTTTGGTGCGTTTTTGGCACTTTCATTTCCTACAGAACGGTGCCGCAAAACTCACGCGGGATGACCATTTTTTCACTGAAGCACCGAAAAACTCGCTGTTGAATTTTTCGCACCAGACGCACCCAATCATCTCAGTTTGACCCAAAATGCATGTTTGGATGGTTTTTGGCACTTTCATTTCTGATGGAACGGTACCGCAAAACTCGCGCCGGATGGCCGTTTTTTCCACTGATGCAGTAAAAAACTCGCAGTTGAATTTTTCACAACGGACACACCCAATCATCTCAGTTTGACCCAAAACTCATGTTTGGTGGGTTTTGGGCACTTTCATTTTCGACGGAACGGTTCCACAAAACTCGCGCGGGATGGCCGTTTTTTCCACTGATGCACCAAAAAAGCTCGCAGTTTTATTTTTCACAACGGACGCACCGAGTCATCCAAGTTTGACCCAAAACTTTTGTTTGGTGCGTTTTTGGCACTTTCATTTCCGACGGAACGATGCTACAAAACTCACGCTGGATGACCGTTTTTTCCACTGATGCAGTAAAAAACTCGCAGTTGAATTTTTCGCAATGGATGCACCTAATTATCTCAGTTTGACCCAAAACTCATGTTTGGTGGGTTTTGGGCACTTTCATTTCTGATGGAACGATACCACAAAACTCGTGCTGGATGACCGTTTTTTCCCCTGAAGCACCGAAAAACTCATAGTTGAATTTTTCGCAACGGATGAACCCAAGCTTCTCAGTTTGACCCAAAAATCATGTTTGGTGGGTTTTTGTCACTTTCATTTCTGACGGAACAATGCCACAAAACTCGCGTGGGATGACTGTTTTTTCCACTGATGCACCAAAAAGCTCGCAGTTGAATTTTTAAATATGGATGCACCGAATCATCTCAGTTTCACCCAAAACTCATGTTTGGTGGGTTTTTGTCACATTCATTTCCGACGGAACGGTGCCACAAAACTCGCGCGGTCTGGTCGTTTGTTCCACTGATGCACGAAAAAGCTCGCGGTTGAATTTTTCACAACGGACGCACCCAGTCATCTCAGTTTGACCCAAAACGCATGTTTGGTAGGGTTTTAGCACTTTCATTTCCGATGAAACGTTGCCGCAAAACTCGCGCGGGATGGCCATTTTTTTCACTGATGCAGTAAAAAACTCGCAGTTTAATTTTTCGCAATGGACGCACCCAATCATCTCAGTTTGACCCAGAACTTTTGTTTGGTTGGTTTTGGGCACTTTCATTTCCGATGGAACGGTGCCGAAAAACTAGCGAGGGATGACCGTTTTTCCACTGAAGCACCGAAAAACTCGCAGTTGAATTTTTCGCAACGGAGGCACCTAATTATCTCAGTTTGACCCAAAACTCATGTTTGGTGGGTTCTGGTCAGTTTTATTTCCGATGGAACGGTGCCGCAAAACTCGCCAGGGATGACCGTTTTTTCCATTGAAGCACCGAAAAACTCACAGTTGAATTTTTCACAACGGATGAACCCAACCATCTCAGTTTGACCCAAAACACATATTTGGTGGGTATTTGTCACTTTCATTTCCGACGGAATGGTGCCGCAAAACTCACGCGGGATGGCTGTTTTTTCCACTGATGCAGTAAAAAAACTTGCAGTTGAATTTTTCACAACGGACGCACCCAATCATCTCAGTTTGACCCAAAACTTTTGTTTGGTGCGTTTTTGGCACTTTCATTTCCGACGGAACGATGCCCCAAAACACACGCGGGATGGCCGTTTTTTCCACTGATGCAGTAAAAAAACTCGTAGTTGAATTTTTCACAACGGACGCTCCCAATCATCTCAGTTTGACCCAAAACACATGTTTGGTTGGTTTTTGGCACTTTCATTTCCGATGGAACGGTGCCGAAAACTCGCGCCGGATGGCCGTTTTTTCCACTGATGCGGTAAAAAACTCGCAGTTGCATTTTTCGCAATGGATGCACCCAATTATCTCAGTTTGACCCAAAACGCATGTTTGGTGGGTTTTAGGCACTTTCATTTCATATTGAACGGTGCCGCAAAACTCGCGCGGGATAACCGTTTTTTCCATTGAAGCACCGAAAAACTCGTAGTTGAATTTTTCGCAACGGATGAACCCAACCATCTCAGTTTGACCCAAAACACATATTTGGTGGGTATTTGTCACTTTCATTTCCAACAGAATGGTGCCGCAAAAACTCACGCGGGATGGCTGTTTTTTCCACTGATGCAGTAAAAAAACTTGCAGTTGAATTTTTCACAACGGACGCACCCAATCATCTCAGTTTGACCCAAAACTTTTGTTTGGTGCGTTTTTGGCACATTCATTTCCGACGGAATGATGCCACAAAACTCGCGCAGGATGGTCGTTTGTTCCACTGATGCACAAAAAACCTCGCAGTTGAATTTTTCGCAACGGATGAACCCAAGCTTCTCAGTTTGACCCAAAAATCATGTTTGGTGGGTTTTTTTAACTTTCATTTCTGACGGAACAATGCCACAAAACTCGCGCGGGATGATCGTTTTTCCACTGATGCACCAAAAGCTCGCAGTTGAATTTTTCACTATGGACGCACCCATCATCTCAGTTTGACCCAAAACCCATGTTTGGTGGGTTTTGTCACTTTCATTTCTGACGAACGGTGCCACAAAACTCGCGCGGTCTGGTCGTGTTT